>CM062819.1:1393501778-1394975358 GCA_031772625.1 Pinus tabuliformis | reverse complement strand
AGAGGTATTCATAATGTACATATACAATGGAAGATCTCAAACTATATGAACCATGAAGAACTTTAGGCACCGCAATGCCATGGCTAGATTCCAGACCAGGACAATCTATCCAAACAGTCACTCAATAGTTTTAAGGATGTATATGCAACTTTAAGTCATTGCAAGCAGGTAGAAGAATTGAATTACTATATAAAGGACAAACTCTTATATCATTTGGGAAGTTATGCATTCCACAAACTGAAAGACTAACATAATTCGAGAAGCACATACTTCTCTCATATGAGGTCATTTTGGTGTAAGTAAGACAGTTGCACAATTGCAAAGGATCTGTTATTGGCCATGAATGCATGAGACAGTTTCTAGATATATCAAAGGATGTACTATGTGTGCTACAAGCAAGCCAAATAATAGAAAATTAGGCTTGTATACTCCACTTCTAATTCCTTCTCGTCCTTGGGAAAGTGTTTCCATGGATTTTGTTGGGGATTGCCAAATTCTAGAAAGGGTCATCATATTTGTATGTAGTTGTGGATAGGTTCAGTAAAATGTGTGTATTTTGATATCATGTAATAAATAGGTCACAGTTGAACAAACTGCAAAGTTGTTCTTTCAAAATGTATGGATTCATTTTGGGTTACCCACTTCTATTGTATTTGATCGAGATTCTCGATTTGTTGGGAAATTTTGGTCAAGTCTATGGGAGTTAATGGACACAAGGCCAAAGAAGAGCACAACATTTAATCCACAAACCAGGGAAAAATTTAAGAACCACCCCTAAATTTTATAAATATAATAAATGGGGCGAATATCCATGGTATATAGGAAAATGGAAGGCGATTTTTATCAATAATATAATATGTATATATAATTTTTTGGTGAATCTCTCACTAGGCATGGCGAATATTTTACTCAATTATAAAATCTTGTAAGATCTTTGTGAGCCTTTCACTAAATAATAAAACTTTGTAAAGTCCTAGTGAATCTTAGCATAGGCTACATGCTGGTTTAATTCCCCCATTTAAATAGGTTACATTCTATGTGAATACCATGGGTCAATACCATGTGCCATTTTGGTGAATACCATGGGTCAATACCATGTGCCATTTTTATTTTTATTAATTCTAATATTAGGGTTAATAATGGTTTTTTGCATGTATTAATAACAATCTAGTCCATGGTATTTGTCTCATAGTATTTGGCCATAGGTTTCACCTAATATAACCCATTTTTGAGTGTTCGTAAATATAAGGTGACTTATGGAGTAAATATAAAAAAATGTTTTATTTGTTTACCATACCTCTCGTTTGTTTTATATTTTTATTATTTAAAACCATACCTCTTTTTACAAATATGGTATATTGCCCATAGGATTCACTTAAAATAAAATCCCTTTCTTAGCCTTCATAAATAGAACGAGGGTTATGGACTAAATATAAAAAAGAGGTTTTATTTATTACGATACTTTAGTTTATTTATATTTTTATTTATTTTACCATACCTTTTGAGTAAGTATAAAAAAGACATTCTATTTATTTACCAAACCTCCACTTTACCTATAATTTAATTTGTTTACACCCTAACATGTATATAGGTGACTTATGAGTAAATATAAAAAATGTTTTATTTATTTACCATATCTCTCATTATATTTATATTTTATTAATTTACCATACCTCTTTTATAAATATGGTATTTGGCCCATAGATTCACTTAAATAAAACTATTCTTGAAAATGGGCGAATGGATTCACTTAAATAAAACCAATTCTTGAAATGGCTAATGGAAGGTTTTAAGTCCTAATTTCAAGGGCTAAATTTACCTTTTTTACCCTCTCCCTTAAAAATAAGGTGGGCTATTTGAGGTGATTTGTAAAAATGTACTATGATACAAAATATTCGCCCACTAAAAATTTAAAAAACCCCTTAATTTCGCCAAAGGGCGAACATTCGCCCCTAAAATTATCCTTGCCACAAACATATGGTCAAACAGAAGTGGACAATAGGACAGTGATACAATTGCTTCGAGGATATTGCAGCAAGCATGCCAAACTTTTGGATGAGCATTTGTGTTATGTGCAGCATCCTTACAACCGTGCAAAACATTCTTCTACCCAGAGATCTCCTTTTGAGAATTGTTTTGGTTTTATACCAAAGTCTCCCTTGGATTTTGTCTTTGGTAAAGACATAGCAGTTGATGGACACGGTAATGTGGACAAAGAAACCAAGTTCATTGAACAAATCCAGCGAGTACAGTCAAGCCAAGTATAAGGCGCGACATGAAAAGCATCGAGTTGAGCATAGTTTTCAAGTTGGTGATCAAGTCTGGTTGTACATTAGCAAAGAAAGACTACAAGGGTAAGGTAAAAATTTGAAACCAATTAGATATGGTCCTTTCAAAATACTTGATAAAATTGGTGAAAATTCTTTCCGCCTAGATCTACCAGCTTATATGCAAATCTATTCAGTCGCTAATGTTGAAAAGTTGAGGTTGTATGAACCTTCATTGATTGAAGATCCCAAAGAGCAAAGTTAGTTGTCTTCCATTGAGGATCTGTTGCCTGAGTATCTCAATGAATTACAAGAGGACACAATTCTTGACAGGAGGATAAGAACCTTGCGACGAGGGGATGTTGAGTACCTGCGAGTTGGACTCAAAGGTACAAATCCAAGTAAAGCATGATGGATAGAGTTTGGAAAAGTAAAGGAACTTTATCCTCACTTACTCGATAGCTAAAACCCACTTTTGGTGGACCAAAAGCTTCTAGTGGGGAGGAGTGATTCAAAATGGATTCAGCATAGCCTCCAGATCAAAAGTCTTCAAATACAGGGGAAAGTGGAATAATGTTGAAATGCTCATGAATACGAAGCCAATGGTGTAAACCGCATGCAAATCCAAGTTCGGATAAGGAAATTAGAGCTAATCAAAGATTTCAGGTCAAAAGTCAATGCCTACGTCAGCAGGACAGGTGGCAACCCGAGAAAGAGTCGTGGGGTCTTGGTGATGTCAGCGCAAAAGATGATCTGGCAGTCAACGATTGGTTCATACCACAGGTGATGGGGATCAGCGAACAAGGCAGCGATCGTCTGATCAAAGGAGATCGACGCATATCATGTCAAAACATGCAAACATGTTATCTTGGAAAATGGACACGATATAGTTATGCAAAAAGAGCTAAACTCTTTGAGTTCTGACAGGAGGGCGATAAATGGCTTATCACATGCCCTCAAGGAAGGAAGCAATTTTAGACCAAGAGCATGCAATTCCACTCAGCGCTCAACACGTAGCATCCCAAAACCACTTTATCGGGTGCCTTCAGAGAATTAGCAAAAGTGCTAGTTGGAGCGCGAGACCGCGCGACAACCGTTAGATCCCACAGGATAGATCAACGATGCAAGTTGTCCAGAACAATTGATGAGTGGGACGTGATAGCCATCAAATGGTTTATTCTCCAGATCAGCGTCGGGGAAAGGCCAAACGGTCGGGGTCCACCCCGCGCCCACCGGTCCTTTGGTTAATACATTATTTTTAATGTAACATATTATTCCTTGATTAGCATAATTTGTAACTGTACGTGTTATATAAACACCATAACACAGAAAATTTCACACAAGGTGTATTGTGAACTGTTCCAGGGAGTCTGGAGGTCAAAGTGACCAATACGGTCAATTGTATGCTCATTTCGACTCGAAGATTCAAGCGGAACATAGTGGTGAGATCCATTTTTGTGTTTGAGACTTTGTTTTTGAGCTCACACCTGTAACAATCATTTGAAGACATAATAAAGAGGTCAGCACTAGAAGCTAGGACCAGGAGACGTAGCCAAGAAGTCTGGTGAACTCCTTTATCAATTTTGGTTGTGTTGATGTGTTTTTATTGTCTTTTATAATTGTTTAAGTGTTTGTGTTATTCGCAATCTTTTCGATCCATTGTACTAAGTAACATAGGAAACTTCACACATAGTTTGTAATACCTTTATCAATTTCAGATCACAAGTACAACCAAATCTATACAAGCATGAAGTTAGCCATATTAGATACCCAGATTTTCAAACAAGAGACATATACTCTTCAACATCTGGCTAGGGACTTTGCTATACAATCTAGACTACTTCATAACAACATTTATTCCATCTAGGGTTTCAATGTGGCTTCCAAAGGTATGTCATACCTTACTACAACACATAGAAAACCCTAGAAACAATTTACACAAATATAGATCTACAAAGTATCTAACAACCTTTCAAAATACATTTGTTAGACTTCTCACTAGGGATTCATATAAATCCTAGATTTCATACAAACAAATCAATCAAATTCAATCACAGCTTAGTCATTAACCTTCCCAGCTTCCACTAGGGTTAGTTCCAAACCCCTAGATTTTCAATCAACCATTAATAAATGACTAACATGACCAACTACCACTAGGGTTAGTTTGTAGACCCTATATTTCCAAGCAATCATCAAACTCAACCAAAAAAATCAAATTTCAACAATTTCTTCATAAATCTCAAATCATATAGTCAACATTCATTAGAGATTTCTACTTCAACTAAGGTTCAACTCCAAAACCCTAGAATTCCATTTTTCACAAATTCAACAAACTTATACAAATCTCATATCATCATATTCCAGAGATTTTACTTTGACTAAGGTTTAACTCCAAAACCTTAGAATTCCATTTCAACAATCATTACATACATAGATCTCATATTGTTATACATACTAGCCAATTTTAACTTCACTAGGATTTAGCTATAACACCCTAGATTTCCAGATATCATTATCCTAGAATCTCATACAAGGACTTCCATTAAATCCTAAGACTCATGATTGTCAATGACTAGGTCAGCACACATATCTAGGAATTCATAACCATACATAAGCATATCATATGTCCAACAACATAAATACATTTGACCTAGACCAACCTAGGACTTCAACCAAAAGGACACACACACACACATATATACCTAGATTTTATCATCATGAAAAATATATTTCATATCATGTGTTAGTCAAACCCAACTTCACAATAATATCAAATAAGAGTTAGACACACAATCATTTTGATTACACTAGGGTTTGATCAAGCAAACACACTCATACCAAGGAAAACACTTCTAAGGCAATACAAGGGTCTTTCTCACACATCCACCAAACCCTAATGAGCTAGGGTTCCAATGTAGAACACACATTCCACCAAACCCTAATGAGCTAGGGTTCCAATGTAGAACACAACAAACCCTATATTACCAAAACTTCAAAGGTTCCAGGATTTTAGACCTTATCACTCAACCCTAAAAAGTTAGGATTTCCTGATCATACCAAAATCCCAAACATGACATCATCAATGAAACTTCAACTAGCATTTCACAATATCCCTAAGAAGTTTATGGTTTCAAACATTCGCACTAGCAAACCCTTCAATTAGGGTTTTCCAGAACCTATCTAGGGCTCTCAATAGTCTATCAAGTATATGAGTGGGGTGGGTAGATTTATAAAGAGATGAATCACCCAATCAAGAATCACTAAGATTCAATAAAGCGAGTCATAACAGAGTTAGTAATAGATAATCAAATGAATAATCCTTTCAATCGATGTATTCAAAGCGTACCTTTGTTTCTTGACTAACCTTATCTTGAGAGATCCTCCTCCTTTTTTCCTTAGTCTAGACAACAAAAGGAGAAAGGTGATTAGTATTTAATATAATCAAAAGTAAATGAGTACATGAACCCAAAACTGAAAATACATGAGATACTTATCTTTGGGAGTTGTCGGGGGCTCCCTCTAAGGCTTGAGGGAAACCTACAAACTTAAAACAATACAAAAATGTCTTTTTTCCAAAATATGTTAAAACCCTACAAATTCTAAAACATATAAAACAAGATATGTAAAGCTATAAGCAAAGGACTTAGTAGTGTAAGTCCCTAATGTCAGGTTCTTCGGGCTTGACTCTCTTTGAGTCTCCTTTTTCAGCAAAGTTGGCTTGGACTCTTATTCTCTTCTTATTCTTTGGATTCTCGGGACAACCACTTTTGTAGTGACCCTTCTTGTGACATTAATAGCACTCTATCTTAGACATGTCAACTTTCTTCCTCGGCCCCTTCGATCTCTTAAGCATGATCGAGGTTAGCTATGAATAGGACAAGACTGTCTTTTATCCCTTCTACCATCAGAGTCATAGCCACCAATTCCAAATCCCTAAATTTCTCTTTGTCAACATCAATAGCTTCTTTTGTAGGCTTCTTTGCATTTCCCTTTACCAAGTTCAACACCTTGTTCTTCTCGAGAATTAGGTCAATCCTCTTCTTCCAAGACCTGAAGTTAGATGCTACTTCAAATTTGTTCTCACCCTTGATTGATTTAGACATCCTCATTGAATATAATAGATTTCTTCCCTGAGATAGTACCTATGAATGGATCAAGTGCTTGAAATTTCTTTTTTCTTCCTTCTTCACCAACGCTCTAATACCATTACATAAATGCAACTACATGCCTATGATATACTCCTAATATTGAAAAACCTATATGATCCAAGGACTATTTATGGTTAACTAATAAGCACGTAAACCTTACCATTATATAATATTAAGCTAGTAAACAAGAGATTACAAAGATACTAGCCCATAGTACTTGGTGAGAATAGTAACCTGCTTCAAGATATAGAGTGATGTCTAAATACGAACCATATTTCTCTATCACACTAGGATACATTTAACCTCTAGAGCCTGGTACAATTTATACACTGGAAATACTAACATAGGCCCCGTAGTGATTAATAGTTACAAGATAGAGAATATCCTATAATATAAACCTTCATCCAGGCAACACAACGGATATACTAATAACATACCAGAATAATTAGCGTGCACAAGACAAATTACAAGCTGTAAATCTATAGATTTTTCTTAATAATAGGCTTAAAGAGAGAAATAAATTACAAGAACAACACAACAGGAATCCGGCAAAATATAGTTGACATTGACCAGTACTATTTACCTTTTAACTAACACTTACACGGCTAGACTAACACACAGATAAGAACTTATAAGAACGGATCACACTGGTACTTTTAACCTACTAATAATAATAATGCTACTGATAGACATACTACAGCGAACTAATCTTACTTTATACATAATCATACTTAATACTTTCAATGTATACGCTTCTTTTTCATATGATTGGAAAATGCTGAAAATCTCTTATCTCTGGCCGGGATTATAGGGACTAGCCTTGGAGGAAGTTGCGATTGACCTATCTCTCTTGCTGGCCGAGTCTTTTTGGCTGAGGGTGGAAAAAGAACTTAAGGGTCTCTTTTCTCTAGACATGGAAGGGAAGGTTTACCAGTGGGGGAAGGGATCTATAGGCCGACAATGAGGAGGGTAGGTCTAATGAACTAAATAGACATCCCTGGTTTACTGTCTAACTTGCTTTACTTACGGTCCCTTGGATCACGAGAAGTTGTTGCCAGTACAATGATAGCGTAGCATTAGAGCGCCTTACTCCTTGGTGTTACTAAGAGTGTAATCAGATGGCTAGTGCTTACGAGAATCAGCTCTAACGTGTAGTTCTAATCCAACTTCGGATAATACGAGAGCCTAGATGATTAGACTCTCTAGAAGTTGAACGTGTATGAGAACTAAAACCTCGTGGTTAGTGAAAACGTATAAATATCTTTTGACGTAAGTTGTACTACTAAGAAGCATACCGCTTGCTTAATTCAGTGATCCTCTAAGAAGCTTTGTCTTACTATTTTGTTTGCAATACCGCATATTTATCCCTACATTTTGGGTCAGTCCATCCAACTTAGATTCACTTAGATGCTTGGCATTATCTAAAATCTAAACTGGTGTTGTCAAGTTATGTATCTAACATGGATTCTATTTCTTTAAGAGTTTGATTCCTATTTTATTTCAGAAGTTGACTGAGGGATAAAGGGATAAGTCATCGTAGATCAACTCCATAAAAACAGAAATAAAAATTATGAATACCCATTACTACCCCATCGCTAACCCACAGAACAAAAAGAGGGGCCTTAGCTAAACTTCACATTGCGAGAGTGATAGTTTCTTGAATTAAGAATGGCATTTAATGACGTCTAACACGGATAGGCAAGATGTACAGCTCTCGCTAGTCTTGCTGCAGTTGTCGCGATGATGATAACTGGGTGGGATTTATGCTTGATGGATTTTGCTGGCAGATTGTTACTGCCTCGCAGATCGTTACTTGCTAACCATGTTAGATTTAATTTGTGAGTTTTCCTAATTACCTTAAACCCCAACCAAGATCTACTCCTCTGTAAGAAATTGAAATTAATGCACAGCGGAACTTACTTTCCATCCTCAAAGGCTCCTGGTCTTGACTTGAGTTATTGGCTCTTGAATCCTTCCAAGAGCTTGCAATCCTTTTCTCTGGCTATCCTAAATGACAAAGTACTTAGTCATCAATGGAGCAGACAATTTTTTTTGAGTGATTGCAAGCCTTGGAGACTCAGCCCTTTTATAGCAGTGCAAAACCCCAATCCTAGGGCAGCCTAAAATTTAGCTGAAACAAGTCTGTCTGAAATTTCAGATTGATTGAAATCAATCAATCAATCAATCAGAATAGATTCTGATTTCCTTATTCAGCTATAATTATTATTGCTATTTATTTTAATCAACTATAATCGGTCCATTAACAATTATAATTGATTAACATTATTCTACATGTATTTGTATCCAAATCCTTATTTTAAATACGTTTAATGCCATGACTTAATTAATCACATTATTTGGCATATAAATGTAATCTTGCTGACAGTATTTGACATTATAATCACAATGCACGTATGTCCAACTTAAATTTATGAAATTAGACGTCTCTAAATCCAACAATCTCCCACATGGACAAGTGCAACCTTTTGATTATATATCCTTAACTTTATTGCATGCAACTTTTCTGTCTTTACTTGTCGTATTTCTTAAACAATTTCGTCCATCAATTATGCTAACAAAGGACTTAAGCGGCATTTGTCACATTTATTCGCAACTAAACTGACATAAATCACGCTGCCAACATAACTGAATGACATGAATCTGATTTGGACATATAGTTTAGAAATTACACGCAAGTGTGATTAGATGTGCCTATTTCTAATTGAGTCACCTTTACTTTACTGTATGAGGCCAAAAACTTAAACTTTAAAGAAAGAAATAATGAAACTGAAACTGAATGCAACTTGTATATATCATCAAAATTGTTTACAATTGCATTACATAGAACATCAAAAACAGAACTTAAAACATATTCAGACTCCCACATTTTTCTAATTATCCTAAACAGATATTACACCCATACAAGCAACATGTTGGTGAAACTTCTTGGGTGGTAATCCTTTAGTAAGAGGATCCGCAATCATGGAGTCTGTACCTATGTGTTTTATACATAATTCATTATTCTGCACTCTCTCTTTTACAACCAAAAACTTAATGTCAATGTACTTCGACTTTGACGAACTTCGGTTGTTGGATGCGTATAACACTGCTAAATTGTTGTCACATAATAATTTGAGTGGTTTCTGAATAGAATCCACAATTTTCAGACTTGTGACGAAGTTCTTCAGCCATACGCCATGATTAGATGCTTCAAAACATGCAACAAATTCAGCTGCCATAGTGGAGGAGGCTACCAATGACTGTTTAGCACTCTTCCATGACACAGCACCACCTGCCATCATGAAGATGTATCCTGATGTTGATTTCATGCTGTCGACACATCCTCCAAAATCAGAATCGGTGTATCCAATGACCTCGAGCTGTTCCGATCTCCGATACGTGAGCATATAGTCCCTTGTTCTCTTTAGGTATCTCAACACTCGCTTGGCTGCCTTCCAGTGTTCCATACCTGGGTTACTCAAATATCTCCCTAGCATTCCGGTAATGAACGCAATATCCGGACGCGTGCATACTTGTGCATACATGATGCTACCCACGGCTGAGGCATAGGGAATATCTTTCATGAGGTTTTTATCTAAGTCAGTTTGGGGACATTGTTTCAGACTAAACTTATCTCCTTTTGATATAGGGGTATCTCCTGGTTTGCTGTTTTGCATGCCAAATCTTGTTAGAATCTTATCGATATAGTTCCTCTGGGATAACCTCAGAATACCTTGAGATCTATCTCTAAGTATTTCAATCCCTAGAACAAATGATGCATCACCAAGATCTTTCATTTCAAAGTTCTTAAATAAAAAATTCTTAGTTTGATGCAACATGTCCTTATCATTACTGGCAAGCAATATGTCATCTACATATAAAACCAAGAAAATAAATTTACTCCCACAGAACTTAAGGTATATACATTCATCTACTATGTTAGACTCAAAACCAAATGAGCTAATAACTTGGTGAAACTTATAATACCATTGTCGAGATGCTTGTTTTAGCCCATAGATAGATTTCTTAAGTCTGCAAACCATAGACCCTGCATCACCTGATACAAAGTTTTCTGGCTGCTTCATATAGATCGTTTCATCAATGTCACCATTGAGAAACGCCGTCTTTACATCCATCTGATGAAGTTCTAAATCATAATGTGCTACAAGCGCCAATATAATCCTTAAAGAGTCTTTCGATGAAACTGGAGAGAAAGTCTCTTTATAATCAATGCCTTCTTTCTGTGTGAAACCTTTTGCAACAAGACGTGCCTTGTATTTTTCAACATTGCCTTTAGAATCCCGCTTAGTCTTAAATATCCATTTGCAACCAACGGGTTTCTTGTCTTTAGGCAACGGAACGATATCCCAAACGTCATTGTCATACATAGATTTCATCTCTTCATTCATGGCATTAATCCACATTTGAGAGTTAGAGCTTTCCACAGCTTGTTTGATATTAACAGGATCATTTTCAAACATGCCAATGTCAAACTCATGTTCTTGAAGATATGCATAATCCTTTGATTGTGTAGATCTTTTCTCTCTAGTAGATCTCCTAATTGGCACAGGCTCTAGATTTTCTTGAGGTTCATTTACAACTTGATCTTCAACAGGAGGAAGAACATCATTACCAACTTCTGACTCTCCCACAGGCCCTAGGCCATCAACATTTGTCATGTCAATGTGAGGGTTTGGGTTGGGTTCAGGTCCATTTGTGTTCTCTATTCCATGTTGAGTTTCTAACTGAGTTGTTTGGGATGATGAAGTTTGCACATTGTCAAAAGATGTATTTCTAAACGCAATCGGAATTTGAACAAAACTAGGACTTTGGTCCATAGTCTCATTCGCATTCGTCTCTTCTTCTTCAAAAATACTATCTTTTGTCATATCTCCCCCACACAAACTCATTATCCTCAAAAAATTTTGCACTTCCTGACTCGAAAACTGTATGTTCTGTTGGATTATAGAATTTGAACCCCCTAGATCGTTCAGAATAGCCTAAAGTAACAACTAACGGTTCTTTCGTCCAGTTTCTTTTTGCTTGGCTTATAAGGCCTAGCTTCACATGGACATCCCCAAACTCTCAAATGATTCAAGCTAGGCTTGCGCCCAACCCATAACTCGTAAGGGGTCCTGTTAGCTGCTTTAGTAGGCACTCTATTAAGTATGTATGCTGCAGTCTTTAAGGCTTCTCCCCACAAATTCTCAAGTAGAGTTGTACGAGCAATCATACTTCTCACCATGTCTTTAAGGGTGCGATTTCGTCGCTCAGCAACACCATTCATTGCAGGCGAACCCGGCAACGTATACTGAGGCACAATTCCGCATTCCTCTAAGTATTTTGCAAAGGGACCTTGACGTTGTTCTCCTGATCCATCATAACGACCGTAGTATTCACCACCACGATCAGAACGAATGGACTTTATACGTTTGTTAAGTTGTAACTCAACTTCCGTTTTGAACTTTATGAACACGTCTAATGCTTCCGCCTTTTCTTTTATTAAGTAAATATGACCATATCTTGAATAATCATCTATGAATGTGATAAAGTAACGGTCACCATTTCTTGTAGCCTTTGGAAAAGGACCACAGATATCCGTATGAATCAATTCTAAGACATCATTACACCTTTTTGCATCATACTTACGTTTATTAGTTTGTTTTCCCTTTATACAATTTACACAATCACTTAAGTTTGTAAAATCTAAAGGTTGGAGAATTTCATTAGACACAAGACGTTCTATCCTTTTCATAGAGATATGTCCTAATCGCTTGTGCCATAATGTTGCAGATTTCTCGCAAGTTAATTTACGTTTTCTATTATCTATATGCAGTGCCTCTGAATGTGAAGTGTCTATATCTAGAAAATAAAGATTATCATAAGAAGACGGATACCAGAAGCAAGAAGCTTAGAATCTTGACACAAACTGAAATTTCCATTACCAAATGAACATACATAACCATTTTTGTCCAAATAAGATATAGAAATTAGGTTCCTTCTGAAAGATGGAACCACTAAAGCATCAAAACTTAAATAAAATCCTGTCTTACATAATAATCTAAATTTTCCTATGCTTTCCACTTCTACTTTATTGCCATTTCCTACGTAAACGTAGCGCTCTGCCTCACTTGGCTTGCGATGGCTTAGGCAACCCTACATCGACATACTGATGTTAGTCGTTGCACCTGAATCTATCCACCAAGTATATCTAGATACAGAACTTAAATTAACTTCAGAACAAACCAAAGCAAGAGACATACCTTTCTTTGCCAACCATGCATGATAGTTGGTGCAGAATTTCTTTGTATGTCCTGGCGCTTTGCAGAAAAAACAGTTCCTTTCTCCTGCTTTCACAGAAGTATCTTCCTTCTTGCTTTTCTGCGCGGCATTGTTTGCAGCTACCTTGGTAGGTCCCTTTTCCTTGGCAGTGAACTTGCGCTTCTTGCCTTTACCCTTAGGATTAGATGTTACTACATGAGCACTTTCTCCCTTAGTCATTTTCTGTCTCTCTTCCTCCTGCACCAACCGAGCCTCAAACTCAGGTAATGTCCACGTCTCTTTTTGACAATTATAAGTCATCTTGAATTGACTAAAGTTAGACGGGAGAGACAGAAAAATGAACTCAATGAGAACCTCATCAGAGATGTCATAATTATGCCCTTTCAAGGCACGTTGAAGTCTTGTCATCTCAATAACATGCTCTCTAACCCCTTCTTTTCCCTTGTATTTTATTGTTGCCAACTTCACAAAGAGTGTACTCACATCAGTCTTTTTACTCTTTGTGAATTTTTCTTCAAGGGCCTTAAGGTATTCAATAGCGCCTGTCTCTGTATCAGGTATGATGCCTCGAAAAGTCTCATGGATCGTTTGCTTCATCACCATTATGCACATGCGATCTGAATGCTCCCATCTAGCAATATCAGCCTTCTCTTGAGGAGTTACCTCACTCTCTTTATTAGGCTTGGGGCGATCAAATCTCAGTGCTGTGTCCAATTGCATGATCCCTAAGACTAATTTCAGCTTTTCCTCCCACTGTTTGAAATTGTTCCCCATGAGGGGCTTAATCTGACTTAGACTTAACATTATGTTTGGATCTGAAAAATTCAAGAACAAGGAAATAATTTAGATACGATGCGTCACGATTTAATCATAATTCTAAAATCTATCTAAAGGCATGTGTAAAACTATTTGCTCAATTAAAACTTTAGCCAAAACACCATTCAGTAATGAAACACCTTTGGGTGCAATCATTACCTTCAGGCAACCCTTATGCACCAAACAACTTAGCAGGCGCCAACCCTCCTTTGGGAAAGCTAACACCCACGTCCATTGCCAACACGTTACTTCAACTTGTCATGAGTCATCCTTGCAATTGTCTTACAGAGAGTGGTTCGTTTGCGAACATCAATGCTTGACTCATGCGAAAACAACACATGTATACCAAACACCGTCTTTAGTTAGATTCCAAAATTATGTCTAAAACCTAATCTAGGACGTAGCTATAGAATCTACTCGTCCTATATAGAATACAGTATCTTATGACACTTTTAAATTTAATATGTCAACTATATTCATCAAAATAATTATTAGATTTTAGTAAAACTTTAGCAGTTTCTACAATGATTACCTTTTAGAAATGCTTCAATAATTTATTTAGAGAATACTAAATAATTTTATGGTTGCCATGATTAGCATCATTGTGATCAAATCCGAATTTTAGTATTATATCAATAATTAACGTTAATACAAATTTTATGCCATAATTAGCATCATTGTGATAAAATCCGAATTTGGTATTATATCAGTAATTAACGTTAATACAAATTTTTTGCCATAATTAGCATTATTGTGATAAAATCCGAATTTGGTATTATATCAGTAATTAACGTTAATTTTTTATGCCATAATTAGCATTATTGTGATAAAATCCGAATTTGGTATTATATCAGTAATTAACGTTAATACAAATTTTTATGCCATAATTGTGATCAATTTAGAATTCAGTATTATACCCTTTAATTGGTGTTAATACCAATTTTAAATAATATCTAAATCCTAATAATTAGCCTAAATATAGCATAGTAATTATAGTAATTATCCTATAAATGTGAAGTGATCACTGCATGAGAAATATAAAACCTTTAGCATTATATTTTTTTTATTTTTTTTTTTTAAATAACACGGAATACTAGATCAGACAAAAAAGGACTAAAAAAAAGAAAACAATGGATGTCCATGTCCATTCAAAACTGCAGTGCCCTTACATATACGAAAGGCATGATTTATATCCAACAAAACAAAAAATGTTTGATTGCCAAAACCTTTGCAGGATTATCCATCAATGGAGTACACTGTAATGTCAAGGCAAGATGAATGCTTATACACATAACGGGATAAAAACATCAAGCATACTCTACCTGGCAAATAATTCCTTAGCAAGAACATTGGTAAATTGAAATGTAAATAGATTATATGAAATATGATATTGAAATCATGGAAAT
Source organism: Pinus tabuliformis (assembly GCA_031772625.1). Taxonomy (NCBI): domain Eukaryota; kingdom Viridiplantae; phylum Streptophyta; class Pinopsida; order Pinales; family Pinaceae; genus Pinus; species Pinus tabuliformis. The sequence continues at coordinate 1,394,960,439 of CM062819.1, read as the reverse complement.
CAAATCAAAGACTACTTACACCAATACGGCCGTATACTGCCACACTTACTCTACATTTAGCATTCGGTCAAGTAACGAAATGTTCCCAATACATCAAAATATATTGCTCTAAAAATAAACCACATGCGGTAACCTCGATAACAAAAAAATTATTTATCAAACAACAATTTATATAGGCCCTATACAGCATACAACTATTGATATCCTACAGCCCTAAATAAAAGGGATTTCATGGAGACCAATTTACTCATACATCTGAGAGTTACATTTTAAAATTGGACTTCAACTGTTCCAAAGTTGCTCGCAGATAATCCAGAAAAGAAAAACAGTTCCTCAATTGTGCAAATCAGAGGTGCAAAGCTTAGGTTTACAATTGTTTTGTTTATCTCAGTATCTGAAAACAGTCAGAAGAAACCTCCACATAGCGCCGAACAACATAAAACGCCCTCAAAGGAGGTAAGCATGCATCAAATAGCAGTTACAATCAAAAGAGCATGAAACGTAAAATGAAAATTACAAGAGCACATTCGCAGAAAAGGTTTGACCATACTGCATTTCATTTAATGTCCAAGGAACAGATATGTCAGGCAATGCAGCACAATTCAAGTGCCATTAATCTTCACAAAATGCAAGCTTACCCTAAGTCAAGCACTTTACTTCATGCGATCTAAACTACTGCAGCTATTTAAAGCCATTAAAGCAGTGCTATAATAACTCAAAATACGCCCCAAAAATGCCGCATTTTAGCCATAACCATTCAAAGCCAAGAAAATGGAGCCAAAAAAAAAAAGAATAGAGTTTGCAACTTGTACGCAACCACAGAGTCAGCCATTAGAGACAGCACAAGGATTTCTTACATAAGGGTGCTCCGATACCAATTGTTAGATTTAATTTGTGAGTTTTCCTAATTACCTTAAACCCCAACCAAGATCTACTCCTTTGTAAGAAATTGAAATTAATGCACAGCGGAACTTACTTTCCATCCTCAAAGGCTCCTGGTCTTGACTTGAGTTATTGGCTCTTGAATCCTTCCAAGAGCTTGCAATCCTTTTCTCTGGCTATCCTAAATGACAGAGTACCTAGTCATCAATGGAGCAGACAATTTTTTTGAGTGATTGCAAGCCTTGGAGACTCAGCCCTTTTATAGCAGTGCAAAACCCCAATCCTAGGACAGCCTAAAATTTAGCTGAAACAAGCCTGTCTGAAATTTCAGATTGATTGAAATCAATCAATCAATCAATCAATCAATCAATCAGAATAGATTCTGATTTCCTTATTCAGCTATAATTATTATTGCTATTTATTTTAATCAACTATAATCGGTCCATTAACAATTATAATTGATTAACATTATTCTACATGTATTTGTATCCAAATCCTTATTTTAAATACGTTTAATGCCATGACTTAATTAATCACATTATTTGGCATATAAATGTAATCTTGCTGACAGTATTTGACATTATAATCACAATGCACGTATGTCCAACTTAAATTTATGAAATTAGACGTCTCTAAATCCAACAAACCAAGCATTACTTGCTCTTCATTATGGGCTGAGAAGAAAAAAAGACACCTACCTGGCTATAACCTCCTTGTTGTCGTCGACCATTGGCAATCCTATCAGCGACTACCTGGCAATGAGACTGGCTTTCAGTGAGCATTGGCTTTATATGGCTTTGTGACTGGCGAGAATGGATTTCTATTGGCTAGGTGGGGGAGTTGGATGGCTTGGTCTTGGGACTACCTAGCTTTGTGCTTCAACTGGATGGAGCTGACTGGTTGGTGGTTGGATTTCGAACTTTAGATGACTAGCTACAAGTTGTCTTTCTTGCTGGCAGTAGCTCGCTCAAATACAAAAAATGGCATCATCTGAGATAGATCCAAATCCAACAATAGCGACAATGCCATCGGACGCATTCCTTTCTTATCTCTGATTGCTCCCCAAGCAACTCAGTCTCCCATGTGCAGAACATAACGAGGATAAAAGAATAATTCCAACAACCTCTCCACAAATCTCGGTGACCACCTGTTACTGATCAGTGATAATGATTATAGTTCCCAAAAGGTCTGTCAATTCTGTATCCCATGAATAACTCCAACCTGCTGATGAATATACCTTGTTCTTCCATTTCTGTGTAGACTGCATTGATTCGGTACTAAGACTAACTCAGGCTTGGAGAGCTTGTATCTTCGCTTGTATCATTTTCCAAGTCATACTTGGACATGTCACCGATAGACCAAAAACATCCTATATAGCCTGTAACGCGAAGAGCCTCAGCAAATCCATACTTTGTGAGTATGAAAGTCAAACTTGTTCATCAGTAAAACTCCTCGAAATCTTCTAGGCGAGAGCTTTGCCATTTACCATTAGCACATATTTCAAACCATATCAGCGGGCAGAATTTCCAATAGATACCACATGCCTACCTTTGGCGATGGTGTGACCGAACACTCTTCAACGCTGCAGAAACAGGTATGGCAGAGTATTGCATGAGTACATAACATTCACAGGCAGGTATACAAGTATGGCGAAGTATTGCGTGGGTATAGAACAGTCGCAGGCAGGTATGGGGAGAACGTCAGTCCAGATGGAAAATTTCCATTAGTAGGAGAAAAAGACAAAGGGCAAAATTTCATTAGTTGGAAGGGCGAAAATCAAAGTCTAGAAGAAAAATTTCCGTCGGAGTAAAAGACAAATGGCAAAATTTAATTAGTTGGAAGGGCGAAAATCAAACTCTCTCATTCACTAGGTTGAACAGTTTTTCCCATTCCAAGTCAACAAAGAAAACGCCTATAGGCCTAATTAATAAACATATAATTGAAAATATGAATATTTCTATATATGTGAAATATATAAAATATAAATAGTAATTATATATTAAGATCAATTGTACCATATAATTTTCAAAATAAAAATTATTTCATTTTTATAATCACTTCATATTTAAATTTAATTAATAAGCATATAAAAACTTAATACTTACAACAAAATATTTTTCTCAACTCTATATATAATTAATGTTATGCATATCACATTTAAAAAATAAATTATAAAAATTATAAAACATGTCATAGAAAATATATGTAAGTATATGTATTATAAAAATTTAAAAAAATTATTTCTATAATTGGAGATATGAAATTCACATAAATATAAATAGTATTATTGAGAACCAACATAAATCCATCTGAACTATGGATCTATTAAGCATGAGAAAAATCAAACCTCTTGAGGTGTAAACATTTCCTCAAATATTGCATTCAAAAAAAAACTTGCATCTTGAAAGGTTTGATCCCTCTCAATGCTTCATAGATCCAAAGTTAAGTTAAATTTATGCTAGTATACGAGTAATCTCACAAAACTATTAAACCATGGGTTAAGGATACTTATGAAGGAAATTGTATCGTTGAATGCATATAAAAGATGTGTGAAATAAGACTCTGATATTTTTCTTGGATTCCTCTCTCCGAGAGGTATAGGATTGATTTAAAAATCATCCAATTCCGACATGTAAAAATAAAGATATGAATTTATTTGTATTATTGACAAATTATCAAGGTCGGCCAGCGATCAAAACAAGGATTTTTACCTCCAGTGCATCCTCAATGTTGTATATAAAAGGAGGATACCTCAAGTCATTATTCCATCATTTCATCTTCTCTCATCTCTCTCTCCTCACTTGATTGGGTACGCAAATATGGCAGTTTTCTCTCACACGTGCGAAGGAATAACTTCTCTGTGTGACTACGTTGACCAGGTTTGACTAAGCTGCAGGGAGATTGTTTTGGGCTGCATTGACCAGCATTGACCTCTCTTTGCTTGCACTTTGGGTGTGGTTGCTTCTCCTTGGCATGCCGCAGATTTGGGCATGGAAACCGAGGTGATATGACCTCTGGTTTGATCAGCGTTCACTACCCTAGTTGCTGGCTGCTGTTTGACTTTCGTTGACCAGCATTTCACTGGATTTTTCGGGGTTGTTTTGAACTATTTTGGTTTGTTGTTGGAGGCCGAAGTTCACTGGGTTTGACCGAGCTGCTTGAAGGAAGAATTCTGCCCTATTTGACCAACATTGAATTTTATAGTTAGGGCTTTACTGTTGTTGTCATAAATTATCAGCTTTGTAAATTTGTACTCTCTCTCTCTCTATTGAACTATTGAAGAATATAAGAAGAATTGATCAAGGGTCTCCCCACATTTGGGTTTGTCCCTAGATAGTGCCACATTCTGTGCCCTCTTGTCTTGGCTTATCTTCTACTGTTTATGTTTATGTTCTATCTAGGTTTTACTATCACACTGATGTGATTGCTACACTGGATATTAATATTGGGCTAATAAAGAAATTGAAGTAAATTGCTCTTAAGCATAGAACATACCATTGTTACTTAAAATTAACATGGTATTAGAGGTGAGGTGAAGACAAAGCCCAAGCAAGAGTGAAAGAGCAATCACCAAAGACAGTTGGACAGGGACAAAAGGCTCAATGGGTTCCTCATCCCACTTGCCGGCTAAAGACAAACTGCGTGAAAAGTTTGACTATCATGGATGGAAGATGTCTATTGATTTGACCTTGGAAGAACAAGAAGTGTTGGATTATGTGAAAGGTAAAACCCTTGAGCCTTCTTCAAATACATCGACTGCTACAAAGACCAAGTACAATAAAGCTAAAGTCAAGCGAAAAAGATTATCAGAGATTCCATTGACAAACGTCTGGCGGCCTTGTTATAGACAAATTTGTGCCTTACAGCAACAAGCATGAATTGTCAATAATCCAAGGGATCCAAAGTTCCCTAAACATGATGTTCCTACCCCTAGAGGAACAAGGTCAGCAAACCAACAGCTCTCAGATCAGTTCTCCACCTGAAAACACTCAAAAACAAGCAATCTTGAAATCAAAGCAGGTGCTCCACTAGGTTTCTGCGCTGAAACTCAGTTGCTCCATGGTGTACCTGCGTTGCAAAGCAAGTGGAACAAAGGCCACCTGCGCTGAGCGAGATGGGACAAGTGGCACACTGAGTCATTGCTCTGGAATCTTCCAAAAATGACACTTGCATCAGGTATTTCGCCTTGTGATGAGTCAGAGGCTCTGTTTCTCCAAGTGGAAGCAAGGTTCTCCAAGTGGACTCAAGAACTGAAGATCAACTAAAGATTAACTGAAGAGAGAGAGGACACAAGGCAGCTACACATCAGTTGCAAGCTGACTCATCCTTTCTCAATTCATCTATATATTGAGCTCTCTCCTATGAGCTCAGGAGGCTGGAATTTTGTGCAAAGTAATGATATGTTGTTGGTTTCACTATAGAACTATTGGGTGATTGTTTGAGAGAGGTGAAGAGGAGAAATTCTTTCTGCTGGGAGGTGTTGCTGGGTTGGAGCCTTCAATGGTTGTAATACTCTCAGAACCTTTATTTCTTCATTAATAAAAGCTATTGAGGTTCTTCTATGTGCTCTTGTTCCAATAATATATTGTGATGATTGCATGTTTGGTTTACACTAATCCATGAACCAGTTATGATTGCATGCCTCTTGTAGTTTCCTTCTTTGTTATTTTGCAGGATCTCATTGTAGCTAGGCGAGCAAAAGAACAAGGAGCTAGGAGCAAGCGGCCAAAGAGAGGAGTTTGGATTCGACATTAAGCGCAAGTCAACGGTTAGTGAATTTCTCCATTCTCTTTTGCTTTCATAAAGAAGTAAACCTTAAGTAATTTGTTTTACAGTTGTTGCTAAGGAACTATCACCCTTAGAGTGGGATAGGGTCATCCGAGTCGGATACTTTTCCCTACAACAAACTGGCGACTCCACTGGGGATCGTATCCGTTTGATTGTGTTTGTAGTATCTTGCTATTCATTTCCTGAACAAAAGAGTACCAAATCGAAAAGCTTTTGACTATATCAAAAGCGAAGTAGAAGGCAGCTACTCTGGCTCATTTCTGAGCAAGTTCATGATTTGAAGAGCTGATCTACAAGGATCCTTGTAAGCTCTTAGTGATAGCTTTTTACCTTCCTAATCATCCCTTTGAGTGTGCTTGACTGATTGCTTCTGATTTGAGCAAAAACTGTGCATTTTTGAGAAAATTATGACCCGGAAACTGTGAAAACGCAACTTTCGTTTTCCAAAGCAGGTAGTACACAGGCTACCTGCTTTGCAACGCAGGTCCCGAAGGGGCTACCTGCGCTGAGAGCCAGACTGGCTGTGCAGCACCTGCGTTGGCCCAAATTTGCCTAGTGCATTTGGGGTTTCCTCCCTTTTTCTTGCCTGTTTTCACTATTGATTTGGCTGCCAGTTACCAGTCTTGCACCTGTTCTGAAACCAATATTACTTGCCATCATTCCGCCTCTGTTATATAACGAAATTGTACTTGTTCTTTTGTATTTCTTACTCATTTACGATTTCCCATAACGAAAAGTAAACTAGTCTTGCTTTTGGCCTCTTAGATCTGAACCTGTGTTAGGCATTTTGCTGGTCTGAAGAGTTAGCTTGTTTGCTGTCCATAGCTGATTAGTCATTTACTTTCGTCATTATGGTTTGATTTCATGCATTTCCAGTGATTAAGCAAGTGAATCTTAAGGTGTCTTTTGATTTTGGACAAGCTTGTTTACTTTCGCTTTAAATCGAAATCAAAGTTATATAACAACTTTCTTTTTGTAACCCATCCACATTAAGAAAGGGAAAAAGAAAATACATGCATTGTGCATTTTGCATTTGACTGTTTGCTTGACGATTTAGGAGAAAGTGCATTAGTTTGTGCTGTATGAACTGTGTGAAAAGATTTGCCTTTCTTCTCCCTCAGTAGTTAAGATTTTCATCAGTCAAAAAGATTTGAAAAAGCTTGCTTCTCATCTTAGGCTGCATTTAGGAATTGTTCATATACATCTCGTGGTGAACCTCGAAAGGCAAACTTTAAAAAGATCAACTTAAAATATACTGAATGAACCTAACAACGCATTTGAAACATAACGCAAACACATAGAGGTCTAGGTAGAGACGTGTTCCAGCGTCGTTAAACATAGTGACTGTCGATCTCTACGAAGGTGGGTGATTCCTCCTGAGAGTCGGTGGCACTAATACGGACTTGTGCTCCCACGTACCGTCGCGTATATATTGGGAGACCCCTATAGGCATTTATCCTTTATCCTTAGGAAGCCGTGTCGACCGCCCTACTGATCGCGATGCAGTGAACACAGCATTCACGAAGATCGACCACCCGTACCGTAAAACGTATTCTGTGGTTTCGCGAAAGGTTTGGCACACCCTCTGCCTAGATCTCCAGAGCAGTTTCTTTTGGCCCTTTTCAAACTCTATAACTGAAAGGTCCAACCGAGCATTTGTCACTTCGGGCTCGTTAATACATCGAAGGAGACTAGAGTCATCTTTAGCTTTTTCTCGACTCTTAAAACATGAAAAAGCAAAGTTATGTTTAAAAGCGTCTAATAAAATTCATTCAAATCGGAAACACAAATTTCCCCCTTTATATTTTAGTTGATCGAGTAATCCGCAATCGTGGAAGAAAGTCAATTGAATATCCGTCGTTCTCGGAGGCTTGCGAGTCAACCATCTTTGTCTCCGGAATCGAAAACAATCCGAACAAAGCGAGCTCGTCGAACCAGTTCAAAATCTCCTTTAAAAGTTAGAACAAGTGTTCCGACAACATCTGAGATTCTGGTTACTCCAAACATTTCCGGAAATCCTGCCTCTATAGAAGAAGTTCAACCGCCACAGAAGGACAGTAATACTGATCCTAGTCTGGGGGCAAATACTTGTATAACTGAACCAGTTCCATCTGTAACTGGTCCAGAGAGTTTTGTCCCTCAAACATCTGTCGTTGTTGATACAACCCCTTCTTCGGCACCGGAAATCTTTTACGGACCTGACGGTCTTCCTCTTCCACCTGGTCTGATTGCGATAGAGGAAATTATAGAGGAACCGCAAGTATCCACTCCAATTCATTTTGGAGTAGAGGTCACTCTATTTCCTACTACAGCAGAAGTTTGTCCATCACCAGTGGAAGTTCCTGTAGAATCACTAGGCAATCAATTGGATAGACTCAAAATGTCTGAACAACCGTCGACATCTAGGACTGTGTCAAATGACACGGCGACAGCAGAATTACCTGCTGCAAATCCAACAATGTTCGCCGGCATACCATCTGTCCCAACCAGCTCTCAATCGCTAGAAGGAGTCCACCAAGGGACTATCTCGACAGTATGGTCTGTTCCTGTTTGTTCCGGAGTAATGTCTGGTAACTCTTATGGTGAGACTCATCAAATTGACCCTTTTGGGAATCTAATTAGGCCATCCAGTCCTCCAGGACAATCAATTGCCTTGAGTTCTGGATTACCACCGTATGGGGGGCAGTATGCCTTTTCATTACCCCCTCCGGGAGGGTACCCATACGGGAGTTCTCAACCTTACTCAAGTTATGGTGGAATTGCAACGAGTAGTTGGGTACCTATGCTATCCCAGCCACCAAGAGTTGTATATTCTATGCAACAGTGTGTACCTGTGACGAACATCCCAACTACACCGGCTATTGTAACCGTGTCGCAAGTTCAAACGATGCCTGTTGTATGTCAACCTCAGATTTCTCAGGTTCTCATGCAACAGCCCCTTGACCCTGCGACCCAACCACAATCGCCTACTGGTGGGGCAACACAAGTACAATCGGGTACAAGTACCCCACATCTTGGTCCAATGGTTAGTGTAGCACAACAACCCATGGTATCGCAACCGTGGATAGTGCAATACCAACAGCCACAATTCCAGCAAGTGTACCAAGGTTCTGAACAGCAAATCTTTGCGAATACTGGACAACCATATACCCAAAATGGTCAAAATCAACCACTTTATAGTGGTCAAGTCCATCAACCGTATCAGTCATACCAACATCAACTCCATTATGCTGGTATGCAAAGACCAACTGTTCAGGCGATTCCATCGTACCCTGGTTACGCTTCACCTAACTTGAATCAACAGTTACCATTCGTGGCGACTTTAGAGTTGCCTGATTTACATCGGTTAACCAATGATCCAATTGCTTACGCCCCATGGTGGCCAGTGATCCCACACAAACTTCCATCCGACATTCCTAAATTCAATGGAAATCCAGGTGAAGACCCGTCGAATCATGTGATGACATTTCATCTGTGGTGTTCGTCGAACACTCTAAATGATGATTCGATAAGGCTTCGCCTCTTTCAGAGGACATTGATAGGTCCAGCGGCAAAATGGTATATAGAATTGCCAAGAGCTTCGTTCGACAATTTTAGCTCCCTTGCCACGACATTCTTAACCCACTTTCAATTACCGATAAGGTATGAAACGGGAACAGAGATATTGACTAACTTCAAACAGACAACCGCAACTCATATATCAGATCATATACATGAGTGGCGACGTCGACGAAGAATGGTTAAAACATACGTTCCTGATCAGCTTCTAGCTGAGTGGTTTATAAAGTCGTTACTTCCGGCCATAACAGAAGATGTGGCGAAAGGGGGAGTCGTAACAGAAGAGCAGGTTATTGCTCGTGTGCAATATTTGGACTTAGTATATACTCAGTCCGGCACGCTCTATGACAAGATACCAGACGCCCCTAGACCAGAGTTTTCAATCCCTCCTCCTCCTAAATCGAATAGTGACTCTCATGCCGGCGATGGCGTGATTGGCACAGCAAACTCGAATCCGAAAAAGGCCAATCAAAAGAAAGCCCGTAAGGATTCGAATCAAAATGCGCATGAGGAAATTCTTGCTTCAGAAGTAAATGCCGTATCGACAGATAAGGGCAAAGAAACCAATCAACCAGTAAGCAGGAAGAAACAAAACAAAGGGAAGAAGAATAAACAAGGTGAGTCATCTCCTAAGAAAAATTCTTCAAGCCCTCCTAGGAATAGGAAACCGTATCCATGTCGAATATGTGAAGAGGATCACTGGACAACAGATTGTCCGTTCAAAGCGGAGTTTAAAAGATTCATAAAGAAGTCACAAACCCCAGCTGTATTAACTGATCCGTTTCCCGATCCGAGTCAAAATCTGGTTGATAGTGGAAATGCTTCTCCATCACAAGTTATGATGTTGTCAAGTTTTAAGCGCCAAGATGATGCTTTAATTTCAACATTAAACAAAAGTCATGGGAATTCACAATTGTTGAATGGCGAGAGAAAAAGTCGATCAGGCAGTTCGACAACAACTTCGACAGAAGTTGTGCCGCCATCCAATACAAGAAGCATTCCGACGATCCATGGGGGCAATCATCCTCTCCAATATATCGGAGTAATTTTCCTAAAAGGCCCTTCTTTAATGGGTACTTTTGCCCCACCACCGCCAAATAATCTTACGGAGATGGGTGCAACGGAATATGAAGCCTTCTATTTTTAATGGATCTAAAAAAGTTTCGAGGATAGTTCCTATCTCAAGTCAACCTCGTTTAAAAAATGAAATGAAGAGTAAAGAGGATAGTTCTTTACGATGTCAACCTCATTAAAAAATGAAATGTCCCCTTAAGATTTAGTGGACATATGCCTCGTCTGCATTTTTATGCTGGGGGCATCAAGAATCGAGCAGTTTTAGCACATAGTTCATGCTCGTTAAAAAATAAACGCAAGATCCGAGCAGTTTTAGCGCATAGTTCATGCTCGTTAAAAAATAAACATAAGTTGTGAGCAATCTTCCCCTAGAGTTCAAGCTCACCCAGAAAAAATGAACAGGTAAATAACCTTGGTAAATGTAACCTTTGACAGCCATATTAAAGCCCTTGGTCGTGTTCTTGCAGTCTCACCTCCATCCGTTCATTTGGCCAACCGTTCATCTCCATATGTTTGTTTACCCATTTTGAGGAACAGCTGCGAAGAGTGATTTCACTAAGCCATCCTTGTGACACTGCCGTGATTGGAATATTCCAACCTGTACCTGGAATCTGCTGCTGCCCTGTTCATCACTCGTTCCTCGAAAGACGAGTCGTCTTTAAGCTCTTTTCACTGACTCGTAAAATATGAAAAGATTATTAAGGAATTTAGACTTCTGTGATCCATAACTTGTTTAGATACTCTTCGGCAAAATCACATAATCAATCGTTTGTCGACGCGTTTCGAACCAACCAGTGTGGTTCATCGTCAGGACAAGTTGAAGAACTGATCTGGTTTAGCTTGATTAAATAGAGTGTGCAGCGACTCCAACGGCTATATTGTAACGGCTAATTTTGACCTGAGGATCAAAGTCAAACCCCAGATTTTACTAAAAATAGAAGCATATAATATTATTATTTAATTGAATAATAAATATTTTTATTGTCATAATGGTCATTATATCTTCATCTTTATTGCCTAACCTATATTTATTATCCCTAAATTATTTAAATACAAATAAATAGTATTAAAATATTATTATTCTTAGAATTTAGTTACAATAGGTAACTATGTATTCATTTAATAATAATTGTTTAATCAAAAGGTCCAATGGTAAATTAGATAAATGGTCATTAATAAATTATGGTAAACTGAATAATGGTAATCTATAACTATTATTATTCCCAAAATTATATAGTTACAATAGGTCACTGTGAATTTATTAAAAATAATTATTAAAATTAAGGGTCCAATAAATCATTTTTATTAATTATTTTAATGTAATGGCCCATTCGAAATTAAATTATTATTTCATACAATAATTTATGTTTACTAAATGATCTATATTTACCTAATAATATATAATTCTGATATTAAAATCGTATTCTAGTTAAAACATTATTATGTAAATACCAAAATCAAAGTACATGCTTATCTAATATAGAAATTTATATCTATATGTATTAAAAAATTAACTATGTTATTACTTATCAATATATAAGAAAACAGTTAACGGAAATAACTAGGTTAAAAAACCATGTAAAGAATCTAATCCAAATTTAAAAAATTACCCCCTGGGATAAGGTTAATGCCAAATAAAGCTCGAAAAAACTTAAAAACCTATTACTAACTCCTATACTCCATGACAAACCCACCAAAAACAGAACAGGAGGGGGGGGAAGACAGAAACCCTAAGACCTAACAGAAGGGGAAAGAGGTGGCTAGGAAGACAAGGCTGGGATCCAGCAACTGCTAATCTTCCAGAGTTTTGGCCTTCCAGCTCGTTAAAGCGACCGGAAAGCTATCCCTCCTCTAGATTTTAATCTTTTTGGACCTGAGGGATTATTGCACAAAAAGATCGAGCGCTTGTTTTGTTCGGCTCGTTAAAGCAATCGAAAATTCATCCCTTCTGTATTGTTTTATACTTTTTCGGACTTAAGGGATTAGAAGACGAAAAAGGAATTTTGGAGTTAACTTTCCGTACCTTTTCAGACTCTCTAAAAATGAAAAGGACCGAGTTTTCCTTGTCGTTAGACTCGTTAAAATGATTAAATAGCGACAAACTTGTCTTTAGACGAGAACGAGTTTCCCTATCGCTAGGCTCGTTAAAACATAGCGATGGGCTTGCCCGAAGGGCAGGTTATAGAACAAGCATATGTTATCCTCCTCAAGCTTGACAAAAATAAAGAGGTACTGGTCAGCAATGACTGGGGAAAAATTGGGAGAACCTCACAGCATTAATGGTAGCAAGTCGCTCTTGAACATGACACTTTGTCCTCCTTATCACATCGGGTTGGGTTGTTTCATTCACCGGTCTCATAACCATGGTCCTCGCCACACCATCCACAATTGGGGTAATGCTACCAATCCATCACATCAGTGTCGTTATATGTTCAAGAGATGTGGTTCTGCAAAGAGTCAACCGTGTCCCATCCACTGCCATACATTATCCTTCATTCACTTCATGACCGCCACCCTGAATCATACATCACAGTTTGTTTTCACCTCATCACAATCACTAGCTCCGTTCCGTGTCACTGATGTGGGATTCATTAAGGCCTTCCTTTGACGGATCGCTCCTTGTCTACATCAGCTCATTATCCAAGGAGTTGATCTAGGAACAACCCCTTCAGTACTTTGAAGCTTGCATGCCTCAATGGCAAGTTTCTCACTTCCGGCGACAGGTATACATCAATGACCTTCGACCAGAGGATTTTGCATGGTGGTCGACGCCAAGTCCTTTATTCCCACCATGTGAATTGTACTGCTGTACCTTGAGGGTCATCATCCTTATCGGTGATTCCTCTCGCGCTTGTTAACGGTTTACATCATTGGCCGGTAATCAAGCGATGTCTTTCCATGTTCGACTTCAAGAAATTCTCACATGGATCGACTTGTACATCGAGTGAAGATCGGAAGAGATTGAAGACCCTGGATCTAGTTTCATCCATCCGGGCTGCGATATATATTCAGGATATAAAGACATTTGATATGTACATCATTGCAGCAGATGATCATCCTTCTCAAAGGATGATAATTTCAGCAGAGAATTATCAGTCTACAATCAGACGATCGTCTGTTCTATGTACCAAAATGTATTTATAAAGCTGAGCATGGGAATGCCCGCCTCAGCTAGATCATGAAAATGTATGAAAAATAATGTATCGTATTGTATCTTATTACAGGACACTTCTCAGCAGATTGAATGAACTTCGGATCCTCTCAATAAAGCATTTCACCCGATAAACGACCTCATACTTTAGGGGGCCTCTGTTATAGACAAATTTGTGCCTTACAGCAACAAGCATGAATTGTCAATAATCCAAGGGATCCAAAGTTCCCTAAACATGATGTTCCTACCCCTAGAGGAACAAGGTCAGCAAACCAACAGCTCTCAGATCAGTTCTCCACCTGAAAACACTCAAAAACAAGCAATCCTGAAATCAAAGCAGGTGCTCCACTAGGTTTCTGCGCTGAAACTCAGTTGCTCCATGGTGTACCTGCGTTGCAAAGCAAGTGGAACAAAGGCCACCTGCGCTGAGCGAGATGGGACAAGTGGCACACTGAGTCATTGCTCTGGAATCTTCCAAAAATGACACTTGGATCAGGGATTTCGCCTTGTGATGAGTCAGAGGCTCTGTTTCTCCAAGTGGAAGCAAGGTTCTCCAAGTGGACTCAAGAACTGAAGATCAACTAAAGATTAACTGAAGAGAGAGAGGACACAAGGCAGCTACACATCAGTTGCAAGCTGACTCATCCTTTCTCAATTCATCTATATATTGAGCTCTCTCCTATGAGCTCAGGAGGCTGGAATTTTGTGCAAAGTAATGATACGCTGTTGGTTTCACTATAGAACTATTGGGTGATTGTTTGAGAGAGGTGAAGAGGAGAAATTCTTTCTGCTGGGAGGTGTCGCTGGGTTGGAGCCTTCAATGGTTGTAATACTCTCAGAACCTTTATTTCTTCATTAATAAAAGCTATTGAGGTTCTTCTATGTGCTCTTGTTCCAATAATATATTGTGATGATTGCATGTTTGGTTTACACTAATCCATGAACCAGTTATGATTGCATGCCTCTTGTAGTTTCCTTCTTTGTTATTTTGCAGGATCTCATTGTAGCTGGGCGAGCAAAAGAACAAGGAGCTAGGAGCAAGCGGCCAAAGAGAGGAGTTTGGATTCGACATTAAGCGCAAGGCAACGGTTAGTGCATTTCTCCATTCTCTTTTGCTTTCATAAAGAAGTAAACCTTAAGTAGTTTGTTTTACAGTTGTTGCTAAGGAACTATCACCCTTAGAGTGGGATAGGGTCATCCGAGTCGGATACTTTTCCCTACAACAGGCCTACATCTCCAATTTGAACACCTCCTAGGAGATCTACAACAGGTTGGTCAGCATGTTCAAGTTTAGTGATGCAAATCAAATTTATTTCTCAAAAATAAGTTGAAGGATATTAAGAAGGGCAAGGACGAAGATGTTCAATCCTACTTCTTAAAAATCACTGAGATCAAAAATGATCTACTTTCGACTGGAGAGGTCATTCCTGACAGGGAAATCACCATCACTACCCTTAGAGGACTCCCACCCAAGTGGTATATATCTAGAACCACTATTCTCAATTATGATCAAATTCCAGGGTTTGAAGAATTGATGTCGAGATGCATTCAAGAAGAAGCAAAAATGGTGGAGCAAGAAATGCCTTCTAATAGAGGCAACCCCACTGCTTTCTCTGCTCATTCCAAAAGGAGAAACAATGCAAGGTCTAAAGGGCATTTCAATGGAAAGCCCGGATCTAAGGGTGAAAGGAAGGGCAAGTGTTTTGTTTGCAATAATGTTGGCCACAATGCAAGGGAGTTTCCAAATAGAAGGGACGCATCACATTATGATTATAACAATCATTCCAAGGGTAACTTCAACAACAACAATCAAAGGAACGGCGGGTTCAATGGCAAAGGAAAAAGGAATGCGGGGCATCACAGAAATGGTCAACCCTCCAAGAAAGCAAGGAACTCCAGGTATGAAAAATCAAATGTTGTTAACAATAAGAAAAATGAATACTATCTTATATTTGCCCTCTCCACAACCTCTCCACCAGACACTTTGGGGAATTGGCTAATTGATAGTGGTGCCTCAAGGCACTTCACAGGGTATAAGGAAGCTCTCTCTAATCTGATAGAGAAGGAGACAAACTTGGAGATTATTCTTGGAGACAATGCCACCTATCCCGTGAAGGGAGTTGGGAATGTACCTGATCTCAAAAAGAACCTGGTGTCCATTGAATCAGGTTAACACAATACATTTACAAGAAGTTCTATATGTCCCTGATCTCAAAAAGAACCTGGTGTCCATTTCGGAAATGGAAAACAAAAGATACAAGGTGGCATTCATCGATGGAAAGGTATGTGTTTGGAAAAGAAATTTTAATGAGGCTTTTACTCTTGGGTTCTGGGTTGACACTTTGTATCAAGTTGGAGGAAGTCCATTGGCAGCCATGTCTTGCGACACATCTCTACAATCGGAACTATGGCACTGAAAGTTTGCCCATCTTCATTATAAGGCTCTTCCCGATGTGAGACAAAGGGTGACAGGTATGCCCGAGTTCAAAGTAGAGAATGAAGGTATATGTCTGGGATGTGCCAAAGGAAAACTTACAAGGGGACCATTCCTCTCAAGTAATAGCAAGACCACCGATATATTGCAGTTGATCCACTCCGACATATCTGGTACAATGCCCGTAAACTCTTTGGGAGGATACTTATATTATCTCACTTTTACGGATGACTATTTTCACAAGACTTGGATCTACTTCTTGAAAAAGAAGGATTAAGTGTTCACCTGGTTCTGTCACTTCAAAGCCATGATCGAAAACCAATCCGAGAAGAGAATCAAAATATTGAGCACTGATAATGGGATTGAGTACGAATCAAATGAGTTCCATGACTATTGCAGAGAAGTTGGCATTAAGAGGGAGACCACAACACCATACACTCTTACGCAGAATGGTGTGGCTGAAAGGAAGAATCATACTATCGTGGAAGTTGTTTGTTCCATGCTTCATGATCAAGGGCCTCTGAAGTTTCTATGGGTCGAAGCTGCGAATACCGTCCTATATGTTCAAAACGGATGCCCTCATCAAGCATTGGACTCCAAGACTCCCGACGAAATGTTCACTGGTAAGAAAACCGATGTCTCTCATTTTAGAATTTTTGGAAGTCCCATATATTTTCATGTGCTAAAAGAAAAAATAAGCAAATTGGGTGCATCTAGGAAGAAAGGAATCTTTTTGAGCTATAGCAAAAATTCTAGGGCTATAGAATTTATGTAGTTATTCAAAGGGAAGTTGAGATAAGTCATAATGTCACCTTTGACGAAGATATAGCCCTCAGAAAGATCAACAACCTTCCTATCTCAAGGAAGGACAAAGACGCTGACACCGGAAGACGGGGTGAAAAGAGGACGAGACGATGTCAAATGTTGATGAACCTATGGATCCTATTGATCCTTCTCCCCAAGGGCCCTCCTCCTCCAAGAGGAAACCCTTATGGCTTAGGGAGACTCTCGAAGATGCCGAGATACATACTGCACCTAGAGGGACTTTCCGTGAGAGCAAGAAGTTAAGAAGATATCAAGGATACTTGACCGCCATGAGCACTATCAATCAAAATGAACCTTCATCATTTGAAGAAGTCGTGAAGCAACAAGTATGGAAGGATGCTATGAATGAAGAGTACGATTCTGTTAAGAAGAATGATGTCTGGGATGTGGTCCCTAGACCCCAGGGCAAATCGGTTGTCACCTCTAAGTGGCTCTTCAAAATCAAGCATGGAGTTGATGGAAGTGCAGAAAAGTTCAAGGCTTGCTTTGTTGCCTGAGGCTTCTCTCAAAAGAAAGGTGTAGATTACAACGAGATATTTGCACCTGTTGCCCGATACACCACCATCCGCTCGATCATAGCCTTGCTACCTCGCAAGGATGGGACCTACATCTGATGGATGTCAAGACCGCTTTCTTACATGGTTTGATCAAAGAGGAAGTCTATGTGGAACAACTCGAGGGGTTTGAGGTTCATGACCGGAAATCTCATATATGCAGGTTGAAGAAGACTCTATATGGCTTAAAGCAAGCACCTCGGGCTTGGTATGAGAGGATTGATAGCTATCTGATGAAGCTGAGATTCACTAGAAGAGAATTCAATCTGAACCTTTACTTTAAGGTTGAAGATGATAAACCTCTCATACTGGTACTTTATGTGGACGACCTCTTTCTGACATGTGCAGACCCTCTCATTTACCAATGTAAGAGGGAGTTGGCTTCCGAATTTGAGATGAAGAACCTAGGACTGATGCATTACTTCCTAGAATTGGAGGTATGGCAAAAGACAGGAGAAAGTTTCCTATCTCAACGAAAATATGTTGTGAAGATATTGGAAAGATTTGGAATGGTGGACTGCAAGCTTGTGACTATCCTGATAGAACTTAACTTCAAGAAGTTATGTGGTAGTGTTGTCGGACCTGAATTGGAAAATGCTTTTGAGTATCATCAACTCATAGGAGCATTGATGTTCTTGGTGAACTCTCGTCTGAATATATGTTTTGTAGTTAATACGTTGAGTCAATATATGGTTGAGCCTCATCATTTACATTGGATTGGTGCCAAGAATCTTCTAAGATATCTTCGGGGCACAATCACTCATGAACTGAGATACACTGCTGGAGATGTGAGGTTGCATGGTTATTCTGATGTTGATTGTGTTGGCAGTGTGGTGGATCGCAAGAGCACTTCTGGGTGTTTTTTTCTTTGGGTTTTGCTTCAATATCCTTGATAAGCAGAAATCGGTTGCGTTGAGCACCGTTGAGGCTGAATACATAGCTGCTAGTATGGCCTCCTGTGAAGTTGTTTGGTTGAGGAAGCTCTTCAGTGAGTTGTTTGGACATGTGTTGGATACCACCGTGATCCTCTGCGACAATCAGAGTGGGATCCGATGATCAGAGAATCATGTATTTCATGATCACTCCAAGCATATAGATATCAGGGACCATTTTATCCGGGATATGGTACAACGAGGAGCAATAAGGCTCCATCGCATTGAGATTGATGAGCAGTGATTCTGACAAAGCCCCTGGGGAAGGTCAAGTTCTTAGCCTTCCGAGAACGACTTGGAGTTGTGGAGAGACCCTCTCCAGAGGGTCTTGTATGATATGGACATTGAGCTCTACAAGCTCCGAGAGGCTTGGGGTACTTTCTTAGAGCGATGAGCAACCATATGGTGAGTGGTTCAACCCTCCCCTAGTGGTTTGATGTGTACAGGGTGAGTGGTTTAGCCTTCCCCTATGATACCCCGTGGCGACATGTAGGCAGGATGAGTGGTTCATCCTTCTCCTGCTAAGACATCCTACCCATGTAGTCTGGGACTCATGGGAAGTACCTCTTATCTGGCCAATGAGTAGGGAAATGAGGATATAGACCATAGTACTACAGATGGGCGCATCGTGTACCACTGTACTCCCTATGCTAGGATGACCTATATTGATCTGGGATCAATTGGAACTGACTTTGGGTCAATAAGAGTGGTATGAGACACTCTGTTATCTGGGACTGACTTCAGGTCAGTAGAGAATGGTATGATACATTTTTTATCACTTCTTCTTCTTCATAGTTCAGCAGAGTAGAGTAGAGCAGTGCAGAGCAGTGCATTGATGGCAGAGATAGTACCGACTCGCAGATGGATTAGCAGATGGAGTTCTTACTAGTTGAGAGGGAGTGTTAAAATTGGAAACTAGGGCCAAACTCCATATGGGTCACCTTATTTATGACAACTGATATTTTTCTTGGATTTCTCTCTCTGAAAGGTGTAGAATTGATCTAAAGATCATCCAATTCCGACATGTAAAAATAAAGATATGAATTTATTTGTATTATTGACAAATTGTCAAGGTCAGCGAGCAATCAAAACAGGGATTTTTACCTCCAGTTCATCATCAACATTGCATATAAAAGGAGGAGACCTCAAGTCATTATTCCATCATTGATCCAGGTGGATCTTGGTGGCCACCTGCCAAGCCCACCTGGATCCCCACCATTGTTCTTCTCAGCATTTTCAGTTTCCTTAATTGTAGCACAACTTACTATTTTTAGCAGTTTTTCGGGTCCTGAACTTCCGGAGCCGTTTTGAGGCCCTAAACGACGTTTTTTGGGGAATCCGGGGGCAACAGGGGTCCATGGATTGGACCGATGTTGCTCGTTCCAACAATGGTAGTGCTCGGATAGATCTTTCTAACGAGCTATTGTATGCGTCAAACGGAGATCGTATGCCAAAGTTACGACCCCGGGAAGTTGATGTACCAACTTACCCCAAACGGGGCCCATAGTTTGGCGTTTCATCTTCTAGGGTTAGGTTTTGGAATGTTAAGGGTTTTTCCACTGTTTCTCAACAATAAATAGGCCTTCGAGCCTCATTGTAAGATAGTTCAGAGGCATGTAGCCACCACATCTCTTCTCAGAGATAAGCTACCATCGCCCTAGCTGGGTTATTTCCATTACTGTTTGTAAGCATATTTCAGTATTCTACATTAATGAAGTAAAGTATTATTCCCGCTGCATATCTATGTTTATGGTTATCTCTGTTTTTATGGTTATCGCATCTCTGTATTTATGGTTATCTCTGTAATCTATTGCGTTCCTGCTTAAATCCGGATCAGTGGTATCAGAGCGGTCTGCTTTTTCTCTGTTTTTCTTTGCATGTCCCCAACAAGGTCGGGATATAAGGAGTTAGCGCTTGAACTGGTCGAACCTTTACAAGACCAGCGTCGCAAATCCCGACGGCCTCCCATGGCAGACGAGAAGAAAGACGAGGGGCAGGAAATCCTATCAAAATCTTGCTCGAAGAAGCCCTCGAGCGACAACGAAACGCGATGATGGATAGTTTCGCCCAAATCCTTCAGCGGCTACCCAGAAACGACGCTTCAGCTTCTAGCAGCTACTCTGGAAATGCCACGCCCTTTAAGGTAAAGTTAATTTTGAAATCCCCATCTTCGAGGGTAAAATAGACGCAAATGCGGTAGATAAATGGTTAAATCTGCTAGAAGGGTATTTTTCTGTTCATGAATTTTCAAGTCAAGAAAAGATTGTTTTCGCTCTTCTCAAAGCAGCCCCCCACATCAAGGACTGGTGGGAAACCTACTGCGAGCAGAAGGATGAAACTACCGGCTCGCTATTTTCAGCCACACCCACTTGGGATTCATTCCGCGATGCCATCAAGGAGCAGTACTACCCTGTCGGAAGCTATGAGGATGAATACATAAAATGGACCACGCTGCGGTAGGGAAGGGACCAAGACGTGCCGGAGTTCACCAATCTCTTCCATAACCTTCGCACAAAGTTGGGTATCAAGGATACGGAGCAGCATTTGATACTCAAATACCGCGGCTGCCTGCACAAGTACATTCAGGAAGAAATACAATTCCTGAACATCCCCTCGCTCGGCACAGCATACCGATATGCCGTCAAGGTCGAGCAGAAGTTTAAACAAAAGAAGCGAGACTTTGGATCTGCGACTCCGAAGCAAGGGAAATGTGCCCCTAAAACGCAGAACAAAGGGCAAAGCCAAGGCGGGGCAGCCCAAGACAACCCGCCAAAGCTGCAGACAAAGAACGGCACCGCGAAGACGAGAAAGGACACGGAAAATGGTGTGAGTTCCATAAGAGCTCCACTCACAACACCAGTGAGTGTCGGGCCAAGCAGTCACTGGTGGCCGAGCTAAAGGGTCCAGAATCAGATACCTATTCCGACTCTGAGTCAGAACTCGACAAGGGGAATGAAAAAGGGAAGCAGATCATTGACGCGGATCCCAATGCCACTGTTGCTACCGCCAAGATCCAGAAAAGTGAACCCAAAGATCCAGAGGAGAAGCGTCTCTTCCACTCCCAGATGTGGGTAAAGGGCTCCCCGCTACAGTTCATTGTCGATAGCAGGAGCCAAAAGAACCTTATTTCGACGGAGGTCGTGAAGCGGTTGGGCTTACCGACCACAGCACACCCACAACCATACACCATCGGGTGGCTTCACCAAGGACGGGATCTTCGCATGAGCCAACAATGTCGCCTTCCGTACAACATCAAGCCCTTCACGGATGAGGTATTGTGTGACATCGCTCCCCTTAAAGTTTGTGATGTATTATTAGGACAACCATACTTGTGGAAGCGACATGCTGTGTATGAATCAAGGCCCCGGGCTGTTATTGTTACATTGGGGAATAAGTTGTACAGGATACCAGAGGTAGCACCGCCTACCGCCATCTCCTTGATTACTGCAAAACAATGTAGTAAACTCATTTCCAAGACTGGGAAGTTTGTTTTCCTGATGATACGCCCTCAAGGAAAGAAAAAGCTGGTGGCCACGACCTCCAGACAGGGCCCCTCCGCACGACAACTACAGATGGATAAGGTCGTGAAGGAGTACGAGGACATCTTCACCTCCCCCGCAAGGGTTCCTCTGCACTGTCAGGTCAAGCACTCCATCGATCTAACCCCAGGTGCGCCGCTACCCAATGGACCAATTTATCGGCGTTCGGTTCTAGAGAACGATGAAATCAAGAGGCAGATTCAGGAGTTGTTGCAGAAAGGTCACATCTGTCCGAGCTCATCGCCTTGTGGGAGCCCGATCGTGTTGGTACAGAAGAAGGATGGGACTTGGAGACTCTGTATTGACTATCGGGCGTTGAACAAGATCACTGTTCGTAATAGGTACCCGATCCCACGGATTGATGATCTCTTGGACCAACTAAAGGGGGCAAAGTACTTTAGCAAGATCGATCTGAAGTCAGGATATCACCAGGTACCGATCAAACCCTCTGATGTGTGGAAGACTGCCTTCAAAGCCAAGGAGGGCCTCTTCGAATGGTTAGTCATGCCTTTCGGATTGACGAATGCTCCTGCAACCTTCATGAGGCTAATGGATGACATCTTGCGGCCATTCACCAACTCATTTGTAGTGGTATACTTGGATGACATTCTGATCTTCTGCCAGAGTTGGGAAGAGCACCTCCACCACATCCGACAGAGTCTTCAAACACTGCGACAACACAAGCTGTGTGCCAATTTGGAGAAATGCACTTTTGGCATGACCCAGGTTTAGTATCTGGGATACATTATTGATGAACAGGGGGTGCATGTGGATCCGGCCAAGATCCAAGTCATTCGGGATTGGCCAGCCCCGACCACTCTGACAGAGCTCTGCAGCTTTCTAGGCCTTGCCAACTTCTATCGCAGGTTTGTGTTGGGGTTTTCTCATATCGCTTGGCCCTTGAGTCAAGTCACCAAGGGAGGAGCGAAAGCGAAATTCTTTTGGTCTAAATCTCAGCAGAAGGCATTCATAGAATTGAAAGATCGCCTTTGCACGGCACCAGTGCTCACGTTACCAGATTTACAACAACCATTTGAGGTCGAGACGGATGCCTCTGACTATGCTATTGGGGCAGTCCTTACTCAACACGGGCATCCTGTGGCATATCACAGTGAAACACTTTCAGACACAGTCCGGAAGTATCCAACCTATGATAAAGAGATGTACTCCATTGTGCAGGTCTGCCGACAATGGAAGCATTACATTTTGGGGAAGGAAACAGTCATCCACACAGACCACTGACCCCTGCAGTTCATACAGACCCAAGGGAAATTGCAGAATGATCGCCATCAGAAGTGGTCTACATATCTGCAACAGTTCCATCTGAACATCAAGTACAAGAAGGGCAGCACCAATCATGTTGCAGATTGTCTCAGTCGACCCCCAATCATGGCGTTAACCACTGTGCTCAACTCTTGTGGGCACGAGACTTCTGATTGGCCACTTCTCTACAAAAGTGACCGAGAATTTGGCCACACATACCAGACACTCTTGGGGGGTCAGCATGTTCTAGATTTTCACCTCCAAGATGCACTATTATGCCACCTGGGTCATCTTTGTGTTCCTTCAAGCGAGCGTGCTAAGATGATTTGGGAAGCACACTACAGTCGGGCTGCTGGACATTTCGGGTTTGAGAAAACAGTGGCAGTACTACAAAAGTATTTCTATTGGCCAAATCTTCGACAGGATGTCGGGGAGTACATCAGATCATGTACTGCCTGTGCCATTGCCAAACCAACCATCAAGAAGCAAGGCCTCTATAACCCGTTGCCTACCCCTAGTCGACCTTGGGAATCCATCTCCATGGATTACATGTCAGGGCTTCCTTCCACCAAGCATGGAAATGATTGTGTTTTTGTGGT
Organism: Pinus tabuliformis; assembly: GCA_031772625.1. Classification (NCBI taxonomy): domain Eukaryota; kingdom Viridiplantae; phylum Streptophyta; class Pinopsida; order Pinales; family Pinaceae; genus Pinus; species Pinus tabuliformis. Next base: position 1,394,936,840 of record CM062819.1, on the reverse strand, counting down.
CGTCGATAGGTTCTCGAAGATGGCCATTATAGGGGCCTGCAAGAAGAATATCACAGCAGAAGCCACTGCTAAACTCTTCTTTAAACGAGTATGGGTGCACTTTGGGATCCCACAGTCTATCATCTCAGATCGGGACAGTCGGTTCCTCAGTACATTTTGGTCCAATCTCTGGTCAATGTTGGACACCAAACTCACTAAGTCCACAGCCTTCCATCCTCAAACTGATGGCCAGACCGAGGTTGTCAATCGAATGATTGTACACATTCTGCGCATGTACAACTCAAAGCATCCACGCACATGGGATGAGAGCCTCCCCTATGTTCAGCACAGCTACAACCGAGCTCTTCACAGCTCGACTGGCCACAGCCCTTTTTAGGTGGGCTTGGGATTCCAACCACTATGCCCCATTGATGTAGCCCTGCCACTTGCAGCTACTCACACAGCTTCAGCTCATGTCCAGTCCAAAACAGATAAGGCAACCAGCTTCATTGAGCACATCCAACATATTCGCCAGCAGGTCCATAACATTCTGGAGAAATCAAATGCCAAGTACAAGCAGCGACATGATCAACACCGGGTGCCACACAAGTTTCAGGTGGGCGACAAAGTCTGGTTGCATCTGCAAAAGGAACGCCTTACTGGAGCCTATCGGAAATTGAGACCACTCTGATATGGTCCTTACACCATTACTAAGGCTGTGGGGGACAATTCATTTGAGCTCAGCATTCCCCCATTCCTTGGCCTACACCCAGTGTTCAATGTGGATCGCCTTCGGCCATACTTTCCACCATTGCTAGACACATCCGACATTGCAGAGCAGCTCACACCCACAGAATTAAACCCAGATTGCATGGAACAGGCTGCAACTGATCGGATCATGGACACACAGATCAAGAACACTCGCCAACAGCATATCCAACTATATCGAGTTGTCAAAGCAGGCCCAATTCCTTCACCAGGGCAAGTGGTTCACCAGGGACCAAATTCAGCAAAAGTTTATTCATCTCATGGAGGAACTCAACGCAATGGGGACCATTGCTTCCTAAGGGGGGAGGAATGATCCAGGTGGATCTTGGTGGCCACCTGCCAAGCCCACCTGGACCCCCACCATTGTTCTTCTCAGCATTTTCAGTTTCCTTAATTGTAGCACAACTTACTATTTTTAGCAGTTTTTCGGGTCCTGAACTTCCGGAGCCGTTTTGAGGCCCTAAACGACGTTTTTTGGGGAATCCGGGGGCAACATGGGTCCATGGATTGGATCGATGTTGCCCATTCCAACAATGGTAATGCTCGGATAGATCTTTCTAACGAGCTATTGTATGTGTCAAACGGAGATCGTATGCCAAAGTTACGACCCCGGGAAGTTGATGTACCAACTTACCCCAAACGGGGCCCATAGTTTGGCATTTCATCTTCTAGGGTTAGGTTTTGGAATGTTAAGGGTTTTTCCACTGTTTCTCAACAATAAATAGGCCTTCGAGCCTCATTGTAAGACAGTTCAGAGGCATGCAGCCACCACATCTCTTCTCAGAGATAAGCTACCATCGCCCTCGCTGGGTTATTTCCATTACTGTTTGTAAGCATATTTCAGTGTTCTACATTAATGAAATAAAGTATTATTCCCGCTGCATATCTATGTTTATGGTTATCTCTGTTTTTATGGTTATCGCATCTCTGTATTTATGGTTATCTCTGTAATCTATTGCGTTCCTGCTTAAATCCGGATCAATCATCCCATCTTCTCTCATCTCTATCTCCTCACTTGATTGGGTATGCAAATCTGGCAGCTTTCTCTCACCCATGCAAAGGAAGGACTTTTTTGTTTGACTGTGTTGACCAAGTTTGACCGAGCTACAGGGACACTGTTTTGGGCTGCATTGACCTCTCTTTGACTGCACTTTGGGTGTGGTTGCTTCTCCTTGGCAGGCTGCAGATTTGGGCACAAAAACCGAGGTGATTTGACCTCTAGTTTGACCAGTGTTGACTGCCCTAGTTGCTGGCTGCAGTTTGACTTTCGTTGACCAGCATTTACGTAGATTTTTCAGGGCTTTTTTGCACTATTTGGGTTTGTTGTTGGAGGCTGAAGTTGATTGGTTATGACCGAGCTGATTGAAGGAAGAATTAGGCCCTGTTTGACTAGCGTTGACTTTTTTTATTAGGGCTTTACTGTTGCTGTCATAAATTATCAGATTTGTAAATTTGTACTATCTCTCTCTGTTGAACTATTGAAGAATATAAGAAGAACTGATCAAGGGTTTCCCCACATTGGAGTTTGTCCCTCGCTGGTGCCACATCTTGTGTCATCTTGTCTTGGCTTGTCCTCTACTATTTATGTTTATGTTCTATCTGCATTTTACTATCATGCTAATGTGATTGTTAAACTAGATATTGATATCGGGCTAATAAAGAAATTGAAATAAATTTCTCTTAAGCATAGATTATACCATTGTTACCTAAAATTAACAAAATCTCACTTAATCATGATAGAGCGTGGTATGTGTACAATCAACTTGGAGAATTGTGAAAGTCCAGCATGCATGAAAGAAAAGGAAAAAAAAGCAAGTGAAAGGTGTATGCTAAATTTTGGATAGCAAGCAGAAGCGAAAACCAAAGCTTTATGATGAAAAAGGGAGGCAGCCAAAGCTTTATGATGAAAAAGGGAGGCAGCCATAGGGGGTATGTAAAAATAGCTTGCTGGTGTGGGAACTTATACTAAGAGCTTGGTTGTCACGCTTGTAAAGAGTTATTGTTGAAAATTACCCAAGTGCTTATGTAAATGTTGTTCTAAACACATCTGTTACAATTGGATTTTTTTGGAGCCCAAGCCAAGAGATTCTTGGTTGGTCTGTGTTGAAGCGCTAGATGGAAATTGTTTGAAAGGCTTTGGTGCAAAGAAAGAAACCCCATTCCTTGTGTTGTGCAAACTAATAAAGCAGAATGTTGAATAATCAGAACTACTACATGAGTTACGTCACTATGAATTTACTGGATACTGGATTATATTAGTGAGCTATACAAACCCATAGGAGTTTTTCGTCCTTGTAAACTCATAGCCCCAACTAAAGGGTAGCCTATAGCAAAGATAATTGATACAACAATACCTATGGTTGGCTGGAGCATCCAACATATAAAGTCGATTCTGTAAAACATTTATAAAAATAACCCTCACCATTATTTTTATTTAACATGTTATTGTTACACGTGAACAAAATTTCTGTACTGTATGTTAATATTCTTATTCATGCTTAACTCATATGCATTTACAATTTTAATTTTTAATGATAATTGCATGAAACTGTATGTCACCCTATACATTTTCATTTAAAAACACTGATGTCAAAGTCAGATTTATAATAACATGGCCCAACATGGGTTTGGGTACGTTACGATAGTCCTATGCACTTTTTCACCACAAAATCACTGTTGTTTAATATCTGAAAGAAGCAAAGCACATATGAAAAGCACCGACTTGGTGTACCCCTTTGTGTGACGGAATAACTTGTAGCGCCTTCAATGAACTCATCCCTCCAGCTAGTGTAGCTCCCTCAACATAGGGCACCCTAACTGCTGGCTGTTATGAGAGTGAAAATAGAGTGCAAGTGGCCACATAGAGGTGCCTTCTATGAATCAAAATTTTCATTTCCCTTAGTGTGTCTTCATTGTGTGTTTATGGCACACTCAAACACTACCCAAAAAATGCTTCAATAAATTTTCCCTATTCGAATGCAAGACCATCTCACAATCCAGAAAGAATAGCAGCCAATTTGGACATGAAGAAAGCTTTTAGAGTGGTCGCAAACTAAAGATTAACTTCCAGAATAATCTGGATAAAATTTAGAGGCTGTCACTGAGCTACTCTATACTGCTCAAAAATAGAATAGGATAAGGGCAGTAAAGTAGGGATAAACCACTCAAACCAGTGCTCAAATTCTGCCTCTCCTGCTTTTGTATCATGTGAAACAAACCCAGTTAATAACATTCACCCTCCATCTTCAAAGCAACAACATTTCCCTACTTTCCCTCTTCAAATCTACCTTTCGAATAGCTGATCAGAACACGGGCTTACTTCTGAAATACTGGTATTTAAGTTACAAAGGACCCTACCAATAAAAAGCACAGAATCTGTTTTTGAAACCTGTAATCTGTTTGAGATTGTTGCCTAATCTAGGCTCCTTGGCACCACAAAATCATCATGTCTTCCTCCAATAGTAGTGCGGCAGGCCTAATATGAGCATGTAAGAGGGCTTCCAATTTATAACAAATTCCGCTCCAAAATAGCACATGGAAAGTCCATGAAAAAGGCACTTATAGGGCATAAGTAACTCCTCTACTGAGTGTGCCTGTGCCCTCACTGCTATCAAGAATGCACGAGAACAGACCTGAAGATAGCAACCCATGAATGTGCCTTTCTAGTTGGAATTAATGCCCAGATGTTAACAAGTTGTCCTAGGCCACAAGCAGCAACCTTCTTTTGCTGTTTTTAATCATGGACTAGTGTACCAATGATATCTTCAGGATAGCGCTGAAATGATAAAGAAAAGGACCCCAGAAATAGTCCAAAATAATCATGCTTCTTGAAATCAAGAGGCATCTGCTGCAAATACTGTTTTCAACCCATCAAGAGGCCCTAACCATTAGATATTCTTAAAAAGAAAATGCCAAAGACAGCAGTCTTGTTTCCACCAAAGTGCATCTTCAAATCTCTAAAAATCAGATCTCTAAAAGTGAAATAAAAAGTCACTCTCCCCCATCATAAACAACATGCCAATCTCCAGCTCACAACTCTTGGTACAATGCTTCTAAAAATCCCTAAAATGTTCATGCGTTTTGGGTGATAACTGGTAACTTGCTATGTATGAGCTCCCTCAAAAGTCGTGTACCACAGTAAGAGTCAAAGTCAAGAACTCCCTCAAAGTCGTGTACCACAGTATGAGTAAAAAGTCAATGGCATTCGTAGAGACCATTGAATCATTCCTTGTGCTTCCACCAAAGGAAGTTGAGTGCAATGATCACGTCATGGAATCAAACCGAAGATTTGTCTAGAGTTGAGTAATTGTGTTTGAAAGGTCTGTTTGTCTGTGTGTACGTATTGCAGAAAGATGGCTACTAAGAGAACAATGAGAAGAAACGATGAAGACTTCCGTCTATGAGCACTGCTCAGAACAACAAGACTAGAGAAAAACGAATATTCTCTGTGTGAATCCCAAAAGGAGATTGAGAAAGCTCCGCTAAGGACATTGTAAATGTTAAAGAAGATGGAAACTAATATTAAGGGCAACGAAAAGAAAAACAGACCAGAAAAGCAATTGAAGTAGCCCTAATAATGGCATGATTACCTTAAAATTGTGATTGTTGATTCACATGCAAGAATGAAAAGAATAATGATACTGTCCAATCAGAAATCCGAGACCAAATAGTCAGTGCTTATGTAGAATTCGATAAAGAGAACATGGCAAAAAGACCACAAAAACAAGCAGAAAACGATGTGAATTGGTAAAATTCTGACAGGCATGATGTCTATGCAGCTGAGAGAGGATATTGCAATCGAACTGTATAGAGGGTGGACACTTTGAAGTGAAACTACCAAATATAACTGGTGGAAAAGAACACCAATAACATGGAAGAATCGAGAAAAGTGGATTCACTCAAAGATGGAATGGGCCATGTTGTAATGGAAGTGAGGTAGTTTACTGTACACAATTTTTATGCCTCGTTGCCAAAGAAGATGATAGTGAAGAAATAACAGTAGAGAAAGAAGATGCAAAAGCAGCAATAGAGGTAGATGATGAGAACTGTAAGATTAAAGTGATGACACAAAAAAGGCACAGCAACATAAGATGTCTAAGATAAGATAATTTTATTAATGTCCAACGAATGACCATAAATAGGTCAATGGGACTCAAGGATACAACCAATTGAGTACAATTCCGGAGTGCAAATGAACCTCCTAGAAAATGCCAAAGCTAAATATAGGATACAATGAAGTAAAGAAGGGTAGATTAATAGGACAGCCTCGTAAACATGTATATAACCGGATCATGTAAAAGGCTAAGTGAATAAGTCCAAGGCTGGAGGTCAATGATGTCAAGAATGCCCGGGTCTGATAGCCAATGGCGAGAGGGGCGGCAATGTTGATTGATGATATTGTTGACATATTTGCAACCACTGACTTGTACACAGATGATGAATGTAAAAAGTTATATGATATTTGGACCAAAAAAGGATCAGGTTGTCATACAAATGAAACTGTTGCACCAAGAAATGGTACAAGAAGACATGGGAAGAGCTGAGGCTGGAGATGATTGAGGACAACACTGAGGACGGAATGTTGTGTAGTGACAAGTATTTTGACAAATTGGACGAGGAAGATATCCTAGAACAAAGTTGCATCAGAGCAGATCCTGGAAATTCACAAGTGGAAACAGTTAGATGGGATTGGCCTCAGAAGAGAAGGTGCAGAACATACAAATTAGGATGTCCATAATGCTTGAGAAGAAAATTTGCAGCAAATTGTAGTAAAGTATGCCGAAAAAGGAGTGAAAAAGTTGGGAGAACTTCACAAGAGAGTCATGAGGATAACATCTTCCCCTGATCTGTTTACTAGATTTTATGCAGCAAGGGGAAATAGGATAAGCAAAAAGGAAAGATCAAGAATGGGTAAGGGAAAAAAATGCATAGCCCCAAAGTTTGGAGAAAAGATAGAAATAGATGGCCGAGTGCAATCCCCAAACGTTTCGTGCATGCCAAAGGGAAAACTTGTATCCAGTGCTACAACTGAGCTTAAATCATAAACAGGAACCTTCACAGCTTTTTCAGGTCTCAAATCACGAATCTTTTGAAGAAACCATAGTCAGCCAACGTAATGTCTGCCATAAGACCTATGTCACAAGGTTCATCGAACTTTAACCTGGTTTGAATTTTGGCGAACCTTAAAAAAATTTTGAGGTTCAGTGAACCTCATCGAATCTCATAGCCATTGACCAAGTGCATAGATCAAAACTCATAACCTCATGTCACAGCTTAAGCTTGTAATTTATCCTTATAGTTTCTATGTCCGTGATAACATTTTTGATGTTTAATGATGTTGATTTCTAACTATTTATTCCTATAATTCGTTATATTTATATATATATACACTAACCTAATGGTGAACCTCATTCGAACTCATCATAAAATTCAAACTCAAACTGAACCTAATCATTGCTGAACCCAAACTCGAACCTGAACCATGTGACATTGCATAAGACCGTGTGAAAAGCTTAACAATGTCACTACGACAGTGAAATGACATCTCAGTCTATATATAACGCAAGATAAGCCATGCCATGAAAATTCCATCTTCACTCAACAATTTTTTATAAAAACTCATACATGAGAAAAGATAACATAACAAACTAGAGAAAAGGGATGCATAAGTAGTGGTGAGGCGCTCGACTCGTTATTTCAATTCCATGAATGAAATATTGAAACATTTGTGATGGTTACTTAATTGACTTTAGTATATAAATTGAAGGATGAAATATTTCTTACCCACATCTTCCTGTGAATTTCCGAAAAGAAAAGACAAAAAATGGAATCCCGCAGAGCTAGAAAAATATGGTGCATCTAAACAACAAGAGAATAGTAATACACGGAAACACCAACAAAACAGAGTTAAAACTGTTAGAAGTTAAATTAACTTATACTGCCAAAAATTATCTTTCTATATTTTGGCCACCATAGGCAAGATGTTTTCTTACCGAAGATCACTTTTCTTCCATTGTAAGTGGTAGGTCATGACTTATCATAGAAGAAATTGCAAGTAAGTGGTGCTGGTTAAAGCACATTTTGGGTACAGCATCTGACATAACAAATTTCTGCCAATATGATTCCAGTCCCTGAAAGAACACCTGCCTGTGAAATGTGAAGCTACAACAGCTGATAATATCAAACCAATGGAGAGAAGGAACTGAAATTTTTATTAGGCACTCAGGAAACAATCTACTAGAGCTCATGCTATGAGCCACTTGGGAAGCATTGTGCTAGAAGTTGAACACACACTACACTGCACCTTTGGAGAAAGAAAGAAAAACAGAAAGAAATAAATTATATTAATGTCCACATATGACCAAAGTGGGTTAATGGCACTTGAGATCACATCCAACAAAAAAAAGAATAACCATGGTAAGAAGTAGCTAAAATGTCAAAAGGATGTGTATAAAAAAACATTGTAAACACAGTAAGATGTGGTAAAACCCAATCTACGAGACCCAAATACATGCACAAGATGATTTTAAGGAATGATGAAGAAGATAGTTGGAAACTGAGACAAGTAATCAGTGCTGTCACATGTTTTTATCAATGCTTGGAATTAAAAAAGAGAGACCGACTGTGTATTCCACAATCACCGCAATTCTCACAAGGTCATTCAAAAACTATTTCGCTAGATCTTTCAGGAATTTATTCTCAAATTATTTGTTCATGTGCCTCTAGACTTTTGCAGTGCCTCAGTTGGAAAATTTCCTATTGACCTGCTCCTAACTGAAAGGAAAGTTTCAAGGCTATGTCTAAGAACAAGAATAACATGAACCCCATCTCTCATTGGATTTGCATTATCCACAAACCTACAAATACTAATGTGGCTCAAAAACATCATAATAGATGATTCTCAGCGCAGCTGAATAGAATCCAATAATTTTTCAGACTGATACCAAGTAGGTCATATGTTTAGACTATAATTTAATGATGAACTAACAGTTTATACACAAAATCCTTATTTTGGCTTACAATATTGTCAAAAAAGATTGTTGAATTAACATCTCTGGTGTTTTGAAGATGGTTCCTGTTCCTGAACCTTCAAAGACCATTTAAAAACAGATTCACTCAACCAAAAATCTGCAAATATGCAATGCTAAAATTTTCCAATGCTGCATTAAGAATTTTATCCGGCTTTAGAAATACTCCAAAGGATTGGCATGGGGAGCTACCACACTTATAAGTTCACAAGCAATCTTTAGCGATCCTTGAACATTATGCACCACATATGCAATGGCCATACGTAGGAAAAGCAGTTTACCTTTTATCAGAAGAGCTTGGGAAGATCTTGGAGCTGTTATGCAAAAAGTACAAATGGTTTGAGTGCATAAGTTTTCACAGTTAGTCATCATGTTGCTTGACCTTTCTGGATATAAAATATGTAAAAACATGTGAAATGTCCAAAAAAAATTGCGCAGTTTGTACCCAGAAAGCTCAAACAACAAGTGGTTTTTCTGAAAATAAATATACCACTTTGTAGTTAGGAATGAAAGATGTTCCATGGTCAGATGGCACAATTGGCAAAACATATTGCAAATAATCCAAAGAACAAATTATCAATCACAGATAAATGCGGTAAAAGATTCCAATTTGCCACTGGTAACCAGCATACTCGCAAGTACGTTGGAGGAAAATTCAAATTTATGGGCTAACTTAGTGCATCATTTTAAGACTGCTGTCTGCTAATGCAAATAGATAAGCAAAATCACAAAATACTGTTATAAACCTATGACATGAAGCATCAAATTTAAGAACAATAGTTTAGTTAGAGCACCAATATTTTTGACCAGTGTAAAATGATAAACAAATTCAGGAAATAATTTTCTAATCCTATCAAATGAAGCATCAAATTTAAGTGAAAGAGATTGGTTTGAGCAACAATATTTTTGACCAGTGTAAAATGATAATCAATTTAAATATATTTGATACATCCAATACTAGATGTTTCTACTGAAATGGAACAAGCTTAATTGATAAACATTTAAACAGCAGATAGTAGAACAAGAAATATGATTTTGTTGACAAAATGATTTAGATAAGCGTTGCAAGTAGATAAAAAACCACGTAACACCTTATAGCAGAGGATGGCAAATGTTGCGTTTAAAGGGCAAAAACATCACAAAGAAACGTCCGGCAACTCTGCCTCTGAAATTGAATAATAACTGGATAGAAAAATTTGTCATTTGCTAATCTCAAACAACTTTTTCAACATTTGCAGGCTTTTCAGAGAAACTGTATACGTCGTTCAATGTAAGATATTGTAGAAAGGAAACACTTGGTCTCATGCCAAATAGGTACAGTGACCCAAAGCCCCAAATGGCCTAAACGATTTGAATTTAATCAAACAATTACCTGCTAACTCGATACAAATGCATGCAATATTTATATTGCATTTATTTCTAGCTGATTACAGAAAGCTACCCGGACACCGACAGTCATCACGGCAACCCAAAAATTTCTCACTTGGTATTGACCCTAACACCTTCCGCCCCAGCAATGATTACAGCCGTGGCCATATCCAAGAAGAGCCCGTGCTCGACCACGCCTTCGAAAGCCAGCATGGCTTTAGCCGCGGCCCTCGAATCTTTGATCGGAGTCTTGAAATACAAATCCACGATGTAATTGGCGTTATCCGTAACGTACGGCTTGTCACCGTCCATCCTGAGCTTCGCCTCGCAGCCCTCGGCCTGAAAGAGGGATTGCAGCCTCGAAGCATTGTACTTCCAACAGAAGGGCACCACCTCCACAGGCATTGCCAGGCCGCTGCCGCCGAGGCCACTGACGAGCTTCGATTCGTCGACGATGACCACGAACTTGGCGGAGGCAGCCTCCACCATCTTCTCTCGGAGCAACGCGCCACCGCGGCCCTTGACGAGGTTGAGCTCCGGGTCGACCTCGTCGGCGCCATCGATGGCGAGGTCAATGTTGGGGTGATCATCAAGCACCGAGAGGGGGATGCCTAGAGACGCGGCCTGCTCGGCAGTGCGCTTGGAGGTGGGGACGCCCACGATGTCTTTCAGCTCCCCGGCCTTCATAAGCTCCCCTATTCTAGCCACGGCAAAGGCAGCGGTGGAGCCCGTGCCCAATCCCAGCACCATGCCGCTCTCCACATATTCCACGGCTTTGTCTGCAGCCAATTTTTTCAACTGATCCTGCGTCAGGACGCCGGTCGACGAGGACATGGCTCTCACTGATAATCTGGCAGTGTTTAGGCTCCTGTTATGGTTGAAGTGAAGGTGGGTATTGGAATTCAAGGGCTTCCAATTATTCAATTCTAAGGAGGAGGACAACGAGGGTAACGTACAAAACGCAGCTCCCGCTGCGATCGCCATGGCCATGGAACCCTGAGACTATGGACACAACTTCAACTATGTCGATTGCTGCAGGGCCTGGATAATGCTCGTCGATTCCTCTGGCCTTTTTTTATTTAAGTGGTTGAGTGCACCATCTCGGATTCGATCTTTGATCCGGTATCGCAGCGATCCATAAGGTCACATGACGAAAGCATTTTGGAGTTGGGTTACAAAGCGATCCCATAAGGTCACATGACGAAAGCATTTTGGAGTTGGGTTGCAATAATCCGAATCGCATTGTGGCCACACAGGGTTTCAGGGTTAGGTGTGTTTTTTTGACAGATTCTAATATAATAAATAATAAATAATAATAACAAACGAATGAGATATTGTTTATTGAATTCTAAGGTAGTGGGTTGCTCTCTTTACAGGTCCTGGTGGTCCCACCGTTCCATGTTACTTAACCTTTACACATGGTTTTCTTGACCTTATCTTAATTTTTCAACGTTTCAGTGGTCTTTTCTTTATTATGTCAAGATAATTTATTATATATTTAATATTAAAAAACAAATTGTGAATAATATTTAGCGCATGTTATAGCCTTGGTAATGTGGAATAATTTATTATATATTTAATATTAAAAAATAAATTGTGAATAATATTTAGTTGTTGTTATAGTCTTGTAATCTGGAATGCCGTAGTCTAATTAATTGGAGGAATAGCTTAGCTTGGAAAGTTATGGAAATTCCAAAGAGAAAATTTGGCAAATATTTTTGTAATATTTAACAAATTGCGAATAATATTTAACGGTTGTTATAACCTTGGAAATGTGGAATATTGAGTTTGTGAATAATATTAATTTATTATATATATAAAATTAAAAAACAAATTGTGAATAATATTTAGCGGTTGTTATAACAACCTTGGTAATGTGGAATATTGAGTTTGTGAATAATATTTAGCGGTTGTTATAACAACCTTGGTAACCTGGAATATTGAGTTTGTGAATAATATTTAGCGGTTGTTATAGCGTTGGTAATGTCGAATATGGAATATGTTTTTTATATTCGCGTGAGGTCAAATATATTGCAATTCGTATGGGTAAAAAAATTGATTTTTGATTAGGTAGAATATATTATATTTAGTGGGTTAAAAAAAAATTATTTTTAATTAATTTGTAAATTTTTAGAAATTATTTCTAAAATTTATTAAAGTTTCGGTAAAATAATATTAAATTTATTTTTGAAATTGAAAATTAATTTCTGAATTTTTAAAATTTGAATTTTTTATTGGTGGGTGACTAGTTTTATGTGGTTTAAAATAAAATTTTCAGAATTAAAAATTGTTTAAAAAAATAAAAATTTAAAAAAAAATCTCCATAAATTATGGTTTTTCTCAAATTTATAGATTTTTCCATAATTAATATTTTCTTTTCCAAAAAATAGTTTCCATTACATTTGGGGTTTTTACTAATCATGGAAACTGTTGATTTAAAAAACAAAAACAGTGACCCATATTACATGAATTTTCCCTTGCTTCATATTTTTCTTTCCCTGATTTTTATTATTGAATGAATTTGTTTAATCGTTTTCCTCAATAAACCTTACTTATATTATATATTTTCACAATTCAATTTTAAATATGATGTCATATAAAAAATAAAATTTAACTCAACACTACAATAAATAAGATTTTTTCTTTTGTCTTCACAATTTTAATCATACCTTTAAAATACAAAATAAAAAATAAAAATAAAAAATTGAATTTAGGCTTTTGTGATCCATATTATGAAAAGTTTTGTGGACTCGTATCGAACTATTCCACACTATTCCAGTGTGTTGGGACAAGATGAAGAACAAATCTTGGCTTCAAGTTAAGTTAAATAGATAAAGAGAAAAAAATCTAGTCTTTATATATAACAGTTAGATTTGGCTAAATAAATAATATTATTAATAAATACTCTTTTCATATAAAAAAAAGCTTAGATTTAACTAAATAAATAATATTTTAATATAAAGAAATAATTGTTTTTAGGAATTTTGCACTCACACTTAAGTGTGTGTAACTAAATTTTTATTTTAATATACTAGACATTGGAATTTTTTATATTAGATATATATTTTTTTTTTTTTGACAATAACGGTTATAATTTTTATTTATGGCGGCAAACTGCCTGCCGCTAGCTCTTACAATTCAGCTTTGACAGAAGGAGAGATGTCATGGATAGCTGTTTTGACAATCTGTCACCGAGATCAGGAGACAGAGCACCAAGCGATTCATCACAGATAATAGGGTTGATTGCTTCGCCAAGATGGGTGTCCCGCAGAAGTGAAGGATCCGCATAGATGAAGAAGCTGCCTGGCAATGGTCACTGCAACGTCCGAGGCCGAAGGACTTCCTTGATCATTCCCTGAACGAGCAAACAATGGTGGATCGGGCTATTGATTGATGGAAATAAGTGAATCCGCGGTTACTTTGGAGGGAATACAGCTGACATGAAGAACTTCAACGCCCAAAATTGCATTCCTCAGAACTACAGAACGATTGCCGCCTGTAGGGATTGAAAAGCTGGGGTAACCAGTGTTCAGATGTGAGAACAGGGTAGGTTCTGATCTGGATCTGAGTTGACATTTGAGGGACTGTTTTGGACTCTTTGCAAATAGAGCTCTGACAGGAGATAGAGACATTGATAGGAAGATTGTCTGAGAGCAGGCCTGAGATCAAGGCTTTAAATAGTTTGAAAATACCCTGAGGAGAGGTCCCGAGTAGCAGGGGAAAGAGGAGCAGAGTAATAACCATTGGAGCAGATAGGAGCAGCGGTCCGAACAGCAGAAACATTATGGAATGGGACAGGAGGATTCCCTCGAATTGACCACCAGTGCTCTTCGGTTGCAGAGGGAGCCAAGATTGGCCTCCATATCAGCTTGAGAGTTGAGTTCCCTTAATATGTGGTAGAAGGAGATTTTTCTGAACTTGGGCAGTAAGAGCTGAATTTTTTTGATAACAGTGGCTAAATGAACCTGATGAGGAGTCTTATGAGAGGACATCGCCTGGATGATGAGTCTAGAGTCTCCAAATACACAGAGAGAGAGGATGTTTCGATTAATCGCCAGATTCAACCCCTGCCACAATGCTAGAGCCTCCGCTCTATTGTTGGTTTCGATGCCCAGACCCCAATGGAATCGCAATTCTGTTGATCCTCCAGGTTTCAAAAGAACCCCACCACTGCCAGCAACCCCAGGGTTTCCTTTAGAAGCCCCATCGAAGAACAAACAATGTTCATCTAAGGTTGATCTCCACTTGATGAACTCCAGTTCCTCCAGCCTGATCTCCCAGTTGGCTTGGATAGGAACAGTAGGAGTGGGTCTTTCATTCAGATTCGGAACCAGTTCTTGGAGCCAATGCTCCTCTTCTTTGACCAAATTCATTTCATTCCTTGAAGTAGAATTGACTTCCAAAGCCTCGCCTAGCAGAGCTTTGATTTTAGAAATAACCCGAGTAGAATTGCAGCTTTCTCCTCTGAAAATCCTATTATTCCTCTCCAACCACAGCTTCCAGCAGATAAACTTAGGGATCCACATCCAGCTTATTTTGAGGAGACTTTTTTTTTTAAGGCAAAAGGGAGATAGGCTGGCCCAAGTTCGGAGCAGAGTAGAGATGCTTTCTGGAAGAACAAAATTTGCTGGGCCTAACCTCAGAACTCCCCTCCAGACTACCTGAGCAAAGGGGCAAAGCAACAGCAGATGATTGACATTTTCTTCATCAGCCAAACAAAGGGGGCATCTGGAAGGCCCTTCCATCCCTCTTCTTCTCAAATTATCTCTGGTGAGAATGCTATTGTGCGCAACAGTCCAACAGAAAAAGTCAATTTTGGGGAGAGAGGGGAAATCCCATATAAATTTCCATTTAGCTGGGTCAGGAGGAGCATAAGGGACAGCCATTATACTTTTGTAACCTTCGGCAGCTGTGTAAGAGCCTGAGAGGGAGCCCCAGCCTCTTTTGTCTTTAGAGGTGGCCTTTGAAGGAGATTTGCCTTGAAGCAGATCTAGCAGAAGTGAAGCTTCCCCCTGCAACATAAGAGGAACCTCCCCCAGATTCCAACAGTCCCAGAGCCTATCTGGATCATTCTTCCAGGTGGAAATGTCCCACAGGGTGTGCAAGTTGGAGGACTGAAGCCAAGCTTTGATATTTGCAAGCCCCTCCACATGAATCAAAGGTTGGTCACCCAGAATTGAGTCTTCCCAGATTTTAATTTTTCTCCCATTACCAGGGATCCAATAAAGTTGCTGGCTGAATTGCTCCATAGCAGAACTGCAGAGATTGAAGATCGGAGATCCTTTTAAAGTTCTTGGAGGCTTATCCAGGCATCTCAAGCGTTGCCCTTGGTAGTATTTCTTCCAAATGACTCTTTTGCTCCAGCTAGATTTACCGGAAACTAAATTCCACAAGATCTTGGATCCCAAAGCAAGGTTTTGAGCAGCCAAGTTACGCAGATGGAGGCCGCCTTCCAGAAGAGGTTTCTTGATAGTCTCCCAGTTCACTAAATGGATCCTTCTGTCATTGTTGTTCCCACCTTCCCATAGAAATCTTCTCAACAAACTGTCCATTTTGCTGAGAAAGGATTTGGGGGCAAGGAGAACAGAGTTTTGGTAAAGAGGCATACTTATAAGGACCGACTTCATCAGGATGACTTTCCCTGCATTATTCAGCCATGAGGCACCCCAAGCTTGGATTCTGTTCTTTAACTTATCGAGCAGCGGCATCCAGTGGGCAAATTTGGGTTTGGATTTGAAGATTGGGATCCCGAGATATTTAAATGACTCCCAATTACGAATTCCATCCATTTCTAAAAGCCTTGCAATATCAGACAGCTCCTTGATCGAGCAGTTCCAGCCATAGATTGAGCATTTTCGATAGTTAATTTTGCTGCCTGAGAACGACCTGTAAATGTCCAGCTCCTTCTTGAAGGATCTGGCAGAGATTAGGCTGGCTCCTCCAAGCAGCAATGTGTCATCTGCGAACTGTGCATGATTGATATCCTTCACCCTCTGAGTCGTTCTGAGGCCAGGCAGAATTTGAATCTTCTGATTGTGATCAAGCTGGAAACTGAGGACCGAGGCCTGAATAGCATAAAGGAGTGGAGACAAGGGACATCCTTGTCTAAGGCCCCTAGAGGCTTGGAAGAAGTCAGTTGAGCGGCCATTGACCAGTGGCGCGATCCATGGCGAGGCAATACAGGCATTCACCCAGTTTATGAAGGCGGATGAAAAACCTAGTTTCTTCATCACATTGAACAAAAAATCATGTCTCACCCTGTCGAAAGCGTTAGCCAGATCGAGCTTAATAACCATACCTTTCTCTTTTCTTTGGCAACTTGAATGGACAGCTTCTTGCACCAGCACAATGTTGTCCAATATCTTTCTTCCTTTTATGAATCCGCCTTGATTTTCAGGGATGATGGCTGGCAAAATATTCTTTAACCTGTTGGCAATTATTTTGGAGACCAGCTTGTAACTAGAATTGCACAAGGATATGGGCCTAAATCTGCTGAAGTCGGAAGCGCCTTTCTCCTTTGGGATCAAGGCTAGAAATGCCGAATTGATGCCACCGCCCAGCTTTGCACAATTCTGGGACTTTCTGACCATTCTCAATAAATCTTTTTTAATTGTCGACCAGCAGGCCAAGAAAAACCTGACAGTGAACCCATCAGGGCCTGGGGCTTTATCAGGCTCCATGGAATCCAGAACTTGCTTAATTTCGTCCAAGCTGATCGGAGCAGTCAACATGGCGTTGTCCGATTCCTTAACGCTCTTGGGAATTAAGTCCATCGGATAGGCCTGGGGATCAATAGGGTTTTCTTCAGGAGCCGAATAAAGATCTTTGAAGAATGAATAAGCAGCTCTCTTAATGCCATCAAAATCCTTAATCACTGTGTTTTGGTATTGTATCTCAGAAACTGTTTTGAAGTGCTTTCTGGCTTCGGCTTGTTTGTGAAAGAAGCTGGTGTTCCTATCTCCGGACTTTAACCATAGATTCCTAGACTTCTGTCTCCAGAATTCTTCCTCCTCCCTGCTAGATCTGTGAACCTTTTTTTGCAACTCGACTTCTTTTTGAAGGAGATTTTGTGTTACAGGACTATGCTCCATTGCTATTTGATGAGCAGCAAGACTGTTGAGAGATTCTTTTCTTTTGGCAGTAGGTGTTTCCAATCTTTTTGCCCACTCCTTAAGACTTCTTTTTAGTCCCCTAATTTTCTCTTCCCACACAAAGAATGGGGAACCATGGACAGGCCTATTCCAGGCATCCGAAACTACATCTTGGAATCCTTCTTGCTGAATCCACAGAGGGCTGAACCGGAATGGGATGGGGCCTAAATTACCATCCAGGGAAAGCTCGAGGAGGATGGGCTTGTGATCAGAAATGAGATTTGGAAGAATTTTAGAAGTGGCCATAAGACCGCATGTCAGGAAGGAAGAATGGACAAGGAATCTGTCCAAACGGGCAGCTATGTGATTGGGGGCTAATCTTTTGTTGGACCAGGTGAATTTGCCTGAAGTAGGTTTAATATCCTCCAGGTCCCAGCCCAGCATAATATCTTCAACCCATTCTCTGGCAGGGTCCCTGACAATGGAGCCTCCCTTTTTCTCATCAAGAGCAAGGGTGACATTCAGATCCCCTGCAATGATAATATTTCCTGGATTTTGCTCTGAAAGAAAAGATTGAAGCGAGTTCCAACAAATTTTTTTTTCCCTGGCAAAACAGGAGCATATAGATTAAACATACTTACCTGTTGACCAGAATCTTTGTGAAGGAGCTGAGTGAAAAGCCAGTGGGGACTGCTTTTTTCTTGAATAAGATCATAAATGGCGTTGTTCCAGAAGGTGGCTATTCCACCAGAAGCGCCTCTTGCACTAACCGCTCTTCCTTGACCTTTTTGCCAAAATACTTTACTGGATTGGAGGAGAAGGAGTTCCTCCAGCTTAGTCTCCTGGATGAGGAGGATTTCAGGCGAATATATTCTCACTATGTCTTTGACGGCTTCCTCTTTCAACCTGCTGCCTAATCCTCTACAGTTCCAGGAGACGTATTTCATTATTTACTGACTTGAGGGATTGAGGCTCCTTTTGGAGCCCTGTTACTCTTGCGCCCAGATCTCGTATTCATCATTCCTTTGAGGGTTTTTTGGGAACCTTGGAGGACATCTAGATAAGTTTTTTCCTCACGCTGTTTCTTCTTGGATTTCCGGCCCCTTGTCGTTTTAATAGGAGTGACTTGCGAGTTATCAGTTTCAGAGTCTCTCTCTTCTGAATCTTCCTCAGATTCGGAGGCGAGACTGATGTGCTCTTCATTGCCTTCTTTACCCCTCTGACCATCATCAACTGGAGGAGCCGATGATTCGTCTTCAGTTTCTTTCACTTGCTTCGACTTATTTCCAGTTTCCTCTTGTGTCTCCATGGCCTCCACCTTTTCTCCTGAGGAGGAGCCATCTTTGAAATCAGCAGTGAGCTTTGGGTTAGATTGTGGCTTCCCCAGCGATGCGGAGGTATTCTGCCCCGGGGGCTTTGGAACAACCTTTCCCTTTTTAATTTCTTTCCATCCTTCCTCTTCAACCGTGATCCCTGCTGGAGCTTTTGGGCAGTTTCGCTGGAAGTGTCCATGCTCATGACAGGTTCGGCATTTGAAAGGCAACTGCTCGTAATCCAGCTTCTGATAATGCTGCCATTCTCCAACTGTGAGCTTGACCGCTTCTGGCAGACCGGCTTCCAGATCGACTTCCACGCAGATTCTGGCGCAGGTATATTGGCCCTTGTGATCAGCTTTGTCAATGAAACGACCCAGCCCATTTCCGATCTTCTGCAGGGATTGATAGCTCCAGCAGTGTATCGGGAGATTAGGAAGGCGAACCCAGACCGGCGCCTCCTTAGGGACATCTACGGAGGGATCGAAGTCGGGGCTCCATTTGTTTAGGTACAGGCCTTGATTTCCCATAAAATACGGCCCGTTTCTGAACACCAAATCACGATCTTCTTTGGATGTAAATTCAAAAATGAAGTAGCCTCGTCCCACAGCATAACAGATCACGTTGTTTTTTAGCTGAGGTCTCCAGTTTCGCTGAATCCATTCGTCCGTGATTTTTGTGGATGGCCAACGGCCCATAAACTGCCCTACGAGGCCTCTGTCAGCCAGAGCTAGAGCGATTTTGATCGATTGTTCCTCTGGGAGAGCTAGAGCGATTTTGATCGATTGTTCCTCTGGGAGAGCAATCTCAGGAATCTCTTCAAGTTTTTTAATGAACTTCGGCACCTCTGAGAACTGGCGTTTCTTCCCTTGCTGTTTTAAAAGGCTGCGAAATGCTTCTTCAGATGATATTGGAGGGGTGGGAGCGGCCTCCCCGCCCCCAGGACCGCTCATGGCAGCGTCGGTTATCGATGGCGGCTGCAAATCTGTTTCAACTCCGCAGAGCAGAGCAGAACGCGCGCTAGGTCACCGTTTAGATATATTATTGTATATGAATTCTTTGTCATATAAGACGACAAGTGATATTTTATATTAATTTGATTTTTTCGACATAGAAATTATACTATATATAATTATTTTCCCCGAATTAGGATGAGTATAAATTTAAAGTTAAATAAATAGTTGTTACAGTTTTTTATATGGTATATATACATTATTTAATATAAATATACTAGTAATTTATCCTCCCTATTTGGCCCCATAAGCTCAAGATGGAATAAAATGTGCACAAGTAAATTTCATAAACTCTTAACTTTTGTAATTTGCTCCAATGTTCCCTATTTGGCCCCATAAGCTCAAGATGGAATAAAATGTGCACAAGTAAATTTCATAAACTCTTAACTTTTGTAATTTGCTCCAATGTTATCTAGTCCATTAATTACTTTTGTTACTTCCCTTAGTCATATTCAAATGTGTTTCATTATTAGAAAATTTATGAATTTGTTCAAGCATTCAATAATTGCTATCATGTTGGACACCTAATCCTCTAAGGATTGGTGTGGAAGTTGAATAGTCTAAGGAAGTCCAAGAGACCTTGGAATACGAAACCAAAGGTCATATGAATGTATTATAAATGTATATCATTTGTTAATAATAGATACACACTCATGTTTATTATTCATCTATTGCTGCCATGTATGTGTCCGACATGGTATCAGAGCGGGCGATCTCCTGCCCTTCTCAAGTGTGAGCCACTTGTTTTTGTGGCCCTTCTGTGCATGCTTGTCCTGCAACTCTGCCCATTTTCCTGATATAGAAAAAATTGACATCTTTCCCTCATACCCAAGTGCGCAGGTCTCAAATTAGTTTTCTAGTTTTCTGTAGTGTAACTCCTGTCAGATTTCTCTCCTGTATTCTCTCCCTCTGTTCTACATCTTTTGCAGACTAAAGCCTCTCTCTGCCTTGAGTGCATTATTGCATGTTGTATTCAACAATAATCTTGAAGGAGCCGTATTGTTGCGTTGAGACATTGCTTTGCAAGCTAGTGCGTTGGTAAATTGATTATGTCTGCGTTCGTAAACTCCTCTTGCACACCTCCTCACATTCCCTCAACTCCTGGTCACTCTAGTCCCTTGACTATGCTCCCACAGCACCCTCGGCACCCTCACAATCGACATCTCTCCACGTGTTGCGGTTGCAATATCATACAATAAAACTCGTACACTTTCGACTTCTACACACAGTGGCACCAGTTCCTCACATATAATTAATACCGATTCCCAATTCAATACCGCCCTCTGCCCAGTTTGGCTCCAGACCATCATACACCTCTCCACTTCCTGCCCATATATTACATATCGTTGTCCACCTACCCAGTGTACGCCACTCCAGTTTCATTGCAATACCACTCGTGGTATCATAATACGCTCCCACCCCATTGATAATACTGACTTGAAACGTGTTGTAGGGATAATTTTTGGTCATAATTGAAGGTGTTTCTAGACAATCACTTGAGTTTGAAAAACACAATTCATGGTACGAGAGGAGTAAGCGCGAGAACAATTAATTCAATGGCGTATCGTTGGAATTTTTCTGAAAGATTACTGATTTGAGGCATTACGAACCGTGAGTTAAACTCCATCGAAGGTCATTACTGGTCGGTGTATGCATTTGAAGATTCCTTCTATCCGATATGCGTTGAAAGAATTGAGTGTTATGGGTTTTGGCGTCAGAGCGTTGCGTTGAAGACCATGAAGTTACGTTAATCTGCAATAAGACATTTGATTGATAACTCTTTCAATGTTCAATGGAGAACCATGTACATCCTGTGTGTGGTAAGGATATCAGCTCACTGAAGCTGTTGCACAAGAATAGAGAAGAGCTCTAGCCGTTTTGCTCCACCACTCTATAGCAGCATCAAAGGCAGTCTCTGCCTTGTCAATATCACGTGCCTTCTCTTTTAAAGATACTAATGTAGCAATAGTTCCAGGTCAGTGTTTTATTTCAGTTATGCACTCCAAAGATTCGATAGCAACCTGATAATGACTCGCAGCTATGACAACTTGGGCACATAAAAGAAGAGCCAATGTTGATTTCATTGGATACTTTTCAGTAATTTTTCCTAAAAATTCTTCTGCTATCTCTGTAATGAGCTGAACATTTGCATAGTTGTTATTATTGGTACCTCCTGGCACTTCTACAAACTAATCAGCAATTCGTATGTGCTCAGCATTGATCCTCATATCTTCAGGTGTGGCCATAGCCACCAGTAAAATAGCCTTTTCAGTCCCAAATGTTTCATAAGCCCATGCTCTCACACTCCACATAAATTTGACTGTTGCCATGCCATTGTTGGAAATTAAAATACTCTGGATTGGTTTTTTTCCGCTGATGGTTTGTTTTTGTCGAGTGCATATCAGAACTCTTCAATTTGAGATAAAACTGTTGAAGTCCTCACTACAACCTTCCCATTTGCAATCATGGAAAATTTTAGGGGCGAATTTTCGCCCTTAGGCGAAATTAAGGGGTTTTAAATTTTTAGTGGACGAATATTTTGTATTATAGTACATTTTTACAAATCGCCTCAAATTTATTTTATTAAAAAAATAGGTATGGAGGTTAGCCCACCTTATTTTAAGGGAGAGAGTAAAAAAGATAAATTTAGCCCTTGAAATTAGGAGTTACAACCTTCCATTCCCCCTAATTTTCAAAAACAGGTTTTTTTAAGTGAATCCTATGGGCCAAATATCATATTTATAAAAGAGGTATGGTAAATTAATAAAAATATAAATAAATAAGAGGTATGGTAAATAAATAAATAAAAATTTATATTTACTCCATAAGTCGTCTTATATACATGCAAGCGTGTAAACAAATAAAAATATAAATAAAGTGGAGGTATGGTAAATAAATAAAACATTTTTTTATACTTACTCAAAAGGTATGATAAATAAATAAAAATATAAATAAACTAGAGATATGGTAAATAAATAAAACCTCTTTTTATATTTAGTTCATAACCCTTTTTCTATTTATGAAGGCTCAAAAAAGAGGTTTTATTTAAGTGAATCATATGGGCCAAATACCATATTTGTAAAAGAGGTATGGTAAATTAATAAAAATATAAATAAACGAGAGGTATGGTAAATAAATAAAACACTTTTTAATATTTACTCCATAAGTTACCTTATATTTACAAACACTCAAAAAATGCCTTATATTTAGGTGAAACTTATGGGCAAAATACTATGGGCCAAATACCATGGGTGTTACGGTCCCACCCTAACCCCCTTATTTATGTAATGGGATCACGTCATAGTCAAGAGTCAATAAAGCCCATATTAATAATTGTAAGTGGTTAATCCGCAATTAATGACGGAACCACAGTTAGTTGCAAATGGGCCGTAGTATTAGATAGATGGTATTAATAAAACCCATGGTATTGGCCTCTGGTATTGCATGTATGAGTCATATATAAAGGATAGAGACTCCCTGCGAGGAGCATCGTTTCTTATTTTGTAATCCAGCTCAGCTCTATTGGAGGTTGCCCCCTCGAAGAGGCAAGTGAACATTACTCTCTGAATAATAAAATCATTGCTATTCTGTGTTCTGGGTATCTTTTCTTCGCATATTCTGTATTCTTATTTTGTAATCGAGCTCAGCTCTATTGGAGGTCGCCGCCTCGAAGAGGCAAGTGAACATTACTCTCTGAATAATAAAATCATTGCTATTCTGTGTTCTGGGTATCTTTTCTTCGCATATTCTGTATTTGGGTATCATTTTGCAGGTTAAGAGCATAACAATGGGCTAGATTATTATTAATACCATGTAAAAAACATTATTAACCCTAATATTAGTATTAATAAAAATAAAAATGGCACATGGTATTGACCCATGGTATTCACGTGGAATGTAGCTTATTTAAAGGGGGCAATTAAACCAGCATAGATCCATCTTTACTCTAGATCTACTAAGCTCCAAGAGGGATCAAATATCGTGATATGCAAACTAACATAGAGTGAAAAAATATTTGATCCCTCTCGGGGCTTGGTGGATCAAGAGTAAAAATGGATGTTTTAATTTAATGTATGTTAAACATTTTAACTTGGTTAAAAAAAATAATAATAATAATAATAAAATAAAATCAATTATTAATTTTATTAATTTTTATAAATTACTAATAGTAATTTTTAAGCTCCAGGTTTATGATAACCCATGGTAATACCATGGTATTCATGTGAGCATAGACTATTTAAAGGGGAAATTCTATCATTTTAGAACCATCTTAATTCTGGGTCTACCAAGTGCTCAGAGGGATAAATAGATTTCATCCCTCTAAGAGTGGTAGATGTGGAGTTAAGATGGATATAGGTTGGTTTTTATGATAATGAAGATATAAAATAGACTTAGGAAATTATATTATAAAAACATCTTAAGGTGAATGGTTAAAGCTACATTTAGTCACTTCACAAAATTTAGTAAAAAATACCAATATCTCCATTTATATTGGTTTTTCTTATTTAACAAAAAAAATTCAAAACAGTGAAACCTTATCACTCTTTCTACATCACCCTCGCAAAAGATTTCCCACCATTTTTCAAACATTCTCAATATGATATCTTCATGAAAAAGTTTAGGTACTGATATTGGATTAGTTGTTTGAAAAATAAGCTGGTTTGTACAACCTTTCATCTTCTATGCTATTCTTAGTTTGTCCTAATGATCTGTAGGGGTTGGAGCCACTGCACCATATTTTCCTAAAAGGTGGAGATTGTTAATGAAAAAGAAATTTAATCTACATGTTACAACACTGTTAAAAAATACGAGACGTATGAAAGTAGTGAATTATGCTAATAAGAATTTTAGATTGGGAGAGACGTAATTAAGTTTTATTATTTAATTGAAGATTTCCAATTAAAATAATAATAAATCTACATTTATATATTCATATATTGATTGGAAGGCTTCTCACAATGGTCACTTCTTTCAATTAGATCCCCTTCAAGCCTTTGGGATACCTAATACTTTCTTATATAATATAGTTGGGACTTGATACTTGTTGGCGTGTTGAGGTAAACAAACTTGATGTGTTTTTTTCTATCTCGCAGTTGGAGTCTATGGAATAAGAAAGAAATTTGATAACTTGAAAAAAGTGGTAGCTTGAAAAAGTTGTAGAGAAAAGATTAATCTCTCCTACGTTGACAGAACTCGTGATCAATATCAACACCTACAAGAACTTTGTTGTGGAATATTATCAAAACTAATAGAAGGATATGAAAGAGTGTATTGTAAGAACCTTGACAAACACAGCCACTGAAACTTGGAACATTGTTTGTAGGAAGAGAAAATTATGTTTCTTTTTTCCAAACATGTATGTTAGTATATTACAGTTTAATGAATATGTTTTCTTATTATCATATATGGTTTCATACTTTAACAAAACATTCACCAAGACTTCACAATGGTTTATTATTCAGTAAAAGATTTGCCAAGATCTTACAAGATTTTATAATTCAGTGAAAGATTCTCCATCATTGTACAAGATAATATAATCTGGTGAGAGATTCGCCAAAAAAATTATATATACATATTATATTATTGATAAAATCGCCTCCCATTTTTCCTATGTATCATGGGGATTAGTCCATTTATTATACATATAAATTTAGGGTGGTTATTAAAATTTTTCTGTTTGCAATCCCATTAGTGTGGATACCTTCCCCCATATTATCTTTGTTATTTCCTAAGACACCTTAAAACCAACAGACTTATGTCGCCCCTCAACTGAGAGGAAGGTTCAATTTGCAGACCACCTAATGAACAATAAGCCCAATGCGATTACGCCCCTCAGAGACTTGAGTGCGTGCAAGAAGTAAGAGCTCTTGAGCTTCTGCAAAGTTGCTTTTCTCAATAAGAGCACATGCTGCATTATATGCCATCTCAAAGCTACTATTCCAAAAGTAGTCAGAAGTTTCATGAAGGCCTAGATCTCCAATGATTGTCCCATTTATATGAGTATTGAGAGCAGATTGTTTTCTTTGAAGAAAGTGGCAAGTTTAGAGAATATTGGTTCCTACCCTAGTCAAAGCATTTATATATATGAGCATTCAAGTCCTATCCATGACATGGTGCGATAGTTGTTGAAGTTTTGATAGCCATCATTTCTGCTTTGAAAGTGAATATGCTGGAGGATTTTTGGGAACGACAGAGTTCAATGTTCATAAGCATTGGGGGCTGTTTATATTCTTTAAAGTTGCGACTATTTGGCATTGTGTGAGATATATGTGCAACATTGTCATGAAATGGAGCAAATTGACGATGCATTACAGTTATTGAATAGTCTAATCTATTCCACTCTTGATGGGATGGTAAAAGTCAGTAAGAAACCCTTTTTAACATTCAAACTTGCTTGCAAAATGTACAAGACAAAATTGATTTTTTGCAGCTTGAATCACAGCTACAGCAAGAAGAGCTACATCAAAATAGACATCATTCTAAACCTATTTTTGTTCAAGAACATTGAGACAACCACCCATCAGTAGCAAGTCAATATTGTTGAAGTTCATTCAGATTTAGTACCCAATGAAGCAGCAGTTGTACATGCAGATGCAGAAATTTTGTCTGCACTTCCCAAGCCCATCATCAGACCTTGGGAAGAGCTTGTCCACAACAAGCACAAAATTGATCTTGGATATGACAAGGACGTGTCCTTTCATATTCCAGATTACTCAATGCCCATCCAGTTTCAGAGTGTTGGATTCCTTCATGACAGTTCACCTTCAGTTGTTCTAGATGCTGCTCCTCTTCCACAGCAACAACAACAGATTGTGAAATGCCAGCACTATGACCGAGTTGGCCATATGAAAGATCACTGTTTTGATCTTCATCCATGTAAGCATTGTCATAAAACCAGTGTTTCTTCAAACAGATGCTTCAGAAACAAACCTCCTGCAAGAAAAAAGATTCATCTTGGATGGATTGCTTCTTGGCAATGGGCATCAATAGCCAAGAAGATATTTCAGTCATATGTCAGAACTTGTTCCAAAGTGTTGAATAGTCTTGCAATTGACTTTTCTCCATCATCTCACCTTGTATTTGACAGGTGGGGAAATGGTGGTCATCTACAAGCTTCAAAGCCACATGAAGCGACTCTAAGCCACAACCTGCCATACCAGATTCAAAGTTGTAGCCAGAGACAAAGATTCTCTTGAACATGCCTTCAGTCGGTGATGCCTCTTCAAAGAATTAGGGACACTTCCTCTAGCAGAAGACTTCAGCTTCTTGCGAGTTTTGGAAGAGTTTCAAGAATTGCATTAAGCATTCCAGAGTTGTTGTTCATCCTTAAACCATCATAGGTTGAGACCTCCCTTTTTAGGTTAAGGTTCTCCCTTTTATGTGAGGTGAGACCTCCCTTTCATGGTTGAAGGTTTCCCTCTTCAAAACATCAGGACAACTTCCTCTAGCAGAATACCTGAGCTTCATGCCAGACTTGGAAGAGTTCTGTGAACTGCACTAAGCATTGAAGTGTTGGTGGTCATCCTTAAACCACCTCCCTTATACCAACATTTCAGAGAACACATTCAGCCTAGTTCCACCATGCATTTTTGCACATTTTGTATTACAACTCTCTTCTTGGACTCATACATAACCCTTCGGATTAAGGGGGGAATGTTGGACATGTTGGGTTGTGTTATATTCTTTCCACGTAGTTAATAGGGGGTTTGAAAGGCACCCGTAACCCCACTTTATGGGGTCCGGCGCAGCGCCCCGAAAAATTTTGGTTTTGGACCATATGTTAGGTTAGGCGGACCCACCTATGGTTTTATGCATGATTTTCGCACATGTTTTTTGGACGCGATGGTTTTCGGTCCATGGTATTGGATGCTTCGGCATGTATAAATATGTATTGTAACATTGAAAGGAACATAATGAAAAATCAAGCTGGTAGTCCCGGTTTTGGGATCCAGGGAAAAATCTCTGTGCATATGTGTTTTATGGGTTATGCTCTCGCATTGTTTATTTTCTTTGTTTAAGAATTCGTATGCAGGTAATTTCTGTACAAGGTTAAAACCTACACGACACCTAATCCTCTAAGGGTTGGTGTGGAGATTTGAATAGTCTAAGGAAGTCCAAGAGACATTGGAATACGAAACCAAAGGTCATATGAATGTATTATAAATGTATATCATTTGTTAATAATAGATACACACTCATGTTTATCATTCATCTATTTTTGCCATGTATGTGTCCAACATATCAATTACTTTTTGCATAAGAGGCGTGAACTAATAAACATAGTTTGAACTTAACATGTTCATGAATATATTAATACATGAACATTAAGTCAGGTTTTTGTTAACAGCGTATGTACTTTGATTTTACATTATTTTAACTTTGGATCTACTTGCATGGAGAGGAATCAAATCTATTTCGCTCTAAAAGAGGTTTGCACCTATGTTTTGATTAATTTATTATTATTGTTGTTATTATTATTATTTAAAAATTAATTGAATTTTTATTTTTGTGTAATTTGATCAAGTCAAAATGCTAACATAATGTAATAAGACATGACAAAACAACGTCCACAATAAAATTTATGTTTTTTCTTTTAATAAAAAATAATTTTATAAATTAAATATGTTGATGATGGTGGTTAATATTATACCAAAATTTTATAAATTAAAATTAAAATTAATAATAATAATTAAATTTTAAAAAAATCGATCGGGATGCGGGCCGCCAATTGGGACACCATGGGTGCAGTCATGCTTAATACTTGGGCACTTAATACCGTCGTCCCCCACATGCTCAAGGCAGGGGATGTGGTGACCCTTGGCATGAATGCATGTTGGGGAAGTGGGCAAGGTGGCGGGATAGGAGATAAGGTTGGGTATAGTGGCAGGCAAGGTTATTCGACATGTAACACTAGAACGGAAGATTGTGGAGAAGGGTGGCGATAGAGTGCATTGGAAGGATGCTGGAATGAGAGGAACCTAGGCAGTAGACAGACGCCTGCAGAATCCGGGTATGTAATTTGGCTTTACTTCAGCATTGAATCTATGTTCTGGTTGGGGTTTTGCTAGGGGGAAAGGACGGGAAAGCATCCGAAAATTTGGGGAATATAATGTTGTTGGTGGCAATGGGGGAAGCAACTACTTGCCATGGCCTGGTTTTGCGTCTATACCTTCTGTCAAATGGGTAAAACCCATGACTGATGGGGGAAAATGCTTGATGCAGGGTTGGGAAGCTCTACGTTTTGTAATTAAGGACGGGAGAAAGCTTGATAGTGGAACCGCAACATGAGGGGAAGAGGTTTGTAGAGAGAGGAAGGGGGAAGCAAATGGCAGGGGGTTGGGAATGCAGCCACGCCTATGGCTTGCATAGAAACAGTTGGGGTAGATGGAAACCTTATGGGATTGATGGCAAGGCCAGAAATCCTGAGTGGAAACCCAGCCAGGGGGACCTGAGAGGCAAAGACACTTATGTTTGGGCCAAGGGAGCAAGGAACTGGAACCATTGTAGGCGTGCTACTAGAATCAAGGAGGGTTTGCTGGCTCGACTTGAGATGGGGTGGGATGACCTGCACACCATCAATAGCAAGGGGGAAGGGAACAAAGTCAGGCCAAGGGGTAAGGGACAAGGACCTCCCCTCTGGGCAATGCAGGCTTCGGCCTACCCCTGAACGTATGCGGTGAGAAATGGTGGAGAGAAGAAGCATGAACAAGCAAGGCGGTGTATTTCGAAAATTCTGAGTTTTATTCTAACTTATTCTGGGTTTTATCAAGGTTCTGGCAAACAGGTCATGGCTCGTGCTACAAGAGGTCGTGAACGTGGTAGGAGAGGCCTGGCTCCCTGGAAAGATAGGGGGCCGAGCACGTCAAAAACATGCAAGGGCCGGAAATCAATAGAAAACCTCATCACCGAAGCAACAGAGGCTTACCGTGAGGGGACGAACGCTGGCATTCGAAAATTGCGGGAAGAATGGGAAGAGGAGATAAAACAAGGAAGTGAGTCGGAGGAAGAGATGGATAATTAGAGGACTCTAGTTCTGGATCCGGGTAACACCTGTGGGAGAATCACAAAGTTCAAGCAAACATTGTATTTGTACTGGTTAATGAAGAGTTTACTAGGCAAGGCGATGGAGCAGATATTTGTGGGTATGGCGATGACAGTACAGGGAATGCCGAACTATAAGAAGGACATGGAGAAAATTCTCTTCCAGCTGCATAAACAGGACATTAGGATGGACAAAAGCAACCGCCACATCCCTTGCATTCTGGAGTTGTATGGTATGCCAGGGGCATCAGCCAATGATCCAGCTCCCGTTGCATCTGCCTCAGAGGATCAGAAGGACTAGACTCATCCCCATGCATAATTTTGTTTTATGCGGTTAGCTTTTAATTTTCATGTTGCAAATGTCATTTTTTACAGTTATGTAGTGTATGGATATGAGATAGAACGTATCTAGCTTGGTTGGAAAGATTAAGACAATATTTTTTTTGGATGGCTTATAACGCTGACCAGTGACCAACAGACTTGGTTTCCCCTCGGGGCAAGTTGAGGCCACCTGGTTAATCTGTGTGATGTAAACTTACTTATCATATAATAGAAAATGGAATAGACTTGCCAAGCTTAAAAAAAAAATAATAACTATTATTTATTAATTATATTCTATAAAGAAAACGAAAATTAATATATAATTATTATAATTAATTTTTTTAAATTTTAATATATAATTATTATAAATAAATTTCTTAAATTTAAAGTGTATTTGGATTTTCACAATTTTAAAATGGAAATTGTATTTATTATTAAAAAAAATTATCATTAATTCTAAAATATATATATATATAGATAACAAAAAAAATTAAATTAATAATATTATTATCGAAAAAGAAACTTTTCCATGTTTTATTAAGTTTTAGTGATTGTGAAACTTTTTATAAAAGCCCATATATATATATATAATTATTCATTATTTTATAACATTTTTGGCACTTAAGTAGAAGAGTCATTATTTTATAATATTTTTGGCACTTGAATAGAAGAGTAGAAAGTCATATTAGGGTGGTACCAGGAGACCCAATAATATAGAAAATTAGACCATTTAAGGTAAGGTAAATTTCAAACCATCTATCACCTTTACTCAAAAAAAAAGTGAGATGTTAGGGAATAAAAATATTATTTCAGAAGGCAAAAAAGTGAATACTTCCAGTAAAAAAAAAAAAAAAAAAAAAATAAATCATTTTTACCCATTGTATACGTTTTTTCATAAAAAAAAAAATACCAATAACCATCAACCCTAAAGGAAACCCTCAAAAGGAAACCCTAAACCCTAAAGGCCAACCCAACCTCAGGTCAAGAATTAAATACTTGAAATACTCAAAATATTAAATATTAAAAAAAACTTTAAAATTAAGATTAATTTAATTACATGGTAAATAGTTAATAATATTATTATTGAAGTGGAGACTAAATCATTAAATCTACATTATTTAATAATAAAATTAATTAATCTATATTATTTAATAATATTATTAATTAGAGGGAAGTCTTGAGTTATTAAATACTATTATTTAAAAGGAAGATAAAGAGAGATTGGGTTATTAAATATAGTGATAAATAACTTAAAAAATATAGCATAATTATTTATTAATATTTTTATTTAAAATGTTATAATAATTTTTTTAAGATAAAACATAAAGAATAATTTTAATTAAAAGAAGAAGAAATTATCAACACTTATAAAATTATTTTATTAGGAAATCATTTTTTTTAATTATTAAAAAATCAATTATATTAATAGAGAAATAAAATAAAATAAAATTGAAAGATAAAATTAAAAAACTAAACAACTTTATTATAGTAAAGCCTACATTTAAAAAATGTTGACATACAATCTTACATTACACCTACACATCTACCACCATATTGGGTTGTAAAGTGCCCCTCGACACAACTATTAACAAGTAATTTCAAATGGAATGATTTTCTTTAAAAAATAGTGATAAATCAACTGACATTCATAAATAACAATTAACAATTAATATCCTTATTATTAAATAGCAATTGCATCAGATGTTGCAAAGGAAATGTCGTAAATGGGTAGCATATGGAAGAAGAGCATAGATGAAGACAGATGTGATATGTTATGTGATCTAAATGTGGCCTAGTTTGAGTGAAAGAGAAATGTTAATGTTGTTGCTATTGGGCAACCTTTTATAATTGGGACCTCTCTCTTTCCTTTATCACCTGAAAATTCATACAGAGAATTTAAAAATTTATATTTTTTAATGATAGGAAATTGGAAGTGCAAGCTCAGAATGTGTGTGGTGAAGATGTCAAGGTATGTAAGAAGGGCGAAAGCGTTGCCAGTGTGCCTTGAAATCTTCAGCTGGATTTTCTATATCCAAAGAAATACTACGAAATGGTTTGTACAACATAAATTCAACTCTACGTAAGTCATCATAAAAGGGTGCATATGTGGATGGTATTGCTCAGGTCTACATTTCCATTTGTTTATTTTTCGGTGAGAATCATATGACAGATCCACCTTCAAGACAGATATGGATGTAGTATGGATGCCACCTTATGGGTGGGAAATTTGATGTAGAATCAAATGACATCTCCCTTTTACACACCATAGGAAGTAATCATATCCTTGCAATTAAGTCTACTTGTGTCAGTGAATTCAATGGAAAAAATGTTCGAACTACATCAAAATCCATTGTTCTTGTCAACCTGGATATCAAAGAGGCCCACACTCTAAACGCATGGTTTGAAAAGGAAGGCTTAGCTACAACTTCTCCATCCTTGACTACATGATATGCACCTTCTTTTGCCCAAGTACT
The DNA here is from genome assembly GCA_031772625.1 of Pinus tabuliformis. Classification (NCBI taxonomy): domain Eukaryota; kingdom Viridiplantae; phylum Streptophyta; class Pinopsida; order Pinales; family Pinaceae; genus Pinus; species Pinus tabuliformis. The sequence continues at coordinate 1,394,904,445 of CM062819.1, read as the reverse complement.
TAAGAAAATAACACTTTTTAGGCTTTCCAACATCGCATCTCTAAGAAATTCGCACCATTTCAAGTGAAAGCTACAATAACAAAAGTATAGATGGATAATTTTTATTATCTTTTCTACCCTTCAATCATTGCTAGGAATAGTGGGTATAAATGATCATGTTTGTTACAAATTTTTGTTTGTGGAATCTAGATGGGATGTAAAGGGAGATGGAGATGACTGTTGGGCGATTGGATCAGTGGTGTAAGGATGGAAAAGGGAAGACGAGACATCAATGGGGAAAGTTGCTAAGGATGCAAATGTGTTGTGGTCAATGCGAACATCTTTATAGTAGGGGTCATTTGATAGTTTGTATTCCAATGCAGCCAAAACATGATCTCTCCTTACATTGTAATTGTAAACTTGATGGTCAAAGCTATGACAGGTAACCAACAAGATGTCTAAATCCTTGTAATGCCCCTTCCTAACCCCAGAACCCCAACCAAAGTTATAAGGAGGTAATTAGTATGTTGATCCAAATCCCAAAGTACAGTTATGGGAATAGGACCTAATTTTTTTTTACTTTTTCCATCTTCCTTAGAACTTCCAATAAACACCATCGTTATGTTTGTTTCATCGAGATGATTTGAACGATATAAACTTTTCCTCAATCTAACTTACTGATTGAGAGTTATGCCTTCTTAAAGATAGGCCTTACTTACCTTTCCACTTCACCTTACCCTCCATGTGGCAACCACCTAGTGGCTCACATGGTGGGTGATTGGGAGACATCACCACTATGGACAGGCCACGTGGTATCCTGAGATTTACCTTCACTCGAAGGAGAATTCCTCTCGTGCTCCTGTTGCTTGACCGAAGATATGATAGCTTCTGGGAGTGGCAAAAGAAGCCAATATCTTCAACTTTGTTATAGGTGTCACTAATTATTGCTAATCAGGCATTATCCATGCCTTTACTATCCACGATGAGTACTTAAGGCCTTCCCCAACACACATGGGAAGTTCTTCATAGTTATTCCCAACAAATCCTACATGTTCTCCTTATTTGCACATAGTGCAGAGAATCCTTTCTCTAAACTCCTCAACCGTTGGTGTGCTTGCCTCTATGCGTTGCTCCAGAATTACTTACAAAAATCTTCTTTTCCTTTGTGTGTGTGTGCTCTCCCACACTATTCTCACCCTCTCTATGGCCATCCACTCTATATGATCTTTTCCAAGTTGACTGCTTGGGTGTTTCTGCATTGCCCACGTAACTATCCTGCATTAATTTCTTTTGTCATTTTGATGTCTTGTGCAATTCCAAAGCTAGCATGGGTTGTGTCCCTTGCTTGCAGCCCATAAATTTACAACACCAGACTCATTTAAAACACCATTCCATTCTATTTAAAGCTCAATAACTAGCCATCAATGGTTTTCTACATTGTCCAGTTTCTTCCTTCAACAATTAAATTGAATATCCCAAGAAATTGACCTCCCTCAATCCCTTGGAATCTGTGTCCCTTACTCAACCCATTTTAATTTTCAAAATTTAAAAGACATGAGATAATTACATGGCAATATCAAGCCAATTACAAGTTGGAACCTTTCAAACCCATCCCCCTTAGGGGAACACCATCCTTAGTGTTCTATGTCCATATACACAAACAAAACATGTTAATAAAGAAAGCAACAACATATTGTCCTAGGAGCTTTATATTTACAGTTCTTTATAGTATTTACATATACATATACACATTTGCCTCAACCAACAAAAAAATTGGATAACTTGTCTTAATGGCATCAACCATTTCCCAAGTGGCTTCGTCGGGCCCAAAGTGCTTCCACTGCACTTTGACTTGCTTTATGGCTCGATTCCGGAGCATAAGATTCCTTTGGTCTAGAATGAAAAATGGCTATGGCTGGAACTCTCCCTCTAGTTCCACCTGTAGCATAGACCAATCAATAACATGATTAGAATCATGTACATATATTTTAAGCAAAGAAACATGGAAAACATCATAGATTTTAACTAAAGGAGATAAGGCTAACCTATAGGCCATTGGTCCAATCCTCTCAAGGATCTCAAAAGGCCCACAAAATCATGGTGCTAGCTTGGCACATGACCCAATCTTCAAGGAGTTTTTCTTAGGTCTAACGCTCAAGTTAACTTGTTCCCCAACCTGGAATTATTTATGCATCCTATGTTGATCTACAGAGCTCTTTTTCCTGTTCTATGATACCTTTAAATTATGCCTAATAACTTACATCTACTACTCCATCTCTTTTAACATATCAGGTATGATAAGGACCTTGCTTATTGGATCACTCTAGCTAATAGGAGTATTACAACTCCTTCCATACAATGCCTCAAATGGGCTCATCTTTAAAGACTCTTGGTACTCATTATTATATGAAAACTCTACAAGTGGAAGATACTCTTCCCACTTCTTTTGTTGGTGCATTACATACATCCTCAACATGTCCTCAAGGATTCAATTTATTCTCTATGTTTGTCCATTTGTTTGTGGATGATATGATGTACTAAATGCTAATTAGTCCCTAATCCTGCAAATAGTTCCTTCCAAAACTTGGAAGTGAACTTGGCATCTCTATCTAAAATAATCTTCTTGGGAACTCCATGCAGTATCACAATCTCCTTTATGAATATTTGTGCCACCCCACTATAACAGCGCTAGTGAAAATTTCATGTAATAAAAGTTAATAAAGGCAAAATAATAACCATGGTTGATGGGACACTTATTCCAAGTTGAATTTTGGGAAAGACATCCTAGTGTGGGTGTTCATTTGGTTTATTATGGCTAAAGAAATTGGCAAAGGCAATGGCTAAGGCTTTGGAAAGGCAAAAATTGTTGGCATTATGACACAGGTTTGGCACTATGGCACAGGTGTTGTCCTTGATGAAAACTCACTCAAAGGGTAGATCATAGTTCAGGCTCTCAGAATGAAAGAAAATGAGGTATATGTAGGTTCCTCTTAACAAAATCGCGTATACATGCTGGATTACCGACCAAAAGGAGCGTATACGTATGCACGCACTTTCATGCAAAGAAAAGCGCATACATGTGGGAAATCTTATGTTTGGTCCATGGTATTTAGTCCGACATATTTGAACCTATGGTTTTGGTCCTTGGTATTGCATCCGAAGTGCTGAACCCAGGTATTGGGTCCCTAGTATTGGTTCTCAATGCTTTTGGACCATGGTTTGAGTAAGGCTTAAGACTATAAAAAGGGAAGGAGATCATTTGGCAAAGGTATTGACTTAAGCATTGAATATCTTATGAAGAGCAAGATCTAGAATATTGGTCATTGGGTTATGGTGCATTACTAGATCTGAATCAAGGAGGAACCTGAGTGCAAGGAGAAGGATAAGTTCTATTGATGGGTCAAGATCTTAAGGCGGCTTGAAGAAAAGTATCTTTGTGTAATTTTGATCTGTTATATTTGGCGCATGACTTGATCTATAAATATGATAATCTGGGTATAATTGATGTCTGAATAAATGAAAAGGATAAATTATCTTTTATAGATCTGTACGCAGGTTTAGCGCAGCAGAGGCGCGTATACACGTTGGTTCACTAACTTAAAACAGCGTATACGCCTGTTGGCCTTGATACAGAAGCGTATGCACGCAGGTTCCACAGATTGAAGTAGCGTACATCTCATGAAATATGTTTTAGCTGCTTCTGTTTATTGCTGCAGTGTTCTGGGTTCAAAATTGGTGTCTCGTTACTGGTACTGTTTTTTGGTTACAACATTCTGAGAAGTTATTGGTTGATTCAGTATTTGTTTGTACAAAGGAGATTGGTTGATGCAGATATACTTGATGTTTGATTGATATTCATGGATCCAGTCTGAAAATTTATGAAACATGGTCCCTGGAAGAAAAGAGAAGGTTGTAGCCTTCTGTAGGTCAGCACCTACGTACTAGTATCTCAGCTAGTACAAGAGCTAAGGGGGTTGTAGCTCCCTTCCAGGAGAAGTTGGAGAACGAGAGAAGGTTGTAGCCTTCTGCAAGTAGTAGCCTGCGTACTAGTATAAGACTGCACCAGTACAGAATCATTGTAAAAAGAAGTTTCTAATTTAAAAGAAGATAGAGACAAATTGCAGTAGGTGGTTTTCACCCACATTGGGTTTCCACCTTACATCTTGGTGTTCATGTGTGTTGATTATGTGTGATGATTTTCTCTGCTTTACTGCTCCTGTTTACTGATCATATGGTTAATAATGTTTTGATGCACTCATTAAGAAGCAACTAACTGATTTATAAGTTTACTGAATATACGTTGGTTGCATTATACACAGTTGCGTATACACGCGGTTTTCCTTAACTGAAGTAGCATATATGAATCTGAATATGGAAATGAAAAAGTTATATTGATTAGATAATACTGATTCACCCCCCTGCCCCTCTCAGTATTATTTCCAACAAAAATGGCATTTTTGACACATTTATTTATGAAAATAATGGAAATTAGGAGAAAAAGAAGGCGAGAGGTCACAGGTTTCATTTGAGGAGGAAAATGAAGAAAATAGAGGCCTAATTGATAAAAAGGCTTTTGAGGATTAGTTTGTAACCTTTTTTCAGTTCAATTTTGGAGCTCTCTCATTATTTTCTCTCTCTCTCACTCTTGGACACTTAGAGTTTTCTTGGAGCACTTTGACATTAGATCAAGAAAGGCAAAGAAGGCAAGAGGAAGGGAGGAGAAAGTGAGGAAGAGCAGGATCAAGCAGCTACAACAGGATTCTTTGCAGGTATCTATTTGCATGTGTGTTTTTCTTTCTAGATTTGGCATGCATGGTATTGCATGTGGTTCTTTGTTGTTATGGCATGTATTTTTCTAGGTGTGACAGTGTTTTCAGCCTAGCCTTGCCATTTACAAATAGCCATGGTGTGTTGGGGTTCTCATGTTTTGGTTGAGATGGATTGTCGGATGAATTCAAAGTTGAGTGAGGTGGATCTCTGAATAATAGAACACATGGCCTAGTAACCCCTGAACCGCACTGTGAGTTGCGGTAAAGCCAGATTTTGTGTTGCCATGGTGGGCCTAAGAATCCTTGACTGTTGAATGGCGGGATGTACAGTAAAGTCTAGAGGTGGTTGCCCTTGATTAGGCCTAGGAATCCTTGTTGGTGAATGGTGGGATATATGGTAAAGCCTAGAGGGTGGAGTATTGGTTTAGGGCCTAGTGATCCCTAGATCAAACTGTGGATTATGGTAAAGCCTGAGAGTCTAGGAGACAAAAAAATTCCTCATGGTGTAGGTGGAGAAATCTGGTGGAATCCATGTTTATTTTGGCTAAGTGATCTGGTGGAGATCATGGTAAAGCCTGTTATTACATGATTATTGTGTTGACCTAGTGATTTGGGATGGATTATGGTAAAGTCTGGTTTCTATTGATGAGGGTGAGGTGGTTTAACCTCGAGATTCCCTGGTCAGTTCTTGATCTATTTTTGTATGATTATTTTTTGTTGTGCTAATAACAATTACAAAGAGGTTCTGCCACCAATTGCTCACTCTGTTCTAGGAAAGAGTGGTGATCATATTTCTCATGTTCTTTTCATCTCCTTAGATTCTCATGAATCAAAGAGTGACCCTCCCGTCCTAGTTGTTCAGGAAAATCCTTCTCCTATTCGTGTAGACCATGGGGGCAATCATATGATGCCCCCACCAAGTAGTTCTGTCGTTTCTTTCGATTGGGGTCCATTGACTGCTTTCCTCCTCCCATCTTGTGTGCCTTTACAGATCATAGTACAAGCCTATAACATGGTAGTACATGGCACTATATTAGATGAAGGCGTGTCTGTTAGCATCATGTCTTCTACTACTTGGCAAGTTTTGGGCTCCCCATAGCTTGTGCCTATCACCCAAAATCTGTTGGCTTTCAATGAAGGAACTAGTCATCCCTTGGGGATCATTCAAAAGTTCCCTATTACTTTGGGAGGAAAGACCATCTATATAGATGTGATGGTAGTCCAAGGTCCCTTAGATTTCAATCTTCTCCTTGGACGTGACTATGTTTATTTAATGGGAGCTCTTGTTCTTTGCTTTTTCGTGTGGTTTGTTTTCCATACGAAGGGAGAATAGTGACCCTTGATCAATTATTGTTCATTGGTCACCAGGTGCCTGCTTTTGAACCATCGTCCCCTATCGACTCTTGTTTGCAAGCAATACCTTCCCTGCCACAGGTCAATTATGTGGCTACCCATTCCGTCTCCACATCTACTGATGATCACACAGATGGTATTGTACATTATGTATTGGGGGCACTGGAACCTGATCTATCTTTGGTACCAAATGGCATGTATTCTTCCCAGAGCGTGGTTCTTCCATCTAGTGAGGACCTCTTGGGAGACATGTTCTCATATGGTTCATGAACAGATGTGGTGAGGATAGTTCCTAGTCTTGTGTCAACCTCGTTAAAAAATGAAACAAGGGGTCATGAGCATAGTTCCTTGTCTTGTGTCAAGCTCGTTGAAAAATAAATCAAGGTGTCCGTGGATAGTTCTTTTCTGTATCAACCTCATTAAAAAATGAAACCGATTTTGAGGATAGTTCTTTTGTTGTGTCAACCTCATTAAAAAATGAAGCAACTCCCTTTTCCAAATCGAGTCTTTGATTAAGATCTTGTAAAATCTCAGTCGAGTCTTTCCTAGACCTTGAAAGTGAACGTTCATTCCATCCACCTAGTTGAATGAAATGAAGCTTGGGGGGCATGTACCTCGATTTGAGTCATTAAGCTGGGGGCATGCGAACGTTTTCAAGCATATTTTTTTCGTTTCAAGCTTGTGTAAACATGATACGGAATCCAAGAAGATTTCCCCATGGTTCAAGCTTGCGTAAAAATGAACCCATACTCGGTTTACATCTTGTGATTGCTCTTTTTGTCAGTTGATTTCTACTAGATGAGCCTTGGTTGTTTTATTCCATCGCCACCATCTCTTTAGCTGATCATATGCTTTCACTTGGTTGTTTTTTTCCTTTCTTGAGGAACCGCAACGATGAGTGGTTTTATTAGCCAACCTCTTGACCATTACATGTTTTGATAAGTTCCACCATTGTCGGAACCAATTGCTACCCTTTATACCACTCATTCCTCGAGGATGAGTCATCTTTAAGCTCTTTTCTAACTCATAAAAAATGAAAAGATCGCCGAGTATTTTTCCCTTTTTGACTCATTAAAAGAAAATAAAAACAAGGGATCTGCTTTCAAGCTCTTTTTCGACCCTTTAAAAATGAAAAGATAGTCGAGCCCTTGTCGTTTCAACCTTGTTAATGGATGCAAAACATCGTGCGCAGTGTAAGTTTACCCCTTTTTCGGGCTGGGATGCACTATTTACGAAAAAGGTAATCCTTGACTGAAATGGTCAAGCGGTTCTCTCAAGTATCATTTTCTAACTTTTCGGGCTCGAGAGACAAAAATGTACGAAAAGGGACGATGTCGAGTTTTCTTTTCCGTGTCTTTTTCAAACTCTCTAAACATGAAAAAGATATTGAGTTTCACCTTTGTTGTACTCGTTAAAATATTAAACGACATTGGATTCGTCACCATGGCGAACATGAGCTTCTCCTTCCTATGGCTCATTAAACTTACTAGGTCGGATTAGTCCGAAGGATGAACTTACAGTGCAAGAATATGCTATCCCCTTCAAGATTGCAATTAAAAATAATTGGGGAACCTACCAGAAATTGTGGCGGAAAATTTGGAAATCTAATCACTTGTGTCGGCATCTCACTCTTTTTGCTTCGTGTCAGGTTGGGACATCCTCCTTTTTATTGTTGACCTTCCTGGGTTGGGCCGTTCATTTTTTCCTTCCATGTGATCTCTGCCACATCATCATGACCACCGACCCTATGGATCCAAAAGCTGCCAAACTTCTATTCGTGTCCCTGATATGTTCAAGAGTTGTCCTTCTGCAGTTACATTTACCTCTGATTCTTTGTATCATCCAAAATCATTTTGCATCCTTTTGTCTCGTGTCGATGATGTGGGATACATTATGGCCCCTCCTTTGACATGATCACTTCCTGTCGACTTCAACTCATTATCTGGGAAGTTTACAGAGAGACTCCCGTCCAATACATTAGAGCTTGCATGCCCTAATGGAAAGTTCTTCGCACTTGACGACAACTTCACATCATTGGCTTTCGATTGAGTGATTTCACGGGTGTTCGACTTCAGTTCCTCTATTCACATTCTGTGAGTTGTGCTGATAGTACCTTGAGGACCATTGTCGTTGTTGGTGGTTTCTGTTGGACATCTTATCCTCTAAGGGTTGGTGTGGAAGTTGAACAACCAAAAGGAGTCCAAGAAACCACTTGGAATATGAATCCAAGGGTCACACCATGTACTATAAACGTATATCATTTGTTAATAATAAGTGCACTCTCTTGCTTATCATTAATATTCTGTTGCTGCCATGTGTGTGTTTAACATGGTATTAGAGCAGGCGATCTCCTGCCCTACTCAAGTGTGAGCCACCTGTTTTTGTGGCCTTTGTAAACCAATGCTCTCCTCCTGATTATGCCTTTCTGAGCATTTTTTAGAATAGAGGTTGTTACCTCTATCAGCTCTGCCATTCCTCTGTTGTGAGTAGACTTGCCCCTGTGACTGCAAAGAGGAATATTGCCAAACCTGTCCCTCTCTACCAATGCAACGCTCTAACACTCTCTATCAGTTTCATGCTCCCACTCAGACCTGTTCCTGCAAACCAATGGAAGTTGTGCTCTTTCTCCATTCCTCGTTCAAACGTTACCTCTGCATTTTAACTATGCAGTAATTCCACCTGTTTTTCCACGTTCGCCTCCGCTTACACCGTTGGCTCTCAAAAGGCGTTTTCTTTGAAATTCGAATTCCAAGTCCATACTCCTAGTGCATTTTCTGTGATTTTATTTGAAGTCCTGAGAAATGAATTGAAGCAGTTCCCGTTCTCAAAATACACTCCACTCCAATTGGAAGCTTCAGACTCACAGAAAAATAGGCATGACCAGTGTATCATGATTTCAAGCAATTTATACTAGACTACTCGGGCCCAGATAATATGACATTCCTATATGTGATTAATGAATCGTTGCCTATTCTGTGACCCTAGTTTAGCTTGCGATGGTTTTACAAGATTACGCCCATTTTTAGGGAGGCCTTGCAGATCCATTACTTGAACAGTTCGTTGCCTCTTTGCAGTTTCTGCTTGTTGGTATCATTCCTGAAGCTTTCTTTTAGAAGCTTCAACCCTTACAAATATATCAACTGAATATGTTGGCTTATTTCGAGGTGGAAGAGAAGCATCCCTTATTTGATTCTTCATTGGATCACTGCACCGACGGACATTGTCCCTAAGTTCATTCCTCTGAGGCATTCCACTTGTATTCTTAACACGCATAGAAGTGGCAGCTCCATCATTTGGAATACTAATTGAATGTCTATGATCAGTATTCTTCTGCTTTTGAATATGTGACTTTGTGTCTCCTGTTGCCTTTTTATCTCCTGGGGTTCCTTGTTTACCACTGATTGCACCTTCCCTTACAACATTGCTCCATTGAATAGACTGCTTGCCATTACTCGAAGGTGCCACTGTGCATTGTTTTTCAAAATAACCAGCATCTCCATCTTTGTCATGTCCATTGGTATTTCGAAGATTTCCATCCTCATCCATTCCATCAAAGAACTGAGACATTTCTATTGATGTGGTCTGAGCTGTTAAAAAGGCACCCTCATCAAGTGGAGGAGAAGGTAGACCATCATCATCTTTGAAAGCTTCTAGTGAAACTGAGTCTGGAGAGGTGCCTATAGCCGCCGCAACAACATCATCAACAGTCTTTAACCATACATCCATAAGATCTTTCCAACCACTGATTAGCTGCTTTGTGATGGACTGAATTCTCGTTGAACTGTGTTTCTTTAATCTATTCACTATCCTGCCAATAGCAGTTTCCTTTAGAATGTCGACAGAAAGTTGCATTAACTCCAATATTCTCAATGACTCGTATAGCTGATTTTCTGACTCATCTGGGTTTGAAAGAGTGTCTTTGATTCTATCAACTTCTTTGATGCGTGGCAATGCAAAAGTTGCATGGAACTGCAGTTGAAGTCTAGCTATCGAGCTATAACAAAATACTGAAACTGGACATGCTCTGGTGTGGAAAGTACTCAAAATGGGAAAGAAAAGGGTGGCATTGTGGAGCTAAACCATATACAAAACCCTAGCAGCTGCCATGCTATTTTCTGGAAACCAAAACCAAAGAACTCATTGCTACAAAAACCATTTGAACTCGGCCATGTTTTCTGTGGTTGCTAAAGTCAGCCACATCAAATTTCTTTGAGTTTGCAAGCCAAAGCGACAATGAGGGCGCTCTCACCGAAATCTCTATGCCCATAGAAGGACACCCACAATCACTACTATTCGATGACCTGCCATGGTTGCAACTGGATTTTCTGGTCCTATTGCTTGATGGCCAGAAGAGCTTCACTACGTAGATCCATGCTTCACTGCCTTGATTCCTTGTTACTTCAACTACTGCATAAGAGTTTGGTGGGCTGTATGAAGGCAATGATTGTTTTGGCAATTAAAAGTAGTCTTTTGTGGAGGAAAGTTTAGTCGTTTGTATTGTCGGAACATATTGCATTCTATATGCTGGTCATGAGTGAACTCTTATTCTTATGTAATGGATTGTGAATGCATTACAGTAATTGGTGCTTGTTGGTTGCACATTGGTCAATTGGTGCACATTTATAGAGGATATTGCTATGTCTTTGTACTGTGAGTGGGTGTTACTTTTCTACATTGGGTCATAGTTGTGATTAGTTTTTTTTTTTTTAAATGTAAGTTTGACAATGAAGAATATGACTCAAATTACTGAAATATTAGAGTTCTTGAAAACTATGATACATTCCTCTGATCATGATACAATGAAAATTAGCAAGAACACTCTCTGTGATATTAAAACATGTCTAGAATATACACAGGAGAACGTGGAATTTTTGGAGCTTGAATCTCAGCTACAACAAGAAGAATCAAAATAATGGAGTCGGCATTCTGAACCTGTTTCTATTCAGAACATTGAGACAACAACCCATTAGCAACAAGTTAATAATGTTACAATTCATTCAGATTTAGTACCCAATGAAGCAACAGTTATACATGCAGATGCAGAAATTCAGTCTGCACTTCCCAAGTTGGTCATCAGACCTTGGGAAGAGATTTTCCACAACAAGCACAGAACTGGTCTTGGATATGGCAAGGACGTGTCCTTTCACATTCTAGACTACTCAAAGCCCATTCAGTTTCAGAGTGTTGGATTCCTTCATGACAGTTCACCTTCAGCTGTTCCAGATTCTACCCCTCTTCCACAACAGCCACAACAGATTGTCAAATGCCAACACTGTGACCGAGTTGGCCATATGAAAGATCACTATTTTGATCTTCATCCATGTAAGCACTGTCATAAAACCAGTGATTCTTCAAACATATGCTTAAAAAAAAACATCCTGCAAGAACAATGATTCATCTTGGAAGGATCGCTTCTTGGCAATGGGCTTCAACAGCCAAGAAGATATTTCGCTCATACAACAGGATTTGTTCTCGAATATTGAAAAGTCTTGCAGTTGAGATCGCTTCATCTTCTCACCTTGTATCTAATAGAGGGGGAAATGATGGTCATATACAAGCTTCAAAGCCACATCAAGCGAGCCTAAGCCACAACCTGCCATACTAGATTCAGAGTTGTAGCTAGAGACAAAGATGCCCCTGAGCATTACTTTAGTTGGTGATGCCTCTTCAAAGAATTGGGGACACTTCCTGTAGCAGAAGACTTCATATTCTTGCCAGTTTTGGAAGAGTTTCAGGGATTGCATTAAGCATTCCAGAGTTGGTAGTAATCTTTAAACCATCATAGGTTGAGACCTCCCTTTTCAGGTTGAGGTTCTCCCTTTTATGCGGGGTGAGACCTCCATTTCATGGTTGAAGGTTTCCCTCTTCAAAACATCAAGAGCACTTCCTCTAGCAGAAGACCTGAGCTTCACGCCAGACTTGGAAGATTTTTGGGAACTGCACTAAGCGTTCCAGTGTTGGTGGTCATCCTTAAATCACCGCCCTTTATACCAACATTTCAGAGAGCACATTCAGCCTAGTGTTGCCTGCATTTTTTCATGTTTTGTGTTACAGCTCTCTTTTTGAACTCATACATAACCCTTCGGATTAAGGGGGGGAATGTTGGACACCTAATCCTCTAAGGGTTGGTGTGGAAGCTGAACAACCAAAAGGAGTCCAAGAAACCACTTGGAATATGAATCCAAGGGTCACACCATGTACTATAAATGTATATCATTTGTTAATAATAAGTGCACTCTCCTGCTTATCTTTAATATTCTGTTGCTTCCATGTGTATGTTTAACAATTTCTCTCGTGCTTGTTAACAGTTTACATCATTTACTGGTAATCAAGTTACTTTCTAGCTATTTGACGTCAATACATCTATTCACATGTTAGAATTTGTACTTTGATCGGGTTGCATTGGAGTGCAAGACCCTGGGCTCAGATCACAAAAATCTAGGTTGCGAAGTGATGTGACATGGTTATGTTGATATACATGTCTCTTTCAGATGGGTGGCTGTGACCATACCATGAGTTATTATGTGTGATCCTTTTCATTATTGGATGACTGCAACCATACCTTGGTTTCATTATGATCCTCTTTAACAGATGGCTGCGCCCATGCCTGGATCTATTTACATGATCATTCTCTGTATGGTTGCATCCATACCACGATTCATGTATCATTTGATAGAGTTTTCAGTTATGTATATATATCTGTACTTTCCTACAGGTTTTCTGATGGCAGACTATGGTTCCTCGCACTGATTCATAAAGCATTTCATCCCTCACTCTAGTTTGACCTTCACGCTTTAGGGGGCATTTGTTACACAACATTTTGTCACTGTCCCTGTACTCCCCATTCCTTGATCCTAGAGGACCTCTACAATGAACCCCACATGCTTTCCCTTCATGAAGAAACTCCCATTGTGTCCCTCTTCATGAGCAGAATAATTCCCTTTTGCACCATTTCCCCAAAATCTTCTGTTTTTCCCAGTTTACAAGACTGACGTTATTGGCCCTTGTCCTCCTCGTGCCGATATGCAAGGATTAACACTGTCCCTAGTGCCAATCGGAGTGACTGAGCTTAGTTCCAGTTGCGCTGGTGCTCTTATGGAAACTTTTTTAAATAAAGAAACAAAGCTTCCAGCTCTAGAAGATTCATAACAAAAGTCTAGTAAATGGTTTGGCTGGATGGGGTCAAGGATGTCAGTTTGGGCTCCTTTCCCCTATAATGATGGAACTACCTCAAGAGATAAGACCTTCTCCCATGAGAAGAGGATCCATATCCCATCCATTCATGCTATATAAGCCTCCCCTTTTTCGAAGCACAAGCTAGTGTTAGAGTTTGGAAGTGTTAATGTTGGTGTGCTAGTGCTAACTAAGTTTGGAGTAAAAAACAAGCTATTCATATTTGTAGATCTCTAGTTGTGTGAGGGAGAAGTGTGAATTTGGTTTAGTGTGAAGCCTAAAGGGAAGAGCCTTAAAACAATTATTGTCGAGGTCATCATGGAATGCTAACAGAAGTGTGTGGGAACCTGGTTTTGTTGGAGGAGAACGACAACGTTAAGACAATGGTTGTAATCTCTTCTTGATTCAATATAAATGCAACTATCGATTGATTTCCTACATGATGTGTCATCTTACATGTTTATGGCTTAATGTTTCTTGACTTGTTAAGTAGGTTGAATTACAATTTGTCTCTTATCACGATTGTTGTTTGCTGTTGTTTACTTGTTTCAAGTGTTTGAAGAAGGAAGCGAGAGATAGTTGGAGCGGGCAAGCAACGAAAACATCAAACAGGATAAACGTACTAAGAGGTAGGCCCTCTTAATTGGTTCTAACCTAAGGAAATCTTCCATAGAATGTAAGTTGTGGCTAGACCCATTATTGGGCTAGAGGAATTGTTTGTGTCTACACTCATAATTTTACTTCACCACAGTATGCCTACTACAACACATTTGAATGTATTACCATTGGGATCATACAGTATGTTATTGGGCATGGATTGGTTGTACCTTCATAGGACCAAGGTGGATTGTTATGACAAAGCCATTAAGTAATTGGATTACAATGGGGAACTAAGAGTCTTAGAGAGGAAGAAGAAAGCAACACCAGTTAGGATGGTGACAGCTATGCAGGCAAAGCATAGTCGCAAGAAAGGATGTGCGTTATTTGCAGTGCATATTTCTAGCGACAAGGTAAGGAAGTTGAGGATGTAGATGTTTTGAGCAGATACCCATTTCTACAATAGTTTCAGGATGTGTTTCTTGTAGAGATTTCAGAGTTTCCACCTCTCAGGGAAGTAGAATTTTTAATTGAGTTGGTACTATGGCCAAGACCAACATAAAAAACACCTTACAAGATGAGAACATGTGAGTTGGTAGAGTTAAAGTTGTAGCTGGAAGAGATGCTTGACAAGGGATACATTAGGCTAAGTGTATCGCCTTGTGGTGCACTAGTATTTTTTTTGAAGAAGAAGGGTGGTACTCTCATATTATGCATTGACTATAGGAAGTTGAAAAAAGTGACCATCATGAGCATGTATCCGTTGCCGAGGATTGGTGACCTGTTTGATCAATTGAAGGGAGAAACAATGTTCTCGAAGATTGATCTAAGATTTGGATACCATCAGGTACACATTAAAGAGGAGGAAATTTACAAGATATCTTTCCGGACTAGGTACAGGCATTATGAGTTTTTTGCAGTTCCATTCGGTTTGACTAATTCTCCATATACCTTTATGTGTTTGATGAATAGTGCGTTGTGTCCCTATTTGGACAAGTTTGTTATTGTGTTCATTAATGACATATTGGTATATTCTAAAAATGAGGAAGAACATGTTGAGCATTTGGTAAGAGTGTTGAGGTCATTGAGAGAGAATCATTTGTATGCTAAGCTCATCAAGTGCAGTTTCTTTCAGACTGAGGTATATTACTTGGGACATGTTGTCTCCAAGGAGGGCACAATAGTGGATCTAGAAAAGGTAAGAGCTATCATGGAGTGGGAAGTTCCTAGAAATGTAGATGAGGTGAGATCCTTCATGGAATTGGTAGGTTATTACAGGAGGTTCATTAGGGACTTCTCACAGATTTCTTATCCTATTTATCATTGCAGAGGAAAGGTAAGAAGTTTGAATGAATAGAGGAGTGTGATACCAGTTTTGAGCAGCTGAAGAAGTTGTTGACACATGCACCAATGTTAAAGATCGCAGATCCAGACAAATAATTTGTAGTATGTACAAATGCTTGCAAGAGAGGAATTGGCGAGTCCTTATGCAGGAAGGATAGGTAGTGTGCTATGAGTCATGGAAATTGAATGAGCATGAGCAGAACTATCTGATGCATGAGCTTGAGCTAGCAGCAATCATACATGCATTGAAGATGTGGAGGCACTATCTTCTTGGCAAGAGGTTTATATTAATGAGTGATCACAGTGGGTTGAGATACTTGTTTGAAGAACAAATATGAATGCCAGGTAAGCTAGATGGTTGGGCACAATCATTAAGTTTAATTTTGAGATAAGATACATCAAAGGAAAGGATAACAAGGTTGCAGATGCTCTTAGCAAGTGGATACATGTGAATCATATAGCAACTATGAGCTCCTATGGGACAGACTTATGGGATAGGATATTGTAGGCAGGTCAGCAGGATTTCAAGTATATGGAGATTATGAATAGGTTGCAGTGGAGTATAGGTACATGTACATGTAGTGGTATAGGTAGTAGTACATGTAGTGGTGCAAGTAGTAGTACATGTACAGGAACAAGTAGTGGTACAGGTATGGGTATAGGTGCATGTGCATAGGATGTGGACTCTTTTCTTACAACGGATGGATTGGTTAGGTTTAGAGACATGATATATGTGCCAGACAAAAGTGAGATCAAGAAGGTGATCTTTAGGGAGTTTCATGTGAAACCATATTCAGGTCACCCAAGCTATCAGAAGACGCTGATAGAAGTGAAGAAATTCTATTATTGACTGAATTTGAAGAGATATGTAGTAGAGTTTGTGGCTCGGTGCTTGGATTTTCAGCAAGTGAAGGCAGAGTGTAAGCATCTAGATGGGCTGCTACAGCCGATTGAGATTCCAGAGTGGAAATGGGAGGTAATTTCCATGGAATTTATCACAGGTTTTCCAAGGACATTGAGACAACATGATTCCATCATGGTTGTTGTGGACAAGTTGACAAAGGTTGCACACTTCATTCTAGTGAATACTACGTATTCAACTAGTGATGTGGCACAGGTGTTCATTAGAGATGTGGTTAGATTGCATGGTGTTCCAAAGAAGATTGTGTCAGACAGGGATGCACAGTTCACTTCCAAGTTTTGGAAGGAGTTATTTGCAGGTTTGGGCACAGAGTTGCCCTTTAGTACAACTTATCATTTGTAGATAGATGGATAGATTAAGAGGATCAACATGATATTGGAGGACATGTTGAGGATGTATGTGATGCATCAGTAGTGAAAGTGGGAAGAGTATATTCCATTGGTAGAGTTCTCTTACAAAAATGGGTATCAGGAATATTTGAAGATGAGTCCGTTTGAGGCATTGTATGGGGGAGTTGTAATACTCCCATTAGTTGGAGTGATCTGGTTAATAGTGTGTTGATTAGACCAGACATGTTGGCAGAAATGGAACAAGAAATGCAGGTAATCAAGAAGAATATGAAAGAAGCAAATGATAGGTAGAAGAGCTATGTAGATCAAAATAGGTTGTTTAAGGAGTTCTAGGTTGGGGAACAAGTGTACTTGCACATAAAATTGAAGAAGATCTCCTTGTGGATTAGATCATGTGCCAAGATGGCATCACAATTTTGTGGACCTTTCAATATTATTGAGAGGATTAGGCCAGTAGTCTATCGACTTGCACTGCCTCCGACAGTGAAATTCCATGATGTTTCCATGTGTCATTGCTTAAGAGTATGTTAAATATGTTGGTCATGTGATTGACTGATTTGTATTGCAAGTGGATCCAGATGGATAATTCCAGCCGGAACTTGAGTGTATATTGCAGAGAAAGGTGCTCATGCTTTAGAATGAGTAATCGAGTAGGTTAAAGTGCAGTGGAAACACTTTGGGCCCAATGAGGCTACATGGGAGATGGAAGATCATATGTGGGCTATGTATCATTCATTGTTTTCCAGTTGAGGCAAAGCAGTTTTGGAAAATATCTTTGGTATATGTTTTTGGTACATGTTTTGGTGATGTTTTGATATATGTACATATGTATATGGATGTAAATATCGCCATGAGCTATGTTATAAAGCTCCAATAAGAGATATGGGTATCATGTTATTATGATTTTATGTTGTCATGTTGGTTTAGTTTTCAACAGGGTGATCATTGTAAATACTACATCGAGCTATGTTATAAAGATCCATGGGAAATATGTTTTCTTTTCAGCAGTTTTACTGAGGTATAGGTGTGGTTGAACATTGAGGATGGTGTCCCCCAAGGGGGAGGGTTCTGTAACATCAATGGTGAAAATTCCATGTAATAAAAGTTAATAAAGGAAAATGATAACCATGGTTGATGGGACACTTATTCCAAGTTGAATGTTGGGTAAGACATCCTAGTGTGGGTGTTCATTTGGTTTATTATGGCTAAGGAAATTGGCAAAGGCAATGGCTAAGGCTTTGGAAAGGAAAAATGACATTTTTGGCACATTTATTTATGAAAATAATGGAAATTAGGAGAAAAGGAAGGTGAAAGGTCATAGGTTGCATGTGAAGAGGAAAATGAAAGAAAATAATGGAAAATGAAGAAAATATAGGCCTAATTGATAAAAAGGCTTATGAGGATCAGTTTGTAACCTTTTGTCAGTTCAGTTTTGGAGCTCTCTCATTATTCTCTCTCTCTCTCTCTCTCTCTCTCTCTCTCTCTCTCTCTCACTCTTGGACACTTAGAGTTTTCTTGGAGCACTTTGGCATTGGATCAAGAAAGGAAAAGAAGGAAAAAGGAAGGAAGGAGCAAGCGAGGAAGAGCAGGATCAAGCAGCTACAATATAATTATTTGCAGGTATCTATTTGCATGTGTGTTTTCCTTGCTAGATTTGGCATGCATGGTATTTCATGTGGTTCTTTGCTATTATGGAATGAGTTTTACCAAGTGTCACAGTGTTTTCATCCTAGCCTTACCATTTCTGGATAGCCATGGTGTGATGGGTTTCTCATGTTTTTGTTAAGCTGGATTGTCGGACTGATTCGAAGCTAAGTGAGGTGGATCTCTAAATAATAGAACACATGGCCAAGTAACCCCTGCACTAGACTATGGGTTGCAGTAAAGTTAGATTTTTTGTTGCCTCGGTGGGCCTAGGAATCCTCAACCAATGAATGGCAGGATATACGGTAAATCCTAGAGATGGTTGCCTTTGATTAGGCGTAGGAATCCTCACCAATGAATGGATGGATATATGATAAAGCCTAGAAGCTGGAGTCTCGGTTTAGGGCCTAGTGATCCCTAGATTAGATTGTGGATTGTGATAAAGCCTGAGAGACTAGGAGATAGGAAAATTCCTCACAGTGTGGGTTGAGAAATCCAGTGGCATCCATGCTTGTTTTGGCCTAGTGATCTGATGGAGATCATGGTAAATCTTATTATTACATTATTATTGTGTTGGCCTAGTGATCCATGATGGATTACGGTAAAGCCTAGTTTCTATTGATGGGGTGAGGTGGTTTAGCCTCGGCATGCCCTAGTTGGTTCTTTTGGTTTTGAGTCCCACATTCATGCTTGGAATATGGCACCGGGGGTGAATGGCTGAAGAGAGAATTGGCTCAACCATTCTATGGTCGGGTGGAACATGGTAGTCCCATCTCGGGTTGGATTTTGCATTCATTAATAAAAGGTTCTTTCCTTGATATATTATGTGTAAATGTACTGGTTATTATGTGTATTCTATGGTTGATGTATCCTTGGTATACATGGTATTATTATGCTGGTTATAAGCATGTATTATGACAATGATGATGTATGGATCTCCTCGTTTTTTGATTTTTAAATGAATGAACAATGTATCTATGACCTAACAGATGATAATGCAGCTAATGATATAAGGGAACAATGATTCTTAGATAATTATGAGACCCCTATTGTTATAGCTCCAAATCTCACTCTTATGGTTTGTGATACTGTACTCATGGCCTAGGGCAATCCCTCCTTCCATACCTACTCCTAAAATTTAAAAAACAGTGTTTTATTCCTTATACGCGACATTGCCCTGAGTTAAACGCGTGTATACGCGAGTCTGTGTATATCCAACCCGCGTGTATGTATTAAAACACTTAAAAAAATATAAAATTCCTTCTTTTCGGGTGGAGATCACGTGTTTTACCTGCTGATCACCTGTTAGTGCCCGTGGCCCAACTGTTCCCAACCAACTCCTAACTAAAAAACTACTTCGGAGATGGTATAAAAAGACCTCAAAGGGAAGGCCTAAAGGAGGAGAGAATAGAGAGAAAGGTTATTATGCTGAGATTTTCCCCTTGACCAGGTCTGAAGTCCCTTGTGCCTTCTGCACTTCCCCCATTTTGTACAGGAAACCTTTGTTTCCTTGTGTGTTGATGTTCATCCACCATTTATGACATCATGGAGAGAGTCATGGAAGGAGTTTTGTTAGAGGCTTGAGGCTGGAACGGATCCGGAAGGAAGCTTTGCTTGGAGCCTGCTGAAGGTGACTCAGGTGAACATATTCCTTTTTTATGTACTTTATTTGTCTATAATAAAAGAAACACATGTCTTGGTTCCCGAATTGAATCCTCTTTATGTTAATGATATTCATGTTTTGAATTCATGTGTAAATGGTTGTTTGGATTTCATAACTAACTACCTTTCTTTGTAACACGAAGATGGTTTCTTTATAAGTTTTTGTCCATGTACTGCTGCGTTCTTTGAATTGTTTGTTTTGCAGGACAAAAGAGAAGAAGGGAACTCCAAGAAGGGTTTGGACCCTAAAGGCCTTCTCAAACGTAGGACTAAAGGTACGTACCCTTATCATAGAATTTTCTTATAATAGCATAATGGCTGTATGAATGCATGTTTCTTTGAATAGACAACTTTCAGTCTGCTAGGGTTTCACCCAAAAAGCCCTAGGGGAGTTTTTCCCTCTACCAGAATTGGCGACTCCGCTGGGGACAACACTCTTGTTGTTCCTAGTTTGGGTGTTTTTCAAGCCAATCAGGGCTCAACTGCCTTGTCTGCTTGCTATTACTGTCTGGTCTGTTCTTGAACTTTAAGCTTTGCCAGTTTCTTCAGTTTGTCTTTTTTATTTTTCTTGAAGCTTTTCATATACGTTGTTTTTCTTAGATACAGAAGCGTATATACGCTTGTTTCTTTGAGTGAACCCGCGTATATGCAGGTTTCCTCAAACACAGTCACGTATACACGCAATCTGTACTACAGTACAGTCGCGTATATATTCTAATTTTCAAGATTTGTAAATCTTTTTGGCCTCTGAAGGTTTGTCTGGTGGTATGAGTCAGTCTGAAACAGTCATTTTCCAGTATCAGTTATTTGTTTTACAGCGAGCATCTCGTTCTAAATTCTCTCTGATTATAAGGAGTGTTGGTTTGGTTTTTTGTTGATTGCAAGCGTCATCGTTTTTGCTAAGGCACGCAAGATTTCTGTCTAGGAATCTTGGCTGCTCTGTTTCATCAGGGTAGGAAGATTGAATTAAATCTTTGTGTTAATCTTGCTTTTGGTGACTTTTTGTTTGCTTGACAAAATCGCTTTTTGTGACCATCTGCTTCTTTGTTTCATGAAAGTTGTTGTTTGACACTTTCTTGGAATTTGTCTTTTTGATCTTTTTGGTTTTCATTGCCAAGGCTTTCATTGCTACTTTTGATTGTTAAGAGCGATTTCAAACACATTTATTTTTGTTGGGTTTTCATCCATTAAGTGGTGTTCATTCGCAAAAGTGTTTAATTGCCTATTCTTCAATCACAAGTTTCAGTGTTGTTGAGAGCATGT
Source organism: Pinus tabuliformis (assembly GCA_031772625.1). Taxonomy (NCBI): domain Eukaryota; kingdom Viridiplantae; phylum Streptophyta; class Pinopsida; order Pinales; family Pinaceae; genus Pinus; species Pinus tabuliformis. Next base: position 1,394,883,389 of record CM062819.1, on the reverse strand, counting down.
TTTGAAAAGACTTTTTGTTTGTTGCTTTGAAGAAAATCTTTTGAAAATCTTAGTTTTGCTTTCTTGAACTTGTTTTTCATTTGGTTTCCTTTTAGAGAAGTGAAAGTGCTTTATGTTTGTCTTAGAACTTGTTTTTAGTGTTTAGACGAAATGAATGGAAACATCTCATATTCCATCTAGGCATCTTAAGTGGCAAGATAAAGTTTGATAAACAAGCAACTTTCATTTTTGTTTTTAGAGTAGTTTTGAATCTTGCATCCACATATAGTTGTTGCATTAGGATAGATTTGCATCCCCTTTTAGGCATATATAGCTTTGTTAACTTTTGTGAGTGTGAAGTGTGCATTAACGAAAAGAAAAGAAAAACTTGTTTTATTGGAAGTACCTCTGAACCCTATAGAAATTGCTCTTCATCGAAAAACAAAAAAGTGCATGCGCATGTAGTTAAGTTTTTATTAATTTCTTTTGCGTCAAAAAACACCACTAGTTTCACTTCTGTTACCTTGTGACTTAAAGAACAGCCTAATAAAATCAAGCGCTAACTAAAATTCACTAGAAATTTTTGTTTTAGTCAGTTACACCAACAAGATTAGGATTTTAGGGCCTTGGATTAGGCGAGTGGAGAGTTAACTCTCCAAGGCCATATAAACGTCAAACATAGGAGTCTGAATAACGAGAGAAAATCCAATAGCGTTAGGAAGACCAGGAAAGCTCCGGATCTGGGAGTTAAGCACGAGGGTCTGTGAAGACAGGGAAGAGAGATACCCCCTCTCCTACTTGTCCGAACTTACCTCACGACTGTTCCGCCTGGCTTCTGCGACGAGTTGGTATCCATAGTTGCTTCTTCTAGGGAACTACACAGGTGGCTGCAGAGGGGAATCCCGTGGCACTTGAGGTCGACGTTGCATCACTCTCGACAGTACTACTGGAGGGCACCCTTGCGAAGCTTGGGGGCTTGCACCGGCGCAGGCTGTTGTTAGGAGGTCAGCGTAACTTCCTCTGATACCTTCGCTGATAGGACTGGGCCCTCATCATCCCAGACTATTTTCGGAAGGCCCCTTATTTCACTTTCTCGTATTTTGGTGTCCGGTCTTAATCACCCGGAGCGAAAATACTTGGAAGTTGTTTGACTGGCTATATCTTTAGGGACTTTATAGTGTGTGCTCTGTGCTCCTAGTTGGCCTAGCTTTCAATTTTTTGAGTCTTTAGTAAGATCATAACAAAAAATTCAAAGTGGCTGACCGATCTCCAAGACGGTCTCGAAGACTTCGTGGTCTCTCGCCACCAAGTTTAGAGCCTTCTCCTAGAAGGCACAGAGGCAATACTACCGGTGGGTTCCGTCCCACGCCGGTTGACGCATCGGGGATTGATCCTCCTCTCGGGGGCATTAGCGGCCAAGCAAGGCCTGGCACTTCTGAGCAAGAGAGGGACACTCCAGTCCTTTCTCGAGTTCGCTTTCAAGCGGAGGATAACATAGAGGTAGAAGAACTTTCAGAGTCATTAGTGGCTCCAAATTCTCCACTACCATCTAGTCATCCAGACGTATTGCAATACATCGGGACTCCGACGCATAGACCGTCAAGTCCAGGTTACGCTACGCGCTTACCATCGATGACCACTACTGGAAGCATGGCTTCTACGAGTGCTACGACTATGCAAACCCCAACATCGGTGCAAGGGGGAGGAACCATTTCCATCCCCTCCACTTCCTTGTTCGGATCTTTTGCTAGCACATCTTTAGTTGGGTCTACCTCCATTCCGTCCACGAGTGGAAATGCCCAAACCAATGCTTTTGGTACTGGACTCTTACCTTTTGGCACCCAATCACAGGGTATTCCATCGGTTCCGTTTAGTGCCGCTACGTCCATGATGGGCGGATCGGCTTCATTCCAGGGTTTTCCTTTTGGAAGTGGTCATATACCACATTCCAACCTGACGGTAGGATCCATGCCTTTTTCTTCTGTAGGACAAAGCAGCAATCCTTTCCAAGGTTGGAATAACCCTGGGGTTAGTAGCGCGGGAACTGGGAATTCGTTTATCGGCCAACAAGGGAATAGGCCGTACTCCACGGTTAGCATGTTTCAAAGTATTCCTCCCCTTGCTTCGGCTTGGAATCCGTATCAGGGGTTATCAACTCCCTACAATCCTTTAGGAGGAAACTTTGCTGGTTATGGAGGTTATACGGCCGGAGTTGGTCAAACTCCGAATTTTGCTGGACCACAAGGCTTGCCTTTTGGTTCAGCCGGTTCTACTGGTCACTTCGGGCAGCCTGGTGCCTCCCAAATTCCAGGACAATCTTTTCAGAGCTTTGGGAGTTCTGCCCAGTCTGGGTGGAATCCCCAAGGTCCTCCTAGGCTTTCGTTTCTGGCAACGTTAAACTTGCCAAATCTCACTAAGTTAACAAATGACCCAATCAGGTACAATCCGGCCTGGCCTCCAGTCCCAACCAAACTCCCTTTGGACATTCCAAAATTCGAAGGGAAGAGTGGTGAAGACCCAGGCGATCATGTAACCACATTCCATCTGTGGTGCTCATCTAACTCCCTTATCGATGACTCGATTAGGTTGAGACTCTTTCAGCGCACCTTGACTGGTAATGCGGCCAAATGGTATATAGAGTTGCCAGGGGGCAGCTTTACATCGTTCGCTGACTTAGCCAATATTTTCTTAAATCACTTCCAGTTGCCTGTCCGCTATGATGTCGGAACTGAACTTCTGGCCACCTTTCGTCAGGATAAGGCAACCCACATTTCTGATCATATTCAGGAATGGAGACGGAGAAAGAGGCTCATTAAAGCCGAAATCCCTCCGGAGTACCGTCTCGAGTGGTTTTTGAAGTCTTTACAACCCGAGATCTCCAAGGATGTCTCCATGTCTGGGGTCTATTCTGAGGAGCAAGCCATTTTTAGGGCCCAGCAATTAGAATTGATCTACTCTCAGTCTGGGATCCTACAAAAGTACTTGCCAGATGCTCCTGGATCTAAGGTTGATGTAGCTAAGTCGAAGCCAGGTCCGCACGCGGATGGTATCGTCGGGTCAGTAGACACAACTACCGTGAACTTGTTGAATCAATTGCAGCAGTTGTCCTTGCAAACTGCTTCTAACAACCAAGTCACATCGTCTAATCCCCCCGCTTCCCAAACTTCTTCAATAAATGCCGTCCAATCTGATAATCCCAAAGGAAATCAAAATTCCAATGGGAAAAAGAAAGGACGAGGTAAGAAAAAGAATCAGGATGGGAAGCCTGATGCAAATAAATCCGGCAACAATGCTGGTGGTGGTAGAAATGAGTCAAGAAAGAAAGTCAAGTTTCCATGCAAGCTGTGCAGTGGAGACCATCTAACTCATCTCTGCCCTAAGATTGAAGACGCTCAGCGCTTGTTAGGACAGCAAGGGACTTCTAGTTCTCATGCTGTGTTAACCAACCCGTTTCCCCAAGGGCAACAACTTCTTGCTGGTGCGAATTCGAACCCTGGAACCTCCGCTGGAGGCAACCAGGAAGGGGAAAAATTGTCGAAGGTTTTCATGATGGGTTCTAATGTCCATGTGGCTACTCGGTCACGTGATTATGGTGAAGCCGAAACTTCCAAGGACAAGACTGTTCCCGGAAGTACTAACCTTCATATCGAGCGACCCTCTGTCGAGACTATACCACGGATACCGAAAGGTTCCGCTAAACGCGCGATGATTAATCCTAATGCTAGGGCCGCCCAGAATTACTCCATTGTGGAGGATCTGGCTCAGAGCCCGTGCGCCATGTCCGCTTTAGAGGTTCTCCAGTCGTGTCCAGCTCAGAGAAGCGCTTTACTCTCCGCAATTGGAGCAGTCGATCCAGCTAACTCTTTAGTGATCACTTTTGACATGTTAAATGTCAAAAAACGACTCCCTCATCATATGGCTTTTCAAATAAAGTCAACATACCGGAAAATCAATATTTTTCGCACCGTAGTAGATGAAGGAGCTTCCACATGCGTTATGTCGATGTCATGTTGGAAGGCTATTGGATCACCTTCGGCTGTTCCTTCACCCACCGTCTTGATTGCATTTGACGGTCATTCTCACAAGCCGCATGGGATTATCCCGGCCTTTCCTATATGTGTTGGGGGAAAGGTCGTCAATATTGAAGTAGAGGTCATAGACGCTAACCTAGACTATAATCTCCTATTAGGAAGGAACTGGGTATACGAGATGGATGCCGTTGTTTCGACTCTGTTTCGTGTAATTTGCTTTCCTCATAAGGGGAAAATCGTTAAGGTTGATCAATTGGACTATTGTCCAGTTGATCCTCAAGCAAGCTCTAACTCTACTGTCCCTTTAGTGGATAACCCTCGCCCGCCGACTGAGAATTTAGGAGTAGGGATGTATTCCTCATTGATGGGTACATTTGATCTTCCCTCTCCTTTCGCTAAAATTAATGCTATTTCATCATCTAAGGAGTCTCCTCCAGAAGAGTTCTTCCGAACTCATTATTTTTCAGATCCTTGGACCTTGCCTTCACCTACGACCACATTAGTTGAAGGACAAATAAATGGAATGGCATTCCCTATATCTGCAGCTGAGCTTAGATATCAGTCTATCGTAGACTCTGCAGACAACCATTCTACTCCTTTTTCTGAAGAGGAGTTAGATGGTCATGTGGCCCCGACTTGGAGCATGGATTCTACCTCTGCCTTGGACTGCTTAGATTCGGTTCTGCCTTCTGAAGAAGCAATCCTCGAAGTAATGATGGGTATAGATCGACCTTGGGAAGACTTACACCATCGTTCATACTTTCTTCCTCCATTGCAGGAAGTAGAATCTAGATTCTCCGAGCTCCTCACTAGTGATGTTTGTACGGTGTCGAACCCTTTGGCTCCAGCACGCGTTCGTGCCGAAGGTAATATGTCGGTAATTTCAAAAACGATACCTATAAACATCTCTAGGGACCCTAACGTCATCGAGAATATCTTCATCGGAATTGAGTGTTCCCCTGAAGAAATTCAAATTTACACCGACCTATTCAAGGAATATCGTGATGTATTTGCTTGGTCTTATGAGGAAATGCCTGGCATTGATCCTTCTATAGTTCAACATGAGATCAAGACGTATGAAAACGCAAAACCAGTTCGTCAAAGGCTTCGGCCGGTCAACCCTAGGAAAGCAGCGGCTATCAAAGCTGAGGTTGAGAAGCTGCTAAGGGCGGGTTTTATATACCCTGTTCCTCTTACTGATTGGGTTTCTAATCCAGTCCCTGTGGACAAAAAGCAAGGAACAATCCGAGTATGCATCGATTTTAGGGACCTAAACAAGGCTTGTCCGAAAGACAATTACCCCATGCCATTCATTGATCAGATTATCGACGAGTGTGCGGGTAATGAAATTTTTTCCTTCATGGATGGTTTTTCGGGTTATAATCAAATCTCTATCCGTCCTGAAGATCAACATAAGACAGCTTTTATATGTCCCTGGGGTACCTTTGCATATAAAAAGATGCCTTTTGGTCTTAAAAATGCTGGAGCCACTTTTCAGCGGGCCATGTCATACGCTTTCCACGACATCAAACATGTCATCGAGGCATACTTGGATGATCTCGCTGCTCGTTCTCGAAAGAGAACTGATCATCCTAGTCATCTTCGATTGGTTTTTGAACGTTGTCGTTTTTACAAAATCCGGTTGAATCCCAACAAATGCGTTTTTGCGGTTACATTCGGTCGGTTGTTAGGGTTCATAGTGTCCAATGAAGGGATTCGAGTTGATCCTTTCAAGGTTGAGGCAATAGTTCAATTACCTCCCCCGTCCTCAATTCGTCAACTTCAAAGTCTTCAAGGGAAGGCTAATTTCTTAAGACGGTTTATAGCAAACTATGCCGAGATCACTAAAGGGTTCATGCGTTTGCTACGAAAAGGAGTTCCATTTGTGTGGGACGACTTTGCGCAGCGGTCGTTTGATGCTTTGAAAAAGGCATTAGTCTCTGCCCCGCTTTTGAGTCCACCGGATTATGGTAGAGACTTCCTTTTATATCTCGCTACAGTAGAATCAACCATTGGTATGGTTCTAGTTCAGGAAGACGATGCTCTTGCCGAGCACGTGATTTATTATTTGAGTCGAGGCTTAATAGGTCCTGAACTCCGCTATTCTCCGGTTGAGAAGTTGGCCTTGGCAGCTGTCCACGCTGTCCAGAGGCTCCGTCATTATATCTTGCTTCGCAAAACTTTTGTCTTAGCAGCGGTCAATCCATTTCAATTTGTCCTCAGTAGGCGAGTGATTGGGGGCAAATATAATAGATGGATAGTCATTTTGCAAGAATTCGATCTCGAGTTCTTGTCAGCCAAGTCCAAGAAATCTATGGTTTTCGCGGAGCTAATCTTTGAGCTTCCTTGTGGAGAGGATACTGTTTATGAGGAAAGTTTTCCCGACGAACATTTATTCCTCATCTCTTCACTCGACCCTTGGTATGGAGATATCATTGTTTATCTCCAGACTTCGAAGTTTCCCTCTACTTTCTCCAAGGATGAACGTCGCAAATTACATCACCTGGCTAAAAACTATGTTATCATTGGTGACACGTTATACCGTCAAGGGGTTGATTCAATCCTTCGGCGCTGTTTAACCTTAGAGGAAGCAGAGTCTGTACTTAATGATTGCCATAGTGGAGCTTGTGGTGGTCATCTATCAGGGCTTGCTACAGCCCAGCGCATCTTACGTGCCGGCTATTTTTGGCCTTCACTTTTTAAGGACTATGTGGAAGCGGTAAAACGCTGTCACCCATGTCAAATTTTTACTCGCAAGATGCGCGCCCATCCAGCTCCCCTTTTTCCCGTTGTCACCGTCGGTCCCTTTACTAAGTGGGGTATTGATTTTACAACTTGTAATCCGCCTTCAGCGGCGAATCACAAGTACATTATCGTGGCTGTAGACTACTTTACGAAGTGGGCTGAGGCCATGCCTACTTATAAGAACGACAGTGACACGACAGCTTTGTTTCTTTTCAATCAGGTTATCTCAAGATTCGGTATCCCAAGAGAGATTGTCACTAACCATGGCAGTCATTTTCAGAATCAATTAATGTCTGAATTGGCTCTTAAATTAGGTTTCCGTCAGGAGCATTCGTCCCCTTATTATCCTCAGGCTAATGGACAGGTCAAGGCAGTCAATAAAACTCTTAAGACGATACTCCAATGGAAAATCGATAAAAATTGGTCCAATTGGCACATTATGTTGTATTCGGCTCTTTGGGCATATCGAACCTCCGTCAAAACGGCTACTGGTTTTACTCCTTTTCAGTTGGTTTATGGGATGGAATCTATCTTTCCGGTCGAATGTGAAATTCCATCTCTTAAGTTGGCTGTTGAGCTTCTTCCTGAGACTTCGAGTCTCGAAGAGCGCCTAGTTCACTTGGAACATCTCGATGAGCAGCGTCGAGATGCTTCCACGATGAATGAGGCCCATAAGAAAAGGGTTAAAACTCAGTATGATAAGTCTGTCCGTCCTCGAGTCTTCTCTGAAGGTGACCTTGTCCTGGTCTATGACCAAGATAAGGACGCCTTGGGGGCAGGCAAATTTAAGCCTATGTGGTACGGTCCTTTCATCATTAAACGAGTTTTAGAAAAGGGATCATATGAGTTAGTTGATTTCGAAGGAAACAAGCTGGCGGAGCCCCGAAATGGGCTCTACCTAAAGAAGTATTTTGCTTAGTTTTACCAAGCAATGGCTTCTTTGTATTTTATGTATATTTGTACATATATCATCGAGAGTTTTCTGATATCAGCACTTTTTGGTCTGCTTTGGCAGGTGTTGATGGATGATTTGGTTTATTTTGGGTTCGCCGATGGTGCTAGTTGGCACACTCGAAATCTTGCTTCCGCAGCTTGGGTACTCTATTACCCAACTGGTCAATTGATGGCATCAAGAGGCGTGTGCATCGGTCCTGCTTCAAACAATATGGCCGAGTATACTGTTGTTATTAATTTATTATCCGAGGCAATCTCTCATGGGATCGACTCGTTGGTAGTTTATCTTGATTCTCAATTGATAGTGTCTCAATTAAATAACATTTATCGGGTACGGGATCCATCTTTATATCGCCAGTATTTAAGGGTGAGGTTGTTGCAAAGATCATTTACTTATATTAATTATTTGCATATTCCAAGATCTCATAATTGGTTAGCTGACTCTATCGCTAATCAAGCATTAGACTGGCATATTAATCATTCATCACAATAAAATCACGCATCAAAAAGTCAAACTGTATATATATATATATATATATCGTAAAGTGTCTCGAGTGTACATATGTGTGTCCAAAAATATACAAAATTGGGACTCAAATGCCCATAATCATATCCAGCATATCTAATGCCTCGGCTCAGGATGAGCGTCTAAGTATGTCACTATAGCAGTGGCCACGCGCCGAAAGATGCGAACCCAGTCACGTGGCATGCCAACCACATGACGCTGCATATCCGGAGGAAGGTCCTCTATGACGGCCATCGGTACTCGGCAGCTCAATCTCGCCAAGTGTCGCTGGACGTTGTTTAGAGTCCGTTCTGTATCAGCAGCCGCCTCTTCGGCTCCTTGGCCACGCCGTCCATGCCGCGGGAATCCATCTGGTCGTACAGGCCCAATGTCTGGAACATGATCATCATATCAGTCATTTGAATCTCATCAAAAAATATTTTTCAAAATTCATCATTATATTTGAAAAATCCAAAAAAATCATAAAATCAAAAAATCTTACCGATCTCGCCCCATGCTGCATTTGGTGGCAACGCTAAATCAGGATCTCCCCGGAAATCTAGTCCAGCATAGGGGTAGTCGTCCACGGCGATGATCTGCTGATCCCACCAGGTGAAGAAGTCATCGTCGAATGCAGTCCTTGGGACCTCCCCACCCCCCAGACGTTTCATCAGATCAACCCACCGGCCCATGCGTGGATCGCGTGGGGTGCTGATGGAAACTGCTACCCTGGGGCGGAGTGCAGGAACCTTCTCGAAAAAGAAAGTGCACAAGATGCTTCCATAGCCAAAGTTTTTAGTCTGACCCCTCCTGATAGAAGTGAGCTGGCTCTTCATGTTGGCCAGAAGAGGAGTACACCAGTCAAACACAGTAGTAAGACAGTCAATTGCCACGCTCATGTTTTGCCGTGACGCCTGATGCAGAGAGGATGATCCATTCACCCGAGCCATGGTAAATAGGATTATCCTAAGTGACAAACTCGCCACATGTGTAATGGAAATCTGGCTCCCAACCTTCTTGGGATGTCCAGGGCAGTATATCTGTACATAGTCCTCTATAGAGAGGGCACTCTGTGACCTGCCCCGGGACTGTACTACCTCTCCCCTTCGGGAAAGGCCCGTGATAAAATAGATGTCCTCCACTTCTACCCTGAGTGGCATCTGATCGATCATAAAAGCTTCCTCATCAACATCCCAATAATCAATGAGCATCTCGAGCAATCGCGTGTTCGCTTTCATATTTGGCAATTTGAAAAATTTAAGCAAACCGCATCCCCGGAGCGCATCCAATGCTTCTGGACTGTTCATAACTTCATTGTCTACCGCTGCATGTTCTCTTTCACGCCACGTGATAGGCATCCTGAGAGAAAATTGAGTTTAAACCGTTAGTTTTTTGTTTAAAATGATTCGCGGCGTATACGCGAGTTCCTTTGCACACAGTCGCGTGTAGGGCTCGCGTATACGCGGGTTCAATATTACCAACCCGCGTATACGCCGCGAGAGAATTTTTGACAAAAGTTTAACAGTGAAACCTCAATCATAAATCTTAAAAACTATCACAATCAATTGCAAGCTAAGTATAAGGGTTACTTGGAGGTATTCGACGAATTTGAACGGTTGAATCTGGCTGCGGGAAGATTGCTCCTTTTGCTCCAAATCTTTTGCTCTCAAACTCAAATGGTAAAAATGGTGAGTCCAAAATGCTTTTTATAAGTTTTGAAAATGCAAAATTTTTTCAAAATTTTATTTTGTTTGGCCTCATGTGACTTTTAACTTGGGAGCTTGGAATGCCGAGATTGGTTTGTTTTTCAGGACATTTTGGACGTTTTTCAACAGTTCGAGACGGTTCCATGACTGCTGACCCGTCATGGCAGGTATCGTGTTTTCACTGGCATATAGGTTAGGGACACTATTTTTCCGTTGCATTATGCATACTAGCCTCCATTTGACCGATACATCTGCCATAGGGTCGATCCCATCATGTTATGGTTCGTAAGCCATCTTCACTCACCGATTCTTTAAATCATGACACGATGGTAGAGCCATTCTTTACATGGGCATCCTAGTTAGCACCTCACTGACATTTGTTGCCCATGCTGCTCCGATTTGAGTAGGCTCGGGAGTCCTCTGTAGTCCCGCCATGACTTATGCATTGAAGACTCATTCCTCTAGCTTCTCCGCTTTGTTCTGGCCTTATACCGTAGAGGCTCTTTTGTGTTGAGTTGTACTACTGCATTGCATGTTGACCACTTGCACCTTTTGGCCTAGAGCCGGCTTCACTTGGACTCGTGTTTAAGCCAACTTTTGGCCATGACGTCTGCAAAATCAACCTTGCATACCTTTGACTTCTGTAGCTTGACACACCTTGACCCGTGGAAGGAGCATACCTTTGAGTGTCACTGACCAGTGTTCACCTCCCTGCATTGAGCATAGGAACGTTCCTGTCCCGGGAACTAGATCATCTGTTTCACCGACACTCGCTCTTTCCACTGTACCATAGCATTCTTTTATTCTTTTTCCGGCTTAACAGAAAAAGACAAAAAAAAATTAAATATTCCAAAAAGAGCGGGAACAGGGACATTATTTCCATTTATTGTTGGCAGCTAGAGTCAGTCGTGTCGCCCTTGAACAAAGCACTCAAAACAAAGTCTCCTCCGCATGGGTGGGATTTAGTTTGACTTAGGTACGCCATAACCTTGTTATTGAGTCAGTTCTCCCTCGATTGGTTATCTCTTCCAATCATATGGAGGGTTCGTTCGTGCCTCCTGCATGGCGAACTTATACAGAGTCATCATATGCTGCCATATAGTCACATTGAGTCATGCTTTTGTTCAAGGGAAGTTAGCCTGAGTCGGCCTCTCTGCGGTGTCGTCTCTTGACTCATCTTTCAGTCAGCCATCCCTGGTTGTGAGTGTCATGTCTATCATCGCATCAGTTATATTGGTCCTTTACTCGTGCCGGTTTGAGAAGGTCCCCATTGACTTCTTGCTGGCGGGTCTTGTCCTTATCGACGACGACACCTTGCTCTGAGGACAGGCCTAGAGCCGCACCCTGGCCCTATTTTCATTATTGATAGGTCACCTTGTGCTCAGCATCGATCAGTATCATGGGTCTTTGACTGAGTGGTTTCCCTTGTGTTCGACATCAGCTTACATTATCACACATTGGGATTCGTGCAGTACCTTGGTTTCCATTTGACCCTATTGGTGGATACCTCGCCTCTGTGTCGGCTTTCATTATTGGTTGGTTCAGAGGGTTTCTGCCGTGCGCTAGCCACATCTTGTGTACGCCGGAAACATACTTCGGTTGGGTTACTACATCTTTTTCGTCCGATTCCTTCCATATTATTGGCCTACGGGTTACACTCGCGCTAGATTGATGGAGGATGCCTTAATGCCTTCCTTCTAGCGGATCTTTCCCTATCGACTTCGACACATTGCTCTGGGGCAAAGATCTAGAGTCCATTTGCCAGTACCTTGGGGTTTGCAGTCATTAGTGGCAGATCCTTCGCTATCGACAGTGGGAAACCATCATTGTCTCCTGATTGATAGATTCTTACAGGTGTTCGACTCCAGCTCATCTATTCACACTTGTTAGATTGTACTGGGTACCTTGACGCTCATTATCATTATCGGAGAGTAGTCTCGCGTTTGTTAACGGTATACATCAATGACCGGTAATCAAACGATTTCTCACATGGTCGACTTCAGATCATTTATTCCCATGATGTAGAAATGTACCACGGCGGTCGGTGAAGGCCTCAGGTTGTATCAGCATTCATTGGTTCACTTGACAGTTGCTCCTGTTGCTGCTAGTTGATACCACTCCACTTTGTATGTTGCAGTCAGTCATGGCGACATTCTATATGCTGGCACCTGAGTTTGCAGTGTAGTACCATCCTATTACATCATGTTCAGTTGGTACCTTTTGGGATCAGTCCTTGATATCAGTGGTCCGTTGCATCTTTCAGCATCATTGACAGTCTTATATGTGATATTCAGACATGTACTTGTTCATTATAATCAGATGATCCATTATGTATTTTTCAGTCATTTATACTTGTATACTTAGTGGATCCGCTTGTACTTGATATGCGGACATGCTTTACTTTTTCTGAGCATGGGTACGCTCGCCTCAGACAGTGTTTCTTTCTGATCTCCTTTGGTGGCTTGGCAGGCTGAATTCTGGTGAAGTCCTCCTCGGTTTTTGATAGACTTCCTTTCCGTGTACTTGCATAATATATTTCGGCCATCATGTACCCCTTCTGACCTCATATATTAGGGGGCATCTGTTATAGCTCCAAATCTCACTCTTATGGTTTGTGATACTGTACTCATGGCCTAGGGCAATCCCTCCTTCTAGACCTGGTCCTAAAATTTAAAAAACAATGTTTTATTCCTTATACGCGACATTGCCCTGAGTTAAACGCGTGTATACGCGGGTCTGTGTATATCCAACCCGCGTGTATGTATTAAAACACTTAAAAAAATATAAAATTCCTTCTTTTCGGGCGGAGATCGCAGGTTTTACCTGCTGATCACCTGTTAGTGCCCGTGGCCCAACTGTTCCCAACCAACTCCTAACTAAAAAACTACTTTGGAGATGGTATAAAAAGACCTCAAAGGGAAGGCCTAAAGGAGGAGAGAATAGAGAGAAAGGTTATTATGCTGAGATTTTCCCCTTGACCAGGTCTGAAGTCCCTTGTGTCTTCTGCACTTCCCCCATTTTGTACAGGAAACCTTTGTTTCCTTGTGTGTTGATGTTCATCCACCATTTATGACATCATGGAGAGAGTCATGGAAGGAGTTTTGTTAGAGGCTTGAGGCTGGAACGGATCCGGAAGGAAGCTTTGCTTGGAGCCTGCTGAAGGTGACTCAGGTGAACATATTCCTTTTTTATGTACTTTATTTGTCTATAATAAAAGAAACACATGTCTTGGTTCCCGAATTGAATCCTCTTTATGTTAATGATATTCATGTTTTGAATTCATGTGTAAATGGTTGTTTGAATTTCATAACTAACTACCTTTCTTTGTAACACGAAGATGGTTTCTTTATAAGTTTTTGTCCATGTACTGCTGCGTTCTTTGAATTGTTTGTTTTGCAGGACAAAAGAGAAGAAGGGAACTCCAAGAAGGGTTTGGACCCTAAAGGCCTTCTCAAACGTAGGACTAAAGGTACGTACCCTTATCATAGAATTTGCTTATAATAGCATAATGGCTGTATGAATGCATGTTTCTTTGAATAGACAACTTTCAGTCTGCTAGGGTTTCACCCAAAAAGCCCTAGGGGAGTTTTTCCCTCTACCACCTATGCTCAACTATGTTGTTTAAACATGTAGATTACATATTTGTGACATGTTTTACAAAATGCTTGTCATGGCTAGTAGGGGTCTAGTCAAGTTCTTATTCAAGTAATTTCATTTGCATCCTTATTCTGTTGTTATATTTTAGTTTTGAAAGTGTCATTAAGTTCTGAGCAGTGACTTGGCCTCCGAGCCTAAAAAGATGGCTCAAATCCCAGAGACGCAGGCACGACACTGGGCAGAAAGGTCCTTAGGCGCATGCGTACCCATGTTGTGGGAGCATCTGGAGCCTCTTGGATGCATGCTTGTCCATATCAAGCGAGCGTCCATGGGTTTAATGGTCTAAAACTTCAGTTGGTCTTAGGGGTTGGTTACCTGAGTGGTTGGGATGGCTCCTGGGAGTCCTGTTGTTGATGTGGAAGGTTTGTGTGGTGTATTTCCATCGATTCCACTTCCCTAAGGTCACCTAGGAGGTTGAATCCCATTATAGTAGCCTCTCATCGCATATTTACCCTGGTTGAATAGTTACTTGGGTAGATGTGGGAGGAGGGTGTTACACTCACTAACTAAGTTGGTGGACTTAACTGCTACAAAATGAGTTACGTTGCTCAATCTATCAACAACCACCATAATTGCATCATGTTGCTTAGAGGTTCTAGGAAAATCTATGATAAAATCCATAGAGATCACCTCCCATTTCCACTCTGGAATGGGAATGGGATGCAATAATCTGGTTGGATGCTTGAATTCAACCTTCACCTGTTGGAACTCTATGCATTCAGCAACAAAATCAACCACCTTCTTTTTCAGATTGGGCCAAAAATGAAATTTATTAATGGCCATGAGATTCTTTTGGTATCCCGGATGATTGAAATATGGCTTTGTATGAAACTATCTCACGATGAGGCTTTTCAAATCAACATTGTTTGGCACATAGATTTTGTTCATGAATCTAATCAAGCCATGATTCATATGTGAGATGATATTCCTCATGTCCTTCGTTCTCACTGTCCTGTTGTAGATTTTATTTGGTCTATTTATACTTCTCATGATGTCGCCCTACATGTTTGACCCACTCTACGAGGTCCACCCCACAAGAACTTATGGATGACAAGTGATTCAACTGAATCCTTCTACTGAGTGCATCAACAACTCAGTTTTCCTTGCCTTTAATGTACTTGATTTCAAATTCAAATTCACTAAGTGTAGCTAGCCACCTAGCTTGTTTGGCATTCAACTTAGGTTGATCAAACATGTACTTTAGTCCTCTTCATGATATTTCATGAGCGTGAATCTTTTGTTGAGGAGGTAATGCCTCCACATCTTTAATGCATGAATCCTGACAACTAACTCTAAATCATGAGTCACATAGTTTACCTCATGCTCATTCAATTTATGAGACTCATAACACACTACCTATCCTTCGTGCATCAGGACTCCACCAAGCCCCTATCAGGACTCCACCGAGCCCCTCCTTGCAAGCATTTGTGCAAATCAAAAAATCCTTGCCTGAATCAACAATCCTCAATATTGGTGCACTAGTGAGCAACTGCTTTAGTAGCTCAAAATTGGTTGCATACTCATTTGTCCACTCAAATTTCTTTCCTTTCTTCTATAAGAATGTGATAGGGTGGCCTATCTTAGAGAAGTTCCTAATGAACTTCCTATAGTAGCCTTTCAACCCCATGAATGATTTGACCTCATTCACATTTTTTGGTGTTGGCCACTCCATGATGGCCTTGACCTTCTCCAGATCAACTAATATATTGTCCTTGAAGACAATGTGCCCTAATTAATGTATCTGTGACTGGAAGAATTCACAATTGCTAAGATTTGTGTAGAGTTTTTTATCCCTCAATGACTATAGCATTGCAACCAAGTGCTTATCATGTTCTTCCTCAATCCTTGATCACACCAATATTTCATCGACAAATTCAATGACAAACCTTTCCAAATAAGGACACAACACATTGTTCATTAAGCACATGAAAGTGGTTGGGGCATTAATAAGCCCAAACAATACCACCAAGAACTCATAGTGCTTGTATCTTGTTTGAAATGTGGTCTTATGAATGTATTACTCCTTGATCCTCACTTGATGATACCTTGACCTCAAGTTGATATTAGAGAAGACTATTGCTCCTTGCAATTGATCAAAGAGGTCATTAATCTGTAGCAATGGATAGCTATTATTTATGGTCACCTTGTTTAATTATATGTAGTTAATGCATAATCTAAGGGTGCCATCCTTCTTCTTTACAAACAACATGTTTTCTCCCCATGGAGAACATAGTTATCGATCAAACAAGAAAATTACCCAGTACCCGTTTTTTTGAGGTAGCAAAAAATCACTCGATTTTGAAAAGTGGTGATTCAGAATATACCTTTTTTTTTGGAGCATATTTTTGGCACGTTAAATTTTCTTATGTATCAAGTATGAACATTGTTTTTAAAATGTTAGTGATTTTCATGTTGATTTTGAAAAAATGTGTTGACGCAGCATCAAAACATTTTTTTTAGGGCTTATTTTTGACACTTTTTTTTTTTTTTTTTTTTAATTTAATTTAATTTTATTTATGTATGTATCAAATATGAACATTTTTTTTAAATGTTAGTGATTTTCATCTTGAGTTTGAAAAGCGTTGATGCAACATCAACTCTTTTTTTTTAGAGCGCTTATTATACCTGTTGCATGCATGGTATTACACATTCAATTTTGCTTTGACTTGCTTGTTAGTTTGTCATTGACAAAATTTTTTTGCTGCTTATCCATAGTTTAACATTAGGAATTCATTTTTTGTTATTATTTAAATTTATTTATTTGTAAAGTGATTGGTTGAGGTCTTATTATGGGTTCTTTAGTAACTTCCATTTTTGTTGGTTACCATTTTTTTTGTTTTTAGATTTATTCCCTTTTATTTAACTTTTTGATTTTGATTTCTTTTCATTTTCCTATTATTTCCATTTTCATGAATTATAGTTTTTCTTCATATTTTCAATTTAAGATAACTTATTATTATATTAAAAACACACACACACACACACACACACATATATATTAGTTAATCAATTTTTTTTTAATTTTTGGTGATGACATTAAACAATACAACATTTTATTAGTTGTTTTATTTTTGTAATGAATTCTTTGTCTTTATTATTTTTTAGTTTAATTAAGTTATATTTAAGCTAAGCCTAAAGTACTAGCTACTATGTAACTCTTGTTTTATATATATTAAAGTGTATATATGTTAATATAAACCATATTAGTTTATCATATTTTTTAATTTTTTGTAATTGCATTCAACAATACAATATATTTTATTAGTTTTATTTTTTGTGATGAAATCTGATGTCTTTATGTTTTTTAGTTTAATTAAGCTATATTTAAGCTTAGTGGTAGGTACTAGCTATTATGTAGCCCTTGTTTTTTATACTTTATATTTTCTAATCTATTAAGTGTGGATATATATTTTTTTAAATGTTGGTGATTTTTACGTAATAAAAACATAAAAATAAAATAATAAAATAAATAAAAAAGAAAAAAAAAACCATAAAAATGTAAAAAAAACCAAAATTAACATGTAAAAATGAAAAAGTAAAACAAAAAATTAAAAAAGAAACAAAAAAAACTAAAAAAAATAAAAAATAAAAAAATAGGGAAATAATTAAAAAAAAACACATAATTTAAAGAAAAAACATAAAAATTAACTCAAAAAAACATCAAAATCAATTTTTTTTGTTTTTGTTTTTGTTTTTAAGTTAAAAATAAAATTAAAAAAATCGCATAATTAAAAAATATATATATTAATTTTTTTTTAAATAATTGAAATTAAAAAATTAAAATTAAAGAAAAAAATCATAATGATTAAAATTGAAAGTAAAAATCAATTAAAAAAAAAAACAAAAGAAAATTAGAAAAAAAAATATTGAATTTGGCTTGCCCCACAACCACCTTGGCCTGGAGGCCGATTCCCGGAATTGACCTCCCTGCCTAGGGGCTAGGCCTTGCGGTCTTGTGAGCAGCTCGGGCCAAATTGAATATTTTGTTTTGTTTTTTTAAATTTTTTATTATTATTTTTTTTTTAACTTTTGATTTTTTTTTTTTTTAATAAATTTTGTTTTTCGATTTATTTAAATGAATTTGTTTTTTGATTTTGATTTATTTTTATTGTTTTTTTTTTAATTAATATTTTTAATATATATATATATATATATATAATATGGTTTTTATTTATTTTTTTTCAAATTTTGTTTTTGTTAAAAATTAGTTTTAATGTTTTTAATTTTTATTTTTAATTATTATTTGTAATGCTTTTAATTATTATTTTGAATATTTAAAATTATTATTTATAACTTTTTTTTTAAATAATGGGTTGTTGTTGTTTTTTTTTATTTTTTTCCATATATTTTTTACATTGTAATTTTTTGTCATGTTTTTAAATATTTTTATGTTAAAATATATATTTTTATTTACTTGTTATTATTTTTTTAAAATTCTTTTTGTGTTTTTTTTTTCTTTTCATATTTTCAATATATTTAATTGGATATATATGTCAAAAAAAATGTAGAAGTAATAATTCTAGGAGAACAATTTTGTGTTGATGGTGTAATTTCTTAGCGGTCAATAGGATTCTCGAAACAACAATTTTTTTGCATAATCTTTAATATGCTTATTAGTTTCAATTTATTAAATTCAAAAGAAATTATATTATTATTATTATTATTATATATGAAAATAAAATTAAAATGTATATATTTCTTAGTGACGAAATATAGCTTTTAAGAAACAATTTGCAAATTTCAAAATCTTAAAATTATTTAAAACTAAAACATTGACACAAATTTCCAAAAAACAAATGTTTTAATGCAGAGAGTATCAAAAACTCCAAAATCATATATAAGTTCATTTGTTTTGTAAAGTTATTCATTCATCATAACTAAAGTGTTTTCTATCCAGTGACTTCAATACATTATATAAAAAAAACATTATATTTAATAAATTGTTATTAATATGATAAACTTAAAATAAAAATAAATTAATATAAATTAAATGGTAATAATTTTTTAAAATAATATTAACACCATGACTGAAAATTGTTGGAATTTTAAGGATTTTCATAGAGGTGATATTTTATCTTTAATGTTATCCTTGAAATTTTAAGGTTTTTCAAAGACATGATATTTTATCTTTAATACCATGCATAAAAATCGTTTGAATTTTAAGACTTTTGATATTTTATCTTTAATGTCATGTCTATCGTTCGAATTTTAAGGTTTTTCAAACTCATCATATTTTATCTTTAACATCATTATTAAAAGATGTTGACAATTTACACCGAAAAGGAAGGACTTTATTCCAACATCAACACTTTTCGTTTTTAGGGTGTTTTTTGCACAAAAAAATGGCTTTTACTTCCATTTTTAAAAAATATTGAAAATTTACCCCGAATAAAAAAAGTTTTTTCCACTATCAACACTTTTCGTTTTCAGGTTGTTTTTTCATGTTTTTTTGGGGTTTTTTGGCTAAAGTACATGTTTTGAGGTAATAGTTCCGGTTTGATCGATAACTATGTTGGAGACATATCGGCCTTATGTAGCCTTTGTCCAACATCTCCTTTAGCTGCAATTTTATTTTGACCAACTCAGAAGTGTTTATCCAGTATGATGCCTTGGATGTTGATGCTACTCTAGGTACCAACTCAATAAAGAAATCTCTCTCTCTCTGTGAAGAGGTAATCCAGGGACCTCTAGTGGAAACACATTTGTGTATTGCTGCAGAACTGGATATCTTCTTAGCAGCTCGCTCTCCTCATTCTTAGTATTGTTGCAAGCATCCTCTTCACTAGATATTTGCACTGAAAACAACATGCATTAGTCCCTACTATTGCACTTGGCTTGCATAGCCATGATCAGCCTCACTGAAGTAGGTTTTCTCCTTCCCTGGAAAACTCTTTTTTTCTCCCTGCTCATCTAAGCATTCAATTTATTTTTCAAAATAGTCCACTTTAGTGTGGTGTTTGTACAACCAATCCATGCCCAATAGCACGTTGTACGCTCCCAATGACAACAAGTTTAGATGTGTAAATGTTGGCATGCTATTTAGCTCAAAAGCACATGAATTCATCGAGTAATTACTATTTCTCTTGGTTATTGTTGCTATTTGAACCAACCATGGTTCTACATGCATTTCCTTGGCCAGCCAACACTCTTCTACGAGCTTTGGAATGTCATAATTGTAGTTAGAGCTCAAATCAATTAAAATAGAAATAATTTTGTTGGACAACTTACCTTCCAACTCAATGATGGATGCTTGGTGGTATCCTAATGATTATCCATTGTTGCATAAAATTTCGGTGTATTATAGATCTGAGGTCCTGTGCTTTTTTGATGCAGGAAATCCCTTTTCTGGTGGTTCTCGCTACACATCCAACGTCTTAGTGGTTCTTTTCCCTTAGGCCTACACTGATCTCCTACAAGTGGTTGCCCACATCCTTTCTCCCCTTAGATAGATTTATGTTGAAATCAACCTTCACCAGTGAAGTTCATGCCTTCTTTCTTATCAACAATCCTTTTGGCCCATTTCTTCTTATCTTTACCATTTCCCCTTGATTTCCAATCACTTTGAAAAGTTGGTCTCCTTTTTGCTTGCTCATAACAATGTTTGAATTTCTTGATGGTGTTGTCCAATGTTTGTGGTTCATAGAAACCGATGTAGTCTCTAAATGACATGGGCTTCCCACTACTAAGTCATTTAACCTTGACCTTCTCATCCTTGATATGTGGCACGTATCTCAATAGTTCAAGAGATGTATTAATATACTCTTCAGCTGACAATTGTCCCAACTTCAGCTCATAAAAATCCTTTTCCTTGCTGTCATAATATTTGTTTGATAGATATTTCTCCCTAAATAGCTTTTCAAACTCCTTCCAAGTCAGTCTTTTTTTTGTTACGCCTTTAACATTTTTCAAATATTCCCACCATATGTATGCTCTTCCCTTCAGGATATAGGTGGTTACCTTTGCCTTCATGTTCTTAGAATAGTCATTAATTCTGAAGAACTTTTTCATCCCAAGCAACCTGTTGTAGCAGCTTGCAACACCCTCCAAAATTTTGGTCTGTATCCAATTTTAGATCCTTCCTTTGTTTCTTCCTTCCTGTTTACAAACACTCGGGCTCATCCCATGAGATCGTATCGAGTCTTTATACTCTCTTTGCTTGACTGTTCATCGCTCATCTTTTAGCATGTTGGTTGCAATGTCATGCTTGCAGTCTTGTTATGGATATATTCAAGGTATATCTTTATGTGTACAAGTTGTGTTCACTATGTAAACATCTATTGCACTCACAAACGAAGTTGTATGTCATGTTGTGCAAGTGTCGTCATGGTCGTTCAATGATCTATCTCAAGTGTCAAACTTGTCGTTGTCACCCTTTAGTCAGTCACATTGAGCATATGTTGTCTTGTTGGTTTGAGGTGTCTTGCTGTCGAGTCATGTTGAGTGTGTGTTCACAAGATCATGTATACATGAGTTCACTCACTCACACACTTAACTATTTTGCTGAAGATCTGTCGACCAGACTACCCTCCATTAGTCAGACCTCCACTAAGCTGCACTATGTAGTCTCAGCCCTCAGTTATCAAACACTGTTGCCCAAAATTGCACAGAGCTTAAGGCTGCCTTCCAAGAAGTCTGCATTGCACAATCCTGGAAAAAATCTGACTGATTGTTACCCAGAACAACACAAAAGTTGCCCAATAAGCTATCTCAGTCTGTGCTTCCCGCAAGCCTATCCATTAAGCCCCCCGCTTGTTAACCGGAGAATTTGACTTGGGCAGTGACCCAGGGAAACACTCATTCCAAAAATTGCGCAGAAGCTGTTAGCCTACCTACCTACACTGACTGAATAAATTGCACAGACCTGAGGGATAGGCACCCGCTGCTTTTCATTGCATTGTCTCTGGGAATTGCGTAGTTTTATCAGTCAGCCCCTTACAGACCTACTTGCCAATCCTCCTAAAAATTGCATAGTTTTCTTGGACAATCCACCTGCTGCCGAACACCCCACTTAGCCCGAAAATTGCGCAGACATGTCCTGCATGACTGCCTCCTAGATCTGCGCACTTCTATTTAGCAAGCTCCTGTAGCCTGATCCCAGCCTCCTCTAGAAATCTATGCAGTTTTCACTGCCAGTGCCTCTTACCGCCTGCACTACCTTCCCCGGAAAATTTGTGCACTTCTGCCTCCGAGCTGAGCCAGATACCGCAGATGTCACTGCTATCCCGAATTGCTCAACCCAGTGTCTCAGTGATATTTTTACAGTTTTTCCCGACAGTGTCCTTGAGCCTCACATCCCGAGTTGAAATGTGCTTTGCATAGTTTCAGAGCCTTGTCCTCTCTCCTGGTCACCTACACCCGAAAACGAAATATGATGCATCATGGTAGACTAGGGGATTTCTGGATTTGATGTCATCTCGTCATGAGTGATTGCAAATATAGGTACATGGATGAGACATGGTGTGACGGAAAACAGGGTGAACAAGGAGTGTATGCTAGGAGACTTGTTTGTGAACGGGTGAACATATGAAGCATTCCAAGTACCAGCGAAGGGGATACATGCACATGCAATATCAAGAGAACAACAAGACCATTGAAGAATCCACAATTTCCATGCGGAGGTGAAGTTATGATACACTAAGAGCACACTCATCACTCAACAGCATTGTAGCTCGACATGGACACCACCATCAGCATGAACATACCAGCACTGTCATGTCGAGTCATGTCATGAGTAATCTCAACCACATCATTACTATGGGACATACTACTGCAATCAATGTAATGTAACGTGGAAGTCCAAGGGACCCACATATGAAGTTGAAGAGTCATGTAAGTCAAACAGTCATGAGGGAAGTCGAAAAGTCACAAGGGTCAAGTTCACCCTTGGCTATATATACCCTTCATTTGTACATGCAAAGGACTTTTCACATTGGCTCCTCCCACATAGCCTTAAGAGTTTGAAGTCTTTTCTTTGAGGAGCAAGCAATGGCTTGAATGCCCCGCTATTAGGGTTAGTGATGTATGGTGTACGGATGTGCCTTGGAACTTTCGCTTAATTCAAAAGCCTACTAACAGGTCAACACGTTTTCACACATGTATTGTATTAGTTTGTAAGACTATTCTTTGGATGCTGGTAATGCATGTTGCTTTAACCTATACTAAGATAGTTGAACTATTTTGTTTGTTTTAGTGCATATGATGTTGGATATGTGTTGCCTCAGTTGTTATCCCTGTCTCGCCCATGTGGACTACTCCGTTGGACACTTGGAAGATTCATTCTTGTAAACTTGTTATAACGGCCGTCGCACTCATGTGGACTATTCCACTGGATGTTGTACGTGGTATTTGTTCACTTTGTGTTTGTGACTGCCACATCCGTGTGGACTACTCCGCTAGAAGATGCACATGTCCTGTTATGTTGTGTGTCTCTAATTGAGTTGGGACTATTCCCTTGCGACTTGAGACTCACTCTCACCCTCTCCCTTTGTAGTGAAAGAACTTAGACACAAGTTACACTAAGCACTCACCAGGCACACGAACCTCATTGTTTGAAGACTAAGTGTACCACTTTCATGTCCTGATAAGAAAGATCTACGAAATATCTTTAAGATAATGGAAACCAGACCATCATACTCGATGGGACTCCTACACCACACAATATGAGGTCTAGTTGGGACTTCATACCGGGGATATCCCCTGAATGTTGGCGGGTCCAACACCGTCAACATTTCTAGCGCTAGAAGGAGGTCTGCCAGTTGTTTATGGCTGAATGTCCTCTCACCCTGACTCATCAATCATCTGGTCAAGGCAGTAACTTGCACTCCCTCTCACCTACGCACAACTCTAAAGTTGGGTACTCCTCACCTCTCGGACGTGAACATGAAATTTCGTATCAGCACCTCTACTCTGTCCGTCCCATCACTCGTCAGTTTGCCAAAGCAATCAGATTGATCCTAAGAATACAAGATCTTCCATACGCATCAAAAATCCAAAGACCAATCCCACATGAGTTGTTGTCTCATTAGTAGAAGAAGTAGTTCTTGCCACTCTCGAAGGTCTTGCAGAAGTTGTTGAGAAAAGAGAGGAACCTCTAGTCTTTCGATAGGGAGAACATGACACCCTCGTGATCTTGGGCTCAGGCTCTGGTATAAGAGATGGAGGGGAAGGCAATGGAGGAGGTGGAGGCGAAGACTAAGCAATCGACTCAGAGGTGGAACCATCAAATTCTGAAGAATAGGAGGAGGACGAAGAAGAAGAAGACATGGCTGACCAAAACTGGGAATGGATGAATCAGGGACCATTGTCTATCCCGGGTGCTTTACACAAGATGCCAAAGCATTTGGAGAGGATGTTGACAATGTATGACCCTAACAGA
Organism: Pinus tabuliformis; assembly: GCA_031772625.1. Taxonomy (NCBI): domain Eukaryota; kingdom Viridiplantae; phylum Streptophyta; class Pinopsida; order Pinales; family Pinaceae; genus Pinus; species Pinus tabuliformis. Next base: position 1,394,859,437 of record CM062819.1, on the reverse strand, counting down.
ATAATGAAGGCAAAAGACCACTTGGAAAACTTCTACCTACAACTACAGACACTCGAGGTACAGTACGACAACGTTGCATGCATATTGTTTCTGTGTACCTTGGATGACCGAGCAATGGTACGGTATCACAACCTTCCTTTCAACTCAATCTAGAACTGGGGTATGTTCAAGAGAATGTTCCTAGAAAAATTTGCTGATGACAAGACCCCTGCCATGTTACTCAAAGAGTTAGGCAGTCTCAAGATGGAGTTGAAAGAGAAAGTGAAAGACTTTAATAAGAGGTTTTTATGCATCTTGAACAAGTTTGCAGCAGACACAAAACCTCATGACTCCATCACTATCGACTATTACACGTCTGCATTGCCAACCAATATTGTGTAGTTCGTCAAGCGAGCTGCAAAACCAACGTTACTTGAAAATTTCGAAGAGGTGATTGCTGTGGAAAAGGACCTACATGTGATTGGAGTCATCAAAGATGATGAACCAACAAAAGACTCCAAAGATGTGAGCAGGAATCCCTAGGTTGCTGCGAGTAAGGGGAAAGACAAAGAAGAAAGTGACATTGAAACCCTTACTCATATTTTCAAGACCTTAACAATAGAGGTGTCTGAACCGAAGCAATGAATGGTCGAGACATCTACTAACAGCTGGCCTCCCAGACAATAGAAGAGGAGCATGTCATACAGTAGCAACATCTTCCCAACTAAAACTGTGCAGAGATCCAACTCATTGTTCCAGACGGAAAACACCAAGTTTTTCTCATTCCATGAAGACCATCACATGGAAAGGAATTTTCTAGATTGGAAACGAATTGTAGACTCGGTGTGAAACAATATGACAAACATGGGGAACAATGCACAGTGTCAACTAAAAGACGAAGATGATGAAGAGGATACTCCATCTGATGAGGCACCAAGTATTGGGTAGGTGCTCAACATGTATCAATGCTCACACACAACGTAGAAAATGAACACCAAGAAGCAAACCCCAAAGAAAAATGGTCGATACAATCTCAGAAGTCAAGGGGCTCCTCTTACTGTTGGGAGGTGCAAGAAAAGATGAAACTAATGATGAGGATTGTTGATCCACCAGCTGTCCCAAAGTAGAAAGCACAAAGCAATTCTGGGAAGATAGCTACAAACAAGAGTACGTCCATGAGCAGTAAACTTCAGAACACTTCGCCATACAATACAAACATGAGTCTAACCCCAGACACCTCGGTGAGTTTACCCGCTCTTGACTACAATATTGTTGAAGATATGAAGAGAACTTGTGCAAACATCTCTTTGTTCAAATTAGCTAAGCTTAAGGGTCAACGGGATATTCTTATGCACACATTGGGGAAAACATCCATAGATAGCACAACCTCTACCAGCAAGGGAGCAAGCGCATCTCTCGGTTCACTCACAATTGTGCTAAACACACTTCGGATGGAAGTTGCAAACTCTTTTTTCCCTCCATTATTTCTCTCATTTGAAATCTTTAACTACAATGTTCACAACTATTTGGTTGACTCTGGCGCATCAGCTAATGTCATGCCACTCTCCATTGCCAAGAGGATCAATGCGTAATGGAGCATGACATCTGCGCAAATCATCCAACTAGATCAAACATGCGTACCAGCCATTGGTTAGCTACAGGATGTGATCATCAATTTATCTCATGACGGTCATGTTTACCAATTCATCAACATTGTCATTGTGGACATACCGGAAGAGTATGGCTTACTGCTTAGTAGAGACTGGTCCAACAAGTTGAATGGATACTTTGCCACAGACTGGTCACACTTATGCATTTCATACGAGGGAAAAAGCAATCAGATCTGGGTGTTATCCGATAAATACATAAAACATAATGTCACTTCCATCAATGGTGAGAACGAATCGTTGGCTTTCATAGAACTCATGTTCAACAACTGCCTCTTGGAAACATAGCTGGGGTGTTATCTCACACAGATAGCTCCAACCTCACCAGGCACGCAGTTGGGTCTCCTTCCTTGCCCAACTGATGGAAATGAAACATGTACAGTACATTGTAACACTAGTAGCAGTGACAGTAGCAGTAGGATTAGCAGTAGAAGTAGCAGTAGTAGTACTAGTGCATCAAGTGGTTCGTGTACAGATGAGTTGTGGACCATGTATTTTGATGGATTAAAGACACAGGATGGCTCTGAAGCCAGGTGTGTCTTGATAGACCCAAAGCATAAGAAACACTTGATCTCAAGCCGCTTGAAGTTCAAGTGCATGCGCAACACTACTGAATATGAAGGACTCATATTGGGCTTGCACAAAGCCATTAGCCTCAATGTTGTTGCGCTCAAAGTGGTAGATGATTTAGAAATTATGGTACGACAGGTACGTAACACCATACACTATTTGTCACCTCATCTAAAAAGTTATCAACAAGAGGTATGTTGATTGATCTCTAAGTTCCAAGCTTTCAATATCATTGATGTGCTAAGAATGCGTAATGTAGCTGCTGATACCTTATCCAATGCACTTGCTAGGATGAGATCACTTGGGGATAGGTTTACTATTGAAATTTTGTATCAGACTTCTATCCCTAATAACATAACTAATTTATGCGTTTTTTATGACAATCAACATATTCTGCACTTCATGGCCAAAGCTAATGTCTTCAAGGACACAACGATTGATGAAGATGAGAACGAGTAGTCTCTTCAAGCCGCAGTTGATGAAAAGAAAGGAAACATCATCCCTAAGGGTGTGGTATCTCTCGAAAATATCTATGACTCGCAGAACTACTTCCAAGGGCCAAGGAACAAAAAAACCCACAATTCCACCATGATGCACGAACAGATCAACTTGGGATCATAACAAGATCTGAAGTTCGACAATCTTGGTACGTGTTGCACACCGTAGGAGTGGGAAGCCTTTGTCCGCTTGTTCAAGGAGTACCAGGATGTGTTTGCATGGACATAAGATGATCTGAATACATATGACACACAAATAATCCAACATGTGATTCTGATCAAAGAAGGGGTCAAGCCATTTTAGTAGAAGTTGAGGAAAGTACATCTGTCACTTGAACCCCTCATACAGAAAGAATTGATTAAGCTATTGGATGCACATATCATCTATAGAGTTCGTCATTCCATGTGGGTTTATAACTTAGTTCCTATAGTAAGAAGTCTCGAGAGTGTTGAAGGAAATGTAACTAGGTTTGGTCTTCATAAATGTAATTTTGACATTTGTATTTATTCAAGAAAAGAGAAATTATTTTATATTATTTTGCAATGAGTTTCTTGCTCATTGAAGTAGGTAAGGCACATGTTTAAGTGCTTCTAGGAAGTCAAAGTGTCCATGTATTTATGTAAGACCCTTAGAGGGCATGTTACACTACGTAGAATATTGTATAAGGTCAAAGGGATACCTCCAAGCCAAGTACAAGTCATCTCCATGCAACAATGTCCTTCAAAAAAGGCTAAACGAAGAAAATTGATGAAGAAAATGTATGTCGTTCTACAATGAGCAAGTCAGCCTCAATTTGGCCTAAAGGAGGGGCATTCCTCTATAAATAAAGGTTGTCCACTCCCTCAAAAGACAACGAAAAACATCTCTGAAATCAGCGAAGTGAAGTAGCCGAAAAAGAGAAGGGAAAACCTTGTCTAAAGGGTCTCCTAGTGCAACAAAGGAAGGAGGAGGAAAACAAAAGTGAAGAGGATTGTTTCTAGGGCTAGCAATAGTCATACGTGCGAAGAAAAGGAGGTCAAGTCTACGAGTATGACAGTAGGTAAAAAAAATCCATGAACTAGTGTTGTTTGGGCTTGAAACTATGCCTATAAGGCATCCCAAGTCAAGCGAAGAAGACTATCTCTCTAGAGAAGGAAAATGACCCTAATTATCTAGGGTTCCTACCATACGTGGAAAAACAAGGGTTTTTGTTCAGTCAGATCAAGTATGCAGACCTGCCTCAAGAAGAATCTGGTTGGATCAAGAGAAGGGTGTATCCTTAAGTGAAGAACATCTTGAAGAAAGGAAGAATAATATCTCATCAAGAAGCTAACATATCCAAGGTCTATCTCTAGACAAAGCAGTGAAGAAAAGGACGAAGTGTTGGGGAGCAAAGTGTCGGAAGGAGGAAGTCCATGTGCCGGGGAACATAGTGCAAAAAAGAGGAAGGACTTGACTTGTGCTTGGAGGACATCCTAGTCAAGGGTCTAGGGTTTGGCATTGATCAATAAGAAGCTTCAATAAGAGAAACTTACCGAAGGGTTTTCCTCTCTAAGAGAGAGAGGTTTTGGCCCTGGCAGAGAGCCAACATTTGTGTTCTTGTCTTTTTGATTTTGATAGCAGTTTGATGAAACACACACTATAAGAAGAAGAAGAAGATCAAGCTAAGATAATTATATAAGTGCATCACAAATTGTTATCAAGAAGTCAAGAATCCTAACATACACCAATGCCCTTTATTCTTCAATAGGGAGATCCGCTTATGCATTGATTTTCGAAACTTGAACCACACATTGGACAAAGAAAACTACCCGTGCCATTGATAGAACATATTTTACAGATAGTATCTGGAGCCAAAATGTTATCTCTGCTCGATGGTTTTTCGGGATACAACCAGTTTCTGGTAGTGGAACCTGATAGATTGAAAACTACCTTCCGTACCAAGTGGGGTACTTTTGCCTATAGAAGAATGCCATTTGGGCTTGTGAATGTAGGTGCAACCTTTCAACGCACCATGGAAATCGCCTTCCATGTACTTATCGGACAGAGCATAGTGGTGTACCTTGATGACGTGACCGTATTTTCCAGAAAGTGGCTAGACCACATACGCCATCTGAAGAAGATATTCCAGTGATGTCGAAAATATACGATATCTTTGAATCCAAGGAAAAGTGTAGTTGTAGTGTCTGAGGGGAACCTCCTTGGGCACATCATTTCCAGAAGTGGGATCAAGGTTGATTTGGACTGAGTTCAGACGATCACACAAATTCCTCACCTAGCCAACAAGAAATCCATGCAGTCCTTCTTGGGAAAGATAAACTTGCTCCAGAATTTCATCTCGGATTATGCGCATATAGTGAAACCTATGCAAGACATGATCAAGAAGGATACAGTCTACAATTGGGGTAAGAAGGAAAATAATTCATTCACCCATATCAAGCAGGCTATAACATATGCACCTACACCTTATAGCCCAGACTTTAACAAGGATTTCTTGCTATACACCTTCACCTCTAACAATTTGCTTGCTGCAGTGCTCACTCAGAAGGATGAGTTGAATGACGAACGTCCCATCTCCTTCATGAGAGAAATAATGTAGGGACTCGAACTCAACTGCCCTGCCATTGACAAACAAGCATACGCAATATACAAGGCAGTGAAACACTTCAGACCCTTCTTACTGAATAACCATTGCATAGTCTTTGTGCCACACCCAGTAGTCATATCACTACTTGTACAAGAAGAGCTATGTCAAATACGTGCAAACTGGATGAAAGGATTGCAAGAGTATGATATTGACATCAAGAGCTAGGTGAAATATGTGCAAACTAGATGACATGCTTGCAAGAGCATGATCTTGATATCAATCCAGTTCACACTATTAAGGGTCATGGTCTCTGCAGATTCATAGCTGAAGCAGTCCATGCACAAGGAGGAAGAAGAAGAGCTCGCTGGTTGGGATCAGGAAATCGAGATGTATGATGTAGAGCGAGCACCACCCACTTCATACAGAAACTCTTGGTACGAAGATGTGCACTAGTACCTTGAGCATGGCACCATACCCTCTCACGTATCCATGAGACAGAAGAGGGAATTGCGCCTCAAAGCATTACCTTATCAGTTGGTGCACAGAGTGCTTGACAGAAAGAACAACAATGGAATTTTTCTCAGGTGCTTGGAGACACATGATTCAGAGAAGTTCTTGCATGATTTGCATGATGGATCATCTGGGGGCCACTTCACGGGAAACACCACTGCGCACAAATTCATGCGAGATGGTTTCTACTAGCCCACATTATTCAAGGATGCACATTCTTATGCACATAAGTGACCAGTTTGTCAGCGATGCACTAACAGAACACGAAGGTCAGCAGCCCCACTGCACCCTATTGTAGTGACTGCACCATTTCAACAGTGGGGCCTAGACATCATTGGGAAAATCTTCCCACATTCGTTGAATCAACACTGCTACATATTGACAGCTACATATTACTTCAAGCGATGGATAGAAGCAGTTCCGCTTAAGCAAGTGAATGACCAGGAAGTCATCAACTTCCTTCAATAGAACATCATCTCATGATTTGGAATTCTGGTATCACTTGGCTTTGACAATGCAACTTACTTTTCGTCTTTAAAGCTTTATGATTTTGCATTGCAATATGGTATTGTGCTTAAACACTCAGCTAACTACTACCTATAGGGAAATGGTCTCGTTGAATCTACAAATAAAAACCTTATCCGCATTATCAAGAAGACCATTTACTTTGAACAATAAAACTGACACTCTACTTTGACGAGTTCTTTATGGATTGAACATGTAACACCCAAACCCTCTCTGCACACTTCACCATACTCCCTGGTTTATGGGAAAGAAGCCATCCTCCCGCCAAATATCTACTTTCCTGCTCTTCGATTGTCCCTAGAATCCCAAGGCAAGCCTTGTCTTCTAGTTCAACGTAGGATGGATACACTTCACAAGTTGTAGGAAGAAAGGATGAAAGCAAAAGAAAAATTCACACTCCACCAGAACCATATCAAGAGATGGTTCGACAAGAAGTCTGCAGGGAACGCTAACTTCGATGTGGGTGACTTAGTCTTGAAATGGGACAAACCCCATGAAGACAAAGGCAAACATATGAAGTTATAGTCCTTGTGGATTGGTCCATACACTGTCCAGGAAATTATTGGCCCACACACGTACCGTTTGCAATCCCTTGACGGGAGGATTGACAACCTTTCTATCAATGGCGAAGACTTAAAGCATTATTTTTACCAAGTCAAGGCCACGCCCCATGTTATGTACATAGTCTGTTTACTGCTTGTTGTCTTTTCACTTTGCTTTACTATTTTTTCTTTGCTTTGTTTTGTTTTCTTAATATCATGTTATTTTTTGTTTTTCCAATAAGTGCTGCCCTATACTGAGTTCTGGATTTTGAATGAGTATGTGGTTGAGATCCAAAGAGTCTTGTGACACTGCAACACTTGGCCAGCCCTGTGTACATCTTCTCTGTGCTTGGTTGTAGCCTTCGGCCATTGAAGTCTTGACGGAAAATATGAGCCTTTTTTCAGGGAAGCTATGGTCCAACCATGAACCTGTGTCCACACTAGAAAACCCCATGCCTATACTCAGTCTTCTGCTCTGTGTGTTCAAGCTCATCCAACTAGTAGAAATGGAGAAGGGGAAAATCTAAATGAGAAAACCTAAATCAGAGGTCTTACATGCTTCTCTGAAGGAAAAAAACTCTTCTTCTCTCAATAAGTCGGGATCCCTCTTCCACCCCAAAAATAAATAAGTGCCTATGAAGAATCCTCTTTTCAAAAAAATTCAAAGGCAAAAGAAGAGAAAGGCTTCCTGCACAGAGAGGTGAAGCATGCAACTCCATCGGGATACTGACTAGGCTCACTGGAAGTGGAGCAATGTGTGTGTTCCTACGTGACTCCGCCGGGGTACTGTCTAGGCCTAGTGGTAGTGGAGCAACACCAGAGATGAAAAATCATACTCTGAAAATTTTAAACTTGCAAGCTAAAATACCCTTCTCGATTTTGAAACATTGTGATCAAGGTGAAACTTGTTGTTGTGTTTGACTGAGTTGGAAAAATGTGAACCATGTTTATCCATGGGGTAAGTGGGGAAACAGAAGTAACCTGCACAACGATTCAATACTCCCTAATAGACCAATTCCCTTTGTTGTCAATGAACGGAAGTAGATAAGTTGGTATTCAACCAGTGTGTCACCAAGTGTTGTAGTGGCTGCAACACCCTCCAAAATTTTGACCTACATCCAATTTTAGAGGCTTCTTTGGATTTTTCCTTGATGTTTGCAAACACTCAGGCTCATCCCATGAGCTCGTATCGAGTCTTTACACCCGCTTTGCTTGACCATTCAACGATCATCGTTTAGCATGTTGGTTGCAATGTCATGCTTGCAGTCTTTTTATGGCTATGTTCAAGGTATATAGTTGTGTGTACAAGTTGTGTTCGCTATGTAAACATATATCACACTCACACACGAAGTGTATGAAATGTCGCGCAAGTGTCATCACGGTTGTTCAATGATCTATCTCAAGTTTCGCACTTGTCTCTCTCACCCTTTAGTTAGTCACACTGAGCATATGTTGTCTTGTTCGTTTGAGGTGTCTTCTTGTTGAGTCATGTTGAGTGTGTGTTCCCAAGGTCATGTATACATGAGTTCACTAGCTCACACACTTAACCATTTTTCCGAATATCTGTCAACCAGACTACCGTCCATCAACTGGACCTCCACTGAGATGGACTACGAAGTCTCAACCCTCAGTGATCAAGCTCTGTTGCCTAGAATTGCACAGAGCTTGAGGTTGTCTTCTAGGGAGTCTGCACTACATGAAATCATCCTGACTGATTATCATCCAAAACAACACATAAGTTTCCCAAGGAGCTATCTCAGCTTGCGCTTCCTGCAAGCCTATCCATCATGCCTCCCGCTCGTCAACTAGAGAATTTGACATGGGCAGTGACCCAGGGCTGCACTCATCCAAAAAATTGTGTAGAAGATGTCATCTTGCTTACTTGCACTGACTGATGAAATTGCACAAACATGAGGGACAGACACCGACTTCCTTTCACTCCACTGTCTTTGGGAATTTATGCAATTTTATCACTCAACCCCCCTGTAGGCCTGCTTGCCACTCCTCCTGAAAATTGCACAATTTTCTTGGAAAATCCACCTGCTTCCCAGCACCCCACTTAGCCCGGAAACTGTGCAAACATTTCCTGCATGACTGCTTCCCAGATCTGCGTAGCTATGTCCAACAAGCTTTTGCAGCTCGATCCCGACCTCCTCTGGAAATCTGTGCAATTTTCACTGCCAATGCCTCCTACTACCCGCACTGCCTTCCCTAGAAAATTTTTGCAGTTCTGCCTCTTAGCTGAGCCAGATCCCACAGATGTCATTGCTATCCTAGACTACTCAACCCAACCTCTCATTGACCTCTGCGTAGTTTTTCCCGATAGTGTCCCAGAGCCTCACATCCTAACCTAAAATGTGCTCTGCATAGTTTCAAAGCCTTGTCCTCTCTCCTAGTCACCTCCACTCGAAAACGAAAGATGATGCATCATGGTAGACTAGGGGATTTTTGGATTTGATGTCATCTCATCATGAGTGATTGTAGAGATAATTACATGGATGAGACATGGCGTGACGAAGAACGGGCTGAACAAGGAGCGCATGCTAGGAGACTTGTTCGTGAACAGTTGAACATATGAAGCATGCCAAGTACCAAAGAAGGGGATACATGCACATGCAACATCAATCGAACACCAAGACCATCGAAGACTCTGCATACCTTGACATGTGTAGGTGAAGCTATGATACACCAAGATCACACTCATCACTCAGCAGCACTGCAGCTCGACATGGACACCACCATCAGCATGAACATACCAACACTATCATGTCGAGTCATGTCGTGAGTCGTCTCAGCCACATCAGTACTGTGGACCATATTGCTGTAATCAATGTAATGTAGCGTGGAAGTCCAAGAGACCCACATACAAAGTTGAAGAGTCATGTTGGTTGAAGAGTCATGTAAGTCAAACAGTCATGAGGAAAGTCGAAAAGTCACAATGGTCAAGTTCAACCTTGGCTATATATACCCCTCATTTGTACATGCAAAGGAATTTTCACCTTGGCTCCTCCCACATAGCCTTGAGAGTTTGTAGTCTTTTCTTTGAGGATCGAGCAGTGGCTCCAACGCCCTGCTATCAGGGTTAGTGATGTATGGTGTAAAGATGTGTCTTGGAACTTTCACTTAATTTAGAAGCCTGCTAATAGGCCAACACGTTTTGTTGTCTTAGTGGGTCCTGACCCAGTTTCAGAGTTAGTTTTTCCAAACAAATCCCTACACTATTGGCCCTTTTGGCATCAATCTGCCGAGAGCGGATTAAAGTCTCACCCGAAGCAGTATGGGGGGATGCTGGAACCAATTTACCGCACCCAAATATTAGTGTAATGTCATTTTATGCCCTAAACCTGCCTTTGCATAGATCGATAAGCCTTTAGGGCTTATCGATATAACTTCCCTTAATCAGCTTCTATACCTCCACGAACGTTCACGACTGTCTTTCACGAACCCTAAACAGGTGCATCCACTACTTTCGTTCCTCTGTGATTACTCTTAAACCTGTGTTTACCTAGATTGACCTAAGTGTCGAGAACTTTAACATGCAATAAGATATGCTTCATGTAAATAGTTAATATTAAGTGCGTTCATATAACAACATCAATTATGTAAAGTCACTCATCAATACAATATTACTTCATAAACCCATCATTCATCATGACATAATAATGCATTCATTTATAACATAAGTAAATAGACAAACACAGGAACTTATGGAATAATCTCTTTATTAATACTTTAGTTCTGCTTACAGACTCAAGACTTCCCTACGCACTGAGCTATAGGGGTTTGCGCACTTAGCTGTAGACTCTACTCCAGACCTCTGTGCACATAGCTGCAGAGCCTCTCTTATAATTTAAGACTTCTTCGCACTTTTCTCTACTGACCAATTACAATCATCTTCATCATAGTTTGTTATCTGCCTTCGACTCTCTAAGACTCTCCTACTTATACAATCCCATGGTCCACGGACCATGGGTATATATTTAACAACCGACTCAACTTACATAAAAAAGGGTAAAACCCTTTATGACGCTTTACTATCTATGTGCTCTGTGACCACAACTTGTAGAGACTTTACATTATATACAACAAACTTGGGCTATTGCCCCAAAATTGACCCTAGGGGACCCTGTCCCAACACATTTTCACACATGCATTGTATTCGTTTGTATGACCACTCTTTGGATGCTTGTAATGCATGTTGCTATAACCTGCACTAAGATAGTTAAACTATTTCAGTTGTTTTAGTGCATATACTTTTGGAAATGTGTTGTATTAGTTGTTATCGTTGTCTCGCTCGTGTGGACTACTCCATCGGACACTTGACAGATTCATTCTTGTAAACTTGTTATAATGATCGTCACACTCATGTGGACTATTCCGCTGGGTGTTGTACATGCTATCTTTCACTTTGTGTTTGTGACTGCCACATCCGTGTGGACTAATCCATTAGAAGTTGCGCATGTCCTGGTATATTGTGTGTCTTTAACTGATTTGGGACTATTCCCTTTCGACTTGAGACTCACTCTGGCTCTCTCCCTCTGCAGTGAAAGAACTTAGACACAAGTTCCACTAAGAACTCACCAGGAACATGAACCTCATTGTTTGCAGAATAAGTATACCACTCTCATGTGCAGACAAGCAAGAGCTAAGGCATATCTTTAAGATAATAACAACCAGGCCATCATACGAGATGAGACTCCTACACAAAACAATGTGAGGTCTAGTTGGGACTTCATACTGGGGAGATCCCCTGAATGTTGGCAGGTCTAGCACCGTCAACACAACCAAGCTTATGCATCTTCTAATTTCTTCAACTCCCCATCAAATGAGGGTGGTTTTGCCTTCTTACGTTATTTAGGTATATAACCTCTTCCCCTCTTCCTCTGATAATGATGATGAAAATGATGGCGATGAAGGTGATGATCATAAGAATGATGCCCCTTAGCAGCAGAGCTAGAATGCCTACCAAAATGATGCCCATGAGTGTTGGTTTCTCCTTTCGGGGTACTTAATGTTACATTTCCGTCCACAATATCTTCACTTTCCCTTCTATCCCTCTTCTTAGATCTGTTACCATCTACCCCATTTGTTCCCCCTTTTAACTCAAGAAGGCTCAGATTCAATTTATGGCTATCCCTAAACTCATGCATCTTCTATATCTACAAGTCTGAGAGGCTTTGTACTATGACTGCATTGACCTCCACTTTTCTCTCTGGGGCCTTTACCAACCTTTCATTATATTACTTTAAGCTTCTTATCTCATCATTCATGCTTCTTAAGGTATCCATCAAGTCAGGAGAGTTGGCTCCTCCCCTGTTTCTCACTGATCTTTCTTCCTCATTCATGTCTTCCCCTTCACGTCCATCTTATGAATTGTTAGAGCTATACTAGACCATTCCCATCCTCACCCTTTAACTCGTTATTGCATGTGATGTGTTGTCATTCACACATGACTGTTAGGTGCATAATATAATTGTCAAATAAACAAAATATTTACCTTGAATTCTCTCTCACGAAGCTGCCATATTAGTCTTTTTGTAACAAAACAGGCCATGTTAGCACATCAATATTAATCAAAATCAAGCTCTTAGCATTATTCAATTTGCATGCACAATCACCAATATGTATATTTCAGCCAATGCTAATGGGTTAGCTCATCAATCAACATTAAAATCTTGTTTATCATTAGTGATATGTTGCATATGAAATCACAACTAGATAATTGCATACCAACTTTTAATACCTAAATATCAGTTTGATTAATTTTCTCAAAATCATCCTAAAATCTCGTGCAAAAACTCTGTTGATAGCTTGCTCATGATAGAGCTCATCTAGTCCAAGTGTTGAACATGGATGCTCTGATACCACACTGTAATGCCTCTTCCTAACCCCAAAACCAAAACCAATGCTATAAGGATGTAGTTACTATGTTGATCTAGTTCCCAAAGGACATCTATGGGAACATGACCTAAAATTTTTGACTTTTTCCAACTTCCTTAGAACTTCCAATAGACACCATCGTTACATTTGTCTCATTGAGACAATTCCAATTATATAAAATTTTCCTCAATCTGACTTACGAATTGAGAGTTATGCCTTCTTAAAGATAAGCCTTGCTCACCTTTCCACATCATCTTACCCTCCACATGGAAACCACCCAGTGGCCCACATGGCAGGTGAATGGGAGGCGCTGCCACCATGGACAAAATATGTGGTGGGTGGGCTAAAAAACTAGTCAGAAGTCGGCCATACCCACCAATGCAAAATTTTCATTTTCGTTTCTAGGTCTGACCCTCGACCTTCAACCTAAATCAAATTTGGTTCTTATCCTTAGCACGATGAGCGTTGGGTCGAGGTCATTCTCGGTCCCCTACCTATCTGGCCTCCCGATTTCACCTACACCATGACCCTGTCAACCGAACAGTCAAGCCACCTTAGGTTGGGGCAGAGACCCTCCGTGGTCCAACCATCCTGGCCAACCTCTCGACCTCTGACTTGTGGGGTCCAAAAACTCAAATTTAAGTCATTTTTAGTGTTTTAACATAGTTCCAAAGGTTGATTTATTTTATTATTTTTTCTAGGATTTCTCGGGTCTTTTCAAGCACCAATATCAACACTTGATGGCCAATGAACCCCAGAGAAAATCTTAGGAACAACTTGATAAAAATTCGCTCAAGGAATGCCACCAAACATAACCACTTCCATGTGCAATTCTTTCGGAGGACACAGAGAGCAGGAACAAATATTTTAACAACAGGAAACTTGCTTTCCTTGACTCTATCAGACCTACCAACTAACAATAATTGAACAAGGATTCAACATCACTTCCATATACTCATATTCAAGTAAAAATGGTGCAACCATAAGAGTTTCCATGATCCAGATTTAAACAGGAACACAACAATTTACAGATATAACCATAAATACATATATGTAGTAGAAATAACACTTCGTTTCATTAATATCAAATACTGAAATATGCTTACAAACATAATGGAAATAAGACTAGCTCGGTCAATGGTAACTTATCTCTGAGAATAGATGTGGTGGCTACATGCCTCTAAACTGAGTTACAATGAAGCCCAAGGGCCTTTTTATTATTAAACAATAAGAGAAAACCTTAAACAACCAAAACCCTAACCCGGGGAGATGTAACACCAAGAGTTTATGGGCTTCGTTGGGGTTCGTTGGGCAGCCAACTTCCCAGGGTCGTAACTTGGTCATATTATCTCCATTTGATGCATATGATAGCTCGTTGGAAAGATCTCTCTAAGGACTACATCAACAAATGTGATTGCCATAGCAATCACTAAGAAAATCTGCCAAAAAAAACGTCGTTTAGGGCCTCAAAATGGCTCCCGAAGTTTAGGACTTGAAAAACTGCCAAAAATAGTAAATTGTGCTACAATTAAGGAAACTGAAAAACTGAAAGAAGCAATGGTGAGGGTCCAAGTGGAATAGGCGGGTGGCCATCGATATCCACCTAGATCATTCCTCCTCCCTTAGGAAGCAATGGTCCCTATTGCGTTGAGTTCCTCCATGAGATGAGGAAACTTCTATTAAACTTGGTCCCTGGTGAGCCATTTGCCTTGGTGAAGGAGTTGGCCTGCTTTGACAACTCAATATAGTTGTATCATATGTTGCTGAGTGTTCTTGATCTATGTGTCCATGATCTGATCAGTTGTGGCTTGTTCCATGCAGTCCGGGTTGAGCTATGTTGGTGTGAGCTGTTCTGCAATGTTAGATGTGTCCAATAATGGTGGACAATATGGCCGAAGGCGATCTACATTGAACACTAGGTGCAAGCCAAGGAATGGGGGAATGCTCTGCTCCAAAGCATTGTTTCCCACAACCTTGATAATGGTGTAAGGACCATATCGGAGTGGTTTAAGCTTCCGATGGGCTCTTGTAAGGTGTTTTTTCTATAAATGCAACTAGACTTTATCACCCACCTGAAACTTGTGTGGCAGCTGATGTTGATCATGTCACTGATTGTACTTGACATTTTTCACAATGGAGTGATGATATATCGGCCCGTTGGGTAGAGGTTCTCTGGGAGTTAGATCGAATGAATTCTTGACCTGACAGTGCAACGGTACCCCTATGGGTGAGGAGAATATGTCCCTGTATTCTTTCATGACTGTATCCACCTGCTTCTGTTGCATGGAGGAACCCTTCCCGGGGGCCATGGATGTGGCTACGATCTTCCCCTTACTTTGAGAGTGAACTAGAAAGAAAATAAATTTCCTAGTCTAGGAGATGATCTTATTGCATTTCTTAGCAGAGATTAAAGAGGTGGTGGTAGGTGGGGCTACCTCCGGTATCCTATATAACGTATTACCCAAAGAAATAATCACAGAGAGAGGTCTAGACTCATATACAACATGTCGCTTCCACAAGTATGGTTGTCCTAATAATACATCACAAACGTCGAGAGGAGAAACATCACACAATACCTCATCTGTGAAGGGCTTGATGCTGTAGGGAAGACGACACTACTGACTAACTCAAAGATCTTGTCCTTGGTGAAGCCACCCAATGTTGTATGACTGTGGGTGTGGTATGGTCAGTAGGCCTAGATGCTTTACAACCTCTACTAAAATGAGGTTCTTTTGGTTGCCACTGTCGAAAATGAATTGTAACAACGAACCCTTCACCCACATTGTTGAGTGGAAAAGACGCTCCCCCTCCTTTGGATCTTCTGGCTCATTCTTCTAGATCTTGGTGGTGGAAATCGTGGTGCTAGGCTCCACATCAATAATTTGCTTCCCTTTGTCATTCCCCTTGTCGGGTTCTGACTCAGGGTTGGAACATGCATCTGATTCTGAAGCCTTCAACTTGGCCACAAACAACTGCTTGGTCCGAAACTCACTTGTGTTGTGAGTGTGGCTCTTATGGAACTCACACCACTTTCGTGTATCCTTCTTTGAATTCGTGGTGGTGTTCTTTTCTCTCAGCTTCGACGGGTGTCTTGGGTCACCCCGCATTGGTTTTTTCCTTTGTTCTTTGGATTCGCAGATCCAAAGTCTCGCTTCTTTTGTTTAAACTTCAGCTTGATCTTGACAACGTATCAGTACGCCGTACCAAGTGAGCAGATGTCCAAGAACTCCATCTCATGTTTGTGAGAATAATTTCAACAAAATCACATAAAAAATAATTTGTCGACGCGTTTCGAACCAACCAGTATGGTTCATCGTTAGGACAATAAAATATGGGATTTACCATAAGATTAAGATCTTTAATATTAATATATTATTATTAATAGAATTATCCCCTAATATTTATACTATTTATAAGAATAATAATATTAATTTATATTAATAATATTATTAAAAATATAAATAATTTATTTAAATTTTTTTTAACAACCTTGACCCCTCTCCTTGGGCCTTGGTCAAATCTAGCTGTTAGAGGTCTTGTTTATCCGTTGCTCGGTCATATATAGCTGTTGGAATGGTCTGCTGTCCCTATTTAACTTATTGCTCAAATTGGTTCTTCAACTCGTCCTGATGATGAACCACACTGGTTGGTTCGAAACGCATCGAAAAATGATTTTTTATGTGATTTTGCAAAAATTATTCTCACAAACATGTTATGGATCACAAAAGTCTCAACTATATAATAAATTCATCTCATCTTGGATGTACCTGTGTAGGTAGCTGCGGTATTTGAGTACCAAATTCTGCTCAGAATCCTTGATACCCAACTTTGTGTGAAGGGTATGAAAAATATTGGTAAATCCTGGCACGTCTTGGTCCCTTCTTTGCCGCAGTGTGGTCGACTTTATGTATTTATCCTCATAGCTTTCGACAGGGTAGTACTTCTCTTTTATGGCATCCCAGAATGAATTCCAAGTGGGTGCGACTGAAAAAAGTGAGGCCGTATTGTTATCCTTCTACTCATAGTAGGTTTCCCACCAGTCCTTGACATGGGGGGTGGCTTTGAGAAGTGAAAAAGTGATATTTTCTCGGTTGGAATAATCATGAACAAAAAAATATGCTTCTAGTAGATTTAACCATTTATCTACGACATCTATATCTATATGACCCTCAAATATGGGAATGTCAAAGTTAACTTGTACATTAAAGGGTGTGGTGCTTCCAGAGTATCTGTTGGAAGTAGATGCGTTGCCACTGGGTAGCCGTAGAAGGATCTAGGCGAAGTTCTTCATCCTCACATTCCTTTGTCACTCGAGGGCTTCTTTGAGTAAGATTTTGATAGGATCTCCTGGCCCCTCGTCTTTCTTTTCATCCTCCATGGGAGGCCGTCGGGATTTGCGAGGTTGGTCTTTCAAAGGTTCGACCAGTTCAAGCCCTAACTCCTTATATCTTGACCTCATTGGGGACATGCAAAGAAAAACAGAGAAAGAGAAAATTGCTCTGATACCACTGATTCAGATTTAAATAGGAATGCAAAAAATTATAGATATAGCCATAAATAGAGAGATGCAACATAAATAACACTTCATTTCATTAATATCAAATACTGAAATATGCTTACAAACATAATGGAAATAAGACTAGCTCGAGCGATGGTAGCTTATCTCTAAGAAGAGATGTGGCAGATGCATGCCTCTAAACTAAGTTACAATGAGGCTCAAGGGCCTTTTTATTATTGAACAATAAGAGAAAACTCTAAACAACCAAAACCCTAACCCTAGGAGATGTAACACCAAGAGTTTATGGGCCCTGTTGGGGTTAGTTGGGTAGCCAACTTCCGAGGGTCATCACTTGGTCATATTATCTCTGTTTGACACGTATGATACCTAATTGGAAATATATCTCCAAGGAATACAATGTCCAACATGACTTCTACAACAATCACTGAGAAATTTTGCTTAAAAAACATCGTTTAGGGCCTCAAAACGGCTCTGGAAGTTCAGGCCTCGAAAAACTACCAAGAATAGTAAACTATGCTACAATTAATGAAATTGAAAAACTGGAAGAAACAATGGTGAGGGTCCAAGTGGAATAGGCGGGTCGCCACCAATATCCATCTGGATCATTCCAACAGGAAGTATACAACAACCCGTGCTAATACTTGCTCAACTATTTGAAATTCAATCATCACAAGATGAGAAGCATTACATAGTGACCATAAACTTCACTATGCAGTCATTTCACCAATTCCACCCAACACTATCATAGGTAAATAATTCTTTGCGACAAAATGTCAGTATAAGCCCACTAATCCCATGAAACATTCATGCCCATCAATACATCCTTATATGTATTATAACCAACCATTCAGTAATGTACACAAGTGAGCCAAGACTTTTCATGTGAACAATCAACATATCATTCATTCACACTTTAACATGAAATCCATACAAGATTATGCATAAGAAGAACTTATCTTGGATTTGTATTGAATATGGGCAATTGAGTTCAGGACTACAAATCTCCACCGAACCATAGACAAGTTGCAACCAAGCTACTTGGAGCTGTCACCCTCAAGCTATATTCTAGGGGCTGAGGTTGTATTGCTCAAGGGAGTAATCACCACCAGCTGAAACATGGACTCTAGAGGTCCTCCTACCTCCACCCACTAGCCACTCAACAATTAACCAATGCACAAGGAATATAGAGGCATGTTTCCTCCACCCTCTAGCTATCCAATAGCACACACACACCAGAGGGGCTTCACTAGGGGGGCAATACCATACCACATGGGTTCATATTAGGGAATATATATTGAGGAAAAAATGACACAATATATTGAGCATATAATAGGGGGTAAAGGGTTTTAATATTGGCAGGTATAAAAAATGGAGCTCAAAGTTAATGGAAAAATATAAAGGGGTATAAAAATTGATAATGAAAAAATAGAAACCTACAATATCTAGTGAAAGTAGTGTTTTTTTAAATTGGGAAGGTGTATTGGGTTCGTATTGGCAAGGGATTAAATAATGTGATTTTTGGAGGTATTTTACAATATGTAGTCAAATTAAGGGTATTTTTTAGTATGCCACGAACGCACGTGCTATGTTAGAGGATCATTGAGTGAAGCCCCCATGACACACACACACACTATAGGGAATCAAGAGGCTTCACCTCCACCTTGGCATCATGCAACATAGTGGTTCCACCTAATGAAGGGAATCGAGAACTCGCTGCCAAAACTAGAAAAATAAGCAAAGGAGACTCCAAAATTTCCTCGTCAGGATTCCAAGGGCTAAATATCTACCTTAGGTTTTCAAGGGGCTCTAGAGAACACCATATACACCCTCCATACTCCTTGAAGTATCTTGAGATTTACCCTCACTAGAAGGAGAATTCCTCCCATATTCCTGTTGCTCAACCGAAGGTATGATAGATTCTGGGAGTGTTGAAAGAAGCCAATATCCCCCAGTCTATTGTAGGTGTCATTGATACTTGCTAATCATGCATTCTTCATGCCTCTACTATCCATGATGAGCACTTAAGGCCTTCCCCAATGCACATGGGAAGCTTTTCATAGTTATTTAACTCCTGCATGTTCTCCTCATTTGTGCACAATGCAGAGAGTCCTTTCTCAAAACTCCTCAACCGTTGTTGTGCGTTACTCTCTACGTTGTTCTAGAATTCCTTAGAAAACTCTTCTTTTCATGTGTGTGTGTGTGCGCTCTCTGACACTATGCTTTCCCTCTCTATGACCATCCTCTCCATGAGATCTTTCCTAGGTTGGCTTAATGGGTGTTTCCCCACATCCCGCATAACTGATGTGCATTATTTTCTTTTGTCCTTTTGTTGTCCTATGCAGTTCCCAAACTAGCATGGGTCATGTCCCTTTCTTGCAACCCACAAATTTACAATACCAGGCTCATTTAAAACGTCATTCCAGTCCATTTAAAGCTCAACAACCAACCTTTAATGGCTATCCACACTATCCCATTTCTTCCTTTAATAAGTAAAATCAATATCTCAAGCAATTGACCTCCCTCAATCCCTTGGAATCTGTGTCCCTTACTCAACACATTTTAATTTTCAAAATTCAAAATACATGAGATAATTACATGGCAAGATCAAGCCAATTACAAGTTGGGGTGTTATAGTCCTCAACATGCCAAGGTAAGATGTCGGTTATTGTTGTAATTTCTTGTGGTAAGCTTATTGTGTGGCCACTGTATTTATATTTTCCACCACATGCATGCATTAGATGGAGTATCGAGTTGAATCTAGTTATGAGAATTTCTTCAATTTGTGTAAGGCAAGCTAGGACAAGTGGTTGAATGCTAGGGTCCATGCTTTTCTATAATGAGAAGCGATGGTTGTTTATTTCAGACATGCATATGGAGAAACAATGCATGTTGTTGGAGATGTAGAGATGGATTCTAGGGTATGATTCAAGACAAATGGAACATGAATTTGTAGGTGGGAGTTTATGAATCCTTGCACAAAATTCATGATGCGCATTGGTGATGTGTATTTTGTTAAAATCATGTGCTTTAGGCAAGTAGTTCCTTGGCCGTCATTTGTGAGACTTAGCAATAGAATGTTGAATGCTTTTCTATTCTCCATCAAAATTTGGAGCATACGAGTTCAGGATAGAAGCTGAAAATTGTTACGCATTATTACCTCCTAAAACAATCCTATTGTAGAAGGGAGTGCCACTCCCTCCATTGGCATTAGCTATAGGAAGAGCAATTGGGAAGGGAACCAAAATTGCAGCAGCTAGTGTTTGCAAAAAATTCCATCTAGGGTTTTGTAGAGCTTATTAGTCCTAATATTTATGTTAATATTGAGGTAACATTTTGTTGCAATCAACGCTTGACACTTTTTTACCTATTCTAGTGAAAATATGGGTACTTTTAAATTATCAGTTCTACTATTTTAGTAATTTCTAGTTTTTGAAACTATACATCTCCTAGTAGCTAAGCTAGTTTTAGAGATCCAATTTGAGTTATTCAAATAAGCAACATAAAAAATCTTTAAAATTTTCAATTTTTAGAATTTTTTCTTTCCTAATATTTGAAAGTATATTTTGGGTTTTATTCATAAGGTTCTAATTTATTTTGTGCCTGACAGAGAGCTCATCAAACCAAGGACCAAATACGTTTTTTGAAGTTTCAACACTAATCACATTTTTGGAGACCCAGAATTGAGTACATTAGGGAAGCAAATTTTTTTATCTATCAAATAGTACCAAATGTTTCTTCTATTTTGGCCTATGGTTTTTTATTTTTTCTTTATATTTATGGCCATTTATAAAGCTCATTCATATTTACACCTTCATATACTTGTTCCTGTTATTTTTAGTAGTTTTATTTTTTTAAAACTTTCTCCTTATTAGTAGCAAGTCATACTGTTATTAGTAGCAAGTCATACTTTTGAAGACCCAGGAATGAGCACTTTAAGATTTCCAAGATTTATATAATAAAAATACATAGCTAGAAATTTTATCTTCCTAGAAATTAAAAGGTAAATTTGTGTAGACTTGGGAGAGATGTGTTTGAGGATTAATTTATGTGAGGTTCCAAGTAATTTTGGCATTAATGAGATCTATTCAAACGTTATCTAACCAACATATGAAAACTAAATTTGAAGTTAAGAGATGATCACATTTTGTAAACACAACAATATCTGTTACACTATGAGAAAGTAATTATGCGGTAATAAGAGAGTGTTGATTTTGGCTTTTCTATGGTGATAATATTTTTGAATCTTTGGCAGGACAAGTATATGAGCACTT
Organism: Pinus tabuliformis; assembly: GCA_031772625.1. Taxonomy (NCBI): domain Eukaryota; kingdom Viridiplantae; phylum Streptophyta; class Pinopsida; order Pinales; family Pinaceae; genus Pinus; species Pinus tabuliformis. Next base: position 1,394,837,910 of record CM062819.1, on the reverse strand, counting down.
TAAGATTCTTCATTCTTCTAATTGTAGTTGTTTCTATTTTTTGAAACTGGATGTTTTTTTTTTTTTCAAAAGGTGGAAAAACCTATCAAACTCAGTTTGTCAAACCAACAGTGAGGACAGCCATCTCTGGCTGCTATCCGCAAATGTCAGTTGACACATCACTGTTATCAAGGAAAACCACGCCACCTGAAATAACCCGCTGGTGGTCCGTAAGGGAGCAGGCTTTCACTCCTGCCAGATGCCTCTGGGTCTTGGGCCGTTAACCTGTTTCCTTACGTCCGAGGAAGACGAGCTCTTAGCCAAGCAGAAGCAGTTTTTTGAAACTGGATGTTACTTAATAGCATAAAATAATTTTAGGGAACCAATAAGTTATTTGAATGAGTATCTAAAAGTTTTTAGGATTTACTAACTTGAATTTTTCCAATTTTTACAAATTTAATCTTTACTAAAATACAAAATTAAATGTAGATCCTCATTTTAAATATAAGCATAAAGTTTTGTTTATGTAATGTTCCAGTGTATTTTCGACCTCTTTTAGAGAGAATCAAACAAGACATAGTTAGCAATATTTGAAGTTCATAAAACTAAACGCTTTTTCATAAAACTATATTAGATGCGTATAAACTATCATTCAAAAAATATATATAATTTAATTTTTAAAAATGGTATAAATATAAATATAAATTTTATTTATAAAATTATCATGGAATATAATAATTAAAAGAACAATTTTACTTAGGATAGAAATTTTAAAAATATTGTTTTATAAAATAATAAAATTTTTCATATAACAAATAATCCAAATTTCACATGATATATCTTATTTTGGCATTCTCTAGCCCAATATGTAAGAGATATTGCAATGTTCTTTTAAATATTTTGATTAAGTGAAATTATGTAAAAATACAAATAAAATTAATTAATAATTATAATTATTAATAAAATATTTTGATGGTTAAATTACATAAAAATAATGATTAATTATTAATTAAAATTAAAATTAATAATTCAATGATAAATAAATGGATATGGTAGTGAGAATAAACCCTATGTCTCCTTTGCACATGTGTCGGTGGCCTTTTCACTGACCTTCAATGGCGGGCGATAGGATGGGGGGGGGGGGGTGCCACCCCTCCCTATAGTGAAGAAGAGGAATTTCGTGCCTTGATAGCAAATCTCAAGACCAATCCTAGGCCGAAGGAGGTCCAACAAAAAATCGTTAAAAAAGTGGTGAATACTCCCTCTATTGTCCTTCCTGAGAGGTTTCAAAGGACTTCATTGACCTTTTCTAACAGAGCACTAGTTGGGAAATTCATGGGCATGTGGCCCTCTCCCAAATCAATGGAGCAATGGGCTGATAGAACATGCAAGCAAATAATGAAAGGAAATTTGGCAGTGTACGTAGTGGGAGAGATTTCATTGCACTCTTGTTCGAGTTCAACAAGGATCATGACATGGTTTTCTACAACGACCCATATTTCTTCAATGCCATATCCATGTATTTGAATGCCTAGTCATTATAGTTCAACCCGAATGAGGATGTTCCAAAGGCGGTTCTAGTTTGGGTAGAATTTCCATGCCTTCCATTGCCTGTTGAAGAAACGATTGTTTGAAAGCCATTGGAAATGGCATTGGGTAGTATCTTGACAAGGCTAAGCCAAAAGGCCAATAGTTCTCCTACATGAAGATATGCATTGAAATTGATTTGGAACATAAGCTATCCTCGGAGATATTCCTCACCTAAGGAGAATGGTGCTTTGTCTAGTCATTAGATTATGAACAACTCCCTTTTATGTGTAAAAGTTGTCATGACTATGGGGCACTTTTCCTAGGGTTGCAATGAGAACAACATGCAAAATGGTGATGGCTTCACCCCCTCCCAAGAGGGTCAATGACATTCCTAAAAATGTGGAGCCAATCGAGGAAAATGAGGCTCTTAAAAGTCCAATGTTCTAGTGATTCCTCTAGTATAGAAATGGAAATCCTTAAAGAAAAAGGAAGACCCACCAATATGGAAGTGAGGAAGGTTGAAACAGAGCAAAATATCAAGTTTGGAAACCAATCCCAAATCCTAGAGATACTAAAGAATGCAAGTAACAGAGAGAAAGGGAACAATAGAGTTGGAGGACGTGAGTCGTACACCTTAAAATCTAAATGAAATCCATCTCATAAAACATAAGGGGTATGGGAAACCCTATTAAGTCACAAGAAGTCAAAGACTTAATAAGAATAGAAAATCCGCAGGTTAAATTTCTTCAAGAAACCAAGATGGCTGAAGAAGAGATTCTAGTTCAGGAAATATTCTTATAGAAAAACAATGAAGGGGTCACCCAAAGCTCCTATGGTGCCTTTAGGGTCTATGCATCCTATGGTCGACCCCCAATCTCAACCTTATCCGTTGCATCAAGTCAAAATTTTGGATAGCAATCAGGTTAGAGGACACTCAGTCAAAAGAAGTTTTTTCCTTCATAAATGTTTATGCCCCTATTAGTTATAGTGAAAAAGGAGATTTATAGGAATCTCTAATAAGATTAAAAGAGGAACAATGGCACAAAGATTGAATTGTCCAAGGGGAGTTCAACACCACCATCCTCTCTTTAAAAAATCAAGGAAGCTCCATTGTTCAGGGTCCTTTTCGTGAAAAAAGGGAAGACTTCATAAGTGATTGGGACATAATGGACATTGTCCTGAAAAAAGGAAAATTTACATGGTTGAACATGAGAAGTGGACTAGGGTATATATGACCAGTATTGATTTTTTTCTTATACACAAAAATTGGATACTCAAAGTTATTGAATGTTACTCCACTATATTGGCTATAGGAGACTCGAACCACAAGCCAATCAGATTAAACATTAACCCTCTAGAAGATCTGGGCCTAATCCCTTTCCTCTTTAATCCTGGTTGGCACAAGTGAAAGGGAGTTATAGAATTAATTAAGCAAGTGTGGGCCCTCCTATTCAAAGGTTCTCTGAACTTTAGATGGGAGATGAAATTGAAATTAGTCAAGCAAGCTCTCTGAGCTTGTGGCAAGCTTAGCTTCAAGTCCCCTACCATGAAAAAGTAGAAGTATAAAAACAACTGGAAAGCCATCAAGCCCAAATGGAGTCTAGTTTGGTCAGGTTTGAGAATTTTGAAAAGCAGAAGCAAATAAGCAGTCATAATCTCTCTCTTAGTAGACAGGAGGAAGAATATTGGCACTTGAAATCATGAAGCCTCTAGTTAAAAGTAGGAGATCGAAATACATCTTTCTTTCATATGTAGGCCAACGCTCAGGATATTAGAAATCGAGTTAAGGAGATCATCCTAGAAGGTAAGCCAAAATCCCCACCTTCCTTAAAATTAAACAAGAAGCCTTCTCTTTTCTTAGAAACATGAAAATGTGAAGTTGGGTTACACTTTTTACCTTTTTTAAGAAAAAAATATAATTTTTAGAAGTTCTTCAACTTTCGGCAAGCCAAAGAAATTTTTCTCTTTAGAATTCCTTTTTACAATAAAAGAAAACTTTTCAGAAATTTTATCAGTTTTCTATTTTTTATTTTTTAGAATTTTTTTATTCATATTTGATATGTCAACTTAGTAATTGTTTGACTGCGTGTTCTTTAAAAATCTGGGCATTCATAAAAGGTCATGTTTTTTGGCACTTGTGTATTCTTTGTTAACCTGGAGTTTTTGAAACAAAAATTGTGTTGCAACAATCTAGACAAACTATACTTCGATATGGTTATATTTACGAAACTTACTAGAATTTTTTGAATTGAACCAATATGAAAAAACTGCAGATTTTGAAGATGTTTAACATAGCGTCATGTTTCTCAACATATTAGTTAAAAACTAAAAATCTAAAAACTGCCCATTAAAGAAGACAGACCAACGTAATGCACCATAAATTTTTCATATTTTTTTACAATGTATTTTGGAAGATACAAAATTTTGATTTCATTGAATCATAATGACCTTCATAATTTTTTTGTACACATTTTATTAGAAAATTAATTAAAATTAGAAAATATCTATGAAATTGCATAAAATTTATATCTACTGAAAGTAGATTCAATTATGAAAGTAATTTCACCATATTTTGATGGAGATTAGCCATTCTGAAGTTGGAGAAAGGTGATAAGAGCTGAGTTGTTGTAGAGTTGCAGGTTTTCGTCTGAACAAATTAGTTCGTTGGAATAAAAAAACAAATCGGCTGAATTTTGTTTGTCGCAGACGAACGTTAAAATAAACGATTTTTTTTTTTGGCCGAAGTTTTTTAAAAAATCAGCCAAAAACCTATGCATATTTTTTGTCAGCTGCAAAATTGAAACAATGCAACCCTCTGAAAAAATGTTTCGGCCAAACACCACAAATAAACTTGGACGAAACGTTATTTTCGCACTCACATTCCTCATTTGGGATGAATTTTTAAAGTGAGTTTTTTTGGGTTGAATTCTGGAAGTAAGTCTTTTGGGTTGAATTTTTAAAGTGATTTTTTTGGGTGAGTTTTGATTTTTGTCTTTTGGGTTGAATTTTTAAAGTGATTCTTTTGGGGTGAATTTTGAAAGTAAGTCTTTTGGGTTGAATTTTAAAAGTGAGTTTTTTGGGCTGAATTTTGAAAGTAAGTCTTTTGGGGAGAATTTTAAAAGTGAGTTTTTGGGCTCAATTTAGAAAGACAATTGTTTTTGCTGGTTTTTTTTTTTTGGGCGTTTGATTTTAAAAATATACGTAGATTGGATTATCATGGAAATCAAAGAAAGTGCAAGAGAAAATATGATCGAATAAGAGACAATGAGTCTTCTAGAGAATAATCGAGAAAATATTACAAAAGAAAGAAGAAAGAACGCTTAAATATTGAAAGGGAAAATCAATCTCAACAAGAAGTTGAAGCAGGTATGTAAATGTAAATATTATAAATGATATTTAAAATTTAATAGTGTATTGTGAAATTTAATTCTTATTTGATGAACTAATTTGAAAAATATTTTTTAATGTAAGCATAAAGAGATTTTCCTCATAGCATTGATGATGAGATTGAAAATGTTGAAAGACAAAGTGAAAAAAAATAATAAACCAATGATTGATGATGTTGTCAAAGATGTTGAAGGAGATTCAAATGAAGAAGTTGAATCACCATTAGGTATGTATATATATGTCATGTGTATTATTGAAATTATACATATTTATTATATTCAATTTCATTCAAAATCTATTTTTAAATTTAATTATTTAATAAATATTTATACCCATTTACATTAAATTCTCATATGTATAAATGAAATCAATATCTATGACGAGATGTTAGAAAATGTTGACACTGACACATATGGAGATAAAAGAGTTGACCATGTTATACGATATCGTGTTAATCTCATTATTGATAAGTTCTTCAAAGATGAAAATGTGACAATTCAAGCTCAAATTTTGAGAGGTCTCTTAAAATCAAAGAAATTAAAAGAAGCTACAACACCACTGGGTATTCAAAAATAAATGAAAGATAAAAAGATGAAGGAAAATTTGATTCAAAATATATATAGTGCTCTAAAGTCAATTGGAAGATCTAGAAAAAAAAATTGATCTAGATGCACATAGAGCAATAAAAATGGCAGTGGTTTCATCAAGTACTAAAGAAAATCATTTGGTAAAATCTATGGCAAGAACATTAGGGACCTCATGAAAAACATTGCACAAGCATATGCAATTTTGATTGCAAATAGATGCAAATGATGAGCTGACTTGTTGACCAATTATTTGTAGGAAACCATACAAAGATATACTTGGAGAAGATGTTAAAAATATAATATATGAATATTGGATTAAAAATTCAAGTGTCTCATCAAAAGTAAGGGATGTGATGAGGCAAAGAATAACATTGTTGGGAAAGGGTCCCTAGGGTCATGTTTCATCACATTTTAAGTAAATTTTAATATCTTTTTGTATAAATTGTAAAGTCTCCGTGAAATGTGGAAGTGGAGCGTGAAGCTAGTATGGGTCAAAGGGGATTTAGTCCCTTAGGTGGGTAAGTCATATGAAAGTTTTGAAACTCGCCCATGGTCTGCTATATATAGATGAGTCATAGCGAGTCTGGAGAGATACCTTTTTATAAGAATATTGGTAACAGAAGTAAGCTAAGGCAGGAAAGGTCTGTTTCCTGTACTTAGGTAAAAGGGGAAGGCTCCTGCAGCTAAGTGCGCAGAAAGACAGTTTTGAGCCAATTTGGATGCATATGTGTATTATTTCTTATTTATGCAAGTATCTATAATTGCGCTCTGTGTTATGATTTATATGAATTAATGCTTATGTGCTGCACGAAAATAGTAGATCTGTAATATTTATGCATGTTAAGACTAATTAATAACCTTCACGAAGATCTAAAATTTGTTTAAGTGCATTTACAATAATTGTCTATTCGAAAGGGTTAAGGGTGCACAAAAGTAGATCTAGGCCATAAGGATTGCAGGAACCTATCACATAGGCCTATGGATGCAGAAACCTAGTTCTGTCATCCCCCAATAATTCTTTGGGTGAGACTGCAGCCTACGCTACACAGGTTGTTTTCGAAACAACCAACAGTTAGGGTTTTGTTTGTTAATGCAGATAACGTTGAACCTGGGTAAAGCCTCATCAACCCAACAAATGGTTCCATTTCTGGGACCAGGATCTGTCTGAGGAATGTGTGATGTTGAATAAGTGGTTCTCTACTAAGAAAGAAATCGAAAAGTGGATAGATCGGAAGTTGCACACATTTGCAGCTCAAGAGAACAGAAACCCACGATTACCCAAGGAACAATGGCTGAATATATACCTGTACACAGACAAGACTGAAGCCTTCTTCTATTTCTTTCCTTGCGAACTACATGAGTGGTTGTCCATATTAGCAGATAGTCAGGGTACATGGAGGCTTGATGACCCTATTGTGTGGACCCCAAAGCTGGTGAAGCACTTCGAAGCGTCAGAAAATAACATTGCACGTGTCGTTGATCACTAGATCGATTTTATCTTAGGAGGATTCATCAAAGAGCTTGCGATCGATACGACCATTAGCGATAGTGAAGCAAAGCACAGGTTCTTCAAGGGACAAAGAGGTAAGTACTTAAAATATCTGAAGACTTGGATTAAGATGATGTTGTGTGAGAAACGGGTTATGCCATTACATTGATGTTTGGGACTACACAAAGTGGGATACCCTTCAGGAGGAATGAAGAATCAGGCTTTGAATACAGTCCACTTTTAGGATCTTTTGATAGCGATGATGAAGGAACTATTTTGAGAACAACGTGAAGCACGGTGCAAATAGTAAGCTAGGGTATCCCGGGGATACCCCATTCATCCACTCCACCACCACCTCCACCTCCGCCACATAAACCTACACCTCCACCTCCACCTCCACCTCCACATCAACCACTCAACATGGCGAATATGATGAAGATGTTGATCTTTAAAGGGATGGGAAGCAAGGACCTCGAACAATTCTGGTTCATCGCAAATGCTGTGTGGAAGGCACAATAGATTACTGACGATAATATGAAGAAAGCGCAGCTGGTAACAATGCTGTAGGATAGGGCATTGACTTAGTATATCGAGTTATGTATGAATCAACCTGACACGACAATGGAAGAGACTCAACAGGCATTGAACAATGAGTTTAAGAAGCCTAAGTCTCAGGTGCAATCTGTAACATAGTTTAAGGAAATACAACAGCGGGTAAGTGAGTCCACATGGGAATTCAATTAGAGGCTAAAATTCCCAATCTGACAGGTTAATATGAAGATAAAAAAAGATCAACACAAAGACTGGTACATTGCTTCGCTATTGCCTCATCTGAGATTCCATTATTACAACAAAAAATAGGGACGCAAGCAGAGGTTGTAGAGATCGTGATGCAGTTGGAAGCCTCACCATTGTAGGTGATCTGATTTAGAATATTAGATTGTCGTGCTAAGATCCTCCTCAAATTAGAAACAAAATGCACTCATTGTGCTTAAGGATTTATGAATTTTTGCAAGTGAAATGATGAGTTTTTATGTTAATTTTATGAGTAATTTAACATAAATAAGAGATTGAAAAATAACATAATCATGTACTAAACATCATCAAAAACACATTACAATAGGAACATGATAAAGGATTTCACCCCTCTTGGGCTACGTCTCCTTGGTCCAACTTCCATGGCTTGGGCCTCTCTATTATGCTAAAAAGTGTAAAAATGTGTTTACAATGCTCAAATGCTTCTGAAACCTCCTCCAATCAGTCTATAATACTAAAAAATGATACCCTAGCCTCTTGTTTCTACTCATTTGGTTGAAAACTGCCTTAGTCATGACTTCTGCCAGTCTTTCCACATTTTCCTCCTCCAAATCTGGCTAACTACTAGTTAAATTCATTATTTGGAGTTAATTCTGGCAGTTCTGCTGAAATTGGCGATCTCGCCAACTTCCCCGCCAACGTACTCGTCTATCTCGGGGTTAAGTCCGAATGGTCACATGCAAGGTGGTTAGGTCTAGTGGTTAAGGCGATGGTTCCGACTTGTGGTGTTAAGGTGGCATTCACATGCTGTGGTTAGTTCATAATAGTACAAACTTGTTTGCATTGATAGTTAAGAACCATCATGCTAGCGCAATGGTAGGCCTTGACACTATGAAATTGGAGGTCGCGGGATTGAGCTAGGCCTCCGACCTGTCTTGCCAACCAATATTTTAGCCGACCATTAGGAAGACATGTGGCGGCCATAAACTACCGGTGCCCATAGTTCCATCGCAAATCGCAATCGACGAGAACCAAGGTAATACATATAACGGAACGTTGCACTTTGCAATATGCTATTACGATATCGCAATCGCAGCCTGATCCTATCGGGGCCGGTTCTGTAACACTTCCATTCTGCGATGTGTGATTGCAATCATCGCATCGCAACCCTGAATTTCTCTGGAGTTGACTCTTTAATGCCTTCCCAGTTGCGATGTGCGATTGTGATTATTGCATCGCACCCTGACTTGCTTTGGAGTTGATTATTTAACGCCGACCCACCTCTGATATGCAATTTGAGAAATGTGGGGCCAATGGTAGCTTGCCACTTGGCGCTTCCCCATTCGATGAAGAGTCCCACCACCTCATCTTCTCTTGCCATCTGTCCAAATCAAACCTGAACTTTTATTTGCTCTAAATTGTTCATATGGGCTTAGATTTGAGTTTCATTCACACCGTTGGAATCAAGACGATGAGCACTTTGATCTACAACTAAGTTTATCGCGATTTTGTCACTTTGAGTTTTGAGCCTAATTTTGAGCACCTAATCACTCCTTCCCACTAGAAGCCTTTTGGACCCCAAAAGATCACTTTCAATTATCCAGTAGGTAAGGGTACAATAACCTCACCTTTTAAATATCTATCATTTGGATTTTAAAGGATTTGTACCCTTGATTCCCACTCGAAGATAGTCGATACTTCCCCTTTTTGATGTTCTTACTCTTCTGTCAAGTCTAGTGTCTTGCTGAAGCTCATCAAGGAATTCTAGAGAAAATTCTTCAATAGATGGAATTTGAATATTCTCTCCTTTATCTTCAATCAAAGGAGGCTCATACAACCTTAAATTCTTAACATTAACAACAACATAAATTTTCATATATTAAGACAAATCCAACTTGAAGGCATTATTACCAATGTTTTCCAAAATTCTGAATGGACCATATCTAATTAGTTTTAGCTTGTTACCTTCTCCTTGGAGCCTCTCTTTGCTAATGTGAAGCAAAACTTCATCACCAACTTGGAACTTGTGATCTTGACGGTGCTTGTTGTGCCTTGCTTTGTACTTTCCTTGGCTTTTCTCAAGCCGTTTTTGAACCTTTTGGTGTACTACTTGGATTTGTTCAATGAACTTTCTTGATTTTGCTATGTTGCTAAGGCCTTCAATAGCAACATCTTTTCCAAAAATAAAATCTAAAGGAGATTTAGGCAAGCATCCCAACATGCCTCAAATGGCAAAGTTTGAGTTGGAGAGTGCTTGGCTCGGTTGTAAGCATGCTGAATATAGTGAAAATGTTCATCCCATAACTTAGGATGCTTGCTACAACACCCATGAAGAAGATGTATCACTGTTTTGTTCACCACTTCTGTTTGATCATCTGTTTGTGGATGAAAAGCTGTACTCTTTTTCAATTTTGTGTCCATCAATCCCCACAAGATTGACCAAAAATTCCCAACAAAGTGAGAATGTTGATCACTAACAATGGATGTGGGCAATCCAAAAATGCACCCAAACATTATGAAAGAATAATTGAGCAGTTTGTTCAGCTGTAACTTGCTTTTTACATGGCATCAAAATACACATTTTGTTGAACCTATCCACAACTACATACAAATAATCATGACCTCTTTTTGACAATGGAATACCTCCCGAAAAATCCATAGAAACACTCTCCCACGATCGTAAAGGAATTGGAAGTGGTGTGTACAATCCTAACTTCCTATTACTAGGCTTACTGATTGCACATAATGAACATCCTTTAATAAAACGAGACACACTTTCAAGCATACAAGGTCAATAACAATACCTTTGTAGATGTGCCACCATCTTACTTACACCGAAATGACTAGAAATAAGAGAAGTATGTGCCTCTCTTATGATGTTAACTCTTTCTCCCTATGGAATACAAAGCTTGCCAAGATGGTACAACAAGTTATCATGCAAATGATAATCCAATTCCTCTACTTGGTTATGTTGACTCAAGATTGCGTACATATTTTGAAAGTCATTATCTAATGCATATTGCTCAATATAAATTTCATGTAAAACAAAATATGCTTGAGTAAAGTAGTTGAACTAACAATAGGCCTAGAAATCATATCAACAAATTTATTGTAGATACCTTTCTTATACCTGATTACCAAGTGGAATTGTTGAAGAAAACCCATCCACCAGAAGTGCCTTGATTGCTGCAACTTTGATTGTGATTGCAAGTATTGCAATGGTTGAAGATCAGTGTTAATGACTGTTTCCTTACCCATCAAGTAGTGTTTCCATTTTTTCACACTTTGCTTACCAATTCATACCATTCCTTGTCATATGTAGGACAGTTAATCACTGCACCATTAAAATTTTCCGAATGAAAACATATAGGCTTACCGTGTTGCATGAGGACTGCACCCATGGCGTAATCGCTAGCATCAATCTGCATCTCAAATGAATGTCTCAAGCCTAGAACTGCAAGTACTAGAGTTGTACTGATCTTTTCCTTCAATGTGTCAAAGGCCTTTTGCTGTTTGCCTCCCCATTGAAGAGCATTTTTCACACTTGTCAATGCATGCAAAGGAGCAGCTATAAGAGAAAAATTAGCAATGAATTTCCTCCAATATTGGGCTGCTCCCAAAAAAATTCTTACCTCAATAACTGTCTTGGGCCTTGGCCAATTCACAATGACATAAACCTTGGAGGGATCTATTTTCAACTCACCTCCTCCAACAATATGACCCAAGTAAACTAAAGAAGTTTTTCCAAACTTGCACTTTGACATCTTAAGATACAACTATTCTTTTTTCAATACATCAAGTATTTTTCTTACATGCATGACATGTTCATCATGAGATTTACTGAAAATTAAGATGTCATCTAAGTAGACTATGAAAAACTCATCAAGAAATGGCCTCAACACATCATTCATCACATGTATGAATGTAGCGGGAGCATTACATAAACAAAATGACATAACTAGCCACATTCAAACAAACCTTGTTTTTTTTTGAATGTTGTCTTCCAAATGTCTCCTTTAACTATTCTAATTTGATGGTAGCCACTTCTTAAGTCCAACTTAGTAAAATACTTTGCATCTTTCAATTGATCGTGTAAATCACCTATTCTAGGTAGTGGGTAACGGTTCTTTATCGTAATTTTGTTCAATCCATGAAACTCCACAGGCATGCGCCATGTTCCATCCTTATTTGGCACCAAGACAACAGGTGAACCACATGGCGAGGAAGATGGTCTGATGATCCCTTTATTCAACATCTCTTGAATTTGCTTCTTAATTTCTACACTTTCCATCACTGACATCATGTACATGGCAATGTTAGGAAGAGGAAAATCTTGCTGCAATTGTATCTCATGTTGGATTCCTCTCTTGGGAGGTAATCCCTTTGGTTCTTGAAACATCTCATCATATTGGTTAACTACGTCAACCAATTCAGATTTCATATTTGAATCACAACCTTTAAAAGCTTCATTATCAACATCATTCTTGGGTTTGATCATTAGAAGCACAAAATTCTTTGCCAAAATTCAGTAGTATTTTCATATGTCTTGCATTAACAAGCGAAAGATTTATTTTCTTGCTATGAGCTCTCACAATATATTCTACTCCATCTTTGAATATATGATATTTGTTTTCATGTCTATGGAAGAGAGCTTTTTTTTTCATAAAGGTATGGGTTGCCCAAAACTATGCCACATATATCTAACGACACAACATCAAGCTCCACTTCATCTATGAAATTTGCAGTAATGGCGAATTTCAGTTTACACTTTCTAGTAGCCTACAATTGCGCATTGTCACACACCCATCCATGTGGATATGGTTTATGATATGGAATGGTTTCCAAGTATAAACTTTTGACAATGTTTTCAGAGATAAGATTGGCTTGAGAGCCACTATCGAAAAACGTATAAATCTTGTAGTGTTTTGAGATCACCCTTATGTGAAAAAGTTCTATTCTCCTCTTTTCATTTGGAGTTTCATTTTGTGAGTTTGAAGAACTAGTGCTAGCAATGGATTCTTTTCATTTTAACCCCATGGCTATGATTTTAGTTTCATCACTGAATCGGATCCCAAATCTTGTTGAGTGGTTGCAGTTGTCTTTTGTTTTCCCTTGTTTTTGTTTCTTTTAGGTCTCATTTCGGGATGAAGCTTCCTACAATGAGCTTCATCGTGACCCTCTCTGGAACAATGTTTGCATGTATCATTCTCTCCTTCTTTTTTGATATATGAATTTTTCTTTGCCTTCCCTTTGAAAGCCTTTTCCTTTCCTTTACCCTTAAATAGCCTTTTACTACCTTCTTTTGGGGTGCTTTTCCCTCTTGCCTCAAGATGAGTGGCTTGCAAACACACATCATCTAGATTATTGGGATTAAACATTAAGATAGTATGCCTAAGGTAATTGTGTAAACCCCCTATGTACTTGAGGAATGTGTCATGTGATTGCAAATCTACACCTAACATCAAAGACCTTTTTCTGTATTCTTGGGTGTAATCTTGCACATTTTGACCTTTAAGATGTCTAAAGTTCTGCTAATTCATGATGGCTTTCTGCATATAAGCTAGAGTGTAGAATTGTCTTTTGATTGCAACAATGAAATCATTCCAAGAAATTGAGATCTTACCGTGTTTTTTAATCTCCTCTTGGGTCTTTAATTCCCACCATACCAGTATTGCACCCTCCATTCTCAAGGAAGCTAGATGAATCTTTATGTCATCCTCTTGAAGGTTTTGAATCTCGTAAAAGACCTCCAACTAACGAAACCAATTATCAAGCTTCTCTGCATTCACTTCACCCTTATACATGGGTAACTCAAATTTAACATCAAGTTTTAAAAAAGGTGATTTACCAGTTCCTTTTGAAGTATGATGATGAGTATGAGTATGGGTTTTGTTAGTGGAAGAGGGTGAAGATGCTTGTGAAGAAGAATATGAAGAATATGGTGGAGAGGGTGGAGGTTTGTCTCCATTTCCATTACCTCCTCCTAAAGAGCCTTCTCCTTTGGGAGGTTTGGAACTTTCCCCTTGCAACCTGGTATTCCTCTCTTCATAGAGGACCTTTACCATCTCTATCATATCAAAGAAATACTTTCTGAAGGTCTTCTCATCTTCTGTCATGTTTTTAGGTTCTCGTTTAGGAGACGTGATCTATGGAGTCTCAACTGCAACTCGAGGCTGAACTGGTGTTGGATATTGTGGCAACCTTGCTCTCCTTCCCCTTGACCCAACTTCATGGATTCTAACTAGTTTCCCTTCTCCTCTTTTGAGTTTTAACCTTGTAAGCATGACATAAACTTGCAAACAGTTAAATCCTTCTTTCACAAAGAAAACCTAGAGCTCTGATACCAAAAATGATCTAATTTAGAATATTATATTATTGTGATAATATCCTCCTCAGATTATAAACAAAATGCTTTCATTGTGCTTAAGGATTCATGAATTTTTGCAAGTGAAATGATGAGTTTTTATGTTATTTTTATGAGTAATTTAACATAAATAAGAGACTGAACAACAACATAATCATGTACAAAGCATCATCAAAAACACATTACAACATGAACATGATAATGGAGTTCACCCCTCCTAGGCTACATCTCCTTGGTCGAACTTCCAATGGCTTTGGCCTCTCTATTATGCTCAAAAGTGTAAAAAGATGTGTTTACAATGCTCAAATGCTTCTGAAACCTCCTCCAACCCATCCATAATACTAAAAAATGATACCCTAGCCTCTTTTTTCTCCTCATTTGGTCGAAAACTACCTTAGTTATGACTTTTTCCAGTTTAATTAATTATCTGGAGTTAATTATGGCAGTTCTACCGAAATTGGCGGTCTTGCCAACTTCCCTGCCAACAAACCCGCCTATCTTGTGGTTAAGGTCGAATGATCACATGCAAGGTGGTTAGGTCTGGCGGTTAAGGTGATGGTTCTAATTTGTGGTGGTAAGGTGGCATTCACATGCCATGGTTAGTTCATAATAATAAAAACCCGCTTGCATTGATAGTTAAGAACCATCATGCGGGCGCAATGTTAGGCCTTGGCACTGTGAAATGGGAAGTTGCAGGATCGAGCCCGACCTCTGACCTGTCTTTCCAAGAAATATTTTACTCGACAATTAGGTGGACACATGGCGGCCATAAACTATCGGTGCCGATAGTTCCTTCACAAATTGCAGTCGGCGGGAACCAGGGTAATACATATAACGAAACTTTGCACTTTGTGATATGCGATTGTGATATCGCAATTGCAAGCTGATCCTGTCAAGGCTGATTCTGTAACACTTCAATTCTGTGATGTGTAATTGTGATCATCACATCACAACCCTGACTTACTCTGAGGCTGACTCTTTAATGCCTTCCCAGTTGCGATGTGAGATTGCGATTATCACATCGCAACCTGGCTTGCTCTGGGGTCGATTCTTTAATGTCAACCCGCCTCCGATATGCGATTTGTGAAATGTGGGGCCAATGGTGGCCTTCCGCTTGGCACTTCCCCATTCGATGAAGAGTCCTGCCATGTCATCTTCTCCTACCATCTGTCCAAGTCAAACCTTAACTTTGACTTGCTCTAACTTTTTCATATGTGCTCGGATTCGAGTGTTGTTCATACCGTTAGAATCAGGATGATGATAAATTTGATCTGAAGCTAAGTCTATCGAGATTCTGTCACTTTGAGTTTTGAGCCTAATTTTGAGCACCTGATCAGTAGGATACGAACGTT
Organism: Pinus tabuliformis; assembly: GCA_031772625.1. Lineage (NCBI taxonomy): Eukaryota > Viridiplantae > Streptophyta > Pinopsida > Pinales > Pinaceae > Pinus > Pinus tabuliformis. The sequence continues at coordinate 1,394,822,466 of CM062819.1, read as the reverse complement.
GGAGTACAATAGATTCAGTGACAGCTGGCAAGCTTGCACATGGATTTGTAGAGCTTGAAGACATGAAAGGAAGCTTAGTCTGAGCTGCGTGAAGAATTCTGGTGCATAAAATGTAAAGACAAGCGACATGATAAGGATCACTGCCCTGTCTATCAGAATTACCTGATTGGAGGAGGTTCTGTTCCTTTGAAGCCTGAGAAAATTACGGGACCAAGCGCAGTAGTACCCTTATGGTACGCTATCTGCCAGATAGTTGGGAATCATGCGAATGACCATTGCCACCTCTTGCAAAAGTTTGTATAGACACCGCAACAGTTGTTTTGTACCTTCTGTAAGTCAGTTGGGGATGATGAGCGAAACTGCCATAGTTACGAATTAATGATGGAGCGAACCCCTACGTATCGAATGTAGGCATAAAATCAGCCTTAGGATCAAGGCACAAGTGCAGCGAGCAGAGGATTCCAGGGGTGCGAAAGAGGATGTGGAAAAATCATTTGTTATAACTGTGGAGAAGCAGGACATTTTGCCCGCGACTGTCAGAACCCAACATATCCATCCTGTTAGTATTGCAAGCAGTTTGACCATGTGATAGAGGATTTCCCAATGTTGATATCCAAAATGCAGGAGAAAAAAACTCAACAACCCACGCAAAATATACAGATGATGAGGGCGGAACCTCACGAAGAGGACCATAACATCAATATTGTGACGTGAAGTGGTATTGCCATAGGAGAAGAAAAAGGAAACCAATCAGAAATCGAGGGCTGGGTGTGTAAGGCTACCAAAAAGGAGGTCAGATTTGATCTCAACAAGGCTAAGGAAATTTTTATGGAGGCCAAGAAGAAATTCGCTGAGGCTTCTATGTCAGGAAGTCAAGAGAAACTGACTGGAAACAATGAAGTGTAGGATGTGGATCCCTTGCTATTGGCTACTTTTCTGAAAACCTGTATGAAGCTATTGCAGGATAGGAAGGTCGTGGAAGAGATCCAAGAGCTAATTGATAACTATACAGGTAAAATCAAGACTCCTCCCGAATAACGCGTTGTGAGGAAATTGGGAAAACATAAGAAGCAGACAGGGTGTGAAATGAGGCTGATTGCGCAGATTGGAGAGTACGAGATGGATCAAATCATCCTGGATCTGGGATTTGATGCAAACGTGCTGCCAAAGCAGACTTGGGAAAGGATAGGGAGACATGCGCTACAATGGTCTCCTATACAGCTATGCATGGCCAATCAATAGAAGATCATTCCTATGGGGCGCCTATACGAGGTAACAATAGACATTGAGGGAGCGAGCACTCTGGCTGACTTTGAATTAATTGAAATAGTGGATGAAAACAATCTGCACTATTAGGAATTAATTGGGCCTTTGACATGGATACAATAATTAACCTGAAAAAAGGAAGAATGACATTTGAAAGGAAGGCACTCCGGGTTATTGTACCGTTGGATTCCACTGAAGGGGTGTGCTACACCGAACCAGTTCGTGACTATGAAGAAGAAGGCGATTTGGATCAAATATACAAGATCACTACGGGCAATGAAGATTGGATCAATCCCACTGCAGATGGGTGAATTACATGGGATAGAGATAGCCCCTGTACCTCGGATTCAGATGAAGAACTTCAGCATTGGAAAAATACGTTGCACAAAGTTTCAACGCTACGTTGCAATATGATGACAAAATCACTTCTGTGTGTATCGATGGAGGTAATAAATATTCCTCATTATGATGGCTTAGATGATGTTAGTTTGTTTCTAGATAAGTTTGATAGAGAGGTGCCAGAAGAGCATTGCTTCCAGGCTCTTGATTTGGTGCTGTTGCGCGCTACGCCTGCCCGCTGGTGGGGTATGCACAAGGGTAGTTTTTTTGACTGGAAAGAGTACAAGTGAATGATGGAGCTAAGGTTTGGGTACGCGAATACCCACCTACCAGAGAACTATTCAGGCAAGGACGATCCATGCGAGAATTTGGCACAATGGAATCAAGCTTGGGGAGAGGAACCCCAACCTGAATGGGTATGCATCTTTTGTCATACCCTAGATACTATTCCGATGAATTGGTACTTGGAAACAGAGCTGTGCCATGGGACGACTAAGTGAGATATCATGAGGGAAAGTTTCTTGTTAAATTTCAACTTTGAGGATGAATTTACGTGTATTGATGAAGCGCTCTAGGAAATTAAGGCCGTTATCTTCAGATGCCTGAGGAACTAGTAGAATGGGTTCAACTGGACTGGAATACACAACTGTGCCATGCATTAGAATGCTGCAACATGATTGTAAAAGAAGAAGAGGATCCACGAAATATCAAAATTCTAGAGTCTGAGGGATAACGTGAGGTTGAAGGGCCCAAAGCAACAAACCTATTGAAAATAGCAACAAGAAATGATAAAAATAGAATCCAGAATATTCAAATTTTAATTTTTCCTTGAATTAAATTCAAATTTAGTCTCACCAGATACTTGGAAATAATTAATTAATTCATTATGGATTAATTAGTTGGAGAAATTCAAGTTAGAAGTCTTTCCGAAGTCATGCAAGTGTTATCCCTTAAATTAAGGAGATTATCCCTTAATTAAGCATATAAGATTGAGTTATATTTGAGTTATAATTAGTTAACGCAGTTTACTGAGTTAAGTCCAATTAAATTAGTTCCAAACTATTTGAGGAACTAATTGTGAGTTATTAGTCAATTGATGCATGCATGCACTCAACCAGTGTACTCTGGATAACTGAAGATTCCCTCATCAAAAACTCATGCATGTCTATTATGAGAAATACCTAGTTGATATAAATGTCAAGGAAAATGTACTATCAGTTGCATGTTTTCTCCTTTAAAGGAAACTCATGCATGCAGTCAAGGTAAGGTTCCTTGAGGATTGCGCAGTTTTGACAGTGTGTTAGAGCAGTGTGTGAGGGCAGTGTTCCACTGGGTGAAGGAGATCATCCCAGAGGAACTACGCAAAGAAATAGGAGCTTGGAGGGCAGAGAGGAAGGCTTGTGAGAAGATTTGATTGCTTGTGAGCATCAAAGAGAATTGTACTGAGAGTTGGCTAAATGTGAGAGCTAAGGCTTTGTATAATTCTGATGTATTTACACCTTGTATGATAATACAGATAGTGGGGTTTCTAACTGAGGCTTTCCCATGAGTATTTTCCGTGTTTCATGTGTATTGATTCTTCTTCTTATGGTTATATGTGTTAAGCTTTGATTTAGCTTGATCTTTAAGCTTTCGTAAAGCAAATTGATAGTAGAAGTAGATTATAGTATTTTGCTTTAGTATATTGCATTATCGAGTTAATTTGCAGAATTTCTACATGGTATCGGAGCTATATGATCTATAGAGAAATTTCTACATGGTATCAGAGCCTGGTTTATCGGAGCTGTGAATTGTATACGGAGAAGAGAATTCGAAGTTTGAAGTTCAGGGTTGCAGGTTCAAATCGAATTCTTATCATACTTCAAGGTTGGCCAATGGCGATCTATGGCTTGAGACTCGAGTATGCCTTGGAATGCAGCTTGAATTACATAGCATGGAAAGATCACATGGAGGCTGTATTAGAAGACAATGGCTTGAAGGATTTCATTGATCAATAAATCCTAAAGACAGGTTCAACTAATGCACAAGAGTTGGCTGAGTGGAAGAAGTGTGTGGCGAGGGCGAGAAAGATCATCCTTGAGGGATTTCGAGACCATATTGTCTCGAGTCTCCATGGGAAGGATACTCCATATTCAATGTGGAAGACATTGAAGGACCTCTACCAGAACAATAGCGACTAGAGGAAATTGGTGCTCAAGGATAAGCTTCAAAGAATCAAGATGGAGAACGACGATACTATTTCCACATATCTGAACAAGCTCACCACTTGCAGAGATGAGCTTAGAAGTGTGGGAATAACTACTGCCGATGATGATATGGTGAGCCTCACTCTCCTTGGCCTTCCAAAGAGCTAGAATAGCTACCAGGACTCTATGAATGGAAGGGAGAAACTGCCAGATTGAGAACGAATGTGGTCAAATCTCATGCAGGAGGAGATTAGGAGGAGCACACGAGATGGTTCTTCATCCAAGGATGATGATGAAGAAAATATGGCCTTATCATGTAAGGAAATGAAAGGGAAGGAGAAGGATTCTCATTCCAAATCAAATTCTTCTCATGGGGGGAAGAAGGTTGAAAAATCTAAAGTGAGATGCTTTAATTGTCACGTGATGGGTCATTATGCAACTAATTTCCCATCGAAGAAGTCTAAGAAGGGATCCTCAGAAGGATCTGAAGGTGAGGCATTAGCCTCTTAGTTCTAAATGGACTTCACCCTCATCACATGCATGGTGTCATCGATGATGGGTTGTGGTTGGTATCTTGACAGTGGAGCCTCATTCCACATGACAGGTGATAAAAGTTTATTCAGTGCCTTGGAGGAGAAAGACCTTAAGAAGCGCATAGAGATGGGTGATGACGGAACGTATAATGTTTCAGGAGTGGGCATGGTTTCTTTTTAGAGGGAGCATAGACCTCCTATCACCTTGACAGATGTGAAGTATGTGCCTGGACTGAAGACGAAGTTGGTATTGATCGCGATGTTGGAGGACAAAGGCTACGATGTTGTCTTCAGTAAGGGAAAGGTTTTCCTTAGACACATTACCACGAGACAGGTGAAACAGATCAGTTCACGAGTCAAGAACATGTATTCTCTTGAGGTTCAAGATGCATGAAAAGCCTTAAGGAGCAAGGCAAATGTTAGAGACTTGGTGGTAGAGAGGGAGAGTACATTACCTCTCAACATGTTGCCCCAGAAGAAGTCTTAAACAATTGTGGAGGAGTGATAATTAGAGTCAGCAACAGGATCACATGCAGCCATACCTCCAAGTGGGAGGTGGGGTGATGTGAAGTGATAGTCCCAAGAAGGCTGAAATTGGGTAGGATCCGTTGAGAGGTTTTATCTCATGGATCGTACCTTGCTAGGGGAGCCCAAAGTACATAGTAGCAGGAGGAATCAGTGGGATTGATGTAGTCAGAGATCAAAGTGACAAAGGCTAGAGCAGTTAGGTACTGAAGAGCACAGAGAAGGATTGACAGTAGTGCAGAAAGGGAAAGTCAGCCGAAGCGCAAAGTTTTCAATTGACAGAGGCAATAACAGTCAGAGACTTTGATGACAGATGCATCATACTGATTCAGGTTGGATGTTTTTTTTTGTTTCTGGAGTTGTTGGAGCAACAACACTAGAGAGAAGTGTTGCATGCATAACATTCCAAAGGTTCACGATTGGGATCGAGTTGAATTCCTTTCTTGTTGAGAGGGAGTGTTGAAAATAGCAATAAGAAATGATAAAAATAGAATCCAGAATATTCCAATTTTAATTTGTCCTTGAATTAAAATTGTGAATTAAAATTCGAATTTAGTCTCACTAGCTACTTGAAAATAATTAATTAATTCATTATGGATTAATTAGTTGGAGAAATTCAAGTTAGAAGTCTTTCTAAAGTCATGCAAGAGTTATCCCTTAAATTAAGGAGATTATCCCTTAATTAAAGAGATAAGATTGAGTTATATTTGATTTGTAATTAGTTAACTCAATTTATTGAGTTAAGTCCAGTTAAATTAGTTCCAAACTGTTTGAGGAACTAATTGTGAGTTATCAATCAGTTGATGCATGCATGCACTCAACCAGTGTACTTCAGATAACTAAAGATTCCTTCATCAGAAACTCATGCATGTCTATTTTGAGAAAGATCCAATTGAGTTAAATTTCAAGGACAATGTACTATCAATTGCATGTTTTCTCCTCTAAAGGAAACTCATGCATGTAGTGAAGGTAATGTTCCTTGAGGATTACATAGTTTTGACAGTGTGTTAGAGCAGTGTGTGAGAGCAGTGTTCCACTGGGTGAAGGAGATCATCCCAGAGGAACTGCGCAAGGAAATAGGATCTTGGAGGGCAGAGAGGAAGGCTTGTGAGAAGCTTTGATTGCCTGTGAGCATCAAGGAGAATTTTACTGAGAGCTGGCTAGCTGTGAGAGCTAAGGCTTTGTATAATTCTGATGTATTTCCACCTTGTATGATAATATAGATAGTGGGGTTTTTAGCTGAGGCTTCCCCTGAGTATTTTTTGTGTTTCATGTGTATTGATTCTTCTTCTTATGGTTATATGTGTTCAGCTTTGATTCAACTTGATCTTTAAGCTTCCGCAAAGCAAATTGATAATAGAAGTAGATTATAGTATTTTGCTTTAGTATATTACATTATCGGGTTAATCTACAGTCAAATTTTCTATATGGTCTCAGGGCGATATTTGTAGAGAATTTTCAGAATTTCTACATCGTATCGGAGCTAGCTGATCTATAGAGAAATTTCTACAAAACCATGATATAATAGAACCTCTGAAGACCAGGCAAGTAAACATTGGATTCGACGTGCAACCTAAGTTTGCAAAGTGATGCAAGAGAATCTAGACTTAGCCAACAATGTGATGGTTTGTTCACATGTTGTGGCTAAATGTGTTGGATTTCACTGACTTGGGTGGTCAAAAGTCAATTTTGTAGAGAGGGTTGGATCTCTCGAAAATGATCTTTACTTCATTATTGTAATAATTAGAAAATTGTCTTATTTTAGACTAAGGGATAAGTTGTTAGCATAGGTGTGTAATAGAGCTTAAAAAGAGAGATTTGATTGTTAGATTGATTAAAATAGAGATCAAGTTGTTATTACAATTAGAACAGGATTTGACTCACAAAGAGAAGAAAATTTAATGGAAAGGGATTAGCTGAGATGATTGAGAATTGAGTAAGAGGCGAGAGTTTGAGTGTTAGATAGGGGTTTGAGATTGAGATAGAGGTCAAACAAATTGTTGTAATTGAGTCGAGAGGGCCAAGACTCTGTAACTTCTATTATATTGAAGAAATTGATTCAGTGTGCATTTGTGTGTTAATCCCGATGTAGACTCTCGTTTACCTTTGTGTATTCGTGTTCTGAAACGTAAACATGTATTTTCTTTATTTTCACACTTTAATAGTAAATCTTAGTATTTATGTGTTTTTTCACTAAATCGTGGTCATTTAGTGTTAATAAGTAATCTTGGAATTAAGCACTAAAACACTTGTTAAGCACTTTATTTAAGTTTGATTTAATGCACGTGGTTGTATTGGAAAAGCGGGTTTTTCTAGTGAAGGTGGTTATCGGGCGAAGGAAAAGTGGTAAGTGGTAATTCAGGGTGGTCACCTGATTCCATTAACCAAGCGACACGTAGCACTCAGGTGGAGAGAGAAAACTGCTTTATCAGGCGGGTAATCCTTGTGCAAGTGGCTCACCTAATATTGTTATTAACTGTTGGATCAAGTGCGTTTTGACCAACGATGGAGGATCATCGGATTGTTTCGTTGATCGGGGTGAGTGATGACCGTTAGATTTGGAGAGATTAGATCAACGACGTAGAGTGAAGCGCCTGTTTAAAAAGGGAAAGTCAACTTGGGACCAACGTGTTTAGGGCAAAAGTGGGACCTTTAGGATAAAGTAAGCCATGTAAAAAATCTTCTTGAATGCATTTGATTGGTTATAAAGTAGCTAGTAGTCTATTTTTAAGACTATGACCTTAGTTTCATCAGCCTCCTACGTCAATTTTGGTATCGGAGCACATAGATTGAGTTGACTGCAGTAAACATGCTGCTGAGGAGAGGAGATGGCATAGGTCGAGGAAGACCTAAAGCAAATGTAGTTCTGCTGGAAGAGATTTGGAGTCTGCGTACAAGGATGGACACAATGGAGATTTCTTAGAGTAGAACACCTAGTGAAGGAGTTGCCAGTGCTACAGAAGAATCTTCTGGAGAAGAAGAAGAGGAGGAAAATGAAACTACCAAAGCTATCAAGATGTTGGCTAAAGTAGGTGGAAAACTAAAGGTAAAAATTCTTATGTATGAAGGGAGTCTCAATGTAGAAGAGTGAATGGATTGGATCAGTTCATTGGAAAAATATTTTGACTATGAGGAGGTTGACGACAAAAAGAAAGTGAAATTTGCAGTTACCAGATTGAAGGGTCATGCAGCTATTTGGTGGGATGAACTACAAACATCCAGAACAAGAAAAGGAAAGTCCAAGATCAAGAAATGGGACAAAATGGTGAGTAAATTGAAAGCTAAATTTATGCCAAAATATTATCAGTTAAATCTTTTCAAACAGTTACAAAATTTAAGACAAAAAGGAATGTATGTTAAAGAATATACAGAAAAGTTTTATAGATTGAGTATTAGAGTAGGACATGTAGAGGATGACATGGAAAAGGTAGCTAGATATATCAATGGCTTAAGATATGACATATAGGATGAGATCAGCTTGCTGAGTCTGAAGACCATTGAAGATGCCTATCAAGCAGGTTTGAAGGCAGAAGAGAAGATGTTGAGAAAACAAAATTAGAGGAATAGAGGGAAAAGTTCAATAAGAGGTAGAGGAACTACCATACCAAGGGTTCAGCAACATCAACATGAAGCAAGAAGTTCAAGTAGTAGACCACCGAAGAGGGGAGATTTTAATAGAGGAATATTTTCACCTAGAGGAAGAGGTCGAGGAAGAGATATTCAGTGTTACACATGTGGAGAATGGGGACATGTATCATGGGACTGTCCTCATAATAGAACAACAAGCTAGAGAAATGTGAATGTGGCTGAGGCAAAGCAAGAAACACCTCAAATTACAGAAAAGGAAGAATCCCCTGAAGTAGGAGAATCCCTGTTGTTGAAAAGGGCATTGCTTAAGACAAAGAAAGAGACTAGAGAACCATATCAGAGGAAGAATTTAGTCAGAACTACATGCAAACCAAAAGGTAAATGTTGTAAAGTGATAATTGACAGTGGAAGCACTAATAACCTTGTTTCTATAGAGATGGTGGATAAGCAAAGATTAGTGAAGACAGTACACCCTACTCCTTACAAAGTGTCATGGTTGCAGAAAGGACATCAAATTATTGTTACAAAACAATGCAAGGTAGAGATACAGATTGGTACTTATAAAGATGTGATATTGCGTGATGTAATGCCAATGGATGTATGCCATGTATTGCTAGGAAGACCTTGGCAGTTTGATCGGAAAGCTATCCATGATAGGAGGAAAAATACTTATACTCTGGAGAAGGATGGAAATAAACATACACTGTTGCCATTGAAGGATGAAGCTAACAAAGGAGCACCTTGAAATAGTGTTATGCTGATGAGTGGAAAGGAGATGTTGCAAGAGGTTGGAAAAGGTGAAGAAATGCATTTTCCTGTCATAGGGAGACCTAAGGTAATTTTGACTTCCATAAACTTAGATGATTTACCTGAAGAAATCAAAAATCTGTTGAATGATTTTGCTGATATTATTGTGGATGAGTTGCCAAATGCATTTCCACCAATTAGGAGTATTAGTCATCATATTGATCTAATACCAGGAGCAAGTTTTCCAAACAAAGCATCATACAGATTAACTCCTCAAGATAATGCAAATGTTGGAAAACAAGTGCAAGCACTGATGAATAAGGGACTAATCAGAGAGAGTCTTAGTCCATGTGCTGTACCAACAATACTCAGTCCAAAGAAAGGAGGTGAATGGCATATGTGTACAGATTCCAGAGCCATAAACAAGATCACTATCAGGTATAGGTTTCCTTTACCACGCATGGATGATTTGATGGATTAATTGCGTGGGTAAAAGTATTTTACTAAAATAGATCTGAAGAGTGGATATCATCAAATAAGAATTAGAGAAGGAGATGAAGGGAAGATTGCATTTAAATCAAACAATGGGTTGTATGAGTGGTTAGTGATGCCTTTTGGACTCACTAATGCACCTAGCACGTTCATGAGATTGATGAATGAAGTCTTGAAGGAATATGTAGGCAAGTTTGTCATTGTTTATCTTGATGATATTCTAGTTTTTAGTAGAAGTAAAGAAGAACATCTTAAATTGGTTTTAAGAACACTGCAGAAAGAGAAACTACTGATAAATATGAAGAAATGTAGTTTCATGAAAGAAGAATTAATTTACTTGAGATTTGTAGTTTCTAAAGAAGGGTTGAAAATGGATCTAGAGAAAGTCTAAGCAATTTGGAACTGGCCTATTCCAAGGAATATATTTGAGGTAAGAAGTTTTCATGGTCTTGCAAGTTTTTATAAGAAATTTATGAGAGGTTTTAGTCAGATTTGTGCACCAGTTATTGAAACAATCAAGGAGACTACTTAGCCATTCAAGTGGATAGAAGCAACAGACAAGAATTTTAAGTTACTAAAGAGGAAAATCACAGAGAAACCGGTTTTGGCTTTACTTGATTTTGAAAAAGTATTTCAAGTTGAAACAGATGCTAGTGGAGTTGCAATTGGAGCAGTTTTGAGTCAGGAACAAAGACTAATAGCATAATTCAGTGAGAAATTAAATGAAGCTAAGAAGAAGTCTTCTTCTTATGATAAAGAATTTTATGCTATTGTACAAGCCTTAAAAAAATGGAGACATTATTTGCTACCAAAGGAGTTTATATTGTATTTTGACAATCATGCATTACAGTTCATAAGCAACGAGCCAAAATTGAACCAGAAACATGCCAAGTGGGTAGAGTTTTTGCAGAGTTTTACTTTTGTGATAAAACACACAAGTGGTAAGTTGAACAAAGTTGTTGATACTTTAAGCAGGGTAAATTTCATTGTGCAAGAATTCAAAGTTGGTGTTGTAGGATTTGAAGAAATGGTTGAAATGTATAAAGATGATGTAGAATTCAAAGATATTTATACAACAATACAAAATCCAATAGTTCATAACATAATTCAGTGGTTAGATTATCTTATCCAAGGAGGTTTATTGTTTAAATGCAACAAGTTGTGCATTCACAAATGTTCTATGAGGGATAACTTAATAAAGGAGAAACACAGTGGAGGATTATCTGGTCACTTTGGACAAGACAAAACCTTTTCTTAGGTAAATACTTTTTACTATTGGCCTAAGATGTAGACTGATGTTAAGAGATTTGTTGAGAAGTGCAGGATATGTCAGCATGCTAAAGGGAGAAGCTAGAATACAGGATTGTACCAACCATTGCCAATACCAAACTGACCATGGGATGCAGTTAGCATGGATTTTGTTTTGGGGTTACCTAAAACTCAAAGGGGGAATGATTCCATTTATGATAAAGAATTTTATGTTATTGTACAAACCTTAAAAAAATGGAGACATTATTTGCTACCAAAGGAGTTTATATTGTATTCTGACGATCATGCATTACAGTTCATAAACAACCAACCAAAATTGAACCAAAACATGCCAAGTGGGTAGAGTTTTTGCAGAGTTTTACTTTTGTGATAAAACACACAAGTGGTAAGTTGAACAAAGTTGCTGATGCTTTAAGCAGGGTAAATTTCATTATGCAAGTTGGTGATCCGATAATCACCCTATGAGTGACCTTAGTTAAAGATTTATTGAATAAAGGTATTGCAGACTCATGTGCTGGTGTCTATGCTATTGAAGCAATGGATTGATCAGATTGCCAATACACAGACACTTAAATTGAAAGACAACAAAGAAATACAGTAAGAAAATACAAGAACACAAGAAATTAATAAGGAGTTCACCCTATTCTCCAGGGCTACATCTCTGGTCCAGATTTCAGTGGTGGCCTTATTTTATTGTGTCTTGAGCAGGGAGTTACAATGCAGGAACTCAATATGAGTCACCTGAAACATATTTGCTTGGCAGGGTGGTTCTTGGATTCCCCAAGCCACTGGTGTTCACAAAATCTTTTTCCTACTAGCTCTGTGAACTTTTGGTTTACAATGGAAAGAGCCCAATATGGTGCTCAGTCCAAATAGTTCCTCTCTTGGATGGCTTGAATCTCTCAAGCTCTCTGGTGCTCGACGCTGCCTTTGGTCAGCTTAGCCCTCTGTCCTCTTCTGATTTTGCTTCACTGTCTTCTTCTCTCTGTGTTCCATCCTCCTCTCGGGATTCTGGTCTCTCTGTCTCTCGAGGTTCTCTGTCCCTCTCTGTCTTTATGTCTTCTGTCTCTGTTCATGGCTTTGAAGCCATTCGTTCCCATGTTTGTTCGACTCCTCTTTTGCCTCTGTCGAATCACATTCTGTAGCTGCGTTTGGAGTTCCCTGTTCAACATCATCATCAGCTCACAGGGAGTGGCTAAATGTCCTCCTGTAACTCGCACCAGCCTACTTCCTTGGTTGAATTATTTGGTTACGTCGTGGAATGAGTCTTCTTCTACCGTGGCGATCAAAACGGACCCCAAATCCTTCTAAAACGCTGCTTAATCCCTCGTCGATTCCGCTTCTCCATTGGGTGTGATCTCAGCCGTCCGATCTAGATCCCCCAGATCCAATGTCGTTCACTCATTTCGCGTAGTTGACTTGATTGACCGTTAGCGCGTGATGAACGACGGTTTTCTCTCTCCTCTGCTCACCATGCATCGATCGCTAAGTGGGATCACTCCAATTTCTCCAAAATTGCTTACCGTTTGAGCACGCCCCGATCAATACTACCGGTTTTTTGGAGCATTAGTTCTGCCTTGTACTTTAGTTCTTTTTTGCTTTTCGCCTTACGGTTCCCCGGCTCCCCACGTGACCGAGTGCTCGGGGCTTCCCCATTTCGAGCCTTTTCGCCCAACGATGTGCAATTAGCGCTAAGCGCTAATCGTGCATCAAAATCCACCTCCATTTCTCGATCTGGGCCTCCCAGGGGCTAATTCGACCTCCCACGCAGTCTCCATGGGCCTCGGTCAGTGTGCTTTGACCGAGGTCCTCGTCGTTCCACACTGGCTGCCATTGCCACTAGTTCAGGGTGTTTTTGATCGCTGTTTTGGAATTCTTTGATGTTTGTTCTGACCTGATACAGTCATGGTTCTTTTTACAGTTATTTATGGATCCAATTCAGATCACGACCTTCCCACTAAAAAAGCTTTTGGACCACCAAAAGTTGGTTTTCAAGCATCGACTAAGTGAGGGTATTGTTTTTTCACTTGCCCAATCTCAATCCACTTCGCACTGCTTGGCTTTGAACCTTTGAGCCCAATCCTGAGGTACTCCATATCTCCCTTGCACATCGTCCTCACCTTCCTATCCAGTACTGTGTCTTCCTGTAAGTCATTAAGATATTCAAGTAGTAGGTCATCAGTAGAAGGCAATTGACTTTGCTCTTCAGGGTCCTCAATCATTGAAGGTTCAAACAATCTCAAGCAATCTGCATTTACGACTGAGTAGATGTGCATGTACGCTGGTAAATCAAGGCGAAAAGCATTTTCACCAATCTTTTGAAGTATCCTAAAGGGTACATACCTGATAGGCTTTATCTTTTTACCTTCACCTTGCATCCTGTCCTTGCTGATATATAGCCAGACTTGGTCTCCAACTTGAAAACTATGCTCCATCTGATGCTTGTCATGCCTAGCCTTGTACTTGGCTTGGCTCTTTTCCAGCTGTTCCTGTACTGCCTGGTGGATCTCCTGGATATGTTCAATGAACCTAGTTGCCCTATCCACATCACTGTGTCCATCAACCGTGGTATCTTTACCAAAGACAAAATCTAAAGGAGACCTTGGTGTGAAACCAAAATAGGTCTCAAAAGGAGATCTCTGTGTAGAAGAGTGTTTTGCTCTGTTGTAAGCATGCTGCACATAACACAAGTGTTCATCCCAAAGCTTAGGATGTTTGCTGCAATATCCTCTCAGTAACTGGATCACTGTCCTGTTAACTACTTTTGTCTGGCCATCAGTTTGTGGATGAAAAGCTGTGCTTTTCTTCAGTTTGGTGTCCATCAGTTCCCACAGACTGGACCAAAACTTCCCCACAAATCGGGTGTCTCGATAAGATACAATGGAAGTGGGTAATCCAAAATGAACCCATACATGTTCAAAGAACAATTTTGCAGTCTGTTCAGTTGTAATTTGTTTATTACAGGGTATCAAAATACACATTTTGTTGAACCTATCCACAACAACATATAAATAATCATGACCTTTCCTAGATTTAGGTAGCCCTCCAACAAAATCCATGGAAACACTTTCCCAAGGGTGAGAAGGAATTGGCAATGTAGTGTACAAGCCTAGTTTTCTATTGCTGGGCTTGCTTTTAGCACACATAGAACACCCTCTTACATATCTAGAAACTATCTCATTCATTTTCGGCCAATAACAAAACCTTTGTAGCTGTGCAACTGTTTTACTTACCCTAGAGTGACCTGATATCAGAGAAGTGTGTGCTTCCCTAATTATCTTTATCCTCTCAGTTTGTGGAATGTAGAGTTTCCCACAATGATATAAGAGTCGGTCCTTCACATGATAGTCCAATTCTTCTACTCTTTTTCCTTGACTCAAAGTTGCATATACATCTTTAAAGTCCATATCCTGAGCATATTGTTCAATGTAGCTTTCATGTAGTATAGAATTATGCTTAAGTATTGTAGATGCATTTATAATGGGTCTAGATAACATGTCTACAACCTTGTTATGTATGCCCTTTTTATATCTGATGACTAAATGAAATTGTTGTAGAAAACCCATCCATCTGTAATGTTTTGATTGCTGCAACTTAGTTTGGGAGTGTAGATATTGAAGTGGTTGATGATCAGTATGTATTACTGTCTCTTTGCCCATTAAGTAATGTTTCCACTTTTTCACACTCTAAACTAATGCATACAATTCTTTATCATAGGTAGGATAGTTAACTACTGCAGGATTAAAAGTCTCAGAATGATAACATATGGGTTTATCGTGCTGTGTCAACACTGCTCCCATGGCATAGTCATTGGCATCAGTTTGGATCTCAAATGGTCTTTGCAAATCTGGCAGTGCTAGTACAGGTGTTGTACTAGTCTTTTCTTTCAAGGTGTCGAAGGCTTTCTGATGTTTGGCTCCCCATTGAAACACCTTATTCAATCCTGTTAAAGCATGTAAGGGAGCTGCAATTGAGGAAAAGTTAGCAATGAACTTCCTCCGATATTGTGCTGCTCCTAAGAAGCTTCTCACTTCTGTAGCAGACTTGGGTGTAGGCCAGTTTACAATGACTGCCACTTTAGAGGGATCTATTTGCAATTCACCTCCCCCTACTATATGAACCAAGTAGTTTAGAGATGTTTTGCCAAATTCACATTTTGAGAGTTTAACATAAAGTTTTTCTCTTTTCAAAACATCTAATGTCTGCTTAACATGCTTTAAATTATCTTCCCACGTTTTACTAAAAATCAGAATGTCATCTAGGTACATAATAACAAAATCATCAAGAAAAGGTCTGAGTACATCATTCATTAATCTTAAGAAAGTAGCAGGAGCATTGGTCAAGCCAAAAGGCATAACCAACCATTCATACAATCCCTGCTTTGTTTTGAAAGCAGTCTTCCATGCATCTTGCTCTGCAACCCTGACCTGATGGTATCCACTGTGCAAATCTAGCTTGGTGAAATAAACAACTTCCTTTAATTGATCTAAAATATCATCTACGCAAGGAAGGGGATAAAGATTTTTGATTGTTATCTTATTCAATGCTCGGTAATCAATGCACATTCTCCATGAGCCATCTTTCTTTCTCACCAAAATGATTGGTGACCCACATGGTGATGTGCTAGGCTTGATGAACCCCTTCTCGAGCAACTCCTACCCCTGCTTCTTGATTTCAGCATTCTCTAAAGCAGACAACCTATACATTCCAATGTTAGGCAATCTAACATCTTGCTGCAAAATAATATCATGTACTATTCCCTTTTTGGGTGGTATACCTTTAGGTTCTTGAAATAAGACATCATATTCTGAAACAACCTTTTCTATATCAGCTTGCTGTTCGGCATTATAGCCCTCAAATACATTGGTTTTATCAGGTTTCTTTTCCTTTACAACCATCAGTAAGAATTGTTTGCAGGAATTTATCATTCTTTTCATTTGCCCTGAGTTTATGAGAGTATAATTATTCTTGAGCTTATGAGCTCTCACAAGGTATTCGATTCCATCTTTAACAAGTAGATACTTGTTCTCAGATCTATAGAAAATAGCGTTTCTATCATACAAGTAAGGACTTCCTAAAACAATTCCACATATATCCAAAGGAATTATGTCTAAATCAACCTCATTTACAAATGTTGACCCAAAATAAAACTTGAGTTTGCACTGTATAGTCACTTGTAGTTGTGCTTTATCATTCAACCATCCTAATGGGTATGGTTTCTTATGAGGTGTAGTTGCTAATCCCAATTTCTTTACAATTGCTTCAGAAATTAGATTTACTTATGAGCCACTATCAAACAAAGTATCAATCTTTTGATTGTTGGAAACAACTCGAATATGGAAAAGATCATGTCTTTTTCTCTCATTTTCTTCATCAATAACAGATTGAGCAGAATTACTAGTAGATGCTTCAGAATTCTTACCTTTTATACCTGTGGCTGCAATAGTTGTTTCATCTCCTGAGTCTGACCCCAAATCTTTTTGAATAGCTGCAACAATCTTCTTCTTCTTGCCCTTAGACTTCTTAGGTCTCAACTCTGGATGTAGAATCCAAAAATGCTCATCATCATGCCCATCCTTTTTACAGTGAGTGCATGAAGCTTTGCTTTTCTGTGCAGTGTTAGCCTTCCTTTCTTTCCACTTCTTCTTTCTTTTCTCCTTGCTCTTGCTTATAGTGGGTTGGGATGTTCCCCCAACTTCTGGATTTCCATTCTTTCCTCTAGCTTCTAGATGAGTAGCTTGTACATATACCTCATCTATACTAGTGGGATTAAACATGAGGATGGTATGCCTCATGTAGCTGTGTAGACCACCAATGTACTTCAAAAGAGTCTCTAGTGAGTCTAATGAGATACCCAACATCAATGCTCTCTTTCTGAATTCTTGAGTGTACGCTTGCACACTTTGCCCTTTCAACTGTCGAAGAGTTTGCCAACTCATCATGACTTGTTGCATGTAGGCCAATGGATAGAACTGCTTCTTGATTGCAGAAACAAATTCACTCCAGATAAAGATAGTCTTACCATGTCTTTTCATATCAGCTTGGGTTCTGCCTTCCCACCAAACCAAGGCAGTGCCTCCTAGGCGTAGGCTTGCCAGTTGAATCTTACTCTTGTATGAGTCTATGTTCTGTACCGTGCAATACACATCAATTTGTCTAATCCAATTGTCCAACTTTTCAACATTTAGCTCTCCATCATATATATGCAAATCAAACTTAACAACTAGCTTGATCAAAGATGCTTTCTTATTATGCACAGGGCTATTAGGAGGTGTGAGAAATCTTTCCTCTTTCCATTTTCCTTTGGAGTGGTCATGGAAGTGAGACTCATCTTCTTCTTTATCTTGTTTAGAACCTGAGGAGTCTTCATCCTTATGCTTTCTAAAGTCCTTATAAATTTCTTCTACCATAGACTTTATAGCTAGGAAACTTTCTATGAATTGAGGGTTTGGCCCCACAGAACCTTCCTCTGACATTCTCTTTCGAGGATAAACTCTCAGGATTAGTTTCCACCAACTCTCCTTCTCCTAATTTGAGCTTTGATCTAGTGAGCATTCACAACTAAACCAACACAAGCTTGTCTAACCTTACAGCCTAAAGCTCTGATACCAATTGATTTGATAATCACCCTAGGAATGACCTCAGTTAAAGATTTATTGAATAAAGGTATTGCAGACTCATGTGCTGGTGTCTATGTTATTGAAGCAATGGATTGATCAGATTGCCAATACACAGACACTTAAATTGAAAGACAACTGAGAAATACAGTAAGAAAATACAAGAACACAAGAAATTAATAAGGAGTTCACCCTATTCTCCAGGGCTACATCTCTGGTCCATATTTCAATGGTGGCCTTATTTTATTGTGTCTTGAGTAGAGAATTACAATGTAGGAACTCAATATGAGTCACTTGAAACATATTTGCTTGGCAGGGTGGTTCTTGGATTCCCCAAGCCACTAGAGTGCACAGAATCTTCTGCCTACCAGCTCTGTGACCTTTTGGTCTACAATGGAAAGAGCCCAATGTGGTGCTCAGTCCAGATAGTTCCTCTCTTGGATGGCTTGAATCTCTCAAGCTCTCTGGTGCTCGAAGCTGCCTTTGGTCAGCTCAACCCTCTATCCTCTTCTACTTTTGCTTCACTGTCTTCTTCTCTCTGTGTTCCGTCCTCCTCTCGGGATTCTGGTCTCTCTGTCTCTCGGGGTTCTCTGTCCCTCTCTGTCTCTGTGTCTTTTGTCTCTGTTCATGGCTTTGAAGCCATTCGTTCCCATGTCTGTTCGGCTTCTCTTCCGCCTTCGTCGAATCACCTTCTACAACTGCGCTTGGAGTTCCCTGTTCAACATCATCATCAGCTCATAGGGAGTGGCCACATGTCCTCCTGTAACTCGCGCCAGCCTGCTTCGTCAGTTGAATTCTTCGGTTACGTCGTGGAATGAGTCTTCTTCTACCGTGGCGATCAAACTAGACTCCAAATCCTTCTAAAATGTAGCTTAATCCCTCATCGATTCCTCTTCTCCATCGGGCGCGATCTCAGCCATCCGATCTAGATCCCCTAGATCCAACGCCGTTCGCTCATTTCGCGCGGTTGACTTGCTCAACCGTTAGCACGTGATGAACGGCGGTTTTCTCTCTCCTCCGCTCGCCATGCATCGATCACTGAGTGGGATCGCTCCAATTTCTCCAAAACTGCTTACCGTTTGAGGGTGCCCCGATCAATACCGCCGGTTTTTCGGAGTGCGAGTCCTGCCTTTTCCTTTAGCACTTTTTCGCTTTTCGCCCTACGGTTCCTTGGCTCCCCATCCAATTGAGTGCTCGGGGCTTCCCCATTTTGAGCCTTTTCACCCAGCGATGCACGATTAGTGCTAAGCGCTAATCGCACATCAAAATCCACCTCCGTTTCCCGATCCGGGCCTCCCAGGGGCTAATTCGGCTTCCCGCGCAGTTTCCATGGGCCTTGGTCAGTGCGCTTTGACCGAGGTCCTCGTCGTTCCACATTGGCTGCCATTGCCACTGGTTCAGGGTGTTTTTTATCGCTATTTTGGAATTCTTTGATGTTTGTTCAGACCTGATACAGTCATGGTTCTTTTGATAGTTCTTTATGGATCCAATTCAGATCAGTTGGTGTTGTAGGATTTGAAGAAATGGTTGAAATGTATAAGGATGATGTATATTTCAAAGATATTTATACAGCAATATGAAATCCAGTAGTTCATAATAGAAGTCAGTGGTTAGATTATCTTATCCAAGGAGGTTTATTGTTTAAAGGAAACAAGTTGTGCATTCCCAAATGTTCTATGAGGGAAAACATAATAAAGGAGAAACACAGTGGAGGATTATCTGGTCACTTTGGACAAGACAAAACCTTTGCTCAGGTAAATACTTTTTACTATTGGCCTAAGATGCAGACTGATGTTAAGAGATTTGTTGAGAAGTGCAAGATATGTCAGCATGCTAAAGGGAGAAGCCAAAATATAGGATTGTACCAGCCATTGCCAATACCAAACCGACCATGGGATGTAGTTAGCATGGATTTTGTTTTGGGGTTACCTAAAACTCAAAGGGGGAATGATTCCATTTATGTTGTGGTAGATAGATTTTCCAAGATGGCACATTTCATTGCATGTAAGAAGACTAGTGATGCAACACATATTGCTAATCTATTTTTTTTTTCAGAAATTGTAAGATTACATGGATTGCCTATAAGTATTGTGTCTGATAGAGATACAAAGTTTGTAGGGAATTTTTGGAGAACTCTTTGGAAGAAACTAGGTACTAACCTCAGTTTCAGTTCAGCATACCATCCTCAAATAGATGGACAGACCGAAGTGGTAAACAGAAGCTTGGGAAACATATTGAGAAGTTTAGTGTATCAAAATCCTAAGAAGTGGGATTTAACACTAGCTCAAGCTGAGTTGCTTACAATGACACTCCAAACAGAAGTACTGGAATGAGTCCATTTCAGATTGTTTTTGGGATGAATCCAAGAGGTGTGCATGAGCTCAGAAATTTGGGTAAACAATAGACAAGAAGTGCAAAAGCTGAAGAGTTTGCAGAGCAGATGTAGAGACTATAAGAATATGTCAAAGGAAGATTGCAGGAAAGTAGTGGAAAATACAAACAAAGAGCAGATATGAAAAGACGAGAGAAAGAATTCCAAGTGGGAGATTTAGTGATGGTGTATTTGAGAAAAGAAAGATTTCCTACTAAGACTTACAATAAACTAAAAATGAAAAAGATAGGACCATGTAGAATTGTAAGAAAGTTTTCAACTAATGCTTATGAAATTGAATTGCCAGAAGGAATTGGAATATCACCTATCTTCAATATTGCAGATTTGTATCCATACAAAGAAACATAGACAGAGCTACAAGAGGAAACTACAGAAGATGAAGTTCAAACTTTGAACTGGGAAGAACAAATGCCAAAGACAGTAAGAAAGAGGTGGAAGCTATTTTGGAGAAAAGAGTATCCAAAAGAACTAGAGGACAAGTTTATTTTCAGTATCTAGTCAAATGGAAAAGACAACCAGTGGAGGATGCTACTTGGTTGACAACAACAGAGTTGCAGAAGTATGGAGTAAAACCTGAAAGTCTAAGGAATGATTCTTTTGTTCCCCGAGAGTCTGATGCAGGAGCATTTGGACTTAACCAACAATGTGATGGTTTGTTCACATGTTGTGGCTAAATGAGTTGAATTTCACTGACCTAAATGGTGAAAAGTCAGTTTTGTAGAGAGGGTTGGATCTCTCGAAAATGATCTTTACTTCATTATTGTAATAATTAGAAAATTGTCTTATTTTAGACTAAGGGATAAGTTGTTAGCATAGGTGTGTAATAGAGCTTAAAAAGAGAGATTTGATTGTTAGATTGATTAAAATATAGATCGAGTTGTTAGTATAGTTAGAATAAGATTTGACTCATAAAGAGAAGAAAATGTAATGGAAAGAGATTAGCTGAGATGATTGAGAATTGAGTAAGAGGCGAGAGTTTGAGTGTTAGATAAGGGTTTGAGATTGAGACAGAGGTCAAACAAATTGTTGTAATTGAGCCGAGAAGGCCAAGACTATGTAACTTTTGTTATATTGAAGACATTGATTCAATGTGCATTTGTGTGTTAATCTTGGTGTAGACTCTCGTTTACCTCTGTGTATCCACATTTTGAAACGTAAATGGGTATTTTCTCTGTTTTCACACTTTAATGGTAAATCTCAATATTTATGTGTTTTTTCACTAAATCGCAGCCATTTAGTGTTGATAAGTAATCTTGGAATTAAGCGCTAAACCACTTGTTAAGCACTTTATTTAAGTTTAATTTAATGCACGTGGTTGTATTGGAAAAGTGGGTTTTCCCAGTGAAGGTGGTTATCGGGCGAAGGAAAAGTGGTAAGTGGTAATTCGGGGTGGTCACCCGATTCCATTAAATAAGCGACACGTATCACTCAGGTGGAGAGAGAAAACTAATTTATCGGGCGGGTAATCCCCGTGCAAGTGGCTCACCCGATATCGCTATTAATCGTTGGATCAAGTGCGCTTTGATAAATGGTGGAGGATCATCTGATTGCTTCGTTGATCGAGGTGAGTGATGACCGTTAGATCTAGAGAGAGGAGATCAATGGCGTAGAGTGAAGCGCTTTTTAAAAAAGGGAAAGTCAACGTGGGATCGACGTGTTTGGGGAAAAGTGGGACCCTCAGGATAAAATAAGCCACGTACAAAATCCGCTTGAACACATATAATTGGTTATAAAGCAACCAATAGTCTATTTTTAAGACTAACACCTTAGTTTCATCAGCCTCCTCCGTCACAAAGATATGCGATTATTGGGATCAAGATATAATTGATAAAGTTGTGGAGCTACTACGCAAATACCAAGACTTGTTTCCTACCAAGTTCTCGGATCTGAAGGGAATAGTAGGGGATCTAGGTGTAATCAAGATCACTCTAAAGCTCGATGCAAAGTTTGTGAAACAGAGACACTATCATCTAAACCCCAAATATAAGGAGAAGGTGCGCAAAGAACTGGACAAAATGTTGGAGGCTGTAATCATCGAGCCTATGGAAGAGTCTGATTGGGTAAGCCCTATGGTTGTTCAGGAAAAGAAGCAACACGATGAAATCAGGATATGCGTAGATTTGAGGAAGCTCAATGATGCATGCGTTCATGGCCTATTTCCCACACCATTTACGGATGAAGTTTTGGAGAATGTTGGCGGGCAGAAAGCCTATTTGTTCATTGATGGATTCTCAGGGTACCATCAGATTAAGATCACGCCGAATGATCGCAACAAGACCACCTTCGCGACAGAGTGGGGATGCTTCTAGTACACAGTGATGCCATTCGGGCTGAAGAATGCGCCCATGATCTTCTCAAGGGTTGTAATTGTAACTTTTAAAGAGTTCATCCATAAATTCTTAGAAGTGTATTTTGATGACTAGACTGTGTTTGGGTTGGTAAAGCACCACATTGCAAGTCTATGCCTTATGTTGGATACTTGTCGCAGATACCAGATTGCCCTGAATTTGAAGAAATGTATCTTTTGTGTGCCTTATGGGATCCTACTAGGCCATGTGGTATGCAAGCAGGGATTAATGGTTGACCCTGTGAAGATAACTGTTATTGTCAATTTAAAGGCTTCCAAGAATGTAAAGCAGCTAGGCGCAACCCTAGGCGGCATCAGATACTATAGGAAGTTTATCAAAGCTTATGTGTAGATAAATACGCCAATGGAGAAATTACTAAAGGACACGACTTTCTGATGGGATGAAAAGTGTTAGAACAATTTAGATGTTTTAAAGGAAAAGATGGTGACTGCACCCATTTTGGTGTTCCTAGACTGGAAGAAAAAATTTCATGTTCATGTGGATGCCTCCTGTATTGTGTTGGGTGCAGTATTGACCCACCCAATCGAAGGCGAGATCGATCACCCTATAGCATTCGCGAGAAAGAAACTATCAAAGGCAGAGAAGAACTACTTAACTACAGAGCGCGAAGGGTTGGCGATGGTATACGCGGTACAATAATTTCGACATTACCTATTAGGCGCACATTTCAAAATTTACACAGATCACTTCACTCTCAAGTACCTGGTCAGCAAGCTTGTTTTGGGGGGAAGATCTGTTGGTGGCTATTGCTCTTTCAAGAATACGATTTTGAGGTGATTGTGAAGCCTGAAAGATTCAATGCGGGACTAGATCACTTATCTCGAATTGAGACAGGTGAAGAACCCACTAGTTTGGAAGAAGGATTTCTGGATGCATAACTCTTTGCTATACGTGTCACAGACGATCACTTTGCTGACATAATCCAGTTTTTAACCACTGGTACAGCTCCAAGGGATATTCTACACAATAGAAAAAGGAATTGGTGGTCCACGCGACTGATTTTTCTGTAATAGCAGGACACTTGTATAAGATGGGCTCCAATGAAATACTGCGCCAATATGTTTTAGAGTTTCAACGATCTAGCATCCTCACCAAAGCAAATGGAGGAGTGGTGGGAGGACACTATGTAGGCAGGGTAACCGTGCAGAAGATTCTGTGCACAGGTTTGTGGTGGCTAACGGTGCATAAGGATTCTAAAGTGTATTTCAGGGCATGCGATGCTTGTCAACGGAAGGGGAAGCCATCACAGAGGAACGAACTGCCATTAAACCTGTAGATCTCGTTGTAGGTGTTTGACAAATGGGCGATTGACTTTGTGGGTCTGATACAACCACTAGGGAAAAAGATGGTCACGCGGTACATTATTACTACGACTAAGTATTTGATGAGATGGGTGGAAGCACAACTAGTCAAAGATTATAGCTTTGCTACAGCTATGAAGTTCCTTTTTGGGTTTGTCTTGACTCGGTTTGGGTGTCCTAAGATATTTATGAGCGATAGGGGTACACATTTCTTAAATGAAACAATTGTCGCGATGCTTGAAAAATTTCTAGGTTTATCATCAAAAGAGTATGCCCTATCATACTCAAGCTAATGGTATGGTTGAAGTGTTCAATAAGATTATCGAAAGCGCGGTTACAAAGGTCTGCAACGTGAAACGAAATGATTGGGATGTACACATACCAATGGTCCTATGGGCATATAGGACGACGTGTAAAAAGTTGATCGGCAAAACTTCGTACAGATTGGTCTATGGGATAGAGGCTGTGATGCCCATGGAGTATATTGTTCTGAGTCATTCCATTGCCGAAGGGGTCCCTGCGTGCACAGTCTAACGAAGGGAACACTCAATTGTGATAGCTCAAGAACCTAGGCATCAATATCGCGACACTTCCTATTTAGACCCTCTATGAATTACATCAAGGAGTATCCGACGAGCTTAGGGTGAGGGAGCAGCACATGCTGGTGGTGATCAACGAGGTCAAGACCAATAATGAGAAGATATTCGTAGAAAACGCGCAGATGCTGAAGGAGAAGGAAGAAATGGCCATGCGCAGCCAAAACTTGGAAGCATCAATTACACAGGCATGCAGTATGCTGCCAGAGCTCCACATTCCTGAAGACAAAGAGTCAGCAGAAAAGATTCAGAAGTTGGTTGCAGCGGTCAGGGGAATCACAGGATGAAATTAGCTGAGTCCGATTTGAAATTCAGAGGAAGATTTGAGAGTTGCAGTTGAATTTACAGCCGATCACTCCGTTGGAAGTCCGGGAACAATGTGGAACATATCTCTTCGAGTAGACTATGGAACTTTGGACATCTCTGCAGGAGGACCTCACTCTACATAATATTGGTACGAATACAAGGGAGAAGCGACAACAATTTGACGAAACCAGGTTGACTGTGTGCACTTTGGTGTCAGTCCATCGCTTCACTTGGCTATAGGAAGGACAACAGTTGCAGACAGAGATTGAAGAGCTGCAAGGTAAAGAGGCCATCTTAAGGGCCACGACATAACCATGGACAGAGGAAGCAAATCGTCTCACTCTATCAGTTCAAGAGAAGTTGAAGACCATCCAGCAAATGCAAAGGACCATGGGACTTGCAGTGGAAGGCCCTACTACAAAGAAGCTGGTCGAAGAAGTACAACACGCTGCGGTAAAGAGTACTGCTGACCTACAAGTGCTGAAGATGGAGTTCCATGAACTCTAGAACAAGATTTCTACACCAATCAAGTGAATCGAGGGTTAGTCACCCAATTTTTGTTGGGGGCCTATTGGGATAGGGTCCCTGGGGTCAAGTTTGGTCAAATTTTGAGTAAATTTTAATATCTTTTTGTATAAAGTGTAAAGTCTCCACAAAATGTGGAAGCATAGCGCGAATCTAGTATGGGTAAAAGGGGCTTTAGTCCCTTAGGTGGGTAATTCATAGGAATATTTTGAAACCCACCTATGGTCCGCGAACCACGGTATTGTAAGAAAATTTCTATATATAGATGAGTCATAGCGAGTCTAGAGAGATAAATTTTTGATAAGAATCTTGGTAAGGGAAGTAAGCTAAGTCAGGAAAGGTCTATTTCCTATACTTAGGCAAACGAGGAAGGCTCCTGTAGCTAAATGTGTGGAGACCTTGGTAAGTCCACAGGTTGAGTGCGTGGGCCCTTGCAGCTGAGTGAGCAGGGAAAAGAAGTTTGTATTTGAACGATTATACACAATAAAGGCAGTTTTGAGCCAATTTGGATGCATATGTGTATTATTTCTTATTTCTGAAAGTATCTATAATTTCACTCTGTGTTATGATTTATATGAATTAATGCTTATATGCTGCACAAAAATAGTAGATCTGTAATATTTATGCATGTTAAGACTAATTAAGAACCTTCGTGAAGATCTTGAAGTTGTTTAAGTGCATTTACAATAATTATCTGTTCGGAAGGGTTAATGGTGTGCAAAATCATATATAAGCCATAAGGACTGTAGGAACCTATCACAGAGGCCTCTAGATGCAGAAATATGGTTCTGTCATCCCCCAATACTTCTTCGGATGAGATTGCAGCCTGCGATACGCAGGTTGTTGCTGAAAGGGCCAGAAGTTAGGGTTTTGTTGGTTGGTGCAGATAATGCTGAACCTCGGTCAAGTCCCATCAACTCAACAAGCATTAAATAAATATGAAGAACATGAAAAACATATCTTGTAAACCATTCAGATAGAGTTGTTCAATAAGTTCATAGAATAAAATCATGGAATTAATGTCTCAATTAGTACTCTTCTGCAACAAAAACCATGGTATGTTAAACCTATCACTGTATGTGAAACTTGTTGTTGTTGTTATTATTGGGTGTGGAGCTTGATTATCTTCTTTATTCAGAGGTATCATCAGATTGGACCCCATTTCGTAATGTGGCGGCAACACCACCCGTTTATGTGCGCTTATGGGGGGGTCAAGGGAGGGGGTGACAATGATTCTTTAGAGGCCCCCTCTGGTGGGGGATCAGGGGCAGCTTCCCCGAAACTAAAAATAGATGTAAAATTTCCTTGTAAAATGTTGTAATTTTGTAGTCAATCTGGGCCGTTCATTAGGTAGAAATTTGAGGGTAGAAGTTATGTTTAATTTAGGGTTTTTTTTCCCTTGAGGGCAACCCCTCACTATATATGAGGGAATTGTATTGCAGCTATGTAAATGTGTATTTTGAGCGAGAAAGAGAGAGGAGATTGTGTGAGAGCGAAGAGGGAATTACATCAGATCCGATGTAGGTTGTATCTCTTCAATTTGCTGGATAATATAAAAGGAAGGACTGGATGTTTCTCCGTGGACGTAGCCCAAATTGGGTGAACCACGTATATCTGTGTCTCTCTTGTTTTATGCATTTGATGTGTTTATATTTCTGTAATATATTTTATGTGTTCCATTGCTTCGTAATATATAATTTTTTAACAAGTGGTATCAGAGTCAAAGGTCTATTTGGTTGATAAAGTCGCAGGAGAGAAGGGTTCCTGGTTCGAGTGGGAGCAATGGCGGAAGATGGTAGGTTTAGGGTCAAAAAATTTAACGACCAAAACTACCAGCTTTGGAAGATGTGGATGGAATATTATCTATATTAAAAAGATCTGTACATACCATTGAGCGGAAAAACAAAGAAGCTGACGAGTATGACAAACATAGAATGGGATAGTCTCAATAGAAAGGCACTTGGAACAATACGGCTGTGCCTAGCATAGTTTAATGTCGGCATTGGCCAAATTATATGAAAAACCCTCAGCCTCAAATAAATTATTTCTTATGAAGAATTTATTTAATATGAAGATGTCAAAAGGTGGATCCGTTGCTGATCATTTAAATGAATTTAATACAGTTACAAGTTAGTTAAGTTCTGTAGGGGTAACTTTTGATTATGAAGTTAGGGAATTGCTATTTTTGTGCTCATTTCCAGAAAGTTGGAATGGTTTAGTTATGGCCATTAGTAACTCTGTCTCTAGATCTAGTACTTTAAAGTTTGATGATGTTGTCGGTGCAATCCTTAGTGAGGAAATGCAATGAAAAAGCTCTTGTGAGGCATCAGGTAATGATTTGACTACAGAGACTAGGGGAAGAAAAATGGAAAGAAGAAAGAACCTAGGATAGCACAATAAGTCAAGGAAAGGTAGATCCAAGTATAGATCGGGGATAGTGTGCTGGAAATGCGGGAAGAAAGGATACCTGAAGAAAGACTGCAAGTCTCAAAAGGGAAAAGAAGGAGACACACAACAAGAAAACAATCATGAAGTGAATGTGACAGGTGATGTGTTGCAAGATGCTTTGAATCTTTCATTAGAAAATATTATTGATGCTTGGGTGGTAGATTCAGTGGCCTCATTCCATGCCACACCTGATAGGAAACATTTTCATGATTATGTTTGAGGGGATTTTGGATAGGTTCGATTGGGTGATGATAAACCCTATAAAATCATTGGAATGGGTACAATTTTCATAAAACAACAGAATGGAAATCAATGGCTGTTGAAGGAGGTAAGGCATGTTCCAGATATGAAGAAAAATCTAATTTTAACAGGGCAGTTGGGAGGTGAAGGTTGTGTAATTACTTTTACAGATAAAACCTGGAAGGTCACTAAAGGAGCCCTGGTAATAGCAAAAGGAGAAAAGGTTGTTGCATTATATTTATGCAATGGTATTTCTAATTATGTCAATGCTTTAACCTTTACAAGAGCAGATACAACATTGTGGCATCATAGGCTTGGGCACATGAGTGACAAGGGGATGCAGATTCTTCACTCAAGAAATTTGTTGCTAGGTTTGAAGCATGTTGATTTGGAATTCTATGAGAATTGTGTTTATGGAAAACAGAAGAGAGTTAGATTCCTTAGATTTGGGAAATAAAAGAAAAGAAAAAAATTAGAGCTTGTGCATACAGATGTATGGGGACCCGCTTAGGTATCATCTCTTGGTGGCTCTTGTCATTATGTTACTTTTATTGATGATGCAACCAGAAAAACTTGGATTTATAGTATTTGAAATAAACATGATGTATTTGATACCTTCAAGAAATGGAAAGCTTTGGTTGAAAATGAGATTGGAAAAAGGTTGAAGTGTCTTAGATCAGGAAATGGAGGTGAATATTGCAGCAAAGAGTTTGATAGGTACTGTTTAGAGAATGGAATTTGCAGAGAGAAGGTAGTTCCAGGAACACCACAAGAAAGTGGTGTGTCAGAAAGGATGAACAGGACAATCATGGAGCGTGCAAGGTGCATGAGATTGCATGTAGGATTGCTTTTACAATTTTGGGAAGATGCTGTAGCTATTGTTGTTTATCTAATAAATAGAGGGCCTTTAAGTTCCTTAGATGGTGGTATTCCAAAAGAGGCATGGACATGTAAAAAGGTAAAATACTCATTTTTGAAGACTTTTGGTTGTGAAGCCTTTGTCCACATTAATAAAGAAAACAGAACAAAGCTTGAGGTAAAAATCAAAGAAATGTACCTTTATTGGATATGGTGTTAATGATTTTGGTTATCGCTTTTATGATTATGAAAAAAACAAAATCATTAGGAGCAGAGATGTAATATTCAATGAAAAGGTTTGTATAAGGATCATATGCAGGAAAAGAAACAAGAAAAAGAAAACAGAGAATACACAGTGCTTGATGAGATCACAGAAAAAGTGAAGCTGCCTAAAAATCATAATGATCAATAGCCAGAACAACAACAACAAGCACCTCAAACACCCGAAAGTGTTGTTAGAGGATCTACCAAGATAAGTAGACCTCCTGAATGATACTCTCCTTCATTATATTATGTATTGTTGACTGATTCTAGTGAACTAGAATGTTATGAAGAAGTATTGTAGGTAGAAACCAGGAAGAAGTGAGAGCAAGCCATGAAAGAAGAGATGGACTCCTTAGTACATAACCAGACTTATGGCTTAGTCAGGTTGCCTATAGATAAAAAAAAATTGCAGAATAAATGGGTTTATAGGTTGAAGGAAGAAGATGGAGGTAGAAAAAGGTATAAATCTAGCATTGTGGTGAAGGGGGTTGCATAGAAAAAGGGTATAGATTTTGATGAGATATTTTCTCCTGTTGTTAAAATGACTTCAATTAGAACTATTTTAAGTCTAGTAGTAGCTGAAGATTTACATCTTGAGTAGTTAGATGTAAAGACAACCTTTCTCCATGGGGATTTGGAGGAAGAGATATATATACAGCAACCATAAGGATATGAGGTAAAAGGGAAGGAGAAACTAGTGTGTAGGTTGAAGAAGAGCTTGTATGGCTTAAAATGGGCTCCAAGGCAATGGTATCTAAAATTTGACAGGTCAATGTTTGAACAAGGTTATACTAGATGTCACTCTGATCATTGTGTTTATCTCAAAAGGAAAAATGATGGCAGCTATATTATATTGTTTTTGAATGTTAAGACATGCTTGTTGCAAGTTCTAACATGTAGGAAATAAATGTGCTCAAAGGAAAATTGGCAAAGTCATTTACAATGAAGGATTTGGGTGATGCAAAACAAATCCTTGGTATCAGAATAACTAGAGGTAGGAAGAATCGAAAATTAACATTGTCTTAGAGTGAGTACATACAAAAGGTGTTGAAAAGATTTAATATGCAGAATGCAAAACCAGTTAGTATACCGTTGGATAGCTATTTAAAACTAAGTAAGGAGGTGTGTCCAAAGATTCAGGAAGAAATGAATTATATGTCTAAAGTTCCATATGCATCAACAGTTGGAATCTTAATGTATGCAATGGTTTGCACAAGAACTGATATTGCACATGCAGTGGGAGTTGTAAGAATGTACATGAACAATCCAAGAAAAGAACATTAGATGGCGGTGAAGTGGATTCTCAGGTATTTGAGAGGTACCACAAATCAAGCATTATGCTTTGGTGGTTCAAACATTTCTCTATAGGGGTATGTTGATGCAGATATGGCAGGTGATAGAGATAACATGAGAAGCACCATAGGGTATATGTTTACTATAAGTGGAACAATGGTCAGTTGGGTTTCAAAATTGCAAAGTATTTTTGCATTCTCAATGACGGAAGCAAATTGTGTTGCTGCTATAGAGGCTAGTAAAGAAATGATTTGGTTACAAAGGTTTCTGGATGAATTGGGTAAGAAGCAGTAGTTGGGAAGGTTATATAGTGATAGCCAGAGTGCCATACATCTTGCAAAGAACTCTACATTTCATTCCAAGACTAAACATATACAACTCAAGTATCATTTCATACGATCAGTGTTGGAAGATGGACAATTGATGCTGGAAAAGATACAAACTTGCCAGAATCCTACTGATATGTTAACAAAAGTTGTAACCATGTAGAAACTGAGATTCTGATCAGTTTCAATTGGTCTTCAAGTATGATGATGAATAATAGAAACAACCAGGTCCAAAGTGGAGTCATTGTCTAGCAATTGAAGCAGCGGTGGAGTTGCTATAATCAGTCTTCGAGTGGGAGATTCTTGGGTGTGGAGCCTAATTATCTTCTTTATTCAGAGGTATCGCTGCATTGGACCCTATTTCATAATGAGGCAGCAATGCCTCCAGTTTATGCGCACTACCAGGAGGGGCAACGACGAATATTTAGAGTCCCCCCTAGCGGGGGATCGGGGGCAGTGCCCCTGAAGCTGAAAATAGATGTAAAATTTCCTTGTAAAATGTTGTAATTTCGTAGTCAGTATGGGTTGTTCGTTAGGAGGAAATTTGTTGGTAGAAGTTAGGTTTAATTTAGGGTTTTTTTTCCCTAGAAGGAAAACCCTCACTATATATGAGGGAATTGTATTACGACTTTGTATATGTGTATTCTGAGCGAGAAAGAGAGAGGAGATTGTGTGAGAGCGAAGAGGGAATTACAGTGAATCTACTATAGGTTGTATCTCTTCATTTTTCTGGATAATATAAAAGGAAGGACTAACTGTTTCTCTTTGGATGTAGCCCAAATTGGCTGAACCATGTATATCTATGTCTCTCTTGTTTTATGTGTTTATATTTCTGCAATATATTTTATGTGTTCCATTGCTCTGTAATATATAATTTTCTAACAGTTATCATGTGGAATTTCAATTATATTATGACACCTTCTTTAATTTTGGTAAAGCATTTTCGAGAAATTCACCTCCTCCGTCCACTATCCATGATTTCATATCAGAAATTCTACGTGGAAGATAAAATCATGAATTATTTTACCAAAAGAAATGTGTTGGTGGTAAAAATGTGATCATTGTGGAAATTCGACTTTGTTTCACAACAAATATCCTATTGATATGAATGATCAATCATTATCCAAAGTAAAAGTGAAACGAAAGAGATATGAATATATCTATACATCGATTGGTTCAAATAGTAGTACAAGTGCTAAAAGGATTGGTTTACAAGAAGAATACATTTTTGTGATAAAGTTTTTGAAGAAGTTTAAGACATAAATTTACAAATACACCAAGCATATGATAGAGCTTGATGGAAGGACCTGAAATTCAAAAAATCCCATGAAATTTTTCCACTAGGGACCATTTTGTCAATAATTGATTTTGCAGAAAATTACACATTTGTTGCACAAATTGAAATACAAAGTGAATATTACCATTCTGAACAAGTCTCTGTGATTTTCCATGTTCTATATAGACATCCTGAACAAAATGTTGATCATATAGAAAACACTAGTGATAATCACCATGTTATTGAAGAATATCACTTTTATATTAGCTATGATCGTACACATGATACACATTTTGTACAACATTGCTTTTATAAGATTTATGATTCATTGAAATGTTGTGGAATAAAATTCAATGAACATTGGATATGGTTAGATAGATGCGCAGGCCAATTCAAATCTTCACGATCATTCTTTGGTTGTATCGTCTTCATATTAAAACAAACATTAAATATTGTTGGAATTTCTTTGAAAATGGTCATGGAAAAGGAGAACATGATGGTGCAGGGGCATGTATAAAACTAGCACTTCAAAGATATCAAATGGACCACTTTGCAAACCGAATCGTCTCAGCTGAACAAGTTGTTCAATGGTGCATTGGTGCACTAAGCCATGAGACTAAACCATCAAGGGAGGTATGTAGGTATGTACATATATACATTAACTTGTATATATTTTTAATATATGATAATTTTTATTAATTTTCTAATTTTAAGCATTTATAAATTATATAGTTTAAATAATATCACGATTTGATTATCTTTGATACATAAATTTCATTTTAAATAACATATTTAAATTCTTTTTTGAATTTAGTATAGGTTTTTTTGGCATATTGGAGTCCAAGATGTAGATAGATCGATTACATATGAAGCTGAAACAGTAAAAGGGACTCGAAAATTGCATTCAATTAAAACAAAGAAGTACCAAAATGCGTTTGCATTTGATAAAAGAAAATAATCTTGTTTTTTTCCTGTTTGCATAGAGGACACATAATTGAATGATGTTTGTGAAAACAATATGTATGTAAAAGCTTGGCAACATACAAAAATAAATACAAAGGGGAAAATATCGGTTGCCAGCTTTGAAAAGATGGAATTAGAGGAGACTATAGTGTCATTTGATGGTGATCCAGTTTCTGTTCTTATTAGAGAAGGTAACATTTCAATTGCTTTCAAAGGATATATATATGTTTTGTTTTTAAAATCATTGTGTATAAGTATCTAGATAATAGTTGAAATACAGATCTAAATAGATAATAAAATCAAGTCCATGTAGATAACTAATTTCTTGTTAATTATGATATGAATTTACACTTGTTTTTTTGTAGGAGATGTTTTTGTTGTAGTTGCACCCATTAACAACATAGAAAATATCAAGTATTATTTGATATTGTGCACTAAATGAAAGATGAAGTTATTGGAAGGCTATGATGGTAACTATTTTATATATGAAAGAGGGTCTATTATGCTAAAAGGTTATTTTTTCCAAAAAACTCATCAAATTGAGAGTAATGTTTACTTTCAAGACTATCAACCCGATGTCATAAGTTGTCAATATAGTCACTTGATGTGTTCAACACGCATAAAGTTGATATAAGTTCAATAAATAAAAAAAATTGATTAAAAAATGTAGAATGTCAAAAGCTAACCATGAATGGATCCTTGAGGATGACATTCCATTATAATTTTTTAATTGAACTGCCCAACAATTTCTTCTCCTTATATTCATCTTTGAGAACTTAGAGTTCAAGTACATTGTTAGCCTTTCTTTTTGTGCACTCTTAAGTTGTCCATTATAGCTAGTAGTAGCGGCAGACTTTTTCTCAAGGAGAGACAAGGCTAGACAGAAAATCTTTAATTCTTTTGCATCTTATTTTAGGTATACTTGAATTTTCTGCAACTTAATTTGCTGGTTAGAAGGTCTAGTTTTTCAATAACTAATGCTAATAGCTCCTTAATTTTGTAGAGAAAATTAAGCTCATTTGAATTATATCAGAATTCCAGAAGAGTTTTCAGAAGCTATTTCAGACCCTAATGTTTTCATGAATGCTTATACGATTTTATAACATTGTAGGCATTTTGAACTAAGTTTGGTCAAGGGTTTTTGCAGAAACCCACCTTTTAAGATTGTTGTACTCACTTATTTGAATACAAAAATCCATCATTTTTGCCTCATATTTTTGCGCATGCATCTGTGTAATTTTCCTAGTTATTTCAGTAATTTGTCCCTATATTGCTTTGTAAATTTTTATCAATATACAACATATGCTCTACAAGACTTTGGAGTTATTTGACTTCATAATACTGATTAGTATGTCGTCAACTAAATTTTACTTCTTATTTCAAATAGCTGTTATAAATCTGCACAGTGTATTTGTTGTACAAAATCTTTTGCTCTTTGTCATATATCTTTATATATTTGATTTATGTTTTTGTTTGGTTTTATTTACTATTATATAATATATTGTTTATTATGCAAAACCATTGTAAATTCTTTCTAAAACATTCACTGAGTTGCCGGGCATAAAGAAAATGAGCTTTAGTCCCATTATCTTACAAGCCTGATGAGATTCAAAAGAGTTAATTAGAAAAATATAAAAATCTCTCTCTTGATCAACTTTGATCAGCAATAGTCAAAATCAACCCCAAACCAACCCAATTACTAATTCCTCTAATACTATTTAAAAAAACACGAATCATGTAAAATTAAATATATTATTCACACTTCTTAATAAAAATATTATTTACACTCTGCATTTTTATTTTTTACCACTTTTATTTTCTTCTTTAATATATATTTAAAATATATATATAGAAAGTATGAACTCTTCCCAATTTTCTCTGAGGTGAAAGATTATTTAAACAATCATATTGTTCTTTAACACTTTTGTTTTTTTCCTTAATATATGTGTTTTGTATTGAGTCTTCCTAATCCTCTTTCCAAATTCAAAAGTCATTTAACCATTCCATAAACTTAGAAGATGTATCCATGACCAGGTAGCTAAGATATTTCATATTAAAATAATATATATTTTATATTAAAATAATATATATATATATTTAGATTAAAATAATTTTATTTGTATAAACCATAAACTTAGAAGATGTATCCATGACCAGGTAGCTAAGATATTTCATATTAAAATTATATATATATATATCAGATTAAAATAACTTTAACTAAGATATTTCATATTAAAATAATATATATATATATATATATATTTTAGATTAAAATAACTTTATTTGTATAATGTAATGGCAAATTTGATCTCACTCTATTTATATATTCTTAAACATTTTTAATATATTTCAATTTTTATATTTATATATATATATATATATATATATATTAAAATAATTTTATTTGTATGATGTATTTGGCAGAAATTTGATTCCACTCTATTTATATATATTCTTAAACATTTTTAATATATTTTAATTTTCATATTAAAATAGTTTCATTTGAATGTTGTATTTTGTAGAGATTTAGTAAAATTTAAATTGTAAGTCTCTCATAAAAGGCCACCATGATGCATAGCCTTCGAGCTTTAACATATAATTTTAGACATATAATTTCCTTATTCATTGACGATTATAAATTGGTTTTTTTTATATTAATTATTTTTAAGACCGGGCTTTACCATCGTTTAGGTATTGCTGGGTGTCATATCCATGTAGTTAGTGTAATATATATATATATATATTTTGAATATGGTTATTTATATATATATAAAATATGGGTTAGTTTAAAGAGGTGATGTTTTTGCTTAGAAAATAATAGAAAGTTTGACACACGTGTTTTAGAGGTTTTTGATGCTGACAAATCTATTTATACAAATACAAAATGATTTAAAATCTATTTATACAAATACAAAATGATTTAAACATTTATATGATTAAATTTATTGAAAAAATATCATCAGATTCTAACGAGAAATTCATTGTGTAGATAAAATTGTCGCCTCATTAAACAACACTTAATACAATCGACTATAGTAATAATGCCTTTGCATTTTTATTTATTAATTAGATCTTAATAATATTTTTGCATAATTATAAATTATTGGATTTTCTTGTTTTGTTTTTATGTATTGTATTTGAGAATTTGAAAATTGATTGTGCTAATTGTGTTCGATAATGTAAATAAAAAGATTAAAGATATTTTTTTTAATAATTTATATAAAAGATTTATTTTAGCTTTATATTTATCAAGAATTAAGATTCATCAAAGATGTAAACTTCTGAGTGTAAAATTAGAGTAAAAGTTTACACTTAAAGAGATTTGATTATTCTTCATATTTGGTAAATCCATAATTAAGATGAATTTGCTAATTCTTAATAATATTATTCATATTTATATAAATTTTACATCTCTATATATAAAGGTATTTTTATTTTTATTTATTAAAACCTTTATAATAGATACCTACAATTTCATATAGATGTATTTGGCATTTTTCTTTATCATGTTTTTTTATATATTTAATTTTGTATGTGATATGCATAAATCAAGTTTCATATATATGTATATATATGTATGTGTTTCATAATTTTCTTTGACATGTTTTATAAATTAATTTTTTAATGTGATATGCCTAATTTGATTGTTCATGTGTCCGCGTCTTAGAAAATTAGTTTAATATAAGTATTAGGTTGTTATATGTTTATTAATTAAATTTAAATATAAAGTTTTGAAACATAATAATTACGGACACCAATTAATTTTTTAACTTATATGATCAAATGGATCTTTTTTTTCAACCACAATGAGAATTGCATATTTCTGTACAACTTTGCACCTCGATCACAACAAATGTATCTAGTAGTACATAGTTGTATATTCAAAAAAAATCTAGAGTCATCTTATCCAACAAGCTACAAATTTATCCAGAGGGAATCTAAACTCGGCAACAAAAATGGGAATTTGTAGATATATATCTGTGACAACACTACACATTAAAAAATAAATTTTACATGTCATACTATAACTAATTGATAATGTATTCCTTCATAGCTATCTAATGCCAATCCATTTAGCTCTAAGGAAAAGAAGGCCTAATTCAACCATTGATTTTTAAATCTCCCAATCTTAATTTACATCATTCATTAGTAAATAATTTTGTATCTTTATTGAGATCGCATGAAACATGCAAAAATACTATTGAAAACAACCCTTCCATAGATTTACTAATTCTTTTCATAAGACTTTCTAATGTTTTGTCCTTCAAAGAGGAGCCCTTCTTCACCAAATGTTGAATAAGAAGGAGGCACTCTCCTAAAACAGTGAGAGAAGTTAACTGTTTTTCTTTAGTTAACTGAATCTTTGGTAGAGGGCATAAGCTTCAGCTTGGTTGCTTGTCATGCATCCTAAGCCCCGTGAATATTCAACAACTTTAATTTCCTTAGGGTCATAAAGCATCCGTCCTGCTCACGCCACCCCTAAAATGGATCTTAATTTATAATTACTACGTATATTTTATATACATTCTACTAAAATGTTCTTATTTTTAATTATATGTTTATTGATTAAATTTATTAAGTTTTTATATATTTATTATTTATATACTATGAAATATTATGGTTATGAATATGAATTATTATTATTGAAATTTATTTTAATGTAATATGCATATTATGATTTTTTTCTTTAAAAATTGTTAGTAATTTTATTAATAAAAACAAAACTACATATTTTTTTTTTGTTAAGCTTGGCATGATCCTTCATTTTCTATTTATGAACAACAAGTTTACACCACTTATGTGAGATAAGTAGCCTCAACTTGTTCGATGGGAAAGCAAGTCTGTTGGCTACCTATCCTTGTTATAAGCCATCCAAAAACAATAAAGTATCAATCTTTTTAACCAAGCTAAATATGTCTCAGTTTCATGGCAAGACGCTATATGTCTATCTATCATAAACATGCATAGTGTAAAGTAAATGCTACCCGAATAAAACAAAAAGAAACTAGATTAACTAACTATTCCTATTGCTCTTCCGAAGCCGATTCGACTGGTGCCAGATCCTTGACAGTTTCACTGGGCATCTTAGTTAATTCGATGATGCATGGGATGTGCCTTTGGATTCTATCCAGACAGATGTCCTGCTTATGGAGTTGGAATTGGATTCGCTACAAATCCTGTTTGTAGTTGGGCATGTCTTGGAGGGTCAGATCCATCCCCACAGATATTTGTTTCATGGCCTTTTTGAAAATAGCAACAAGAAATGCTAAAAATAGAAGTGCTAAAAATAGCACTGCTATAAATAGCAGTTTGGGTACCAGTGCTGGATTGAGCAACAGGGAATGAAAAATGGAAGTGCTAAAAATAGAATTGCTATTTTTAGTAGTTTAGGATGGATTCTTATTTTAGTCAGTCCCTGGACTAAAATAGGAAGTAAAATTCGAGTTTGAACTTAACAGCTGTTTGAAAATAAATTAGTTAATTCACCATGAGTTAATTAGTTTTGAAAAATCAAACATGAAGTCTATGTGAGGACATGCAACAATTTCTTTATTAATTAAGGAATTTATCCATCAGTTAAAGAGATAAGGATGAGTTCTAATTTGAGTTGTAATTAGTTGGCTCAGTTAACTGAGTCAAGTCTAGTTAAATTGATTTAAATAGTTTGTTTAAATTAATGTGAGTTTAGTTAGTTAATGCATGCTTGCATATAACTGCACCATTTCAGATAACTGAATATTCTCTCATGAATAACTCATGCATGTCAGTTCAGACAGAGACCCAGTTGAGATCAGAGGAGGGACAATGTACTATCAGTTGGATGGATTTTTCCTATAAAGGAAACTCATCCATGGAGAAGGATTTATCTCCTTCAGGATTGCACAGTTGGATCAGAGGTTAGTGAGTGTGTGAAGAGGCCAATTCACACAAGTGGCTGCACTGGACCCCAAGGAAAATTGCGCAAAGAAATAGGAGGCTTGGAGGGTAGAGGAGAAGGTTTGAGAGAGGCCTTTGACTATTTATGAGCAGTAGAGGAATTGCAGAGAGAGCAGGATAGCTTGTGAGCTGATTCTTTTTGTAATCTAGACTATATTTCCACTTGTATGATAATACAGAGTTGGGGTTTTAGGCTGAGGCTTTCCCTGGGTTATTTCTTCTGTGTTATGTGTGATTGCTTCTCATTCTCAGTTATATGTGTTCTCATTGATCGTGCTCAAATTGATTAAGCTTCTGCAAAGTGTTGTAGAAGTAGATCTTGTATTGTGTATTAGTATATTTCATAATCTGTTGATCTACAGTGGGAATTTCTACATGGTATCAAAACAAAGGTGATCAAGGAAGAACACTATACAAGAAGGGAGAAGTTCGAAGTTTGAGGTTCCTGAATATAGAAATCGAGTTCTTATCACATCTCAGTTTCACCAATGGTGTTCAACGGTTTGAGGCTTGAGTATGCACTTGATGGAAACTCAAACTATATCGCCTGGAAGGATCGCATGGAAGTGGTATTAGAGGATAACGGGTTAAAGGACTTCATTGATCAAGAAGTCCCCAAGCCTGCAGCATCTAGTGCCCAAGAATTGGCAGAATGGAAGATATGTGTGGCTAGAGCAAGGAGGATTCTCCTGGAGGGAGTTTGAGATCACATTGTCTCGAGCCTCCATGGGAAGGAGACTCCATTTTTGATGTGGAAAACATTAAAAGATTTATATACAAAAAGCAGCGATCAGAGGAAGCTGGCGCTGAAGGACAAGCTTTGGAAGATCAAGTGTGAAAAGGGCGACACGATCTCTACGTATCTGAACAAGCTCACCACATGCAGGGATGAGCTTGAAAGTGTGGGGATCGTGACAACTAATGATGATATGGTGAGTCTTGCACTCCTTGGTCTTCCTAAGAGCTGGCATAGCTACCAGGACTCAGTTAATGGAAGAGAGAAACTGCTAGATTGGGAATGACTTTGGTTGGATCTAATGCAAGAGGAGATAAGAAGAAGCACCAGAGATGGTTCTTCATCCATGGAGGATGAAGAAAACTACGCCTTAGCGAGTAAGGCGAAGAAGGGGAAGGAGAAGGATTCTCTTTCCCAATCTAGTTCTTCCCAAGGTGGGAAGAAGTTTGACAAATCGAAAGTGTGATGCTTTCATTGTCACGAGGTGGGCCATTTTGCTACAAATTGTCCACTGAGGAAATCCAAGAAGGGACCTGTGGAAGGATCAGAAGGTGAGGCACTAGCCTCACAGTTCGAGTTGGATTTCACACTGTTTGCATGCATGGTTTCATCCATGGTGGGAAGTGGTTGGTTTCTTGACAATGGAGCTTCTTTCCACATGACCGGCGATAAGAGTTTGTTCAGTACTTTGGAGGAGAAAGATCTCCAGATACTCATAGCGATGGGTAATGATGAAAAGTATAGTGTCTCAAGTGTAGGCACGGTTGTTTTTCAGAGGGAGCATGGAGCTCGCATTACCTTAACTAATGTCAAGTATGTACCAGGACTGAAGA
Organism: Pinus tabuliformis; assembly: GCA_031772625.1. Taxonomy (NCBI): domain Eukaryota; kingdom Viridiplantae; phylum Streptophyta; class Pinopsida; order Pinales; family Pinaceae; genus Pinus; species Pinus tabuliformis. Next base: position 1,394,782,241 of record CM062819.1, on the reverse strand, counting down.
GAAATTTGGTGTCGATCGTGATGCTAAAAGACAGAGGCTATGATGTAGTCTTCAGTAAGGGAAAGGTTTTCCTTAGACACATCATCACTAGATAGGTGAAGCAGATCGGTTCAGAGGTCAAGCGCCTATATGCTCTTGAGGTTCAAGATGCATGCAAAGCCTTAAGGAGCAAGGCAACTGATGGAGACTTGGTGGTTGAGAGGGATAGTACATTCTCTCTCAACATGCAGTGCCAGAAGAAGTCTCAGACGATTGTGGAGGAGCCATGATTGGTGAAGCAACTTCAGGAGGTTGTGGAGCAGCCATGACTAGAGAAGCTGAGAGGAGATCGGGTAGAGACATCTACTCATGGAGAGACCTCTAATAGGGGGAAATTTTGAGCCAGGTGGGCAGAGGGATCACATGCATCCATACCTCCAGGTAGGAGGTGGGGCGATGTGGAGTGATAGTCCCAAGAAGGCTGGAATAGGGGCAGGATCCTTCAGGTACCCAACCTCTTTGATTTGACTTTGCTACAGGAGCCTCGATGAGGAGTAGCAGGACTGGATGAGTGGGTAGAGATAAATGTGGATGGAGCGAAAGAGAGAGCTACAGTGTAGGAGTCCCAAGACTGTGCAGAGCTAGCAAGTTGCAGCAATGCGAGAGGCATAGGAGTGCTGCACCAATGCAGGATGGCACAGAGAGGTGTGCAACGGTGTGAGGTGCATGGAGTGTTGCAACAGCTCAGAGGTTAGAGAGGGAGCACAAGTCAGCAGTAGGTAGAGCTTCAATATCAGAGTATAATTCTAGCCCAACAGAGAGGTCAGTGGGGAGTTTTTTTTGTTTCTAGAGTTGCTGGAGCAACAACACTTGGTAGAAGTGTTGCATGCAGAACATTTCAAAGGTACAGGATTGGGTTCGAGTTGAATGAATTTCTTGTTGAGAGGGAGTGTTGAAAATAACAACAAGAAATGCTAAAAATAGCACTGCTATAAATAGCAGTTTGGGTACCAGTACTGGATTGAGAAACAGGGAATGAAAAATGGAAGTGCTAAAAATAGCATTGCTATTTTTAGCACTTCAGGATGGATTCCTATTTTAATCAGTCCCTTGACTAAAAATAGGAAGTAAAATTCGAATTTGAACTTAACAGTTGTTTGAAAATAAATTAATTAATTCAACATGAGTTAATTAGTTGTGAAAAATCAAACATGAAGTCTATGTGAGGACATGCAACAGTTTCTCTGTTAATTGAGGAATTTATCCATCAGTTAAAGAGATAAGGATGAGTTCTAATTTGAGTTGTAATTAGTTGGCTCAGTTAACTGAGTCAAGTCCAGTTATATTGACTTAAATAGTTTGTTTAAATTAATGTGAGTTCAGTTAGTTAATGCATGCTTTCATATAACTGCTACACTTTAGATAACTGAATATTCTATCATGAATAACTCATGCATGTTAGTTCAAACAGATACCCAGTTGAGATCAGAGGAGGGACAATGTACTATCAATTGGATGGTTTTTTTCTAAAGGAAACTCATCCATGGAGAAGGATTTATCTCCTTCAGGATTGCGCAGTTGGATTAGAGGTTAGTAAGTGTGCGAAGAGGCCAATTCACACAAGTGGTTGCACTGGACCCCAAGGAAAATTGCGCAAAGAAATAGGAGGCTTGGAGGGTAGAGGAGAAGGTTTGAGAGAGGCCTTTGACTGTCTATGAGCAGCAGAGGGATTGCAAAGAGAGTAGGATAGCTTGTGAGCTGATTCTTTTTGTAATCCAGACTATATTTCCACTTGTATAATAATATAGAGTTGGGGTTTTAGGCTAAGGCTTTCCCTGGGTTATTTCTTCTGTGTTATGTGTGATTGCTTATCATTCTCAGTTATATGTGTTCTCATTGATCGTGCTAAAATTGTTTAATCTTCCACAAAGTGTTGTAGAAGTAGATCTTGTATTGTGTTTTAGTATATTGCATAATCTGTTGATCTACAGTGGGAATTTCTACAAGCCTTCCCCATTAGGATTTTCATAAGTCAATAGAGGTAAAGGGTTTGCTTGAACTGAGTTATTTTGCCTCTAGTATTCCCAGGGCCCGGGACTAATGTCCTCCAGTTTTTAAGTTCCTCCTCCATCTTTCTATGATGCTTAATTTCTCCCTCCCATTCTTCCAGAAAATTACAGATGCCTACATCTGTTCCCTCCGTGTAAGCCACAACAACTTCACTGATGAGGTGTTCAACAAATTTCCATCCTCTGTGTGGTTCCAAAGTGCTTGGGTCTTTGGCCCTTGCTGGATCCCTCCCACGTCTGCCATGACCTCTTCCTCTTGCAGGCCGAGCCATCTCCACTTTGTACATGACCTGTTCACAGGAGCGAGGGATTAACTTCTGGCTTTTAATCTCATTGCCACTGTTATCCTTAAGTTTTATCCTAGCCTAGTTACTCTCTGAGCAATACGCAGGTTGGGAGACAACCCATTCAGGAGATGAGGCCCGTGCCATACCTAGCATGCTTCCAACTACTCCCTTCCCAATGCTGCTCATACCCAGAGTGATTGGCATTCCCCTCTCTCAGCCAAGCCAGGGTTCCTATGCACAGGTGAGCCTTCCCATTCCCCTCTGTCCAGTCAAACTGCGCCAATCCTCTGCTTTTTGTATAGCCTACCCATCCCCAGTGCATAGCTTCACCAACTCCACCCAAATTATCATGCGAATTCATAATGCAGATCTTGAGAGGGGCTTCTCAGCCACTGGACATGTCAAAACTTAGGAGTCTTATAGCCAGGATGCATAACCAGACATCAGCCATACAATTCCTGTGGTGTTTTCCCCAAAAAGTCCCCCAATTCCCCTCCCCAGGTTTCTCCCGAGCCCTCCAGCCAGAAATAAACCATGTCGCCATTGCAATGGGGTTGCAGGACCAATATACATACATGTGCTTGCTCCACAAATGCCGTCGATGATGCCTCCGCCTCCCTACTCCAATGCTCCAACTCTCAACTCCACACACAATAATGTAGTTAACACTCCCCTGCCTTGCATTAACTCCACAATTGACAATGCAATTGCCACTCCCCTGTCCTTCCTTACTAGCTATGCCTCCTGCCTTGTCATTGCAGTGCTTGCCACCTTTCCCACCACCCTTGCATGTATTCATGCGAAGGGCCACCGCACCCATCGCCATGAGCGTGTGGGGGGTGGTGGATGGTACCCAACCTTTACTCATAACTGTCTACCGTCCCTGCCATCCTTTGACACACACCCCGATCGGGGTAAAAACAAAACTACAATATAATAAAATGAATCGAATTGATTTATTATTTTTATTTGGCATTGCCTAACTATTCTATCTTTGGAGTTTTTGGTCGGAATCTGGTGAAACACTTTTCAGTCAAATAATGATCCTTTGTTGTTTAAAATGCATTTTTGAATGCGTAAATGGATTCAACACCCTGAAAAACCCCGAAGCACTCTATTATAGAGGGTTCACATCTCAAACTTGTGATTCTAACAAATTATTGCTAGATTTTGGGAAATTTCGACAAGAAAATGTGCCCAGAAAAGCTCCAGAATTTATAACAGATAGGCAACAACTAAGGATTTAGCACCTTGAAAAACCCCTATGAGACTCATATTGTAGAAAGTTCACAACTCAAACTTGTAATTCCAACAAATATATGCCATATTATGGGAAAATTCAACCGAAATATATACCCAAAAAAACTCCAAAACATATATCACATAATTATGTTTATTATTATTATTATTATGGCGTTGAGATTATAAAAAGTTAACAACCCAAATTTGTAATGCCAAAAAATATCTATTAAATTTAAAATAAATTTAACAAGAAAATAAATATCTTCACAAATAATAATATGTAAATTACTGTTTTTCTTTTATTATTTTTTAATTGAATTGAATTATTATTATTATTATTATTATTTTGATTTAACATACCAATACAACATTTTCCCACACTTCATTGTAGAGCTTCTTTTCAATGCAATAATAAAAATATTTTATAATCTAATACGTTATTCTACTGCATTAAACTAATGACCAATAAAGTTTATATTTTAAAATGACTTTCTGGGAAATGGGAAGAGAGAAAACCATGTCTATGGTAACCTAGAATTTTTCAAAAAATTATAATGGATATTTATAATTTTTATAGGTATTTTGAATAGGCTCACATTCTAATTTCCATATAATTATCAAAGGATTTTAGCTAGTAATATATCTAGTATAATAGCGGCAGTCTATATTTCTAAGTTACCTAGTCTCAAAATATTCTCATTGAGATTTTAGTGTAAATATGATTTATATTATTTTTTATATTAAAATTTAAATAACAGATCATTGAGATTTTAGTGTAAATATGATTTATATTAATTTTTATACTAAAATTTAAATAACAGATTTTTTTATATAATTTAATTAATAGATAAAAAGGCCATTTTTTCAAAATGGTGATACAATTTAGGTGATTGTGATTTCTTGTTTTTTTTTTTTTTCCGGGGATAAATCACAATTTTCTATTATATATAAAGAAAATTACATGTTGTGGATGTTTGAGTGGCATATGCGAAAGTTGGGCCTGTGGTCGTCAAATAAGTTCTGTAAAAAAAACCCTGAAAGGGTGGACTGTAACCAGTGTTGTAAAAATATATACATCATAGGTCTATGTCATATATACATCATAGGTCTATATGAAAAACTATGTCAAAAAAATTACTACAAAATTAGGGCTTGTTGGCCCTCATATAGGGATGATCTATGTACGGACGATGATAATACTGGAAATGATCATTCCCCTGTTGTTCCTTTATGATCTAGATTCCCCTGGGCTGGACCATCGCCTCCTTGGATAATTTATCAGCAACCTGGTTGCGCTCCCTGTAAATATGATGGAAAGAAATAAATTCAAATTGTGATTTGAAAACCAATGCCTCATCCAAAATATTTCTGAGTGAATGCATATGAAAAGTGGATGCATTGTTGAACCAGTTTATGATGATTTTTGAATCCCCAAAGATTTGTATATGTTTGCAGTCATGTGCAAGTGCAAAGTGGAGCAGGTGATAGAGAGTGATTAATTCAACGAAATTATTTGTGCCTGTGCCCAGTCCCATTTGAATATGGAAAGTGTGAGTTTCAGATTTGTGCAACAAAATTCCCCCACCACAGCCCTGTTCCTGAGTGGCGCTATCAAAGTAGGCCCATGATATACCACAATTTATGACCTCGGCAGTCACTGTACGTACAGGGTTGTGTTATCATCCTCCGGAATGTCATGATATGCAGATATAATTCAGGCGATAGTCAAAGGGCAGTTGATAACCTTGTCATGAAAGATAACCCCGTTTTGGTTCAGCTATACAGATCAACAAAAGATTAATGGAATACAATGTTGTTTTTTATTCGTGGTTCCCAATCGCCAATGATTCTAGGCATCCACAATGTGAGTCTCAGCCCATCGGGCAGTGATAGCAAGTGTTGTGAGGACCTGATTCCATAACTCAATAACCGAGCCACAATGAAGGAAAAGGTGGTTGTTTGATTCTTCTGCTTGCTTGCATAAAACACATCTGGAAGGACCATGGTATGACTTGTGCATGAGATTGACTCTAGTAGGTGTTTTGTTCTTCAAGATGTTCCACATGAGTAATCTGGTTTGAGGTGGGGCTTTGAGTTTCCAAATATGTTTCCACCAATTAGTGAGTACAAGAGGTGTATGTGCAGCTTGTATAACAGGGTAACCGTCTTTTGGTGTATATATACCATGCCCAACATGCGCCCAAATGAGTTCATTTGTCCCTTCTTTGATGCGGACGTGGGATTCTAACAGAGCCTTTAAATAATCATCCCATGCCTGATGCCAATGAGCATGGATGCCTAAATCCCCAACTGATCTCCATGCTTGAGTGAAAATGGTGGAGTTATCCATGTCTGCTATGTTTGCAATCCTGTGAATTTCATTTTGTTTAAGATGCAGGATGAGATCATGGGGGAGTCGATATAGGTTCCCACATCCAGTCCATGGATCAATGCCTAACCTTACTGATTGACCATCATTGATGCACCAGATTAGACCATTTCTGACAATTGGTAGAGCATGGAGGACAACTCTCCAAATTGATGATATGCCTGATTTATTCCAAGTAGGAAGCCAGATCCAGTCCATGATTGGTAATGGCCAGATGTATTTGTAATGCACTACCTCCTTCCATAGATTGTTAGAAGTGAGAATGAGCCATCCCATTTTTGCAGCAAGAGAATGGGAAAAAGCTGATAGATCTTTAAGTCCCCAACCCCCCCACTTCTTTGGTAGTGTGATTTGGGTCCATCCCACCCATGCAAAGGGTTTCCCTTCCTTATGTCACTCCAAAGGAATCTGCAGCATAATTTTTGGATCCATGCTAGGATGCCTTTAGGAATCCATGCTAATGACATCCAATACACTGATGTTGCCTCCAGAATCGATTTGATGAGGACCAGTCTCCCTGCCCTTGATAGGAATCTATGGTTCTAATTGAATAACCTCCTTTCAATCTTGGCTACCAACCATGTCCAATCAACAATCTTGTACCCATGGGGTTTGATCTGGAATCCTAGGTATTTAAGTCCAGACTCCAATTGTAGGTGCCGATAGGGAAACTTTTGAGAGGCTGATTGCATTTCCTGAATTGAGCAAGCGAAGAAAGTGATAGTGGATTTCATCCTGTCAGGTTCCATACCTGTAGCTACTGAAAAAATAAGCAAGATATCATGGAATGCAGTGGGGTCTTGGATACCTCCATTTAAAAATATAATCACATCATCCACAAATAGGAGGTGGGTGATGATGCATTGTTCAATGATCTTTAGCCCCATAATTCTCCCCTCCCTTCTGGCCTGGTGCATGAGTCTACTGAGGCCCTCCATGACAAGTAGAAAGAGGAGAGGGGACAGAGGGCATCCTTGCCTCAACCCATGTTCTGCATGAAATAAGTATGAGGGAGACTCATTTATAAGAACACTGAAAGAAGTAGATGTAATGCAGCACATGGTCCATGTGATGAAGGATACCGGGAAGCCCAAGTGGGTGAGGAGCATTCTAATGTATAACCAGCTAACCCTGTCGAATGCCTTAGATAAATCAATCTTGAGGAAGGTTCCTTTGAGATTCTTCAACTTGATAGAGTGGAGGGCCTCTTGAGCAGTGCCCACAACCTCATGGATTTGTCGATTATGAAGGAAGGCAAACTGCTCAGGGAGAATATGATTAGATAGTATGGGTTTAAGATGGTTGGCAATAATCTTAGCAGTGATTTTGTAGAGATAGTTGTAGAGAGAGATGGGCCTGAAGTCATCAAAGGAATTGGGTGAGTCTACCTTGGGGATAAGGGCAATGAAGGTGGAGTTGATGGCCTTGTACCGATGACCAATGAGTTTACATTCCTCCACCATATTGAGAAGATCTTGTCCAATGATGTTAATAAAGGCAATATAGAATTCAATTGTCCACCCATCCGACCCAGGGCTCTTATCTTTCTTAAAACATTTTATAGTGCCCTCTAATTCGCTCATGGAAACATGTTTGACAAGCTCCTCAGAGTCTTCATGATCCAAATATCGAGGGAATAACCCTACTATGTGAATAATTTCAGCCAAGGATGCTCTTGGGGGGGCCTTGAATAGCTTCTGGAAGTGTGAGTTCCCAAGGTGGGCAAGCTGATGAAATGAAGTGGCAGGCTGACCATCTTCAGTGGGCATGCTCCAAATAGTGCTGCTGGCCCTCTTGCCTTTGGAAAAATTGTGGAAAAATCTTGTATTATCACCGTCTTCTTTTAGCCAAATGGCTCTACTCCATAGGTGCCAAGTTTCCTCACGGTCTTTTAGAATCTTGGGTCTGTGTGACTCCAATCCAGTGAGGTGTATTTTTGCCTCATTCGATAAGAAACCTCTGCCATGCTCATCGATTAGGTCTGCCATCTGAAGTTCAATGGGTGTGAGGGATGCTTCATCCCTATCTCTCTTTTCCTTAGCCCATTTTATAGTAAGGCTCTTGATCTCGAGAAGATTTTGACAGAAGCCCTCAACTATTGTTCTCCCCCTAGAAGGTGGGTGAGAAAGCCAATAATCAGTGATTAGCTTGATGTAGTGTGGATTAATTAACAAAGAGGAATTGAATTTGAAAGGAGCCCTAGGTTTAGGGAAGGGCCCTGAGAGCTCAAGGTAGATAGGAGAGTGGTCTGAGATTCCACCCATACAACCCCTTTTGTCGATAATTAGGAAGAGCCCGAATCAAATGTTCTTTAATGAGAAATCGATCCAATCGCCTGGCTAATGCAACATCCCTAGTTCTTCTGTTGCACCAAATGGGTATCAGTTCGTGGATAGGAACATCGATAAGATGGTGTTGCTCCATAAGTTGAGACATGGTGTCTGAAAGTGGATCAATCTATGCATTACTACCCCAGGATTCCCTGAATCCAATAGAGAAATTCAAGTCCCCTCCTATGATGAGATTGTTGTAATTGACAAGGGATAGGTTAAGCAGATGAGTCCAGAATTCAACTCGGTTGAGGCAGGGGGCATAGATATTCAAAATTCTAATCTCCAGACCTAATTTAGAGGAGAAGATGTCCATTCCAATGAATCCAGCTCCCCCCCAAGTGGAGAGAGCCTTAATGGTGCGAGGATTAATCCCCAAAGCAATACCACCAGATCTTCCAATAGCATCATGAGCATGGAAGATCCAACCAGGTTTCAGTGATTGAAGAACAGGGACAATCTGGTCTGCATTGGCTAGAGTCTCTTGTAGATAAAGGATGTTGAAGGTCTCAGATTCCAACAGTCTTTGGAGGGTAGATTTTTTGGTAGGGCTTGTGAGGCCCCTACAGTTGAAAGAACCATTTTATGTCAAACACCGATGTAGGGTGTTTGATGCTCTAAGAAACCTGTTGAGTGTGAATTTCCTGCCCATAGCTATGTCAACCCCAACCTATATGATTTCCTTGGAGATGAAAGAATGTCTGCCTCTGGAAGACTTAGTGGATATGGGAGGGGAAATCATCCCAATCCTAGGTAGTTCAAGAGGGGGGGATGTATGATACTGGAGATTGTAAGAGTGTGAGAGCCCCAAAGAGGTAGAAACCTCCAAGAGGAGATCAGAGGGTAGATCAGGTATGGAAGGCGGAGTGGTGGCAATGGTCTCAGGGTTCAAATACAACATGAAAGATAATAGGGATGATGAGATGTCAGGAATGGATGCAAATGCAACATGATGATGCAAAGCGGAAAAAAAAGAAATAATAGGAGATGCAGAGCAGAGGGGAGAAATAGTACCCGATGATCGAGAAGTCACAACTGTAGCCCTGGATCTCGTCATGGGTGGTGAAGGAGGCCTGGGAGCAATTAGAACATGGATTTGAGCTTCGTCGCAGCCTGTGAGACTCGGCCCCTGAGATCAAGAGATCGACTCTTCTGCAATTGATGGAACTCCTGTAGTCACTACATCTGGTTCCTTGGTTGGAGATCCGGAAAGTTTAACCAAAGGATAATCTTTGAACAAATGACCCACCTTATCGCATCTTCGGCAACGGAAGGGCACACCTTCATAATCTAGGAGTTGTATTCTAGTAAATCTTCACCAATGCAGAGTGATCTGAGCCTCCAATCCTTCCCTAATATACAAATAAACCAAAATTCGAGCCATAGACTTGTTGCCTGAGGATTCATAGGACTTGTCAAAATCCAAATATGTGCCAAGTGCATTCCCGATGTGCGAAAATACATCTTCGGACCAAAAATGTAGGGGTAGGCCCAGAAGCCTGACCCAAATTGGTCCAACTCCCACTTGTTCACGCTCAGGGTTGAAAAGCAGGCTCCATCGCTTGAGCAGGACTGGTGCCATCTCTATATGCCAGTATCGCGACAGGACCCAAGTTGTCTGTTCTTCTCTAGTGAAACTCAGCGTGAACCATCCTTGGGCCAAGGTGGTTATAGATGGGAGTTCTGTCAGGATATGTCCCCAAATCTCCATGACCCATTGGTGTAGATGACCAGCTGTGTAGGCATGCCCTCAAACCCTTCCAACCAGCACCAGGTTAGCAGTATCCACCACCTCCACCATGTGCACATCCACCCCAAAGCTGAGCTCCAATTTCTTATGTGTTTCCTTTACACACTTTTGTTTTTTCCTTGTCCACGGAGCATTAGGATGAGCCTGTAGAGGGTCTTATGAACCGGTATTATGCCTTCGAGATAAAGGGTTGTCGGTTTGGGGGTTAACAATAGGGGATTCGAAGTACCCGGGTGGGGATGAGGAGAGGCCATGAGTAACCAAGGAGGGTGATGGAAGGTGTGGTGCAACCAACTGTAGGGTAGTAACGAACCCAGAGGATGGTTCGACTGCATGAGGGTTTGTGGAGGAGGTATTCAGATGAGGAAAGTCCGCAAGGATAGAGTCAAAAGTAGGAGACGGGGGAATGCAAGATACAAGATAGGTTAGGGTTGTCGGCGAGAGGGGAGGGCAGTTGAGACCCGACGAACCTAAGGAAAAATCAGCGGATGGAATAGGAAGTGAGGAGGGTCCAGGGTTTTCACAACTGCAAGAGAGATCCTGCGGAGATGGAGTGACTGTGCCCGATGTTTTGTTATCCGTCCTCACTAGCAAAGACCTTGGGCTAGTCCAGATGGACCCTTCGGGGTGTAGATCCTCCGAATAGTCAACCACATTGACATCCATCACTGACACTCTACAGACAACCAACAACGACAACACAAGAAGGTAGGGAATCAGGTTGATAGCGCAGGAGATGAGGTGACGAGGTAGGCTGTCATCCATAACGATGATCTCAGTGTAGGAAGTCGATGCTAACGGGCTATCTGCAACAAAGGGAAGGCCCTAACCCTTCTCAGCTAGGGTTTCTAGTCTGTTAGTACCTAAATCTACCTCAGGCTGAAGGAAGGCAGGTCCAGGGTAACATCAAACCACGCTTAACCTGGTAGCTAGCCCTACTAGGTCAGGAGAGGGCTCTCTCCTTGTCAATCTCAATTAGAATATGGCAACTAGGGCTTGAGATGACTGAAAATAATTTCTGATTTGAGGCTAGGTATATTAGGTCAGAGGATTTTGTTTGATTTTGATGGTTGGTTGTTGGATCAATTGGAGAAGGCAGCTTGGGTCTGGGAAATCAACTCAGGGATACAAACATGTTCTGTGGAGCAGGGTAGACAAGAGTTTATGTACTAGCAAAGGATTGAGATGGTAGAGTAAGACAACTGAGGAGTTGAGGAGGGCATAAGAAACTATGAATCCTCTTCAAACAGTGAAAATATTGAAAAGTAAATGTAATCCCAAGACAAAGCACTGAAAATCTAGTGTATTTTGTTTATTCACCTTGATTCACTCAGTTTAGAAGAAAGAGAGAGATGTGATATATATATAACATCATAAAAACTCATTACAAAGAAGAAACAATACAAAAAACTCACTGTCACAAGAATCCCACAAAAATCGCTGTGAAACCTGGTTTTATTCCTTGCGAACTGTTGATACAAAATGTTCAATGAGTCCAACACTTCTGCCAAAATCCCACCTTTACAAATGAATCAAAAAGTACATGATATAGGAAAGGAAACTACTCAAGCTAGCTATCAGGGTCGAATCCATGAGAAAAGGGGTGGTTTCAACCATATCTAAACTAAGAAGAGGAATATAGGCACTGGAATAGTTTGCCTCTGAAACCAAGGAAACCAATTCATTCACTTCAAAACCACCTTTGACTTGATGAATCTACCTTACTAAGTGTTTTACATCCATAATTACATCAAGTTACATCATTTACCATGCTAATTTCTCCAAGAGAGCAAGAAAAAGTCAATTGCAGAGAAAACTAGGTTAAATCTGGAAAATCAGGCAAAACTGGCAAAATTCATCCTATGTGCAATGCCACTGATCCTATGCGCAACACGTTTTATAGGCAAATTTTGGAAGGCTTCCCCGAGTCCAAATCAGGTGTAAGATAGCTCATTGGAAAGATTGATGAGTCTATTTTATGGAACAACTTGAATTTCTGAATTTGGAGTCCATTTGCCCCTCCAAAAATTGATTCTCCCAAGACTGCTTCCTGTGTGGCAAAAAAGTGGCAGAGAGGACACTTTTTGGGTGTTTTTTGCCCTTTTGGAGACCTAGAACTTGTCCAAAATTCTTAGCCATTTCTGAGCATGCATATTTTCCCTTGCTGATTCCAAAAATATAAACTTTTTTGCAAATGGATGCCCCCCAAAAAAGCAGTGGCGCTGCGCACCTGCTGAAAAAACCTATTTTTTACTTTAAAAATTTCAAAAATGACAAAAATTGCTCTAAATTTTTTGAAATTTAGCATGAATGATCCTTTTAGGTGCTTTGCTGGGCCAATGAGGCTTCAGCCAAGATCTTGAGCTTATCTTGCTCTTTTTTGCTCCTCAAAGCTCTTTTTAGCTTGGCCTTCAACCTCTTGACCCTTGTTTTACAAATTTTGTTTTGGGTTAGGTAGTGATAGGCCATATGGCGCAACATTTTCTTCTGTTTGTTGGCTTTGTCAAGCATCTTTTCCAGGTGAATGTTTTCCCTCTCCAACCATGATTCTCGGTCAGCTTCAATTTCTTGCTCGAGGGAGGTCATCTTGATATTTCTCTTCTTTGCCATTTGCCTATTTTCCCTAATCATTTGTAGCTCCATAATAGTTTTCTTATCTTCCAGTTGCTCGTTTTCCTACTCAAGATAATTGATGATCCATTTGGCCCTCTGAAGGTTAATTGATAAGGCTTGTATTTTAGCTTCCTTCTCTTTGATAATCATGTCCTTGAGTCTTGAGCTTTGAGAGCCCAAATCAGTGACATCCTCCTCAATCAAAACAAAATCCCTGTCTTGTCCTTCAGGAAGGACCTCCTCATGCATCTTTTGTTTCCCTTTGTCTTTGCTCTCTGACTGCTGGCCAACTTGTATAGTTGGAGAAGAAGGAAAAGCCCCTTTCACCCCTGGTGAAGATAACATTTGCCTGTGGTTCGGTGAAGAAAAGGAGACCCCTTCCACCCTTGGTGGAGATAATACTTGCCTGGTAGCAGAAAAAAGCCTCCTGGTGCCTCTCTCATAGGTGACAAACATCGGCACACCTGTAGTTTCTGTCTCATGAACATCTAGCTGTCTTGATGGCCCTCCTTCCTCTTGAGGCACTGATGGAATCACTTGAGGGCCTTTGAAAATCTCATGGGCAATGAAGGTATCCCATGGTATGTTCAACAAGCTTAGCTGATGCAAAACAACAATTTTAATCAATGAGAAGTGGTAAATGCTATTGAATTACTGAGGAAAAGGTTTCCTTTGCACATAGAGAGCCATATTTGTTGGCATTATGATACATATGTTGTACTTGATGGCAACCCACTCATCTCAGATAATAAATTATAGTGTAGAGAAAAGTTCACGCACTTATATGCAGAGAAAAGTTTATTTCATGTAGAGAAAAGTTCACGCACTTTTATGTAGAGAAACGTTTATTTCATGTAGAGAAAAGTTCACGCACTTTTATGCAGAGAAAAGTTTATTTCATGTAGAGAAAAAGTTCACACACTTTCATGCAAGGAAAAGCGCGTATATGTTGGAGAACTTACCTTTGGTCCATGGTAGTTAGTCCTTGGTATTTGAACGTATGAGGAAAAGCGCGTATATGTTGGAGAACTTACCTTTGGTCCATGGTAGTTAGTCCTTGGTATTTGAACCTATGGTTTTGGACCATGGTACGCACTTTCATGCAAGGGAAAGCGCGTATATGTTGGAGAACTTACCTTTGGTCCATGGTAGTTAGTCCTTGGTATTTGAACCTATGGTTTTGGACCATGGTACCTCGTCAAAAGTGTTGATCTCACGCAATTTCATGGTTGGTTCATGGTATTAGTCCGACAGTTTATGATCCTATGGTTTTGGCCCGTGGTATTGCATCCAAAGGCTGGAATAGTGGTATCTCTATATGATTTTGATCTGTGATATGTGGCATACGCTTGATCTATAAATCTAATAATCTAGGTCTGAATTATTGATGCATGTTTTATTTTACACATGTTATGATCTGGGTATGTCTGATGTAACAACTGCAAAGTTATAAGGAAATATTTGCAGATCTGTATGTGGGTTGGCTTTGGTGAAATCAGAGATTGATGATGCAAGTGTAGTTGATGGGTTTTTGATGTTCTTGGATCCAGTCTGAAAATTAATGAAAAGTGGTCCTTGAAAGAAAAGAAGTAGGGGGTTGTAGCTCCCTTCCAGGAGAGACTGGAAAACGAAAGAGAGAGTTGTAGCTCTTTGCAGGTTGTAGCTTGCGTACTGGTAAAGGACTGCACCAGTAAAAAATCATTGTAAAAGGAGTTTCTTATTAAAAGAAGATAGAGACATATTGCAGCAGGTGGTTTTCACCCACATTGGGTTTCCACCTTACATCTTGTGTTCTTTGGTGTGACTATCTGTTTTCTTTGTTCATGCTCATTATTTTATGGTACTGACATGCAAAAATAATTCAAAGAATAAATAAGGAAGATTTATTAAAAGAACTTGATAATACTGATTCACCCCCCCTCTTAGTATTATTTCCAACAATTGGTATCAGAGCAGGTCCTTCAGAGAAGCTTGATCGCTTGAAGGAAGATCATTCATCATGAGCAACTACGAGAGGGAAGCATCAATCAGGCCACTAATTTTTGATGGGACAAACTTCAATTATTGGAAGGTAAGAGTTACTGCCTATCTTCAATCTCTTGGTACAGAAGTTTGGGATATCATAGATACAGGCTACACTTTTCCTTCAACTACTCCTACAGATACGACCGAAAAGAAGAAATATGAAACAAATGCTAAAGCAGTCAATACTCTGCTGGGATGCTTATCTCAAACATAATTCGTGAAGGTTATGCAATATAAATCCGCAAAAGAAATATGGGACAAGATTGTCTTGAGCTACGAAGGAGATGAACAGGTAAAGCGTGCTAAACTTCAAACCCTCAGGATTCAGTTTGAGAATCTCAGAATGTATAATGATGAAAGTGTGGCTAACTATTTCCTTCGGGTAGATGAGATTGTTAATTGCATGAAAAACTTGGGTGAAGAAATAAAAGAGGCTATTGTGGTTGAAAAAGTTCTAAGATCATTGTCCCCCAAGTTTGAATCTAAAGTGTCTGCAATAGAAGAAAAGGAAAATCTACGAATTCTTACTATGTCTCAGCTACACGGAATTCTAACTGCTTATGAAATGAGAAAGGGAGGTCCATCAGACAGAAGAGAAGCTGCTTTCAAGGCTTCAGGCAAAGGAGACTATTATGAAGCAAGTCACGTGCCAGAAGAAGAAGAAGAAGAAGAATCAAATTTTGTCAGAAATCTTCAAAGGGGAACTGGAAGGTTCAGAGGTAAGTTACCTTTTAAATGCTTTGCTTGTGGAAGAGTAGGTCATTATGCTGCAAAATGTCCTCATAAGGATAAGGGAAAGGAACTTGCTAGATGGAATAAGAAACAGATTGCAAATAAGAAAATCTACTACACTCATGAAGATAGTGATGGTCTATCAAATAGTGACGAAGATGAACGAGGTAATGACTATAAACTCTTAATGGCATTTGAAGATGATGATTACATGGATGCTATAGATGTGGATAGCTTTTGTGAAGAAATTTCTAGACTCAAGACATGTATAGAAGAAAAGAATAGGATCATTGATACTCTACAACTTCAAATTGATGAAAAAGAAAAATATCTTGAAAAGTTAGAAGGTGAAATTGTTGGTCTTAGAAAAGAGATTGAGAAAACAAAGGCTATTAATCTTAAGTTTGTCAAAGGATCTGAAACTCTGGATGAGATCATCAATGTATAGCGTTCTCCTCTAAACAAGACAGGTCTGGGCTATAATGGAGAAACTTCTCAAGCATCCACCTCAAAGAGTTATCTTGATGCAGCAAGAAGGAATGAGCAAAAGCACAATGGAGATCACCAAGTAAAGCAGGGACCAATTACAAACAAAGACTATCAGGCAAATCAGGGGAAATCCGTCTTAAGGATGAACAAAAGCTACAACCAGCCACAGGTAAAATCCTCTCAATTTGCTTCAAGAATGAATGACAATAGAAATTACAATCGTTTGGCCGGAAAATTTGATAACCACAGAAATTTCTTCAATGGACAATGCTTTTCTTGCCATAACTTTGGTCACAAAGCAGCTCAATGTGTTGCATATAAAACGATCATGACTAGAGAAGCTCAAAAACAAAGAAGTATGACCGGGATTACAAAAAGGACCTATAACAACTTTTCGGTTCTTGAAAATGAAGTTGAATGTTCTATTTTGCAATAACTTTGGTCATGAAGATTCTGAATGCAGGAGCAAGTTTCAGCAGACAAAGGAACAAGCCTCAAGCACCAAAACATGGAGAATAAAGGAACCACAAACAGAAAGATGTGGGATAGCATTTTATGCAGAGGGACAGGAAAATCTATGGTACATTGATAGTGGATGTTCGAAGCATATGACAGGTGATAAAGAAAAACTTGAATCATATTCTGCTCTAGAAAAAGGAAAGAAAGTTTCTTTTGGAAATGATACTCCTGCAACTATAAAAGGAAAAGGCACTGCTCAGTTAAAAGAAAAGGTCAAAGCTGGAAATGTTTTGTATGTTGATGGATTGAAACATAATCTTCTAAGTGTCAGCCAGATGTGTGATCAAAGAACCGAGGTGATATTCAGATCAAATGGATGTCTTGTTCGTGATCTTGATACAGGTAAAACAGTGATCAAAGGTAAAAGAACTCCAAATAATCTATACATATTTGAAGAAGGACAACAACAATGCTATCTGAGCAAGGATGATGAGCACTGGTTATGGCACTGGAGGTTGGGGCATCTAAGCTTTTCACAAATAAGGAAAGCATGCAAATATCAGGCAGTTCGTGGTCTTCCAGATATCAAAGTTCCAGACAACACCATATGCAAATCATGTCAGTTTGGAAAGCAAAAAAGAACTACCTTTCCGGAGAAGGAAGGATCAGCTAGCATGCCTCTTGAGCTAGTACATACAGATACATGTGGTCCATTCAGGAAAAGGACACCTCGAGGAGAAGAATACTTGATATTATTCATTGACGATTTCTCCAGGTTTGTCTGGTTAGGACTTATGAAGCACAAAGATGAAGCATTTGAAAAATTCAAATCCTTTAAAGCCTTGGTTGAAAATGAATCAGGATACAAAATTAAGTGCCTTAGATCCGACAGAGGTGGGGAGTTTACCTCAAATGAATTTTTCGATTTCTGTGAAGAACATGGGATAAGAAGAGAATTCTCTACAACTAGAACTCCTCAGCAAAATGGAGTGGTGGAAAGAATGAACAGAACTGTCCAACAAATGGCTCGTGCTATGCTTGATGAGTCTGGAACTCCCGCAACTTTCTGGGGTGAAGCAGCACATGCTGCGGTTATTATTCTCCACAAAACAAATGTCCGAGTGAACAACACTCAAACTCCTCATGAGCTCTGGTATGGTGAGACTCCTTCGGTAAAGCACTTCAAAATCTTTGGAAGCAAATGCTATATTAAGAATACTGATGAGAAACTTGGCAAACTTGAACCTAGAGCAGATGAAGGCATTCTTCTTGGTTATTCTCCACACAGCAAAGCATATAAGTGCTACAATAAAAGACTTGGAAGAATTGTTGACAGCATTGATGTAGTGGTTGATGAAAAGGGATACATTCCTAGGCAAGTAAATCATGAAAATATTGAAGAAGATGAAGACTACCCTCAAAGACAGAATGATGAAGAAGAATAACCTCAAGGAGCACCAGAGGAACAGATAAGAATAGAAGAGAAGACTCCATCCCGGTACGTTCAGAAGAATCATCCAGAATCTCAGATTTTGGGGCAGAAAGAAGCAGGTGTACAAACAAGAAGAACAATTGCAGAAGCTTCAAGCTATTTGGCATTACTCTCCTCCACTGAACCACAAAATGTAAAAGAGGCTTGCAAAGATGAATGTTGGGTCAAAGCAATGGATGAAGAACTTGAGCAGATTGAAAAGAACAACACTTGGGAGTTGGTTCCTAGACCAAAGGATAAGAATGTTATAGGGACAAAATGGGTCTTCAAAAATAAGTTGAATGAAAATGGGGAAGTAATTAGAAACAAGGCAAGACTTGTCTGTAAAGGGTATGCGCAGCAAGAAGGAATAGATTTTGAGGAAACTTTTTCTCCCATTGTAAGACTTGAGGCCATCCGAATGTTCCTTGCTCTCTCAAGCTTTCAAAAGTTCAAAGTATTTCAAATGGACGTGAAATCAGCCTTTCTGAATGGAGACTTAGAAGAAGAAGTATACATTGAGCAGCCAGATGGTTTCATTCTTGGAAATGATCTAGATCTTGTATGCAGATTGAAAAAGGCTCTCTATGGTCTTAAACAAGCTCCAAGGGCTTGGTACTATCGTTTGGACAAATATCTTCATCAACAAGGTTTTTCAAAAGGATCAGCAGATAGCAATCTTTATATAAAAATTGAAAATGACAAATTGCTAATACTTGTTGTGTATGTAGATGACATTATCTTTGGCAGCAATGAATAATCTATGAGTCAAAGCTTTGCCTTGGTGATGCAGAAAGAATTCGAAATGTCCTTGCTTGGAGAATTGACATATTTTCTTGGTTTGCAAATCCAACAAAATGAAGGAAGGATCTTCTTGTCTCAAACCAAGTATCTCAAGCAGATTTTGAAGAAATATGGTATGGAAGAAGCAAAACCAGTATGTACACCCATGGTCACAGCATGTAACCTCAGTGCAAATGATGAATCAGCAGCAGTGCATCAACCAACTTACAGATCTATGATTGGAAGTCTACTTTATTTGACAGGTACCCGACCAGACATCATGCATGCAATGGGAATAGTTGGAAGATTTCAGGCAAATCCAAAGGAAACTCATCTTCAGGCAGTAAAGAGAATCTTCAAATATCTTCAAGGGACTCAAAACTATGGCTTATGGTATCCTAGAGATACAGATCTCACACTTCATGCTTATACAAATGCAGATTGGGCCGGAAGCATGGATGACAGGAAAAGCACAAGTGGTGGTGCATTCTTTATGGGTTCCAGATTAGTATCTTGGTTTAGCAAGAAACAGAGTTCGATTGCCTTATCTACAACTGAAGCAAAATATGTTGCTGCTGCATCTTGCTGCACTCAACTCCTTTGGATGATGCAGACCTTGCAGGATTTTCAAATCACTTGTACACCACCCATATCCATCTTATGTGATAATACAAGTGCAATCAGCATTTCAAAGAACCCAGTCATGCATTCAAAAACCAAGCACATACCAATCAAGTATCACTTTCTCCGGGAACAAGTGCTTGAACAAAAGGTCAAGTTGGAGTATGTTCCTTCTAAGGAACAGGTTGCTGATATACTCACCAAACCATTGCCTAGGGAGACCTTTGAATACCTCAGGCAAAAGCTGGGGGTTGTTGATGCATCATCTTGTTGTTGAATCTCTTCTGATTGTTGGTTGTACGCAAGGTTCATCTGAAGTATATGCGTACATGTGCTGGGTTGCGGATTGGTCAAAGATCGAATGGCACAGGTTCAGGGGGAGCATATCATGCATTGTTGGCATTATGGAGGAAGTACAAAAGGAGATCATGGATGCTGGTATGAATATTGCTGCAATACGTCTCTATCTCTTTCATGGTCATGGATTATGGTTCTTCTTTGCAGATCTGGTTTATAGTCAGGGGGAGCATGTTCTTAGGGGGAGCATAACCCTTTGCCCTTGATGTCAAAGGGGGAGAGTGATTGGTTGTTGTTGCCATCAAGTCCAAAGGGGGAGATTGTTGGCATTATGATACATATGTTTTACTTGATGGCAACCCACTCATCTCAGATAATAAATTATAGTGTAGAGAAAAGTTCACGCACTTATATGCAGAGAAAAGTTTATTTCATGTAGAGAAAAGTTCACACACTTTTATGTAGAGAAAAGTTTATTTCATGTAGAGAAAAGTTCACGCACTTTTATGCAGAGAAAAGTTTATTTCATGTAGAGAAAAAGTTCACGCACTTTCATGCAAGGAAAAGCGCGTATATGTTGGAGAACTTACCTTTGGTCCATGGTAGTTAGTCCTTGGTATTTGAACCTATGAGGAAAAGCGCGTATATGTTGGAGAACTTACCTTTGGTCCATGGTAGTTAGTCCTTGGTATTTGAACCTATGGTTTTGGACCATGGTACGCACTTTCATGCAAGGGAAAGCGCGTATATGTTGGAGAACTTACCTTTGGTCCATGGTAGTTAGTCCTTGGTATTTGAACCTATGGTTTTGGACCATGGTACCTCGTCAAAAGTGTTGATCTCACGCAATTTCATGGTTGGTTCATGGTATTAGTCCGACAGTTTATGATCCTATGGTTTTGGCCCGTGGTATTGCATCCAAAGGTGTTGATCTCACGCACTTCATGGTTGGTTCATGGTATTAGTCCAACAGTTTTTTTTGATCCTATGGTTTTGGCCCGTGGTATTGTGAAAGGCCTAAGACTATAAAAGAGGAAGGAGATCATTTGGCAAAGCATCTTCTGAATTATCGAATATCTGATAAAGTGCTAGATCTGGAATATTGTGATTGGGTTATGGTGCAGATCTGGATCTGAATGAAGAAGGAACCTGAGCGTAAGGAGAAGGATAAGTTCTATTGATGGGTCAAAATATTAAGGCTGGAATAGTGGTATCTCTATATGATTTTGATCTGTGATATGTGGCATACGCTTGATCTATAAATCTAATAATCTGGGTCTGAATTATTGATGCATGTTTTATTTTACACATGTTATGATCTGGGTATGTCTGATGTAACAACTGCAAAGTTATAAGGAAATATTTGCAGATCTGTATGCGGGTTGGCTTTGGTGAAATCAGAGATTGATGATGCAAGTGTAGTTGATGGGTTTTTGATGTTCTTGGATCCAATCTGAAAATTAATGAAAAGTGGTCCTTGAAAGAAAAGAAGTAGGGGGTTGTAGCTCCCTTCCAGGAGAGACTGGAAAACGAAAGAGAGAGTTGTAGCTCTCTGCAGGTTGTAGCCTGCGTACTGGTAAAGGACTGCACCAGTACAAAATCATTGTAAAAGGAGTTTCTTATTAAAAGAAGATAGAGACATATTGCAGCAGGTGGTTTTCACCCACATTGGGTTTCCACCTTACATCTTGTGTTCTTTGGTGTGACTATCTGTTTTCTTTGTTCATGCTCATTATTTTATGGTACTGACATGCAAAAATAATTCAAAGAATAAATAAGGAAGATTTATTAAAATAACTTGATAATACTGATTCACCCCCCCCTCTTAGTATTATTTCCAACAATATTCTCAATATTCCTGCATATAAAGTATGGGAGGTTCATCATCCTCACTCCTGTGAAATGAATCAACAATCTGACATGATATGTATATAGGCGGGAAAACCTTCCTTCATAGGTGAAATACTTGATGATGATTTTCATGAGAGGAGCATAAATGTTTTGCAAGTATTTGAAAGGAAAAACCTTGCTGATTTGCCTATGATATCCAGCCTTAATGTAAGGCTCATAATGTTCTCTACCCCCATGCTGCCCCTTATTCCACTGTTCACCTACATTAGGGATGCCTATTGCTGCTACAATGGTATCAAGTGTCAAGGTGAAAGAGACACCAGCAAGGTTCACCTGACCATTGTGAAGACGAAGAACAAACAACCTAGCAAGCTCATGATGGTATTTCACCCTCTCTACCATTTCACAAAACTGATAGCAAGACTGATGTTTAAAGCAAGTTACAACAAGAGGACAAGCAAGTAATTCTATAAGACTAGTGGGCTCCTCCCGAATGATCTTTCCTCTTTTGTGTGGCTTTCTAGGTACATGAGCCTCTCTGGAGGAATCACTAAGAGTTTCCTCTTCCCTCTCATAGTCGGAATCTATCTCCATGCTTATGAATTTGAAGTGAAAGTAGACGAGTATGAAGAGATTTTGAAATATGAAGTGAAAGGGTTTCTCTTGCGAAATGAGGGGAGTGAATGGTATTTATGAATATGGAATGAGGGATTTGATAGCGTAATAGATGTAGTGAAGGAATAGGAAGTGGGGTTAGGGTTTTGGGAATAGGGTATAGGGTTAGGGTTTTGAGAATAATATGTAGAAGGGTTTATATGTGGAGGGTTAGAGTTTAGGGAAAATAGATTAAGGGAATGGGGATTTAGGGAAAATAGTTTAAGGGAATAGGAACAATAGAAAACAAGTACCCTTTGCAAATATATGAGATAGTTTGGAGGATAGCTAGGGTTTAGTTTTTTGAGATATGAAAATCACCACAACTGATGAAAAACCCTTGCTAAACAAGATGAGAAGCTTTACTTACTTGATGAAAGGCTAATTAAGAAATTTGAAGTGAATTTGGGTGACTTGAGTCGTTTTGTAGCTTAGTGGACAGGTGTGTAGCGCTGCCTCTCAGGTGCGCAGCGCCGATTGTATGCACAGTGCCAGACCAATTTTATATGGGAAATCTGCAACAGGTGCGCAACGCAAAAGCCCAAGTGCGCAACGCCGAAAAAATGACTGTATTTTTCCTCTGTTTTTCCCTCTTTCTCCAAAAACGCGATTTTTCTCCTTTTGGCACTTTCAATTGCAACAATGAAGTCTTAAACAAATGGATTGGATTTTATATCCCTCTCTTTTAATTTTTCATTAACCAAACCCACTTTTCTAATGTTTTGCTAGTTTTTTCACAAATGCTCTATTTCACTTACATTCTGACTTTTGCCTTTTTGCAGGTGGACTTTTACATTGATTTTTTTGAATGGCAGGAGTTTGACTTTTTCACCAGGTCACCAGGAACAGCTTTGGGAACACTTGTTACATATAGAAACATTTAAATTACATGAAATTTGTACAATAATGGAAAAACTCTGTTTGTAAAAAATAATTATTGAGCATAATAGAAGTAAATTTATGATTTTATGAACTTATTTATCCTCCTCATGTGCCTGCTAACCTTTTTATTCAAATTTGATGATTGTGATGAGAAACCCTAAGACCTAGTGAGACTAAACCCTAAAACTAATTTTTATAAATGAACTGAAATAGAATGACAGTAAATGACTAAAAAAAATGTGTGAACAGGTCAGCAGGTGAATGTCATGAGGGAGATTGACATGAAACCACTACCATCAGTTGATCCATGACCTAATGGAATGTAGCTGAGACCTAATGGAATGTAGCTGATCGGATGGGACACCTAATATGCATGCAAAAAGATAAATTTGATCACTGATGGAAGTGTGAAGATACTGACACTAACATTGGCTCCAATGGGGATGGTAGCTCCTGGGAGGTGCCAAGAACCACAGATCTCTGGAAAAGCAGATAAGTGCCTTCATCCATTGGGCAATATGGAGTCAATAACTTCATAACACCAAAAATATTACATTGACTGATGACTCAAAATGGAACCAACTTAACTAAGACTCAAACAACTGACACTAAACAATCAAAGACTAAAGCCAAGCATTCAACTTTATAGCCTTCACTCCGGGCCCCAAGCTAAATGAATGGTGACAGTGCAAACTTCACAATGAAAGAAATAAAATGGTATGTACATGACAAAATGTGATAGCAAAAAACTTCTTAGAGATAGTAACGTTGCAGAAGTCGACCATTTACCGGCTCTCTTAGACAATCTTCCATGTTCATTTCTTTGAGTAGAAAAGCATTTTTCCCTCTATATGCAGCAATTCTATATGGTACCTTCCACAGGTTATCGCACTTGCTGTGCTTGCCTTTATCCTCGTTTCTAGCATCCCACCTTAGCACTATGTCTTCAATCTAAAATTTGTCTGCCTTTGCCTTTCGATCATAAATCTTTTTAATTCTCTCCTGCAACCTGAAGGTATTCTGAAAAAATTCCTCTCTCATCTGTTGTAAATGGATCATTTGGCTTATTCTCCACTGAAAATGATCTTTCTCGCTGTCAGCTTCCTGCAGAAGTTTAACAACCGAGACTGCGAGAGATGTTGGGAATACCATGTCAATATCGTATACAATCTCAAACGAAGACATTCCTATTGACTTATTTTGGCTTACTCTATCCGCCCATAGTGCATTAACCAATTTTTATGTCAGCTCTTCTTATTGGTTTCCAATAGCTTTTTAATGATGTTGACCAATGATTTGTTTGAAGATTCAGCCAATCCATTACCTTGTGGATAATATGTAGTAGAATGTCCTAAGGTAATTTTGTATTTGCTGCAAAAGTCAATCATCTTTTTTGATTTGAAAGTGGCTGCGTTATCTGTAGTAAGTTTGTTAGGACAGCCAAAACGTGACAAAATATTGGTTTCAAGAAACTGAATTATTACCGAGTCCATGGCTTGCTGAGTGGGGATTTCCTCAATCCACTTTGTGAAATAATCTGTCACTGTTAAGATCCACTTGTGCTGAGCTGAAGATGTGGGATGAATCTCTCCAATACAATCTGGGTCCCATTATTGAAACGGTGCACTAACTTTGACTGGCTTGAGAGGTAGAGGCTGCAACTTTCTTCTTCCTTGAAAAATCTGGCATTCATGACAGCTTGTGACAGTTTTATAAACATCAGCAAACCAGGTAGGCCAATAGTACTCGACTCTCAAAATTTTGTTAGCCGCCGTCTTCCAAAATAAGTGACCTCCACAGTCTCCCTTATGGAAATCACTCATGACTTGTTGGGCTTCATCTTCTATCAAGCAATTTAGCAAATGCCTCCGGGATCCTTCTAATAAAGTCCATTGTTCAAAATACAAAATCTAGTAGCCTTAAGTTTTAGAGTTCTACCTTTATTTTTAGCCATCCCCGGTCGTGGTGAATGGTGCTCTAGCATGCATACAATATCGGAATACCAAGGAGAATGGAGAAAAATTTCAGATACCTGAATCAACGAATTGTCTTCGTCTTCTTCAGACATGCCTGCAATCAGATTTATGTCCAATGCATGTAGATTTGACTCGGCCATCAACTTTGCTAGACCCTGCCCTTTGATTAGCTTTGTTGGCTTTATCTCCAAGTCATATTCTAGCAATGCTGCGATCCATTTGCCTCGCCTACCTTCCGGATCTATTTGTACCAAAACATCTTTGACTGTTGTGTTAGGGACGTATGCAAGGATATGAGAGTGTAGAATATATACCCGGAAATCTTTCAAAGCTTTCACCAAGGCAAGAGCTTGCTTCTCAATGATGTTATATTTCAAGGCTGCATCTCTTATTGTCCTGCTGAAAAAGGCAATTGGTTTTTCTAGCTGATCTCTTTTCTGCATTAGAACTGCTACCATAGTATGTTCAGAAGTGAATGAAAATAATATGAAATCTTGAGAATAATCCGGACTGATTAAAATCGGAGCTGAAGAAAGATCCAACTTTACCAGGTTAAAAGACTTCATAGCTTCTTCGGTCCACTTAACCACACTATCCTTCTTCAACATATTTATAATTTCCCTCAAGTGTTCAGCTAGATTAGGCACAAAACGACGTAAAAAGTTCATCTTACCGTTGAATGCTTGGATCTCTTTCTTATTACGAGGAAAATCTATCTTCTATATAGCTTCCACCCTAGCAGGATCAATGTAGATTCCTTCCTTAGATATTATGTGACCAAGAAGCTTCCCCTCATCCATGGAAAACAAGCTCTTTTTGGGATTGAGTGATATTCCATACTTTCTGCAACGCTGAAAAACAATTTTCAGATGGTAAAGATACTCTTCATCTGAATTTGAAAAGACAGTCAAATC
Source organism: Pinus tabuliformis (assembly GCA_031772625.1). Classification (NCBI taxonomy): domain Eukaryota; kingdom Viridiplantae; phylum Streptophyta; class Pinopsida; order Pinales; family Pinaceae; genus Pinus; species Pinus tabuliformis. The sequence continues at coordinate 1,394,756,428 of CM062819.1, read as the reverse complement.
ATCAAGATACACTACTAAAAACACATCATTTTCATTTGTGAAGGCAATATCCATGGCACGCTGAAATGTTGCTCCAGCATTCTTTAAACCGAACGACATCTTAGCATAATGGAATGTCCCCCAAGGTGTGGTGAATGTTGTCTTGTCCCTGTCATCTTCATGAACCAAAATTTGATTGTAGCCGGAATATCCATCGAGCAGCGACATACGAGATGCTCCAACTACTCTTTGGAGAATGTGGTCCATTTTCGGCAACGGGTAGTTATCTTTTAATGACACTTTATTCAAATTTCTGAAATCTATGCACAATCTGATCTCGTCTATCTTCTTCCTCACAAGAACCAAATTGGAGATCCAATATGAAAATCTGATCAAAACGATTATACCAGCCTTGTACAATTGATTTACCTCTTTTTCTATTGATGGCAGCAACTTCGGATTTATCCTTCTCAGCTTTTGGCAAAATGGCTTCTGATTGGGCTTAATAGGAATTATATGCTGAATTATACTTTTGTCATACTCCTTTAAATCTGTATAGTCCCAGGCAAATACGTCAGAAAATGAAGAGAATAAACTAATGTATTTAGCTTTTACCCAAGGAGGTAATGCCTTTGACAACTTTGCCATCTTTGGATTTTCTGTTGTTCTGATATTTACATCTTCAACACCCTTCTCGGTCGACACTAAACTTGGCTTTCGGGCTACATCATCTTGATCAAATAATTCCTCTAAAGGTATAAGGCCTTTAGGGATGACATTATCTTTCAACTGTAAGACTTCCATCTGATTTACCTCTATTTCTGGTTCACCATCATCTTGCTCAGCATCTATAGAAGTATCTTTATACTGGCCTTCATTTTGTAGAAAATCATCAATTTCTTTGTCATCTTGAAACACCTGCCAATATCTTAGATTATCAGGGACAGCTGGGCGATGCTTCACATGAATTTCAAACTTATTGTTTGAATTCATTGGGATCTTTAAGTTACTTGCAGCTGTAGCAAGAGAATTTGCAATAACATTTTGTGTACGAGAGACACATGTCAGAGTATGATCTGGAAACAACCTCAAAATGTCTAAAACTGCATTAAGGTAAGTCCTAATTCGCATATGTTTGGCTTGGTATTCACCCTTAACTTGTTTGATTACTAATTCGGAGTTGCCATAAACTGAAATTCTCTTTGCGTTCAACTTCTTGAGTATTTTCAACCCTGCAATCAGTGCTTCATACTCGGCTTCGTTGTTAGAACAATCGAAAGCCAATTTATATGAAAAAATTCTTACATTTCTAGGGACTTTATTGGGTAGGAAAATAAGGCTGTATATCCAAATCCCAATTCCTGCACCATCCTTACCTACTGCTCCATCGAAATCCATACTCCATAAACTGGATTCTTCCTCCAAGTGTTGGAATTCTGTTTGCTCTTCTTCCTTTGATTGCTGTCCATCAATTTTTTGCTGTTGGCGGAATGTAGACTGCTCAGCGTTACTTTCAAGCTTTTGTCTCTCTTGATCAAGTACTGCCCTGAAATTTTTTGTTATCTCTAGAACATCTTCCACTTCAACTAGCTAGCTATTTACATCATTAAAATCACTATTTGAATAAAGAACAAAATATTCTAAATCTGTATGTACATAGTTAATTGGATGATTCAAAGGTTTCTCCTTGCTTGTGATCATATACTTCATCTTTTTCTCTCTATATAATTTTCTCAGCTAACCAAACACAGGAATAGTGGCATAGGAGAAATCTAATTGCAATGTCCCTTTCAATTTTGCACCCCACGATCTAGATAAAAGCATGCCAAATCTAGGGGGAATGTCGGCCACAACTACATCCATGAGAACATTCTTTGCTGGAATCTGATCTAAAGTCACAACCAAATCCTTAATGAGACCAATACATCTGACCCTACCAGAATCAAAGGAATAAAGATCATGATATTTGCGAGTGATGTCCAAACGCATTTTTTCCATAATTGCCTTTGGCATCAGATTATGAGATGCTCCTGAATCAAACATGGCGTTGTGCAAGACATAATCGTGCAATCTAAGGCTGATGTAAAATGGGGCTACTTCACTATCATCAGATTGGCCTTCTAATGCCGGACCAAAAATAAGCTCGGGTTGGTCATCTTCCACATTAACCATTTCAGACAAGGGATCTAAATTCAAAATCTTTGACACTTGACTCTTATAATTGCTGTTCTTCATTAATTCAGTCAGAGGTATTGACACTTTTAACTTAGCAATCTCATTCTCTAAGCTAAAGGTTGTAGTTTTATCTACCTCTTTGGCCGGAGAATCCTTCTTTTAAGACTTTTCCTTTGCTGTACTTGGCTGATTTGACTTCTCATTTGCAGATTGTACTTTGCTGGAAGTAGGATCTATTGGCTCCTTTCCTTTTTTTCCTAAACATTTGGAGAATCATTCTTTGGTTGTGCTGCTTCCTTTCGCTTTTGAATTGGATTGATGGGTACATACTTGCTCCTGAGTGAATACTGTCTTTGCTTCTCTGTCAATGCATTCATATATCCCCTCTGATATTCATCTGATTCTTCTTCTAGGACTGTTTCATTAGCTAGTATAAAATCCTCATCTTTCTGTACAGCCAGGCTTTCTGAATATTCCTCATCCTTTGTGATATAGATAGGTAACTCATCTGTTGTAAAAAAGTGATTCTCCTCTCCTATTGGATTCTCATTATCCTCTGACTCTGGGCCATGCACATAGTTCTGCTGTAGAGGTGTTTTGACTTGTTGCTGTGCTGATTGATCTTGTGCTCTTTGCTCCTGCTGTTTAATCCTGAACTGTGGCTGTTGCTGACCACAGAAATTTGGATTTTTGATTGGTGTCTCTGGCTTATCTACAATGGTGAATCTATCAAACATTTTTTCAATTTTACGAAGCAAATTATCTGAGGAAGAAGCTTCTTCCTTTATGGTCACTTTCTTCTCGGTCTTCATCCTAGCTTTCTTAGCTAGTAGATTTTCCTCCACACTCATTGCAATTTTCTACATATCCTCCAATGTAGTAGGATCTCATTCTCTCAATTGGTATGCCATGTCGGGATCGAAACCATTAGGGATTTTTATCAAATCTAGCCCCATCGGAGGCTTGATATCAGTTGGAATAGCATTATAGACAGTATTGAATCTTACACAGTAATCCTGAACACTTTCACCAACATTCCTCTTTATATTTTCATACTCAGAAAGAATTTGGAGTGGATTTTTATTTACCTCCCAACGATCCAGAAATTGTCTGTGAAGAACCAACAATGTATTGATAGTCCCCGCGGGTAGTGCTCTGAACCACTTTCGAACCTCGCCTCCAAAACTTTGCACAAATAATTGCATGGTCACATTCTCTTCATCTATCTCATGAAGATCAAAGAAGTCGTTCATCCTGTCAACATGCTGCTGCACTGTGATACCTTGAGTAGCATCAAACAATGGTATTTTACTTTGGTAATCAGCAGGCATAGCATCCAAGTTTTGTGGCAAAACGAGAGGTGCATATCTGGCAGCCATTGCTCAAGGTGGATTGGAAACTAGCCTTGGAGAAGCAGGAGGATTTATAACAACAATAGCAGTCGATGTGATGGGTGTATGAGGTGTCAAAGGAGGAGAAGAGATGATAGATGTTTGAGGTGTTGAAGGAGGAGAAGAGATAACAGATCTCTTATCAGATATGCTAGGTTGCTCGGGAAGGGTGGGCATAAACTGAGGTTGGGAATGAACTTCAGAACTAGACAAGACAACAGATGAACCAAGAGTAGCAGATGCTGATTCTAGGAGCTTAGGAATATTGGTAGCCACAATAGATGTTTGAAGTGAATTCAAAATATAAGCATCAATTGATCTATTCGCTCTTTTAGTTTCAATATATTGGACAAATTGCGGATTTAAAATAGTATCGGCAATCACACTTTCAAATTTAGTTTCAAACAAAGACAAATCAAAGTGTTCATCAAAAGGGAGATCTTCAAGATATTGAAATACGTCTGGGCATGAATGAGATCTAAAAACTGGTCTTGGACTCAAAGAACTTTCTTGCCTGAGTATTCTTGGAATGAGATTTGGGTTTTCAAACACGGGAGGAGGATCAAGATCAGGATTAGCCTTGGTGTATCTTCTGGAAGCTAGTGTGTTTAATTTTTCCCAAAATTCAAATGGACATTACAATCTTTTCAGCCAAATGAATTCTAAACCTATCATCCAAAAGTCTAGAATTGTTTTAAAAGTACTGGGGTAATATTTTTCAGTTCTTCCCCAGTATGGTCGCCACTATGTTAGTACCTAAATCTACCTCAGGCTGAAGGAAGGCAGGTCTAGGGTAACGTCAAACCATGCTTAACCTGGTAGCTAGCCCTACCAGGTTGGGAGAAGGCTCTCTCCTTGTCAATCTCAATTAGAATATCTCAACCAGGGCTTGAGATGACTAACAACAATTGCTGATTTTAGGCTAGGTATATTAGGTCAGAGGATTTTGTTTGATTTTGATGGTTGGTTGCTGGATCAATTGGAGAAGGCAGCTTGGGTTCAGGAAATCAAATCAGGGATACAGTCATGTTCTATGGGGCAGGGTTGAAAAGAGCTTATGTACTAGTAAAGGATTGAGATAATAGAGTAAGACAACTGAGGAGTTGAGGAGGGCATAAGAAACTATGAATCCTCTTCAAACAATGAAAACATTGAAAACAAAATGCAATCCCAAGACAAAGCACTGAAAATCTAGTGTATTTTGTCTATTCACCTTGATTCACTTAGTTTAGAAGAAAGAGAGAGATGTGATACATATATAACATCAGAAAAACTCATTACAAAGAAGAAACAATACAAAAAACTCACTGTCACAAGAATCCCACAAAAATAGCTGTGAAACCTGGTTTTATTCCTGGCGAACTGCTGATACAAAATGTTCAATGAGTCCAACACTTCTGCCAAAATCCCACCTTTACAAATGAATCAAAAAGTACATGATATAGGAAAGGAAACTACTCAAGCTAGCTATCAGGGTCAAATCCATGAGAAAAGGGGTGGTTTCAACCATATCTAAACTAAGAATAGGAATATAGGCACTGGAACAGTTTGCCTCTAAAACCAAGGAAACCAATTCATTCAATTCAAAACCACCTTTGACTTGATGAATCTACCTTATTAAGTGTTTTACATCCATAATTACATCAAGTTACATCATTTTCCATGCTAATTTCTCCAAGAGAGCAAGAAAAAGTCAACTATAGAGAAAACTAGGCGAAATCTGGAAAATCAGGCAAAACTGGCAAAATTCATCCTATGCGTAGCGCCACAGATCCTTTGTGTAGTGCTTTTTCAAGGCCAATTTTGGAAGGCTTCCCTGAGTCCAAATCAGGTATAGGATAGCTCGTTGGAAATATTGATGAATCTATTTTTTGGAACAACTTGAATTTCTGAATTTGGAGTCCATTTGCCCCTCCAAAAATTGATTCTCCCAATACTGCTTCCTGTGTGGCAAAAAAGTGGCAGAGAGGACACTTTTTGGGTGTTTTTTGCCCTTTTGGAGACCTGGAACTTGTCCAAAATTCTCAGCCATTTCTGAGCATGCATATTTTTCCTTTCTGATTCCAAAAATATAAACTTTTTTGTAAATGGATGCCGCCAACAAAAGTGGTAGCGTTGCGCACCTACTGAAAAAACCTGTTTTTTACTTTAAAAATTTCAAAAATGACGAAAATTGCTCCAAATTTTTTGAAATTTAGCATGAGTGATCCTTTTTAGGTGCTTTGCTGGGCCAATGAGGCTTCAGCCAAGATCTTGAGCTTATCTTACTCTTTTTTGCTCCTCAAATCTCTTTTAGCTTGGCCTTCAACCTCTTCACCCTTGTTTTGCAAATTTTGTTCCTGGTTAGGTAGTTATAGGCCATATGGCGCAACATTTTTCTCTTTGTTGGCTTTCTCAAGCATCTTTTCTAGGTGAATGTTTGCCCTCTCCAATCATGATTCTCGGTCAGCTTCAATTTCTTGCTCGAGGGAGGTCATCTTGATCTTTCTCTTCTTTGCCATTTGCCTATTTTCCCTAATCATTTGTAGCTCCATAATAGCTTTCTTATCTTCCAGTTGCTGTTTTCCTGCTCAAGATAATTGGTGATCCATTTGGCCCTCTGAAGGTTAAATGATAAGGCTTGTATTTCAGCTTCCTTCTCTTTGATAATCATGTCCTTGAGTCTTAAGCTTTGAGAGCCCAAATCAGTGACATCCTCCTTAATAAAAAAAAAAAATCCCTGTCTTGCCCTTCAGGAAGGACCTCCTCATGCATCTTTTGTTTCTCTTTGTCTTTGCTCTCTGACTGCTGGCCAACCTATATAGTTGGAGAATAAGGGAAAGCCCCTTTCACCCCTGGTGAAGATAACATTTTCCTGTGGTCCGGTGAAGAAAATGAGACCCCTTCCACCCTTGGTGGAGATAGTACTCGCCTCGAAGCATCAAAAAGCCTCCTGGTGCCTCTGTCATAGCTGACTAACACCGACACACTTGTAGTTTCAGTCTCATGAACATCTGGCTGTCTTGATGGCCCTCCTTCCTCTTGAGGCACCGCTGGAATCACCTGAGGGCCTTTGAAAATCTCATGGGCAATGAAGGTATCCCATGGTCAAGCTTAGCTGATGTAAAACAACAATTTTAATCAGTGAGAAGTGGTAAATGTTGTTGAATTGCTGAGGAAAAGGTTTCCTTTGCACATAGAGAGCCATCTTCTCAATATTCCTGCATATAAAGTATGTGAGGTTCATCATCCTCACTCTTGTGAGATGAATCAACAATCTGACATGATATGTATATAGGCGGGAAAACCTTCCTTCATAGGTGAAATACTTGATGATGAGTTTCATGAGAGGAGCATAAATCTTCTGCAAGTGTTTGAAAGGAAAAACCCTGTTGATTTGCCTGTGATGTCTAGCCTTAATGTAAGGCTCATAATGCTCTCTACCCACATGCTGCCCCTTATTCCACTGTTCACCTACATTAGGGATGCCTATTGCTGTTGCAATGGTATCAGGTGTCAAGGTGAAAGAGACACTAGCAAGGTTCACCTGGCCATTGTGAAGATGAAGAACAAACAGCCTAGCAAGCTCATGATTATATTTTACCCTCTCTACCATTTCACAAAACTGATAACAAGACTGATGTTTAAAGAAAGTTACAACAAGAGGACAAGCAAGTAATTCTATAAGACTAGTGGGCTCCTCCTGGATGACCTTTCCTCCTTTGTGTGGATTTCTAGGTACATGAGCCTCTCTGGAAGAATCGCTAAGAGTTTCCTCTTCCCTCTCATAGTCGGAATCTATCTCCATGCTTATGAATTTGAAGTGAAAGCAGACAAGTATGAAGAGATTTTGAAATATGAAGTGAAAGGGTTTCTCTTGGGAAATGAGGGGAGTGAATGGTATTTATGAATGTGGAATGAGGGGTTTGATAGTGTAATAGATGTAGTGAAGGAATAGGAAGTGGGAGTTAGGGTTTTGGGAATAGGGTATAGGGTTAGGGTTTTGAGATGTAGAAGGGTTTATATGTGGAGGGTTAGAGTTTAGGGAAAATAGATTAAGGGAATGGGGATTTAGGGAAAATAGTTTAAGGGAATGGGGATTTAGGGAAAATAGTTTAAGGGAATAGGAACAATAGAAAACAAGTACCCTTTGCAAATCTATGAGACAGTTTGGAGGATAGCTAGGGTTTAGTTTTTTGAGATATGAAAATCACCACAACTGATGAAAAACCCTTGCTAAACAAGATGAGAAGCTTTACTTACTTGATGAAAGGCCAATTAAGAAATTTGAAGTGAATTTGGGTGACTTGAGTCGTTTTGTAGCTCAGTGGATAGGCGCGCAATGTTGCCTCTTAGGTGTGCAGTGCCGATTGTATGCGCAGCGCCAGACCAATTTTATATGGGAAATCTGCAACAGGTGCGCAGCGCTGGCAAAATGACTGTATTTTTCCATTGTTTTTGCCCTCTTTCTCCAAAAACACGATTTTTCTCCTTTGGCACTTTCAATTGCAACAATGAAGTCTTAAACAAATGGATTGGCTTTTATATCCCTCTCTTTTAATTTTTCATTAACCAAACCCACTTTTCTAATGTTTTGCTAGCTTTTTCACAAATGCTCTGTTTCACTTACATTCTGACTTTTGCCTTTTTGCAGGTGGACTTTTACATTGATTTTTTTTGAATGGTAGGAGTTTGACTTTGTCACCAGGTCACCAGGAACAACTTTTGAACACTTATTACATATAGAAACATTGAAATTACATGAAATTTGTACAATAATGGAAAAACTCTGTTTTCACCTCAAAACAGAGTTTTGAGGTAAAAAAGAATTATTGAGCATAACAGAAGTAAATTTATGATTTTATGAACTTATTTATCCTCCTCATGTGCTTGCTGACCTTTTTATTCAAATTTGATGACTGTGATGACAAACCCTAAGACCTAGTGAGACTAAACCCTAAAACTGATTTTTATAAATGAACTGAAATAGAATGACAGTAAATGACTAAAAAAAATGTGTGAACAGGTCAGTAGGTGAATGTCATGAGGGAAATTGACATGAAACCACTACCATCAGTTGATCCATGACCTAATGGAATGCAACTGATCGGATGAGACATCTAATATGCATGAAAAAAGAGCAATTTGATCACTGATGGAAGTGTGAAGATACTGACACTAACACGTTCTTCATAATTATCAATGTACTAAAAAAATTGTGATTTCTTGTTGTTTAAAAAGTATTTTTGAAGACATAAATGCATCCAACACCTTGGAAAACCCAAGGGTTCTTGAACATTGCAAACTAAACAATTTAAACTTATGATTTTTACAAACATTTAGTAGAATTTTGGTAAAATTGATCAGAAAAAATGTCTATCCATTCTATTTATTAGTTAAATTATGTTTTTTTTTAATGATTAAAAATGATCTATTCAAAATTTCCTTAAAAACTATAAAATTTTATTATAATTTTAATATAAATATGAGATTTGAGTGATATATGAGATGTAGGTTACTTAATTTATGTGAAATTTGTTTCTTAATAAATTTTAAATTCAAATCTTATGAAAAAAAGGGTATGAAAGAGGGAGTGGTATTCTAAGGAGCTCAACAAGCAACCCAATCTAAACTCAATTTATTATTAAAAATATATATATAGAATTTGAAAATTTAAATTTTATAAGAAAGAGCTAAGAATGGAAACTCTTTTCTATATTGGATGGAAGAAGCACCAATCGCCAGAATTGTCCAAGGCCTTGTTTGACCCTTGCAAAGTTTAATTCCCCCAAAGTGGCTTCCATCCTCAATCCCTCCCCATGAGGTTGTTGCACAGTGTTTTCATTGATGACAACAAGATGTCATTAATGTCAAAGGGGGTGACTGAGACAACAATAGTATCACTCATGATTCCTAAGGAAACAACATTACACTCTATGAAGTAGCATGACAGTTTGATCTCTTATAGGATCTCATTACATGGAGATAAATGTGCTTGAAGGTATTTGGTTTTTTGATATATTTATGTTGTCCAAATTATCCTATAAACAATATGGTTGTCTAGGTCTCATAGATACCTTTCCAATGGTATATCCTATTGAAAAGTGTAACTAGGTTCGGTCTTCATAATGCCATGTGTAATTGCGATTTTATGTAATTGATGAAAGAAAGAAAATAAAATTATTATTGTAATGCTTATCTCATGGGTTTCATGAGCAAGGAATTTTATTTTTAGTAATGGCTCCCATTGTGAGCCTTTAGGATTTGTCATTTAGTCATCAAAGTCAAATTGAGTCAATGTCATGTATGAAGGACCCTTCTTTGAAATGTTACATCTTGTATGAGTCATTAAAATAAGTATGAATTCCCTCCAAGACAAGCACAAGTCCTCTCCTTCAAGTTGGCTTAAAATAGAATAAATGATCTCCTTCAATTGACACGTCGGCTGACCCTCCAACAGGTCCACTTATTTTGATGAGGAAACAACTATAAATAGGGTAGCTCAACATCATTTCAGGAAAAGATTTTTAGTCATCATTAAGTCTGCAGTAAGAGGTGTGAAGTTCACTAAGGAAGCCTATTATCAAGTGAAGAAGGGAAGAGTATAAACCGAACTCTTTTTTAGGTCTATTTTGGGGTAATTTCCTCTACACGTGTGAGGCAGCAAGAGTTTAGTTGCAACAAAAGAAGCCGAGAAGAGTAGCACTCTTGGGTAGCCGAGTTGGAAGAAGGTCAAGTCAGGAAGTGTGGCCAAGACAAGCTAGAAGAAGGCCATATCCAAAGAAAAGAAAGTTAAGGCATAAGATAAGGACTTGTTCATGAGCTAGGGTTTCTAAATTAGGATTGCAGAACTAATTCAAGGAGGCTAAAGGTTTGAAGCAGAAGGAGGTTGAAGTGGAAGGGGAGCCGAGAAAAGGGAAGGAGCAGAAGGTTGACTATCATTGTCTAATGATCTCATCAAGGGAACTTGTGTCTTGGTCTTTGTTGGCATTATGATTTATGTGTTGTACTTGATGGAAACCCATTTGTAGTAGAACAAATCACTTGTATATGGTAACCAAATGTATCTACGTAACTAGATGAATCTACGGGAGAGATGTCAGATGTGACAAAATGCATGGAAGTTGTGTTTACAGAAGTGACAAAATGTAGGACAGTTCAAAGGAATCATTTCATAAGTTATATGTCAAATCTTAGTGTAACAGGTCTATTCAGAGGTAACATGGCATTGGCATAGAAAAACAAGAAGATGGAACTAAAGTCTTCTAATCAGAATGAAGAAGTTGAAGGAAAAGGTTAATGTAAAGCAGTTTAAGAAGTATACGCAGGTCCACTTAGTGAAAACAACGTATACATGCTGGTCCACAGAACAAAAAGAGTGTATACATATACACGCACTCCCACAGGAGGAAAAGCATGTACATGTTGGAAAACCAAGGTTTTGGTCCGAGGTATTTGGTCCAAGGTATTTGGGTTCAAGGTTTTGGTTCGAGGTTTTGGTCCAAGGTATTGATCTGAGGTATTTGGTCCAAGGTATTGGTCCTAGGTATTTAGTCCGAGGTATTGGTCTGAGGTATTTGGTCCAAGGTATTTGGTCCGAGGTATTGTTCCAAGGTATTTGGTCCGAGGTATTGGTCCTAAGTGGTTTTGGTCCAAGGTATTGAGAAAGGCCTAAAACTATATAAGGATGAGAAGATTAAAGGGATAAGTGCACAAGTAATGAATATCTTATGAAGTGTTAGATTAAAAGAAAATATGTGTGTTATGGGTTTCCGGTGCTTTTCTTGATCTAGACTAATTATGCACCTGAGTGTTTGATGATGGATGAGATCTAATCATGGATCAAGATCATAATGACTTATCATTATGTGATCTGATAATGGCTGGGCTAGATCTGATTGCTAATACATGTTTTATCCTTTATATGTGATGATATGGGTATGTCTGAAGTTAGGAATTGTAGCGAAGTTATAAGTAAGTATTTGCAAATCTATATGCTGGTTCACTTTGATGAACATGCGTATACACGCTAGTTCGGCTCTTCCAAGTAGTGTATGCAAAAGAAAAGCTTGATGTTCAAGGATGATTGATCTATCAGACCAGTACTGCTATTTTACTGTTGTCTGTCAATGAAGTCTTCTTAGATCTGAAAGTAAAACTGAATGCATAAAGAGTTTGTGTCTTATTGATTAATTGATTGAGAAAGAAGGGTGATCCCTGGTGCTATCTATTTAGAACTCTGTAATATGACAGTAGATCTTCAGAATGTCACTGATTGGTGGAGTTTGTGGTTCATAGGTTTTATGATTCAGTATCTTTGGAGGTATACGTAGGTTGGGCTAAAGGAAGTAGCATATACACGCAAGTTCGCTTCATTAAAGGAGCGTATACACTCTGACACATGCCTTTTGAGGTTACAATTAGTTCTGGTTGTTGATGCAATGTTCTGGTTTCAGATCTGTGTACTGGTTACAGTGATCTGTGTGTTCAAGTTGATTGGTTGAATTTGATTAAGTTTGAATGAATGGTTGATTCAGTTGTGTCGGAGGTTCAACAACTGTTTGATTTAGTTGTTTAGAGATTGTTTTATGTCAGAGGTTTCAGTGATTGATTGATTCAGAGATTGATGATTGAGTTTCAGTGATTGGTTGATGTAGATGTATTTGATGGATGTATTGTAGTGGTGATTGACTTTGAGCTTCAATGTTACTAATGGGTCCAGTGTGAAAATTTGATGAAACGTGGCCTACATATAGTGTTGTTGTGTACCAGGAGTATCCAGTGTGAAAATTTATGAAATGTGGTCCCTGGAGGATACTGAGGGTTGGAGCCTTCAGTGAGGAAGTCGAAGCTTCCTACCAATAGTGGCTGGTGATTTGATCAGGGGGTTGGAGCTCCCTTCTAGTAGCAGCTGGAGAATGAGTGAAGGTTGTAGCCTTCTGTAGGTCAGAGCCTACGTACTAGTAAATATATCGGCTAGTACAAGAACTAGGGGGTTGTAGCTCCCTTCTAGAAGAAGCTAGAGAACGAGAGAAGGTTGTAGCCTTCTGCAGGTGGGTGCCTACGTACTGGTATGAGTCTGCACCAGTACAAGATTTTAAATATATTTTCTTATTGTTAAAATAAGGCAGGGACGATAGCAACAGGTGGTTTTCACCCACATTGGGTTTCCACCTTAAATCTTGGTGTTCATGTGTGTTGCTTATGTGTGATGGTTTATTTTGTTATTACTGCACATGGTTACTGTTTAATGTTTAATAAAGTACTGATGCATTGATTAAAGATCAACATATGATGAATTAACTAAATCATAAGTTCATTGGATATACGCTGGTTACCTTAAGAACAGTTGCATGCAAACACAATTTCCCTTCACTGAAGTAGTGTATATAAATCTGATTGTGGAAATGAAAAAGTTATTGATTTGTAAATACTAATTCACCCCCCCTCTCAGTATTATTTCCAACAATTGGTATCAGAGCAGGTCCTTTGGTAGAAGCTTGATCGCTTGAAGGAGATCCATAGAAACAATGGGAAAGAAGTTAAAGAAGAAAGCACCTCAAAAGAAGTAGGCATCTCAAAGGAACTATGACAGTGGGAGAGATGATTGGCCATTACGTGGAAGCAACTCTTTAGATTCAGAATCACCTCAGAATGAAGATGAACAAGCAAAAGAATTATCAGGTATGAATTTGTTTTCCTCTAGTGATACATTTCTCTGTCCATTTGAAGATAATGAATGTGATAGCAAAACAATAGAATTTGCTCTTATGGGTGAAAGAGAAAGAAATAAAATAGAGGCAAATTTTAAAAAGCTCACAGACACAATTAGAGATCAACAAGATCTATTGGATAAAAGGGAGTGTACCTACAAAGAAGAGATTACAAGGTTAAAGGCTTAGTTAGAGGAAGGAAAAAATACGAGGAAAAGGAAGATCAAAGTCAAAGGCTACAGGATGAAGTGACTTCATTGAGAAATGAAGTGAATGGAAAAGACACAACAACCAAGGAACTTATAGAAAGAACCAACTATTGTGAAGGTCTTGAAGCTGTGGTCGTTTCTCTAAAAGAAGATCTCAAAAATTTGAATAAGCAGAATGAAGAACTATTCCAAGCATTTGAAGAAGAAAAAAATTAAGTTCTCGAATTAAGGCAACAAGTGGAAGAAGGAAGAAAAGCTGAAGAAACCATGAAGAAGCAGTATCTTGAAAATGAAGAACAATATCAGGTTGAGGTAAATATCCTAAAAGGTAAATTAGAAGAAAAGGATAAAATTTTACAATTTCAAGATAGTACTAAGATTTTGGATGATTTCTTAGTATTCAAAGGTCTCCTGCCATCAAATCTGGTCTTGGTTTTCATGAAAATGTTAAAGGTGAATCTAGCTCACAAAATGAAGCAAGGAACTCTAGTGCAAAATCTGAAACACTCAACAAGGAGATAAAAGGTCAACCCCATCAACAACCAAGGAAAGAAAGTCTTCAAAGAAAATCATTCACTCCTAACTATGGAAGTGTTAATCGATTCTTTCCTCTGACGAATAATGTTGAATGTTTTATATGTCATAATTTTGGACATGTTGCAGCAAGATGCAGAAGTAGAATGGTTCAAGCTAATAACTGTCACACAGAAAGATCATCAGCTTCCAGGTACTTCAAGGAATATTGTTTTTTCTTGCAATATGTTTGGTCGCAAAGCCATTGATTGCTATAGAAGGAATACAAAACATATAAGATGTTATGCTTGTAACAAGTTTGGGCATATAGCAAAAGAATGCAGGAGCAAATCTCGGCCAACATACCAAAAGGAACAAACATCATCACACCCCAAGGTATGGAAGAAGAAGGAATTACAGTAAAAAAGATGTGGCATAGATCAGTATACAGACATAACAGACTCAAAAGGAACTAAAAATATGAAATTTCAGTGTCCTAATTCTCATACACAGTTATCATGAAGAAAAATCGCGTATATACGCGAGTTAGAAGCTGCACGGTCGCGTATATGTTGGTTTAGTGAAGAAGCAGTGGGGCAGATTCAGAAAAATGATCTGATATGATTCAGACAATTATCAATTATCTTTTCTATCTTGATGATAGATGATTATAGTCTGTGGATGTTATTTATAAGTGCTTTTTATCCTCATAAGTTGTTGATAACTTGATGTATATCTAATTGATGATGATGCCTTGATATTTCTTATTGATATATGCAATGATCGGATCTGACAGTGAACAGGTGTCACAAGTTCAAGAGGAGAATATGCTAGGCTTCTAATATTGCATTGTTGGCATTATGTTTAGAATTATTTGGTACCGAATGATTCTTATCAATGGTGATGATGCTTGTGTGGCTAAAGTGTTTTGATACATCATGCTATGTTGTGGTTATAAGTTGCCTATGATGACGATACTTGTATTGCTTGGGGTTACATAGTTGTTATTCACATCAGATTTATAGATGATTGTGGATGACTTTTTGATGATGCATACAGTACATATATGTTGCTTACATGGTGATCTTCATAAGGACAAGGAGAAGTACAAAGCTTGAGTACACAACTTCATTATTTGATGATGAACCACTCATTTCTTTTATGCTGCTGTCATCATGCCTTCAAAGATGAATAAAGTTCATATGGTGTAGTTATGATGCTGTTTTCCTATAGTTCTTGGCTCTCACATGGTTGAAGATTGTTGTTGTTGATGGTATCAAGAAAGCTTGACACATGACTATGAGCTCATGGTTTTCTAGATACATATTGCTATCTCTTTGATGGATATACAGTATGCTAGATACATGAATGATTACTTGCATATTGATAAATATTGTTGGTTGGCCAAGAGAATGGTGTTATTATAGGCATAACCATTTGAAGACATGGATATTCAGATACATGGCATACTTATTCACATAATGATGATGACTTCTTATTTTATGATGATAGGTTTGATATTCACATATGTTGATTATCATGGTTGATGCTTATCAGATGTGGGATGTTCCCTAGTGATGATACATGGTTGATATATTGAGGGTTCTTGTGGAAAGATCATGCAGTTCTTGATGATGATGTTATGATCATAGATGATGACTATGGTGTTTTCACATACATATGATATGATATGAATGATTCTATGTTACTGCTTGCAGATACAACATATGCTTAATTGATTCATGGAAGGTTATGATAAGGCTATTTCTACTAAGGAAACATAGCAAGTTGATCTTGATGAGATCAAGAGGATGAGTTGATATCTATATGTGGCATACTTTGTCATAGGTTGATAACTGATGATGGACATATACAAGTTGTTGGTCTGGATTTTGCTAACAAATGCTTAAGGAGAAGATCATATATGGTGTATGATAGTCGCTGATGACTATCATGGTCTTGTTTAGATCTTTGGTCTTTGTTATCCATGTCATGTATATCATTCGATGTAAAGGTCATATGACCCACGATGTAATAATACGTCTTTTTCTGTCGTAGTCTTTTAATGAGTCCTTTTTGGTCATATGATGTAATTTGTACCCCCACTATGCATGGGAAGGATGATGTAATAATTTCTATATTTCAGTCATGTATAAACAATTGGTATGTCCCCACTTGGTTGGATGGATAAGTCAAATTTGGTATATCCCCACTTGGTTGGGAGATTGATGTATGAAGGTCAAGCTCACATAATTGAGTTATAAAGTCATGTTATTCTTTTGGAAAATATTTTTGCAGACTCTGCATTTGCACAGTGGGAGCATGGATGATTTAGTGCATCACAACATGTACAAAGGGGGAGTTTATGTTGGAAATAATACTGAGAGGGGGGGTGAATCAGTATTATCAAGTTCTTTTAATAAATCTTCCTTATTTATACTTTGAATTATTTTTGCATGTCAGTACCATAAAATAATGAGCATGAACAAAGAAAACAGATAGTCACACCAAAGAACACCAGATGTAAGGTGGAAACCCAATGTGGGTGAAAACCACCTGCTGCAATATGTCTCTATCTTCTTTCAAATTAGAAACTCCTTTTACAATGGTTTTGTACTGGTGCAGTCCTTTACCAGTACGTAGGCTGCAACCTGCAGAGAGCTACAACTCTCTCTCTCGTTTTCCAGTCTCTCCTGGAAGGGAGCTACAACCCCCTACTTCTTTTCTTTCAAGGACCACTTTTCATAAATTTTCAAACTGGATCCATAAACATCAAGAGATCATCAAGTACAAGTAAATCACCCAGTCAACTGCAGTAACCAGATCAAAAATAACAGTAAACTAAACCCAGAACACCTTATCAACAGAGAAAAGTCAGCCAACAAAAGATCTTAAGACAGATACGCAGTTTTTCTTTATCTGGCCTGCGTGGCCCCGCACTTCACCTTCTGCTCCCCTGCGTATACACGTAGAGACCCTTCTGCTGCAAAGCGTACCCACGCACTGTTTCTTCAATCGCACTGCGTACTGTTACTGTAGGCACGCACCCACAGATACTATCGCGCCGCATACTGCTACTGTAGCCACGCACCTACAGATGCTATCGCGCCGCGTACCTACGCACCTGCGGCTTCTGAAGCGCCGCGTACTTTCCCTGTGCCTACGCACCTGATCCTTTATCGTGCTACGTACCCACACACTGCGCCTTCTTCTGCTTTGCGTACCCACGCAGTGCGCCTTCTTCTGCTCTGCGTACCCACACACTTGCACTGTTAATCACCTGTGTACCTCTGGTTAGGGCCGAATTGGCAGTCCACCAGTGTGCTACAGATCGTCAGATGCCCAGATCTGATCATGCGCTCGAGAGATCACCCTTCATAGATTCGCTTTCAACTTCACTTTTATATAGATCAAGCTTTTAAAACAATAACCCAATATTTCAGATCTTAAGATATTCAATTTGCAAAAGATGCTTAGCCAAGTGATCTCCTTTGCTTTATATAGGCAAGCTCTTCCTAAAATCATGGATCAATACCATAGATAACCAATGCAAGGGGCCCAAAAACATGGGGCTCAATAATAATAATAATAATAATAATATAAAACAATACCACGGGCCAAAACCATAGAATCAAGATTGGCGGGCTAAATACCACGGGCCAAACATAAGAAACCCCACGTGAGCGCGCTTCTCTGCCTTGAAGTAAGTGCACTGGGGGTACGCACCTCATACACGGGTGACTTGCATGTATGACAGCAGTCCCTTCACAGCGTACCTGCGGGTACGCACCTTTTGAACTATACTCCTACGTACCTCTTAATTTCCAACATTTTGAGGGCCTGATCAGAGCAGCCTGATCAGAGCATTGCCACTTGAGAGTGTTGCCATCAAGTACAACATCTGTATCATAGAGCCATACCAGAATCATAATGCCAACAATCTCCCCCTTTGGACTTGATGGCAACCTCAAAATCTTCAACATCATTCTCCCCCTTTGACATCAAGGGCAAAGGGTTATGCTCCCCCTAAGAACATGCTCCTCCTGAATATAAACCAGATCTGCAAAGAAGAACACCATAAATGACCATGAAAGAGATAGAGACATATTGCAGCAATATTCAGACCAGCATCCATGATCTCCTTCTGTACGTCCTCCATAATGCCAACAATGCATTATATGCTCCCTCTGAACCGATGCCATTCGATCTTCAACCAATCCACAACCCAGCACATGTATGCATATGTCCCAGATGAGCCTTGCGTACAACCAACTGTCAGAAGAGATTCAACAAGATGATGCATCAACAACCACCAGCTTTTGCCTGAGGTATTCAAAGGTCTCCCTGGGCAATGGTTTGGTGAGTATATCAGCTACTTGTTCCTTAGAAGGAACATACTCCAACTTGACCTTTTGTTCAAGTACTTGTTCTCGGAGAAAATGATACTTGATCGGTATGTGCTTGGTCTTTGAATGCATGACTGGGTTCTTTGAAATGCTGATTGCACTTGTGTTATCACATAAGATGGAGATAGGTGGTGTACAAGTGATTTGAAAGTCCTGCAAGGTCTACATCATCCAAAGGAGTTGAGTGCAGCAAGATGCAGCAGCAACATATTCTGCTTCAGCTGTAGACAAGGCAATCGAATTCTATTTCTTACTGAACCAAGATACTAATCTGGAACCCATAAAGAATGCACCACCACTTGTGCTCTTCCTGTCATCCACGCTTCCTGCCTAATCTGCATCTGTATAAGCATGAAGTGTGAGATCTGTATCTCTAGGATACCATAAGCCATAATTTTGAGTCCCTTGAAGATATTTAAAGATTCTCTTCACTGCCTGAAGATGAGTTTCCTTCAGATTTGCTTGAAATCTTCGAACTATTCCCACTGCGTGCATGATGTCTGGTCGGGTACCTGTCAAATAAAGTAGACTTCCAATCATAGATCTGAAGGTTGGTTGATGCACTGCTGTTGATTCATCATTTGCACTGAGGCTACATCCTGTGACCATGGGTGTACATACTGGTTTTGCATCTTCCATGCCATATTTTTTCAAAATCTGCTTGAGATACTTGGTTTGAGACAAAAAGATCCCTCTTTTTTTTTGTTGGATTTGCAAACCAAGAAAATATGTCAGTTCACCCAGCAAGGACATTTCGAATTCTTTCTGCATTACCAAGGCAAAGCTTTGACTCATAGCTTCTTCATTGCACCCAAAGATAATGTCATCTACATACACAACAAGTATTAGCAATTTGTCGTCTTCAACTTTTATATAAAGATTGCTATCTGCTGATCCTTTTGAAAAGCCTTGTTGATGAAGATATTTGTCCAAGCGATAGTACCAAGCCCTTGGAGCTTGTTTGAGACCATACAGAGCCTTTTTCAATCTGCATACAAGATTTGGATCATTTCCAAGAGAAACTTTCTTTCCCTTTTCTAGAGCAGAATATGATTCAAGTTTTTCTTTATCACCTGTCATATGCTTCGAACATCCACTGTCAATGTACCATAGATTTTCCTGTCCCTCTGCATAAAATGCTATTCCACATCTTTCTGTTTGTGGTTCCTTTATTCTCCATGTTTTGGTGCTTGAGGCTTGTTCCTTTGTCTGCTGAAACCTGCTCCTGCATTCAGAATCTTCATGACCAAAGTTATTGCAAATAGAACATTCAACTTCATTTTCAAGAACTGAAAAGTTGTTATAGGTCCTTTTTGTAATCCCGGTCATACTTCTTTGTTTTTGAGCTTCTCTAGTCATGATCGTTTTATATACAACACATTGAGCTGCTTTGTGACCAAAGTTATGGCAAGAAAAGCATTTTCCATTGAAGAAACTTCTGCGGTTATCCAATCTTCCGGCCAAACGATTGTAATTTCTATTGTCATTCATTCTTGAAGCAAATTGAGAGGATTTTACCTGTGGCTGGTTGTAGCTTTTGTTCATCCTTAAGACGGATTGCCCCTGATTTGCCTGATAGTCTTTGTTTGTAATTGGTCCTTGCTTTACCTGGTGATCTCCATTGTGCTTTTGCTCATTCCTTCTTGGTGCATCAAGATAACTCCTTGAGGTGGATGCTTGAGAAGTTTCTCCATTATAGCCCAGACCTGTCTTGTTTAGAGGAGAACGCTGTACATTGATGATCTCATCCAGAGTTTCAGATCCTTTGACAAACTTAAGATTAATAGCCTTTGTTTTCTCAATCTCTTTTCTAAGTCCAACAATTTCACCTTCTAACTTTTCAAGATATTTTTCTTTTTCATCAATTTGAAGTTGTAGAGTATCAATGATCCTATTCTTTTCTTCTATACATGTCTTGAGCCTAGAAATTTCTTCATAAAAGCTATCCACATCTATAGCATCCATGTAATCATCATCTTCAAATGCCATTAAAATTTTATAGTCATTACCTCGTTCATCTTCATCACTATTTGATAGACCATCACTATCTTCATGAGTGTAGTAGCTTTTCTTATTTGCAATCTGTTTCTTGTTCCATCTAGCAGGTTCCTTTCCTTTATCCTTATAAGGACATTTCGCAGCATAATGGCCTACTCTTCCACAAGCAAAGCATTTAAAAGGTAACTTACCTCTGAATCTTCTAGTACCCCTTTGAAGATTTCTGACAAAATTTGATTCTTCTTCTTCTTCTTCTTCTGGCACGTGACTTGCTTCATAATAGTCTCCTTTTCCTGAAGCCTTGAAAGCAACTTCTCTTCTATCTGATGGACCTCCCTTTCTCATTTCATAAGCAGTTAGAATTCCGTGTAGCTGAGACATAGTAAGAATTCGTAGATTTTCCTTTTCTTCTATTGCAGACACTTTAGATTCAAACTTGGGGGACAATGATCTTAGAACTTTTTCAACCACAATAGCCTCTTTTATTTCTTCACCCAAGTTTTTCATGCAATTAACAATCTCATCTACCCGAAGAAAATAGTTAGCCACACTTTCATCATTATACATTATGAGATTCTCATACTGAATCCTGAGGGTTTGAAGTTTAGCACGCTTTACCTGTTCATCTCCTTCATAGCTCAAGACAATCTTGTCCCATATTTCCTTTGCGGATTTATATTGCATAACCTTTATGAATTTTGTTTGAGATAAGCATCCTAGCAGAGTATTGACGGCTTTAGCATTTGTTTCATATTTCTTCTTCTCGGCCGAATCTGTAGGAGTAGCTGAAGGAAAAGTGTAGCCTGTATCTATGATATCCCAAACTTCTGTACCAAGAGATTGAAGATAGGTAGTAACTCTTACCTTCCAATAATTGAAGTTTGTCCCATCAAAGATTGGTGGCCTGATTGATGCTTCCCTCTCGTAGTTGCTCATGATGAATGATCTTCCTCCAAGCGATCAAGCTTCTCCGAAGGACCTGCTCTGATACCAATTGTTGGAAATAATACTGAGAGGGGGGGTGAATCAGTATTATCAAGTTCTTTTAATAAATCTTCCTTATTTATACTTTGAATTATTTTTGCATGTCAGTACGCAGTTTTTCTTTATCTGGCCTGCGTGGCCCCGCACTTCACCTTCTGCTCCCCTACGTATACATGCAGAGACCCTTCTGCTACACAGCGTACCCACACACTGTTTCTTCAATCGCGCTGCGTACTGTTACTGTAGGCACGCACCCACAGATACTATCGCGCCGCGTACTGCTACTGTAGCCACGCACCCACAGATGCTATCGCGCTGCGTACCTACGCACCTGCGGCTTCTGAAGCGCCGCGTACTTTCCCTGTGCCTACGCACCTGATCCTTTGTCACGCTGCGTACCCACGCACTGCGCCTTCTTCTGCTCTGCGTACCCACGCAGTGCGCCTTCTTCTGCTCTGCGTACCCACACACTTGCACTGTTAATCACCTGCGTACCTCTGGTTAGGGCCGAATTGGCAGTCCACCAGTGTGCTACAGATCGTCAGATGCCCAGATCTGATCATGCGCTCAAGAGATCACCCTTCGTAGATTCTCTTTCAACTTCACTTTTATATAGATCAAGCTTTTAAAACAATAACCCAATATTTCAGATCTTAAGATATTCAATTTGCAAAAGATGCTTAGCCAAGTGATCTCCTTTGCTTTATTTAGGCAAGCTCTTCCTAAAATCATGGATCAATACCATAGATAACCAATGCAAGGGGCCCAAAAACATGGGGCTCAATAATAATAATAATAATAATATAAAACAATACCACGGGCCAAAACCATAGAATCAAGAATGGCGGTCTAAATACCACGGGCCAAACATAAGAAATCCCACGTGAGCGTGCTTCTCTGTCTTGAAGTAAGTGCACTGGGGGTACGCACCTCATGCACGGGTGACCTGCGTGTATGACAACAGTCCCTTCACAGCGTACCTGCAGGTACGCACCTTTTGAACTATACTCCTGTGTACCTCTGAATTTCCAACATTTTGAGGGCCTGATCAGAGCATTGCCACTTGAGAGTGTTGCCATCAAGTACAACATCTGTATCATAGAGCCATACCAGAATCATAATGCCAACAATCTCCCCCTTTGGACTTGATGGCAACCTCAAAATCTTCAACGTCATTCTCCCCCTTTGATGGCAATCTTCAAAATCTTCAGAATGTCACTGATTGGTGCAGTTTGTGGTTCAGAGGTTTTATGATTCAGTATATTTAGAGGTATACACAGGTTGGGCTAAAGGAGGTAGCTTATAGACACAGGTTTTCTTCATTAAAGGAGCATATAAATTCTGACACATGCCTTTTGAGGTTAAAATTAGTTCTGGTTGTTGATGTAGTGTTATGGGTTCAGATCTGTGTAATGGTTACAGTGATTTGTCTGTTCGAGTTGATTGGTTGAATTTGATTAAGTTTGAATGAATGGTCGATTCAGTTGTGTTGGAGGTTCAGTGACTGTTTGATTCAATTTTTCAGAGATTGTTTTATGTCAGAGGTTTCAGTGATTGATTGATTCAGAGATTAATGATTGGGTTTTAGTTATATCAGAGATTGATGATTGAGTTTCAGTGATTGTTTGATGCAGATGTATTTGATGGATGTATTGCAGTGGTGATTGACTTTGAGCTTCAATTTTACTAATGGGTCCAGTGTGAAAATTGGATGAAACGTGGCCTACATATAGTGTTGTTGTGTACCAGGAGTATCCAGTGTGAAAATTTATGAAATGTGGTCCTTGGAGGATACTGGGGGTTGGAGCCTTCAGTGAGGAAGTCAAAGCTTCCTACCAATAGTGGCTGGTGATTTGATCAGGGGGTTGGAGCTCCCTTCCAGTAGCAGTTGGAGAACGAGTGAAGGTTGTAGCCTTTTGTAGCTCGGAGCCTATGTAGTAGTAAATATATCGGCTAGTACAAGAACTAGGGTGTTGTAGCTCCCTTCCAGAAGAAGCTGGAGAACGAGAGAAGGTTGTAGCCTTCTGCAGGTGGGTTCCTGCGTATTGGTATGAGTCTGTACTAGTACAAGATTGTAAACAGATTTTATTATTATTAAAAGAAGACAGAGACGACAACAGCAGGTGGGTTTCACCCACATTAGGTTTCCACCTTAAATCTTGGTGTTCATGTGTGTTGCTTATGTGTGATGGTTTATTTTGTTATTACTGCACATGGTTACTGTTTAATGTTTAATAAAGTACTGATGCACTGATTAAAGATCAACATATGATGAATTAACTAAATCATAAGTTCACTGGATATACGCTGGTTACCTTAAGAACAGTTGCGTGCACACACGAGTTCCAATAGTCTTAGAGTGGGAAATAGGTCGAGGGTCTTGGTCTTGGTATTCGTTAATTAGAACCTCTATAAGAAGAAATATTTGTTCAAGTTTTCATCTCAAGAGCAAGAGGTTTGGGCCCTGGCTGATAGCATATATTTTGTGTCTCTTGTCTCTTTATAGTTTATTCTTGGTACCTATTTAATTAGTAAAAACATTATAATAACATAAGTAAAATAAGATCCTAATCAATAAGTAAAAATCATTCACAAGCAATTATCTAACTAAGTGAAATCACCTAATCTCGATGCCCTAGATTTGTCAACATGCTATCAGAGCTAAGGTGGCAAAGTCAAGGAAGGGCATCTTATCAAGAGACACACAAGGAAAATATCGAGAAATGCATCAAAGAAAAGATCATCTTAAAAGTCAAGATCTAAAAAGGAAGCATTATAACCCTAGATCAAAGAAGAAGTCTACAAATAAGCCTTGGGATCATCATCAAGAAAATAAGGCCAAGTTGAAGAGATCTACGAATCAAGGTTATTACCATTGAAGAAGTCATCATTGATCTTCATCAACAAAGATTCCATCATGAAAGGAACCAAAGGGATCTCCCTCTTTGTGGGATCAAGGATCAATATTGAGGAAAAATATCTTCATCAAGGAGAAGTTTTCTATTCTCTATATCATCATCAACATCAAGGAAGCATCCAGGAGAAGGAGAACCTTATCAAGTATATTTATTTCCACATCTAAATATTTCAAAATGTATTTTTGCAAGGAAAGAAACAAATTGGTTGGGGCTTCAAACTATCTTGCATGGAAGAAAAATATAGACCTAAATCTCATTGAAAATGAGGTTATGAAACATGTCAAAGGATCTATCACTAAACCAAGAAAGGAATATGCTCAAACTCTTGCAAAGTATATTAAAGGGGAAATTAGGGATCAAAGGATTCTCATAGAATCTATCAAGGATCCCCTCATCCCATATATATCCAAACTCGAAAATTCAAAAGAAATATATGACAAATTGGTAGAGTTGTATTCCATAAGCACTGCTGGAGAAGCCATATCATTAGGGAAAGAAATCCACAAGCTAAATATGTTAAGGGAATATGGAATAGCCTCATACTTTATGAGGATATATGAAATCCAGGATGAAATACAAGATATGGAAGAAGTCATGTTTGATAGAGAAATGGCTAAAGTTGTATTAAATGCACTATTGGAGGAGTGGGGTAACATTACTTCAAGTATTTATGGGAAGAAAGAAGCTACTCCAGTCTAGGATCTATGGTCACTATGCAAGATTGAAGAATCTAGGCTAAAGGAAAAATCTGATGTGGGATCAGGTAAGAAGAATTAAGCATATGTTGCAATGACAAAAAGAAAGGGAATATTTGGAAAGTTTGGTCCTCATAAAAAAAAGAAGACATGGCTAAAATACAATTCTATGGGTATCAAGAATATGGGTACTATATGAGAGATTTTTATCAGCTCAAGAAGGGAAATGAAAAAATAGGAAGACAAGAAGCCCACACCATCGAGGAAGTGGAGGAAGCTGAAAAAAAGAAGTCCAAGAAGGAGGAAATAATAGATATCCACTATTGAGATAGTCTTCCTCACATAGTTCTTTTCTAGTTTTCATTTCTAAGTTTCCTGTTGTAAAGTGGGAGCATGATAGGATGCATCATGGAATGATAGAAGAATTGAAAGTAAAGATATTGTTACATCATCATAGGGAAGCATAAATGGTAGCTGAATTAGATCCACGAAAGGATATAACTCTTGGTAACCTCATTAGAAGCATAAATTGTACTTATGGGAAAAGAAGAAAAAATAAGTCATATGGTAGAAAGCTTATCATACATCAGCTAAAAGGGAAACATATGATGGGTGAGGATACTTTAGATCCTCATAATTCTCTGATGGAATCTTCATCGAAAGGTTCACCGATAAAGAGAGGAAGCAAGTATCTCATCAATAATTCCCAACTTGTGGAATTCATGGGATGATTGTATGATGACATAAAAGAACTAGAGCAAGGGATTGAATTTTTTCCAATCAAGGGAGCTGCTACAAGAAGTTTGGATGACCCAAAGGAAATATGAGGTATGTATTCTTACATTCGATATTGTAGAATCATGTCATATGGTTGCAGGTAACATGGATCAATGCTCTATCTTGAGAGCATAATCAAAAGGAAGGATCTCCTCCCTCAAAGGAGTGCAGGAATGCATGAGTCACACATTCACTAGATGAAATCAACATAATATGTCCTCATATGAAGTATGAGGTGGTTGACATTAATTAGATGAAGTCTAATTGGAAGTTTTTGAGAAAGAAATGTGTGAAGAAAGGAAGGAAGAGATCATGGGATATGCAACCATGGAAAAAGGAAATCAATATCCATAGACCAAGAATATTTGACTAGGATACCTCCATGAAAGATATGAAGATTCTAATGGAATCTAAAAAAAAAAGAAACCCTTGACAATACATATATATTTGGGAGATGTGTTGATATGTATGCAGGATGCTGATGCAAACTAGAAGATGTCACGATGAAAGACCATCACAAAAGAAATTTTGATTTATATATTCATTTCTTATTTTTGAAAAAATATCTGGATGGGCTTATGCTTGGCTGCCGAGGGAAGATCTATGGATATATTCCACCATCGATGCCCATGTAGTAGGATCAAATACCCTCATGGAAACATGGCACGAAGAAGGAATCATGACATGAAGGAAGGCCAGATATGAATAAATGGATTGATTTTCGATGATGACATGACTGACTCATGGATGAAAGTGATGGATGGTCTATGCCTTATGAAGAAGTCCCAAACATGAAGACTCCTAGATAATGAAAATAAATTCATTAAATTATGAGGAGGAGTTCTTCAAGCAATTGGTTGTCCCATCATCTCCACCCGAGGAGCTGTTGTAGGTCCCTAATTACGAGGGAGTCTGGAAATAAGTTTCTTACTTGGTAGAAAATTGGAAGAAAAATTACTAAGGCAAGAGGGAGATTAGTTACATTCTTTCCGTAGGAATGAGTACATTCCTTTATTGCAATATATATGTCCTCCCTAATTAAGAGGGAGAGATAGACACATCATTCTTGCCTTCACTTGGGAAGACAAAATGGAGGATTAGGTAAACATTTGGCATCTAATGCTCTTTGAGGATGTGTTAGGGCATCCAAGATAAGAGTAGTCGTAGAGGAATTATATTATTTGAGGATTGGGAATCCAAGATAAGAATAGTCCTGGTGGAACACACCCTGAGAACCCGAGTGGGGTATGTTCTGAGAGAGACAATGACGAGGGTGCCTATACACCATTTGTCTCACCATCATTGTGCTCAGATTTGGTGGATAGATAAAGATGTTAGTCAAGGCCTTGCTATGTGATGATGCTTGTTGATAATATGCGATACAAATGGGTTACCAATTCGACTCTTCCTATGAGAAATTCTTCAGATTGAGAATGACCAAGTACCAGTATGAATACCTCCCTAGTTATGAGGGAGTATTGAAAAGTGTAACTAGGTTAGGTCATCATAATGACATGTGTAATTGTGATTTTATGTAATTGATGAAAATAAGAAAAAATAAAATATTGTAATGCTTGTTTCATGGGTTTCATGAGAAAGGAATTTTATTTTAGTGATGGCTCACATTGTGATCCTTTAGGATTTGTCATATAGTCAAAAAAGTCAAATTGAGTCAATATCATGTATGAAGGACCCTTCTTGGGCATGTTACATCTTGTACGAGTCATTAAAATAAGTATGAATGCCCTCCAAGACAAGCATAAGACCTCTCCTCCAAGTCGGCTTAAAATAGAATAAATGGTCTCCTCCAATTGACATGTTGACTCACCCTCCAACAAGTTAGCTTATTTTGATGAGGAAACAACTATAAATAGGGCATCTTGGCATCATTTCAAGCAGAGATTTTCGGTCATCACCAAGTGTGCAGTAAGAGGTGTGAAGTTCACTAAGGAAGCCTATTATCAAGCAAAGAAGGGAAGAGTATAAACCGAGCTCTTTTTCATGTCTATTTTGGGTTAATTTCCTCTACACGTGTGATGAAACAAGAGTTTAGTTGCAACAAAAGAAGCTAAGAAGAGTAGAGATCCTCTTAGGTAGCTGAGTTGGAAGAAGGTCAAGTCAAGAAGTGAGGCTGAGACAAGCTAGAAGAAGACCCTAGCCAAAGAGAAGAAAGTTAAGGCATAAGATAAGGCCTTGTGCATGAGCTAGGGTTTCTGAATTAGGATTGCAGACCTAATTCAAGGAGGCCAAAGGTTTGAAGCAGAAGGAGGTCAAAGTGGAAGAGGAGCTGAGATAAGGGAAGGAGCAGAAGGTTGACTATTGTTGTCTAAGGATCTCATCAAGGGAACTTGTGTCTTGGTCTTGGAGTGCAAAATAGGTCAAGGGTCTTGGTCTTGGTATTCGTCAATTTGAATCTCTATAATAAGAAGAATTTGTTCGGTTTTCCTCTCAAGAGTGAGATGTTTTGTCCCTAGATGATAGCCTATAATATGTGTCTCTTGTCTCTTTATAATTTATTCTTGGTAGTTGTTTAATGAAGAATAACATTATAATAACATAAGTAAAATAATATCCTAATTAAGAAGTAAAAATCATTCACAGGCAATTATCTCACTAAGAGAAATCACCTAATCTCTTTGAAAAACTCCTCACGAATTAGAAGTTATGGCCATTTGAAGATCAACACTAGTTGGAGGCCCAAACTATAGGACAAAAACCCAAAATATTAAAACATTAAAGAGTGTGCACCTTTTGGGCACTTCCACCATACACTGACCAAGGCAAAGATGGACGGTAATTGAACATGCATGATGGTTAACATCGATAAACAATGTGCAATTTTTAGTTAGATCAGCGGTGATCACTGAACACAAATGATGTATGATGTCAGAAGTTGCACAATGTTTAACATATGCCACCGAGATAATAAAATGATGATATGTGGCAAGCACTTATTGGAAGACAGGTAGCCCAATTAAGCATCAAAATTTTGCACCATCTCATTGGATGGGTATGGTGACGTGGATGACATGTGGCTCCCTTGTCCATGCAACGATAATGCAGTAGCACAAACACATGTCGGTAATTTGTAGGACATGATGTGGTGCCACCAGGGGTTTTCCTGTGGTAGGGAGATTTGACACATTTTGATTGGTGGAAAGTCCAAAAATAGGTGATACATGGCACCCATAAAGGGCTGCCATGTGGCATGATGACATCATGTTGAAATCATCATGCAAATGACTAATGCCCCTAGGATAAGGTCACATGGGATGGTTAGGTGGTCATATGGGGATAACATCATAAGGCACAAGCATTGATCTAATTCTCAATCACATGATTTGGTTGTGAAGACTCACATGGTCAACCCTATTTGTTTGAAATCCCAGTTTATAAGCATGAAAAATGGTGGCCCATGGTTGGATTCTCCCAACCTCCAAGGCCACTCTGGTCATATAAATATAGAGGCCCATTCATCATTCAAACACACATAAGCTTGTTTGATTGAAAAGGTATTTTATTGAAGAGTGATTTATTTTAAATTTAATTGTGGAGTTCTGGTTGGAATTGTTAGTTCAATGCCGAGTTCAATGTTCTATTTTTGTTCGATGATATCTGTTGGCTTCATTTAAACCTAGTGGAAGCCAGTTTGGGGTTCTAAGTTTGGTAGAGGTCGTAAGCACGGTTTGATTTGGCTCATCATTTTCAGAGGTCATAAAGCATGGTTTGATTTTGCTCAAGGTCATAAGCATGGTTTAATTTGGCTCGTCTTTGGTGGAGGTCATAAGTCGGTTTGATTTGGCTCATTGTTGGTGGAGGTCATAAGATGGTTTGATTTGGCTCATAATTGGTGGAGGTCGTAAGCATGGTTTTATTTGGCTCAATGTTGGCAGAGGTTGTAAAGCATGGTTTGATTTCACTCAAGCTTGTAAGCATGGTTTATTTTGGCTCGTAGGTTAAAAACATATGAGCACCAATTAAGATATAGTTGCAAGCCCATCATGTGAAATAATAGCATGACTACTGGATATACGAATACATCAGACCCATATGTCTTTTTTGCCACATGGAACTAGCCCTTCCACTTGGGAACTTGTGTTGCATAATGGTTTGATATGGTTGGATGCCGATATTGGCCACCCTATCACCCGCCGTTGCATAGCCACATGGATGTATGATTGTGCAAATTTGATAGCACACAAAGTGTGATGAAAATAACACAAATTCAGAAGGATCTTGGTTCAAGTCACATGGCCTAGATCAATTGGTAGAGGCATTTATAGTGCTGACAAAGAAGTTTCAATATCTTCTTCGGTTGACAAGTCAACATTTGATTTTTATTTTTCACCCATATAATCATTTTGTCGAATATTTAGTAGATTGGTGGTATACATTTTGTAGCACCAATGCTTGAGCTTGAGCAATTTGTAGAACAATGGCCATAAAGTGGTATTTTTTAGAATGATTATTATATTATATAGTTTTATATGGTAAATTTTGAGTTTTTGGGCTCATTATTAGTCCAAATTGAATTTTGAAGAATCATGATGTGCATGGCTTAGAGGTGGATGCATTCAAAGATATGAAATGCAATATAGACACTTATTTAATGGCCAAGATCTATTTTATATGCATTGAGGGTCTATGACCATGTTGCATTGGTTTTTGATACATTGTGAAAATAGGTTCTGAGAATGGGTTAGAGTGACCATATTGATGAAATGATTGAATCAAAGTATGGGAAGAAGTATGATATCCATCAACAATGATTGATACAACTTTTTTGACAATGGCTGTAGTATAGTGGTTGCATATTGTTACAGTGGAAGTGGTTGCAGATTGTGGCAGTGATTGTGGTTGTAGTTGATGCAATTACAATGGTTGCATATTACATATTGTTAAAGTGTTTGATAGAAATATATGATGATAGTGGGTTGATTTTGAAAATGATATGAAGTAGAGGTCCACAAGGAGTTAAAGAAGGAGGTTGGAGCCTATAGCAGGTTGGAGCTTAGAGTTGGTTGGTTCCTACTCATCATCGAGGTTAGTTCCTTAATCATGTTATATTGTACAATGAGAAACTATTTACATATTTTCGAGGTTGGTAATTCAATCAAGTTGTAGCCTACCACAAGTGGTAGCTTGCATATCTTAGGTGTAGTTCCTCCAACAAGTTGTATCTTGTGAATCTATGTAGTGAATTGAAGATAAAGAAGAATAATATTTGTGGTTTCTCTCATATGGGTTTCCATGCAAAAAAAATGTGTCTCGTTGTGATGTGATGGCTCCTTGACGTGTTATTGATGTGATGGTAGCTTTATGATGCATTACTCCTGTAATACCCTCCTCCCACATCTACCCAAGTAACTAGCCAATTGGGGTAAACATGCGATGAGAGGCTATTATTATGGGATTCAACCTCCTATGTGACCTTAAGGAAGTGGAATTGATGGAGTTATAACACACAGACATTGAACGCTAGTCTCAGGACCCACAAACACCAAACAAGCACTTTAAACAGCTTGCCCCTGGGTCCTACTAAAGTTTTGACCAACCTAGGCCAAAGTAACGCTCCCCAGACATAGCCCAGGCAAGTTATAATGCTCTCCAGCCCTTAGAAAAATGTGTTAGTCTCTAGGCTAACACTCTATTTGGTCAGCATTCCGGGATTTGAGCCACCTTTTCAGGCCCACAACCCAGAACACTGCCCAAAATTGGATGATAACTTAAAACTGGTAAAAGTACAGGTAAACAATGATGCCAAAGAAATGAACTGAACAAGACCATATCTAGACCCCTACTAGCCATGCCAGGCATTTTGTCAAACATATCATCAACATGTAATCTACTGTTGTAAAGAACAAAATTAAGTGTAGGGATCTCATACTCATCTGAGAATCGCCATGAACCATTGCTTCCTCATGTCATTCGCTACCTTATTATTTATTAGGACACAAATACATTATCCATTCATAAACAAGTAAAAACATGTTGAGATCCATACATAGTTTCTTCTACAACATATACATATAACCAACATAATAGGAATAAAAATAACATAAACATATCAATCATCAAAATCCATATATACATCAATACATTTACACATGAAAATCAAGGGAATGAATTTATCATTAATAAATGCAATGAACTAACCAGAGATGGGACTACATGTTCCACCCGGCCATAGATTGTCTGAGCTAAGTCTCTCTTCAGCCAATCACTCTCGTGCCATATTCCAAGCAGGAATTCGGGACTCATAGAAGACATCAGAAAAACACCAATCAATATGGATGCCACCAGTCTAGTTCTCTGTTGGAAATAATACTGAGAGGGGGGTGAATCAGTATTATTAAGTCAAATTTTTTTATTTCATACTCAGATCATATACACTACTTCAGTTCGAGAAAACTGCGTATATACGCAACTTCAGATAGGAAAACCAACATATACCATGCAGACTTATAATTTAATGTGTTCTACAGATGTTGATTATTAATCTGTGCATCAGAGTCATATAAAAAGTAACCAGGAACAGTAAAAATAGAGCAGAAGACAATCACACACAAGAACACAAGATATAAGGTGGAAACCCAATGTGGGTGAAAACCACCTGCTGCAATTCGTCTCTATCTTCCTTTAATTAGAAACTTCTTTTTACAATGATTCTATACTGGTGTAGACTTATACCAGTATGCAGGCTGCAACCTGCAGAGAGCTACAACCTTCTCTCGTTCTCCAGCTTCTCCTGGAAGGGAGCTACAACCCCCTTAGCTCTTGTACTAGCTGAGGTACTAGTACGTAGGTGCTGACCTACAGAAGGCTACAACCTTCTCTTTTCTTCCAGGGACCACGTTTCATCAATTTTCAGACTGGATCCATGAATATCAAACAAACATCAAGTATATGTGCATCAACTAATCTCCTTTCCACAAACAACTACTGAATCAACCAATAACTTCTCAGAATGCTGTAACCAGAAAACAATACTAGTAACTAGACACCAATGCTGAACCCAGAATACTACAGTAATCCACAGAAGCAGCTAAAACATATTTCAAGAGATGTATGCTACTTCACTATGTATAAACCTGCGTACATACGCAGCTGAATCAAGGTAAACCCGCATATACGCTTCCTTCTCTCGATGAACCTACGTGTATACGCGCCTTTGCAGAGCCGAACCTACGTATAGATCTATAAAAGACAATTCACCCTTTATACCAGTTGTACTCAGATTATCAAATTTATAGATCTAATTATGCGCAGATCAAATCACAAAAAGATATTACTATTCAAGCCTTGAGATCTCGACTCATCAATAGAACTTATCTATCTTGTAATGCTTCAGGTTCCTCCTTGATTTAGATCCAGCCACACCAACCAATCACTTGCACGCCTTCAGATATTCAATACATCAGATGATCCTTGCCTAATGATCTCCTTCCTCTTTTATAGTCTTAGGCCTTTCATAATACCACGGTCCAAAACCATAACAAACCAATACCATGGACCCAATTCTTGGGATCAACACATCTGATGAGATACTATGGTCCAAGACCATAGGTTCAAATACCAAGGACTAAATACCATGGACCAAACATAAGTTCTCCCACATGTACGCACTTTTCCTTGCGTGAAAGTGCATGTATACGCATACGCGACTTTGGAACTTATAACCTGCGTGTATACGTGGCTTTATCACTATGAACCTGTGTATATATATTTTTCCTTCATTCTGGGAGCCTGAACTGAGATCTGTTACTAGAGAGAGTTGCCATCAAGGAAAACACCTGTGCCAAACTCATGCCAAACCTATGTCATAATGCCAACAATCTCCCCCTTTGGACTTGATGGCAACCTCAAAGTCATTCTCCCCCTTTGTCATCAAGGGCAAAGGGTTATGCTCCCCCTGAGTATATGCTGGAATCTATGCTCTGCTGTGCTGACCATGCTCCCCCTGACTGTAGGAAAGATATGCAAAATGATGTTCTTCAAGAACCATGACTTATACATCATAGAAGACCTTCCTATCACCAAAAGACTCTATACAAACATCCATCACCCAACCAAGTGGGGATCATCCAGTCAAACAAGTGGGGATACATCAGAAGTTTACATATGACAACCAAGTATATTACATCATTCATCCCAGACATAGTGGGGAAACCAAGATAGGCCGTTACATGACCTTGACAATAAAAGACATACATGACATAGAGACGAAAAAGAGCAAGAATATGAAAGTCACCAATAACAAATATCAGCAGCATCATTATTCAGATCAGCAACCATGTTCTCCTTCTGCACCCCTTCTTCAGCTGATCCACCTGAACCCAAAACAACTTGTGTACTCGAACCAAGAGCTTCTAATGTAATTCAAAAAATGCATTATTAGAAGATTATCTGCTCCCCCTGAACCTGTGCTAGATGGTCTCTTTCCAGACCCATATCAGACTCTCTTCAACCAGAGTCTGTGCCCACTGTTTTCCTTCAAACCACCATATACGCGACTGTACCTACATAAATCAGAGTATGTACGCGGATCCTCCTCATGCAACTCGCGTACAACCACATTTCTCTAAGACAGACAGGTTTCAACAGCAAGATGATGCATCAACTACCCCCAGCTTCTGTCTGAGGTATTCAAATGTCTCCCTGGGCAGTGGTTTGGTGAGAATATCAACAACTTGTTCCATAGAGGGAACATACTCCAACTTGACGTTTTGTTCAAGCACTTGTTCCCGAAGAAAATGGTATTTGATAGGTATGTGCTTGGTCTTTGAATGCATGACCGGATTCTTTGAAATGTTGATTGCACTTGTATTATCACAAAAAATGGAAATAGGAGGAGTACAAGTGATTTGAAGATCTTGAAATGTTTGCATCATCTAAAGGAGTTGTGTGCAACAAGATGCAGTAGCTACATACTCTGCTTCAGCTGTAGATAAGGCAATGGAACTTTGTTTCTTTTTGAACCATGATACTAATCTACCCATGAAGAATGCACCACCACTAATGCTTTTCTTGTCATCCACGCTACCTGCCCAATCTGCATCTGTATATGCATGAAGTGTGATATCTGTATCTCTAGGATACCATAAACCATAATTTTGAGTCCCTTGAAGGTATTTGAAAATTCTCTTGACTGCCTGAAGATGAGTTTCCTTTGGATTTGCCTGAAACCTTCCAACTATCCCTACTGCATGCATAATGTCTGGTCGGGTACCTGTTAGATAGAGTAGACTACCAACCATGGATCTATAGGTAGGTTGATGTACAGCTGTTGATTCATCATTTGTGCTGAGACTGCATCCTGTAATCATAGGAGTACATATTGGTTTCGAATCCTCCATCCCATATTTCTTCAAGATCTGCTTGAGATACTTGGTTTGTGATAGAAAAATGCCGTCTTTGTTTTGTTGTACTTGTAAACCAAGAAAATATGTGAGCTCACCAAGCATGGACATTTCAAACTCCTTTTGCATTACCAAGGCAAAATTTTGACTCATGTCTTCTTCATTGCTGCCAAAGATGATATCATCAACATACACAACAAGTATTAGCAACTTTTCATTGTCAACCTTTATATATAGATTGTTGTCTGTTGATCCTTTTGCAAAACCTTGTTGATGAAGGTACTCATCCAACCAAAAATACCAAGCCCTTGGAGCTTGTTTTAGACCATAGAGAGCCTTTTTGAGTCTGCATACAAGATTTGGATCATTTCCAAGGATGAACCCATCTGGTTGTACAATGTACACTTCTTCATTCAAGTCTCCATTCAGATAGGCAGATTTTACGTCCATCTGAAATACTTTGAAATTTTGAAAACTAGAGAGAGAAAGGAAGATTCTTATAGCCTCAAGTCTAGCCACTGGTGCAAAGGTTTCTTCAAAGTCTATGCCTTCTTGTTGCGCATATCCTTTACACACAAGTCTTGCCTTGTTTCTAACCACATCTCCATTTTCATTCAACTTATTTTTGAAAATCCACTTTGTCCCTATGGCATTCTTATCTTTTGGTCTAGGAACCAACTCCCAAGTGTTATTCCTTTCAATCTTCTCAAGTTCTTCATTCATTGCCTTGACCTAACATTCATCTTTGCATGCTTCTCGTACATTTTGTGGTTCGGTGGAGGATAGCAATGCTAGATAGCTTGAAGCTTCTGAAATGGTTCTCCTTGTTTGGACACCTGCCTCTTTCTACCCCAAAATTTGAGATTCTGGATGATTCTTCTGAACGTATCTGGATGGAGTCTTTTCTTCTATTCTTATTTGTTCTTCTGTAGCCTCATGGGTTTCTTCATCATGAATCTGATTTGATGTTGAGGGATAGTCCTCATCATCTTCGAAAACTTCAGATCTTTCCTGCCTAGAGGTATTTCCTTCTTCATCAATCACTATATCAATACTTTCAATAATTTTTCCAAGTATTTTATTGTAACACATATATGCTTTGCTATGGGGAGAGTAACCAAGGAGAATGCCTTCATCTGCTCTAGGTCCAAACTTGCCAAGATTTTCATCAGTCCTTTTAATGTAGCACTTGCTTCCAAAAATTTTGAAATATTTCACCGTGGGAGTCTTACCATACCAAAGTTCATGAGGAGTCTAAGTGCTGTTTACTCGAACATTTGTCTTGTTAAGAATAGTTACTGCAACAAATGCGGCTTCACCCCAGAAGGTTGCAAGAGTTCCAGATTCATCGAGCATAGCACGAGCCATTTGTTGAACCATTCTGTTCATCCTTTCCTCTACTCCATTTTGTTGAGGTGTCCTTGCAACAGAAAATTCCCTTCTTATGCCATGTTCTTCACAAAAATCGAAAAATTCATCTGAGGTAAATTCTCCTCCTCGATCAGATCTGAGACATTTGATTCGTCGATCTGATTCGTTTTCAACCAAGGCTTTGAACGATTTGAACTTTTCGAAAGCTTCATCTTTATGCTTCATGAGTCCTAACCAACACATCCTTGAAAAGTCGTCAATAAACAATATGAAGTACTCTTCACCTCGAGGTGACTTCTTCCTAGTTGGACCACATATATCAGTATGGAAAAGTTCAAGTGGCCTGCTAACTGACCCTTCCTTCTCAGGGAAATTAGTTCTGGTTTGCTTACCAAACTGACATGATTTGCATATTGTATTGTCTGGAATTCTGATGTCAGGAAGATCACGAACCGCCTGATATCTGAATGCTTTCCTTATCTGAGAGAAGCTAAGATGCCCCAATCTTCTGTGCCATAGCCAGTGTTCATCATTCTTGCTTAGATAGCATTGATTTTGTCCTTCTTTGAATATGTATAAATTATTTGGAGTTCTTATGCCTTTGATCACTGTTTTTCCTGTATCAAGATCACGAACACTACATCCATTTGATCAAAATATTACCTCAGTTCCTTGGTCGCACATCTGACTGACACTCAATAGATTGTGCTTTAAACCATCAACATACATAACATTTCCAGCTTTGACCTTTTCTTTCAACTGAACAGAAACTTTACCTTTTATGAACGCAGGGTTTTCATTTCCAAATGAGACCTTCTTTGCCTTTTCTAAGGCACTATATGATTGAAGTTTTTCTTTATCACCTGTCATATGTTTCGAACATCCACTATCGATATACCATTGATTTTCCTATCCTTCTGCATATAAGGCTATCCCACATCTTTCCGGTTGCGGTTCTTTCATTCTCCAAGTTTTGGCACTTGAGACTTGTTCCTTCTGAGTTGTCTGCCGAAACCTGCTCCTGCATTCAGAATCTTCATGACTGAAGTTATTACAAATAGAACATTCTACTTCATTTTCAAGAGCAAAAAAGTTATTGTAGGTCCTTTTCATGATCCCAGTCATACTTCTTTGTTTTTGAGCTTCTCTAGTCATGATTGTCTTATAGGCAACACATTGAGCTGCTTTGTGACCAAAGTTATGACAAGAGAAACACTAGCCATTGAAGAAACTCCTGCGATTATCAAATCTACCAACCGAATGATTGTAGTTTTTATTGACATCCATTCTTGAGGCAAATTGAGAATGTTTTACCTGTGGCTAGTTTTAGCTTTTGTCCATCCTTAAAGTAGATTGCCCCCGATTTACCTGGTAATCTCTGTTCATTCTTGAGGTAAATTGTCCCTGATTTTCCTAGTGATCTCCATTGTGCCTTTGCTATCGATTGTCAATTTGTTCACTCCTCCTTGTTGCATCAAGATAACTTTTGGAGGTGGATGGCTCTTGTGCTTGAGACACTTCTTCATTATATCCCAGACATGTCTTGATTAGTGGAGAAAGCTGCACTTTGATAATCTCATCTAATGTTTTAGACCCTTTAGCAAATCTAAGATTAAGGGCTTTTGTTTTCTCAATTTCTTTTCTAAGTCCCACAATTTCACATTCTAACTTATCATTATATTTATCTTTTTCGGCAAGTTGGACTGTTAGAGTATCTATAATCATATTCTTTTCCTCTAAACAAACTTTAAGTCTAGAAATTTCTTCATACAGACCTTCTTCATTTATAGCATCCAAGAAATCATCATCTTCAAAAGCCATCAAAAGTCTGTCATCATTACCTCGTTCATCTTCGTCACTATTTGACAATCCATCACTGTCTTCATGCGTGTAATAGCTCTTCTTATTCTGCTTTCTATTCCATCTGACAGGTTCCTTACTTTTGTCTAGTTTATCCTTATGAGGACATTTTGTAGCATAATGACCAACTCTTCCACAAGCAAAACATTTGAAAGGGAGCTTACCTTTGAATCTTCCAGTTCCCCATTGGAGGTTCTTGACAAAATTTGATTCTTCCTCTTCTTCTGACATATGTCCTGACTCATAGTAATCACCTTTGCCTGAAGCCTTGAATGCAGCTTCTCTCCTGTTTGATGGTCCTCCTTTTCTCATTTTGTAAGCAATTAGAATTCCATGCAGCTATGACATGGTAAGGCTCTGTATATTCTGCTTTTCTTCTATGGTAGAAACTTTTGATTCAAACTTAGAAGACAAAGATCTTAGAACCTTTTCAACCAAAACAACTTCTTTTATCTCTTCACCCAAGTTTTTCATACAATTAACAATCTCATCTATACGAAGGAAATAGTTAGCCACAGTTTCATCATTGTGTATTCTGAGATTTTCATACTGAATTCTGAGGGTTTGAAGTTTTGCTCATTTTACCTGTTCATCTCCTTCATAGCTCAGAACGATCTTGTCCCATATTTATTTTGCGGTTTTGAGCTGCATAACCTTGACGAATTCTGTTTGAGATAGATTCCCTAATAGAGTATTGACAACCTTTGCATTTGTTTCATACTGCTTCTTCTCAGCCGGATTTGTAGGAGTAGCTGATGGAAAAGTGTCCTCTGTATCTATGATATCCCAGACTTCTGTACCAAGAGATTGAAGATAGGTTGTAATTCTTACCTTCCAATAGACAAAGTTGGTCCCATAAAAAATTGGTGGCCTGATTGAGGCTTCTCTCTCGTAGTTGCTCATGATGATAGATCTTCCTTCAAGCGATCAAGCTTCTTCTGAAGGACCTGCTCTGATACCAATTATTGGAAATAATACTGAGAGGGGGGGGGGGTGAATCAATATTATTAAGTCAAATTTTTTTATTTCACACTCAAATCATATACGCTGCTTCAGTTCGAGAAAACCGCGTATATATGCAACTTCAGATAAGAAAACCAGCGTATACCATGCAGACTTATAATTTAATGTGTTCTACAGATGTTGATTATTAATCTGTGCATCAGAGTCATATAAACAGTAACCAGGAACAGTAAAAATATAGCAGAAGACAATCACACACAAGAACACAAGATATAAGGTGGAAACCCAATGTCGGTGAAAACCACCTGCTGCAATTCGTCTCTATCGTCCTTTAATTAGAAACTTCTTTTTACAATGATTCTGTACTGGTGCAGACTTATACCAGTATGCAGGCTGCAACCTGTAGAGAGCTACAACCCTCTCTTGTTTCCAGCTTCTCCTGGAAGGAAGCTACAACCCCCTTAGCTCTTGTACTAGCTGAGATACTAGTACGTAGGTGCTGACCTACAGAAGGCTACAACCTTCTCTTTTCTTCCAGGGACCACGTTTCATCAATTTTCAGACTGGATCCATGAATATCAAACAAACATCAAGTATATGTGCATCAACCAATCTCCTTTCCACAAACAACTACTGAATCAACCAATAACTTCTCAGAATGTTGTAACCAGAAAACAATACTAGTAACCAGACACCAATGTTGAACCCAGAATACTGCAGTAATCCACAGAAGCAGCTAAAACATATTTCAAGAGATGTACGCTACTTCACTATGTATAAAACTGCATACATACGCAGTTGAATCAAGGTAAACCCGCGTATACGCTTCCTTCTCTCGATGAACCTGCGTGTATACGCGCCTTTGCAGAGCCAGACCTACGTATAGATCTATAAAAGACAATTCACCCTTTATACCATTTGTACTCAGATTATCAGATTTATAGATCTAATTATGCGCAGATCAAATCACAAAAAGATATTACTATTTAAGCCTTGAGATCTCGACTCATCAATGGAACTTATCTATCTTGTAATGCTTCAGGTTCCTCCTTGATTCAAATCCAGGCACACCAACCAATCACTTGCATGCCTTCAGATATTCAATACATCAGATGATCCTTGCCTAATGATCTCCTTCCTCTTTTATAGTCTTAGGCCTTTCATAATACCACGGTCCAAAACCATAACAAACCAATACCATGGACCCAATTCTTGGGATCAACACATCTGACGAGATACTATGGTCCAAGACCATAGGTTCAAATACCAAGGACTAAATAACACGGACCAAACATAAGTTCTCCCACATGTACGCACTTTTCCTTGCGTGAAAGTGCGTGTATACACATACGCGACTTTGGAACGTATAACCCGCGTGTATACCCGACTTTATCACTATGAACCTGTGTATATATATTATTCCTTCATTCTGAGAGCCTGAACTAAGATTTGTTACCAGAGAGAGTTGCCATCAAGGACAACACCTATGCCACACTCGTGCCATAGCGCCAAACCTGTGTCATAATGCCAACATTCTCTGCCTACACCGTGAGGAATTTGAGTGCCTCGTAGTCTCTCAGGATTTATCGTGCATCCACAGTTTAATCCAAGGATCACTAGGCCCTACACTGAGACATAATCTTTAGGCTTTACTGTGCATTCCATCCCGGAACCACTAGGCCCAAAAAAGAGAAAATATACCTCTTGGCTTTACTATATATCTCTCCATTCATCGACAAGGATTCCTAGGCCCATCAAGGTACAAAATCTGGCTTTACTGCAACCCACAGACTGGTTCATGGGTTACTAGGCCAATGGCTTCATGGTCTTCAATCCGGTTTAGGGACCACTACACCATATGTTTGTCAATTCAAAGATCCACCCCACTTAGCTTCAAATCCAATCCGGTCATTCCACATAAACCGAATGAGAGAACCCATCTCATCAAAACTATGAGGAAATGGAAAGGCTAGGATAAAAATACTGTCACACCTGGAAAAACCCATGCCATGGTAGAAAAGAAACACATGTAATTCCATGCATGTGAAATCTATAAAGGAAAATACACATGCAAGTTGATACCTGCAATGAAGCCTACTGTAGCTGCTTGACCCTGCCTTTTCCTGCTTGATCTTTTCCTCCTCTTGCTTTCTTTTCCTTTCTTGCTCCAATGCCAAAGTGATCCAAGAAAACTCTAGGTGTCCAAGAGTATGAGAGAGATAATAATGAGAGGGATCCAACACTGAACTAACAAAAGGTTAGCAATTAATCCTCAGAAGCCTTTTTATGAATGAGGCCTATATTTTCTTCATTTTCCTTCATTTTCCTCCTCACATGCAACTTGTGACCTTTCACCTCCTTTTTCTCCTAATTTCCAATATTTTCATAAATAAATGTGCCAAAATTTCCATTTTTCCTTTCCAAAGCCTTAGCCATTTCCTTTGCCAATTTCCTTAGCCATAAATAACCAATGAACACCCCCTAGGATGTCTTTCCCAACATTCAACTTGGAATAAGTGTCCCATCAACCGTGGTTGTTGTTTTTAACTTGTATTACATGGAATTTTCACCAGGGCTATTACAAAACCCTCCCCCTTTGGGAACACTTTCCTTGGTGTTCAGTCACACATATACCTCAAAAACCTGTTGAAAGAAGACATACTTCTTATGGAGCTTTATAACACAGGTCGAAGCAGTATTTACAATGAATGACCTGCTCAAGACAAACATCACGACAACATGACAACATACTGCATAATTGAGCTTTATAACACAACTCATTATGGTATTTACAATGATCATCTTGTTGAATGCCAATCCATATGACATCATAACATCATGATAACATAACCACATGATAGCATAGTAACATGAAAACATAATCATAATGACATAACACCCATACTGCATAATGGAGCTTTATAACATAGCTGATGGTGGTATTTACATCCTTACACATATGTACATATAGCAACATCACCAAAAATATGTACCAAAAATATATACCAATCATATACCAAAACATATATTAAGACATATACTAAACACCATATCTAAGCATATATTAAAATGTTATATAACATATACCAAACCATCATAAAGAATATATAAACCACCATAAAGCATATACCGAATCACCATAAAGAAAATACCAAACCACCATAAATCATATACCAAATCACCATAAATAAAATACCAAACCACCATAAAGCATATACCACACCACCATATCAAAGATTCTTTTCCTCAACCAGAAAACATGGAAGGATACATAGCCCGCATCTGATCTTCCATCTCCCATGTAGCTTCATCGGGCCCAAAGTGCTTCCATTGCACTTTAACTTGCTCGATTGTTCAGTTTCGGAGCATGAGAACCTTTTTCTACAATATACACTGAGGCTTCCGCTGGAATTATCCATCTGGTTCCACTTGCAATACAGACTCGTAAATCACATGATCAACATCCTTAACATACTTTTAAAGAAAAGACACATGGAAAACATTGTGGACTTTCACTGTCAAAGGCAATGCAAGTCGATAGGCTACTGGCCCAATCCTCTCAATGATACTGAAGGGTCGACAAAACCGTGGTGTCATCTTGGCACATGATCCAATCCACAAGGAGCTCTTCTCCAGTTTGATGCACAAGTACACTTGTTCCCCAACCTGGAACTCCTTGAAAAACCTATTCCTATATGCATAAATCTTCTACCTATCATGTGCTGCCTTTAGGTTCTTCTTGATCACCTGCATTTCCTATTCCATTTCTACCAACATATCTGGTCCAATCATTACCCTGCTAACCAGATCACTCCAACTGATGTGAGTGTTGCAACTTTGCCATACAATGCCTCAAAAGGACTCATCCTCAATGATTCTTGATAATCGTTGTTGTATGCGAACTCTACCAAAGGGAGATACTCTTCCCACTTCCGTAGTTTATGCATCACATACATCCTCAACATATTCCCAATATTTGGTTGACTCTCTATGTCTATCCATCTGTCTGCGGATGATAAGCTGTGCTGAAGGCCAATTTTGTGCCCAAACTTGCAAATAACTCCTTCCAAAACTTGGAAGTGAACTTCACATCCCTTTCTGACACAATCTTCTTTGGAACACCATGCAACCTAACCACACCTATGATGAATACTTGTGCTACATCACTAGCTGAGAATGTAGACTTCACTGGAATGAAGTGTGCAACCTTTGTTAACTTGTCCACAATGACCATAATGGAATCATGTTGTTTCATTGTCTTCAGAAATCCTGTGATGAAATCCATGGAAACAACTTCCCATTTCCACTATGGGATCACAATCGGCTATAGCAGTCCACCTGGATGTTTACATTCTACTTTCACTCCCTGACATTCGAAACACCTCTCCACAAACTCTGCTACATCCTCTTCAAATTCAACCAAAAATAATATCTCTTTA
Source organism: Pinus tabuliformis (assembly GCA_031772625.1). Lineage (NCBI taxonomy): Eukaryota > Viridiplantae > Streptophyta > Pinopsida > Pinales > Pinaceae > Pinus > Pinus tabuliformis. The sequence goes on along the minus strand of CM062819.1, from coordinate 1,394,712,699 downwards.
CTGCCACCAGTGCCTTATGATAATTTGGGTGGCCTGAATACGGTTTCACATGAAATTCCCTCAATATCACCTTCTTGAGCTCACTACTATCCGGTACATATATCTTGTCTCAGAACCTGACCAATCCATCTACTGTAAGACAATACTCCATACCCTATGCACCTGCACCTGTACCTGTACGTATACTACCACCTGTACCAGCATCCTTCTCCAACCTTTGCACAATCTCCATATACCTGACATCCTGCTGACTTGCTTGCAAGATCATATCTTGTAAGTTTGTCCCATAAGAGCTCATAGATACCAAGTGATGTACTTGTACCCATCTACTGAGAGCATCTGCTACTCTGTTTTCTTTTCCCTTGATGTACCTGATCTCTAAGTCAAACTCGCCGATCGTGGCCAACCATATAGCTTGCCTAATGTTCAGATTCAGCTGGCCAAACAAATACCTCAACCTAATGTGATCACTCATAAGTACAAACATCCTACCAAGAAGATAGTGTCTCCACATCTTCAATGCATGTTTAATCATTGCTAGCTCAAGGTCATGTTTCGGGTACTTCTTCTCATGCTCGTTTAGCTTTCGGGACTCATAACATACCACCTATCCATCTTGCATAAGAACTCCTCCAAGCCCTCTCTTGCAAGCATCTGTGCATACCGTAAATTATTTGTTCGAATATGCAATTTGTAGCATTGGTGCATGTTCAACAACTGCTTAAGATGCTCAAAGTTAGCCTTACACTCCTCTATCCATTCAAAATTCTCACCTTTCCTTTGCAATGATGTGATAGGATAAGAAATCTGTGAGAAGTTTATGATGAACCTCCTATAGTAGCTTGCCAAACCCATGAAGGATCTCACCTCATCCACATTCTTAGGAGCTACCCACTCCATGATGGCTCTTATCTTGTCGAGATCTACTACAATACCTTCCTTAGAGACAACATGTCCCAAGTAGTGTACCTCACTCTAAAAGAAACTAAACTTACTAAGTTTAGCATACACTCGATGCTCTCTCAACAACCTCAACACTGCCATTAGATGTTTGACATGCTCTTCCTCATTTTTATAATATACAAGTATATCATAAATGAACACAATAACAAACTTATCCAAATATGGGTGCAACACACTATTCATAGAACACATGAATATAGCTGGAGCATTAGTTAAGCCAAACGAAACAACAACAAAATCATAATGCCCATACTTGGTCCTAAACGCAGTCTTGTAAATGTACTCCTCTTTTATGCGTACTTGATGGTATCCTAATATCAAGTCAATCTTTGAGAACACCACTGCTCCCTTTAGCTGGTCAAAGAAGTCATCAATCCTCAGGAAAGGGTATTTGTTCTTGATAGTCACTTTGTTCAACTTCATGTAATCAATGGATAATCTGAGGGTACCATCTTTCTTCCTCACAAAAAAGACCGGTGCGCCCCATTGTGATACACTTGGCCTAATGTATCCCTTGTCCAACATTTCTTTAACTACGACTTTAACTCAACCAACTCAGGTGTGCTCATCCTGTAAGGTGCTTTCTATGTTGGAGATGCCCTAGGTACTAACTCAATAGAAAAGTCTACCTCCCTGTGACGTGGAAACTCTATAATGTCCTCAAGAAATACATCTTGAAATTGCTGTAAAATTGAATACTTGCTCAAAACATCTGCATACTCAACCTCCTTACCCTTATCACTAGAAATGTGTACCGCAAATAGCTTGTACCCTTTCCTGTAGCTACACTTTGCTGGCATAGTTTTCACCATCCTAACTGATGTGGCCTTCTTCTTACCCTATAATAATCTTGGTTCCCCATTGTCATCAACACACTCAATGGCTTTTCCATAATAGTCTACCTTGGTTCTGTGAAGATACAACCAATCCATGCCCAACAACATACTGTATGATACCAAAGGTAATACATTTAGATGTGCTGTAGTAGGTGTAACACCCCCTCCCAGGTCTACCCAAAGTTACCATTCCAACCTATGTAAACATGAGGAGAGATGCTACTACAATCAGATTCGACCTCCTATCTCACCTTAAGGAAGTGGAATCGACGAAACATCACATACAGTCATTGAACATCATCAACAAACCCCTTAGGAGACAAGTCAACCACTCAGATAGCCTGTCTGTGGATCCCACTGCTATTCTGCAACTCTTAGACCTTAGTCGCTCTCATGCTATGGGAAAGGGAGTGACTAACAACCTAAAGTTGCTCTCACAGGCCTACCTACGAGGGACTGTGGTCTAGAATTGCCATTTCTGTGCCAATGACCTCGGGATTTAAGCCACTTTTCTAGCCTAGAATCCTGGCCTATGCCCAGATTTTTTTGTAACTTTCAAAAATCATTAAAAAAATGATAAACATGCTGATCAATAAAAATTCACCCTCAGGACTAGGCCGAGAATACCCAATTGGGATTGACATTCTGTCAAACACTTGGCATCAATGCAACCTACAGGTCTAGGATACCAGACATAGCATAAATGACTGAAACAACTTATGAAACATCTTTAGAAGTATCACCTCCTTCTCCACTAAGCTACTAAATCATCTATTAGGTCTTGCATCCATCAATTTAATGTTACAAGTAAATACATGAAATAACCATGACATAAACTAGTTACACAACCATGCTTATAACTAACATTAAACCATGTAAATATCAGAGATATGACGACCATTAAATCCACATATAAATCAGTGAAAAAGTAAGAGAAATTAGATTTTATTAATCATAGGCAAATCCGACCAGTTTCGGGACTTCCACGTACCACCTGACCATAGATATGGCTGAACCAAATATCTCTTTCAGCCAGTCACCCCCATACCATATTCCAAGCATGATTGTGGGATCTCATAGAACAACCAATCCAAGAACACCCAAGGGAATCTAGAAGTTAAACCACCTACACCCTCATCAAACCATGATTACACCAAGACAAGTGCTTTGATCACAACTGAATAGAACTTGGAATGCCATCCAAAATCCATCACTATCCTTGAGGAATTTTCTGTCTCCTTCTCTCTTAGGATTTACCGCAATGCAAACCCGGACCTCTAGGCCCTAAATTGAGATTGCTCCCCCAGGTTTTACCGTGTATCCTGCCAAAACCGGTCAAGTGGTTCCTAGGCCTTTGGGAATGAACCTTGAGACCACCTCTGCCCTAGATTCTAAAATCCATCAGGCAAACCAGAGTTCCAAAACTGAAATAAAAATCCCAACATACCATGGCATCTAGCAAAAGGAAAGGCTAGGTTGAAACCACTGTCATAACTTGGCAAAACCATGCCACCGATATCAAGAGAACCATACACCAACATGAAAATCCATGCATGTCCAAACCAACTAGGAAATCACACATGCAAAAGGTTACCTTCAAGTATTTCCACTAAGCTTCTTGATCATGCTTTCCTTTCCTTGTTCCTTACTTTCTTTTCCTTGCTTTTCCTTCCTTTGCTCCAAAAACTAGAATGCGCCAAGAAAACTCTAAGTGACCAAGAGTAAGAGAGAGAGTGAATAATGAGAGAGAGCTCCAAACTTAAATTGACAAAAGGTTACCAAATGATCTTCAGAATCCTTTTTATGAGTGAGGACTCTATTTTCTTTATTTTCCATTATTTTCTTTCAATTTCCTCCTCACATGCAACTTGTGACCTTTCACCTTAATTTTCTCTTAATTTCCTTAATTTTCATGAATAAATGTACCAAAATGCCTTTTTTCCTTTTAATGCCTTTGCCTTAGCCTTTTCCAATTTCCTTAGCCAAAAACACACATCCAATGATGCCCACTAGGATATATTTTCCCAACATTCATCTTGGAATAAGTGTCCCTTAACCGTGGTATTATTTTTCCTTTATTAACTTTTATTACATGAAGTTTTCCACCAGGGATGTTATAGAATGCTTCCCCTTGGTGAACACCATCCTCAGTGTTAAACCACACCAGGACCTCAACAAAATTGCTGAAAATAAAACACACTACCTATGGAGCTTTATAAATTAGCTTGTTGCAGTATTTACAATGAAGAGCCTGCTCAAAAGAAAAACGTATGATGACATGAGAAGATAATAACCATACCTCTTATTGGATCTTTATAACTTAGCTCATGGAGATATTTACATCCATATACATATACATATACAAATATCAAAACATCAACGCAACATATGCCAAACATAAACCAACATCAAACCAAAACTACTTTGCCTCAACTGACAAACAATGAAGGATATAGGGCCCGCATTTGACCTTCCATCTCCCATTTAGCTTCTTCAGGCCCAAAGTTCTTCCAATGCACTTTAACTTTCTCTATGGCTCTATCATGAGCATGTAATGTTTCCACTGCAATATACACTGAGGCTCCAGATGGAACTCTCCTTGCTCCACCTGTAGTATAGACCAATCAGTAACATGATCAACATCCTTTACATACTTCTTAAGCAATGAAATATGGAAAACATATTGGACTTTCATTGTTGGAGGCAGTGCAAGTCGATATGCCACTGGTCCAATCCTCTCAAGGATCTCAAAAGGCTCGCAATATTGTGATTCCAACTTGGCACATGAACCAATCGTCAAAGAGCTTTTCTTGGGCTTGATGTGCAAATACACATGCTCCCAAACCTAAAACTAATTGAACACCCTGTGATGATTTGCATAACTCTTATTTCTTTCTTGTGCTGCCTTTAGATTCTTCTTTATAACCCACATCTCTTGCTCCGTTTTCGTCAGCCTATCCAGTCCAACAAGTACCCTCTTCACTGGATCACTCCAGCTGACGGGAGTATTATAGCTCTGTCCATAAAATGCCTCAAAAGGAATCATCCTCAAGGACTCCTGATAACCATTGTTTTATGCGAACTTAGCCAATGGTAGATACTCTTCCCATTTCCTCTACTGGTGCATCACATACATCCTCAACATATATTCCTAAATCCTATTGGCCCTCTCTTTCTGACCATCTGTTTGTGGATGATAAGCTGTGCTGAAGGCCAAATCTATACCCGAGCCTGCAAATAACTCCTTCCAAAACTTGGAAGTGAACTTTGCATCCCTGTCTAACACAATCTTCTTTGGAACACCATGTAGTATCACTATCTATCTGATGAACACCTGTTCTACATCAATAGTTGAATGTAGTCTTTACCGGAATGAAGTGAGCTATCTTGCTCAACATGTCAACCACGACCATAATAGAATAATGTTGGTTCACTGTCCTCAGAAGACTTGTGATGAAATCCATGGAAATGACCTCCCATTTCCATTCCAAAATTGCTATAGGCTATAGTAGACGGCCTAGATGCTTTCACTATGCCTTTACCCGCTGACAATCTAAGAATCTAGCTATGAACTCTACCACTTCTTTCTTCAGATTCGGCCAATAATTGAACTTCTTTACCACCATAAATGTCTTTTGATATCCTGGATGATCTAAATATGGTTTCACATGAAACTCCCTCAAGATAAGAGTCTTGATCTCACTGTAATTCAGGACATAGATCTTGTCTCGAAACCTCACCAAGCCATCTGTTGTGAGACGATAGTCTACATCCTGATCCCCTGTGCCTGTACCTGCACCTGTACCTATGCTATGTTGTAACCTAAGCATAATCTCCATGTATTTTTCATCCTGTTGATCTACCTGCAAAATGCTATCTTGTAACTCTGTCCCATAAGAGCATATAGCTTCTATATGATTTACCAATACCTTCCTGCTAAGAGCATCAACAACCCAGTTCTCCTTCCCTTTAATGTATCTGATCTCGAAGTCAAACTCACTAAGGGTGGCCAACCATCTAGGTTGCCTAGCATTTAGATTCAACTGGTCAAACAAATACCTCAACCTACTATGATTGCTCATTAATGTGAATCTCCTCCCCAGAAGATAGTGTCTCCATATATTCAATGCATGTATAATCGCTTCTAGCTCAAGATCATGCATCAGATAGTTCTGCTCATGCTCATTCAGTTTCCATGACTCATAACACACTACCTATCCTTCTTGCATGAGAACTCCAACAAGTCCCCTTTTGCAAGCATATGTACACACAACAAACTCATGGTCCAAATCTGCAATCTTTAGCACTGTGCATGTGTCAACAACTGCTTAAGCTAATCAAAACTATCTTCACATTTTTTCATCCATTCACACTTATTACCTTTTTTCTGCATTGATGTGATAGGATATGCAATGCATGAGAAGTTTATGATGAACCTCATGTAGTAACTTGCCAATCCCATAAATGATCTCATCTCATCTACATTCTTAGGAGCTTCCTATTCTATGATGGCCCTTCTTGTTCGGATCTATTGCTATGCTTTTCGTGGAGACAACATGTCCTAAGTAGTGTACCTCAGTCTGAAAGAAGCTACACTTGCTAAGTTTAGCATACAACTCATACTCTTTTAGCAATATCAACACTACTGCTAAATGTTCGACATGTTCTTCCTCATTCTTAGAATATATCACCATGTCATCGATGAATACAATAACAAACTTGTCTAAATATGGACACAACACACTATTCATTAAGCACATAAATGTAGTTGGATAATTAGTTAAGCCAAATGGTACAACAAAAACTCATAATTCCCATACTTGGTCCTGAACACAGCCTTGAAGGTATCCTCTTCCTCGATGCGTACGTGATGGTATCTTGATCTCAAGTCGATCTTAGAGAACACTGCTTCTCCCTTTAGTTGATCAAACAAATCATCAATCCTCGGAAAAGGTTATCTGTTCTTGATCATTACCTTGTTCAGCTCCCTATAATCAATGCACAATCTAAGAGTACCATCCTTCTTCTTTACGAACAACACTGGTGCGCCCTAAGGTGATACATTGGGTCTGATGTATCCTTTGTCCAACATTTCCTTTAGCTGCAACTTCAACTCTATTAAATCAGGTGTGCTCATCCTGTAAGGTGGTTTCGATGCTGGAGCTGCCACTGGTACCAACTCAATAGAAAAGTCTACCTCCCTGTGAGATGGAAACTCTAAAATGTCCTTAGGAAATACATCCTGAAACCGCTGCAATATTGGGTACCTTCTCAACACATCAACATCCTCAACCTCCTTACCCTTGTCACTGGAAATGTGTACTACAAACATCACACAACCTTTTCTGCAACTATGCTTATCCTGGATAGTGGTAACCATCCTCACTGATAAAGGCTTCTTCTTTCCCTGCAAGGTCCTCTTTTCCCCACTATCATCCACACACTCAATGGCCTTGTCGAAGAAATCCACTTTGGTCCTGTGAAGTTATAGCCAATCCATACCGAAAAGCATACTATATGATCCCAATGGAAATACATTCAAATGCGCTACTATAGGCATACCATTTAACTCAAATGCACAAGCTCTTACCCAATGGTGAACTCACTTCTTTGTACCTGTAGCCAACTGTACCAACCAAGATTTTGCGTGCACTTCTTTTCTCAAACCACACTTATCCACCAGGTCAGGAATAATATAGCTATACTTAGATCATGATCAATCAAAATATAAATAACTTGATCATAAAGCTTACCATCCATCTCAATAATCAATGCTTGATGATTCGCCTGCCCGTTGTCCACAACTGCATAAATCCATGGAATTCTATGGCCATCATCATCAACTGTATGCGCCTCCTAAGCACTGTATATTTGGGGCTACCACCACTCTGATACTATGGACAATCCCTCTTACGATGATCCTTACCACATATCCAACACTGCAATGGTTCCCTACCACTGCCTCTAGCTTGCTACTCTCCATGTCCCTTCTCAACTATATTGAATCTCTTGTAAGGAACTGCATTATCTTTCTCACTTTCATCTTGAGGTATTCCTTGCTTTGGTGGCCATTTTCCCTTAGCTTTCTCATTTCTTTTCAAGTCATGCTTAGGCTCAACTTTTCACTTTGACTGCTCATAACAATGCTTCAACTTTCGGATGGCCTCCTCCAATGATATAGGCTCATCGAACTCAATCTAGTCTTTGTATGCAACTGGAAGTCCACTGATGAATCTTTGAACCTTGGCCTTCTCCTCCTTGAGGTAAGGCACATATCTCAACAACTACACAAATCTACTAGTATACCCCTCATCTATCATAGAACCCATCTGCAACTCATAAAACTCCTTAGCTTTGTTATCATAATACCTCTCAGACAAGTACTTCTTCTTGAAGAGACTTTCAAATACATGCCAAGTCAACTCATCTTCATGTATGTCCTTGAAATTTTTCACATCTTCCCACCAAATATCCGCTTTACATTTGAAACTGAAAAGGGCTATCCTTGCTTTCAAGTTTTCTAAGTAATCATGCAATCTAAAGAATTTTTGCATGCTAAGCAACCAAGCCTCTGCACCCTATGATTTATTCATCTCTCCATCAATGGTAGGTGGATTTGTGTTCTTGAACTCATCCATCAAGTATCCCCTATTATTCCTCCTATACAGATGATAATGATGATGATCATGATGTTTGTCAGAACTAGAACTAGAGTAATACCTATGTCCATTACCTCTCCTATCCAGAGTGTCCAACAACCTGCCATATCTTATAGTGTCAGATCTATTTGACCCATGTCTACTATGAGACCTTCTTCCATGTGCGCCATTAGTTCTATCCTCATGTCCATGGTTGATCTAAAGAGGTCCTTGTTGTTGCAAATATGACAAACGTTGAAGTAATATCGCATTCACCTCTACGTGTTTCTCTTATGTCTACATGATTTTTTCATTGTCTGCTTTGCAACTCCTTATTTCTTCTTTTAGGCTTCTTAAGGTGTCTGCTAGATTAGAAGAGTGCCCCACACCATGCTGCCCAACTGATTCATAGGGAGATTCTATGTAGTCTACCACCTAGCTGGCCATCTGATCTCTTTCCTGCAAGGCATACTATGTCAGCTAAACCAAATCACCATAAATCAAAGTACCTTAGCATAATTCAGAGAGGATACCTTATTAGAAATATCATCAAATCAGTGTAATGCATGTACAACATAACCAAAATAACGTATAGATATATATCAATAAGTGCATCAACGCATAACCATCATACTAACTAGGTCCAGTCATCAATGCAAGGCCATATCAACAATGCATGCTATGACCTCATGCAGACAACAACCAATACTCTATTAGAAACATTGCCTCATGCAACTATCAACCGACATAAACATTGCCTAATCAATTACACATATACATAACCGCATGTAGTCGAGCATAAGCGATCAATTCTTGTAATCAACCTACAAGGTTGATGCATGTAATCAAATAACCAAGAATGCAACCCAACGTACAAGGATGTAATCAAGTTTCATATAATTGTATAACTAGTCATATACTCATGATGATGCATTCCAAAAATCGACATCAAGTTCCTCATGATAACCTTACTACTACCATGATCAATATGATGCAGTGAAACAAGCACATGGAACGCAAGTGTAAGAGCCACACACACAACTAACATGCATGCATGACCAACACATTCACCCATATCTGTAGCACTAGATATGACCCAAAGAGAGTGTAACCATGCTCTGATACCAATCTGTAACACCCCCTCCTAGGTCTACCCAAAGTAACCATGCCAACCGGGGTAAACATGAGGAGAGATGCTACTACAATCAGATTCGACCTCCTATGTCACCTTAAGGAAGTGGAATCGACAGAACATCACATACAATCATCCAACATCATCAATAAACCCCTCAGGAGACAAGTTAGCCACTCAGATAGTCTATCCCTGGGTCCCACTACTATTCTGCAACCCAAAGTCGCTCTCACAGGCCCGCCTGCCAGTGATTGTGGTCCAGAGTTGCCAGTTCTATGCTAGGGACCCTGAGATTTGAGCAACTTTTCTAGCCCAAGATCCTAGCCTCTGCCCAGAACTTGTTGTAACTTTCAGAAATCATTAGAAACATGATAACCATGCTGATCAATCAAAAATCACCCTCAGGAATAGGCATGAGCATCCCCAACTGGGACTGACATTTTGTCAAACACTTGGCATCAATGCAACCTACAAGTCTAAGATACAAGACAAAGCATAAATTAATGAAACAACTTATGAAACATATTCATAAGGATCACCTCCTTCTCCATTGAGCTACTAAATCATCAATTAGGTCTTGCATCCATCCATTTAATAGTTAAAAGTAAATACATGAAATAACCATGATATAAACTAGTCACACAACCATGCTTATAGCCAACATTAAACTATGTAAATACCAAAGCTATGAAAACCATTAAATCCACATATAAATCAGTGAAAAAGTAAGAGAACTTATCTTTTATTAATCATAGGCAAATCTGATTAGGTTCGGGACTTCCACATATCATCCAAACATAGACATGGATAAACCAAATCTCTTTTTTTTTTAGTCACCCTTGTACCATATTCCAAGCATGAATGTGGGATCTCATAGAAAAACCAATCCAATGAAACCCAATGGAATCTAGAGGTTAAACCACCTCCACCCTCATCAAACCGTAATCACACCAAGGCGGTGCTCTGATCACAACCGAACAGAACTTGGAATGCCATTCGAAATCCATCACTGTCCTTGAGGAATTTTTTGTCTCCTTGTCTCTTAGGCTTTACTGCAATCCAAGTTTAGATCACTAGGTCCTGAACCAAGACTTCTCCCTCAGGATTTATCATGTATCCCACCAAAACCGGTCAAGGAATTCCTATGCCTTTGGGAATGAACCTTGAGACCACCTCCGCCCTAGATTTTAAAATCATCAGGAAAACAAAGTTCCAAAACCAAAATAAACATCCCAACATACCATGCCATCCAGAAAAAGGCAAGGATAGGCTGAAAACCACTATCATAACCTGACAAAACCATGCCACTGATAGCAACAGAACCATACACCAACATGCAAAGCCACGCATGTCCAAACCAACTAGGAAATCACACATGAAAAAGGTTACCTATGTTATCACTAAAAAATTTCTCTAGAAGTTATTAGAAGAAATAAAATGACTAAGGTAACCAAAAACCAACTTTGGAGCATAGACTCTAGCCAACCTAGGCTTAGAGAGGGCTCTCTCTATATGATTTAGCTTTGTTTGCTTGGATTTCAGGCTAGTTATGAATGTTCTAGGGGTTTTTGATTTGTATTCAAGATTGGAAGGTGGGATCATTGAAACAGATGGATAGAATGATGTCTTTAAACCATTGGGCTATGGAGTCAATAGAAGGGCAACAAAAATGGATCAACTCACTAAAGGGAATGTTCAAAGGGCAAGCTAGCAGAGTAAAGAGCAGGTCTTTGGAATAGGGGGGTGAAGTGGTCTTAATCAGGGTGAGAGAGCAATTAAGGGTTCTCGGACAGAGATATGAACAAGGAATAGAGGGTAATCGAAAGAAAAGGGAAATTAAGAATCCTTTGATCTAGATTAGCAGGAAACAACCTAAACTAGGGAGCAATTAAGAATTCCTTAACTTAGATATCAGTTGAAAACATTTATATGCATAACTGTTAAAATAAAGTGTAATTAAAAAAATTCTGAGATTAGTAGGAAACAACCTAAACTAAGGAGCAATTAAGAATTCCTTAACTTAGATATTAGTTGAAAACATTTATATCCATAACTGTTAAAACAGAGTGTAATTAAACAAATTCTGAGATATTATTCCAGTTATAGCATTCATATTCAAAAATACATTAAATATTGTGGAAATTTTTTAAGAAAGATAACAATAACATATGAAAATACGTGTCTGCACTTCGCTCAACACATGAATCCTGTGAAATATCTTGTCTTTATTCATCAATCCAGCTTGCTAGCTCAGTCACTGATACAATAGCTTTATAGTCCTTGTGATCAAAATTCTATAGAAATGTCTAGGAATCCCCCTACATACTTCGAATTGTGAAGTATTTATACAAAAAATTATTACAAGATATCTCAAACTAACTTGAGATTTAATCTAGGAAATAAAAATATCTTCTTTCAAGAAGATAGAGACAACTATTGAACTGCTTCATGCTGTCCCTTTTATTTTGGTACTGTTGGCCTTTATGGTTTGATTTTAACCCTTTATGCTGCCTTGCTGTTTGATCTTTCACACTGGAAGCTTCATTCACTTTTGGCTTTCATTTGATACACTTTGACACTGATACACTTTAAACATCCTGATCCATCTTCATCTTTTTACCTAGTTGTATTACTTTTACTATACTTTAACCTTTTTTCTGCATATTTCTCACAGTAAATCAGTCAATTTCTCCCATGCTTCAGCATCAGTTAATTGGATCTTAAGCATCCTCCTATATATTTCATCTGTCTCAATGTACTTGGCAAAAGTAGGCTTATTAATAAATAAGTGTTTTACCTCATGCTAGAGGTAAAATAAGTTTTCAAATGTCTAGTAAAGAACTTTCCTGTTGGCAATGCCTTTATTGATGATGTATTGGCCTATTCTTTTGCTAGCTCTCTGATTTTGTTGTTGTAATCCTGCTGTGTCATGAGCTTGTCATTTATTAATAAGGGATTGGGTAACCCTTTCTCTCTCAAAATTTGAAACTTAGCCATAAATCTATCAATGGCTACTTGCATATTCTGACACTTGTCCTCCAAGTTTAACATCAAGTTTCTCTTGGAAAGGACCTTTCTCACCTCCAAAATGGTTTCTGTGCTGTCCTCTATATCCAATTCCTGAAGCTCATATTTGTTCTTACTGTTAAGGAACTGGATAATCCTGGTAGCATCTTCGGGCATGTCTCCTAACTCTTCCTTGACTCTTTGGATAGCCTTTGTAGCCATCTTTATTAGATCTATCTGTTCAAAAATCACCTGAATGGATGGCCAAATATCATTGACAGAGTCAATGATATTGGCCCATAATAGTTCCTTGGCTTGCCCAAGGGGTTAATTTAGTGTTAGGTCCTTCTCCATGGCTTTTAATCTCTCACTCATTCTGGCAGCTTTCTGCACTTCTTCTTTGTGCATGATTTTTGCAAGCTTGTAATCAGTTTCCAAGTCACCTTTTCTTTTAGCTTATTCATCTCTATAGCCTGTATGGACATTTCCTCCATAGCCCTGACTAACTTTGCTGCTTCTTCTCCTGATGAACCTGCTGTTCCTGTTGCTGATGTAGATTGTGTTGAAACCTATTCTGCTGTAGACAGAGGAGATGTGGGAGCTAAAGAGGCTGTCAATGTAGAAGAAACAATTGTTGAGACTCTTGGGATGACATTTACAGATGTAGTGGCAATATCACTTTGCTTCAATTGAATTAAAGTGTCCAACTCCTTTTCTGTATCTTTTAATTGATCATTTAGTTTGGGGACTAAGTCCATGAAATCTTCATGTCTGGTTTAGTTCTCCAAGACCTCTTGTGTCTAGGGATGCTACAACTGAGGTATCTTCAATTGCTTTTTAAGTGCAACAATGTCATCATTCTTTTTCTTGATGAGTTGTTCAATGGCTTCGATATCTTTGGGATCATGTCCCAATTCAATCACTAAGTATTCCAAAGACTTAATTCTAGTATCCTTGGCCTATGAGGAGGCCATCTCTAACTGATATGGGGCTAAGATATTGCTCAATGAATTCTGCAACTGATGAGAAGCTATGGCTTTACCTATGAGGGTGGAGTAAATCATCTCTCCAGCCTGTTTGTGAAATTTGATTTGGTCAATATGATGAATATCCCTTGCCAATAACTCAAAACCAATTTTCTTGTAATCTGCTGATGTCCTTGGTGGTTGCACAATTGGTTTTATGAAAGACATCTGCATCTTTCCCTCCTTGATGTCAAAAGATGACATCAACCTGGTTTGATTTGTAGGTGTGAGTTTGAGATATTGAGCATAAGACTATGCCTATAATTTCTCATTTCTCATTTTGATTTCTTTAAACCTGTCTTTTATGTCCTTATCCTTATCAGCAGGCCTACTGAAGGAGGAGACTTCTACACTGAGCTTCCTTTCCAACATTTGAGTCTGTGACATGGAAGGCTCCTGTGTTTCCCCAGATGGAGCTATGCCCTGCTCATGTCAAACTCAATATTGGTTATTTGTGCTGAGCCTTTTGTGTCTTCCAGTTCTGAAATAGGATTGAGCCTTGGCCTTTTTATCTGACTGGTTTCATGCTACACATTGGATGTGTCCATGCCTGAAGTGGAGGCTCCCTCTCTATTCCTCTTGGGATTCCTTTCCTCATTCTGATGAGTCTGCATGATAGGAGGGGTGCTCATGGTTCTTTCTTGTTGTTCAGGTACCTGCAGAAACTAGCTTTCATCAAGATGTCTTTCTAAATAAATCAAGGTATTCTCAACATCTACCTTTGTACTATCCCTGTCTACAAGAGTGTTTTCCACCCACTCAGATTGATTGGCATATCTTTCTATCTCTGGTGTGGGGTGATGAATATAAGGTACCAACTTGACCTTCTTTCTAAATTTGGTCAATAACTCCTGAGGGTCACATCTCCACATGAAACTCTTTTGAAACTTCATTTGCTATAGAATTTGGTCTGCCTCCTCCCCTACCTCTCTAGAATTTCAATAGAGGGGCCTAACTGGTTTTTGACTTTGAATTGTGATCTTTTCTTGGCTGAGACAAAATTTGTCTCATCAGAGTTCATTATTTGCCTATAGTACTCTAGAGAAAATAACCTCATGGTGAGGTATTTGGGAAGTTTATATGGGGCAAGGTGGCAACCATAGATTCTTATCTTTGTGTGGTTTTGGTAAAGGTACCAATCTCCCACCTTACTTTGTTTAGACAACTGAAGGAACCTTTTGATCTCTTGACTTGTTCTCGGAGGAGGGCTTCCTATTAGCATGGTCATGAATGGATGGAAAAAAGAGTCAATGAAGTTTGTATAGGTATATGGTGACTGAAACTTGTGGAAAAGTGGAGTCCAAAATATGACAGACCTGGGCCGGCCTTTAGTATCCAACTTCTGGAGAGTGAATGGAAAATCTGTCTGAATGATAGTATAAAAACATATGGTATAATACATATGAGTATTTGAATACTCTCTCATTTTGAATTCTTGTGAATTGTTCATGCATCCTTTCAGCTATGAACTCAACGTAATTGTATAAAGTAGTAGGAGGCTGACCTGGGGTGTAAATAGACATGAAGGCCAGGATAAGTTCATCAACAAATTCATTAGTGGTATAGCCTAGAATACATGATATCATAGTCACAATATGTTTTCCTCTTTCAGAAAAAATGGCAGAAACATATGGAGGGGCATCTTTGGGAATATACTTCTCTTCTAAAATGAATGTTTGGAATATTTGGGCTAATCTAGACAGACTCAATTTGGTGTACTGGTCTAAAAAATCCCCAATGGAGAGAGGGGTCAAGTTTGGACCTGGTTGGACTTGTAACATCTCATTGACTGATTCAGTTGTAATGGTAAACAAGACTTTCTGGTAAGGGGAAATCACAACTCTCTAGCTGGGAATGTAACAAGCATGGCACATATGAACAATTTCTAGGAAGACATGTACCTCTGGAAACTGGTATTTGGGCAAATTTGACTCCCAAAGGCCAATATCATCAGCATGGTTTAGATATCTATCCTTACTTAAGCAATGAATTTTAAGTAGGAGTGTATGTGTAGTTGTATCTTTGATTTGGAAATCCCTATCAGCCAGGGGAAGATGATCGAGGTCCAAATGGGGAGTTGTGATAAGTCTAGCATCCATGGAAACAAGGGCAGCCATAATTCAGTTCTCGTGGATTTGAATTTGGCTTTACAGGTTTATTCAGGGGTTTTAACGGAAACTGGAAACTTTCAGAAGGGTTTGGTCACAAACTTTTAAATTTAAAGAGATTTCAATTAATTTTACTTAATTAAAGCACTTTAAGAGTGAACATTTTCAAATTTTGAAAGGGCGTCTGGTAATTTGTTCACAAATACCTAGAGTTTAAGTGAATTGACTTCAAACTGGTGTTCTGGATGATGGCAGAAGGTTGAAAGGGCTCTGAGAGCTTTAAAGGTGGTCTTCACAGCTTCTTTGAGGACTGAAATGGGGTTAATTGGTAATTTTTGTGTTTTCATGTGTTGCAATGGTTTACAGAGGTTTTCAAAGAGCTAGAGCGATAAAATATGAAAAAGGGCTTCTCGGCCTTTTTATTGAGCAAAGATCACTTTTTAGCGGGCAATTTTATGAATGAATAGTAGGTCATTTATCAGGTTGAGCGGGGAGGTGGTTTCCCAAGCCATCACACCGCTTTCATGGAGGAAGTGGTATTTCAGAGGGGTCACCTGATCTACTCCATCGACGACACGTAGCAGTTGGGGGGCTGGGGAAAACCACCTTATCGGGCAGGTAAAGGTCGACCGTCGGGCGCGACCGATATGGCTATGGACCGTCGGATGAAGGGGATGGTGATCGGATGATAGTCGGGTGACGGAGGTGTGCGGGTGATAAGAGCATGGGGTTCGAGGGGGGGGTAAGGCTTTAATATTCGGTGGTTTGGGATTAATTAAGACTTAATCACGGGTTTAATCGATTGGGCATGGTCTAATTACAAGATTTATCTGTTTTGTATGGATAAGGGGTAAATGGTATAGTTTATATTAAATCTAAGGGTTGGGATATTTATCTAGGGGATTTAATTAATATACGAGAAAAGGTATAATGGGATTTATATAATTAAGTTAAAAATTAATATGAAATGAAAAGAGTGAGCGTACCCTTAGCATAATGTTAAATTTTCACATTTTACTCACATATATTTGATACTTAGGATAAAACACCTTTGTGGGTTTTTCGAATGAAAAGGGATTTAAGATGGAGTTTCTTTACTTTTCCTAGGCAAATGAAGTTTATCCTTAGGAAAAGGGGTTTTATTAGGGTAGTGAAGGGGGATGACTTTTATGAAGGGGATTCTAACACTTGATGTCCATAAGTCATTAATTCGAGGGTCCGGTCCCACCAAAAGTCAGAGAAGAGCCGTTATGGTTGGAAGGATTTAAGGTACTAGAACATACTTGTGGATGGGGAAATTAGTAATTTAAGGGGAAAAATGAATGAGGGGGAGTTAATCACATTAACTTGCAAACCATTGTTCTTGATTTCTTTACTGCTCATGCACATTGAAAGATGTGTTTAAACATGATATAAGTGATTTTGTGCAATTAACTTTCTACTTCAACAACCTTTCTTCTACTTACCCATTACTTACCCTACCATTTTTTCTTCTTTTTATTTGGGTGCATTTAGGCTAGCAAACCCTTATCCTACCTTTTCTTTTATAAAACAAACTATCTACTTCTAACCTTATATCATCCAAGGGCCTAGATTAAATGATGAGCTCCTCTTATTTCTCTACCTATCTATTGATCTTCCAAGATTACACTGTTTGGTCAGATTTTATTCTCTAATTAATAACATAAAATTCAAAGCATGATATAATCAAGATTAAATAGTTTGATTACCATGGATTGTAGCATGAATAACAAGCTACACACAATCATTATTATGCATAAAAGTAAATAGTAGTGGTATTTAGACTTGCACACTTTCATGGTCTCTTTTTGTTTTTGGGGTTCATATATTTTCACTTTTTTGACCTTCTCTTATTCTTTTTGTCCTTTAATATTTATTTTAGGACATACCCTCTTTACATTTTTTAATTTTTAATATGGAATTTGCAGAAAGCAAAGGTATGTACAATATTATAAGACTTAACCTTAGTCATTCAAAATTATGACTCCTATTGGTATAGGAACCTAATAGTGGCTCCACTTGGGGATGGGATCTTGTGAAAAGATGTCAAGATCTAATGAAGATTAGTGGCCTTTGACTTAAGACTATGGTTACCTTGTAACTATGCTTCTGTGATTTTTATCTTTTTAATAACTATGATAGTTATATCTCCAAAGCTCAGGGCCTTCTCTTCGGGCTTCAACTTCAAAGATCACCATCCAATCCAAACTAGAATTTGCAAATAAGGTATGTACAAATGGGAAATGAAAATTAGTAACTTGGTTCAAAGTAATGTTTTAGCATTTGACCATTCACTGGCCCACCTTCTGCATTTGTACCATTAATTTCTTTCAAGAAGAAAGCATTATTTCCTCTGTAAGCATAAATGACATAGGGAAATTTCCATAGGAAATCAAATTTCCCATGTTTTCCTTTGTCTTCCCTCCTTGAATCCAACTTAAGAACTTTGTCACCAATGCAAAAATCTTCAGCCTTGGTTCTCTTATCAAAAATATTTTTAATTTTTTCCTGCACAACTTGAGACCTGACATAGACCTCTTCTTTGGTTTGTTGTAGATGAATAGTTTGGTTGATTCTTCTTTGGATACTATTTGGTTCAGCCTGCATTTCTTGAAGTATCTTCATTACTGGTACTCCCAAAGAGGATGGAAAGACAACTTCCATCCCATAAACTAGTTTATATGGAGAAGTACCAACTAATTTTTTAGTAGTCAATCTGTCTGCCCATAAGGCATTGACTAGCTTTTTATTCCAAGTTTTCTTATTGTCCTCTAGTAACTTTTTGATGATGTTTACTAGGATTTTGTTTTAGGATTCTACTAGTCCATTATCTTGAGGGTAATAGGCTGTGGAATGGCCAAGGGTGATATGGTATTTATTGCAGAAATCTATCATTGTTTTGGATTTAAAGGTTGCTGCATTATCAATAATGAACTTAGTTGGACATCCAAATCTTGACAGAATATTGGTTTCAAGGAAGGTTATGATAATAGTATCTGTGGCTTGCCTTGAAGGTATGGCCTCTATCCATTTTGTGAAATATTTTGTGGTTGTGAGGATCCATTTGTGTTGGGCAGAGGAGGGTGGGTGAATTTCACCAATGAAGACTAAACCCCATTGTTGAAAAGGTATTTCTGCAGAGATTGGTTTGAGGGGTAAAGGTAAGAGTTTTTTCTTCCCCTAAAAAC
Source organism: Pinus tabuliformis (assembly GCA_031772625.1). Taxonomy (NCBI): domain Eukaryota; kingdom Viridiplantae; phylum Streptophyta; class Pinopsida; order Pinales; family Pinaceae; genus Pinus; species Pinus tabuliformis. Next base: position 1,394,693,782 of record CM062819.1, on the reverse strand, counting down.
TTTGGCATTTGTGACAGGAGGTCACATATTTTTTGACATCAGCAAACAAGGTAGGCCAGTAGAAACTAGCTCTAAGGATTTTATATACAATGCTCTTCCAGTAAAGGTGTCCTCCACATTCACCTGCATGAAATTCTTCCAAAAATTTGTCAGATACTTCTTTTAATAAGCAATTGAGAAGAATACCTTCATGATCTCTGAAAAACAAAGCATTGTCTAATATACAAAATTTCAAGGATTTCATCTTCAAAAACATGCTTTTAGTCCTAGATAGTTCAGGAGGAGCTTGTAAATTCAATAAAACATAAATAATATCATCATACCATGGTGATTCAATAAAGGCTTGGCTGATTAGTGGAGTTACCATCTCCTCTTCATTATCTATTGCTGCAATAAAGTTTATATCCAAGGCCTGAGAGTTTGATTTAGCCATGAGTTTGGCTAAACCTTGGCCCTTGATTAACTTGGTAGGTTTGATTTCTATATCACACTCTAAAATAGTAGAAATCCACTTTCCCCTCTTTCCATCAGGACCATCCTGAGTTAGGATGTCTTTAACCACTGAATTAGGAATGTAGGCTACTATATGCGAATATAAGATGTATACCCTAAAGTCCTTAATGGCTTTGACTAAATCCAAGGTTTGTTTTTCCATTATATTATATTTCAAGGGGGCATCTCTTAGGGATTTTCTGAAGAAAGAAATGGGTTGTTCATAGCTCTGGTCATTTTTCTACAATAGAACTGCAACAATTGTGTGCTCAGAAACAAAGGAAAACAAGATGAAATCTCTGTCAAATTTAGGACTAATTAACGCAGGTGTTTTAGTTAAGGCTAGTTTAATGTCTTCAAAGGATTTTTTAGCCTCAACAGTCCATTTCATGGTGGAGTCCTTTTTTAGCATGTTGTTTAGTGATCTAATTAACTTTTCCAGATTAGATATAAATCTCCTAAGAAAATTATTTTTTCCTAAGAAAGCTTGTAAGGGTTTAATGTTCCTAGGGTGTTTTATTTGCAGGATGGATTCTATTCTAGTAGGGTCTATTCTTATACCATCTTTTGAAATTATGTGACCTAACAACTTTCCTTCTTCTAACCCAAACAAGGACTTTTTGGGGTTTAAGGAGATTCCAAATTTCCTGCATTTAATAAAAACTTGCCTTAGATGATCCAAGTGTTGATTGTGAGATTTTGAAAATACAGTAATATCATCTAAATATATCACTAGGAAATCATGAATTTATTTTGCAGAGGATATATCCATAGCCCCTTGGAAAGTGGCTTCTACATTCATTAGCCCGAAAGGCATTTTCACATACATGAATGTGCCCCAAGGAGTAGTAAAGGCAATTTTGGGTTGGTCATCTGGATGAACCAAGATTTGATTGTAACCAGAAAACCCATCCAACAATGAGATTCTGGTTGATCCAACTACTCTCTATAAAATGTGGTCCATTTTTGGGAGAGGGTAATTGTCTTTTAATGACACTTTGTTGAGGTTTCTGAGATCCACACAGAGTTTGATCTCACCAGTTTTCTTTCTAGTTGGCACCAAGTTTGAGACCCAATTAGAAAATCTGATTGGTGCAATTATTTTGGCATCATACATCCTCTGAATTTCTTTTTCAATTACAGGTAATAAGACATGATTAATCCTTCTAAGTTTTTGTTTGAAAGGCTTTTGATTTTCTTTAATAGGAATTGTGTGCTGGATGATGTTGGTGTCATAGGATTTGAGGTCCTCATAACTCCAAGCAAAGACATCCCGAAATTCTTTCAACAACTCAATATATTTCACTTTTTCAGTTGGGGGTAATGATTTTGAAAGTTTAATCAGTTTAGGATTTTCATTGGTGCCTATATTACATTCCTCTATATCAAACCTTAAAGGTTCCATTTTAGGTTTCCTAGGAACATCATTTAAATCAAATAAATCTTCCAGAGGAGTTAATCCCTTTGGTAAGAAGTTATTATTGAGATTAATTACTTCGACTTCTTCACTGATTATTTCATCAATCTCAATTCGCTCTAAGTTATCTACATCTAATTTGGTAAATTTAGTTGGGTTAAGTCTATCTATTTCATCACCTTCTATCTCATCCTTAGTGTCAGGATCTATTGATGTATCAATATCTATATTGTTATTGGTAAACTCTTCTTCTGAAATTAAAAAGTTATTTATCTGTTTATCATCAAAAAATATTTTCCAATTCTTCAAATTGTCTGGAATTTTAGGTCTATGCCTAACTTCAACAGTGTACTAATGGTTGGGTTGGAAGGGTAATTTGCAAGTGCTGGAAAACATTGCTAAACTATGGGCTTGCATGTTATGTTTTCTAGGAATTACTGCAAGCCTTGATTCTAGGAAAGTGTTAAGTATTTCTACATTAGTTCCCCTATAACAACTTAATCTAGGGTCCTTTGTCATATATACACCATTAATCTATTTTACAATTAGTTCAGAGTCTCCCATGACATAAACTCTTTTAGCTCCTAGATTCTTAACTAACTTAAGACCTAAAATTAATGCTTCATATTCAACCATATTATTGGTACATTTAAAATTCAATCTATATGCATGGCCTTCTGAGTAATCATTTTCCAAATTATATATCCACACTCCTGCTCCTGCTCCTAACCTATTGATTGATCCATCAAATTCTAAATGCCATAACATCTCATGACCTATATTTACACTATCTGGTGCAACAAACTTTTCATCATTTATAGCAATTTGACCATCTTGTTCATTGAACAATTCTATAGTCTGGTTTGTTTCATTTTGTGTAGAAACTGCAATTTCTTTTGGTTCTGTATTAGTACTGTCTAAAATTTTTTCTTGTGTTTGATCAAAATTATTGTTGGTCACTTTAATTGCTTATTAATTTAAACAACCAAGTGCTACATGAATTTTCAACCTAGGGAAGTCTGTTTATTTCAAAGGAAATCACACACTGTATATGCTCAATCCCAAAAGCAATGAAAATTTGTAGTAACAATTACTCTAATCACACATTGCTTTAAACAAACTGAAGTTCTACTTTGAGTTACAGCAAGAACAATCTCTCTATTGTAGACAATAATCAAAAGAATCTTGGATTATGTTAAAAATAACAATCTAGGAAAGGAAATCAATCTGCAAAGGAAAAGACTAGTTGTGCTCTAACAGAGAACAAGACCCTATTCTTCAAGCAGGAATTTTCAGCACCTATTTCTGATTACCATGCTTCATAAACTCACTCTGGAAAGCCAATTAAAATAATCACTGATAACCTATGAATGAATTTATGGAAACAATGCAATAATAAAATAGAAACAGAGTTTCAACAATAAATACAGAGTTCCAATAACGCATAAGTAAATTTCGTAAACAGAGGTTAACAAGGTATGAATGAAAAATAATACTTAACACACTACAGGAATTAATGGGTGAATCTTGTGATGAAGGTGGGCCCTTTCCTTATCATAAGATTCCCCAGAAAACGGAACTAAGAAGGAATGCTTAGAACAATATTTTCTTCATCTGTCAAAGTATCATATTACAAAAAGATTCAAGTTCCTTTACTGCCAGCTAGACCTTCCCGTAGTTTGCCTCCCTCTCTAATGTTGATGTCTCCTCTTTTTAAAGAGGAGACATCTATTACAATTGATTACATTATAAATCCTATCTTTGACCTGATATGCTAAAATAGGATAACCGATTCTTCCATTAACAAAATGCTATTACAATGGTTGTGACAATGTCGACTTCGGAATATAGTTGTTACGGCCAGTGTAATAGCTCCTTTGATGATCTCTTCCTGTTGCTGCCAAATCTAAAATGCAAATCACGGGCTGTTTCAGCAACGAGATTTGTGCACTGTTCTAACTGTTTCAACAATGTAGACCGCAATGATAAATCTGTAGTCTTCAAACTGTTTCAGTAACTATCCAGTCAACGATTAATTATATACAGTAATGAGAAGAAATGTTATATACCTTTGGAAAATGGATTAAAGTAATAACATGGGCTTTAATTATGGATTGAAAAAGGATGGAATGATAACAAATATATGAGAAAAAAGGGACAACGTAGGGTCCTAACATCCCCCCCAATTGAAAGGGTTGCGTGTCCTCATGCAACTTCACTCTGAATCTGAGTCGGGGTACTAGGCCTTGAAGCGCAAATTACTTAGGCAATAACTATAGAAGGTATTCTTAGCTAGATCTCTGAAACCATGCACATTTTGTAGCCTCTGCCATGCTGCTGCTTCTTCCTTTTTAGTCAACTTGTAATGAGCCTTCTATTCTTGTGCTGGCATCCATAAAAGAGGAAAATGAAAATGATATCCTATCCATTTTTTAGCACATTTCCGAATAGATATGATATAGTTAGGTACCCTTGAGATTGCTGCTTCAAGATTAGGGGGACTAAAGGGGTTATACTCCTGCCTTTCCTTAGAGGACTGTTGCCAGAATAAGTTGTTTGCTTTTAAGGCAACAACTTCCTTAGTCTTAACAAAATGTTGGCAGTCCTGTAGCACTGTTGCTTGTAGTTGCCTAATGTGTTCAACCATCCCTGGTTCTTTCAAAAATTGAGAATATTCCCAAATGAAAATGGCAGGATTTTGTGGCTTTGGTCGAATCCACAGGAGGCGGTTGTCTTCATTATGCTTTGCTGCAAGAAAGGCAGTCTGCCATGTGATCTGATTGGCAAGGAAGGAGGCAAATGCCCTGATCTGAACATCACCAACCAAAGGGTTAAGATTGATCTTGCTAATGGCAGAAGTGTCCTCAGACACGTAATTTTATTAATCAGAAAAATAATTACATAATTTGATTTTGCAAGAGTATACACCTGAGCATCCAAACACTCTTGCAATGAGCTATTTATAAGCTCGATGTCCTAACTATCTCTAATTATGGATCACTTATTAAATAACAAGTGTCCATTTACAATAAATGCTATTCAAACCAACTAGCTAAAAAATCTCCTAAAATAGAGCCTAAGATATGACACATTTGGAGAGTCATATCTAGTTACAACAATATACTATTCTAAATAATAAAACATTCTAGAATAATAATTATTAATTTAATATCTTAAATTAATAATTACTTTATTTTAATTTTATAACCTATGATAAAATTGTATTTTTGGATCATCTAACATTCCCCCCTATGATCCAAAGATACATTACAACAGATACCAAGCTCATCCCTGAACTTAGTAAATTTTATTCTGCCAAGTGGTTTTGTGAAAATGTTGGAGATCTGATCTTCGAAAGGACAATACACTGGCTTGAGGACATCTTTGGCAATGAGAGATCTGATATGTTGATACTTGGTGTCCACATGCTTTGTCTTTGAATGAAAAACTGGGTTCTTGGCAAGTTTGATGGCTGACTGGCTGTTAATGAATAATGATGTAGCTTCTGCCTGAGAAATACCCAAGTCCTCCAAAATTCGGTGCAACCAAACAATTTCACATGATGCTTCCCATGCTGAAATGTACTCTGCTTCTGCGGAAGAAGTGGCCACTGTAGTTTGTTTCTTACAACTCCAAGATACTGCAACTGACCACATGTTCATTAAATAACTTGATGTTGATGCTTGATCATCAATATTCCCAGCAAAGTTGGCATCGGAATATCCACTAAGTACAAAATTTTTAGTCTTTGTGTAAAGAAGACAAAAATCTTTTGTTCCTTGGATATATCAAAGAACTCTTTTGGCTGCATTCCAGTGGCTGTCTCATGGTTCCTGCATAAAACGTGAAAGAATACTAACTGCATAAGATAGATTAGGATGAATATTTGTCAAATAAATCAAGCTGCCAATCAACTGTTTGTGAGTGGTACTATCCACCTTCCCCCCCCTTCAAATTTTGAAAGTTTCAAGTTTTGCTCCATGGGGGTGAGAACGGGCTTGCAATTCTGCATGCCAAATCGCTGAAGAATCTCTGCTGCATACTTACTCTGAGAAATGAAAATATGATCGGGACATTGAAAGACTTCAACTCCAAGAGTGAAGTAATCCCAAATCTGTCATCTTAAAACCTGCATGTAACTCCTTTTTCACCTGTGCAATATGATCATCATGGTTGCCAGTAATGATCAAATCATCTACATACATAACAAGAATTACCAGAGATTTTCCCTGTTGTCGCACATACAAAGTATCATCAGATTCACTTCGTTGAAAACCAACTTTCTTAAGGTATTCATCCATATTTTCATACCAAGCTTGGGGAGCTTGTTTTAATCCATATAAAGCCTTGATCAATTTGCAGACTTTATGTTCTTGTCCTTCAATTTCAAAACCTGGTGGTTGGGTCATATACACTTCCTCCTGTAAATCCCCGTTGAGAAAAGCACTTTTCACATCCATTTGATGAACTTTCCATCCTTTCTGAGCGGCCAATGCAACTGTTAATCAGATGGTGTTCCATTTAGCTGTAGGAGCAAAAGTTTCCTCATAATCAATGCCTTCCTGCTACGCAAAGCCTTTTGCGACAAGTCGTGCTTTATACTTTTCAAGTTCTCCCTTCTGATTATACTTAATTCTGTAAACCCATTTGCATCCTATGGGTTTAACATTTTATGGACAATCAACAAGTTTCCAAGTGTTGTTATCAATTACTGCTTGATATTCTTCAACCATAGCCTGTTGCCATTCTTTATGTTTTACTGCTTCTTTGTATGTGGAAGGTTCAGTAAAATCATTTGCTATCAAGGAAAAATTGCTTTCACTTATATGTGCCCTTCTGGTGCCTTTTTTATTCTGCTCATTAGGCTTTACATCTTTCAAAAGTTGAACTGCCCATTTCAGTAGTTGGTGCTTGCTTATTTGCGCTTCTGTAAAATATCCATCATTGTAAAGAGGATTAATATAAACTAATGTTCTTCGTTTAGGCGAAGAGTGTGGAGAATCACTGTCAGAATAATTGCTGCTACTTGAAGATGCAAATGAACTGCTAGAAGACCTAGATGATGTTGTTGATCTAGATGGACTGGATGACTCATCTTCAGAGGAAGGAAAATCAAGTTCATACCAATTTGGTGAAGTTGGTTGACTTTGCATTTTTCCATTTCTTTTACTTACCTTAGTTTCTAACTTGTGAAGAATATTTTCAATTTCTTCAGCACTCTTACTCTCAATTTCATAAAAAATGACATCCCTACTCACAATGAATTTTCCATTGGTCAAAAGACGATACCCTTTATTCTCATCAGAATAGCCAATCATTGTGCATTTTAAACTTCTTGAGTCAAGCTTAGTTCGTTTTTCTTTCGGAACTAAGGCATAACATACTGATCCAAAAACTCTAAGATGTTTAACTCGAGGTTTGAAACAAAACCAAGCTTCATAAGGTGTGATTCCGTCTAAAGAAGCAGTTGGAGATTTGTTTCTTATGTAGACAGATGTATGTATTGCTTCTACCCAATATGTTGGACTTAACCTCTTGAAAGTTAACATGGATCTCGCCATTCCTAACAAGGTGCGATTCATTCTTTCAACTACTCCATTTTGCTGTGGAGTGTAAACATTAGTAATATGTCGCCTTATGCCATTTTCATTGCAATAAGTTTTGAATTCATTTGAAGTGAATTCTCCCTCATTATCCGTCCTGAGAGTACCTATCTTTTCTTTGACTTCATTTTCAACAAGTTGGCGAAAATTTTTAAACTTCTCAAATGCTTCTGACTTGTTCTTCAAAACATAAACCCAAGTCATTCTACTGAAATCATCAATGAATAGTAAGAAATATTTGCAACCACCAAATGAAGTTTGTAGTGGTCACAAACATCACTGTGAACTAGTTGTAGCTACCTATTTGCACGCTATGAACTTGTTGAAAAAATTTCTCGACTTTGTTTGCCATAAATGCAAGCTTCACATTTTGCATTTTTCCTTTTGAAAGTGGGAAGTCCTTTAACCATTCCTTGTTTCTGCGATTCAGAAAGACTCTCAAAATTTAAATGTCCATATCTTACATGCCATAGTCTTATAGGTGAAATACCTGTAATCACTACCCCTGCAAAATCAGAATGCCTTGGAATAACTGTCCCTTTCATCCGTAATAGTTTTCCATATTCAAAACCTGTCATGACAGTTTTCAAGTTTTGTTTGACTTAATTAATCTTGACTAAACGATCTTCCATAATCACTTGATGTCCTGCTTGTCGAATCGTGACTAAAGAGAGCAAATTTTTCTTAAACGTTGGTACATACCATACATTGGAAATAATTTTTTCTCCAATGCCAGGGAGAAAAACTTTAATTGCTCCTTTTCCATAAGGAGTATGTTTTGTATCATCAGCAAGAAAAATGGAATTAAGTTGGCAATCTTGAAAATTCCAAAAAAAATCACGTCGACAAGTCATGTGCTGAGTTGCCTTGGAATCCAAGATCCAGGCATGTTCATAATCATTTCTAAAGATGTGATGAAAATTGTGATGCTGGTGAGGAAGTAAAAACATATTATGAGTTATCATCATCTTGATCATTTGCAAATTGCGCTGAGTGCTGCTGAAACTTGGGAATTTTATTAAGAGATGTTCGACAATCTTCAGCATAATGGCCAACTTTGTTACATCTTCGACAGACAATTTGACTTAAGTCTCTTCCTCTTCCTGAAGATTGTCCTTTGCCTCTGCTTTGACTTCTATTTTGAGATTGTCCTCTGCCTTGATTATTATTTCCTTGAAAATTTCCTCTTCCTTGGTTGTTTCCTCTACCTTGAAAATTACTTCTTCCTGAACTGTTACCTCTATTAAAGTTGTTTCCTCTACTTTGGCTTCAACCTCGACTTTGTGTTGCTTGATTCTGATTCCCTCTGCCTCTGCCTCGAGAACTATCTGCTGATGATTTACTAGTGCTGGCCTCTGTGAAAAAAACATCTTCACCAACTTTCTTCTTCTTCCCAAAGGTTTTATCATGTTGGGTCAACATTTCACAGAGCTCATCAAATTTTAATTTCTCTAATTTCCCAGTTAATTGTAAAGTCTCCAAAAAATGCGTGTAGGAAGAAGGAAGTCCAACAATTACAATTGTTACCATAAAACTATCATCTATTGCTGGAAAACCAACATTAATGATTTCCTGCCTAATATTCTTAAGTCTTGAGATATATTCAAGAACATCACCTCCTTCAGTCAATTTTTGTTGTAACAATTTTAATTGTAGATCAACTTTCTTTGATTCAGGTTGAATATCAAAGAGGTCTTTAAAGGCTTTCAAAGCAGACCATGCATCTGTAGCATTTTCTATATGGACATACATTTCATCATTCACAGAATATTTAATAAGAGCTAAGGCTTTGGCATTCTTAACTTCCCATTTTGCTAGTGCAGCTGAATTTGTGGGTTTATTCGGCTTAATATCTCCATCACATATACCCTGCCATAATTCATTGTAAACGAGAGTTCTTTCGATGAGACAGTGCCATGTTTTATAAGATTTTGTGCCTTCAAGTTTGTCGGAATCAGAAAACAAATTAATCAACTTAGACATTGTAGCATTGAAGCTTTGCACCAACAATCAAAACAAAAATGTCAAGATGGGCAACACAACACACCACACAAAAAACACGATCTATCGGGGCTTGGCCTTGACCCTCGTATGGTTGTTTGAAGCAGGAGAAAAATGACTGAGCTTTGCACTTGGCTCTAGTCAATTTCTCAAAAATTACAAGGTAACTTTCGAAATTTGACTTTTACAATGATGCTCTTGCAAAACTTGGTAAAAAAAAGTCCCCCCCCCCCCCCCAAAGTAAAATTACTTTGAGTTACAATGTCACACTTATCTCTCTAGAAACAAATTACAAAGAAAAAAACCCCTTATTACTCCAAAAATTACAAATTTCAATCGCACCTTATTTCTCCACTAAAACACAAAATTTCAAAATATAATTACACCTTATCACTCCATTAAAAAAAACTCCACCTTATTACCTCATTAACTTTAATTTATTTTAAATCCCATTTAAAAGAATTTCATCAAATCCCTATTTAACAAAGTGAATTTCAATCTACTTTTTGAAAGGCACACTTTAAACCATTCATAGAGCGCACATCATGTCAATGAACTGAGAAATATAATTCAACGAAATTCTTGTACCATTTACAAAATCGCTTCGCTGGCTAGCTGGCAAAGCTGGCTGGCTGGCAATGCTGGTTTTGAAGACTCTTGTTACAGGCTGGTGTTCCTGGGGATGTTGACGTGGGAGTGCAAGGTCATTGCTTTCATTAACCTTCCTTTATCTGTCTACATTCACTGATTTCCTTATTCGTCTTTACCGGCTACAAAACATGATGAGATGTCGTTATTTGTTATGGCGTTCTTATTGGTATTGCTACCTCTTTTGTTTCTCAATGATTGGATGGGAGAGTTAAGGGATGAGAAGGCAGTTGCAGCCAAAAATTCGTTTCCACTGCCTATGAGTCCGAATGAAGTGACGAACGCCACCACTGTGTGTTCCACACCGTTACAGTTACAGGCTCTTGTTCCTGGAACCAAGGCGGTGTCCTGCCCGTCTTATTTCTGGAATTACAGTTGACATTGTTGAGGCTGCCAGGGCATCGGCTACATTTAGGCTGATAAGTTGAGAAGCTGGGTTTATAGCAGTTATCCCATTAACAAAAAGACTCCATATGCTATAAACTTTGTGATTTGTGTCCACCGCTATACAAAAAACCTGCACAGATGGGTCAGCGTTGAACAAACTCTAAACGTGAAACTGTTTACAAAAAATATATTCTCATCGACCTGCAACAAACTCTACAAACTCTCTGTACAACTTGGATTTGTATTTCCATTATAAAGTTTCCGTCACCATCAATTCACAGGCAATTAACAATGTTCCGGCAGCCAAAAAATTACTTCTCTTTGGTCACCGAGCACGTGGCTGCACGCGGATGCCACGAGCATTTCATTTTGTTATGGATAGTGGGGACTCGTGGAGTCCACGGGGTCTCATCTACAGCTGAAATTCTATTGACAATGCAGTTTTCACCACATTGACAATGAGCTCTATGTAGCTTCAAGGCAGTTTTCAGCACAAACAATTCAATGGAATTTGGCGATTGGGAAAAGATCTTCAACGCAGTTTTCAACAAAAACAATTCAATGGAATTCGGTGATTGGGAAATGATCTTCAACTCAGTTTTGATAATAATTCACAAAATTGATTTTCAGATTTAAAAATCTAAAATCAATAAAATAATAACATTTCTTCTCTTTGGAACAAAAACTTGACAACTTTCATACCAGTCATTCGCTGAACAATTCAATGGAGTTTTCCAAAAACTTGTAGAGCTGGAATCTCCTTCTCAAATCAACTGTAGCATTACTGGAGCTCTGATACCACAATAATGGCAGAAGTGTCCTCAGACACGTAATTTTATTAATCAGAAAAATAATTACATAATTTGGTTTTGCAAGAGTTTACACTCGAACATCCAAACAGTCTTGTAATGAGCTATTTATAAGCTCCATGTCCTAACTACCTCTAATTATGGATCACTTATTAAATAACAAGTGTCCATTTACAATAAATTCTATTCAAACCAACTAGCTAACAAATCTCCTAAAATAGAGCCTAAGATATGACACATTTGGAGAGTCATATCTAGTTACAACAATATACTAATTCTAAATAATTAAACATTCTAGAATAATAATTATTAATTTAATATCTTAAATTAATAATTATTTTATTTTAATTTTATAACCTATGAAAAAATTGTATTTTTGGATCGTCTAACACTTCCTATTTTCAGGGATAGCCTCATTGTGGAGATACAACTCATAGAGAAAATGTTGATCAGTGGTGGATGCTTCTGTGAAAGTTTCCACAAACTGCTCGGGTGTAGATACTTCATGAGGTCTCCCATTTTTAATTGCCTTTATCTGAAAGAATGCTAGGCGTTCTGCAAGAAAAAGAGAATAATTGGAAGATGGTTTCCTGGCAGCTAATAATTTGTGAACAAGATCAAACATAAGGAACAATTTACTCTTTAGCTCTTTATTCTCTTTCCTTTGTGTGCGAGACTGCTGGAGTACTTGCTCTAAGGCTTCCCAATTTGAATATATATGATTTTGCCAGAGTGATTTATGCTCCTACAAGATCTTATCTTGCGACATAACATATTCTTTCTTCCATTTATCAATTTGTTCTTTAGTACTGCAAGTCTGAGTAAAAACAATTTTTGTAGGCAGAGGTTTAGTCTGAGTAAAAACAGTTTTTGTAGGCAGAGGTTCAGTCTGAGTAAAAACCATTTTTGTAGGCCGAGGTACTTGATCTTTAGCTTTAACAGGCACAATAGGCCGAGGTATTTGTGGTTTAGCTTCTTTTTCAAAAATTTTTGAAGGCCCTACTGGTTCTTGTGTAACAGTAGGGTGTTCCTCTTTGATTGTAGGAGACACGGATGCTGAATTTTTTGAGGGCCCTACTGGTTATTGTGTAATAGTAGGGCGTTCCTCCTTGATTGCAGAAGACGTGGATGCAGGGGGGGTTCCAGGTAGTGGAATTTTGACTATTTTATACCTTGCTTCATGATAAATATTACCACATTGGTTGCACATATATTCCTTGTAATGGTATTTCTCTGTACTTTTCTCAGTCGTGGATGCTGCATGGGCTAAAGTGTACAAATTATGCTCTCCGTCATAGGCTTCCCTCGCCATTACTAATTCCTGCTTATAGGCTTCGAGTTCTAATTTTAGAAACTCGTTTTCCTGTATAAGGGAAGCCAGGGTGACTGGGCTTTGTGTATTAGTGATGGTCTCAGTAGCTGGTTCTTGTGCGGAAGCTACTAAATGAGTAGCTGGTTCTTGTGTAGCATCTACGTCATGTGCAACATCCTGAGCATCTAGGTTTTGTATACCAGCAACTGGTTCTTGTGTGGCAACTACTGAATGGGTAGCTGGTTCTTGTGTAGCAGCTACGTCATGTGCAGCATCCTGAGCATCCAAGTTTTGTATATCAGCAGCTGGTTCTTGTGTGGCAACTACTGAATGGGTAGCTGGTTCTTGTGTAGCAGCTACATGTTGTGGAACATCCTGGGCATCCGGATTTTGTGGATCAGCAGCTGGTTCTTGTGTGGCAGCTGCTGAATGAGTAGCTGGTTCTTGTGTGACAGCTACCTGCTCTGAAAGAAATGACGTCGTAAAATCCTGGGCATCTGGTTCTTGTGTTTCAGTGCCCGAGGGTGAGACAGGTAAAGATTCGGGGACTTGAGACTGTGGTGGGGTATGGGGTTTTAGACGAATAGGTGGGGAATTTAGGATGGTGGCAACAATTGCCGCTTTAGTTGACGCCCTCATTCATCTTCGAGGTAAAAAGGCAGGGAGAGCAATAATTTTCCTTTTACGAGTGGGTTTCTTCTGAGGGGGAGGGCTATCAGAAATGGTAGCTTCTTTGGTTGAGGCCCTCATTCATCTTTTTGGTAGGAAAACGGTCTTAATTTGCCTTTTTCTTTTTAGCATAGCGATGGGAAGGTTATTGTCAGAATCATCACTAGGAATATGAATGGTAGGATTAGATGATTTTGCTAAATTGTGGGATGGAGTTGATGTGGTGGGAGGGTCAATTGGATTGACTGATTCTGCTGGTGGGATTTCTGGGGGATCAAGAATGTTCTTGGGTTGCTGCTCGTGGAGATTTTCAAGAATTTCTTGAGGATTTTCAGCAATTTGCTGAGGGATTCCGGCAGCTTGCTCAGGGTCTATGGGTGGATTATTGAGAGGGGGAATTTGTCGAGCAAAACCCCTCTGAATTAGTAGCTAGACAAGACAGTGATGGGTGAGGGAAAGGAGTGGGAATTTTACTTGTCTACAGTAATGTGACATATTCTTTAGACACCCAAGTAAATAATATAGAATATTTAACAGTTGACCATTTCTCAAATGATTTAACAAGACAAAATCATGCTGATAAACTACCTGGTAGTGACCTTCACAAGTGAGATAATGTTTGACGAATTCAACAACCATTGGCCACAAAGGCAGTAATGAGTGAAGTCAGACACCTCGGCCTTTGGGCTTGACCTGTTCTCCTGGTAGGAGAAAATCTATTTGTGCATTCAAAATGATATGCTTACGACTAAACCATCGAATGCCAGTGACCGGCAGGCCTAAAACCTGTGCTATGTCATACTCTGAGACCGGAATTTGAACTCCCTAAACAGTAGAATGGCCCTCATGTAGATTACTTGCAAATTCAAGGACCTATTGTGGATCGAATCCCTCGAGCCTTTGAAAATAATCTACCCAGCCTGCCCGCTAAAAAAATCTGATATACCTTTGGATGTAATTCAAGTAGAGCTATCAAGCTGGGCTCATGTTGAATAGCAGGTCCTCCCATATTTAACCAGCTTCGGTAAAATGCACAGTCAAAACCCCAGTTACCGCACTTTAGACAGAGTAAATTTTGCGAATGAGGACATGGAATAACCGCGCAGAGGCGAGGTGATAAGACATGATAGTGGGTAAGAAAAATGACGATAATTGGCTTACTGTGAAATGATGGTGTATAATCTTGGTATTCCCCCCCAACTATGGCTGAAATAATAGCTTTAAATGTATGGGGATTGTGGTAATAATGACATAATCTTCTCATTTAACCATAGTTTAATAGTATTTACACATAATATTTACATACCTCATGTTTACCTTTAATCCATATTTCGAAAAATATAGTGCTTATTGACAATAGATCATCAATAGTCATGGAAGAAGCTTTTGAAGCATGAGGGTGATTATGTTAAAGGTTTGTATAGTTATCGGAGAAGGTAATGAAAGGACATAATTAGCATAAAAATGGAAGAAGTGATTTTCATGACGGAAAGTGCTATGTGATTATGTCTTTTGAAAAATAAATGGTGTTTCAGCAACGGGAAAATGAGTAAAAGATAGTGTTTCAGCAACAGGAAAGGGTAAAAGATGGTGTTTCAGCAACGTGAAAGATAGGGAAAATGTTGCTGAAGAATACTGTTCCAGGAATGGGAAAAATAGGGAAAATGTTGCTGAAGGGTACTATTTCATTGATGAGAAAAATAGGAAAAATGTTGCTGAAAAATGATGGGAAACATGGGAAAGAGAAAGGAGGGAAAATGATGGAAATGTTACTGAAAGATGGGGAAATGAACTATGGATGGATTGAAATGAGATGACAGTGCTTCACAAGATGAAGCTTGGATCTGCTTGTAGTAGGATCGTCCTTTTCGATCAGCCTTTTCTAAATCTGGAATCTGCAGAATAATCAATTGCAACATGCCAACCCTTGATAGGGGTTATTAGTTAAGAAATCTAATCTAATACTAAAAATACAAAGCAGAAATTAAATGCAATGAGGGGTAGTAGGCTCCCCCAAAAAGAGATAATGTGAATCTGCCATGCAAGTGGCCTTAAAATCCTCTTTGGAAATGGGTCGCTGGTATAGACGGAGCCGATGACCATTTACTAATAATGGTGTTCTAGAATCATCAATTGTTAGGAGCCTTACTGTTCCATTGGGAAAAATAGTATCTATTTCGTAAGGTCCCAGCCATCTTGTACGTAGTTTCCCTTGAAAATTTTCAAACCGAGAATCATACAATAAAGCCCAATTACCTTTTTGGAACTGCTTATGCTTGATGGTTTTATCATGCCACCTTGTCCTTTGTTTTTGGATCATAGTTGTTTGATGAATGGCATCTAACCTCTTTTCATCCAATTCCTGAAGCTGCTGCAACCTGGCTGTCTGTGCATCAGTCAAATCAAGGTTAACAGCTAAAGTAGTTCTTAAGGTTTTAATTTCAAATTCCATAGGAAAAACAACACTTTTACCATAAACCAATTCATAGGGAGAAAATCCTGTAGTATTCCTCTAGGTAGTTCTATAAGCCCATAGTGCTTCAGGGAGTCTTTGAGACCAATCCTTCCTATTTTCCTTCACTGTTTTTGTTAGAATGGCTTCTATGACTTTATTTGTACTCTCCACCTGTCCATTGGCTTGGGGGTGGTATGGTGTAGTCATTCTATGATGAATATGATATTTTTGAAGGGTGGTTTTAAAACCATGATAATTGAAAGGAGGTCCTCCATCTGTAACTAGCTCTCTAGGCACTCCAAATCTAACAAAGATTTATTGAAATAGAAAAGCTAAAACAAATTCTTCATTAGCTCTAATGAGTGCTTTAGCCTCCACCCATTTAGTCATATAATCTGTACAAACCAATATGTAAAATATTTGATTGGATGGAGGATTAATGGGCCCTACAAAGTCTAGAGCCCATCTTTCAAAGGGTTCAAGTATTACTTGGGGATTCAATGGCATTTCATCTCTATGATTCGGTTGACCCATTCTCTGACAGCTATCGCAAGCCCGAACATATTTCTTTGTATCCTTGAAGAGTGAGGGCCAATAATAACCCATCCTGAGAATTTTATGTGCCTTTCTCTTATCAACAAAATGCCATCCACAAGGGTCATCATGACAAGCTTTCAGTATATCATAAACCTCATCTTCTCTAATGCATCTTCGGATTTCATGATCAAGTCCTATGTAGAAAAGACACCCACTTATCCAGCTATACTGAGCACTTTGTTGAATGATCTTTCTTTTCTCTCGATGTGATAGGTGTGATGGTAACTTTCCTGCAACCAGATAATTGGAAATGTCTGCATACCAAGGTGAGTGAGCAGATACCGCAAACAAATATTCATCAGGAAAGGAATCATCTATTGGAGTATTATCATCAGCTTTTAACCGAGAAAGGAAATCAGCACCTACGTTTTCTTTACCTAGTCGATCTACAATTGTAATATCAAAATCATGTAATAATAATAACTACCTGGTAACTCGAGCATTTGTGACAGATTTTTTCATTAAATACTTAATAGCCGAGTGGTCAATATGGACAAAAGTAGAGTAACTAGTAATGTAATGTCGAAACTTATTAATGGCATAAATGACTGCTAAAAATTCCTTTTCAGTAACTGTGTAATTAAGCTCAGCAAGAGTCATATTCTTACTAATGAAGTAGATAGCATAAGGAAGATGGTTTTTCTCTTGTCCCAAGATAGCTCCAATTGCAGTATCTGAAGTATCAAAGGATATATGAAAGGGAAGTGCCCAATGAGGACCCCTTAAAATAGGAGTTGTAGATAGCTGATGCTTGAGTTCATCAAATGCTTTCTAGCAAAGATCAATCCACTTGAATTCAACATTTTTCATAAGTAACAAAGGAGAAGCTATTTTGGAAAAAAATTTGATAAATCTTTTGTAGTATCCTGCATGTCCTAAAAAACTTCTTACATTAGTTTGTGTTCTAGGAATAGGAAGGTTCCGAATTACCTGTATTTTCGATGGATCTACCTGAATTCCTTGAAATGAAATAAAGTGTCCAAGTACAATTCCTTCATTCATCATCATGTGACATTTTTCAGTGCTTAAGGAAGGTGAGCTTGTACACAACGTTTAAGTACTTTCTCAAGGTTTTGTAATGCATCCTCAAAAGACACACCATAAGGGTAAAATCATCCATAAATATCTCCATAGAGTCATTAAGCATATCAGAAAAGATTCCTATCGCTGCTCTTTGAAAGGTTGCTGGTGCATTACATAGTCCAAATGGGAGAACTATATACGCAAAAGTTCCCCAGGGACTAGTAAAAGTGGTCTTATCTTGGTCTTGGGGTGCAATTTTGATTTGATTATACCCACTAAAACCATCTAAAAAGGAGAAGAATTTATTTCCTGACAAACTATCTAACACCTGGTCAATGAATGGCAAGGGAAAGTGATCCTTTTGAGTGGCTTTATTTAAGGCTCTATAATCCACACACACCCTCCATTTCCCGTTTTTCTTAGGTACTATTACCAACGGAGAAACCCATTCACTGTTAGATATGGGATATATAAACCCTGCATTAAGAAATTTTTGAAGTTCTTCTTTGATAATTTCTGTCAAATTGGGATTCATTCATCGTTGGGGTTGACAGATTGGTCGACAACCCTTCTTGATATAGATGCGACGAGTACATAATTCAGGAGAGATTCCCTTCATATATGTATAATCCCATGTGAATGCTTCCTTATTTTCACGAAGTAACTTCATTAGTTGCTGTGTTTTAGCATCTGTCAAGTTGGGGTTTATGTTCAATGTCTTGCCAGGTTCGATTTCTACTGTTATGCTTTTAGAGGAGATGGTAGTTGATGTTTGAGGTAGATCTTCAGATTTAAGCTTTTCCTGGGTATCAGATTTCAAAATTGCAGTTAACTGATTATGTGTTTCAGAAGTGACCGAGGAGGGTTCACAAATAAAATTATTAATTACTTCATCCTCAGTGGTATCTTTAAGGCTTAAAGCTTGTCCAATAGTCAAAATAGGTTGAGTAGCATCATCATCATAGTCCAACCATATAGAATTATCATTATTAATCATAGGTGTGGCATGAGGGTAGAGAGTAAGCTGCTTGGTTTCACATCCATTAGAAATTGTCATTGAACCAGATCTATAGCTGATAAAGGCATCGGCTGTGGCCAACCAGGGCCTTCCCAGAATTAGAGGATGTCCCCCCAACTTTGTTTTAGTCTGTAATATGACAAAGTCAGCTGGGTAATTCCAGGATTCAACTGAGATGATTAGGTCTTCAATGACTCCTTCCGGTTTGATTGTAGAACAATCAGCTAACTCTAGAATGGTTGGTGTCTCTCTGATCACATTCTTCAGCTATAACAGTTGTGAAGTTTCAAGAGTCATAATATTTATAGCAGCACCTAAATCTACTAGAACTCGTGAAATGATAGTTTTTCCAATTTGTACTGTAACAGTAGGATGGTCGGGGTCACCATATTTAATAGGAGGGGCTTTACTAGAAATCAAGGCAAATAGATCACCCATAACATGCATTGTAAGGGGATCTTTAGCTTTCCTACCGGTTTTCTTAATACAAATATCTTTCATGGTTCTCGCATAAATTGGTACATCTCTTAGTGCTTGTAAAAGAGGAATTTTAACATAAAGATTCTGTAATTCCCCTAAAAGATTGAAAGCAGGTGGCTCAAGCATTTTAGTCAAAGCTAAACGCTCAGGGAATGGTGGCTCTGTTGTTTCATCACCCTTATTAGAGGGTGGCTATACCTCCTTATGTGAATTATTTTTCTCTGTCTCTTCTTTATCAGAATCAGAAGAGGTAATATCATCAATAGTGGGTTCAACTATTTTCCCATATCGTAAATGAATATCATTACACTGTGCAGGGAAAATAGGAAGTATAGGCTAGTTCTGAATATCAATAACTTGCACAGCTTTATTATTGGGGTTAGGGTTTGGTTGTACAGGTAGCTGGGGTCTCATCATTTGATTATTTGGTGGAGCGCCTGATGGTAGAGGGAGTGGTTTCTGAAACTGAGGAAATTGATTTGGAAACAGGAGTTGTTGACCCCTTCAGTTTGGATTCCATTGATTAAAGTAAGATTGTTGTTGTGGGGGCCAAGGAGTCCACATTTCTAGGTCTACAAAGGGGGGGTTTGTTTGTTGCATGGATGGGTAATTCATTTGATTCAAGGGCGGGTATTGCATCTGGTTAAAGGGAGGGTAATTTGCTTGATTAAAAGAAGGATAATTGTTCCAATGATTAGAAGATGTAAATGGCATATTAGAGTTCATACCTTGTCCCTGTGGTTGCCATTGCCTTCTCTATGTCAGCAGATAGACTGCTTCAGCTTCTTCTTCAGTTGGTTGCAATGTTGCTTTTATTCCTAGTAAAGAAGGACATTGTTGTGTTTCATGATCCCTCTCACAAAGGGTACAAATTGGCACTTTGTCCAATGGGCATTCCCTTAGTGGGTGTTTATCTCTGCATTTGGAACAAAAGATAGCCAAAGTAGCTTCTGCTTCTGCTTATTTCTTCTTAACCTGCAAGGTGTCAATCTGTGAAGCAAAAGAACTTAACATTTCAGTTTTAAATTCCTCAAGTAAATTACCTATTTCAGCTCTTGTTGCTCCTCCACTCGCTGATTTTTGAACTCTTGAATATGTATTATCCTTGTTGTTTGATCTATTCCTTGCAGCTCCTCTTGAACATCTTTTGCAGAGGTTAACAATTTCATCATATGATTCCTTGGATATGTCCCCTTTACCAAGTATATTTAACATGTCTAGACAATCATCCCTCACCCCTTTCAATAATATTGTTTTAAGAATATATTTACTTACATCGGGATGATTAGATCTCTGTAGATTATATTGTAGCCTTTCCACAAAGTCCTCTAGATTTTCGTCCTCCTTTTTTACCATCTTAAATAGTTCCTCCCTTTTTTCTCTTGTCCGACAGTAGTCCTGATATTTGAGCAGAAACTTCTGTTTCATCTATTCCCATGTTGTGATTACATAGCCTCCCAGACTCATGAACCATCTTAGTGCATTTCCTTTTAGTGTTGCTGGAAACAGCTTCAGTTTTTGAGCATTAGTAACATAATCATAGCTTTTGCATAATATATCAAACTCAAAAAGAAACTCATCAGGATCTTCAGAAGATAAACCATGGAAGTTAGGTAAGGCATAAAGTGGGATATTCTTCATGGGAATTGCTCCTCTGGGAAGATCACCAATAGGAAATCCCAATGTAGAGAGAGAGTTCTCATCTCTTCCTTCAGGTTCTACCTGTCCTCCACCAAAGAATCCTTCATTGTTCTCTTCCATTGGTTGTTCTCCTGCTGCACTTGCTTTGTTTTCAATGTTTTCTGTTGGCTCCTCAATGTCTTCGATTGGTTCCCCAATGTCTTCGACTAGTTCCTCAATGTATTCTACTGGTTCCTCAACCTTTTCAGGGTCCATAACTTCTTCTATTTCATAGTTTGTTTGAAGGGAGAGCTGAGGCTTTGGCTTCTGAGAGCTTGGCCTCTAAGAAGTTTCAGCTTTTGATATGATATCGTCAATAAAGGTCTTTCTTCCTCCTCCTTTGCCCTTGCCACCTGTATGGTTAGTTTTTTTGCGTCCTCTCATGCATTCTGCATATCTAAAAGAAAAACATTAATTCTTTTGAAATATACAATGTTGGAAATAATACTAAGAGGGGGGGTGAATCAGTATTATCAAGTCAAATATTCCTTTTTCAAAATAAAATGATATACACTACTTCTGTTAATTAAAACCGTGTATATACGCAATTATGCAGAAGGAAACCCGCATATATAATGCAAACTTTTAATTTACTTTATCTTTCTGATGTTGATTGTTAATTTGTGATTCAGAAGCAAATAACTAGTAACTAGAAACAGTAAAATAGAGCAGAAAGACAATCGCACACAAGAACACAAGATATAAGGTGGAAACCCAATGTGGGTGAAAATCACCTGCTGCAATTCGTCTCTATCTTCTATTTAATTAGAAACTTCTTTTTACAATTGTACTGGTGCAGTCCTTTACCAGTACGCAGGCTGCAACCTGCAGAGAGCTACAACCCTCTCTCGTTTTCCAGCTTCTCATGGAAGGGAGCTACAACCCCCTTTACTCTTGCACTAGCCAAGATACTAGTACGTAGGTGCAGGCCTACAGAAGGCTACAACCTTCTCTTTCTTTCAGGGACCACGTTTTATAAATTTTCAGACTAGATCCACAAGTAACATCAATCAAGCATCAAGAATTTCTGCATCACCCAATCACCTTTTCACCAATTAAAACTGAATCAAAATAAACACTTCTCTGACGACTGTACCCATATCATAGTAATAGTAACCACACACCAAATCTGAACCCAGAACACTCCAGCAATAAAGAGGAGCAGCAAGATCACAACTCAAAATATATACACTACTTTAACAGCCTGAAACCTGCGTGCATACGCTTCTGCATATGGAGCAGCCTGCGTATACGCTGTTTTAATTTACTGAACCAGCGTGTATATGCGCCTTCACTTCACTGAACCTGCGTACAGATCTACAAAGGATAATTCGCTCTTTCAGATATAAATAACCCAAATTGTCAGTTTTATAGATCAAACAAGCGCCACAAATAACAGATCAAAATCATACAAAGATACTATCATTCAAGCTTAAAGATTATGATCCATGAATAGAACTTATCCTTCTCTTTGCGCTAAGGTTCCTCCTTCATCCAGATCTGCACCATAACCCAATTTCCAGTATTCCAGATCTAGCACTTTATCAGATATTCAATAATAATTCAGATGATCCCTTGCCACATGATCTCCTTCCTCTTTTATAGTTTTAAGCCTTCCACAATACCACCATCCAAAACCATAATAAACCAATACCACGGACCCAATACTTGGGATCAACACGCTTGATGAGGTACCATGGTCCAAAACCATAGGTTCAAATACCAAGGACTAACTACCACGGACCAAAGGTAAGTTCTCCAACATATACGCGCTTTTCCTTGCATGAAAGTGCGTGTATACGCATACGCGCCTTTGAACCGTATAACCTGCGTGTATATGCGCCTTTGTCTAGATGAACCTGCATATATGACTTTTCCTTCATTCTGAAAGCCTGAACTGAGATCTGTTACCAAAGAGAGTTGCCATCAAGGACAACACCTGTGCCATATCTCCAAACCTGATTCATAATGCCAACATACAATTGCCTTCTTCGGCAACGGTGCCAAAATGTTGGCCACTTTAATTGCTTATTAATTTAAACAACCAAGTGCTACATGAATTGTCAACCCAGGGAAGTCTGTTTATTTCAAAGGCAATCACACACTGTATATGCTCAATCCCAAAAGCAATGAAAAGTTGTAGTAACAATTACTCTAATCACACCTTGCTTTAAACAAACTGAAGTTCTACTTTGAGTTACAGCAGGAAAAATCTCTCTATTGTAGACAATAATCAAAAGAATCCTGGATTACATTAAAAAGAACAATCTAGGAAAGGAAATCAATCTGCAAAGGAAAAGACTAGTTGTGCTCTAACAGAGAACAGGACCCTATTCCTCAAGCAGGAATATTCAACACCTATTTCTGATTACCATGCTTCACAAACTCACTGTGGAAAACCAATTAAAATAATCACTGATCACCTATGAATGAATTTATGGAAATAATGCAATAATAAAATAGAAACAAAGTTTCAGCAATAAATACAGAGTTCCAATAACGCATAAGTAAATTCAGCAAACAGAGGTTAACAAGGTATGAATGCAAAAAAATACTTAACACACTACAGGAATTAATGGGTGAATCTTGTGATGAAGGTGGGCCCTTTCCTTCTCACAAGATTCCCCTAAAAACGAAACTAAGAAGGAATGCTCAGAACAATATTTTATTCATCTGTTAAAGCATCATATTACAAAAAGATTCAAGTTCCTTTACTCCCAGCTAGACCTTCCTGTAGTTTGTCTCCCTCTCTAATGTTGATGTCTCCTCTTTTTAAAGAGGAGACATCTATTACAATTGATTACATTGTAAATCCTATCTTCGACTTGACATGCTAAAATAGGATAACCGATTCTTCCATTAACAAAATGCTGTTACAATGGTTGTGACAATGTTGACTTTGGAATATAGTTGTTACGACCGGTGTAACAACTCCTTCGATGATCTCTTCCTGTTGCTGCCGAATCTAAAATGAAAATCACGGGCTATTTCAGCAACGGGATTTGTGCACTGTTCTAATTGTTTCAGCAATGTAGACCGCAATGATAAATCTGCAGTCTTCAAACTGTTTCAGCAACTATCCGATCAACGATTAATTATGAAGGTAATGTAAAATTATATGTAAAACAAATCAAACATACAATAATGAGAAGAAATGTTATACACCTTTGGAAAATGGATTAAAGTAATAACATGGGCTTTAATTATGGATTGAAAAAGGATGGAATGATAGCAAAATATATGAGCAAAAAGGGACAATGTAGGGTCCTAACAATTATACAGGATAAAGGAATCGATATCTGACTGTATGGAGTAGATGGGAAAGTTTTGAGGCTGATCCTAGCTACTTACCATATATTTCATTAAGGTTTCTTAGTATAGTTTCTTAGGTTGTCCAAAAACAGATATTGTTGCATATGACATATCTAGTTGTAAGGATCCCTAAAGTTTGGCTCCCCATGATCTGGATAATAGCATGCCATACTTTGGTGGGATGTCAACAACTACAATATCCATAAGGATGCTTTTGGCAGGATATTGGACTAAAGTGACACACAAGTCTTTAATCAATCCTAGACACTTTACCTGACTGGAGTCAAATGAGAATAAGTCTTTATAAGGCCTTGTAATGTCTAGGTTTAATTTCTCCATCACTAATTTGGGCATTAAGTTGTGAGAGGCCCTAGAATCCAACATTGCATTGTGTAGAATTTTGTCATGGATACTAAGGCTAATGTAAAAAGGTGGAACTCCTCCTTCTAATGGTTTTCCATTAACATCTGGACCAAATATGAGTTCTGGTTGGTCATCAAATAAGTTGACTGAATCCTCATTTTTAGCAATGTTTAAGGTCTGGGTTATCTGTGATTTATAAGTTTCATTCTTGATTAGTTTTGTTAAAGGAATTGAAATCTTTAGCTTTGCTATCTTTGCTCCCAAATTGAATGGCAAAGAGACCTTTTCTGTTCGAATGTTTTGAATTTTTGCGGCAGGGATTTTAGTAGGCTTGTCTTCTTTCCCTTTATTAGGGACCTCCTTATGTGGATTTTCAAATTTGATGTTTCGAGCTTTTTCCATTGGTTCCTTAGGTGGAATTAAAGTGGATGGTTGATCAGCAGAGGGTTGATAAGAGGTTATGTCTACAATTGTGGGGCTAGAAGGTTTTGGGTTTTCCTTGGGGAGAGTTTGGAGGATTTTCGAAATAGGGGCTTATTTTATTTTCTTGTGTTGATTTTGTACTGTTCTCTTAGTTTGGTTAGGGACATCAACATTCTTTTTTCTTCTTAGGTTATATTTTTTATGAACTTCAAGGATGGCAGAATCATATCCCTGTTTGTAATCAAATGATTCCCTAGGCTGTAATTGTAATTGCTGCAGCATATACAGTTCCTGCTCATCTTGGGTTAGAAAAACTGTTTCCTCATCATTTATTCCCATTAGGCTAATTTGTGTATCTTGTTCTGGATCTTCTGTATGGGATGTCTCGGCATAATTTTCTTGAAAAGGAGGCCTAATGTTCTGATCCGGTCCATTTTTCCCAATGTTTTGATTTTTTCTAAAATTTGGGTTTCTAACTATAGGTGCTTGTTGTTATCCCATTGAGGTTTCCTTTCTATCTTTTCCATTCTATCCATTAGTATTTCCATACTTTTGGCTAAACTATCTATTTTAATGTCAGATGGTGAAGTTTCATCCTTTGCAGTTCCCCTCCTTTCATTTCTAACTCTAGCCCTTTTAGCTAACAAATTAGTTTCTACACGAACCGCTACACTTTGCATTTTTGTAATGTTGGGGGGTTTCTTTCCCTGAGTTGGTATGCCATATCTGTGTCAAAACCATCAGAAAAATTTATTAATGCTAAGTCCAATGGGGGTCTAAGGTTAACTGGGATTGTGTTATATATATTATTGAATCTAGTGCAGTAATCTTGAACAGTTTCATTAGGCCCCCTTCTAATATTCTCATATTTTGAAAGGATTTGTAGGGGATTCTTTTTCTTTTCCCATCTGTTCAAAAATTGCTGGTAAAACATATCTAAACTATCAATACTATTAGCAGGCAATGCTCTAAACCATTTCCTAACATCACCAGCTAAAGTCTGGGAAAACAATCTCATTTGAACATTATCTGTGTCAATTTCATGCAACTCAAAGTAATCTGTCATCTTGTTGACATGTTGTTGTGCAGTGTAATGTCCTGTGCCATCAAATTGAACAATTTTACTTTGGTAGTCTGCTGGCATAGGAGCCAGGGCCACATTAAAGTTTAAGGGAGCATATCTGGCTGCCATGGTTGTAAGTTGGGAGAGGCTGAGATGTGGGGTTGAGGTACTTGGAGATGATGCAGCAGTGGATGAAGAACCAGGACTAGTAGATGATGAATGAGTAACGATAGGTTGGTGAGGGAATGTAGGTATAAATGGTGGTGAAGAATGGACTTCAGAAGGTATTATTGTTGAAATTGAAGGGAACAATTGTGAACTCAAAGTAATGGACAATTTTTCATAAAGCTCAGGGGTCGTGGCAGTATTAATGGATGATTGTGGATATTTTAGAATGTTTTCATCAATTGATTTGTTGGCCTGTTGAACTTCAAGGTCTGCAATAAAATCAGGATCTAGAACAATTTCATCGATTACATTTTCAGATTTTGTTTTAAATATTGAAAGATCAAATGGCACATCAAAGGGAAGTTCTTCTAAAAATAACCACTCATCAGGAAATGAATTAGCTTTAACTAATGGTATTTGGCTAACCAAACTTTCTTGTTTTTTATATTTTCCTGAAATTAGGTTGGGATTGTCAACTACTAGGGTAGGGTTTGGATCTGGATTAGCCCTAGTAAAATGAGTCTTCCTAGAAGCCAGAATTTCAAAATTTTTAATTGTTTTTGTGAGTTTTTTCAAAATAACTTCTAACAAATGACTTTAAGAGGCTCAGAATGTAGATTTAGAATTTTCTTAAAGCTTTATTATGATTGAGGATTCGCTGTCCCAAGTATGGTCACCACTATGTTATCACTCAGAAATTTCTCTAGAAGTTATTAGAAGAAAGAAAATGACCGAGGTAACCACAAACCAACTTTGGAGCATAGGCTCTAGCCAACCTAGGCTCAGAGAGGGCTCTCTCTATGATTTAGCTTTGTTTGCTTGGATTTTAGGCTAGTTATGAATGTTCTGGGGGTTTTGGATTTGTATTCAATATTGGATGGAGGGATCCTTGAAACATATGGATAGAATGATGTATTTAGACCATTGGGCTATGGAGTTAATAGAAGGGCAGTAGAACTGGATCAACTCACTAAAGGGAATGTTCAAAGGGAAAGCTAGCAGAGTAAACTGCAGGTCTTTGGAAAAGGGGGGTGAAGTGGTCTTAATTAGGGTGAGAGAGAAATTAAGGGTTCTTAGACTGAGATATGAATGAAGAATAGAGGGTAATCGAAAGCAAAGGGAAATTAAGAATCCTTTGATATGGATTAGCAGGAAACAACCTAAACTAAGGAGTAATTAAGAATTCCTTAACTTAGATATCAGTTAAAAACATTTATATGCATAACTGTTAAAACATAGTGTAATTAAACAAATTCTGAGATATTATTTCAGTTATAGAATTCAGATTCAGAAATAAATTAAAGATTGTGGAAAAAATTTAAAAAAGATAACGCTAACATATGAAAATACTTGTCTGCACTTCGCTCAACACATGAATCCTGTGAAATATCTTGTCTTTATTCATCAATCCGGCTTGTTGGCTCAGTCACTGATACAATAGCTTTACAGTCCTTATGATCAAAATTCTATAGAAATGTCTAGGACTCCTCCTACATACTTCGAATTGTGAAGTATTTATACAAAAAATTATTACAAAATATCTCAAACTAACTTGAGATTTAATCTAGGAAATAAAAATATCTTCTTGCAAGAAGATAGAGATAGCTATTGAATTGCTTCATGTTGTCCCTTTTATTTTGGTACTGATGGCCTTTATGGTTTGATTTTAACCCTTTATTCTGCCTTGTTGTTTGATCTTTCACGTTGGAAGCTTCATTCACTTTTGGCTTTCATCTGATACACTTTAAACGTGTTGATCGGTCTTCTTCTTTTTACCTGGTTGTATTAATTTTACTACACTTTAACCCTTTTACTGCATATTTCTCATAGTAAATTAGTCAATTTCTCCCATGCTCCAGCATCAGGTAATTGGATCTTAAGCATCCTCCTATATATTTCATCCGCCTCGGTGTACTTGGAAAAAGTAGGCGTATTGATAAATAAGTGTTTTACCTCATGTTGGAGGTAAAATAAGTTTTCAAATGTTTGGTAAAGAACTTTGCCTGTTGGCAATGCCTTTATTGATGATGTACTAGCTTATTCTTTTGCTAGCTCTCTGATTTTGTTGTTGTAATCCTGATGTGTCATGAGCTTGTCATTTATTACTAAGGGAGTGGGTAACCTTTTCTCTCTCAAAATTTGAAACTTAGCCATAATTCTATCAACGACTACCTGCATATTTTGACACTTGTCCTCCAAGTTTAACATCAAGTTTCTCTTGGAAAGGAACTTCTCACCTCCAAAATGGTTTCTCTCCTGTCCTCTATATCCAGTTCCTGAAGCTCATATTTGTTCTTACTGTTAAGAAACTGGATAATCCTGGTAGCATCTTCAGGCATGTCTCCTAACTCTTCCTTGACTCTTTGGATAGCCTCTGTAGCCATCTTTATTAGGTCTATCTGTTCAAAAATCACCTGCCTGGATGGCCAAATATCATTAACAGATTCAATGATATTGGCCCATAATAGTTCCTTGGCTTGCCAAAGGGGTTCCTTTAGTGTTAGGTCCTTCTCCATGGCTTTTAATCTCTCACTCATTCTAGCAGCTTTCTGCACTTCTTCTTTGTGCATGATTTTTGCAAGCTTGTAATCAGTTCCAAGCTTGTCACCTTTTCTTTCAGCTTATTCATCTCTGTAGCCTGTATGGACATTTCCTCCATAGCCCTGACTAACTTTGCTACTACTTCTCCTGATGAACTTGCTGTACCTGTCGCTGATGTAGATTGTGTTGAAACTTGTTCTGCTGTAAGAAGAGGAGATGTGGGAGCCAAAGAGGCTACCAATGTAGAAGGAACAACTGTTGATACTTTTGGGATGACATTTACAGGTGTAGTGGAAATATCACTTTGCTTCAATCGAATTAAAGTTTCCAACTCCTTCTTTGTCTCTTTTAACTGATCATTTAGTTTGAGGACTAATTCCATCAATTCTTCATGGTTGGTTTGGTTCTCCAAGACCTCATGTGTCTGGGGATGATGCAGTTGAGGTATCTTCAATTTCTTTTTAAGTGCAACAATGTCATCATTCTTTTTCTTGATCAGTTGTTCAATGGCTTTGATGTCTTTGGGATCATGTCCCAATTCAATCACTAAGTCTTCCAAAGACTTAATTCTAGTATCTTTGGCCCGTGAAGAGGCTTTCTCTAACTGATATTAGGCTGAGATATTTCTCAATGAATTCTGCAACTGGTGAGCAGCTATGGCTTTACCTGTGAGGGTGGATTAAATCATCTCTCTAGCTTGTTTGTGAAATTCGATTTGGTCAATAGGATGAATATCCCTTACCAATACCTCAAAATCAATTTTCTTGTAATCTGTTGATGTCCTTGGTGGTTGCACAGTTAGTTTTATGAAAGACATCTGCATCTTTCCCTCCTTGATGTCAAAAGCTAACATCAACCTAGTTTGATTTGTATGTGTGAGTTTGAGATATTGAGCATAAGACTGCGCCTTTAGTTTCTCATTTCTCATTTTGATTTCTTTAAACCTGTCTTTTATGTCCTTATCGTTATTAGCAGGCCTACTGAAGGAGGAGAGTTCTACAATGAGATGCCTTTCCAACATTTGAGTCTGTGATGTGGAAGGTTCCTGTGTTTCCCCAGATGGAGTTGTGCCCCTGCTCATGTCAAACTCAGTATTGGTTACTTGTGCTGAGCCTTTTGTGTCTTCCTGTTCTGAAACAGGATTGAGCCTTGGCCTTTTGCTCTGACTGGTTTCATGCTACACATTGGATGTGTCCATATCTAAAGTGGAGGCTCCCTCTCTGTTCTTCTTGGGATTCCTTTCCTCGTTCTGAGGAGTCTGCATGATAGGAGGGGTGCTCATGATTCTTCCTTGCTATTCAAGTACCTATAGAAATGAGCTTTCAGAAAAATGACAGAAACATATGGAGGGGCATCTTTGGGAATATACTGCTCTTCTAAAATGAATGTTTGGAATATTTGGGATAATCTAGATAGACTCAATTTGGTGTACTGGTCTAACAAATCCCAAATGGAGAGTGGGGTTAGGTTTGGACCTGGTTGGACTTGTAACATCTCATTGATTGATTCAGCTGTAATGGTAAAAAAGACTTTCTAGTTAGGGGACATTACAACTCTCTGGCTGGGAATGTAACAGGCATGGCACATATGGACAATTTATAGGAAGACATGTACCTCTGGAAACTGATATTTTGGAAAATTTGACTCCTAAAGGCCAATATCATCAGCATGGTTTAAATATCTGTCCTTACTTAAGCAATGAATTTTAAGTAGGAGTGTATGGGCAGTTGTATCTTTGATTTGAAAATCCCTGTCAACCAGGGGAAGATGGTCAAGGTCCAAATGGGGAGTTGTGATAGGTCTGACATCCATGGCAACAGGGGCAACCATAATTCAAGTCTTGTGCATTTGAATTTGGCTTTACAGGTTTATTAAGGGGTTTTAATGAAAACTGGAAACTTTCAGAAGGGTTTGGTCACAAACTTTTAAATTTAAAGAGATTTCAATTAATTTTACTTAATTAAAGCACTTCAAGAGTGAACATTTTCAAATTTTGAAGGGATTCTGGTAGTTTGATCTCAAATACCTAGAGTTTAGGTGAATTGACTTCAAACTGGTGTTCTGGACGACGACAGAAGGTTGAAAGGGCTCTGAGAGCTTTGAAGGTGGTCTCCGAAGCTTCTTTAAGGACTGAAATGGGGTTAATTGGTAATTTTCAGGTTTGTAGGTGTCGCATTGGTTTTCAAAGAGCTTGAGAAAAAAAAGACGAAAAAGGGCTTCTCAACCTTTTTATTAAGAAAATGTCACTTTTTAGAGGGGAATTTTATGAATGAATAGTAGGTGGTTTATCGGGTTGAGTGGGGAGGTGGTTTCCCAGGCCATCACACCGCTTTCATGGAGGAGGTGGTATTTCGGAGGGGTCACCCGATCTACTCTTTCGATCGACACATAGTAGTTGGGGACTAGGGAAAACCACCTTATCAGGCAAGTAAAGGTCAGCTGTAGGGCGCGACCGATATGGCTGTGGATTGTCGGAGGAGGGGGATGGTGATCAGATGACAGTTGGCGAGGGAGGTGTGCAGGTGACAAGAGCATGGGGTTCGGGGGGGGGGGGGGGGTGGCTTTAATATTCGGCGGTTTGGGATTAATTAAGACTTAATCACGGGTTCAATCGATCGGGCAGTGTTTAATGACGGGATTTATCTATTTTGTTGGGATAAGGGTAAATGGTATAGTTTATATTAAAACTAAGGGCTGGGATATTTTTTTAGGGGATTTAATTAATATACGGGAAAAGGTATATGGGGATTTATATAATTAAGTTAAAAATTAATATGAAATGAATAGAGTGAGCATACCCTTAGCATAATGTAAAATTTGCGCATTTTACTCACATACATTTGATACTTAGGATAAAACACCTTTGTGGGTTTTTCAAATGAAAAGGGATTTAACATGGAGTTGCTTTACTTTTCCTAGGCAAATGAAGTTTATCCTTAGGAAAAGGGGTTTTATTAGGGTAGTGAAGGGGGATGACTTTTATGAAGGGGATTCTAACACTTGATGTCCATAAGTCATTAAGTCGAGGGTTTGGTCCCACCAAAAGTTAGAGAAATGCTCTGAGCCTTTTTGACTTGAAGGATTTAAGGTACTAGAACATACTTGTGGATGGGGAAATTAGTAAGTTAAGGGGAAAAATGAATGAGGGGGGGTTAATCACATTAACTTGCAAACGATTGTTCTCGCTTTCTTTACTGCTCATGCACATTGAAAGATGTGTTTAAACATGATATAATTGCTTTTGTACAATCAAATTTTTTACTTCAGCAACCTTTCTTGTACTTACCCATTACTTACCCTACCATTTTTTTTTCATTATATTTGGGTGCATTTAGGCTAGAAAAACCTTATCCTACCTTTTCTTTTCTAAAAAAAACTATCTACTTCTAACCTTATATCATCGAAGGGCTCAGATTAAACTGATGAGCTCCTTTTATTTCTCTACCTATCTACTGATTTGCCAAGATTAAACTGTTTGGTCAGATTTTATTCTCTAATTATAAACATAAAATTCAAAGCATGATATAATCAAGATTAAACAGTTTGATTACCATGGATTGTGGCATGAATAACAAGCTGCACACAATCATTATTATGCATAAAAGTAAATAATAGTGGAATTTAGACTTGCACACTTTCATGGTCTCTTTTTGTTTTTGGGGTTCATCTATTTTCACTTTTTTGACCTTCTCTTATTCTTTTTGTCCTTTAATATTTCTTTTAGGACATACCCTCTTTACATTTTTTAATTTTTAATATGGAAAACATTTGTAGAAAGCAAAGGTATGTACAATATTACAAGGCTTAACCTTAGTCATTCAAAATTATGACTCTTATTGGTATAGGAACCTAACAACCTACAAGTATTCCTATTGAAGCTACTTGATCCTGCTCCCCTTTCCTTGTTCCTTGCTTGCTTTTACTTCCTTTTCTCCAAAAACTAGAGTGCACCAAGAAAACTCTAAGTGACCAAGAGTGAGAGAGATAGTGAAATATAATGAAAGAGAGATCCAAGCTTGAACTGACAAAAGGTTACCAACTAATGCTCATAAGCCTTTTTATGAGCGAGGCCTCTATTTTCTTCATTTTCTATTATTTTCCTTCAAATTCCTCCTCACATGCAACCTGTGACCTTTCACCTTACATTTCTCCTAATTTTCTTAATTTTCATGAATAAATGTTCCAAAATGCCTTTGCCTTATCCTTTTCCAGTTTCCTTAGCCAAAAATACACATGTAGTGATGCCCACTAGGATATATTTGCCCAACATTCAACTTGGAATAATTTTCCCTTAACCGTGGTCTTATTTTTCCTTTATTAACTTTTATTACATGAACTTTTCCACTAGGGATGTTACAGTAGGCATACCATTTAACTCAAATTCACAAGCTCTTACCCAATGATGAACTCACATCTTTGTGCCTATAGCCAACTATACTAACCAAGACTCTACATGCAATTCCTTACTCAAACCACACTTATCCACCAATTCAGGACTAACATAGCTATAACTAGATATAGGGTCAACCAAAATAGAAATAAATTGATCACAAAGCTTACCGTCTATCTCAATGATAGATTCCTGGTGTTCTGCCTGCCTGTTGTCCATTACTGCATAGATACATAGAATACTCTGCCCGACATACCCAATAGTTTGTAACTCCTATGCATTTTATATCTTAGGCCTTCCACCCTGATGTTGTGAACAATCTCTTATAAGGTGTTCCTCAACACATGTCCAACACTCCAACCGACCAGTGTCCTAACCTCTATGTTGTTGTTGCTACTGTTGTGACCCATGTCCCTGTCTAGCTGCATTAAACTTCTTTTACGGTGCCATATTTTCCTTCCCATCTTCATTCTAAGGCCTTTGCCTCTTAGGCTTCCATTTACCTCTACCTTTTTCTTTTACTTTCCATCCATGCTGAGATTCATTCTTACACTTTTATTTCTCATAGAAATTATCTAGTTTCCCAATGACTTCCTCAAGTGACTGATGCTCATCACACTCAATCCGACCTCTAAATGCTAATGGAAAACCACTGGAAAATCTTCGAACTTTAGCCTTTTCATCAGTATGGTACATACCTCAATAGATCGAGAAACTTGGTCATGTACACTTCATCTGTCATTGATCCCATCTTTGGCTCATAGAATTATTTTTCCTTACTGTCATAGTACATCTCTAACAAGTACTTCTTCCTGAAAAGCCTCTTGAACTCTCGCCAGCTGAAGCCATCTATCCTGATGTCTCTAACCCACTTAACATCTTCCCACCAAATGTCTACTTTCCCTTTCAAACTAAAGATAGCTATCCCGACCTTCATATTATCTATGTACTCATGCAACTGAAAGAATATTTTCATTCCAAGTATCCAATGCTTTTCATCTTCTGACTTCTTCACATCTCCATCAAAAGTAGGTGGTTTTTCTTTCTTGAATTCATCTAGCAAGTATCCCCTATCATTCCTCCTGTAAGGATGATAACCATGACGATCATGATGTCTATCAGAAACAAAACTAGAATAGTACCTGTGATCATCACCCCTCCTATCTAGAGTGTCGAACAACCTACCATCTCTCACTGTATCATATCTATCTGACCTATTTCTACCAGGATATCCGGTGCCATATGCCCCATTAATTCCATCCTCCTATCCATAATTGATACAAGGTGGCCCTTATCGCTGCAAGTCCGACAAAATTTGAAGAAGTATAGCATTAACCTCCACTGGTTTCTCTTGTGCATACATGATCCAGTCATTATCTTCCTTGAAACTCCTTATCTCTTCCTTTAAGCTTCTCAGTGTAACTACCAAATCAGAAGGATTCCCAACACCATACTAGTCTTCAGATTCATAGGGAGGGTCTTTGTAGTCAACCATATTTCTATCCATTTCATATTTATTCCTACAATGCATAACATGTCAGATAAACCAAATCACAATAAATCAACATAGCTAAGGGAGGATACCTTGTCTGCAAGATCACCAAATCATCGTGATACATGTATGACACAATCATAACATCATATACACATACACAATAAATGTATCAACACATACATATCACTCTAATTAGGGTTCAGTCATCAATGCAAGGCCGTATCAACAATGCATCTATGACCTCATGCATGACAACAACCATTACTCCATTGTACACATTTCCGCATGCAACTAACAAGATGCATAAGAAATGCCAAACCAAATACATAGGCACATAGGCACATGTAGTCGAGCATAAACAATCAAATCTTGTAATCAACCTACAAGACTGATACACGCAATCAAAATTTTCAAGAATGTAACCTAACATACAAGGGTGTAAGTAGACGACATAAAATCAACATATAAGTGACATATAATCCATATACAATGAGTCACATACTTATGACAAATGAATTCCACAAAATCAATATCAAATTCTCCATGATAACCATACTACAACCATAGCTAAGCATCAAGCAAATGAAACAAGAACATAGCATGCAAGTGTAAGAGACACACATGAAAATGGCATGCATGCATGGTCAATACACCACCCATCCAGTCTAAGAGTTGAACCATGCTCTGATACCACTTTGTAACACCCTCCTCCCACATCTACCTAAGTAACTATCCAACTAGGGTAAACATGCGATGAGGGGATACTATGATGGGATTCAACCTCCTATATGACCTTAAGGAATTGGAATTGACCGAATTGTAACATACATACATCCAACACCAGTCTTAGGACCCATAGGACCCAGCCTAGCACTTTAGACAACTTTCCCTTGGGTCCTACTAAAGTTTTGACCAACCTAGGCCAAAGTAACGCTCCCTAGACAAAGCTTAGACAAGTTATAATGCTCTCCATCCTTTATCCAAATGTGTTAGACTCTAGGCTGACACTCTGTTTGGTCATCATTCTAGGATTTGAGCCACCTTTTCAGGTGCACAACCCAAAACACTACCTAGAATTGGATGATAACTTAAAATCGGTAAAAGTATAGGTAATTAACTGAACAAGACCATATCCAGACCCCTACTAGCCATGCCAGTCATTTCGTAAAACATATCATCAACATGTAATATACAAGTGTAAACAACATAATTAAGTGTAGGGATCTCATACTTATTTGAGAATCACCATGAACCATTGTTTCTTCATGTCATTCATTGCCTTATCATTTATTAGGACACAGATACATTATCCATAACATGCTGAGAGCATACATAGATGCTACCACAACATATACATATAACCACCATAATAGGAACATAAATACCATAAACATATCAACCATCAAAATCCATATATACATCAGTACATTTACACATGAAAATCAAGGGAATGAATTTATCATTAATAAATGCAATGAACCAACTAGAGATGCGACAACCACGTTCCACCCGACCATAGATTGGCTGAGCCAAGTCTCTCTTCAACCAATCACCCCTGTGCCATATTCCAAGCATGAATTTGGGACTCATAGAACACATCAGAAAAACACCAATCAATATGGATGCCACCAGAGTTCTTTGCCTACGTCGTGAGGAATTTGAGTGCCTCCTAGTCTCTCAGGCTTTATCGTGCATCAACAATCTGATCTAGGGATCACTAGGCCCTACATCGAGACATACTCTCTGGGCTTTACAATGCATTCCATCATGGAATCACTAGGCCCAACAGAGATAAAATCCACCTCTTGGCTTTACCATATATCCTGCCATTCACTAGCAAGGATTCCTAGGCCCACCGAGGCTCAAAATATGGCTTTACCACAACCCACAGTTTGGTTCAGGGGTTACCAGGCCATTGGCTTCATCATTCTCTGTCCGGTTCAGGGGTTACTAGGCCAGTGGCTTCATGGTCCTCAATCCGGTTCAAGGACCACTACACCATGTGTTTGTTAATTCAGAGATCCACCCCACTCAGCTTCGAATCCAATCTAGCTATCCCACATAAACTGAATGAGAGAACCCATCTCATTAAAGTTATCAGGAAATGGCAAGGCCAGGCTGAAAATACTATCACACCTAGAAAAATCCATGCCATGGTAGAAAAGAAACACATGAAATCCCATGCATGCCAAATCTAGCATGGAAAATACACATTCAAGTCGATACCTGCAATGAAGCCTATTGTAGCTGCTTGATCCTACATTTCCTTGCTTGATCTTTGCGTCCTCTTTCCTTCTTTTCCTTTCTTGCTTCAATGCCAAAGTTCTCCAAGAAAACTCTAAGTGTCAAAGAGTATGAGAGAGAGAATAATGAGAGTGCTCCAACATTGAACTGACAAAAAGTTACCAGCTGATCCTCATAATCCTTTTTATGAATGAGGCCTCTATTTTCGTCATTTTCCATTATTTTCCTTCATTTTCCTCCTCACATGCAACATGTGACCTTTCACCTCCTTTTTCTCCTAATTTCCATTATTTTTCATAAATAATTGTGCCAAAATTGCAATTTTGCCTTTCCAAAGCTTTATCCATTTCCTTTGCCAATTTCCTTAGCCATAAACAACCAAATTAACACCCCCCTAGGATGCCTTGCCCAAAATTTAGCTTGAAATATGTGCCCCATGGTTATTGTTTTTAACTTTTATTACATGGAATTTTCACGAGGGCTATTACAACTCACATGGAATTTTCACGAGGGCTATTACAACTCCTTCTGATAATATGATGCTTATGGTTATGATTCATTTTTACATTATTTCTTGATTATGAAAATATATGAAATGGTAAGTTTTCTCTTAGATTGATTCACACCCCACCTTTAGTGTGACCTTTGGGCCAACATAGGTTTGAATCTATGACTTGACAAGGACTAAACCCCACACAAACTTAGTGGTCTACACCTCATGGGCAAACTCTTATCTAGTATTGAAATAAATTATACATAACCAGTATAGATCCATCTTAACCATAGATCTACGAAGTGCCGAGAGGGATCAAATCTCTTGATATGCAAATTTCTTTTAGAGAGTAAAATGTAAAAAAGGGGTTTGCACCTCAAGAGATTTAATCCATCTCAGTACTTGATAAATATGTGGTGGGATCTCTCTCTTTCTCTCCAAGACACTCACAAAGTGTCAATTTTCGTATAGATCCATCTTAACCATAGATCTACGAAGTGCCGAGAGGGATCAAATCTCTTGATATGCAAATTTCTTTTAGAGAGTAAAATGTAAAAAGGGGTTTGCACCTCAAGAGATTTAATCCATCTCAGTACTTGATAAATATGTGGTGGGATCTCTCTCTTTCTCTCCAAGACACTCACAAAATGTCAATTTTCATTGTTTAAATTGTATTTTTGAATGAATAAATGAATACAATGCCTTGAAAGTCCCCTCGAGCACTTAGATTATGTAGAGTACACAACTTAAATTTGTAATTCCAACAAATCTTTGCTAGATTTTAGATAAAATTAATGAAAAAGTATACCTAGGCCAAAATGTAAAATAATGAGACTATTGAAATGTTTTAAAATTTTTAATTGCTTTATATAATATATACATATATGCATAATTGACATTGAAATTTTTTACTTAATATGGACATTGACATATTTCATTTATAAACCACATTGTCCATATTAAAAAATTATTCTTTCATTAATATATTTTTAAATAAATGCCAATATTATTTAACTTTGAGTAGTGAAATATTTTATTTATGACCTACATTAGATATTTTTATCGTTAATAATATGCAAATTTTTTAGATAAAATTAATAAAAAAATATGCCTAGGCCAAAATATAAAATAGTGAGACTATTGAAATGTTTTAAAATTTTTAATTGATTTTTATAATATATACATATACACATAGTTAACATTCAAATGCTTTACTTAATATGGACATTGTCGTATTTCATATATGAACCACATTGTCGATATTTTTTTTTATTAATATATTTTTAAATATATGTCAATATTATTTAACCTCAAGTAGTGAAATATTTTATTTATGACCTATATTAAATATTTTTATTATTAATAACATTTTTTGTATCTCAGATATCAATTTTATATTAAAAATTTAATGAATTACACATTGAAAGAAATCGAATTATTTTACTTTTAAATATTTCTTTCTTGTGGGCATTGAAATATTTTACTATGATCAACACATACATATATACATACATACATATATGCATTCTCTCTCTTATATTGAAATATATTAATTACTATAAGGTAAATCTAAGATTATAACAATATTCACAAACACATTATAACAATATTTCTCATCATCATGTCCTAGCAAGGAATTGAACTTGGGTGAGGGAGAGAACAAAAAATATTCCCAACCACCAGAGATAATCCAAATTAACAATTTTAAACTTTTAATTACCTTATCTCCTAGAGTTGATATAAGATATATACATTGACATATTTTATTTATGACTCTCAAAGTGAAAGTGAAATAATTTTACCACATCTCCTTCATACTGGTTTATAACATATAAAAAATCAAGCTAGCACATTAAGAGTGAGAATATTAATGTTTTATAATGTTTTTAATTAAATAACCAAATATGTATATTCACCTATGTTTTTATTATAACCGACATTGTATTATTATTTAGAGTATTTTTTTAAATGGACACGTGTCAACTCCACATTGAGCATAGATGAAATCACACATTACCTTCATATTGGACTGTAGAATGGGCCTCTCGGCCCAAAAAAGAGTTTAAAATAAAAAATCTATCTATTATTGAAATAAAATATACATGAAATTTGAAAGTTCAAATCTTATTAAAAAATATAGAAAAAATTTGAAAATTCAAATCTCATAGTAAAAGGTTAAGATTGGTAGCTCTGTCCTAACCGGCTCAACCGCTAACCCCAACCTAGACTCATCTATTATTCAAAAAAAATATACAAGAAATTTGAACACTAATAACAATATAGATCCATCTTAACCATAGATCTACCATGTGCAGAAATGCAAACCTCTTTTAGAGTGTAAACCTTGAAAAAAAATTACACCTCAAGGGATATAATCCGTCTCGTGGTTAAAATGCACACACACACACAATGCATAAATCTTCATTGTTTAAATTACATTTTTGAATGCATAAATGGATACAATACCTTGAAAATCTATTTGGACACTTGGATTATGTAGACTACAGAACTTAAATTTGTAATTTCAACAAATCTTTGATATATTTGAGACTAAATTGACTTTGAAATATACTTGAAAAATGACCAAAATGTAAAATAGTAAGACACTTGAAATATTTTAACCATAAGAAGTTATGTGTGTGTGTGTGGGGGGTTCACGGAGCCTGGAGATTAGTCATCACTACATCCATGGAATATTTGTACTAGACAGATCCACTTGAAGGGATCACTTCCTACTGACTCAACCACGAAGCCTGAATCTGAGAGTGTCGAGAGAATTTAACCCATGCCTCTCAATAGAAAAGGTTCTTTAACGATGCAAACTTGACCAATTGAGCTAACCCTCGAGGCTTATAACATATACATAAATGCATAAATGACATTGAAATATTTTACTTAATATGGAGATTAAAATATTTTATTTATTGAGCACATAGTCCATATTAAAATGTTTTTTTCTGTTATTAATATAGTTTTAAATACATGTCAATATTTTTTTTCAAAGGAAAATAATCATAATTTTCTATTATATTTTGAAGATTACATTCTAATTGTGTCATAGGCACTCTGAAAGGTCCTTCCAACAAAATATCTTATCAAAATAAACATATATCCATAAAAAAGCATCATAAGCTTTTGAATGGTAGAGATACACCAAAGACCATTTTTCAATAGTTAGGAATAGACCTGGGCTTTCTCCCACTGATAAGATTATGACTGAATAAAAAAACCTACTTGTCCATGCTAAGGCCTGTTGCAAAATCATAGTTGATGCTACTTGAGAACTGAAGGAAACATATAGCCTATTAACAAATTGCTATCCATAGATTCTAGTCAAAACATAAAAACATAATCTTCAAAACTTGTAAACATACCGCTGACAACAAACTCAGGCATAGACCTGTCTGTGCATAGAATATAAAGCTGCCTGTGATTAAAGAAAACGAAAAATTGGTTATGTGTGGACTATTCTGTATAAATTTATAGTGATGAAAAGAAGAAGATAAGTTAGACTGCCTCTGGATTTCCCTCCATAAAATACCTATGCAGGATAGCCATTTCTTCTTCATTGAGCCATTCTGCTGTATGTTAGGTTCCCAAAGCCAATGCAACA
Organism: Pinus tabuliformis; assembly: GCA_031772625.1. Lineage (NCBI taxonomy): Eukaryota > Viridiplantae > Streptophyta > Pinopsida > Pinales > Pinaceae > Pinus > Pinus tabuliformis. The sequence goes on along the minus strand of CM062819.1, from coordinate 1,394,653,086 downwards.
CCTTCTTTAGACAAAGCATCGACCTGACTATTTCTCTCCCTATAAATATGAACATGTCAATATATATATCTATATATATATATATATATATATATATATATATATATATATATATATATATATATATATATATATATATATATATATATATATATATATATATATATATATATATATATATATATAGATATAAGGAACGGTTGTAGTTCTATTAAATAATCTAGATTCTAGCCAGAACCATTACATTTGATAACAATAAAAATTCTTCATTCTTCCAAAACTGATTTGACCAAAGATATTGAATTTTCGGTTTCTTCTTCTCCAAATATTCAACATGATTCTCTTTATACATACGCCAGAAGATTCCATTGACATTAACATACTTGCATAACATATTAATATTTAGATAAATACTGGAAAAAAAATACCACTGCTACATGCTAACTATTCAACTCCTTCTGTTGACTACTATGCAACATATTCCTTGTGTTCCACTTCCGCATCCCCAATCTGACCTTTGATCTCAGGTTTATGTTGCTCCACTTCTTGTTGAATATCCATTTACACGATGAGCTATGGAGTGGAGGCTCCCAATTGATTGCACTGTGGTTCATTGACACCACCCTCGTCAATTTTGAAACTTCCTTTAGAACAAACACCACAAAAATCTCCAACCTCTCTTTCAAATTATCAACTTTCTTTTCCAAAGTCCCAATATTTGCCATGATAACTTCGAGTGATACCTGAAAATTCTCTACATCCTTCCTTAGGCCCTCCAATTGATTCATGACAAGGGTGAAATGAGACCTAGCTTCCAAAATAATTTTCCCTTCGATCCTTGAAATCATATTCTCCACCTCATGCCTGAATGGTCCAAGGGAATTCCCGGATGAGTCTCCAACACCATTTCCTGATGGAGAAGTCATAACTTTAACTAGAAGGGAATGCGTAGTAATCCACATGTTAGAAAATTATATATTATAGAGCAATGGAACACATGAATTATATTACAGAAATATAAACATGAAAAACACATAAAATAAGAGAGACACAAATATACATGGTTCACCAAATTTGGGCTACGTTCATGGAAAAACCACCAGCCCTTCCTTTTATATTATCCAGCAAAATGAAGAGATACAACCTATAACAGATCCGCTGTAATTCCCTCTTCGCTTTCACACAATCTCCTCTCTCTTTCTCACTCAAAATATACATCTATAGACACGCAATAAAATTCCCTCATATATAGCGAGGGGTTGCCTTCTAGGGAAAAAACCCTAAATTAAACATAACTTCTATCGTCATATATCTGCCTAATGAACAACCCAAATTGACTGCAAAATTATAACATTTTACAAGGTAATTTTACATCTATTTTTAGCTTCGAGGGTGCTTCCTCCGATCCCCCGCCATGGGGGGCTCTAAAGCCCCCGCCCCACCACCCCCCCCCCCCCTGGTGCGCACATAAATGGGTGCCATTTCCACCACATTATGAAATGAGGTCCAATGCGGTGATACATTTGAATAAAGAAGATAATTAGGCTCCACACCCAACACCACAATGCATAAACTCTCCAAATCCATATTTTCATAGCTAAGATCAACTCCAATTTTCTGGCACGAATAGATCTTTCATGTTTAATGCACTGCTTTTATTCCCTCCATGGAATCAAACTAGAATTCATTGCTTCCTGCCTCAAGTTGAATGCCCACATGATCGAACTGAATCGATCCTCCTTGAGGTTAGAGATCACCATTTCTTTGCAACCTCTCTACCATAAATTACATCCTTCATGTTTCGAGCTATCCTTCATCCTATCATTAATTTTCATTATTGTCCATCTGTGGATTGATGGCACCATCTTATCATCAATATTCCCCTCACTTAACAAATGTGCCATGACGTAATTATGATACTTAATCTCCATATTAGAAAGAGCTCTTGTCTCAATACTCTTTCACATTTTCGAGACTTTTTGTTCATTTCTTTTCATGGTATATGGCATTTGGTGGGTGCACCTTCATCTATTCTGAGTTCTCCTTGCTCTAACATGGCAACTTGATTCACTTGCTCATCCATTGAGCCATTGTTACCCCTTTTGATATGATATAATTCAATAATTTTTTTTATCCATCAATAATATTATTCCTTACATTGTTGGATTTAGGTCCGAATCCTTGTTTTTAAGCCACTTAATACAATTTTGTATGGTGATATGAGAGTCAGTGAAAAATGTTAGATGGGTAATTCGTTCACCTACCACCGTCCTTAATCCTTTCCATAAACCATATTCTTCTGCTTAGTTTTTTGTGGATATTCCCAATCCCCAGGCAAACTTTTTTCACATTTCTCCATCGAGGCTAAGGATTAACCCTCCCGCTCTAGCCTCCCCCAGATTTCCTTTCACTACTCCATAAAAGAATAGCTAAAATTGACCCAACTCTTTACTCCATTTCTCAAACTAATCTCTCGACATGCAAACAAGATATGGAATCTTCCTTTGTTCTTGAGCAGGTCATCCTAAAGTGATTGATGATTTTTTAACTTTAGCCCATTCTTTCTCTTCTTTCGAATATATATAAAAATCAATTGGGTCAAATCATCTAGACGACACTACATCAAACACCATTTTCAAGGATTTCCATGTTGAAGCTTGGGTGTTAGCCACCTTTCCATTGAATATCAAAATGTTTCTTGCAATCCAAACCACCAAAAAAATGTATTTTAGAATCATGCTCTGACACTTATAAATACAAGAAGACGGTCCATGAATCCATGGAGGATGAGAAAACCCTTTTTCAAACATATCTGTCCAATTTTCTAGGATAGTCTAGATTTGACTTATAGGATGTAGAGAAACTTTCCATACTTCTAATGTGAAATGACAATGTAGGAATACATGAGAGATGTCCTCCTCCGCATTCCTACAAAGAATGCACTAGGATGGTCCCAGAATTTGACTTTTTTTCAAATTCTCTGCTGTTAGGATTTTCTAATGCACCAATTCCCAACAAAAGTGTCTACTTTCGAGATGCCATCCTTATTCCAAAATTTTCCCCAGATGCTCAAAGTGGGAGGGTGTGGGAGTTGTTTCACTAAGGATTCATACCCTTCTTTCACCGTATAGAACCTATGCTTGCCACCAATCCAAATTATTCGATCTAGTAAGTCAGTAGCAATTGGAGTGTTCCCTTTTAGAGCCTTAATAACATTCTCCCAGCACGACACCATCTGTGGGGAGTGATTTATGCTGGACCATCCCACCCATTTCCCATTTTCATCCCAAACTGATATATCGGCGAGTTTCCTTTTCCCTTGTACCTCCATTCAATTGGCCAAATCCTTAATCTCCCGGGAATCACACACTATCTCATTGGGAATTCAACCATCTTCCAAAACTTTGACACATCGTCTGTTCCCCACTTGCCATCCCAGATTTTCCAGCACTACCGAGTCTGATTCTTTACATAGCTTCCATATTTTGGTTCCTTTTCCTTCCCATATTTATTCCTTCAGACGTAGGAGCCAACTTTTATGAAATTATTTTCTTAGGAAGGTTGTTTCCCACCACTCCTTTGAATATGTCAATAATCTCCACATTAATTTAGCTCCAATTTCTAGGTTGATGTACCCTAGATCTTTAATTGCTAATCCTCCCGACTTTTTTCGAAGTCTAACTACATTCCAATTTATCAAATGGAACCATTTCTCATTATCTTTTCCTCCTTGCTGTAAACATTTTATTAACATGCAACTGATACTGTGCATTATACTTTTGGGAGCCAAAATACTGGAGCAAATATATATGGGAAGAGAAGATAAAACAAATTTGATACGGATCATTTTCGCTACAACATTTAACCACCTAACTCCCTGAGAATAAATCCTTTTTTGGATTTTTTGAAGAACCGCTTCCCAATCCTCTCTAGAAGATGGGCCCAAGGAAATTGGAAGACCAAGATAAGGGAAGGATCTCCAAGATTTAGCCAAAGGAAATCCAAAAATACGAGAAATATCATTAAGGGTGCCCTCAGAACTATTCTATCCCAAAAATAAAACTTTTCTTCTTGTTTACCATTCCCCCTAACAGACTCAGATAACAGTTTAGAACCTCTTTGAATCAAGAGGAAATGATTTAGGATGCTCCTCCAAGGAGGATAGTATCATCTACAAACTGCAAATGGTTGATTTCCTTAACATTCTTGGTGATTCTGAGACCTGGAAGGAGATCAAATTCCCTTTCCACTTCAAGTTTATACTAAGACTTTCAACCATGATAATATAAAGAGGAGGAGATAGGGAACATCCCTACCTCAACCCATTGGTGGCCATAAAAAAGGGGGTCAACCTCCCATTGATTACAGGAGAAATCCATGGGTGACCAATGCATGCCTTGACCCAAAGTATAAAATCATGATCGAACACAAGCTTAGACATAACAAAAAAGAGCAAAGTGTGATTTACCCAATCAAATTCGTTTTCCATATCCAGTTTGATGACCATTCCTTAATGTCCCACTTCTTTGTTGGAGTGGAAAACTTCTTGGACTAAGATGATATTGTCCAGTATATTCCTATGTTGCAAAAACCCACCCTGGTTCTTAGAGATAAAGGAAGAGAGGAGGGGTTTAAGTCTATTGGCTATAACGTTGGTCAAAATTTTATAGGATGCGTTGCAGAGGGAGATGGGTCGGAATCTAGAGAAATTAATAGAATTTGTCTCTTTTGGGATAACGGCCAAAAAGGATGAATTGATACGCCCACCAAATTTTTTCTTTTCTCGGGTGTAACTAAGCATATTTAGGAGATCACCTTTGATCAGGAACTAAAAGGAATGATATAAGGGGATAGAAAATCCGTTAGGGCTTGAGCCTTTGTCCAGGTTTAAAGATCTGATCACCGAAAGAACCTCTTTTTCTGCTATTGGCTTCAATAGATTTTGATTTATTGATTGAGAAATGAATAATGGCATATTGCTGAGAAATTCATTTACCTGATTTAAAGGTACCTTCTCTTCTGAATATAAAATCCTAAAGTGTTGAAAGGCTTCTTATTTCATTTCTTTAAATTTTGTGATTTCAGGTTTTCCTTCTAGAACAATTTCCTTTACTCTATTCCTCTCTACCCTAGCTTTTGCCTGCTTGTGGAAGAAATTTGTGTTCTAGTCCTCATCTTTTCTCTAGAGGCACCTTGATTTAAGCTGTCATAATGCTCCCTCCTGTCTGTTGGCAGAGTGAATTTCCTTCATCAATTCCCTTTATTTTAATATATCACATTGTTCTATCTACGTGTGCTCTGTAAGTTGATAGTGATTTTCCATCTAGTCGATAAGGTCTTTCTTTTTTTCCCTTGAGGTTGATATGTTTCTTTCAACCATTTCCTAAGAGTGTTTTTCATGATGCAGAGCTTGGATTCCAAAATAAAGGATGGGAAACCCTAGAATGATGTTTTTCAAGCCTTAATAATGAGGTCCTTCACTCCTTCTTGGGCCCATGCAACATTAAACCAAAATGAGTCGGTCCATAATTTGCAGGAATATCTAGCCTTAATCTTATAGGGCAATGATCAAAATTTCCATTTGAGATAATAACATAAAAGCAGTCTATTCCTTTAAGGAGTCAACCACTATGAATCAAAAACCTATCCAATCTCGCATCTATGAAGTCCTCCCCCATTATTCTATTTGTCCATGTGTATTTTCCAACATTTGGAACCATATCTATTAAATCCCAATCCGCCATCAAATATTCCATTCGATCCCTAAACAGATCTTGAGCTAATGAAACCCCTTTATTCTCTAAGGCACTAAGCACTATATTAAAGTCTCCTCCTATTATGCAGTTTTTAAATCCCCCTCTTCATTTTACTTCATGTATGGAGTCCCAGAATTCCACCTTTTTTTCCATAAAGAACTAGGGAATACAAATTTATCACAATGATTCTCTCAAAACTTGACTTCTCGTCGAGAACTACCATTATCCAAAATTGATGCTTCACACTTTCTACTAAATTGAAGTGGGAGGGAGACCAGAAGATACAAAGACCTCCAGAGGTACCCTAGCTTGCTGAGTAACTCCCACACTATATTTATAAAAGGCTATTACTGACCTTCTAACCTCTTGTTCCTCCATTTTCATCTCTTGAAGAAAAAAATCCAAGGATATTCTTGTTTAATGATATCTTTTATTGCCTAGGTTTTAGCAGGGCTCCCCAAACCCCTAATATTCTAATATATTATTATCATTTTAAAGTGGGGGTTTGAGATGACCCACCATCCTTTCCAGATTTACCCTTAGACTCTTTATTTTTTAATATCTCCGAAATAACCTTAGGGTTTCCAAATTTTTTGTTTTCTTCTGCCTCCTTCTCCCTTAGGGTTTAATTTTTTGGTCTTCCTTTCTTATTGTTTCTTTTTGTCTCTTGAATGATACCCAAATAAACCCATACCATATTTTGAGCCATGTGCCTTGTAAGGACCCCCTCAATCTCCTTTTCCATACTCAATGGACTTTGCTATTGAAGATGGGATTTCGAGATAGGCAACATTGATTTACCATGGGTGCTATATGGAATATATAGCTACGGATAAGTACATCTTCCATAAGAGGGTAGTTACACTTAGAACAACAGAAATAAAGTGGTTTAATCTTTTCATATAATAGATAGATGAGATGAAGGAACTTACTTATGATCTTTCGCTTCCTTTAATCTCCTTTGAATTGCTCCCGTCGCTCCCGCTTGAACTGAATTCACTCAATCGGTACCTGTCAACAGAAACAGAAGATGACAACAATAAAAGTATACAACATATCTATTATAAATAAATGGAATTGACAACATTGAAACATATATGCATCATAGATATGAACAAGAATATGCGAAAAGGAACAAACAACTTTATTGATGTAGAAGGAGGAGTTACACCCAATGCGGTTCGATCCCGTGTCACTCATCCAGCTTCAGTCCAAACCCTTGTCACACTAAAAGAACATCAATCCAGCAAAATAACATTACTTGACATGAACTCAAATCTCAAGCCAACAATATTTCTCTACAATCTTCAAATTCCAGCCCCTGATCACTATGATGACTGGTCAATTTATAAGGAAATGCAGGTGGTTATGTCATAAATTGGGCATTGAATGGCTTTCCAAAATTGGAGTTAGCTTCCATGGAGAAAGGGATGAGGGGATATAGGGATAATTGATCCATAGCCTATCCAAAGTCGACCTCATAGGATGAGATAAGAGCTGGGCATCCTTCTAGAATGCTCTAGAAGCTAGGAATATTCCTAGAATCCTATGCCAATTTCTCTCATTCTCGCCCAACGCAGGTCAAAGTGGGCCTAAGTGCATTGCAGTGTAGGCCTAAATGGGCCTACCTTCTCTACAACATAGTTACCCCTGACCAAGGCTACATTAGTGTCCCAAGGAGGCATTTCAACAAGGTTTCAAGCTAGGAAAATTTCTTGGATGGAAGCATTCAATTTGGTGACTTGTCTAGGGCATGCAACAACTGAATTAGGGTTTGATGAGACCTAATTGTACTGATCCGATCGTCAGGAGTGATGTGCCCAAATATACCTGTAACAGCTGCCCCCTAAAACATGAAGTAAAAAATGATAATGTCGAGTGATATGCTTTATGATGTGATGAGGAGGATCTGAAGTGGACAGTGACTTGCATCATTTACAATACATAATATCATGATATCTTTGAATTTTTCATGAATTACTAAGGGAAGGCATACCCATACTCAACATATAAACTTTTCATTACATGTACTTAAATCACATAGTCATCTACAGATATAGACCCATGATAGGATGACCATATGTGTAAATCCATCGTATAGATGATTTAGTACTCTCCTGAAATCATAGCCCGGATGGATGAAACTAGATCCAGGGTCTTCTATCTCATCCAATCGTTCACTTAGGTACAAGTCTAACCATGTGAAAATGTGATCTGAAGTCGAAGATGGGAAGACACCGTTCGATTACCAGCCGATGATGTAAGCTATTAACAGATGCGAGAGAAATCACCAATAATGATAATGATTCTCAAGGTACTACAATACATTCTGCATGGTGTTAATAGATGTTTTGATGTCAAACACCATAAAAAGTATTTCGGTCAAAGGCATGTGATGTCAACCTGTCACCGGAAGTGAGAAACTTTCCATTGATGTATGCAAGCCTCAAGGTACTGGAAGGGTGTTTCTAAGTCAACTTCTTGGATAATGTGCTGATGTCAACAAGAAGCGACTCATCGCAGGAGGGCCTTGATGTATCCCCCATCAATGACACGAAACGAGTTTAATGATTTTGAAGACAGAATGTGACTGACGACACAATGTTCAGGAATGGAAGTCATGAAAATGAAGGTTTATGAGTATTGCAAAGGATGAAGTTTACTGAGTGACTTCTCTTGAACATGTCGACGACATTGAATGAATTGGAAGCATTGAACCAAAACCAAAGTGATGGATGGTGTGATAGACCATAGGTATGATAACCATCAAGCAGATAACCCAACCCAAATAGTCACAGAGATGAAGTGAAAGTGTCATGTTCAAGAGCAACTTGCTACCATAAAGTGATTTATCCCTTTTTCCATTTTCCCCAGTCATTGCTAACCAGTACCTCTTTATTTTTTTAAACAAGCTTGAGGAGGATAACATATGCTTATAGTATAATTCCACCCTTCAGGTGAATCCATTGCTATGTGATGTTTTAACAAGCCTAGTGAAGGTTAAACTCGGTCTTGTCATGATGGAAAAGTTTGTCGCTATTTGATGTTTTAACGAGTTTAATGATGATGAGAACTCCATCCTTTTCGTGTTTAGAGTGTTTGAAAAGGGACAAAAAGAAAAATCCACAAGTTTTTTCTGTAAATTTGTCTCTCAAGTCCAAAAAAGCATAAAATAATACAAGAGAGAACCTATTGACCATGTTCTATCAACATACTCCTTTTTCATAAGTAATCTATCTCATTCCCGAAAAGGGTTAAACTTATACTGAGTAGATGTCGTTTCCAATCCATTTACGAGCTGAAAAGGACAAGCGCTCGACAATCTTTTCATATTTTGAGAGTCTGAAAAGAGCTTAAAGAGCAAGGATAATTTTAGGGGTGAATGTTCGCCCTTTGGCGAAACTAAGGGGTTTTAAATTTTTAGTGGGCGAATATTTTGTATCATAGTACATTTTTACAAATCACCTCAAATAGCCCACCTTATTTTAAGGGAGAGATTAAAAAAGGTAAATTTAGCCCTTGAAATTAGGACTTACAACCTTCCATTTGCCCATTTTCAAGAATAGGTTTATTTAAGTGAATCCATTCGCCCATTTTCAAGAACAGGTTTTATTTAAGTGAATCCTATGGGCCAAATACCATATTTATAAAAGAGGTATGGTAAATTAATAAAAATTTAAATAAATGAGAGGTATGGTAAATAAATAAAACATTTTTTATATTTACTCCATAAGTCACCTTATATACATGTAAGGGTGTAAACAAATAAAAATATAAGTAAAGTGGAGGTATGGTAAATAAATAAAACGTCTTTTTATACTTACTCAAAAGGTATGGTAAATAAATAAAAATATAAATAAACTAGACGTATCATAAATAAATAAAACCTCTTTTTATATTTAGTCCATAACCCTCATTCTATTTATGAAGGCTCAAGAAAGAGGTTTTATTTAAGTGAATCCTATGGGCCAAATACCATATTTGTAAAAGAGGTATGGTAAATTAATAAAAATATAAATAAACGAGAGGTATGGTAAACAAATAAAATATTTTTTTATATTTACTCCATAAGTCACCTTATATTTACGAACACTCAAAAAATGGGTTATATTTAGGTGAAACCTATGGCCAAAATACTATGGGACAAATACCATGGACTAGATTGTTATTAATACCATGCAAAAAACCATTATTAACCCTAATATTAGAATTAATAAAAATAAAAATGGCACATGGTATTGACCCATGGTATTCAGCAAAATGGCACATGGTATTGACCCATGGTATTCACCTGGAATGTAGCCTATTTAAATGGGGGAATTAAACCAGCATGTAGCCTATGCTAAGATTCACTAGGGCTTTACAAAGTTTTATTATTTAGTGAAAGACTCGCCAAGATCTTACAAGATTTTATAATTGAGTAAAATATTCGCCATGCCTGGTGAGAGATTCGCCAAAAAATTATATATACATATTATATTATTGATAAAATCGCCTTCTATTTTTCCTATATACCATTGAGATTCGCCCATTTATTATATTTATAAATTTAGGGGGGGTTCTTAAAATTTTCCCTATTAAAGAGAACTCTAGGGGGGTTCCTTTTTCGATGTTTAACAGAGCTCGAAAAGGAGATAAAAGTATGCTCTGTGGTCAAAAGTACAATTCACAATCATGCACATCAAATTCACTATGTCAGCTGTAAACCTACTCAAAGAACCACCAAATGGATTAAACATACCTGTTTCGTTGGTAAAAATAGGTAAAAGTTATAGTTTATTCATTTAATGAACATGAAATAACCATAAAACAAGAATTTACCAAGTCATTTTTACCATTTGATATTTACCATTTAGTTTTTGTGCTCTGAACCAATTTTTACCTCGAAATTCAGTAGCTGATTGTGGGATATTCTGTGGATCATTCTTCGTGTTGTCAGGACCAGGTAGGAGATATACCTTTTCTCTTTCATTTAAGGTCACTCTTTTTCAGTTTCAGGAAATTTTTAGGGTTTTGGGGTCCCTAGGGAAAATATACCTTGCCCTGGGATCAACGCAACCCAATGCATCGAAAACTACGTTTTTGTGTAGTCAAGTAGAAGTGTGCCTATTTTGCAGCACACTATCTTAAGACCATGGTTGTGCTGGGCGCAATTTAATTTTTTTTTTCATCTGTTTTACCCAAGATATCTTCAGTTTTATGCTTGAAATGGATCCTAACTAAGCCTATGGTTTGATTTCAGGGTTTTATAAGATCACAATGGCTATTACCTGGCGTGAAAGAGAACATGAAGAAAAAGATATGGTTTCCCTAAATGATCTTGGTACTGTTGAGGCCCTCAGAGATTGTGGGTTACTCAAATATTTTAGGTTGTCTAGGATGAGGCAACAATGAGAACTATTGTAGTTCTTAGTTCATTCATGGGATCCAATAGAACAAGATTTTCACATAGGGGGAAAAGTGCTCCCTATATTGATTGATGATATTTACTTCCTTACAGGATTGTCGAGACGAGGTGACCCCATTTCTCTTTCAGGTTCTGCCCGTGGGGGTGAATTAGTGAGGGACTACATTCAACAATTTTGTCGGCCAAGTACACAACCTAGCAAAGATGGGAAGATAAACATCAGGGATGTTCGTGATTTTCGCTTGCGAACAATCCTCTTCGCTATCGCAAAGTTGGAGGGTAGTGTGACACTTCATTTGGTGAATAGATCATACATGCAGTATGCGCTCGAGTGTCTTGAGCCAACTATATTCAACTGGTGTGAGGCAGTTCTCTCTTCGATGAAAGAGTAGTTGACCAAAGTAAAGAGCGGCAAGACAAAAAATTTCAGCTATGGTTCGATCTTGATTGCCTTTACTTTGTAGATAATTCCATTAATGCAACCTCATCATGTGTCACTGAGTTTAACTGGTCCTAGAGATCCACAAATGCAGAGATGGGTCTTGATGGCTAGACATGGATGTCAGTCATCAATATCATTTCCTCCTACATTCTTCAATTGGCTCCATCGACAACACATTGTCATCGAGGAGCATCCATATGCAGGAATGGATTTTTGTGGAGATCCAAATTTGAGATTACTAGTGGGTGCTCAATGGGGTGCTATAGGTAAACTATTTTCACCATGTGTTTTGATTTTTTTTAAGTTTTTACATTTTTTTGTGTTTTTTGATGTTTCCAAGACTAAACTAAAAATGTTCTCATGCATACAGATGTTGGCACTGTTCAACTAATGGGTCATCAATAGGAGGCGGGTGAACCAGCGTGAAGAAATGTCAGAGGAGTAGTTCTCCAGGATTTCGATATGATTGAGACACTGGCGGAGTTGTAGGATCATATAGAGGGGTTAACCCTCAATATACCAGATGTCCGGATCGAGGAGTTACCAATGAGGCTACAACGCCATACTATTGGTGTACCTAGTTGTTGGATGAGGCTATTGCGCATGATAGCTCGGGCAGTGACCTGTTATCATGAGCATCATTAGATCTACTTAGGATGATTTACTGTATGCATTTTTAGTTTTGTGGTCAGATGACCAACATGTCTTGGACACAAATTTTTGTAAAAACTTTAAACATCTATCTATTTTGATTTCAGTGTTTTTATATGGTTATGTGCAATCCTATTCAACTGTTGATGTGAATTGAAAATTTATTTTTACATATGTCGTAAATTTCTATTTAACACATAGTTCGTTAAAGAATCAGTCAATGTGTTAAATTTCCTGGAAATGTGTTGATATTGAATGTAATCAAAATGTCTTTACAAGAGACGAACTCTAAGGAACATACGATAAATAGTTGGATTTTAGATGGTATAAACATTTGTAAGTTGCAGTACGACAAGTTGTGAGTTTAGCCTAATGATGATTCGAAAAATTCCAAGTGAAATGGCATCAAAAAGGAGTTTCATCAATGCGCTATACTCAGCGATATTGTTCGTAGACTAACCGATACAAATCCCTTGAAAAATCACTAACTCGCCACTTGGAGCGAATATGGCCCATTCTATAGAAGATAGGTTTTGCGTACTACGACTAGCACCATTGACATAACCAACAAATGGTTCCAAATATTCTGACATCTGCAACAAATGCAAAGTAGATTAATTAAACACATAAAAACTCTAAAAGTCACATTGTGACACACACACAATCAAAGCATATATACAATGCTTTTACTATGCATAATCAAGCATAGTAATGTTTAATATACAACCCGTTTCAGGGCTGTGACAGTGGAATTCCATCATAATCAACCAACTCATAAGCGCCTTTTGCCAAAACACGCTTGAAAATATAGGGGCCCATCCATAATGGTTCAAATTTCCCTGCTCCTAATTTATCGGCTTCTTGATCATAAAGCAAGACTGGATCTCCTTTTGAGAATATGTGAGGCTTGACATTGCGGTCATATTGCACCTTAATTCGTTTCTTATGTGCTTCATTGGCCAATGTGGCTTCACGACGTGTTTCATATAGTTGGATGAGTTCTAAGAAATGTGCTTCTTCATCAGAAGTGTCAGGTAACAAGTCAATTGTGAGTTTTAATGATGAAATTTCACATTGTACTGGCAAGATTGCCTCCAGACCATACACCAATTTGAAAGGTGTGAATCTAGTTGTGTTTCTTACTGAGGTTCGGTAAGCCCACAAAGCTAAGTACAAGATCAAATGTCAGTTTCGTTTATGAACTCCTATCATTTGTTGAAGCACTCACTTAAAAATTTTGTTGATGGTTTCGACTTTTCCATTAGCTTGTGGATAATAAAGAGTAGAACTATCATGTGAAAGTCCTAACTTGGCAGTTAATTCAGTCACCATGTGGTTGCGAAAATACGAACCATGATTTATTACTATAGCTTGTGGTACACCAAACCATGCAACCACATGGTTGAAGAAAAAAAGTGCAGCTGTCGCACCACTGTTGTTTAAGATAGGCATCATCTCGGCCCATTTCATTAAACAGTCCACGACGACAATAATATACCCATGCCCACCAGCCGAGGGAGGGTTACATGTCATGAAATCAATGCGCCATTTTGCAAATGTTCCAACAACGACGATAGGATGCAGTGATGCAAGTGGTAATCAAGTTTTACAGTCAAAAATCTGGCATGTGTGACAACTTTTGACAACAGTAATGCAATATTTAAATATGGTAGGCCAGAAGTAACCAGCACGAAGAATATTCTGTGGGGTAGCATAACCAGATAAATGTCCACCACAAGCACCATAATGGTAATCATTCAAAACTTTCTTGGCTTCCCCATGTGTGAGGCACCTCTATAAAATCGTATTGATATCGTTATGGTAAAGGGTGTTGCCAATGATCAGATAATCTTTGGCTTGATATCAAATACGTCGTTGTTGCGAGCGAGAGGTATTGGGCCGGAAAGTTTGGGTTTGGAGATATATCAATATATCTCCATACCAAGGGTTAGATGACGATATAGGGAACATAGACTCATTTGGAATTGATGGTTCCGTTGTTGAGTCAATGGTGGTAGAGGGAAGGTCGCAAAGAAGCTCGACAAAAATTAGAGATTTCTTTGAATTGGATTTGATGAATTCCAAATCAAATTCCTACAAAATGATGATCCATTTCGAATATTTTCCCTCTAGCAATTGATGTGACAAGATGTATGTCATAGGGTTGCAATCTGAAATGACAGTGGTCTTTTGGAGCAAGATATAATGGCGAAATATATGTACATCATGAACAATAGCCAAAGCTAGTTTTTCAACATAAGAGTACTTAACTTCTGTATCATTGAGATTACGACTCAAATAATAGATCAGATGTTCAATCCCATCTTCTTCTTGGACTAAACCATAGCAATGGTCGTATTTGCAGTGATAAGATATAGGAAATAGTCATTTTGATAATTAGGGGCATACATTAATGATGCTCAAATCAAGGTATCTTTGAGAGCATCAAAGGAAGCTTGCACAACCTGGTCCCAATGGAAGGGAATTCCATTTTTTAAAAGATGAGTAAATCCTTTAGCCATTTCAGAATAGTTGGGAATGAATCTCCTTAGAATGTTAGCCTTCCCTTGGAGTCTTTGTAACTGAAGTGAATTGGAAGGTGGAGGCAAATCAAGAATTTCCTTAACCTTCAATGGGTTGAGTTGAATTCCTTCTTTAAACACTACAAAACCAAGAAAACGCCTAGAACCAACACAAAACACACATTTATGTGGATTGAGTCAAATTTTGTAGTGTCGACATCGTAAAAAGATGGCTCTCAAATGTTGTGGGTGATCAACCCGTTTCCATGAATGAGCAGGTAAATCATCTAGATAGGGTTGAACAATGTGTTTGATGTCGTGGAAGGCATAATTCATTGCCCTCTGAAAAGTTTCCCCAGCGTTCTTCAAACCAAAAGGGAGTTTTATATATGTAAATGTGCCCTAGGGACAAATAAAGGCAGTTTTATATTGGTCTTCTGGGCAGATATTGATCTGATTATAGCCGGAAAATCCATCCATAAATGAAAATATTTCACATCCGGCACAGTCATCAATTATCTGGTCGATAAAGGGAGTGGGATAGTTGTCTTTTGGACAAGCATGATTAACATCCCTATAATCAACGCACAGTCATATTGTTCCTTGTTTCTTCATGACAGGAAAAATATTGGAAACCAAATCGGTAAGATGAACAGGGTATATGAAACCAACATGCAAAAGTTTTTCGATTTCTGCTTTTATGGTAGCAACCTTCTTTAGATGAACAGGACGAAGGTGCTGTCGTAATGGTTTGACATCAGGATACATTTTAATATCATGTTCAACTATACTAGAATCAATACCTAGCATTTCCTCATATGGCCAAGCAAATATATCGTGGAATTCATGAAAAAGAGCATGGTAAGTTTCAAGATCCAATGGAGAACAAGATTTGCCAACATGGATGTTTTCTACAATTCCAAGTTTGGTCGAAATACCAATAGAGTGTTTTCTTCGATATTTGATAAGTTTAGTTCGGAATCGACTATGTCTATAAATACATAATTTGAAAGGAAATCAATGATTGAAGGGTGATTTAGTTCATTTGGAATATCTCCAATGTGATCTGGAAGATGGGACCGCTGATGATAATATGCCCATGGTTCTTCTTCTGTCATCATTGATTGGATGATTCCTTCATCAGTAGAAAATGTACGTGAAAAAGGATCAGAGGAAGTACCATATTCTAATGAATGATCAACCCATACAATTTGTGATGATGGATTTGGATTTGTCACACAAGCCAAAAATATTGATTGCTATGCGAGCTCAATGGGGTTTAGAGGCATGGTTTCATTATTCATATCAACTTCAGAATTATTGGAAATATTCCATAAGTCAGATGAAGTGGAAGATATCATGTTATAGGTCTCAAATTTTGAACCTTCAGCCATTTGTAATGGTGACAGTAGTGAAAAAGTGCCCATTAGGGAAGAATCTTTGAAGAGATCTACTCCAATATTCTGAAGAGATAACGGGGGTCCGTGAACTAACATAACACTTCTAGTTTTCTGTGAACTAGAGGCGAAGAAGGTGAGTTGATCAATTACTATGATTCCAACTTTATGAGGGAAAGTGATCATACGAAAGTATGTTGAAACGACAATAGCCATAGCATAAACGCACAGTCTTCCTAGTAAAATATTGTAGTCAAGGGGTCTGTCAATGACCTCAACTTCAACAGTTACAGTTTCCCCCCTAGTTCTATCTACATGCTACTTAAAATTCCACAAGGTGTATAAGTGCAACCGTCAAAAGATTTTAATGTTGTAGGTGATCGTGACAAAGGCGGTGAGCCAAGTGTTTTCCAGCAATTCATTGACATGATACAAGTAGATGCACCCTCGTCAACAATGGTTTGGTGAACGAGTTTATTCAAAGCTTTTACTTGGATCAATAATGCTAACTGTGTTGGTAATTGTGGCATATAACCGCATGGTTAAAAACCACAAGATTGGAATCCATTGGATCAATTCCACCAATTGCTGACAATAAAGCCTGCTTTTGGGAGGGACAATTTTGAAGCACCTCAAGAGTTGACATAGCAGAAGGTGACTGAGCCAAATATTTTACTATGTTATAATTTTGTGCTACTCGAGCTCGAGGGTTGAATGTATATTTATGAACAATTCCCTTAGGCAGTTTTATTGTTAACTCTGGTGTAATGGGTGGTGGAATGGAGTCAGAAGAAGTCGAAGTCGAAGCATTGGGTTGATCTGTAGCTTGGTTATTTGACGACGACGATGGATTACCGTAATCTTTACTTCGTGTAGTCACCAAAACATCAGTCTTAGGCTTAGTGGTAGATACCATAAGCACTTGTGAAGTGGAAGCATGATCTGTAGCAACCATATGAGTCTCCAAGTTTGGAAAAGGTTCCGTCAACACAACAAATGTATTAGAAGTCTTAAGAAGTTTTGAGACTTCAGAGCGGTGAGGATAGTCTCACATAAATTTCTCCTCATTACAAATTAAACATGGGTAATGAGGTTTCCTAGCCATAGAAGAGGAATCAGATGATTTCTCTTGAGGGGGAGGATTTTGTTTCTTTTTGGTTTTCCCCTTTTTCTTGCTTCCGAGTTGCTTTTCATTTTTACCTTTTTCATATGACACGACATTTATTTCAGAAGCAAGTGTATTATCAGGTGCATTAGAAGTTTGATTAGAAATAGCAAGTGTTTGACTAGATAGTCTACTTTCTATTTGAGTGTTAGAAGAACCTATCACATTGTCATCGGCATGAGAGTCCTTACTGGATGGAGGTGGTGGAATAGTAAAAGCTGGTCTAGGTGCATTTGGAATCTTATCATAGAGCATGCCAGACTAGGTGTAAATCAAGTCTAAGTATTGGGCATGAGCAATTACTTGCTCTTCAATAAAAACTCCTCCTTTAGCCACATCCTTGGTGATAGATGGAAACAAGGATTTGATAAACCACTCAGCTAAAAGCTGATCAGGAACAAAAGTTTTGACCATTCGACGACAACAATGCCACTCATGAATATGATCATAAATGTGAGTAGCAATGGTCTGTTTAAATTTGGTCAACAGTTTCGTCCCAATTTCATATCTGATGGGTAACTGGAAGTGGGTTAAAAATGTAGTGGCTAAGGATGTGAAGTTTTCAAATGAAGCTCGTGGTAATTCAATATACCACTTTGCTCTCGAACCAATAAGTGCTCGCTGGAAAAGACGTAGTCTAACTGAATCATCATTTAGGGAGTTGGATGAACACCATAAATGAAAAGTCATAACATGGTTGGAAGGATCTTCTCCAGGGTTTCCATTGAACTTAGGAATATCAGAAGGCAATTTGTATGGAATCACCGACCACCAAGGTGCATAAAGAATTGGATCATTGGTAAGCCAATTTAAATTTGGTAATTCAAGTGTTGCGACAAGAGGAAACTGTCGTTTTAGGTCGGGTTGAGCATAACTAGGTTAAGATGGAATTGTGTTGGAAATAATACTGAGAGGGGGGGTGAATCAGTATTATCAGATCAATAAAACCTTTTCAATTTCATACTCAGAAACATATACGCGACTTCAGTTAAGTGAATCCGCGTGTACACGCGACTGTGTCTAAAGCAACTAGCGTATATGCAGATATCTTATGATTCAGTTAATCTTATCTTCAGTAAATGCATCAGAACATTATTAAGCAATTTAACAGTAAACAGGTGCAGTATAACAGAACAGAACATCACACAAGAGCCACACACATGAACACCATGATATAAGGTGGAAACCCAATGTGGGTGAAAACCACCTGCTGCAATTCGTCTCTTTCTTCTTTAATGAGAAACTTCTTTTACAATATACTGGTGCAGTCCTTTACCAGTATGCAGGCTACAACCTGCAGAGGGCTACAACCCTCTCTTTCGTTTTCCAACTACTTCTGGAAGGGAGCTACAACTCCCTCAGCTCTTGTACTAGCTGATCCATTTACTAGTACGTAGGTGCTGACCCTACAACCTTCAGGGACCACGTTTCATCAATTTTCAGACTGGATCCAAGAGTACAAAGCAAACATTACCGCAATACAATCATCAACTTATACTTGCATCATAATTCATTAAACAACCCAATACCGAATCACTGAAACCCTGTCATCAAGAACACAGAACCCAAACCAGAATCTAGAACTCTGCAACAACCACCAGAATCAGCAACAACCTGAAATATCAACCCTTATCATGCATACGCTACTTCACTGTACCAAAACCGCGTGTATACGCGCTTTCTCCAAAGGCAACCCGCGTGCAGATCTAGAAATGATTACTTCTGCCTTTGCTGTCAGATCCGACCCTTGCCAAGCGTCCCGAACAGATAACCAGCAATACCAGATCCTCTCACTGCGTCAGACACCCACACACATATCTTTGCCTAGTGATCTTCTCCTTATATAGCCTTAGGCCTTGTTCAATACCAAGAGCCAAAACCATAGAAACACAATACCATCAACTTCAAAACTAGGGATCGACACGCCCGTCGAGACACAATGGTCCGAAACCATAGGCACAACTTCCAAGGACTAACCGCCATGGACCAAAGGTACTTTTCCACATACACGCGCTTTTTCTGAAGCCAACCTGCGTGTACACGCGACTTGGGCTTAACAAACCTGCGTGTATGAACTTCCTTGGTAAGCTGTACTAGGATCTGTCTTCTGATTAAGTTGCCATTACCTGTACCAACTTCTGAGCATCTGTACCAACCTCTGAGTGAGTTGCCATCAAGGACAACACTTGAATCATAATGCCAACAATCTCCCCCTTTGGACTTGATGGCAACCACTACACCAAGTCACTCTCCCCCTTTGACATCAAGGGCAAAGGGCGGACCAAGATATTCTCTTCTTTGGTATACCTTCTGCTGTCCATACTCCCCCTGAGTACTTGCTGAAATCTCCAACTGTGCTCCCCCTTTGTGTATGCCAAAGTGTACCAATCTATCCATCCTGCTCTTGCTGAATTGTGCTGTTCATGCTCCCCTTGACTGTAGGCAAGATCTGCAAAAGATGTTCTTCAAGAAGAACAAGGACTTATACATCATAGAAGACCTTCCTATCACCAAAAGACTCAACATACATTCATCATTCATCCCAGGCATAGTGGGGAAACCAACATAGGCCGTTACATGACCTTGACACCATAAAAAGAGATATCACAAGAGATACATGACATAGAGACGAAATATCTAGACCAAGACTTATGAAAGCCACCAACAGCATCATGATCTGTACCATAAGCATCAGCCTGCAATCCCATTCCTAAACAGTAAGATGTATCATTTAGCTTCATAGACTTTATCAACAACTTCTAACCATAATGCCAACAATGCATTATTTGAAGGATATTCTCCCCCTGAGTGTGAGCCAACCATGTCTGAACCATTTCCTGAGTCTGTTCTGCTCCCCCTGAGCCTGAGCCAACCATGACTGAACCTGGGTCTGTTCTGCTGCCCTTTCTCCATATACGCGACTTTGCAGCCTGTAACTCGCGTATATACGCGACTTGTCTTCATTATTTCAGCGTATGCAGGATGGAATACTGAATCTCATCACTTTCAGATTCCCCTGTGTCTGTTATGTCAGCTGACTGAGTTGTCCCACACCTTTCTGTCTCTGTCTTCTTCAATTCCTGCAACTGTGATGATGTATGGTCCCCTTGTCTTGAATTTTGAAATCTGCTCCTGCATTCCCTTGCTTTATGCCCATAGTTGTTGCATGTATAACACCTTATATTTTTCATGTTCCTTCTATCACAATCAATTGCTTTGTGTCCATATGCATTGCAGGCAAAGCAATACCCTCTGAAATACTTGGGATGCGATGATCTTTCTTGAACCATTCTACTTCTGCATCTGGCTGCAACATGTCCAAGATTATGACATACATAACATTCAACATTATTCAGCGGAGGAAATAATCGTCTATCACGTCCATAGTTAGGAGTAAAGGATCTTCCTTGAGGAATTTCTTTCCTTGGTTGTTCCTTGAGCATTTCAGATTTCTCATTAGAGTTTCTTGCCTCACCTTGTGAACTAGATTCACCTTCACCATATTCATGAAAACCAAGACCAGTCTTGATAGCAAGAGATCTTTGACTATTAAGAATATCATCCAAGACTTTAGAACTATCTTAAAATCGTAAGAGCTTATCCTTTTCTTCTAGTTTACCTTTCAAGATATTTACCTCAACCTGATGTTGTTCTTCCTTTTTCAGATACTGCTTCCTTAGGTCTTCTTCAACTTTTCTCCCTTCTTCCACTTGTCGCTTTAGTTTGATCACTTCATGTTCTTGATCTTCAAGATCTTCTTTTAGAGAGAGGATCTTTGATTCAAGTCTCTGAATAGTTGTGCTCTGATCTTTTGCTATATCCTGCAATCTCTCCCTTACCCTGGTTTCTGTTTCCAATAGTTCTTTTAATTTGGCAGCTTCTTCAGTTTCTGCATTCTTCTCTTCATGTGCCATGAGACTTTTAATATCCTCGCTATTATTGGATGAAGCATTCTTCTTCTTGTGCGCCATGAGACTTCTAATATCTTCACTATCATTTAATGAACTTTTAATATGGGAATAATAGCTTCTACCATCTTCTTCATATATCCTTTCTTTGTTATGAGGACATCTAGCAACATAGTGACCAACTCTACCACATAGAAAACATTTGAAAGGCAGCTTATCTTTGAACCGTCCAGTTCCCCGTTCAAGATTCTTGACAAAATTTACCTCATCTTCTTCCTCTGACACTTCGAATGCGGCCTCTGGTGGTACCTCTTGTCGCATTTCAAAAGCAGTTAAGATCCCGTGAAGCTGTGACATGGTAATTTTCCGCACATTCTCCTTTTCTTCTATGGCAGATACTTTAGAATCAAATTTAGTAGACAGAGATCTCAAAACCTTTTGAACTAAGACAACTTCCTCAAATTCTTCACCCAGATCCCTCATACAATTCACAATCTCATCCATACGCAGGAAATAATTAGCTACGCTTTCATTACTTCGCATCTTAAGAGTTTCATACCGGATTCTGAGAGTTTGAAGCTTCGCTATTTTTACCTGATCATCTCCTTCGTAGCTTGTAACAATTTTGTCCCATATTTCCTTAGCTGATTTGAGATGCATGATCTTCATAAATTCTGATTGAGTCAAAGTACTCAATAGGACATTAACTACTTTGGCATTGAGCTCATATTGCTTTTTCTCTGCTGGATCTGTAGGAGTTGCTGATGGGAATTTGTATCCTCCTTCTACGAGTCCCCAAACTTCTGCTCCAAGAGACTGTAGATATGCAGTGGTTCTTATCTTCCAGTGAGTAAAATTGTTCCCGTCAAAGACTGGTGGCCTGATGTGTGCCTCTCTTTCTGGATTAGCCATTTTGATGGATCTTTTCCTTCAAGCGATCAAGCTTCCTCTGAAGGACCTGCTCCGATACCAATTGTTGGAAATAATACTGAGAGGGGGGGTGAATCAGTATTATCAGATCAATAAAACCTTTTCAATTTCATACTCAGAAACATATACGCGACTTCAGTTAAGTGAATCCGCGTGTACACGCGACTGTGTCTAAAGCAACTAGCGTATATGCAGATATCTTATTATTCAGTTAATCTTATCTTCAGTAAATGCATCAGAACATTATTAAGCAATTTAACAGTAAACAGGTGCAGTATAACAGAACAGAACATCACACAAGAGCCACACACATGAACACCATGATATAAGGTGGAAACCCAATGTGGGTGAAAACCACCTGCTGCAATTCGTCTCTTTCTTCTTTAATGAGAAACTTCTTTTACAATATACTGGTGCAGTCCTTTACCAGTATGCAGGCTACAACCTGCAGAGGGCTACAACCCTCTCTTTCGTTTTCCAACTACTTCTGGAAGGGAGCTACAACTCCCTCAGCTCTTGTACTAGCTGATCCATTTACTAGTACGTAGGTGCTGACCCTACAACCTTCAGGGACCACGTTTCATCAATTTTCAGACTGGATCCAAGAGTACAAAGCAAACATTACCGCAATACAATCATCAACTTATACTTGCATCATAATTCATTAAACAACCCAATACCGAATCACTGAAACCCTGTCATCAAGAACACAGAACCCAAACCAGAATCTAGAACTCTGCAACAACCACCAGAATCAGCAACAACCTGAAATATCAACCCTTATCATGCATACGCTACTTCACTGTACCAAAACCGCGTGTATACGCGCTTTCTCCAAAGGCAACCCGCGTGCAGATCTAGAAATGATTACTTCTGCCTTTGCTGTCAGATCCGACCCTTGCCAAGCGTCCCGAACAGATAACCAGCAATACCAGATCCTCTCACTGCGTCAGACACCCACACACATATCTTTGCCTAGTGATCTTCTCCTTATATAGCCTTAGGCCTTGTTCAATACCAAGAGCCAAAACCATAGAAACACAATACCATCAACTTCAAAACTAGGGATCGACACGCCCGTCGAGACACAATGGTCCGAAACCATAGGCACAACTTCCAAGGACTAACCGCCATGGACCAAAGGTACTTTTCCACATACACGCGCTTTTTCTGAAGCCAACCTGCGTGTACACGCGACTTGGGCTTAACAAACCTGCGTGTATGAACTTCCTTGGTAAGTTGTACTAGGATCTGTCTTCTGATTAAGTTGCCATTACCTGTACCAACTTCTGAGCATCTGTACCAACCTCTGAGTGAGTTGCCATCAAGGACAACACTTGAATCATAATGCCAACAAATTGCCCAAGCAATAGGCCTTTGCATACCAGCATAAGGAATCTGTTGTTGGTAACCTTGATAGGGGTAGGTTTGTTGAGAAAATCCAGTATAAGGTGGTTGTTGGGCACCAAGATAAATTTTCTATTGTCCAAACCCAACATAGACTTGTTGACCAGGACCTAGGTAAACTTGTTGTTTACCAAACCCAACATAGTTTTTTTTACCAAGTCCAGGATAAGTTTGGTACTGTTGGAATTACTGTTGTTGATGTAATGATTATTTCCCACCAATGTAAGTTTGACAAGTTTGTGAATAAATTAGACCAGTATAATTCTGAGTCATTCCAGCTAACGGTAAACTAGCCTGAGATTGTTGGATTCTAGACACAAACGGTTGTTATAAAATGGCCTGAGAAGACTGCATCTGTAGACCTGAAACTTGAGGGTCAGAGGTTGAAGGACCAACTTACAAAGGTTGAGATACAATCAACTGAGTTTGCGACTGTGGTAAAGTCATAATGACAGGCGTAGTAGGTATGGATGAAATAGATTGCATTGGTTGTGATGGATACACAAGCCTTGGTTGAACAGGCATTGTAGGCTGCCACTGACAAACAGTCATTCCAGAATAAGTTGGACCTAAATATGATGGTATACTGCCATATGATTGCCCCCCAGAAAATGGAGGATAAGAAGATTGGGCATATTGTTCTCCATATGGAGGTAATCCAGTGTAAAGTGGATACATTGGATGGTAACCAGATGGACCAGCTTGATATTGACTTGATGGATCAAACTGTTCAGTATCCATAAGTGAAGAACCAGGTAAAATTCCTGTGGACGACATGGGTGAAAACCATGGACTAGAAGAAACACCAGAGTGAGTTCCAGATAATGATTGGTAACTCGGTGGGATGGACGAAACACCATACAAATGTGACTCAGGTGTTGTGGTAAACATTGAGGAAATAGCTACAGTAGATGTTGTCGCAGCTATAACAGATGATACAGTCTGGGATGTTCTTTCAGCCATAGTCAAATGACACAATAAATATCCCAATGAATCTACGGGAGTTTTAAAGTAAACAGGATCAAAAGGATTAGTTAACTAAGGATAAGAAGGATAAAGATAAAGCCCTGGTCCAAAATGAGTTGGAGTTCTAGGTGTTTCTTCTTCAAATTCCTCTTCAATAGCAATCAAACTAGGTGGAAAGATTTCATCGTCAGGTCCATAATAAATTTCTGGTGTTTGACTCTGCAGTAAAGGAGAATTCTCAACAGTTACAGATGTCTGAGGATAAACCGATCGATTGTCTTCCGGTATAGGAACAACTTTTGATTGTTCAACTTCGAGATCCAAGTGTTCTGGTAAAAGAACAACGGGTTTAGGATGAGCTTCTTGAACAACTTCTGGTTCAGAAGTAACTTCTGGTTGAACTGTTTTAGGTTCAAGACCAACTTCCGGTTGAACAAATTCAAGTTTAGAAGTAATTTCTTGTTGAACAACTTTGGGTTAAGGATCAACTTCTTGTTGGACAACTTCAGTTACGTTTCACTAGGTTCACTTTTAGCATCCTCGGGTAATTGTAAAGTTTCCACTTCAGTAGAAGATGAACCAGTAATTGTAGGAGTAACTAGGATCACAGTACTTACCCGTATAGGTGACTTTGGTAAATCAGATGAAGAACTAGAAGTTTGTGATGTACTGGACTCAGTTAAACGAGACCGCTTTTGCCGACTAGGTGTAGCTTTAGGGGGTAAAGGCAGTTTACTCGCTGTCCTCCGCAAACGATGGGGTAAAGGTTGATTTTCCTCCATGATTGTTGATTGATTTTATTACAAAAAGAAATAAACAAAAAGAGGGTAATATAGGCAAAAGGATTACCAAGAAACTGTGAACTGCAATATACTACCTCAGTCAACCAAGGACTTAACATACGAGCATGAAATCTCCTCAAATGCTGTGTTTGGTGTATCATAGTGTACAAGGAGGCTGACTTGGTTACCTATGTATGGATAGCAAGCCAATTTAGTCCTCCCAAATATACTTGAAAGTACGTGGAGGCCCAATCCATGTTAGTGTTGTCTAATGCGAAACTGTACAGTGAGAGCATTCCTTTATATTTTTCGTACTATAACACCGCCCTGTATACCCGAAAGTACGTGGATGATCTACGATATACTTATGTACGTGGAATGAGGTATCACACTAGGAATGTATCGTAGACAATTAGTGATAGCTGCTATGTTTAACGACACCGGAACACGTCTCTAGCCTAGACCTCTAAATGTTATGCGTTAAGTTACAATGCTCCATTAGGTTAATTGAGATAAATTTTAGTTGATCTTGTTTAAAAGTTTGCCTTTCAGGTTTTTAGCATGATGTTTCTGAAACTCCTAGAATGCAACTATGATGAGAAACATTCTTTTCATTTGATTTGAACAATGAAAAGCGTAACTAAAAAGGGATAGAGCAATCACAATCGTTAAACAAAGAGCATAGAGCACATCTAATGTAACTTTTCCTGTACTATTCCTACAAGCACACACAAACTTCTAAATGCATAATGCATGTTTTATTTTCCTCCCTTTAATGTTTAGATGAACAAAAGGAAACTAAATGCACAAATGATCAATCAATACTTTTCACAAGAAACGAAGACTTTACGATAATTTCTTTTTCAAAGAAATGAAGGCTTTTCGACACTTCTTTTTCAGAAAAGACTAATCGATGTAAGCTAACTTTGACAATGAATTGTTAATGATAAATAAATTACTTAAGAAACACTAAACAATCAAGGCCAAAGTAGGGCTAGGAAAAGAAATGCAAATTGATTTCAGAACCATAGAAAACATTGATCTTTAAACAAACAACATCATAAGCAAATTTGAAAAAACCAAGCCAAAGATGGGTTTTTAAGCTTAACAGGGATCAGCGCAGCCTTGAGTGGGAGAAAATGCACTGCAGTGCACTGTCTTTATGCTAAGGCTACTTTGCGGCGCACTATAACAAGACCAACACTGCACTGGTGCTAGAGAGTCCAACCAGGAGACATTTAAGCACACTTTTTGACCAAAAACACTTCAAAATGACTGAAAAGAGATCAATGAAATCAAGTAAAGTCTACTAGGATGTAATATGATAAGGGTAAACTACCAGGAACAATAGTCACTTCCCAGTATGGTCACCAATTTGTTATATGGAATTTATACCTACTGATAAGTACATCTTCCCTAAGTGGGTAGTTACACTTAGAGCAACAGAAAGAAAGTGGTTTAACCTTTTCCTAGAATAGATAGATGATATGAAGGAACCTACTTGTGATCTTTGGCTTCCTTTAATCTCCTTTGAATTTCTCCTATCGCTCCTGCTCGAACTGAATTCACTCAATTGGTACCTGTCAATAGACATAGAAGACGACAATGATCAAAGTATACAATCTATCTACTATAAATACATGGAATCGATAACATTGAAACATATATGCATCATACATATGAACAAGAATATGGGAAAAGGAACAAACAGATTTATTGATGTAGAAGGAGGAGTTACACCCAATGCACTTCGATCTCGTGTCACTCATCCAGCTTCAATCCAAACCCTCGTCACACTAAAAGCACATCAATCTAGCAACATAACATTACTTGACATGAACTCAAATCTCAAACCAACAGTATTTCTCTACAATCTTCAAATTCCAGCCCCTGATCACTATTATGAGTGGTCAATTTATAGGGAAATGCAGGTGGTTATGTCATAAATTTGGCATTGAATGGTTTTCCAAAATTGGAGTTAGTTTCCATGGAGAAAGGGATGAGAGGATAGAGGGATAATTGATCCATATCCTATCCAAAGTCGACCTCATAGGATGAGATAAGAGCTTGGAATCCTTCTAGAATTCTCTAGAATCCAAGAATATTCCTAGAATCCTGTGTCAATTTCTCTCATTATCGCCCAGCGCAAGTGAAAGTTGGCCTAAGTGCACTACAGTGCAGGCCTGAATGGGCCTACCTGCTCTACAGCGCAGTTACTCCTAACCAAGGTTGCACTGGTGTCCCAAGGAGGAATTTAAGTAGGGTTTCAAGCTAGGAAACTTTCATGGATGGAAGAATTCAATTTGGTGACTTGTCTAGGGCATGCATCAACTAAATTAGGGTTTGATGAGCCCTAATTGTACTGATCTAATCATCGAGAGTGATGTGCTCAAATAGACCTGTAACAATGGGGGGGCGTCAAGACCACTTGACCATTATTTGGAGGGGATTTCTGCTTCATTTCCCCTTCCTCTATTTCTTCTTTCTCATCTTCACTTTGAACATTTTACTGAGCTTCTCCTTGAACCACCTCATTCACATTCCATTCTTTCTCTTGTTCAAACACAATGAAAGGATTTGACGATGTTGTCGCCACATTATTTCATTTTTTCATTTGAACTTTATTTCTAGCAATAGGTCCCTTATTTCCCTTCCTTCTTTGGGTTTCCATTTCTCTTTAACAGGCAGATTTTGTTCAGGTCTTGAGGATGAAGTTTTTCCATGCAATCCCTTGCAAAATGACCATAATCATGGAAGCAACTCCATTTAAATGGAATTTTCTCATAGTACATAATCTATCTATGTTTCCATTACCCTAGGGTTAAATTAACTTATGTTGGAATCCCTTTCTCCAGATCCACCTCCACACAAATATTTGCACATGAAAACTATGACCCCTTTGGCTCTGCTTTATCAATATATTTACTAACCCCATTGCTTATCACCCTTAAGCAATCAACGCTCAAACAAGGCAAAAGAAGGCGTGGAAGTTTCACCCACACTGAGATGGATGTTCAGACATATTCATCTGGATTAAATTCCAAAGTCTATTTATTTAAATACATCCCACAAGAACCAAGAAAATAAGGACCATTACGGAAAATCACATCCCTATCTTCTCGCAACTCAAAAAATAAAGCAAAAAACCCATTTTCCACTACATAAATTGCAATATTGCCTTTCATCTTATCCTTCCAATTACTCTCACTTCATGATTCAATTGTTCTTGGGGAAGGCTGCATGCTCATCAATTTTTCTACCATTGTCGGCTCAGAATATGGCAACGTGGTTTGTTTTGCCCCAACAGGAAGTGCAATGTTTCAAACTTCATCATTCCTTTTCACAAATTTGGAATGATGCTCCACAGGTTTATTGACGTTTTGGCAGGGAGGTCAGTAGAGCCCAAAACTCTGATGCCTCATATTCCTGTTGAGAAATGGCAACGAGAAATTCCATTTTAATTTGTCCTTGAATTAAATTCGAATTCTATTCTCATAGCAACTTAAAATAGTTAAATTACGTTTATTAAACTTACTTAACTTAGGAAATTCAAGTTGGAAGTCTTTTGGAAGTAATGTATATGTTCTTCCTACTTTGCAGGAGTCCAGTGTGAGTTAATTGTGAGTTGTAAAATAGAATACTCAGTTTCATGAGTCAGTTCAGTTAAATCAGTTCTCAAACCTGATTGAGAGAACTAATAGTGAGTTAATAGTCAGTGGTGACACTAATGAACTCCACCAGTGCTACTCTAGTTAACTGAATATTTAATCATTAGAAACTCATGCATGTCGATTCTGAGAAAGTCTCAGTTGAGACTAGAGTGTAGGGACAACGTACTATTTGTTTTAGATTTTTCTGAGTTGCACTAATAGTGCATGCATTCAGGAACTGATCCTTGGGGTATTGTGCTATTTTTAGAGGCTTTATTTCCCTTTAAATACAACCTATCCTTATGTTGTGCTATGCAACAACCCCCCCATTTTTATTATATATAATACAAAGAGGGACCCTTTTAAATTGAATTTTTCCCCTCTTTGTGAATAAAATGCCAACTCTTAGAAAATTTTCACTTTTACAAAAGCCCCTTTTTAACCTAAAACATATTAAAATCCTCTTCTCAAATCACATGATTCTTGAGTACCAAAGTTAAGCACATTCAAAAAAATATCGATATGTGACATACGATTAAACTTTGTATGCGACATCCAGATCACATATCACACATTGGAGGATATTATGTTAAGAGCTTAATGGTTACCTATCAAAGCCCCGATATTGCGATCTTGCTATTTTATGATATCACATATCACAGATTGTAGGATCATCAATAAAGTTTCATTCATGCTCTAGCTTAAATATCTGATGTGACAGATTTGACAGATGTTTAATAAGTGTTTTTGAGTTGGGCACAAGTTAGGTGATAATGATTTAATACGGTTATCATCCCTATGCATGTAATCATGGTGTTCATTATGGTTGATTAATGATGAACTCGTTCTTGGATCTTTTCTCACAAAATTCAGTCATTTCATCAAATCTTTTATTTTATGCAACAATTAATTGTTGTTGGTTCTAATAGGAACTCTGCTCAAACGAGGTCCATTCGAAAGGTGATACAGAAGCATACCAAGCAGTCTATCATAGAAACTGAACACACAGAGATGTCATCCATCTTTACAGATATAGTATGCATTACATATGGAGGTGCCACTACATGGCAGACTATCTATACTACGCTGGAGAATGAAAACCCTAAAGTAACAGACGTTCAGCCAACCAATGACAACACAGAACCGTTAGAAGTGCAGTTCAAAGATGTTGTGTGCTCTTTCCTTCACCGAATAGCAGCAAGGGCTAGGCTCTTGCCATACACAGATATGATAAGATGGGTAGTAGAGAATACAAAAGTAGAAGACAGACTTATCAAGACAACTAAAAATTAGTCTTGGGTTCTTTCAGAGCCGAAGATTTACAACAAATGTAAAAGCTACCTAATGCCCAGGACATCTACGAGAAATAATTTTTTGTAAAGTTTGTAAAGGAAAACGAAGACCCATTTCAAATGATACATGAATAAAGGAGAAGAGACAATAAATTCAAACAAGACAAAGCGGGTATGTACCCCATTGCTTCTTTAGCCAATCCCTATAATTTTGCAGCCTCTATGCTATGTAGATTGTATGACCTCCCTAATAATTCTAAGTTCTCGATCAATTGGGTTCCTTTAATTGAGGCTTGTGTTAATTCGCATGAATTGGGAAACCATTCCGTTTGAGAATTTGGCCAAAGAGATTACTGAATATCGCCAAACTAGGGCTGCCTCCTCTAGAGCAATTCCCCAATTCTTCATGTCCACATATGTCTTCGATGCCATTTGTTTCTGCACTCATTTTCCAACCATGGGTTCGAAATCGACTACCAATGATCCTACTCCTATTTTCCTAAGTTATAAGCAAATATGGGAACAAGATTATATTCCACATTTTCACCAATTATGCTAGGGAGTTATTCTTCCCTTACATCAGTTAATTTTTAATAGAAGATGTTTGAGATTCACAAAAGAAGATATCACAGACCTCCAAGCAATTGGAAGGTATTTTCTTGAAGAGTACTTCTCTTATATCAGGATATTTGGTAGCCAAGCTTTCCCACATGTCCTCCCTATGTATGTATCGGATAAACTATTGGCAAGAGAAGTATCATACCAAACAGTAGGAAATGGCCTCACAAAAACATTGAAGGAAATGAAGAAATCATTACGGCCAAATTTTCCCCTTCAGTGTGGGTCATTTACCCTTCTTAACTATGGTCATGCATGTAAAGAGTATCATAATATGTAGTTATTAAAGCTCCATGTTCTAGTGGCAAGGCTTTTTGATCCACAACAAATAGAAAACAAATTCACCCTTTCAGTTAAGATCAAACCTGTAACTCATACAGTTGATGAGTTTGAAGATTTGTTGGAATCTGCCGAGGACTTTGAACAGATTCTGAATGCAGCCAAGACAAAGTTCGACCTAGAGAAATTCAGAAGATTCTAGGAGTTTAGAGGACAAAGGTTAGAATACCTCCCACAAGAATTTTGGATTACTGATCATAGAATTGAAACCAAGTCTCAGAAGCATAATAAGCCAGACACATCACGAGAGCAGGAAGCAGAAATAGATGAATTAGAAAATCTGTGGGATGCATTCAATGAAAAACTACAGGATACCCCTAAGCTATCATCAACACAAGAAACAACAGGATTTCAGACCCCACCAGGGAAAATAGAAGTAGTGACCATGGAGGTCCAAAAAATGAGTTTCCAAGATACAGAGGTAATCCCTGCAGATCCATTACTGAAATTGCCTTGAATGTAACAAATATCCCTAATCTAGACGTATTTTACAACCCTCTTCATAAAGCTATTGTAGAAAGACAGAGGAAGAGGAGGAGAACTGCAACTCCTTCAGAACATGAATTTATGGATGTCATGTGGAAAGACACACAAATAAATATGACTGAAAATTTGACTCAGCTATCTCAATTTGCCGAAGCTTATGCTACAACAACAATCAACAAATCAACCGAAGTCTCTGTTTTGATTAAAGAAAAGGATGACCAGATCACATTATTACTGCAACAGTTAGATGAATAAAGAGCTAGTGCGAACCGTCAAGCAGAGGAACAACTGCATAAGCTACAACAGGATATAGAAGTACTGATAATAAGTCATGAAAATGAATTATTTGCTAAAAACAAACAAATCCAGGAGCTAAACAGTGACCTAGAAAAGTACAAGGATATTCCTATGGTGGAGGAATTTATTAATGAGGCTTTGACACTGAATACTTTACTGACAAAGCAAAAATAGCTCTTCCTCCAACGTATATCAAATATCATTCCACCTCTGAATACTAGTGAACAATTAACAAACATCATTATTGATCAAAGAATTGAGTTCAATGAACTCCATTCTAATATCTCTGATTATATTGAGTGGCAGGATTCAAATGAAGGGAAAAGGTCAAGTCTCCCGAAGATCAATGAAAGGCATAAGGATATTTTATTCACTGATTGGGACTCACAGGTGAAACAGGATGAACTAGCAATAGCCAGAGCATCGGGTATTTGAAAAAGCATTGTCCAAACAATAAATCACATGTTGCACACATCCAACCTCATAAAGGAGAGTGATCCAAAAAAAATTCTTGATCTTAAAGCATTAGACGAGAATTAGAAGAATAAGAGTCAGCTACAGAAAGGAAAATTTGAGGGTCTATCAAAAATCGATTGGGAAGCAGTATGGAAACTTCTGGTCAAACCACACAGTCAAATCATGACCTTGAATTGCTCTTTGGATTCAGTAGAGAGAATGTTGTCACCTTTACATGATGCTATATTTGCAGGGCAGTTGAGAACACAATTCGGGATCCCACCACAAGTCAGGCCAATGTTTGACATTTGTTAGCTGAGAGGCAAAGTTGGTAGTGGTGATTAATCAATACAGACCTGAGTCATTTTTGAGCAATTTTATTTTTGGAAAGTTGGATACTAGGAACGAGGAAGGTTGTTTGAAACCTCCTCATAGATGTTTTGTATAAGTTATTTTTAGTTAATTAAGAATAGTATTTAAGTCGTTCTCATGCATTTAGAGAAGGCTTCAGAAATTTATTAAGAACATTTACAAAGAATGCACTATTGTAAGTTCATAGATGCCTTGATGGAATCATGGAACATTTTCTTTTCAATCAAATATCTTTTTATTATTATCACTGTTGATGCACTATTGTATTATTTGGGATGCTTATTGGTAGAAGATTGATTATGGCCTATTGTCATTGGTCAAATGATCAGAATGACACACATATGATACTATTATCATGTTTTCTAAATCTTTGTTCTAGTATTAGTGATAAGTTCATCTTTCATGAATTATGTATGAAATCTGTCATCTCTGTTTAAAGTATCAGTTGCACTATTGTATGATATCATAATAGAGAATGGTCTGTTTTATATGTGATCATTAGAATATGCGATATGTTTTTCACAATTCTTTTGATTAACTATTTTCTCAAAGGAATTATCTTACAATATATTAACTCTATATAGTCTGCGATTGATCTATATCATCATATATTACATAGATATCTTTTTATATCGCATAAAACCAACAATACCTCGGGTTAGATTAAAATAGATTTAATTCAAAGTTTTGCATCTTAGAATAAAGCTGTGTTAATTTCTAGTTATTCTTTTGCAAATCATCAGAAAAAATCCCACAAATCATATAAACCCAAAACATTGGGAAACTAGTCCCATCATATCCAGTCAAAGCCACTATCCCAAACGGAAAAGGAGTTGCTCTAAGGTCCAGACCGGGTGGTTATCTCCCTTTTTGTTGCCACATATTTCTGAGGCCTCAACATTTTTGGCGCTAGAAGGAGGGCCCTGACTATGAATGGCATATAAATCTAAATCTCAAACTCGAAGCCTTCACAAGAGTCAATCCCCCTCAAAAAATCCTACAGCTGCTCGATCACATTCTAAGTCACCTACTCAGAAATCAGAAGTCGTGGAAACTCCCCCCTCATCTCCTAAAGTATCTTGACACTTACCTTCTTCAGATTATACTCCAGAATCTCCTGATGTTCTGTCCTTAGTTCATAAACTAGAACGAATATCTATTTATGCTGAGAAGCCTGATAAACCAAAAGCTTCTAAAGAAAGTATTACTTCTCTGTTCAGAGAAATTGGGATCCTAACGCGATCAAAAAGTGATAAACTCGGAATACCTCCCTTTGAGTTTCCAATACATTCACAGCATAAGAAAATTCCTGTGTCTAGATCTAAGTTAGATACAAGAGGTCACATCAAATTCCCTTCCATTTACTTCTTCATTCACTACACCTCCATTCACATCCTCTCATCTGTCCATTTCTTCTACTCAAACAATTAGTGATACCACAAGTAGTACTAGTCCAGTTGTAAGTTCCACATCCATACCCAATACTTCTAGATCTGCTTCTATATCTTCTCAAATCCTAACTCAAGCCATGGATAATCACCCAACCCACATCTTTTTCCTGATCATCCAAAGAAATGGTTACACAAATACAATCCAGATGATAGTTTTCCTGCTGAAGAACACATCAACAATTTTATGTTGGCCATGAATTTGAATGGGGTTGCACATGAAGATATTGTAGTGAATTTGAATGGGGTTGCACATGAAGATATTGTAGTAATATTGTTTCCCTATACTCTTAAAGGATCTGCAGTATCCTGGTAATTTTATCTTCTAGCAGGAACTATAATAGACTGGGTAACTTTTGAACAACTGTTTCTTGCAAAATTTGGAGATGATAGAACTGTGGCATCATTAATCAATGCTCTCTCTAACCTATAAACAAATTCAGGTGAAAGGATCAAAGATTTCAACTCCAGTTTTAACAAGTTATTAAACAAAATCCTAGTTGCTTCTAAACCTTCTGTTGATGTACAAATATAGTGGTACATTTCTAGTTTACCTTCTAATATAGCCATTTTTGTAGATAGAGTTGGTAAGGCTACTCTCTTAGAAAACATGAAAGAAGCCCTGTCTGTAGAAAAGAAAATTTTAGCCTTAGAAAAACAATCTGGGATGGAAGATAAGAAATCTAAAAAAGTGACTTTTAGCCAAGAATCGAAGAAGAAAACCCCAAAGGATCCATTCAATCATGAAGGTCTTCAAAAAGTATTGAAAACTATGTCAAATGATATGACTGAAATAAAGAAACAAGTAGTTGAATCTTCAGTTCCTTAGAAACCATATCACCCATACAATAGAAGTCCTGCTTTGCCCTCTTAGCCTCCGAATGTGATTTTAAGTGCCAAATCAGATCAAGATATTGAAGACCCCTCAACAACTGAAGAAGAAACAGAGCCTGAAGAAGAAGTAGAATTGAATGGGTTATGGGACATTATTCTCCCCACCGAAGAAGAAAGAGAGGCTATTCCCACATCTACAAGGAGAAAAATATCTGCTGACTCAACTGTACCAATTCAGAAACATAAATCTCCTCCCACAAAGGAGAAAATAGTGAATAAAAAATCTAAAACTGTTCAAACTGATCCTATTCCCCTACATACTTCTAAAACTTTGATAGTTTCAGATACAGTGGAATACAATATAGTTGAATGCATGAGAAATACAAAAGAGAACATTTCATTACATGAAATGACGAAACACAAAAAGTAGCAGAAAATCTTACTGAGAGAACTTAAGGCAGTTCCTGTAGATCCCATACCACCACCGGTTATAGCCCAAGTTAACAAAGATATGGGAAAACCCCCGTCACCTTCGAACAAGGTAAAACCAAATGATCTTGTGTTGATTGGTGATAATCTAAGTCTCACACTCCTCCTTTCCTTTTTACCTATGAAATTTTTAATAAAAATGTTCATAATTGTCTCATCGATTCAGGAGCTTCTTCGAATATCATGCCAAGATTCGTGTGCGCGATACTTAACATTACCCCTCAAAAGTCTGTTGTGCATATAGTCCAATTGGACAGAACAAAAGTCGAGGTTGTTGGAGAAATGTTATCAGTATCGATTAGATTATCATCCAACCTAAAGGTGCTGCAAGTAATTGATGTATTAGTGGCAGACATCCCTAAATTTTATGGTCTTATTTTAAGCAGGGATTGGTTTGAGAAACTACATGGATATTTCGCAACCAATTGGTCACACATGTGGTTACCGTATAATGGAAAACCAAATCAAATTAGAGTTGATCGCGAAAAATTTATGAAACATACAGTCACTGAATTAGAAGGACCAAACGAGCCTGTGATGTTTTCTAATAATATTATTGAAAATTATTCTGTTGAATCATCCCTTGGCTCATTCAATGCCCAAATCTTACCCTTCCCAAAAAATACTGTTACCTCTCAGATTGAAATTTTTTCTCAATCAGACACTTCTAAATTTATTAATCTTAGTAATAAAACTTTAGATCATTCTTTATTCTGGACTCTATACTTTGACAATTTAAAATCAGATGATGGTGTAGGAGCAAGTTTCATTTTAATCAATCCGCAAGGAGAGAGAACAATGCTAGCTTGCAGACTTGAATTTCAATGCAGGAATAATACTGTCGAATATGAAGCATTGATTCAAGGCCTATACAAAGCCATTGGATAAAACGTTAAATATTTGCAGGTATATGGGGACTCTGAAATAATTGTTAAGCAAGTTAGGAACACAATCCATTGTATTTCTGGACACCTGAAACATTATCAAGCATTAGCTCAGAACCTCACTTCTCATTTCACTGCATTTAATATTTCAACAATCCCTAGGTTACAAAATGCAAGTGCTGATTTACTTGCCAATGTAGCATCTAAATTGATACCGTCAGAAGAATTTAGTCCAGATAGATTTTCGATTGAGTTGATTTTTAGGCCTTCCATTCCCGATAACATAACAAATTGGAGAGTGTTTAATGATGATACAAATATAATCGACTTTCTTTCATCAGATGGATCTTATGAAGGTCAAATCGTAGACGAACATGAAGATGACCTATAGATTGAAAATACACAAGATGCAAATCCAATCCCCAAATCTGTAGTCAAGATGGAAGATCTCTATGATTTAAAATATAGGTTTATAAAGACTACCAATTCAAAAACACAGAGTTATACTCTAAGATTTGAGTTCATTAATCTTGGTACACCTGATAAACCTCAAAACATAAACCTAGGATTGGGCTTAACACCCGATGAAAGGATGTCATTCATTAAATTGCTAAGAAAATATAAAAGTGTCTTTGCCTGGGATTATTCATATCTCAAAGCATATGATACTTCTATAATGCAACATACTATACCCATGATTTCAAATGACAAGCCTGTCCAACAGAAGCTTAGGAAGATCCACCCAAACTTGGAAAGTCAAATTAAGTCTAAACTCAATAAAATGCTCAAAGCCAAAATCATTTTCCCTATTAGACATTCAAAATGGGTGTCAAACATGGTTTCTGTGAGGAAAAAGAATGGAGATATTATGATTTGCATAGATTTTAGAAATTTTAATAAAGTTTGCCAAAAAGATAATTTTCCTTTGCCTACTATGGAGCAGATTTTGCGATCAGTTGCAAGTTCTAAATTCATGTCTTTTCTTGATGGATTTTCAGGTTACAATCAGATTATGGTTCATCTAGATGATAGATTAAAGACTAGATTTAGAACAAAGTGGGGAACATATGCATATCAAAAGATGCCATTTGGATTGATTAATGCTAGTGCTACATTTCAACGTGCTATGGACATAGCTTTTAGAGGACTAATCAACAATTCAGTTGTAATATATTTAGATGACATCATTGTCTATTCTAAAAATAGAAACAACCATATTAGTCACCTAAAACAAATCTTTGAGAGATGTGAGAAATTTAGAATTTCTTTGAATCCTAAAAAAGCTTATTTCGCCTTGGTAGAAGGTAAATTATTAGAATTTGTGGTATCTATGAAAGGAATCTATATCGATCCCGATAGGATTCAAGAAATTGAAAACATTCCCCTCCCACATAACAAAAAAATGATGCAATCATTTTTAAGACAAATTAATTTTGTAAATAGATTTATTCCTACTTTTTCTCAAATTGTCTTACCCCTACAGTCAATGATCCAAAAAAATTCAACTTTTAAATGGGGAAAAGACGAGAAAGATTCTTTTGAGTTGATAAAGAAAGCCATCATTGAGGCTCCTTCCTTAACAACTCCCAATTTTCTGAAACCATTTGTATTAGACACATTCTCTTGTGATACCTCTTATGCGATAGTTTTGACACAACTAAATGATCAGACGTTGAAGC
Organism: Pinus tabuliformis; assembly: GCA_031772625.1. Classification (NCBI taxonomy): domain Eukaryota; kingdom Viridiplantae; phylum Streptophyta; class Pinopsida; order Pinales; family Pinaceae; genus Pinus; species Pinus tabuliformis. Next base: position 1,394,614,909 of record CM062819.1, on the reverse strand, counting down.
ACCTATTTCATTCTTTAGTTCTAACTTACAAGGTGCTGAGCTCAATTATTCAGCTGTGGATAAACAAGCCTTTGTTGTATTTAAAACATTTCAGATCTTTCCTCCTAAAAACACACACTAAGATAATAGTCCCTTACCCCACTGTAAGGCATTTGTTAATCCAACGAGAAGTAGGAGATAAGAGAGCAAATTGGGTAAATGCACTTCAGGAATATGATGTAGAAATACATCCTGCTAAAATGATTAGAGGTCAAGGTTTTTGCAGAATGCTAACCAAAGCCTCTAATTTAACAACATAGGACGCCCAATCTACTGAAGTGAAATTATTTGAGGTAAGCCTCAACGATTCTGAATCGTAATATGCTGATTTGATATTTTTCTTGAAAAATGGACATGCTCCATTATATCTCAATTATACAGCTAAGTGTGCTCTAAGGCTTAAAGAAAATCAATATTAATTAATTGATAATGTGTTGTTTAGAAGAAACTATGATGTTGTATTATTAAGATGTTTAGAGAAACTTGAAGCTGAAAAGGTAATGCAGGAATCATACGATGGGCCAGCTGGAGGTCATTTCGGAGGAAATACCACAACACATAAAATTTTTCATGCCGAGTACTGTTGGCCAACCCTTTTCAAAGATGCACATGAATATTTGAGGAAATGCAGAGTATGTCAAAACGCAGTAGGAAGAGAAAGGAAAGCAACACTCCCGTTGCAACCAGTAAATATACAACAACCATTTGAACAATGGGGGTTAGATATTATTGGTGAAATAACTCCAACCTCCTCCAAACAGCATAAGCATACTCTAACTGCAACTAATTATTTTACAAAGTGGGTAGAAGCTATTCCATTAAAGGTAGTTAACACCCAAAACATTATGGATTTTATTGATCAGTTTACAGTTACTAGGTTTGGTCTCCCATCAACCTTAATGTTTGATAATGCATTTTACTTCTCCGGAAATGATATGGTAGAGTTTTCTTTGAAAATAAGTTTTTAAACTCAAATACTTAGCTAACTATTATCCGCAAGGTAACAAATTAGATGAATCTACAAACAAGAACTTGATTAGAATTATCAAATGGATTGTAGAGAAAAATCATAAGAATTGACATAAAGCACTAATATTTGCTCTTTGGGCAGATAGAATCACTCAGAAGGCCTCAATAGGTACTTCTACATTTATATTAGTTTATGGGAAATAAGCAATTCTACCCACAAACATAACAATACCATCTCTTGCTTTAGTTTAGTTTATTGATGAAAACCATTTTTCTTCTCTTCAACTTAGACATGGTTAAATCCTTAAATTAGAAGAACAGAGGGAGAAAGCCAAAGCAATACATGCTCATCATCAACAGATAGTTAAAGCTTCATTTGATACAACATCCACCACCCAAAGAACTTTTGAAATTGGAGATCTTGTTTTGAAACGGGATAAGGCACATGAGGAAAAAGGTAAACATACCAAATTCCAAATATTGTGGCTTGGACCATTTCAAATCATGGAGAAATTAGGCCCATCCACCTTTTCGTTACAAGATTTGTTGGGTAGAAAAGACTCTTTACCTGTAAACGGGAAAATTCTTAAAAATACTTTTCTTAGAAGTTAAACGTTAGTTTTAAAATTTTAAGTTATAGGAAAATAAAGATTGAATATTATCTCTTTTGGCTGTTCAAAATTTTAAATTTCTCCCCGGATGCGGGTGGTAAGATCAGTGTAAATTCTCAAGCGAGCGAGGAGGGCAGTTGGCGACCTGGAGTCTGCGATGATTAATTGCATGGCAGAGCATTTATGTCCCTTAATACCTCACTTGGCTCACGGCAGGCGGGGTTTGTTTATCAAGATGGTTAATAAGCTCAACAAGGCAGTTCTCAGGATTACGACATTCCTTTGGCAGTGCTCTGGCAATTACGCTCCTGAGAGAAGTGTTACGCGTGCTCCTGAGGCAGAGTGGCGCGTTTGGAAACCTCCCTGGTTCCATAGGCGCAGACTCTTGGCCAACTCCATCACCTGGATCACAACGCATACGCTTTGCATCTGGTATGATTACTATCTGGTTTTTTGGTTTCTTTATGGTGTAGCTCACGTCTCTGCTTGTGGGTCGGTCGATTATCTTCAATTTGGACCAACATTTGAAGGTTTAAGGATAGAGCTAGAAGTTCAGAGTCTTAATTGTGTAAAGTCTTTCCGAAGCGTTCAATCCTCCGGATACTGGTATATTTGGTGTTTGCTGGGCTTTCACACCCATAATCTGGTTCGCCCCCTTGCAATGGCTCCCCGACAGCGCGGAATTCCCCGAAGAGGTAGCAATTATGGTGGTCGTGGGGGTAATAGGGGCAGAGGAGAGCCTATTCCTCCCTGTATCGTCCCGCTCACCTCCAAATCTCCGTCATCCCCTTCCTCTGAACATTCTGGTCCTCCTTTGCATAGCTCCCTTCACTCCTGTCGGTTCAAATTCAAAAGCAAACTGCACAAGCCCACCATCTCTGCCCTGCTCACTGTCATTTTTTCTGAGGAAGAAGAGGACTCCTCAAGCTTAGAGGAATACATCAGGGGCAGTCCTCTCTCTCACAGTCCCAGTAATTCGCATGAAAATGAAGCTGGTGACATTCTCAATGCCCCAGACCCGCTTCAGACCGAAGAGCAACGTGAGGATTCGCCCTTGCATTCAACTTCTGATGCTGATGATATCATTCCTTGCGCTCCAGCATCTTCCTCAGGCAATATGTTACACATGATGTCTCTACCGGAGCGAGCAGAAAAGGATAAAGAGAAGAACATGGGGGTCGAATGGGTCAGTTCCACCGACTGCAATATGGAAGCAGATGAAGACATGCCACCTCAGGCCTAAGCTTTCAATCTCAACAGGAAGTCTCAGAATGAAGGTTTTGTTTTTGAACTCGCGCACAGTGGTCTTTCTCCAGTTTTCTCACTATGGCTCACTACAATCTTCCAGCTTATAAGTGGTTTTCTCTAGTCTTTTGTAATAGTCTCAGAAATGTTGTATGGCGGGAAAAGCAGGATGTTCTATTTTGGGGTTATTGTATTTTGAAAAGTGCCTTATGGATTGTAATCAGATACTTCAGTGCTGCATGCAGCAGATTTTGTGATAGAGGGCTGGCTGTTGCCCCCTCAGAGGTCTACACCTCTCTGTAAATATTTTTTACCTTTTTTAATAGATAGACTTTACTTAGAAAAAAAAAAAAATTTAAATTTCTGATAATTTATTTGATTTTTCTTGCTTCTATAAAAAAGAGAAGAGGATGATTATAAATATGATATTTAAATAAACCTTATTTCTTTGGGAAAATTTTGAATTTACTGAAGACATTTAGTTTATGAAAAGGCTCTTGATTTTATAAAGTATAGATGATTTTGTACCAGTCAAGAAAAGAACCAGTAACTTAGCAAGGGTTCTTTGCAAAAAGGTATTTACCAACTCTATAATTATCATCCATAAGTCTTAAATGAGCCAATGATTCACCCCATCTTATAAAATTTTCTTTTTCACAATGTATTTAAAAATATTCTAAACTTAAAAGATAATGACTCTCATCATGAGCTTGTTTATCATGATCATAGGAAAATAATTTAGACTGATATTACCAAGTTTGCATATCATAACAGGGTAATAGTTCTTGATTGAAACAATCAAAAGACAAGGGGTCTCATCACGAGCAAGCTTGTTTATTTTAAATTACAACCAGTGACTGACATTGTTACCATCAGGTCACCAAGCTTGGACAATGGCTTTTAAGGATATTTAAAGTAAAAATGTACCATAAAAAAAAACTAGTCCCAAGTAAGAGGACAATGAATAAAATTTTTATTAAATTTTGAAATTAGGAATCAATTTTGGATGGGACTATGAATCATTGTTGGTTAAAAGATAACCCTGTCGAGGCTATGAACGCCTGCTAGTGGCAAAGTCTCTATCTATGATAAATAAGTAAAAATCTATAAAGCCAATTTTAAGAGAATACCAACTTTATCTTTATAAACCTAAGTATTGATTGGTACATACATTTATGTTTTATTACCTAAAGAGTTGAATAATAAAAGAAGTGAGATAGGTAAATACTTTATATTCCATAGAAACACTGTTTAATTTATGAATCATACAAATTCTTACTTTTTCACAACTTTTCTCGTTTTGAAAGTTTGAGAAATGTCAAAGAAACTAATTAGAGATAGTTGGTTCTCCCAAGTGAATCACCAATTGTTGTGCTATGCAACAACCCCCCCCATTTTATTATATATAATACAAATAGGGACCCTTTTAAATTGAATTTTTCCCCTCTTTGTGAATAAAATGCAACTCTTAGAAAATTGTCACTTTTCCAAAAAACCCCTTTTTAACCTAAAACATGTTAAAATCCTCATCGTAAATCGTAAATCGTAGGATTCTTTAGTACCAAAGTTAAGCACATTAAAAAAAATACCAGTGTGCGACTTACGATTGAACTTTGTATGCGACATCCCAATAGCATATTTCACATCAGAGAATATTATGTCAAGAGCTTAATGGTTACCTATCAAAGCCCCAATATTGCGATATCTCGATATTGTGATCTTGCGATTTTGCGATATTGCATATCGTAGATCGCAAGATCCATCAATAAAGTTTCATTCGCACTATAGCTTAAATATCCGATGCGACGGATTTGACAGATGTTTAATAAGTGTTTTTGAGTTGGGCACGAGTTAGGTCAGAATGATTTAATACAATTATCATCCCTGTGCATGTAATCATGGTGTTCGTTATGGTTGATTAACGTTGAACTCGTTCCCGGATCTTTTCTCACAAAATTCATTCATTTCATCAAATCTTTTATTTTACGAAACAATTAATTGTTGTTGGTTTTAATAGAAACTCCACTCAAATGATGTCCATTCGAAAGGTGATGCAGAAGCATACTAATCAGTCTATCACAGAAATTGAAAACACAGAGATGTCTTCCATATTTATAGATACAGTACGCGTTGCAGATGGAGGTGCAACTACATGGCAGACTATCTATACTATGCTGGAGAATGACTATCTATACTATGCCGGAGAATGAAAACCCTGAAGTAACAGACATTTGGCCAACCGTTGACAACATAGAACCATCAGGAGTGCAGTTCAGAGACGCTGCGTGCTCTTTCTTTCACCGAATAAAAGCAAGGGCTAGGCTCTTTCCATACACAGAAATGATAAGATGGGTAGTAGAGAATACAAAAGTCGAAGATAGACTTTTAAAGACAACTAAAAATGCAGTCTTGGGTTCTTTCACAGTCGAAGATTTACAAAAAATGTACAAGCTACCTGATGCCCAAGACATCTATGACAAACAATGTGTTGCAAAGTTTGTAAAGGAAAACAAAGACCCATTTCAAATGATACAGGAATGGAGGAGAAGAGAAAATAAATTCAAACAAGATAAAGCGGGTATGTACCCCATTGCTTCTTTGGCCAATCCATATAATTTTGTAGCCTCTATGCTATGTAGATTGTATGGTCTCCCTGATAATTCTAAGTTCTTGATCAATTAGGTTCCTTTAATTGAGGCTCGTGTTAATTATCACATTATAAATTGGGAAACCATTCTATCTGAGAATTTGGCCAAAGCGATCACTGAATATCGCCAAACCAGGGTTGCCTCCTCTAGAGCAGTTCCCCAATTCTTCATGTTTGCATATGTCTTCGATGCCATTTGTTTCTACGCTCATTTTCCAACCATGGGTTGGAAATGGAATACCAATGATCCTACTCCTATTTTCCTAAGTTATAAGCAAATGTGGGAACAAGATTATATTCCACATTTTCACCAATTATTCCAGGGAGTTATTCTTCCCTTACATAAGTTAATTTTCAACAGAAGATGTCCGAGATTCACAAAAGAAGCTATCACAGACCTCTAAGCAATCAGAAGGTATTTTCTTGAAGAGTCCTTCTCTTATATCAGGATATTTGGTAGCCAATCTTTCCCACATGTCCTCCCTATGCATGTATCAGATAAACTATTGGCAAGAGAAGTAGCATACCAAACAGTAGGAAATGGCCTCACAAAAACATTGAAGGAAATGAAGAAATCCTTACGGCCAAATTTTTCCCTTCAGTGTGGGTCATTTACCCTTCTTAACTATGGTCATGCATATAAAGAGTATTAGAATATGCAGTTATTAAAGCTCCCAATTCTACTGGCAAGGCCTTTTGATCCACAACAAATAGCAAACAGATTCACCCTTTTAGTTAATATCAAACCTATAACTCATACAGTTCATGAGTTTGAAGATTTACTGGAATCTGCCAAGGAATTTGAACAAATTCTGAATGTAGCCAAGACAAAGTTTGACCCAGAGAAATTCAAAAGATTCCAGGAGTTTAGAGGATAGATGTTAGAATACCTCCCACAAGAATTTTGGATTACTGATCATAGAATTGAAACCAAGTCTCAGAAGTAGAATAAGCCAGGCACGTCACGAGAGTAGGAAGTAGAAACAGATGAATTAGAAAAGTTGTGGGATGCATTCAATGAAAAACTACAAGATACCCGTAAGGTATCATCAACACAAGAAACCACAGGATTTCAGACCCCACCAGGGCAAATAGCAGTAGTGACCACTGAAGGTCCAAAAACGAGTTTCCAAGATACAAAGGTAATCCTTACAGATCCAACTACTGAAATTGTCTTGAATGTAACATATATCCATCCTCTAGATGTCTTTTCAGCCCTATTCATAAAGTTGTTGTGAAAAGACAAAGGAAGAGGAGGAGAACTGAAACTCCTTCAGAATGTGAATTTATGGATGTCCTGTGGAAAGACACACAAATAAATCTGATTGAACATTTGACTCGGCTATCTCAATTTACGGAGCTTATGCTACAACAAAAATTGACAAAGCAATTGAAGTCTCTGTTTTGATTAAAGAAAAGGATGACCAGATCACATTATTACTGCGACAGTTAGATGAAGAAAGATCTAGCGCAAACCGTCAAGCAGAGGAGAAGTTGCATAAGCTACAACATGATATAGAAGTACTGAAAATAAGTCATGAAAATGACTTATCTGCTAAAAGCAAATAGATCCAGGAACTAAAAATTGACCTAGCAAAGTACAAGGATATTCCTACTGCATAGGAACTCATTAATGAGGATTTTACACTGGATACTTTACTGACAAAGCAAAAGAAACTCTTCCTCCCACATATATCAAATATCATTCCACCTCTGAATACTAGTAAACAATTAACAAACATCATTATTGATCAAAGAATTGAGTTCAATGAACTCAATTCTAAGATCTCTGATTACATTGAATGGCAGGATTCAGATGAAGGGAAAAGGTCAAGTCTCCCAAAGATCAATGAAAGGCATAAGGATATTCTATTCACTGATTGGGACTCACAGGTGAAACAGGCCGAACTAGCAACAGCCAGAGCATCAGGTATTTCAAAGCATTATCAAAACAATAAATTACATGTTGCACACATCCAACCTCATAAAGGAGAGTGATCCAAAAACACTTCTTGATCTTAAGGCATTAGACAAGAACTGGAAGAATAAGAGTTAGCTACAGAAGGGAACAATTGAGGGTCTATCAAAAATCAACTGGGAAGAAGTATGGCAACTTCTGGCCAAACCATACAGTCAGATTATGGCCTTGAATTGCTCCTTGGATTTAGTATAGAGAATGTTGCCACCTTTACATGATGATATATTTGCAGGGCAGTTGAGAACACAATTTGGGATGCCACCACAAGTTAGGCCAATGTCCAACATTTGTGAGCTGAGAGGCAAAGCTGGTAGCGGTGATTAATCAATAAAGACCTGAGTCATTTTTGAGCAATTTTATTTTTGGAAAGTTGGATACTAGGAACGAGGAAGGTTGTTTGAAACCTCCTCATAGATATTTTGTATAAGTTATTTTTAGTAATTAAGAATAGTGTTTAAACCCTTCTCATGCATTTAGAGAAGGGTCCAGAATTTTATTAAGATCATTTACAAAGAATGTGCTAACATAAGTTTGTAGATGCCTTGATGGAATCATAGAACATGGTCTTTTCAATCAAATATATTTTTTGTTGATCACTATTGATGCACTATTGTATTCTTTGGGATGCTTATTGGTAGAATATTGATTATGGCCTATTGTCACTAGTCAAATGAGCAGAATGGCACACATCTGGTACTATTATCATGTTTGCTAAACCTTTTTTCTAGTATTAGTGATAAATTCATCTTTCATGAATTATGTATGAAATCTATCATCTCTGTTTAAAGTATCAGTTGTACTATTGTACGATATCAAAATAGAGAATGGTTTGTTTTATATGTGATCATTAGAATATGCGATATGTTTTTCACAATTATTTTGATTAACTATTTTATCAAAGGAATTATCTTACAATATGTTAACTCTATATAGTCTGCGATTGATCTATATCATCATAGATTACATATATATCTTTTTTATATCGCATAAAACTAGCAATACCCCGGGTTAGATTAAAATAGATTTAATTCAAAGTTTTGCATCTTAGAATAAAGCTGTGTTAATTTCTACTTATTCTTTTGCAAATCATCAGAAAAAATCCCCCAAATCATATAAACCCAAAACATTGGGAAATTGGTCCCATCATATCCAGTCAGAGCCACTATCCCAAATGGAAAAGGAGCTACTCTAAGGTCTGGACCGGGTGGTTATCCCCCTTGTTGTTGCCATATATTTCTGAGGCCTCAACACCTTCATAGGAATTACACATTGGAATAGAGATTTGCAGAGCTTGTGAAAAGGCTAAGCTTTGGCCTTGAGCTTGCTTATGAGTTGGAGATTGAATTTGCTGAGTGCTAGGATTGTTCTAGAGAGAACAAGCATTGTAATTTCATCTTGATTTTCCGGATTAACACAAAATAGATAGTGGAGTTTTGAGTTGTGGCTTTCCTTAGATATTTATTGTGTTATGTGCCTTTGATTCTCTTTGTCTATTGATTATTGTTTTCTCAATGTTTATGGGCTTCTGATGTAAATAGTAGAAGTAGATTCTTGTCGCTTGCTTTAGCAATTTGCATTAGCTTATGAATCTACAGGATTTTCTACATGGTATCAGAGCAAGATTATTTTTTGGGCCGAGAGTTTGTAGAGAATATCTGAAAAAAATTTTGCAAAATTTTCAGACACAAATTACATATATGGATTCCTTGGGAAAAGATACCCAAATTCAAAAAATAAATCGGCTGAATCGAAGTTCGGATGAAGGAGATATCGCTGATTTAAAATCAACTATATAGAGGAGATTTCGAAGTTTTGAGTTTCTGGGTTACAGGTGAAAGTCAAATTTGCAATGCATACTTTAGGATTGACAGATGGTGTTCCATGGGTTGAGGCTTGAGTATGCCTTGTAAGGAAGCTCAAATTTCATAGCCTAGAGGGACAAGACGAAGGTTGTGCTAGAGGATAATGGCTTAAAGGAATTTGTTGAGAAAGCAATTCCTAAGCCAATAGCTACTGATGCATAGAACTTAGCCGAGTGAAAAAAGTGTGTGGCGAAGGCAAGGAAGATAATCCTTGAGGGAGTTTGAGATCATATTTTCTCGAGTCTCCATGGAAAGGAAACCTTGTGTGCTATGTGGAAAACATTGATGGACTTGTATTAGAATAGCAGTGATCAAAGGAAGTTGGCACTGAAGGATAAACTTCGTAAAATCAAGATGGAGAAAGGAAAGATGATTCCAAAGTGCTTGACCAAGTTCACTCAATGTCGGGATGAACTTGGAAGTGTTGGAATGATGGTTGCTGAGGAGGATATAGTGATCCTTGCTCTTCTTGGACTCCCAAAGAGTTGGCATAGTTATCAGAACTCTTGCCAATTGTCGGGAGAAGCTGCCAGATTGGGAATGACTATGGTCGGATTTGATGTAGGATGAGATCAGGATGAACACCAGGGATGGCTCTTCATCAAATACTGATGATGAAGAGAACTGTGCCTTAGCGATTAAGGCAAGGAAGGGGAAAGTTAAAATTTCTCGTTCCAAATCAAATTCTTATCATGGAGGTAAGAAGAAGGACATGATGAATGTTAAGTGCTTCCATTGTCACAAGATGGGTCACTTTTCTACAAATTGTCCATTGAAGAAGTCCAAGGAAAAGTCCTCAAGAGGAGAAGTGGGTGAGGATTTGGCCTCCCAATTCGAATTTGACTTTTCCCTCATTGCATGCATGACGTCTTCAATGATGGGAAGTATTTGGTACTTAGACAATGGAGATTCTTTCCACATGACTAGTGACAAAGAGTTATTCAATGAACTGGAGGAGAAAGATATCAAGATTCATATCAAGATGGGTGATAACGGTAAGTATAGTGTTACTGGTGTGGTCATTATTACTTTTCAGCGGGAGCATGCGGCTCCACTCACCTTGAAGAATGTTATGCATGTACTCAGACTGACGAAGAACTTGGTATATGTTGCCATGCTTGAAGATAGAGGCTATGATGTGATCTTTTTGAAAGTAATGGAATTCTTTCGACACATAGCCACAGGTCAAGTAAAGATGATAGGGATTCGAGTTCAAAATATCTATAAGATAGAGGTAGAGGATTGTGTTGCTTTGAGTTCAAAAGCGGAAAATATGTTGAGCCGAGACGTTGGCGAGTTGTGGCATAGGAAATTGGGCCACTTGCATCATGGGGCTTTGAAGATATTGCAGTAAATCTCTACCAGTCTTCCCAAAGGTATGATTGAGCAAGTTGATACATGCAAGTGTTGTACTTTGGGAAAATACACAAAGTATTCCTTTGGAGACAGAGACTATCAAGCAAAGTCTATTTTGGAGAGAGTCCACTCAGATGTGTGTGGACCATTCTCGACAGCATCCACAATCAAACACAAGTATTATGTTATATTTGTTGATGACTATTCTCGTAAATGTTGGGTATTTTTTATGTAGAAAAAAGGATCAAAATTTCACAAAGTTTTGTGAGTTCAAAGAATTTTAGAGAAAGAGTCTAGCAAGAAGGTTAAAGCTCTACGAAGTGATAACGATGGTGAGTATGTATCCAATGAGTTTAAGAAATTCTGTGCAGTGGAAGGGATTAAATGAGATTTAATGGCAGCCCATAACCCTCAACGGAATGAGGTTTCGAAGAGGAAAAACAAGAGCATAGTAGGAGCAGCAAGGATGATGTTGGATGATCACGGACTACCACTACATTTGTGGGATGAGGCATGCAACATAGAGGTTTATGTTTAGAACCATAGCCCACATTGGATACTTGAGATGAAGACACCAAAGGAGGCTTATTCTAGTAAGAGGCCAGATGTTGGTCACTTCAGGATTTTTGGGTCATCGGTTTGTTGCCATGTGACCAAAGATGCATGGAAGAATATTGATCCAAAAACAGAGTTTGGGATCTTTGTGGGTTACACTGATACACCCCACAACTATTGGGTGTACATGTCGACCAGTTGGATGACAATGGTTCGCTGGGATATCAGGTTCGATGAGGAGAAGGCCATGCGAGTATCCCTTGAGAGGGAGCTTGAGCTACATGTGGATGAGGATATTTTAGCTCCTAAGGTTGTGTTAGAAAATTATATATTAGGGAGCAATGGAACACATAAAATATTGCAGAAATATAAACACAGAAAACGCATAAAACAAGAGAGACACAGATATACGTGGTTCACCTAGTTTGGGCTACGTCCACGGAGAAACAACTAGTCCTTCCTTTTATATTATCTAGCAAACTGAAGAGATACAACCTACAGTAGATCCGCTATAACACCCTCTTTGCTCTCAATCTCCTCTATCTTCCTCACTCAGAATACAGATATGCATAGACACAATACAATTCCCTCATATATAGTGAGGGGTTGCCTTCTAGGGAAAAAAACCCTAAATTAAACATAACTTCTACCACGAGATCATCCGCCTAATGAACGGCCCAGATTAACTAGAAATTACTAGACTTTTACAAGGCAATTTTACATATATTTTTAGCTTCGGGGGCGTTGCCCCCGAACCCCCCAGGGGACCACTAGCACCCGGAACCCCGTGGGGGGGACAAGTCCGCCCCCGCCCCCCGCACCCCCTTGCGTGGAGGGGTGTACAGTCTTCCTGGGGTATACATCCGACTGAAACCTTTGAATACAGAAGATAATCAGGCTCCACACCCAACAATCTCCCACTTGGAGACTGATTATACCAACTCCACCATTGCTTTATTTGATAGACAATAACTCCACTTTGGACTTGGTTGTTTCTCATCTTCTTCGTCACACTTGAAGACCAATTGAAATTGAGCAGATTCTCAGTTTCTACCTAGTTACAACTTTTGTTAACATATCTGCAACACTCTGGCTAGTGTGTATCTTTTCCAGCTTCAACTGTCCATCTTCCAATGCTGACCGTATGAAATGGTACTTGAACTGTATATGTTTAGTCTTGGAATGAAATGCATAGTTCTTTGCAAGGTGTATGGCACTCTAGCTATCATTGTATAACCTGCCCAACTCCTACTTCTTGCCTAATTCATACAGAAACCTTTGTAACCAAATCATTTCTTTAATAGCCTCTGTAGTAGCAACATACTCTGCTTCTGTTGTTGAAAGTGCAACAACACTTTGGATTTTTGAAACCCAACTGATAGCTGTTCCACCTACAGTGAACACATACCTGTTGTGCTCCTCCTGTTATCTCTATCACCTGCCATATCTGCATCAACATATCCCTGTAGAGAAATTTTTGAACCACCAAAGCATAATGTTTGATTTGTGGTACCTCTCAAATACCTGAGAATCCACTTCACTGCTATCCAATGTTCTTTTCTTGGATTGTTCATGTACTTGCTTACAACTCCCATTGCATGTGCAATATCAGGCCTTTTGCAGACCATTGCATACATTAAGCTTCCAACTGCTGATGCATATGGAACTTTAGACATATGAGCCATTTCTTCCTGAGTCTTGGGAAACGCCTCCTTACTTAATTTGAAATGGCTAGCCAAAGGTATACTAACTGGTTTTGCATTCTGCATATTAAACCTTTTCAACACCTTTTCTATGTACTCACTTTGAGACAATGTTAATTTGCGATTCTTCCTGTCTCTAGTTATTCTCATACCAAGGATTTGTTTTGCAACACCCAAATCCTTCATTGCAAATGAGTTTTCCAATTTCCTTTTGAGTACGTTTATTTCCTGCATGTTAGAACCTGCAACAAGCATGTCATCTACATACAATAACAATATAATATAGCTGCCATCATTTTTCCTTTTGAGATAAACACAATGATCAAAGTGACATCTAGTATAACCTTGTTCAGATATAAACCTGTCAAATTTTAGATACCACTACTTTGGAGCCTGTTTTAAGCCATACAAACTCTTCTTCAACCTGCACATTAGTTTCTCCTTCCCTTTTACCTCATATCCTTGTGGCTGCTGCATATATATCTCTTCCTCCAAATCCCCATGGAGAAAGGTTGTCTTTACATCTAACTACTCAAGATGCAAATCCTCAGCTGCTACTAGACTTAAAATAGTTCTAATTGAAGTCATTTTAACAACAGGAGAAAATATTTCATCAAAATCAATACCTTTCTTCTGTGCAAACCTCTTCACAACAAGTCTAGCTTTGTACCTCTGTTTTCCTCCATCTTCTTCCTTCAGCCTGTAAACCCATTTATTCTGCAATGTTGTTTTACTTGCAGGCAACCTGACTAAGTCCCAAGTCTGGTTATGTGCTAAGGAGTTCATCTCTTCTTTCATGGCTTGCTCCCACTTCTTCCTGGTTTCTACCTACACTTCTTCTTCATAACATTCTGATAATACATAATATAATGAAGGAGAGTATCGTTCAGGGGTCTACTTATCCTGGTAGATCTTCTAACACCACTTTCAGGTGTTTGAAATGCTTGTTGTTGTTGGGGTTGTTGTTCTGGCTGTTGATCATTATGATTTTTAGGCACCATCACTTTTCCTGTGATATCATCAAGCACTATGTATTCTCTGTTTTCTTTTTCTTGTTTCTTTTCCTGCAACTGATTCTTATACAAGACCTTTTCATTGAATATTAATCTCTGCTCCTAATGATTTTGCGATTTTCATAATCATATAAGTGATAACCAAAATCATTAACACCATATCCAATAAAGGTACATTTATTTGATTTTTCCTCAAGCTTTGTTCTATTTTCTTTGTTAATGTGGACAAAGGCTTCTCAACCAAAAGTCTTTAAAAATGAGTAGTTTACCTTTTTACCTGTCCATGCCTCCTCTAGAATACCACCATCCAAGGAACTTGAAGGCCTTCTGTTTATTAGATAAACAACAGTATCTACAGCATTTGCCCAAAATTGTAAAGGAAATCCTGCATGCAATCTCATGCGGCTTGCACGCTCCATGATTGTCCTATTCATCCTTTCTGACACACCATTTTCTTGTGGTGTTCCTGGAACTGTCTTCTCTCTGTGAATTCCATTCTCTGAATAGTACCTATCAAACTCTTTGCTGCAATATTCACCTTCATTATCTGATCTGAGATACTTCAACCTTTTCCCTGTCTCATTTTCAACCAAAGCTTTCCATTTCTTGAAAGTATCAAATACATCAGATTTATTTCGAATACAATAAATCCAGGTTTTTCTGGTTGTATCATCAATAAAAGTAACATCATAATGAGAGCCACCAAGAGATGATACCTGAGCAAGTCCCCATACATCTGTATGCACAAGCTCTAATTTTTCGCTCTTCTTTTCTTTCCCAACTCTAAGGAATCTGACTCTCTTCTGTTTTCTATAAACACAATTCTCACAAAATTTTAAATCAACATGCTTCAAACTTGGTAACAAATTTCTTGAGTGAAGAATCTGCATCCCCTTCTCACTCATGTGCCCAAGCCTATGATGCCACAATGTCGTATCTTCTCCTATAGAGGTCAAAGCATTAACAGAATTAGAAATACCATTGCATAAATACAATGTACCAACCCTTTCTCCTTTCGCTATTACCATAGATCCTTTAGTGACCTTCCAGGTTTTATCTGTGAAAGTAGTTACACAACCTTCACCTCCCAACTGCCCTGTTGAAATCAGATTTTTCTTCAGATCTGGAACATGCGTTACCTTCTTCAATAGCCACTGATTTCCATTTCGCTGTTTTATGAAAACTGTACCCATTCCAACGATTTTACAGGGTTTATTATCACCCAATCGAACTTGTCCAAAATCTCCTTGAACATAATCATGAAAATGTTTCTTATCAGGTGTGGCATGGAATGAGGCCCCTGAATCTATCACCCAGGCATCAATAACATTTTCTAATGAAAGAATCAAAGCATCTTGCAACACATCACCTATTACATTCGCTTCATGATTAGTTTCTTGCTACGCATCTCCTTCTTTTCCCTTCCGAGACTTGCAGTCTTTCTTCAGGTGTCCTTTCTTCCCACATTTCCAACACACTATCCCCAATCTGGACTTGGATTTTCCTTTTCTTGACTTACTGCGATATCCTAGGCTCTTTCCTCTTTCCATTTTTCTTCCCCTAGTCTCTGCAGTCAAAGCATTACCTGATGTCTCACCGGATCTTTTTAGTCGCATTTACTCGCTAAGGATTGCACCAAAAACATCATCAAACTTTAAAGTACTAGATCCAGAGATAGAGTTACTAATGGCCATAACTAAACCATTCCAAATTTCTTGCAATGAGCACAGAAATAACAAAGCCCTAACTTCATCATCAAAATTTACCCCTACAGAACTTAACTGACTTGTAACTGTATTAAAATCATTTAAATGATCTGCAACAAATCCACCTTCTGACATCTTCATATTAAATAAGCACTTCATAAGCAATACCTTATTTGAGGCCGAGGGTTTTTCATACAGTTTGGCCAATGCTGACATTAAACCCTGTGTTGTCATTTCCTTTGAAATATTAAATGCTACTGACGCTGCTAGGCATAGCCGTATTGTTCCAAGTGCCTTTCTGTCCAGAATATCCCATTCTGTGTCTATCATACTCGTCAGCTTCTTTGTCTTTCCGCTCAATGGTAGGTACAGATCTCTCTGATACAGATAATCTTCCATCTGCATCTTCCACAGCTGGTAGTTTTGGTCGTTGAATTTTTTGACCCTAAACCTATCATCTTCCACCATTGCTCCCACTCGAACAAGGAACCCTTCTCTCCTGCGAGTTTATCAGCCAAATAGACCTTCGGCTCTGATACCAGTTGTTAGAAAATTATATATTACGGAGCAATGGAACACATAAAATATTGCAGAAATATAAACACAGAAAACACATAAAACAAGAGAGACACAGATATACGTGGTTCACCCAGTTTGGGCTACATCCACGGAGAAACAACCAGTCCTTCCTTTTATATTATCCAGCAAATTGAAGAGATACAACCTACAGCAGATCCACTATAACACCCTCTTTGCTCTCAATCTCCTCTCTCTTCCTCACTCAGAATACAGATATGCATAGACGCAATACAATTCCCTCATATATAGTGAGGGGTTTCCTTCTAGGGAAAAAAAACCTAAATTAAACATAACTTCTACCATCAGATCATCTGCCTAATGAACAGCCCAGATTGACTAGAAATTACTAGACTTTTACAAGGCAATTTTACATCTATTTTTAGCTTCCGGAACGCTGCGCCCGAACCCCTGCCGAGGGACGGCTGGCCCCCGGACCCCCCAGCTAGGGGGGATTATCCCCCCCCAACCCCCGCGGGGGGGGACACGTCCCCCTTGCACCCCCCCGCATGGAGGGGTGTATAGTCTTCCTGGGGTATACATCTGGTTGAAACCTTTGAATATAGAAGATAATCAGGCTCCACACCCAACAAGTTGAGGGGCTTCAGTTTGATTTGGAGTAGCCACATGCAGAGGTTCAGAGAGTGGAGACATCCACTCAGGCAAAGTCTTCTAGAGAGGGAAGAAAGCACACTAGAGAGGTTGACAAATTGTTGGATGATGCACGGGAGAATGTGGGAGCACCCTCTTCTCAACGCAAACCGAGGAGGTCACCAGAGAGGTACACTAGATACATGGCACTTATGGGTGCATGTGTTGTGACAGAGTCATTTTCCTTTTAGGAAGTAGTGCAACAGCCGGTTTAGGTTGATGCAATGGTGGAGGAGCATGACTCCATAGTTTGAAACAGTGTTTGGGATGTGGTCCCAAGACCAGAGGACAAGTCAATTGTGAGCTCCTTTTGACTTTACAAGGTAAAGCAAGCTGCAGATGGTAGTGTGGAGAATCATAAGGCCATATTTGTGGCTCGTGGATTTTCACAAGTAGAGGGGATTGACTATGATGATAATTTTTCTCCTATTGCAAAGTAAGTCTCATCAATCAGATCTATTTTGGCAATATTAGCACAGATGGGTTGGAAGATCCATCAGAACAATCCCTTCCTCAATGGCATGATTGAGGAAGGGGTCTACATAGATTAGCCCAAAGGTTTTGAAACCTTTGACCATGAGTCGTATGTGTGCCGACTCAAGAGAGCATTGTATGGGCTTAAGCAAGCACCCCATTCTTGGTACACCAGGATATATATCTACTTCATTGGGTTGGGCTTCATGAAGAGTGAAGCGGATGCGAACTTGTATCACGTAGTGGTGGAAGGTAAGATGTTGATCATTATACTTTATGTAGATGATCTCATATTGACAGGTGATGAGAAGATAATAAAATATTGCAAGGAGGACCTTGCAAGAGAGTTTGAGATGAAGGACATGGGACTCATGCATTACTTTATTGGCAAGAGGTATGGTAGGGAGGTGGGGAGTTGTTTTTATCTCAGGGCAATTATGCCAACGAGATACTTAGGAGATTTCACATGGAAAGCAGTAAACCCATGGAGACTCCTCTAGCTGGTAAGTGGAGGAAGGAGGATGCTACTTCAGGGGAAGTAGTGGAAGCTACTGTTTATAAGCAGCTTGTGGGTTCACTCATGTACTTGGTGAACACATGACCGGATATGTGCTATGTAGTTAACCATTTTAGTCAAGCGATGGTTAGGCCTACCAAGCTATATTGGAAGGTGACAAAGCATGTATTGAGACACCTCAGAGGCACTACTCAGTTTGGGTTATGGTACAGATGGACAGAGGAAGTGAAGCTTCAAGGCTTCACCGATGCAAATTGGGCAGGGAGTCCATCCGATAGGAAGAGTACATCAGGAGGGATCTTTAGTATTGGGTCATCGCTAGTTTCTTGGTACAATAGGAAACAGAGAGTGGTTTCACTCAGTTCGGCAGAGGCATAGTACATGGCTGCAAGTTAGGAAACATGTGAGGCTATCTGGATGAGGAAGATCATGGTTGGTTTGTTTGGTGAACAGATGGATCCGACGGTGATTTATTGTGATAATCAGAGTTGTATCAAACTCACTTAAAATCCAGTCTTTCATGATTGGTTCAAGCATATTGATATCCAATATCATCATCTCAGAGATTGTGTATTGAGGTAGATCATGTTGTTAGATTACATTCCCACGTAGGAGAAAGATGTTGACATCTTGACAAAGGCATTGTCAAGATGTAAATTCATGTTTCACAGAGACAGGATCAGGGTAGTTGATAATCCCTTTCTCGTTGAGAGGGAGTGTTGAGAAATGGAAACAAGAAATTCCAGTTTAAGTTTTCCTTGAATTAAACTGTGAATTAAATTCGAATTCTATTCTCATAGCTGCTTAAAATAGTTAAATTAATTTTATTAAACTTACTTAACTTAGGAAATTCGAGTTGGAAGTATTTTGGAAGTCATGTGTATGTTCTACCTACTTTGCAGAAGTCCAATGTGAGTTAATTGTGAGTTGTAAAATAGAAGACTCAATTTCACGAGTCACTTTAGTTAAATTAGTTCTCAAATTGATTGAGAGAACTAATAGTGATTTAATAGTTAGTGGTGACACTAATGAACTACACGGGTGATACTCTAGTTAACTGAATATTTAGTCATCAAAAACTCATGCATGTCGATTCTGAGAAAGACCCAGTTGAGACTAGAGTGCAGGGACAATGTACTATTTGTTTTAGATTTTTCTGAGTTGCACTGATAGTGCATGCATTCAGGAACTGATCCTTAAGGGATTAAGCTATTTTTAGAGGCTTTATTTCCCTTTAAATACAAGCTATCCTTCATAGGAAGTATACATTGGAATAGAGACTTGGAGAGCTTGTGAAGAGGCTAATATTTGGCCTTGTGCTTGCTTATGAGTTGGAGATTGAGTCTGTTGAGTGCTCGGATTTTTCTAGAGAGAACAAGCATTGTAATTTCATCTTGATTTTCCGGATTAATACAAAATAGAGAGTGGGGTTTTTAGCTATGGATTTCCTTGGATATTTATTGTGTTATGTGCCTTTGGTTCTCTTCCTCTATTGATTATTGTTTGCTCGATGTTTATGGGCTTCCACTATAAAGAGTAGAAGTAGGTTCATGTCTCTTTAGCAAATTGCATTATCTTGTGAATCTATAGGATATTCTACACTTCCAACGAAGAAGGTGGGAGGGGAGGGGGAGAGACCCCCTTTGGAGAAAACATCAAAATGAGTTTCAAAGCTAGGGTTTCAGAGCGAGAGCCTTAGTATTAATATTGATAAATAATTTATGAACATGCCAATATTAATTAACTTTTCATAGTGAAATATTTTATTTATGAACCTCTTGGGCTTGTTTTTGGGCTCTGTTACAAACCTAAGGCCCACGAACCACCCCTCCATGTATACCCCTCATGTGTTGATGTTGCACACTAACTGGTAGGTGGAAGATCCCAACGCAACACTGAACAAAAAAGAAAACTAGAAATTGAGTGTTAGATAATAGAGACATAAACCAGTTAGAGGAGTGAGGGTGGTGATACCAACAAAGGGTTGGACCAAAACATTATACAAGAATGGTCGATGGTAAAAATGACAACACAAACATCACTCATGGATACTAGACCTTGGCCATAGAAAACCACTCCTGTACATAGACATAACCCTCGACTCATAATACACTTGGAAATTGGAAATCAGAGTTAACGCAAGAAACTCGCAAGATAAATCACCACTAGTATACAAGCACATAACCACAAGATGAATTCCAATCACAACACCAATATCAAAATGAGTAATATAAAGGGAATTAAGAGTTAACCAACATATGTGAGATTTCTAATAGCAGGGGTGATCCTTTGAAGCAACATCCTGTGAACCCACAAGCTTAACTCTGTCCAACCCACAATGGACCTCTATAACTTGATTACTTGACTTTCAAGCCAACTTTCTACCCCCCAATACTAGCCTAGACTGTAGCCTAATTATGACCGTCTGTCCTATAATTTGATTCAATATGGTAGAAAAATAAACTCCTGACACACCACAATGAAGCCACTAGTTAAAGTCCTAATAAAGGGTGTACCAAATATTTTAACACCCCCCTAAATTTTTCTTTGCATCAAATTGATATTTGTCCTTAAAATTGTTGGTTTTATCCTCCCAAAGTCTCGCCTCTCCCTAAAACAACTCATTTCTTTCCCTCTGCATCCATTATATGCCATTTGTAGTGGAGTAACTATAGCTTGCATGAGTAAGCATACATGGGGGTGTGCTTTCATTAATTCACGTGCTTTCCATGGGGTGGTAGGCATAGTCTCCCACTTCTCTATTAAACTTGAAAAACACCCCCATATTCGAAATTTTATATTAAAAATTGAATGAATTACACATCTTCATTTTATTATAAACTAACTTACTTATTTTAATTTTTATTATTTTTTCCTCCTGGGCATTGAAATATTTTCCTATGGTACACACACACATATGAAGTTAATGTTGAAATATATTACGTAAAATGGATATTTAAACAATTTATTTAATTTTATATTGAAGTATTTTTTTTTGTTAACTTTGGCAGAGTTGCTATCTATATTTCATATTCAAAATTTACATCCATCATATGTCCTAGGTGGTTAACCTGCCTGAAGGAAACCAGGAAACCACCTGTCTGCATTAAATCCAGCCCAAAATTTGAAAATGTTCATCTCAATGTTTCTAACATGTCTGCGCTTATGAGCTCTACTCATTATCCTAGCTTTTATTCTAAGGTAATACATCAGATTTTAGTTGATCGCTTAAAACACACTAACAGACTTAACATATGGCATCGGTCCTCATCCGAGGAGATTATCAGGACAGGCGCCTTGGGGCTTGATCCAGGAATCTCACTTCCCTACTCCATTATCCATTTCATTTTCCTCAACATCTGTTCAATTCTCCCCAATATGAGGTTGTTGTGGGAGGCCTAAATTTGTACAGCGACAATTTCCTTAAGCAGCACAAACTTCATCTTTTCCATTTCTTCCTGGTTCTGGTTCCATAGCTACTTGTTTCGCTGCCGCATTTCCTCCTCTTCTTCTTCCTGGACAACCCAGTTCATATTCATGTCTCTAGCTACCACATGCTTCATGATTCAGTATTGTTGGATCGTTTTATTGAAGAGGGAGTTGCGGCTGTGTGAGTTACCGGGGTCCAGCACCATGGCCTCCCATTCTCCCCTGGGGACCTCTTGGTTCAAGCTAATTGATCTCAACTCTCTCTCCCAACCATTTATCTGCTCCTAAATTTCGGGTGGGTTCCCTGCCATGTAAGCATCTATAATGCTCATCATGTGTTCTGCCTCCGATTTTTTGCCTCTCCTTTTCGGATTTTTACTGGTTCCCTCTTCCTGTTTTGGAACCCATTTCGCTTTCCGCCGGGGCCATGTTCTTTCTGGACTGAATGCTGCACTTTACTGAATATTTCTTACCTATCAAGACATGATAACATAAGTCAGTAACATGGTTTAGAATTTGAGTTTTGATCCAGTTACTTACCATCCTTTCCTTGCCAGGATTCTGGTTTCCCAGGATGTGAGAAGGGTGTGAAGGTGCAGCACACACCAAGGGCCGGCCTATGATTCGGCCCATTTCATTTTCTTCACTTGAAATGGCTACGGGTACCCCTCGCTGCCTATGTTGCTAGCTTTCTGAGGGTCTGTACAGGTTGTCTTTTCTCCCTGACTGTCGAAGGGGGTGGCTTTCTCTCATTTTTTCTAGGGATTTCCTACTCATTCTTCCTCTGGCCTTTTCTACAAAATTATTTGGTGCTTGGGTCCAAATACTTACAGGGTTATCTCTCCTTCCTGAGATTCCTTCCTTCCCCACTCTGAGAACTATCCTGGGTTTGGTCTTTCCTTTCCTCAGGAGACCTTTATAATTTTTCTCTGGATGACCAGAATATTTCCTCAGAGCTAGGGCTTTTTGGCTTGCTCCTCTGGTCAAGGGTGGGCATTGCTGCCCGGGTCTGAGGGCTCCTACAGATAGGCTATGTCTACCTTCAGATCTAAGCCTCATGGTCCTCATAGGAAATTTACTTAGACTCCTACTTCTAGCTACAGCATAAAAGACCGAGCAGGGGAATGAGACTACATACCACCTTACCCCGCCATTGCCGAATCCTTTGTCTATTCGCTGCTCCTGTCTACCACCTTTCTTCGTTCCAGCCAGCTTCGTGCTCTACTGCATGCAAGTAACTAATGCCACCTCAAGCCCTCTTTGGTTTATTCCTATCCTTCTGTCCCTTCTGACCTCCACTTGCACTATTTCCTGAGTCCTCTTCTTGGGATGTGCCTCGACTGTTCTGTCCGCCTTTACTCCCCATCACTCCTACATCCTCCTGGCTACTCTAGCCATATACTTTATGTCCTTTTGTTGCCACCTGCCGTCCCTTATCTCACCCTTTGCTCGTCCTCACACCTGCCCTCCACCATCTCATTCCCTAATTGTGCCTCTGTTGACTTCTAGGGATGCGATCCATCCCTACCCTGCTCCGTCAACTGCCCTTTTTTCCATTTACTCCTTTCATTTCTTGCATATGTCCTATCTGTCTCCATCGATTGTGTACTTTCCCCGCGTCTTCCACTTGCTGCCTTTTCCTGAACATTCCTCTCTAGATCACTATTGCCACCGTTATCGACTTCTAGGAGTTTCTGCAGCTACGCCTTCTCCTCTGGGTGAGGGAGCTCTGTTCCTCCGAGGTCCATCGACCTTCCCCTGTTTTGGCTTCCCCAATTAGCTAGCCAGTTTTCCGTCTGTTTCCTGTTCACCTTACATGTGTGGGAATAAGATAGTCTATTCTGTTTATCAATTTCCCTATTTCATTGGTTAACCATGCTGTTCTCCAGCTCCTGCTAATCTTTTCCGTTGGTGTCTTGTTTTGCAGTTGTTTTACCATGTCGACTACCAGTTTCGAATCACCTTCAATTTGAAGGTTCTGGTACTTTTCCCAGATGGAAATTTCGAGTCCACATTTTAGCGCATGTAACTCCACTTCATTGTTTGTTTCTTCTATGCAATCCATCGCAAAATTCTCAGAGTGGTTCCTCCATCATTCCTGAGTAGCCCCCCTATTCCTGCCTCTCCCGAGTTACCTTTTGCTATCCTGTCAAAGTTTAGCTTGACAAA
Source organism: Pinus tabuliformis (assembly GCA_031772625.1). Taxonomy (NCBI): domain Eukaryota; kingdom Viridiplantae; phylum Streptophyta; class Pinopsida; order Pinales; family Pinaceae; genus Pinus; species Pinus tabuliformis. The sequence goes on along the minus strand of CM062819.1, from coordinate 1,394,591,409 downwards.
ACCTTGTGGTGGATGCCTATAAGTGCTAATCTCCTTGACCTCTCTAGTTTGAGGTTTATTTTTTGTTCTGTATATCATGCTTTGTTTTAACTGTAGGCGCTGCAAAATTCTCTCCTCTCTTTGGTTAATCTTCTAGTCTTCATCACTCCACCTTTCTGTTAAAATAGTTTCTCTGATATTTTGTATTGTTTACTTCCATATTTCGACCGAGGTTCTCCTTTCTTCTTTGAATATCACGTTGTTTCTTTCCTTCTAGATGTTCTAAAGCATGAACCCTACGGACAACGTCCACACGTGATTTAAGGTCTGGTTCTTGTAAGGTTTTCTTGGCCAATTTTCTAGATTATTTTTTATATTATGGTAGTTTCTATGACATATTTCAAGCATTTGCTGGTGATTTCTCCACAGGTTGCTGCTGACAGTGCAACTATTTGTTAGGTGCTCCATCATCTCCTCCTGTTCCTGGCATAGCGCACATCGTGAGGGTCCCTGCATGCCTTTTTCCGTATTTGGTCCCAGGTTAGTGCTTGTCCATGATGTAAAATCCATAGAAAGAAGGTTACTTTATGCCAAGTCTTAATTTTCCAGATGTTTTTCCATTTTTTTTATTCTATCTGTTGATTATGCCTTGCCTTTAAATGATAACCTTATGCTATAGAGAATGTGCCTTTTATTCGGGTTCCCCATCGGAGTATGTCCTTCCCTGTTTTAACTGCAACTTTCCTGGATGCCATTTCTTTGTTGTAATCCCCCTAGCTTGTTGTCTCTGGGGCTGCTACCCAGTCATCCTTTTGCTTCCAATTTCACCAATATTCCCCTATGCTTGTCTTCTAGAAGTTTTCAACCAATTCCCCTTCTGTTCGGGAGGTAAATTCATGGATTTCTTGGATGGCTTATTTATGGAGAAGCTTTTCTCGCTGTTGCCAGGATTCCTCCCAGAACTTGGCTATGTCCCCCTCTCTTACTTCCCAAAAGTTGTAATCTCTTATCAGATCTTTATTGTTCCTAGCCAAATTCCATATTGCTGATCCTTTTTCCTCTGTTTGGCTTCTCATCCTGTCTTCTAGTTTCTCTGTTGCCTCATATTTCTTCTCCCAAATTTTCTTCCATAGGTCCTGTTCGCCCTGTGTCCACCTCCACCACAGTTTTTCTCCCATCACTTGGTTGAGGGTATAAGGGTCACGCAGACCTAAGCCTCCATCTTTGATTGGTTTGCTGAGCCATTCCCAGGAGAGCAATGCCCATTTTCATGTTTTACTTGTTCCTTGCCATAAAAATTTCTTAAACGTGGCTAATAATTTTTGACAAATAGATTTAGGGACAACTTAGCTAGAAATCTGGTATATAGGGATGGATTGAAATACTGCGTTTAGTAGGATTATCCGACTAGGGGTATTTAGAGACCAGAATGTCCAATTATCTATCTTCTTTCTTATCTTTCCTATGAGAGGTCCCCAATTCGCTACTCTGTACTGATACTCATTAAGCATTATGCCAAGATACTTTGCTAGGAAACTTCCTACTCGAAATCCCATTGTTCTAGCCAAGAATCTTTGGGATGCTACCTGAGTGTTAAAGAAGAAGATTTTTGATTTCTCATTGTTAATCTCTATCCCTGAGGCTTTCGTGAACTCTGAGAGAATTTTTAGGATCTGTTGGGCTTCCTTGAGAGTGGCTTGTCCATAGATCATGACATCATCTACAAATTGCTGATGTGTTATAGGGATTTCATTACCCCAAATTCACAGTCCCTTTGTCTGTTCATTGGCCAGGCATGCTTTCACCAGCCTGCCCAGACCTTTGCCTGCTAAAATGAATAGAAACGAGGAGAGGGGATCTCCCTGTCTAAGCCCTCTCGTAGGGTTAAAGGCTTCCGAAGGGGTTCCATTTAGGATAACTGACATCATCGGGGTACTTACCATTGACATTATCCATTTCACCCATCTCTAGTCAAAGCCATGAGCCTTTAGGATACCCCCCAGGTATTCCCAACTAAGATGATCATAAGCCTTCGCCAGATCCAGTTTTATTAGCATGCCTTTGTTTCTGGAGTTTTTCAGTGAGTGTATTACCTCTTGAGCAACTACTATACCATCCGTTATCTGTCTTCCTTTAACAAATCCAATTTTCTCCTGAGCTATGAGGTCTGGAAAGATTGGTTTAAGTCTATTTACCATTATTGTAGCCAGTATTTTGTATACTACATTACATAGAGCTATTGGTCTGAAGCCCTGGGGTTCTTCCGAGTTCTCCATTTTCGGAATCAGAGCAAGGAAGGTGGCGTTTAGGGTCGGGTGCATGCGCTTCATACATCTTGATTCTTCCACGAGTTCCATAAGGTCCTGGCTCATGAAGCTCCAGGAGGCTTGGTAAAATTCTATAGTAAATCCGTCAGGCCTCGGGGCCTTGTTCTTCGCCATTTTTTTTACCACTTCCTCCACTTCTTCTTTCGTGATCACCCTGAGTAGAGCCAGATTTTGATCTCTGGTCACTTTTTTGGGAATATATTGGCACACATTAGTAATTTCCTCCTCCCTTTGTATATTAGGTTATGTCAAGATCCCTTTGAATTAATCTACCAGTAACTTCTCCATTTCTTCTTGTTGAAGTACCTTGTTCCCTTGACTGTCCTTGAGTGAAAAGATTCTATTATGTTGTCTGTGGTTCAACATTTCTTTATGAAAGAATTTTGAATTTTTCTCCCCTTCTTTCAGCCATTGGACTCGTGATTTTTTTTTCCATAGAATGCCTTCTTGCTTTCTTCTTTCCTCAATTTGGGTAATCACCCTCCCTTCCTCCTCTGCCAGCTCCGCACTTCTTCCTACCTCTATGATTTGTTGTTGGATTCTCTCCATTCTTGTCTATAGGATTTCTTTCTTTTTTGAATGTTACCAAATTCCTCTCTGTTCCATTTTTTTGTCTTTCCTTTTAGGTCTTTTAGTCTAATTTGGAACGTATGCATTTTGTTTCTACCTTCCATGCTATTTTTACTCTCCTGCCACCAAGTTTTCATTTTGTCTATGAAGTTTGGATCTCTTAGCCAAAAGGCCTCGAACCGGAATGGCCTTTTTTTATTCTGAGGATTCATAGCAATCTCTAGTTTAATAGGCCACTAGTCCGACACTATAGATGGGAGAATGGAAGCTTTATAGAAGATATCTTTTCCTATTAATTATTCCGAGGCTAGAAATTTGTCTATTTTTGACGCTATTTGTTTGTTCCCGCCTCTTCTTTTATTCCAGGTAAATTTTCCATTTATAGTTGGAATGTCCACCACCATTAATTCCATTTGAAAATATCTAAATCTCTCCATCTCTGAGTCCTCTCTTTGTATTCCTCCTTTCTTCTCTTCTTTGAATGTTGTCATATTGAAGTCTCCTGCAATGATCCACATCTATTCTTGATGCATATTTACAAGCTTTTGCATATGAGTGAGGAATCTACCTCGATCTACTGGGGTGTGCAGCCCATAGACTGCTGAAACTAGAAGCCATTCACTTTGCCCTATGATTCTAAACTTTCCTATAAGGATTCTTGGCAGTCCTATCCACCAGTCTGTTGCTGGATTCCAGATGACTGCTATCCCTCTCGCACTTCCTTTAGCATCTAGGGTTACTTGCTCATATTTAGGTTTAATTTTATTTAAAATTTCCTCCATCTTCTGGCCTGAGATTTTGGTTTCCTGGAGCAGCATAATCTGTGGTTTGTCTTTTCTCAGCCGTTCCGCTAGGTGTCTCTGCTTCCCTTTACTATTCAGACCTCTTATATTCTAGGATGTCATTATCATTGGGGGGTTTGATTGAGGTTTTGGAACACCGCCGAAAGCGGAACAACTCTCCCTGTGTTCACTAACATTTCCCCCATTAGCTGGATGGAATCCTTAATGTTTTTCCGTCCTCATTTTTTTCCTCCTTTTACTTTTCCTTGCTGGTCTGGTCGACTGTCCTTCTGACTCTCTTGATGTTCTTCAATCGTTGTTTTGCCTTTTCCCTGTTTGGCTTGATATTGCTGGAATGTTTCTACATAGAGTCTTTTTTGATCCTCGGGGATAAATCGCTCATCCAAGTTTCTCCATTCATTTAGTAACTTTCTTGGGACTTCTTCTTCCATGCTTAGGTCTTCCCCCTTGTGTATCTCCATTTCTGTCTCCATGTTTTCTATCTGTTCTTCCTGTTCTTTTCCTTTTTTTGGGATATCACTCAGTGCTTTTCTCTTGGTGTGGGTCCTTTCGCTACTGGAGCTGGTGTCTTTCTATTTGTCTTCCTGGTATTCCATGGTTTGATCCTCATCTTCCCCTTCTTCTTGGAGGATTTTGAAGCTATTTGATTTACCTGGGTGTGTTTTCTGTACCTTTTTACCTTCGTTTGAGTTTTCTTTTGTTGGTCTTCTTCTACTCTTTACCTCCTGAAATCCTTCCTAATCTATTTGTTTTTTTTTTGCTGCTTACTTTTTCTCTCTTCTTCTTCCATTGTTAGGGGGCACTCTTTGACCAGGTGTCCATATTCATGACATCTGCGGCATCTAAAAGGTATATGTTCATAGTCCAGGGTTTGCTGCCAAACTTCTTCGTGGTACTCTAACTCTACTGTATCTGGGATCGGGTTAGCAATGTTCATGTATACACATATCCTAGCATACGAAGTATACCTTCCTTTCTTTGTAGTTTCCGCTATTTTCACAAAACTCCCTATTGTGTTTCCTATCCCTTCCAGAATTTTCGGGTCCCAGAAGTCCATTGGTAAGCCAAATAATCTAACCCATACCGGTGCTGCTAATTTTTTTTCCTTATCGAGGTTATAGCATTCTTCCCAATATCTCATGAATAGACCAGCATTATAGTAAAAATAAGGGCCATTCTCAAACACTCTTTCTTTGTCTTGCAGGTTAGAGAAGATTATCGTAAAGAAGCCTTTTGCTCCCAGCTTCAGCTCGATGTGTCCTAGGGGCTACCATTTTTGCTGAATCCATCTGGTGAGGTCTTTTTCAGATGGCCAGACTCCAACGAACTTGTAGATCATGGCGTGATCCTTCATGTAGCTTCTGTACCTTTCCAGTTTATTTGGCGAGATTACGAACCATGGTTTCTCCTACACACATGGCAGACATTTGCCCCTTTTGCTTGCCTGCTAGGTTGCCCCTAGGATAGGGCCTGCGTTCTGCTTTTCTACTGCCGGCTGACTGTTTTGTCCTTCGCCTGCCATGGCATCTCGGTAGGAGGGGATCTCTCCCCTCCTGACCTCTTCCGTCATGACTGTTACTCTCAGTTTCCATGCTTGTCTTTTGTTGTTGCTCTCTGGTTTCTGCACCGTTGTCTGTCTTGGTTTCTCCTCGTCGTTTTACCTCATGGTTGCCTGGCCATTAGGTTTAGTTGTAGAGCTATCTTTTTTTTCTATATTGAAATATTTAAATGGAAAATATAAGAATATATATTGTTTTCAATTACTTTACCTCTCTAAGGACTTAGCATAGAAATATTTCATTTGTGGCTTCGATAGTGAAAGTGAAATATTGTTACCATGTCTCCTTCATCGTAATATGTAGTAATATTAATTACCACATGTCGTTCATTATGGGTTGTAATATTGAGAATGAACCAAGTGAACATAGTGAGAGCGCGATTATTGATGTTTTATAATGTTTTTAATTAAATCTGACTAAATATGTATATTCATTTCTATTTTTATAATAACCAACATTTATTTATTTGTTTACAGTGTATTTAATTTTTGTTTTGAAAAGGACACATGTCAACTTCACATCGAGTACAAACATAATCATAGATCACCCTCATACTCATTGTAGAATGTGCCTCTTGGCGCAGTTAAATATAATTATAAAATATCCCTTTTTTTGGGATGAGCATATTTCAAAATAAAAGCTCACAGTCTAAACTATACAAACAACTCTTTATGCAATTATAATTCTATTTAGTTTAATTGTTTGATTTTTAGTTTTTTATTTTATATTTATTTTATTTTTTGGAATATTGAGTTTTGTTTGAAATTTGATAGATTTTTTCCTTTTTAATGAATTTTGTGTGAAATTTGATATATATTTCATGTAATTGTAAGTTTAATCTATATAATGTGGAGAAATCAAGCGTACCAAGAGTTTTCCAAAACATTAAATCCATTTATACATTCAAAATCACATTTTGAACAATTAAAGTTCATAATCTTACCAAAACAATTATACCGCCGCATTCCAACTAAAAAGAAAAAAGTTTGATATTTAGAGTACTCCTTATAATTATATATAGGAAATATATTTTTTATTATAATTTAATTAGAATTAATGGGTATTTAATTTTTTAATTGAAAATCAACTAGTATAGATCCATCTTAACTCTGAATCTACCAAGTGCCCTCTAGAATTTTGGTAGATATAGAGTTAAGATAGATCTATTCTGGTTTTGAGAAAAACACTAATGAAATGTTTTAACTATAAGATTTGTTTTAAGATATACACTAATAAAATATTTTAACAGTGAGATTTTATTTTTATTTTCACTTGTTTTATATAATATATACAATACTGACATTGAAATCCTTTATTCATTATTCACATTCTCCACATCAAAATGTTAATACATCCCCCCTCATATTTGAAAGTATAAATCTCTCTCTCTCTCTCTCTCTCTCTCTCTCATGCCCCTTATAACTCATGCAACAGTTTGTTGATTTCGTCATTAAATATCTATTCCAACTCTTCTATTTTCTGGTTATAATGTTGTTGAGACTCATGATCTTGTAGTTTCAACTGAGCTTGAAACTAATTTCCTTGTTGCGGTAATTGTTTCTCTAGCTGTAAGATCTTAGAATTTTTTTGTTCAAAAATTTCCATAAACCTGGTGACATGGAAAACATTGACATTGGCATATGCTCCAATAGAATGAGCCAATTCTTGCACTACCTTATTTTCATTTAATTGAGAACCATCCCAAACCACCCCTGGAGGAATATTTATTTCTTTGTTTTCATTTTCAACTCTTCTCTTCTTTCTGCTTCTTTTAATGCCGACCTTCTTCTGAGGGCTAAAGTAATAATCCAATGGAGGAATATACTCCATTTCTAGAGGTGATAGGGAGATGACCATTATTTATTATCATGAGATGTTATTTGGAACAATATTAATAGGGTTTTTTAACAATAATTGTTAAGTGACTAAGCCATTCTTGGCATGGAAAAGTGTATTTGGCTGATGCTATGTAGGATGTTCATGAGAAAAAGTTCTCAGGATGAACTTCAGGAGTATTTTGTTGTATATGAATGCTTGCTGCAGTATATATGAATTCATCCCATTGCTAATAGATTTGGATTTTATCAACAAATTTTTCATTAGTGTCATTTCTTAGGAGGTCATCAACAAATTTTGCAAACACTTGCTCAATGTCTTTTGAATCTTTATCTACAATGAAAATGAAGACTTTAGATGAAGGAGCTTTAGCTGAAGAAGTTTCTATAGTATGAGGTTTGTCTGTTGGTTGTTGTAAAATCAAATGTAGGGATGCCTTTATTTCTTCTTTATATGCAAGGAAAGGTTGGCATTGCTCAAAGGAGAGTTCCTAGGCCTTATGGCAATCTTTCTTGTAGGGCTGGACTCTACAAAAAATATGATCAAAAGGAGGACTTTTCATGTACATACTTTTTCATACTAACTATAATGCAATGGTCGCCAACAATCCCTAAAGGGTCATATTGTTTTAAAGGAATTCTGGCTAAGTTGATAACAATGAAAGTTAATAATTATTTCCTGGCATGCATAGTGTTTTCTAAGGTATGGATGCCAATATGTATGTCTTAGAGATTTTGTGCAAATTGTAGGCAATGTCAATCTCGATTGTCTGGTAAGCTATTTATTTACAAATTAATATATCAGGAATAAATAAGGGCAAATCATGTGAAGCTGGTTAACAACCATAAATTCTAAGATAGGAGAAACATTCCTCCAAAGTACCAGTCATCAATTGGAGAAATGCCAAGCTTGGCCTCTTCCAAGATTCAAAGGGGTTTTGGGTAGAACAACTTCTCATAAATGAGAATAATGAAAAAATGATAAGTTGGCTAGAAATGGTCACCATAGTTTTCTTCCTAGAGTTTTTAGAAGTAAATATGGATGGGCAATGGATCAAAGGGGTTCCATTTTGAACCCATAGCAGGAAATGAAGTCGAGAAACAAATGGAATCCATAATGTAAGTTGACATATAAAATCGATGGTTATATGTGTCAGTGTTAGAAGTTCTAAAACTATTGACATGCTTGCATATGTTTTCAAATATGATATTATCCCAATTGAAGAAAAAGCCTTCAAAATCTCTCTGAATGAGGGGAAACCAGTTTATAGGAAAATGTGTAATGTTCTTTCCGCCAAAAATATTGCAGAACATGGAAGTGAAAAAATATTGAACATAACTTATAGTAGCGATGATATACTCTTTAGAAACCTCTTCTTTAAATTTATGCTCATTGATTCTCCATGGTGTAATCAATTCATGTATCTTTCTTGCAAAATCAACACATTCCTTTTGAGTGAAATTTTAAATGAATTTGACATTGTATTACAATATAGGCTTGGGTAATTTATACATAACTTGAATATTGTCCATTCAAAAGAAACCATCTATCATGCCTCCAAAAATGCATATGGAACACATAGTCATGCTTATGTCATCTACAACCCAAAGAATCATATCTATATATGGAAGAATTATGAGATGCATAATCATATCTGTATATGGAAAAATTATGGGATACATAATAATTTTATGCAAGGATGACTTCGCCACATCACGCAAGGGTGTCTCGGGAATGGGTTGGTCTGGCTCTATTTATTTTTAACTCCCCTAAGATTCTTCTTCGAGAAACTTATACATACCATGCTAGGAGGAGATGCCATCATCTATTTTTGTACTCATTGTATCAAAGAACAAGCTAGAATTGAGATCTTTGTCATTCGAGTAGTCAGAAAAATTACAGAGCATGAACCCTGAGTCCACATAGGAGAAAGGAGATGAATTATGAGATTATCTTTAGTGCTACGAATATTATTGATAATTTCAAAACCAATAATCGATTCATAGTGTTTCGAAATAAATACAATTAAACACTCAAACGATGTGAACTACACACATGGTGATGTCCTAATTACATGCATACTTACCCAATAAATGTTGAAAAGGCACACACTTACCCTTAGAGTTTCCTTTTTTCAATCATAGGATTAGGCCTCAAGTCATGCTTATTTTCCATTAAATCTTAACTAACTTTAATCCACGTTGTGGGCATTGGTTGTGTTTGTGTGAAACCTCGTGAAATTGTCATGGAGGGATGGGAACTATGATGGACTAATAGTGTGTCATTTATAATTTCAAAGAGCCGGCAACCTAGTAGCATGAAAGATTTAACGGGGCACAACTATCATAAAGCAGGAGAGCGGAAATTCCCATGGTATTGTAACGAAAAAATTAACATCGCATTACGGGACTTATGTAAAGGTGTATTTTGAATGGCGTGGGAATTTACGTCCCTGGGGATGTAAAAAGGGCCATCATTTGACAACGCACCCAAGACATAAATAATTTTTTGTTGTTGTTTATCTATGTTTTAAAGGGATATGAGCATGGATATTGTACATGAGAAAGTGGGGAAAATACATAAGGGAGGAGAGGTAATTTTTTTTTACAAAGTGTAAGGTAGGAGTAAAAGAGAGGGGTCCCCATTTTTTTTATCAGTAATTTTATACATAAATAGGGGTTGTTATTTTGCCATAACAATTGGCGACACATTGGGAGAACCAATTATCTTTGTTCATGAAATAATAAGAGAAACACTAAACTAGACTGTAAAAGATAGAATTTTCTAATTTTCTAATGTATCATGAATTATTATTTTATGATTGAACAAAAAAGATAAGAAAATAGATCTGTACTTTTACTTTTGTATTTCACATTTTATAGAGGGCTTATGGGATTGAAATTTTATTAAAGAAATTAAAATTAGGAAAATAAGCTTTTAATTTGACTAATGGACAAAGCTTACAAACCATGATTTTGATGTAATAAGTTCAACTCATCTTTTTATGAACTAACATTGCTTTGATACTAGCAAGCATCCATATCCCCGATGAATTTGACTTGATATCATGCATACATTAACTCATTTCCAGTGAGCGTCTATAACCTCAATGGGTTTGTATGCACTTCCCACACTGTTTGGTGCTTTCAACTTCCCATATTGTAATTTACTCATCAATTTTTGATAATAAAAAAATGTGATTTCCTTTTAGCAACGACATATAAGAAGCATGGTGATATGAAAGTTACTATGATGTATTGCATTTCATGGCGTAAGACAAATCTTTTCTTCTCGAAGTTTTCCGTTCCTATCAGTTCTTATTTACTAATGTGAAAAGGGAAATAAAGTATCGAGTAGACTTCATTTTTTAGTACTTTCCAAGAAGAAGTTTCCTTGATAAAATTAAATCAATCATAAAATCTATCATTATGATAAGATTATACTTGTTATAAAATTACAATCCTTATCACAATCTATTAAAGATAATTCTCTTTGAAAAAGATACATGATACAGAAAAAAAAATGTAGTGTGTGATCAATTATTAATAACAAACCATAACAAGGAAATGAAAATCGTTGACTTTACAAGAACTGTTTACATATTTACAAAAGTGATGTATTCACAACTTTAAGAAAAATATTTCTTTAATATCTTCCCATTGACTATGAGAGTTTCCTCTACCCATATAAAGATTGAAATATAAAAGTAAATGGGATTATCTTCCTAGAAACCTAAAAGGGACCTAGACAGAGTTAATTTTGTATGTTTTCCTTTGTCCTCATGGGCATTATCCCATTTCAGTACAAGATCTCCAATATAAAATATTTTATCACCCACTAAGCGATTATTGAACGATAATCTTATGGTGATTTGAGTATATTTTCTTGGCCTTATCTCTTAACTCTTTTAATTTGAGTAACTAGGCTAGACGATGTTACATGCTTGTACATGGTTGTTCCTAGATTGATTGAACTAACATTAAAGATTGTAATGTCATGTTAGGTCCCTATACTACTAGTGTAACCCCTTATTGTTATTAGTACAACCCCCTTATTATATTTTTGTGCCCATGTAGTACCCATATTGTTATTATTATGCCCCATAGAAGCCCACTATTGTTATTATTGTGCCCTTATATTATTATTGTTATGTCAACTCTAATTATATTATGACCCCTTAGACTCCTATATATAGAAAGGAGGTCTTGTCATTTGTATCATCCAAGAATTGTTCATTTATGTAATGTAAAGGAGGTTTCCCCTCAAAGAGGCTGAATTCTAAGGCATTTATCTCTCTTTTCTATCTTTTTGTGAGCTGGTTTCATAACATTTGGTATCATAGCTGTGGATTCTAGGGTTTCGCTGTTCCAAACAGGTCATCATGGAATTTTTGCTATAACGTTTTTTCTGCATTGTTTCAGATGCTAAAAAAAAACCCATTTGAGTTGAAATCATTCTAAACCTCAGGTCCAAATTTCATATCTTTTCGCGCTATATGTGCGAAGATATGATTTGAGGAAGTTGGCCTTTTTGCAGACTCCCAAATTACATTCCAAACAGGTGACATAGGGAAATTGTCATAACTTTTGTTTTGAGCATTAGATTGAAATTTCATAAGAAGTTACAGAAAGAGGATAGATTGTAGTTTCCTGTGTATATTTTTCAGATCCTAAGGTCAAAACAGTGACACGTGGCACTTCATACAAGTTCGCTCTTCTGAAAAGGTATATAATCAGGTCATCTTGGGAGATTGTGCATAACTCTTTCTTGGAGAATCTAAATTTGATCAGACTGGTGGCATTGGAAAGAGGATGCAGAGGGCTACTGCAGGTCACAATTTCAAAATTGGAAGATCCGAAAGTACAAAGTTACAGTCATTGCAAGATCGAGCTCCTGAAATCAAGAAAAGGCGATATGAGGAAGTTTGATGGAAAGGATCCAGTAAATTGGATACTACAGATGGAGCAATATTTTGATCTACATGGTGTACCACTATTACAAAAGGTATGTATTGCATCTTCATATTTAGAACTTGATCAATTTTTATGGTATAAAGGGCTTTGTTCTCATAAACAACTTGTTATGTGGTCAATTTTCATGGAGGAAATGATAGCACATTATGAGGATACAAAGAGCAACACCTTCTTTAGAGCAACACCACAACAATTGGAAGAAAAAAGAGAAAAAGGGCTTTGTTACAAAGTGGAAAGAAAAATTATGGCAACAAGGAAGTCTACCCCTCACAACTATAAAGATGGAAGTGTTGTTTCTCCTAGCTTTCCACAACCTACAAGGGTTACACCACAACAATTGGAAGAAAAAAGAGAAAAAGGGCTTTGTTACAATTTTGATAACAAATACATTAAATGTCATAAGTGTGCTAAGAAGAAATTATTTTACATTGATTGTGGAGAGGAGGAGGAAAAGGATCAAGAAACATCAAAATAAGAGTATATACATGAGGAACCAACCTAAGAGAAAAAAGAAATGAATCCGACCATATCTTGTAAAGCATTGGAAAGAATTACCACTCCTAAAACTCTCAAGATAGAAGGACATATCAAGAAGAAAAAGGTTCAAGAAGTGAAAGATCACATCAATAAAGAAGAAATGAATCCGACTATATCTTGTAATGCATTGGACAGAATTACCACTCCTCAAACTATCAATATAGAATGACATATCAAGAAGAAAAATGTTCAAGAATTGAAAGATTACATTGACTCTCAAGAAATCAATCCGACCATATCTTGTAATGCATTGGAAGAAATTACCACTCCTCAAACTATCAAGATAGAAGGACATATCAAGAAGAAAAAGGTAAGAGTGTTGATTGATTCGGGAAGTACCCATAATTTTATTGATTATAAGATAACCAAGCAATTGAATTGCTTCCTATATCCAGCACCGGAGTGTCAAGTGATGGTTGCAAGTGGAGGAACCATAAATTGCTCTAGAAAGTGCCATAATATCAAGCTATCCATGGGAGAATATGTGTTGAATAGCCCAATGCTTTCCATTCCAATGGGTGGTGTTGATGTTTTACTAGGAGTCTAATGGCTACAATCTTTGGGCATGATAACTTTTAATTTTCAAGAACTTTTCTTGAAATTTTTTTGGGAAGGAAAGGAAGTTCAATTTAGGGGTATCGAAGGAAAACCTGGAAAGATAATCAACTCTAACAGCATGACAAAGCTTCTAAATAAATAACAACGGGGTGTAATTGCACAATTATGTTCGCTAGAGGATCCCACATTGAAATTATGTATTTCTCCAAATCTCCAAAATGTTTTGGACAATCATTCCAAGGTATTTGAGATTCCCAAAGGCCTCCCACCTATTTGTGATCATGATCATGATATTCATTTGATTCCATGAAGTGTTCCTCCAAACATTAGGCCTTACATATATCCATATGCCCAAAGGAGTGGGAAGTCATTCAAAAGTTGCAGAAGATCCCAGTTCAAACAGTGTTGCGAGAACTTGACAAGGAAGGAAAAATCATATTGGAACTTGAAGTAGTCACAGAACCGAGAAATCAAAAGCTATGAAATAGATCAATTTCAGAGTATCTCATCAAGTGAAAGAACTTACCCGCTGAAGATTCCACATGGGAGGACAAGAATTTATACACAAGCATCAAGAACTACTCAAGCATTGAGGACAACACTTTTTGAAGAAGAGGGGCATGCTAGGTCCCTACACTACTAGTGTAACCCCTTATTGTTATTCGTACAACCCCCTTATTATATTTTTGTGCCCATGTAGTACCCATATTGTTATTATTGTGCCCCATAGAAGCCCACTATTCTTATTATTGTGTCCTTACATTATTATTGTTATGTCGGCTCTGATTATATTGTGACCCCTTAGACTCCTATATATAGAAAGGAGGACTTGTCATTTGTATCATCCAAGAATTTTTCATTTATGTAATGTAAAGGAGGTTCCCCCTCGAAGAGGCTGAATTCTAAGGCGTTTATCTCTCTTTTCTGTCTTTTTGTGAGCCGGTTTCATAACATGCCACAATATGAAGGAATATTGCTTCCTTTCCATAGACTGGGAAGTAACGTGAGTTTCCTACTTAGGACTTGTAAGTTGCCTTATTGGGCCATAATGCATTAATCAAATATTTATGCCAAATTTTCTAATTATCATCTATAATTTTTTTTATGATTTTCAAAAGGTTTTTATTCGTAGATTTAGCAAGACCATTACCCTGGGATAATAATTTTTATAATATTTTGATTTAATTCCTTTCTAAACAACGAATGAAGTGAGTGAGGAAGAGGAAAATTAAGTTGCGTTATCAAACAATAATGTGTTCAGGAGACCAAACCTGGTAATGATAAATTGATCAATAAAATATATTACATGTTCAGAAATAACATTTTTTAGAAGAATTGCCTCCACCTATTTTGTGAAATAGTCTATTGCTGTGAGGGTATACCTATGCTATTTTGAAGACATGTGGATTATTTCAGATATTACTTCATGTCCCCATTGCTTGAAGGCATGTTCAATAATCACTAACTGCAGTGGTAAGATTGAATTTTATCCCTGCTTGCTGAAGTTTGACAAGTCTGGCAATTTTTAACATAGGTGTGTGTATCTTAAACAATGTTGGCCAATAATCACCTACATGTAGAATCTTGTGGGTGATAATATCGCCACTGTAATGTCCACCCGGGGCCATCATGCAAATCATATAAAACATTATCAACATTAGAATTTTCAAGACACCTAAGATCAATTGAATCATAGTTTTTCTTAAACAACACTCCATTAATAAGTCGGTATTAATTGGATTTTAATCTCAAAGCTTGGTTCTTTTTAATCTAAGAATGTGAAAAACCATGAGATAAATAGTGAATTAAATATGCGTACTAATAATTTGAAGAATTGGGAGTACCTATTGTGTTTCTTGAGGGGGATTTTCAAGTTCCTAGTCATCATAAATTATCAGACTTAGAATCAATTGCTTGTGTTACCAATCAACACAAGTGTTGAACCTGAAGGATTTTAAAAGGTATAGTTTCGAGGTTATATTATTGAAGTGTCATGATCCAATGTGCCTTCTTTTCTCCAAGATCTTTCTGAACCAATAAATTTCTGACCGTGGAATACAGAACTATCACCTTCGTATGAGATTTCAAAAGGAATGGTCTAAAATGCTTGACATATTTCAAAACAACATAAGATTTTTTTCAACATCTCTATAATTGAGCTCAATGCCTTGAAATATTGAACTAGTAAAAGATATGATATTTCAAAAAGAATGGTCTAAAATGCATGATATATTTCAAAACAACATAAGGATTTTTTCAATGTCTGTATAATTGAGCTCAACACCTTGAAATCCTTAACTAGTAAAATATATGGGCATTTCGACACCATGATCATTCTTCTATGCAAGGAAAACTACCTACGACTTATCAAAAGCAAAAGTGTAAATAATAAATTCTTTATTAAAATCAGGAGGAAGCAAAGTAGGAGCTTGCATAATATAATGTTCAATAGAATCAAAGGATTCATTTTCAGTAGAATTCCACTTGAAAGTTGATTTTTTTCTTTATCATATTATTAAAAGCAACATGATCTCAACAAAGCTAGGAACAAGCGCCCTACAAAATTAATTTATCCTAGGAAGGATTGCATGGAATTTTTTTTATGTGGAAATGGAATTTTGGAAATGGCCTTAACTCTAGATGGTTCTATTAATCCCAGATTTGGAAACAATAAATCCTAATAATTTACCCTCCTCTATGATTTTTTAGAATTTAATGAAATTCTACACTTTCTACATCATTCAAAAATTTGTATTAGATGATGAACATGATTAGATCATTTCTTGGAATAAATAGTAATATCATCCAAATAGACTGCAATATATTTATTAATTAATCCTCTAAATGCAATATCCATGGCCCTTTGAAATGTTTCCCAAGCATTGATGAGTCTGAGCAGAATTTTTTGGCAAGCGTAGGTGACCCATTTAGTATTGAATGTTATTTTAATCTTATCATTTGGATCTACTAAAATTTGATTATAGACTGAAAACCCATCAAGAAATGACATCAATTCAGAACCAACCACTGATTGAAGAATCTATTCCATAGGAGGTAATGGGAAGTTATATTTTTCAGAATCCTTGTCGAGATTTCTGAAATCGATGCATATTATAATATCTTTGTTTTCTTCCTTACTGGAAGAAGGTTTGAAACCCGTTTTGAATGTATGACAAAAAACATGATTTTTTCTCTTAACAATTTATTCAACTCAGTTTTAATATGCCTTTCAAGTTTTAGATGGATCTTCCTCAATTTCTGTTGAACATGTTTTACATTAGGTAACATCAATACTGTATGCTATATAATAGATGTTTAATACGTATTAAGATCGTCGTATGACCAAGCGAGCACATCATTCTATTCTCATATAAGATTTATGAATGTAGTTATTTCACTAGAAGAACATCCTAGGCCTAGATCTACATTTTGTGGATTTTGTACAATGCCTAGATTAAGTATTTCAAATTTCATAATGGAGCTATTTGTTTTGTTGTTTGTGGGTGTTTTAAATCTATCCTTAGGATCATAAAAATCTTCTAACTTAACCACAGATCTAGGAATGATGTTTTCTGATTTAGTTTTTTCTTCTTTGGATGGCTTGTTCAATTCTTAACCATGAGAGTCTTCATCGATGATAGTGTCATCACAATTTCCCTCAGAAGTGAGGAAATTTATGATTTTTTATCATCATTAAAAACTCACCGGTTGGACACATTGTTGAGAACAAAGGGTCTAAAATTAACTCCATAGAGAAACTATCTAGACTAAAACCTCAGGTGGTATTCATTTAGAAGCAACATTGGCTAAAAGGACAGAACTAACATTCTGCATTCTAGGAATAAGGGTGATGTTGAATACTAAAAAAATTACAAATCAAATCCTAGACTAAGTATTGATAATTTTTAAGATGATTAGAAACAAAATGAGTTGTATTTCTCACTTGTCTTATTCTTGTCTTGTAATCACCAAAGGCCTTCATATTTGCATGTTTATACTTGTTTCTTTGTTCAATCCATGTATTAATGCTTCGTATCCAACCACATTATTTGTACATTGAAATTCTAACTTGTAGGTCAACTTGATTTTCTCCCCATTAGGGTTTTGCAAGATATAACCTGCACATGCACTGTCATTATATTTTGATCCATCAAAATAAAATATCTAGATTTGACTATTTACATCCTCATTTATAGTACTATCTACAAATTTTATACAACACAAAGTATCTGTTTGGGAAAAGTTTTCAATTTCTGAATAAATAGGTGAATGGGGAAAAGGAGAACTTTGTGCACAAAAGTTTCCTGAAAAATAATATACACAATAGTTTACAATAATATTATCTATAAAATAGATAGGTTCATTCTCACTATCAATTTCAATGATTATGTGTTTCATATGATTTTCTCACCTAACCTTAATTTGATTTGATTTACCATTAAATGGTAACCAAAGATGCGACCAGTTTATTGTAAAATAACCATTCAATTTCTCATACTAGTCATGGCTTAAAAGCACGTTGTAAGATTAAGGTATGTCCATAATAATAATGTCAATGACTTGGCAGACCTTTGGATTGGACTCTAATATGATAAGTACAACCCTTTTCTCTCTTAGAACCTTAAATTTTGTTTTATCCAACTGCGCTATTTGCATAGTTGATTCTTGGGGATGTGCATTGATGTTTAAACAAACCGAATAAGACATGATGTTTGAGGAAGCTCCAAAATAAACTAAATAAATAGGTACATTCTCGTTAAAAATACAAAAAGTAAGAAGGAAGGGAGGAGTGTGGGAATCTGATTTATCGCCTATTAGATCAATGATGTTTTCTTGTTTATTCTTATTAGATGATGAAGACTATTTAACTTTAGTTTTCCATTGCTATTTATAACAATAGATGGTAAAGGTGATTTATTTGTTGCATTTAAATATTTGAGAATGGTATTCTTTTGTTGTTTTAACTTAATCGTTGCAAATAGTGAGATGTTAGCTCTAGTTTTCTTCATATCCTCAGCAATATTATAATTTTTCTTATCTGAAAAGATTAAGGTCTTAGAGACTGACTTGCCTTGGGAGAAATCTTTGGATGAAGAATTAGTTGAAGGAGAAGGAGTTGTAGTTGACTCTTGTTGCAGACAATGATTTACTTCTAGTTTGAAAAACAATAAATTCTTATTCACCTTCATCTGAGAGGGTTTTGATTAAATCCTAGGTGACATTCACATTAAATGTTTATGGTTCTTCCTCTTCCTAAACTTCATATTGTTCTTCACTTTTGACCACAGAGACTTGACCTCCAAGTGGAGTTTGAGGATTTCTCTTAACGAAAGGCCTGAATTGTATTTTAGAGGAATATTCATCTACAACCTATTTCTTGAGATTTACTACTTCATTTACCAGAGTTTTGATGACATTTTGTAAGCTTTCCATATCAAAATCATCTTTTTATTTTTCCTCCTCCTTAAAAGAAACTTTCTTTGCGAGTTGAGGAGGTTTCTTTTCTTTTGTTGAAGTCTTGTTATCAATGTTGAGCATCTCCTATTATACATTCATTATTTTAGCCAAAGTTAATTTGGATGCATGCTTTACAAACATGGTTGTAGATGTAGGAAGGGCATACATATAGAATTCAATTTGGACATCAATTCCAGGTTTGGACACATGAGAGATTCTAATAATAATTTCTAGATATATTTCATTAATATCTTTAATTTTTTCTTTAGGACCCGTTTTTAATCTAGAAAGATTAAGTAACATAGTAGCTGGTGATTTATCATCACCAAACTTCTTAATGAACATATCATTAAAGGTATCCTAGTTTTGAATAGAATTCATTAGCAAGGTGAAGTACTAGGCAATTGATCTTCCTTCAAAAGTGTAAGGAAAAAATCCACAAACAACATCTTCATTTTGCACATCCCTGAGATTAATGAATAACATAAAATTGTTGATATGGTCTTTAGGGGATTCCTTGTTGTCAAAATTGAATTTGGGTAACCATTGTTTAGGGTGTTTGTGTATATCATGTTGATCACTTAGAACGTTGACTTCTCCAAGAGTTTCCCATGGTCTTCCTAGTTACCCTAGTATGGCCATTATGGGAACAATAACAATGATAGTAGTTGAAACATGATAATATGTTGTTATAAGTTTTCTCTATGAATAAATAACAAATGGAATAGGCTGGGGAATAATAGCTTGAGTTTTTATAATGGATTTATCAGGCTCTGGGGAAAATGGAGGTCTCTGGATCTCAATAGATTTTAGTTTGACAATGATAGGATCTACTGGTGGTATGGAAAACCTTTTACTTTAGGTACAATTTAGAACTCCTGAGTGTTGTAATTCTTAGGAAACACCAAAAGCTTCTAGTTTTGAAGAAGAAATTTTTGTTAAAGGTTGTTTTATCGGAGAAGGATCTAAAACTAACTTTTGTAGGTGTTCTGCAAAATATTGTTTAATCTTGAGCCCAAAAGATACATGGGCTTCAAGAAAAGTTTGAGAACTATATGCTTCCTAAGGAGTTAGTTGGGAAACTTCCTTTGAGCTAGTTGCAATAATAGGGGAATCAAGAGACTCAATATCAGAGACGTATGGAGTGTCAGGTGTAGGAGGTGAGGGTGGTGAATTTGATCTCTTAGGATGGATTTTGATTTTCTGAAAGGATTTTGGTGCCATCCACCATTCGAAGGAACTCCTTCTAGTGCCAAAAATGTTGATGGCTAGAATTGACTAGATCACCATTAGATAAATTTCCCAGTCAGGATCCCAATTAGACCCTTTTCCCTTTGGTTTAGTGATTTTGACTGGTATGTGGGCCCAATTTCCACTATGGGAACTTGCTCCAACAAATGGATACTTAATTCAAAGAATAATGAATTAAATTCATTTAAAGGGAAATAATTCAAAGGATCTTGTAATAACATCTTATGATATATATATATATATATATATATATATATATATATATATATATATATATATATATATATATATATATATATGGAACATAAGAAGCAACAACAAACTTGAAATGCATATCTACATGCTTATTGGTGTAAGAGCTCAACTGTAAAATAGAGAATAATTCATTCAAAAATTTAAATGAACTTCGTTGATTCACTTTGTTCACACATAGGTTCTTACCTTAATTACTAAATAATGATAAGAGTAATTAGTCATAGTAACCAATTTCAATCATTCACTATAAAAGAAATAAAGATGAAATATTTCAATTTCAATGAAAACGAGTAAGAAGATTAAAGTAACAACACCTAATTACTCTATCTCATAGGAATGTGAAATCATAGTGGTCCAAAACTATATTAAGAAAATATAAACTTTAAAATAGTGCATCGCCTACTTTCTTAGAAAAATTAAATACCCTTAACTTCGGGTTGTACTGCCTTTTAAATAATATTACAAAACTAAGGATAAAGATCCTCTCCAAGTTTTTCTCACTTAACAACTTAAAAATAAAAAATAGGAAAGTAAAAGTTTTCTTTGATATTAAGATAAAAAATAAGTCTTCATTTTATTAAAGTAATGCCCAAAGAAGCCTTATTGGATGATTACCATTGTGAATATGTATCTAGGAGTTGTGCAATAAATGTAGGAGGATCTAGCTAGATATTGACCTGGAACTTGAAAATGTGTGCTTCCATGACTAGCAGTTCTTGTGTGATTCTATCAATGACTAATTTGGTAATGAGCAAGTAACTTTGTGGTTTGACCAATAAACTCTAGATAACATCCATTTCAATATTTGGAATATGTTCAATATTTTTTTGTTTCTCTTGTTTACATTCTCGCACTTTATTTATTAGTGAATTAGCCTTCAATGGCTTGTCTTCTCAAACGTATGGTTCTCACTCTGTATATTTGATTACTTGTATTACAGATTGCATCAACAGGGAACAAATTTGATATGTAGGGGTGATTCTTTTCTTAGCACTTTTCTAGGAAATAATCACAATTAGTTGGCTATCTTCTTCCTCATACTTTGTTTCTTTATCAATCAAATCATTAAACAACATGTATGCCAAATCCTGATGGCTTTGATCAAGAATTATCTTGTTCCTATACATGAGGGAGTTGTTGATTAATGTCAATGGCCTCTTGTTTGAAATTCTCGAGTTCAATTACATTGTTTTCTGCCTCTTGGATTTTTTATTGAAGTTCAATAAATTGAGCACTCTTTTGTTGACTTGTGACCTATAACTCATTTTGCGGTTTGTTGATTTCGTCATTCAATCTATATTGTGAATCTTCCATTTTCTAGTTATATTGTTGTAGAGACTCATGCTCTCATAGTTTCAACTAAACTTGAAATTAATTTCGTTGTTGTGATAATTATTGCTCTAGTTGTAAGATCTTAGCTTCCTTTTGTTCAAAATTTTTCATCAACTGTTGAGAAGTGTAGCAAGAAAGGTTGAATTTGAGTTAGCCTTGGTCAAATTGAGAAAATTCGAATTTCCACATTAGCAGACAACTTCAAGGCAGTTAACTAAGGCAACATGGATCTTGTCACTCAATTAGAGAACTAAATTCGAGTTAGTGGGCTTGGAGTTTAGTTAAGCATGTGTGATTGCTAAATTTAAGTAATCCAATTCAACTATTTCTAGTTGTATTCAGTTAAACTAGTTCCAACTATTGATAAAACTAATAGAAGGTTAGTTGTGTAGCGGGGCACTAATCTAACTCAAAGATCATCTAGTTAACTGATCAATCAACCAAAATAGCTAGTGCATGCAAGAAATTCGAGTTCCTCAAATGTGGTACAGATTCCAAGGTAGTGTACATTTGATTAGATACTAGATTGAGTGTACAATTTAGAGTATTGATTAAGTGATCAATCCTTGAGAATTGTGCAAGGAAATAGAAGTGAGTGCAAGTAGTGTGAGTCTAGGTAGTGTGAGTGCATGCACGTGAGTGCAAACAGAGCAAGTGTAGGATCAATATTATCTAGAGTAGTCTCAGGAGGCTGGAGGAAGCATAAATTGGCCAAGTGTTGGCTAGATGTCCTCGGTAAGTAGGGAGAACAGTTTTACCTTTACAGGTGGTGCTCAGAATTGGAGCATGCAATTGTAATAATTTCTCCCTTTAACTGATTAATGCAAAGGGTCTTAAGGGGTTTTTAGCAGTTTCTTTCCCCTATAAACATCTGTGTACTTTTATATTTGATGATGTATGTTTCCGCATGTTTTTCTAAATTGTGAATTACTTTCCGCAAAACAATAAAGTAGAATTATGTCTCTTGATTTTAGTTTAATTTCTTGAGCAGTTGCAATTCTATCACTAAATTTCTACATGGTATCAGAGTAGTTGGAACAAATTTAAGGGTCATCACAAGTGCATCTCGCATAAGGAGAAGGAGGTTTGATCTCAGGTTGGTGATTATGCTTCCAAGTTTTATGTTGATTGAATGCTAGGTGATGAGGGTTGTTCAGAGTATTGAACAACAGTTATGTAGCAACCTATGTACAATGTGTTGGAGGCATGTTAGTGGTTGTCT
This sequence comes from Pinus tabuliformis, assembly GCA_031772625.1. Classification (NCBI taxonomy): domain Eukaryota; kingdom Viridiplantae; phylum Streptophyta; class Pinopsida; order Pinales; family Pinaceae; genus Pinus; species Pinus tabuliformis. The sequence continues at coordinate 1,394,568,750 of CM062819.1, read as the reverse complement.
AGTTTCCCTAAGTGTTGTGGACAAGTGGCAGACTTGTCACAACAAGTGGGTTGTATTTTGATACCCTAAGGATTACATTTTGGAGTAGATAAGAATAGTGAAGTTGGATGGTTTTGCTGCCCTAGCTCACTGGTTTGGTGTTTGACAAATAAGAGATAAGAGGGCTCATTGCAGAAGCTATAGATCATTCAGGGAGTGACTGTATGTGGGAAGATATGTAATACATAAGAAGAGTGACAGTAACAACTGATATGTCATAGAGTTAGGGAAGATCTAGAAGGCTGAGCACTATTCACAAATGTAGTTGTGAATAATGACTTTCGTATGCAGTATGCAACAAATTGAAGACTTCAAGTAAAATACGCATGAAAGGAGCCATGGACTATTAGGAAGAATATTTATGGAGCCCTAGTTCAGGGTAGATCTAGAAGACCCTATGTGCATACTTCTTAATGGAGCTAGAAGGATACTAGTGGGCAGATCAATGAGCCAACATTTAGTGAAAGAAAAAGGAGTTGTGATCATTGAAATTGGTAGATTGAGGAGTAAAGAGATTTCCCACAGGGAGATTGAGACTCAGAGGGAGTCTAGTTTCATAGGACGCATCCCTATGGAAGCTAATACTTTAGGATTCAGGAAGATCAAAGTCATTATTGTAGTAGTTGCAACAACAGGGCAATAACAATAGTATGAGTAGATCATATTTTTCCATGCATGTAGCTATACCTCCAGAAGTGAGGTGGGGAAATGTCGAGCCTTAACCCTGGAGTTGCAAAGAATTGAGCAGGGTCCATAAGAGAGCAGTAGCAATTGCAATATACTCTCCTCATGGATCATTACCTTTCTATCGAGGCCCACATTTTTCAATAATAGAAAGATAAATTCTAGTTAGACACTGAGGAGTGTAGAGAAATGTTGAGAACAAAGTAGGAGGCTTAATAGCAGAGCCAACAACAACACAATTTTCCCAGTGGTCAGTTTAAGAGATACAATTAATTAATTTATTTGGATGCTTCTCAGTTGTAGTTGTTGTAGTAGCAACAAAAAGGTAAGAGGTAGTGCTACCATACATTCCACAGGTACTCCATGGGGGTGGTGGAAAATCCCTTTCTTGCTAAGAGGGAGTGTTTAAAAGTGTAGCAAAAAAGGCTCAATTTGACTTAGCCTTAGTCAAATTGAGAAAATTCAAATTTCAACATCAGTAAACAACTTGGAGGTAGTTAAATGAGGTGACATGGCTCTTTTCACTTAGTTAGAGCACTAAATTTGAGTTAGTGGGCTTGGAGTCCAGTTAAGCATGTGTGATTGCTAAATTTTAGTAATCAGTTCAGTTATTTCCAATTGTATTCAATTAAAATATTTCCAACTGTTGATAGAACTAGTGGAAGGTTAGTTGTGTAGTGGGACAATATTCTAATTCAAAGATCATCCAATTAATTGAGAAATCAACCAAAATATCTAGTGCATGAAAGAAATTTGAGTTCCTTAGCTATGGTGGAGATTCAAAGGTACTTTACATTTAATTATATATTAGATTGAGTGTACAATTTAGAGTATTGGTTAGGTGATCAATCCTTAAGAATTGTGCAGAAATAGGTTCTAATCCATTCAACATGAGTGCAGGTAGTGCGAGTGCGGGTAGCGTGAGTTCTATAAACATGAGTACAGGCACGTGAGTGTAGGCAGAGCGAGTGTAGGCTCAATGTTTTCCAGAGCAGTCTCAAGAGGCTAGAGGAGGGAAAAATTGGCCAAGTGTTGGCTAGAGGTCCTTGGTTAGTAGGGAGAACAATTTTACCTTTGTGTGTGGTGCTTAGAGTTGGAACATTCAATTGTAATAGTTTCTTTATTCAAATGGTTAATTCAAACATGCTTAAATGTTCTTTAGTAGTTTCTTTCTTCTCGAAACATATTTGTACTTGTGTATTTGATGAGGCATGTTTGCTCATGTTGTTCTAAATTGTAAATTACTTTACACAAAGAAGTAGAGTAGAATTATGTCTCTTGATTTTAGTTTATTTTCTTGAGCATTTGCAATTCTATCACCAAATTTCTACATCAACTTGGTGACATGGAAAACATTGGCATTTTCATATGCTCCAAAATAATGATCCAATTCTTGGACTACCTTCTTTTCATTTAATTGAGAGCCATCCAAAACTACCAGTGGAGGAATCTCTATTTCTTCATTTCCATTTTCAACTCTTCTTTTATTTCTTCTTCTTTTAATGAAAACCTTCTTATGAGGGCTGAAGTAAAAAAACAATGAAGGAATATACCCCATTTCTCTAGGTGATAGGGGGATGACCATTATTTCTTCATATGAGATGTTACCTAGAACAATAACAATATGAGTTTTCAACAATACTTCAAAAATAACTAAACTAGTCACAACATGGATAGGATTATTTCAATGATGTTGTGCAGGTTGTTTAGGATCAAATGCCTTAGGAGGAATTTTGGGAGTATTTTTTTCTTCACGAATGCTTGTTGTAGACTTTAGGAATTCATCCCCTTGCTAATGGATTTTGATTATATTGACAAGTTTTTCATTAATGCCTTGTTTCGGAGGTCATCGACAACTTCTACAAACACTTGCTCAATGTATTCTAAATCTTCATCTAGAATTACTATCATAACTTTAGATGAAGGAGATTTAGCTAAAGAAGCTTCTAAAATATGGGATTAGCTAGTTGGTTGCTATAAAATCAAAGGTAAGGATGACTTTCTTTCTTCTTTATATGCAGGAAAACGCTAGTATTCCTCAGGGGAGAGTTCCTGAGCTTGCTGGAAGGCTTCCTCGTAGGATTGGACTCTGCGTAAAATATCATCAAGGGAGGAATTTTCATGTACATACTTTTTCATACTGACCGTAATGCAAAGGTTGCCAATAATCCTTGAAGGTTCATGGGGTTTTAAAGGAATTTAGGCTAATTTGATAACATTGAAAGACAATAATTCTTTCTTGGCATGCAAAGGGTTTTCTAGGGTATATATGTGAATATGCATGGGAAAACATGGCCAAATTATCTTATATATTTTGTGCAAATTGTAGGCCATTCCAGTCTTGACATTTTGGTAAGCCATTTCTTTACAAATTAATCTATCATGAACGAATAGGGGAAAATCATGCAGAGTTGCTTGACAACCATAAATTCTTAGATAAGGGAAATTTTCCTCAAAGAATCAGTTATCGATTAGACAAATTTCAAGCTTTTCCTCTTTCAAGATTCAAAAGGGTTTTGAGCAGAAAAACTTCTCATAAATTAGAATAATGACAAATTGGGTAGAAATGGTCGCCATAGTTTTCTTTCTAGATTTTTGAGTGGTAAATATGGATGGGAAGTGGCTGAAAGTGGGTCCATTTCCAACCCATGGTAGGAAAGGAAATTGAGAAACATATGGATTTTATGATGTAAGCTGACGTATAAAATGGAGGGTTATATGTGTCTGTCTTAGAGGCTCTATAGATTGTGACTTGCATGCATATGTTTTCAAGTAATATACTAGCCCAATTGAAGGAAAATGCTTCAAAAGCTCTATGAATGAGGGGAACCTTGTCTAAAGGAAAATGTGTAACATTCTTTCTACCAAAACTCCTACAAAACATGGCAATGAAAAAACATTAATTGTAACTTAGAGGAGTGATGGCATACTCTTTAGAAACCTATTCTTTAAATTTATGTTTATTGATTCTCCATGGTTTAATAAATTCATGCATCTTTCTTGCAAAATCAACACATTCCTTTTGAGTTAAGTTTTTAATGTATTCGACATTGTAGTGAAATTGAGACTCCTGTGGTATATACATAACATGAGGATTTTCTGGTCAAAAGCAATTAACTATGATGCCTCAAATAGTGCATATGGAATGCATAAGCATATCTACATGATTTACGACCCCTTGAATCATATTTGGATATGGAAGAATTCAAGGAAACACAACAATTTTATGCAATGCTAACTTCGCCACATCAAACAAGGGGGTCTCAAGAATGGGTTGGCTCAACTCTACCTCTTCTGAACTTCCCTAAGATTCTTCCTCAAGCAACTTATACATATCATAATAGGATGAGATTCCAACATCTATTTTTGTAATCACTGTATCAAAGAGCAAGTTGGTATTGGGATTCTTTTCATCCGAGTCCTTTGTTGTCGGCTGCTGAGGATCTATACTTTCTTGACTTTCTTACCCATGATTTGAGTTCTCGAAGAACGTGCAGAGTGAAAAACCTGAGTCCACAGAGGAGAAAGTAGTTGAATTACAAAATTTAATTTTTTTCTACAAAACTTATTAATAATTTCAAACTAGTAATCAATTGATAACATTTCATAATGAATATGATTAAACAATCAAATGATGTGAACTACATGAAGGGTGACGTTTTGATTAGGTGCAGATTTGCACAATAAATGTTGAGAAGAAATGTTGAGAAGACACACACTTACCCATAGTGGTACTTTTTGTTAATCATGGGATTAAGCCTTAAATCATGCTAATTATCCATTAAATCTTAATTAACTTTAATCGATGACACAAATGTTGGTTGTGTTTGTGTGACACCTTGTGAAATCTCCATGGTAGTACAAGAAATATATTTGTCAAGGAACATGGAAATTGACATTCTGCAATTATTAGCTAAGCTTAGTTGGAAAGTTCCACTGTCGTGAAGAATGTATGCAAGGTGATGACGTGTCACCTTAAGTTAGGGACATGTGATTGTAGGATGTTGATTTAACTAGAAATAAGTGACACTTGGAAGTACCCTAAGGTGCCATAGGAACTAGTTACTCATCATGAACTAATAGTGTGTCATTTAGAATTTCTAAGAGTCATGGCCTAGTAGAATTCATGAGTTAGGGATATTTTATGTCATCTAATGGGAGCATTAATGTCCCACTCTGGGGTAGCATGTAGTATTTAGCGCCTACATGATGAGAGAGTGAGGTGCGACTAACAGGAAGCGGAAGATAGGAAAGTCATATAATATGTAATGGAAAATTTAACATAATGCCACAAAGTTTATCTAAAGGTGAATTTTTAAGGTTAAGCACAGTCTAACAGAAGGTATGGGAATTCACATCCCGGGGAATGAGAAATAGGATGCCATTTGACAGTGCACCCAAGAATTAAATAAATTTTAGTTGTTTTGCAATGTTTTAAAGGGATATGAGCACTGATTTTGTACATGAGAAAGATAGTGGATTTTTAAAAGGGGAAATACATAAGGGAAGGGAGGTAAAATATCTTTACAAATTGTGTTTTCGCTCCTAGAGACAATCCCTGGGTTGAGGAGAAGGGCCAGTGCCTAGGACATCTTAATGTATCTCATGGATAGATTTGTTTTGCTCAAGAGCTAAACATAAAATGATTTAAATCTGGTTCAATTACCCTACTCAGAGGCAAATCAAATTCACACATGGATAGTATTTCATTCCCAAGACTTAATGTTCAATTAAGGTGGCATATACACAAAAAGTGTAGTTTCAATGGTCGTTGCAGCATAGGTAAAAGAGGAAATAGGAAATACAAGAGGACAAACCCAATGTAGAGGGTTGGAAGGACACATAAGCCTATGCACTAAATCCTAGTAGAATCATGAACAAGATAAAGGAAATGAGATTCAGAAACCATGGAGCGCATTTTAAGGCATTCAATCCCACACATTACAGGTGCCATTTTCCATAACATAATACAGGGAAATATGTTATACAATTTTGGACTCTAGTAGCTACAATTACACAATTTCTAAGAGGAAAGAAAAACATATGAAATGAAAAATTGAGAAAAAATCACATACTCCACATCTTAGTGCTCATAATCACTTAATACTTCTTCATTAATATTTGAGAACAACATACATCTGATAAGCTCCAAAAACACTTGAAGAATTTGCAGAAAAAATACCTCCATTGGGATAAAAAAATAGAAACCCCCTCTAATGAGATATTCATCCCTTTTATAGGAAGAGACAAGACAAGAACAGTTACAAAAATATTTGGAATGCTACAACTGTCTGAACTACATAGTTTTCTGAGCATGCGACTAGCCTAGTTTTCATAATTATTACATAACAAACTTGATTCTTTTCTTGAAAATGAATAATTAATAAAATTGTAGAAATGAAACAAATGTGTTATGATTGAGGAAACAAAATATCTTCATCACTGAATTCCTTGATCTCTTGAAGTGGACCCATGCTCCATCATCTAGGTTCATGGTGGGTTGATGAACTCGACACACTTCTACCATTATATTATTTCCACAACTACTTGTTTATTTTATCCCTCTTAACTACTTAAATCGACCCTTTTTGGAGTTGGATCCTCTTGTAGGTGCTTCCTTCCACCCATCAAGATCAAAATCCATGTTCTAATTGCAATGGAGAAGATTTAGTGTAGTAGAGGAAATACACAGGAAACAATCACAAAAAAACTCAAAAAGCTCTTTTATCTCCATATAGTCTCGTGACCCTAGATCCCCATAATTATTTAGAAATTCAATTAAAAATAGTTGCAATATTTCGGGTCTTTAGGATGGCCTACATAACTTTAACAAAGGAAAAGCTTGCCAATCTTGCCCACTCTCCATGAGGGACCCACAACTCCATCACTTAACATATCCGAGGAATGAAAATTTATTTCCGTTATCATCACTTGACGATCCCTAGTCCCCTAGTCCCCTAGTATTTTTGAGATGAAATTAGAAATAGCTATAGGATTTCAGGATTCTAGGATTCAATGATTTTTCCACTACTATTCCCTGCTCCCCGCAACCTCAAAGTTTTATTGAAATTTAATTGAAAATATGTTATGGGTTTCTAGGTTTCTGACCTGCTAGGTCAAATCTCCAGTACAATATTCTATTAGCAACTAGTCCTCGGTAATGAAAAAACCTTTTTTCTACTGACTCATCCTGGTGCTTGACTTATTTTTAAAATAACTCACGGGATCCGCCCTTCCGGGTCCATATTTCTATAACTAGGCTTCATTAATAGATGAACCTTGCTCTAGCAATTGACGAATCCCTGGTCCCTGGAGCCTTTGGGAATTCATTTTCTGAATAGTTACAGGATTCCAGAGTTCCGAGATTTTGACTTTTATAGGACCAATTTTATTCCCTCTATCTTTTGATTTGGAGGCCATTTGAAGACTTATTTATACCATTGGAAAGCTATTATAGAGAACATTTTAGTTGAGTGGGTCCGATGTGGTCTTTGAACTCATTTTATACTCGAAAAAAGGCTTCAAACTCTGTTATTCCTTACACCTTTACCCTTCTACTATATGAAAAATAAAAGGAAGGATGAGGTGACGTAGTGAATTGAATGGTTTCAAGCTCACATGGCAATGGTCCTGACTGCTGACGTAGTCACCATGCTGGCTCAATAGATGACAGGCACATCTATTGTGCTCTAGCAGGGTGCTTGGGCGAGATTTGAAATGAGTCTCGAGCCCCTTGAAACCCATCATAGTCGTTGATCTGTGCATTCACTTTATTGACTCTAACTTTCCAGGGGTAAGCACTGACTTAACGATTGCGCTTATTAACTCACCGAAGCTTCTCCGGGGTAAGGCTGATCTGATATGGATAGGAAGTTGCCCGATAAGTGGCCACCATGTAACCATTCAAAGGTAGAAAGTGGGGGATGTCCCACGTTCCATAATTTATTTTTCCATTTCTTCTTTTCTTTCTCTTAATCCTTTGTCTAAAGTTCCAAATATTCTTTTAGTTCATGAACCAAAATCCTCAGCAATATAAACAATCTTAGAAAAAAATTAGAGAGGCTACACCAAAGTGTAAGGTTGGAAATAAAAGAGAAGGGTCCCCATTTTTTATTAGGTATTATATATGTAAACGAGGGTTGTTGTCTTTCCACAATAGGTCCCTCAAATAGATGGATTCATTTTGTGTTCATCTTGGAACAAGAAATCCTATCATAGAGGAATTGATGAATAAATTGTTATATAAAAAAGAGTGTGTTATGCAAACAAATAACAAAACAGAACCTCTTCAAGAGGGAAACCTCCTTTACATCACATATATGAACAATTCTAGGATGATTCAAATGACACGACCTCCTTGTTATATATAGGAGCCTAACGTGTCACAATATAATCAAAACCTACATAACAATAATAATGTAAGGGCACAACAATAACAATAATGGGCTTCTATGGGGTGCACAACAATAACAATTAAGGGGGATACACTAGTATTATAGGGACCTAACATGGCCCTCTCCTTCAAAAAAAGTGTTTTCCTCAATGCTTAAGTATTTATGGATGCTTCCGTATAAAATTCTCATTCTCCCATGTGGAATCTTCAACGGGTAAGTTCTTCCACTTTATGAGATACTTTGAAATTGATCGATTTCATAGTTCTCAAGTTCTTGTTTCCATCACTGCTTCAAGCTCCACTATCATTTTTCCTTCCTCATAAAGTTCTGGTAATATCATTTGAACTGGGAGCTTGTCACTGATAACCTTGTTTAAGCATGAAACATGAAAAATTGGGTGTACTCAGGAAGATGCAAGGAACTCCAATTTGTATGCCATAATACCAATATTTTGCAACACCTTGTAAGGACCATAGTACTTGGGTGATAATTTATTATTCTTCTTAGATTGATTGAAGGACATTTGTTTGTATGTTTGTAGCCGCAAAAATACCTAGTTTCCTACATCAAAACTTATTTCACTGCGATGTTGATTTGCATGTTGTTTCATGTGATTATGCGCCAGAGTGAGGTTATCCTTTAAGATTTTGAAAATTTTTTGTTGATTCTTGATGTGATATTCCACTTCTTGAACATTATAATTTTCTTGTAACGCTGATGTGATGGAAAGTGGATGATGTCCATAAAGTGCCATAAATGGGGTCATTTTTGTTGTAGTATGGAAGGAAGTGTTATACTACCATTCAACCAGAGGTAACCACTTAATCCATTGTGTTTGTTTTCTAGATACAAAGCAATGAAAATATCCTCCCAAATTTTTTCTTACTCTCTTAGTTTTCCTATTAGATTGAGGATGATAAGATGATCTATGAGATAATTGAGTACCTAGACACAAAATAATTCCATCCAAAATTTTCTAGTGAAAATGGGATCTCTATCACTTAAAATAATCTTTGGATTTCTGTGTAGCTTTTGAATTGTTTCCATAAATGCAGTAGCAACTATACTGGCTTTAAAAGGATGAGGTAATGAACACAAGGTTGCATGCTTGGTAAGTCTATCAACTACCACCATGATGACACTCTTTCCTTCGGACTTAGGTAAACCTGTAATAAAATCCATTGAGACCTCCTCCCAATGCTGACTTGGAATGGTTAAAGGTTGTAACAGACCCATGGTATTGATTGTTTCAACTTTATTTTGTTGGAAAACCAAACATTTTGCCACAAAATTCTGACTATTAGATTTAAGGCCATCCCAAAAAAAATTCCATCTTGATCCCGTGGTAAGTTTTTAAAAATATTGAGTTCCTTCCTAAAGGAGAGTTGTGTAATTCAAAAAGAATCATTTGTTTTAGTTGGTAATTCTTACATAGATATAAGAGATCATTGTACCATAATGAGTCATTTTTCTAGATAAAAGTATCAAATGTACTTGGATATTGCGAAAAATTTTGAATGAGAGTCCACACTTCTTTGTCATTCTTCCATTCCTCCATTGCTTCAGTTATATAATCAGGTTGGATAATAGAAATGACATAGAGCAACGCTTCCACATCCTCATTCGTTCTTGAGAGTGCATCTGCAACAACATTTTCTTTCCCTTTTTATAGATGATTTCAAAGTCATAACCCAACATCTCAGTGATACATTTTTGTTGCTCTTCTGAATATAATCTTTGTTCCAAAAAATATTTAATACTATCATGATCGATTTTACCTTGAAGTGTCTTCCCATTTGGTAAGGGCGCCATTGCTTCAGGGCATGCAGTATTTCCAACATTTTGTTCTCATAAATAGGTTTGTGTAAATACTTCCCTTGATTCCCTTGATTGGATGACTTTCAAAAGAAATGGGTCTTCCTTCTTGCATTAAAGCAACACCAATTCCATTTCCCGAGGCATCACATTCCACCACAAATGTTTTTGTGAAGTTTGGTGTAGCTAAAACTAAAGATTTTCACATTGCCTCATTAATATATTTAAAGGACTTAGGTTCTTATGGAGTCCAAAAAAATGCATATTTCATTAGCAATGTTGTTAGAGGTGTTTCTCTTTTCCCATAATTCTTAACAAACTTATGATACTACCCTGTCATCCCAAGAAATCCTTGAAGATGCTTTAGGATTGTGGGAATTTTCCATTCCTTGATGGATTTAATTTTTTTAAGATCTACCTTAACACCCTCATGAGATACAATATGACCCAAATATTCCACCTCTTGTATCCAAAAGAAACATTTGGAGGTTTTTGCATACAATTGCTTCTCCTCCAATGGTTTGAGCACCCTGTCAAGATATTGAACATGATCCTTCCATGACTTCTTGTAGATTATTGTATAATACAAAAATACTAACACAAAATTTCTAAGGAAGGGTTTGAAAATGGAAATCATCAAACCTTGAAATGTGGACGGTGCATTAGTAAGGCCAAAATGCATGACCAGAAATTCATAATGACCTTCATGAGTTATGAATGTTGTTTTTAGAATGTCTTCAGTCTTCATTATAATTTGATGATATCCAGAACGAAGATCCATCTTGGTGAAGTGAATTGCTCCATGCAATTCATCCAAAAATTCATTAATGACAGGAATGTGAAATTCATCTTTAATATCAACCTTGTTGATCCATCCTTCTTGTGTACCAATACTATTGGAGAAAAGAAAGAACTTTTGCTAGGTTGAATTATACTTGCACCTAGAATTTCTGTAACCATACGTTCAATTTCACTTTTTTGAGCATAGGGATATTTGTAAGGTCTAGTGTTTGGAGGAACATTTTTTGGAATCAAGTGAATAGAATGGTCATGGTCATGAATAGGCGGGAGGCCTTTGGGAGTCTGAAATTCCTTGGAATGGTTGTCCAAAATTATTTGGAGATCTAGAGAAATACATGGTTTTGTTGTTTTAACATCTAATAAGCATAATTGTGCAATTGTGCCTCGTTGTTATTTCTTCAAAATATTTTTCATGCCATTAGATTTTATTATCTTCCTCAGTTTCCTTGTGATGCCCCTTAATTAAATTTCCTTTCCTTCCTAGAAAAATTCAAGAAAACTTCTTGAAAATTAAAAGCTATCGTCCCCAAAGATTGTAACCATTGGACTCCTAATACAACATTATCACCACCCATTGGAATGGAAAGCATTTGAATATTTGATACATATTTTACCATGGTTAGATTGATCTTATGGCAGTTCCCTAAGAAATTTATAGTTCCTCCATTTGCAACCATCACTTGACACTCTGGTGCTATATATAGAAAGCAATTCAATTCATTGGCTATCTTACAATGAATAAAATTATGGGTACTACTAGAATCAATCAACATTAGTACCTTTTTCTTTCTTGATATATCCTTCTATATTAAGAGTTTGAGGAGGGGAAATTCATACCAACTCATTACAAGATATGGTCAGATTCATTTCTTCTTTCTCTGGGATTGGTTCCTAGTGTATATCCTCTTGCTTTGATGTTTCTTGTTCCTTTTCTTCTTGCTCTTTCCAATCTATGTAAAATAATTTATTCTCAGCACACTTATGAACCTAGTGTATTTTCTATCACAACTTTAACAAATCCATTTTTCTATTTTTTCCTCCATTTGTTGTGGTGTCAACCTTGTAGGTTGTGGGAGGCTAGGAGCAACAACACTTCCATATTTATAGTTGTGAGTGGTAGACTTCCTTGTTACCATAATTTTTCTTTCAAATTTTCTTGCAATCTTTAATGCCTTCTCCAATAAATTAGGTTCCCAAAGTTGAACCTCACGTTGGATGTTATCCTTTAAAGTCCCTATGAAGAAATCAATTCTATGCTCCTATGGAATATCATTTACCTTGATATTCAATCTTTGGAATTCCTCGATGTGCTCCGCCATTGAACCCTTTTGCTTGAGATTTATCAATTGGATAAAGAAGGTATTTCTCTTTGTATCCTCATAATGTGCTACCAATTCTTCTGTAAAAAATGTCTAAGTGACAATTGATTTATGAGAAAAAAGCCATTGATACCACACAAACTGATTTTGTTCTGAGTATAAAGATGCAATGCGTACCTTTTGTGTGTGCGACACATCATGTAGATCAAAGAATTGCTCCATCTATAGTATCCATGTTACTAGATCCTTTCCATCAAAATTTTGCATATCAATCTTTGGAATATGGTTGGTCTTTGTCCCAAAGTTGGGGTCTCTAAAATCATGATTCACATTATGTTTGTTCTCTTCATGAGTTTCATGAAATACCTTATCACCACTAGGAAGCCTTTCTTCTAGAATATTTTGTAAAACTTCCTTCAAACCTTCCTTGTTTGCCTTTAAACAATTCATATATCTTTTTATACCATCCATGTCCCCTTTTAGTTTATCTTTGGTTGCTCATTGTGAGAGCGGAATTTGTTGCACTTGGTCCCATAATTTTGATATATCATGTTGTAAGTCTTCCTCTTCATGCGTATAGTAGATATTTATGAGGGCTTAATGGGCATAGAATTCTTTTGTTTTGGAGGAATTTTAGAATCAAATACTAATATCTATGCTTCAATATACCCTTTAAATAAATTCAAACTGATTTTTAAGACAAAAGTTATGAAATTTAAAAAACAATACACACCTTTTTCTTGCTTTTAGGAGCTCAATATTGAAGGTGTTGTATCTCTGTAATCTCAATTCTTAAAGGTTTGAAATTTTGTCCCGTGGTAGCCCTATGAGTATTATTTTCAATGCCACAATTCGGACCGAGATTGGGTTCCTCAAGATAAAGTTATGCCTAATATCCCACAATGACCTGGTTATGGACTGGTTTAGTAGAGTGAACTTATATGGAATTCCACATGTCACTATTTTAGCCTTTAGCCTTGAAAATGATATACAGAAAACCAAAGTCTATTAAATTTCAGTCACTTTTTACAAAATTCAAATATGATGCTCATAGAGAAAGTTATGATGATTTTCCCTAGGTCACATGTTTGAGACTGAATTTTGGAGCATGCAAAAACCTTAACTTCTTTGGACCATATCTTAGAAAATATAGTGAACCAAGATTTGAAATTTTTACACAGTTGACCACGATTTAGGATACATGTGGTAGAAATTTATACTTCTAAAGCCTCTTATAAAACAATTTATAGTGAAAATTCTAAGATGACCTATTTGAAGCAGTGAAACCCTAGAATCCAAAGCTATGATACCAAATGTTATGAAACCAAATCATAAAACAACAGAAAATATAGATGAACAATCTGAAAATTAGCCTCTTCAAGGGGGAAACCTCCTTTAGATCACATAAATGAACAATTCTTGAATGATTCAAATGACAAGATCTCCTTGGTGTATATAGGAGTCTAAAACGTCAAAATATAATCAGAGTCTACATAACAATAATAATGTAACGAAACAATAATAACAATAATGGGATTCTATGGGGCACAACAATAACAATATAGGGGCTACATGGGCACAACAATGATAGTAAGGGGGCTACATTCAAAATAACAATAAGGGAGCTACGCTAGTATTATAGGGACCTAAAAAAGTGTCTCTCCTCACTCTCAACTTCATAAGATATACACCCTTGATCGATACATTTAGATTTTAATCCATGGTGTTAAAAATAAGAGGATTTATATCACAATTTATTATTTCACACCTATAAACTCTAACCTTTATAAGAAAAGAAATCTAGATAAGATTTTCCCTTATAATACCTTAGAGCAAGACATTCATAATATAAAGAATGAAGGTAATATCCTCTTGTTAGGAGACACTAATGCTAGAATTGCATCTAACCAAGCTATTCTTCTAGGTAATGGTTCAAACCCTAATTCTCTTTTGCTAGATGTTATGTAATATACCCTTTCAATTTCTATGGCTAAATTATTCAAAAAAATTATTTTCAAAGAAAGACACTATTGGCTTGATGGGCCCTGACCCAGGTTCAGTGTTAACTAGCCAAGAAAATCCCTACACTACTGGCCCTTTCATCATCAATCCGCGGAGCGCAGACTAAAGTCTCACCCGAACCAGTATGGGGGTGATGTAGGAACCAAGTTTCCACACCTAGAGATGGTAGTGATGTCGTTTTATACCCTAAACCTTCCTTCGTGCAGGTAGATAAGCCTTTTAAGGCTTATCGATATACTCCTCTTAGTCGTCCTCTAAACCTCTGCGAAGGTCTATGACTATCCTTTTCATATCCTAGATAGGTAGATCAGACACTTACGTGCCTCTATAACTACTCTTACTTCCGTAATTAGCCAGATTAGATTAAGTATCTGATAACTTCAACATGCATTAAGATGTTCTTCGCGTAAATAGATATTCTTACTTGCGTTCGTATAATAAAGCAAAACATATGGATTCGCGCATCAATACAAAATTAAAATATAAACCCAGTATTTATCATAACATAATCATATGCATTTATAACAGAAGCAAAATAGATCATACAAAGATAATTCCATAATAATTCTCTTTATTGATGCTTTAGATCTTCTTTAAAGACTCTAACCACCCTGCGCACACACTTGTAGGGGTTCGTGCACTCAGCTGCATACTTCTACCCTTGGCCTCTGCACACACAGCTGTAGAGCCTCCTTCCTATGCTAAGACTCTTCGCTCTTAGCTCTCACAGACCCATTACATCAATGAATCCAAAACATACCAAAGTTGAACTGCCTTAGACTCTTCTAAGACTCTCCTTTTTATACAATCCCATGGTCTGCAAACCATGGGTGGATCTCTTAAAGCTAACACAAGTTACATACAAGAAGAAAAAAAGCCCTTGATGAATCTTTACATCTTCACACTCCGTGGCCACAAAATGCGGATACTTTACACTTCTTATACAAAACTTGGGCTTTCTACCCAAAAACATGTGCTTTTAACCCCAAAAATGACCCTAGGGGATCCGTTCCCAACATGCCCCCAACACAAATACGGTGACTCACCCCCGAGTCACTCTGTTGGCACAGAGATCTTGTCGCAAAGACCTCCCAACTCCACTTGTACCACTACAACTTCGGTGGCACACTATGTCGCCGCCTGCTTGACCTGCTCTACTAGTTGCTCCGTTGCTAGTCCTGCACTATTTGCCTTGATTTGATGTTGTGTTTCCTGCAGGTTCTCCAACTTTCCTTCAATGGTGTCTATGAACACATAGGCTTCGTCTAGTTAAGGCCCCATTCTGGCCTTTAGTACTGCCTCCCTATGTTGTGCTGCGTCCACCTATTCCTTTAGTGCCTTTGCTTCGTGCAACTTTGCCAACCTCTGTGTGATGGCTACGGTGCGCATCGTCGCTCTAACCTCGTCATACCTTTGCTACAATTCCCTCACCTCAGTCTCTAATCTCTGTAGGTTGGGATCTTCCTGTAAACTGGTAACTACTTCAAGCGACTACTTGAAGAGCACAGTGCAATCCTTCACTGTGGCATCTACTATTGCAACTGCATCCTTGATAGCTGCCTCACGCTACTCTTTGACCTTTGGTGGAGTCGAAGGCTGGGCCTTCAACTCAAGCTCTGTAATTTTAAGGTTCATCTCAAATTGAACCTTAGCCAGCTCTGTCTTGGCATCGCACACACCTGCAACGAGCTTCTGAATTTTGGCGTCCACCGGCACTTCCTTTGGGATATGCATCTTGGGGACAGTTCTACATGCTTCAGCTACCACGGCTGTGATGCACTCGTTCTTCACCAGAATCTTCTTAAAGGTATCAATCTTGGAAGTCTTATCTATGAACAACTGTGCATTGTTGGCCTTTTGTTTGCTGATCACATTTAGAGCGCACTGCTCTTGGGCCCGAAGTTCCGTGATCACACTGTCTTGTAGGGTATGAAAGGCTTCACTTGGAAGCACAACCAAGTTCAACCCAACCTTTTTGAGAACACTAAGAGTAGCCATGTCAGCTTCCGCCTCGATAGTCAAAGCTCCATTTGGTAGCGCGACAGCTCGAGGATCTAGAGAGTGAACCATCTCCGCTACTTCAAAGGTTCCTAGCACCAAACTAATCGATGTCACGCTACCCCACCCTACACCAGTCTGTAGTTGAGTAGCTTAGATTTGCATCTCACACAGACCCATCTGAATGGCAACTAAGGCTTGTGTCTGCTACTACTCAAACTGCTGCAACATTTCTGTGGTTGTGTCCCTTACTATGTCCCTGATGTCATTCAAATCACCTTCTGTCAAGGTGAACAGGTCGAGCATTGATTTACTGGCCTTGGACTTCTTCTGTGACCCTTCTTTTTCCTGCTCCCGAGTGCGCTTTATCCGAAACAGAGTACTCTCCTGGTCTCCAACACCCTATTATGATTGCTTCTTTTTGTCCTCTGTCTGTAGCGAAGGGGACCGTTGACTTTTGTCAGAGTGGCGCTCTTCCTCCTTGTCCTTCTTTGCGGCCTGCTCCTTTGCAGTGAGCTTTGCTTTGGCTTTTTGCTCAGGCTCCTTTTTCCTCTTGTCAGCCAACTGCTACATCTTCAACTGGGCCTATTCCTTCAGCTTCTTTCCTTTGGACTTACTGGACCCAACTAACAAATCTAAGGCCATGCACCACTATGCTAGCCAATGCTCAAGGATTGTTGCAATTGGATCGTTTGTCGCAAGGTATGGGAGATCATACCATTTCTGCTCAGGGTCCTTCTATGCACGCATGGAGACACAGTGGAAGTCCACTTTGAACTCCACATAGCCCAACAACTTCTCGAAAATAGTTGGTGATAGCCGAGACTTGCAGTTTATCATGGCACGGATGCTTGCTTCCATCAGCACCCAAACGATCTTACTGTCCTTGACCCTTTCGAGGTCCTTTGTGGCCCATAGCGAAGCGAACTTCGTTGCTTCTAGCAAATCTGATGCAATCAGAGGAAATTGAATATCCTCCGGTAATTCCCACATGACTCGTACAATTGATAGAACAAGCCATGCATTATGGAAGGTCTTACTCTAGTCTTATGCTTCTCTGTAGTTCACGAGGAACTCACTACAGAGGTAGTGTGCCCAATTTAATTGTATTCCCTCTACGCATTGGGCTACTAATGACACAACTAGTGCCGACACTTCATCTGTGCGACACTTCCTCATTATTTTCCCAGCCAGGATCTGGGTGGCTACCTTAACTGCGGGGTCGGTTATGCTGGAAATTGAGTAGCCGTGTGGCTTCTTGACAAGCTTAAACTTGTCCTTCATTCTCTCAGTGAGGCCTCGCTCACCAGTATTTTCGCCAAATGCCTTGGCCGGATTTAGTCCTAAGTGCAGTAGAAATGTGATCCTATGGATCATCATATCAGTGATCAGTATCAGTTCTCCTAACCATAGGCACCCATCATGCACCAAGAACAACAATTGTTTGATTACTATCAAAGTGATGGGTGTGTGGTTGTAATGCAACACCCATAGCAGGTTCAACAGTCCTGCCTTGTCCACCCCTTTAATCCACGGCCTTGGCTCTAGCGCGGTTACACCATAATATTTATAGAAGACACGGGTCATAAATGTATTAGTCACCAAGTGGGGGAACCGCTTAGTATCCACCAAGTCCCAATCCTCTAACTTCATATGTGGCATGCGTGCTAGGTGTGGACCTTCGAACATGATCTTGTCTGGTAGCAACAATGTGTTAAGTAAAAATTTGCCCTCATCTAGGTCCTTTGGGACCTTCACCTTGCCTTAGCATGGAGGGATGTATTCTAGTAACTTGGAAATAGGATCTACCCCCTCAATATTAATATCCTATGTGCCCATACTAGTGTCTTCCACGCCCTCATCGGATTCTGGGTCTACCACCTTTCCTTTCTCTTACGTGGTAGGCTTCTCTTTCTTCTAGTGTTTTCTTGGCGACTCACACACTGACTATGTCGATTTCTTCTTGTCTTTCTTTATCTTAGGTCCCTCTTTTGGAAGCGTAGGCCTCAGCCTGGGTGACCTCGGCTACTTTGGTACTTCTGTGGGTACTTCTACACTTACGACCTCAAGGCCAGCTCCCTCAGAGGCCATTGATCCTCCAGCACTTGCAGTCTCCATGGGTGCCGACATGAGGCTAGTAAGAAGCTCCTGGGTTTCTTTATGCATTCTGTCAAACACTGAACTAGCCACCAAAGCCTCAAAACTCTCAATGTTCATGTGCAACTGATAGCCTGACACCTCAATTCTCAACATGCAAAGTGTTTTCCATTGGGCGACCATCTGTAATTTATAGGCAAATTCGAATTCAAATCCGACCATTCACCACAAAATCCGTTCGTAAATGCTAGATTGGTGGCAAATTTTCAAAGATATCGCATTTAAATTTAGCCTTAAATGCTACCCCCCCGCTCCTCTTAGCCGTTTTCTGGTTGTTAAATCATGAGCAGTGATCGTAACAGTCACTTTCTAGCTGCCTTGCATGGTTGATCCTCCTATACCGTAGCTCCCCTCGCGCATCTACTGATACTGCGACATTCCTTCTATCAGCGCAGTCCCCCATTCACGCAGCTATATAACCCAGGCAATGTAGTTTATAGTCCCATGCTTCCTTTCAGTTGCCTGGAGTGCTAAGATTGTGCTTCCTCATATAGTCATCTGGTAAGATCCTCGGTGTATGGATTTAATTGACTGCCATTTACCTTCCCTGGAAATGGATCTCCATTCAACTTCACTAGCTGAACTGCTCCACCATCAGTAATCTCCTTAATGACATAGGGCCCTAGCCAATGCATCCAAAATTTTCCTAGAAATTGATCAAACTTGTTGTCATATAATAACACTAAATCATTTACCTTAAAGGTGCACAGTTTGATGTGCTAATCGTGCCATGCCTTTTCGCGCTCCTTTTGAACTTGCTGATGGAATCCAGCCAAAAAATATATCCTCTTCTAGCTCTGTCAGCTGTGAGAGCCTCTCTTCCAGGTCTCCGTGATCCGCCATTCCGGTGAATGCCACTATGGCATACTAGGTACAATGTACTTTATAGGCATCACCGATTCTACGCAATAAACCAGCCTGAAAGGTGTTTATCCAATCAGCTTTTTGCAAATCATTCTGTAATCCCATAGCACCGCAGGTATGTGCACATCCCGGTCATTTCTTTATGCATTGCAGACCTTGGTTAACGCGTTCTCCAATATCTTATTAAATGCTTCAATCGTCCCATTAGCCTGCAGATGATATGGTGTACCCTTTTGGTGATAAACTTGGAATTCCTATGTCAATGCACTGATCGTCTCATTAAGGAAATGTGTACCACGATACATTATCAAACTCTTTGGGCAACCAAACCTAGTTAGTACATACTCAAAGATGAAATTTGTTGCCATTGCCCCTGTATAGTCCTTCACAAGTTCCACCTCCACCCATCTAGTCAAATACTCAGTCGCGGTGATGATGTACTGCGCACCTGTCTTCTTTCCTAGAGGTTGAATTGGTCCTACAAAATTAATCTCCCACTTCTCAAATGGCTGTAATGAGAGCTGCAGATTGAGAGGCAGCTCATCCCTCTGTGATGGCCTGCCCATCCTTTGACATGCATCACATGCCTTACAATAAGCCTTGGAATCCTTATGAAGCACCAACCACCATAGCCCAACGCGTAAAATCTTCTGTGCTATTGCTTTTCTTGCGTAATGTCCTCCCGCAGCTCCTCCATGAGCCTCAGCGAGGATGCTTCTTCGTTCAAACTCAGGCACATAATGTCGTAGTATTTCATCCAAGCCCATTTTATATAAATGCCCTACAATGACAGAAAAGTCTACCACACGCACCAACAAATCCTTCCTTTGTTGACTAGTATACCCTTCTATAGTTGTCCCCGTAGTCAGGAAGTGTATGATATCTACAAAGTGATTGTCTGCGACGCACACCACAAAGAGTTGCGCGTCATGCAATCCTTCCTCCAAATTAGTAGGCTCCTCTCCTATTTCAATGCACGAGAGATAATCCTGTCTGGCATTCAATCGTCCTGGCTTCACAATAACTTCGAAATGATATTCCTGAAACAACAGTAGCCATCTACATATCTTCCCCCCCAACACAAGCTTGTTAACAAAGTACATTAATGCAGAATGGTTTGTATACATCTTAAAGTGTCCACCTAGTGAGTAGTGTATGAACTTCTAGAGAACGTACACCATAGCCAAACCTTCACACTCTGTCGTTGAATAATTCTTCTCAGCTTTAGACAACTTCCTACTCACAAATGCTATGGGGTGATCCAACTCTCCCTCATCGGCCTATGTCAGTACTACCTCGAGTGCAATACATGACACATCCACATGCAATTGAAATTCCTTCTTCCAAATTGGGAAGGCTAGGATTGGTGCAGTGACCATCTTTTCCTTTAACACATCTAAGCTCTACTGACATTCTTCATTCCAACAAAATGTAGCATCCTTCTTTAGCAACTTCTCCATTGACGCTGTAATTTGGGCATAACTCTTAATGAAATTTCTATAGTATCCCATATGCCCCAACATTGTGCGCAACTGTTTCACACTTCTTAGTGCCTCTAAGTTAATTATAACTCCTATCTTAGTTGGGTCAACCATTAATCCTTGTATGCACACCACATGGCCCAGCAAGATTCTGAAAGGAACACAGAACAAACATTTCTTCAAATTGAGTGTGATCTAATACCTTCGACATGTATCTAGCATCAATCGTAGGCTGGCTACATGGTGTTTCACCACCCAAACACCGTCCAATCATCAAAGTATACCTCCAAAAACTTGGGAATGACATCCTTAAACCCTGCGATGACTACGCACAAAAAGATTTCCGGCGTGTTATTCAGTCCAAAAGGCATTACGGTATACTAAAAGCACCCCCACTCTGTAGCGAAGGTCATCTTACTTCTATCCTTTGACACGATCTTGATCTGATGGTACCCCAAGAACCCATCCATGAACGAATATGCTTCTTGTCCTCCTACATTATCCAACACTTTGTCGGTTAACAGAGTTGGAAAGGGATCATGTACACAGGCACTATTCAACTTTCTAAGATCTACACATATCCTTATTTCATTCTTCTACTTCTTTTCCTGAACTACTATTGGGCTCACCCAATTAGACTCTTCTACTGGTTCAGTAATACCCACCACAAGCATTTTATCCAACTCTAAGCGGACCCTTTCTTTATACTTTGGATTGAGGTGGTAAGGCCTCTGCTTGATCAGCTTTGTGTCCGGTTTCAACGTAATTTTCATAACTCCCAGGTCCCCTATTATCCCTTTTAGGTCCGAGAACTTCGCAGGGAACAAGTCTTGGTATTCTCGGAGCAATTCAACGACCTTCTCTACTGTTGCATCATCCCAATAGTCCCCAATATTTGAAAATTTTGGCTCCTCCTTTGTTCCAATGTTCACTTGTCTTATTTTTAGTGGTGCGGTGATATCTAGATTTTCATTTTGTGTTCCTTCAACTTCACAGTGACCTTCAGTCTCTAGGATATTAATGTTCCTTGGATCCTCATCCTCTTATTCAGCAATCACATTGTAGCACTCCAATGCATGGCATAGCTCTGTGGTCTAATCCAATTGAATTAAGTCCAAGGAACTTGTAGTACTCTAAAGATTGTTGCCTTGAATTCCTGCAATGCCTCATCAATAATTTCAAATCCATCCTCAAAGCTAAATGTCATCAAGAATCCCTGTTGCAAAACGTCCCACACTTCAGTGCCATGGCGGAGCTCTGTTTCCAAGTACCAATTCATCGGTATTACATCCAAAGTATGACAAAACATAAGCACCAATTCATGCCGAGGTTCTGCTCCGTAAACCTTAGTCCATTGGCCAAGTGATCACATGGACCATCCCTTCCATCATATTTATCTGTTAGCCACACTTGTGGGTGACCAAACCGTAATATCATCAACTTTCTATACACGCGGCAATCATCAAAACTGTCTTTGTGCATACCCCACCATCTCGCAGGTGTAGCGCGTAGTGCCCAATTTAAGGCCTAGAAGCGATGCTTCTATGGAACTTCCCTTTCGAATGCATATAAAAATTTGTCGACATCATTTAAAACATCATAATAGGGCAGACTCCTTACCTCTGATGATACTTAGCGCAGCGACTTGGTCATCATAGTACAATGCAACATAGATACTTCATGCAGTTAATTCTTCTAGTGCTTCAATTCCTCATCTGAATCTGATGTGCAGGAACTTTCGTGGTCCTAGGAAATGTGTCCATCTACTATTGGATTCACCCAATCCTGATCTCACACCGTTATCTTGTAAATCTGGTCCAAATCATCATCACTTTCATAATCGTGGACTGGTTTAGTATAGCGTGGTCCTTCTGCAGGGTCTAGGGGCACTACTATGTGGAGGGCTTTCTTCTCAAATATCATCTTCCGCTTCTTCAAATTGATTACCCCATTCATGTCAGGAGCCTAATCGATCCCAAGGAGCATAGGGTAGGGATTTCTATCATCCACAATCTCTATCACTTCAAAATCATCCAATGCGCTCACACCCTTAGTATCAACTATCACTCCTTGCAATCTTCCCATGGGGATGGTTTTCTATTGATTTTTCATTATTAACTGAATCAGAGACCACTGTAGCATAGGCCTCCCCATCCTCTCCCATGTCTGTTTTGGCAAAACATTCGTGTCTGACCCCAGATCTAGAATAACTTGATCCATATCATATTCTCCTATCTGCATAGTGAGCCTCATCTCACGCCCCATTCTTACCTTATGCTTACCAATCTTCTTGAATAGGCGCAGTCCATCAAGAGCGTTTTCTTTTCTGGTGCACTTATTTATCAGTTCCTACAGTCCTTTCACAATGTTTCTATTGTGCAGTAGCTTCATACAGGTCTCCAAGAAAGTAGTAAGCATGGAAGGCTCCATCTCTTCAGTTGGCTTATCCTAACTTGCTGAGGTAGAGGCCTCATTGAAGCTTTTCTTTGCTTCCATAAACGTTTCCATTGCACGCTCTAGATCAAACCTGATCTCCTTTTCTAGCACTTTGTGGACCCATTCACCTTCTTCAGGCTGCCTCCCCTTATCTTTGCAAGTCGTCATTCCACTCTGCATCACAATATTTACCCTAGGATCCTCCTCGTGAGGCTCAGCCCTCATCATATGTAGGTTTTGAGTCGGCTATGCCCCCTTTTCGCGTATCTTAGCTAATAATACAGGGAAATCCTCTATTGCATGGTTAAAATAAGTACAATATCGACATGACAGACATGTTAGGTTCATGTAATCTCGTACATAGTGTCCTGATCCTCCACAATTGTAATAAATGACCTGTCCCCGACCTCTACCAGGTCCTCCTCCAGCTCGGCCTCGTCTGCACCCCTAATATTCGCCTCACGCTCCCCAGATGCTTTGGTTCGGAGGTCAAGTTTCTTCCTACACCCTATATGTAGGTTCTCTATCCATCATTAGCTCATAACTATGACAATTACGCTCATCATGACTGACCGATTAACAGAAGTTGCAGAAGAGCTGTTGCAGTTTCTGCACAAATTGCTGTAGCAAATGACAATTGGCTGTTGCATGTTTTCTAGTTACCTGACAGATAACACTACATAGCACGGGCCCTGTACTTGGCACTGCTTGAGCTTCTAGCCTCAAAGGCATCGGTCCCCCTACTGCAACATAATTCGCAAAGACTGGACAATGATCCTTGTCATGCCCCTAACTTTTTCACTTCAGGCACCAAACTTCTTCTTGCACCTCTAGACGAATTGTTCTATCTTTCTTCAGACTCTGAAATTCTAGGCACAGGTTTTGTAATTGCACGTAAATCTATTGAACCCCTAAATTATCATCCTGCATTGGTGTCTCGTGCAATATTATCGCGATCTCCAGGGCTTCCGCCTGGGTTCCAATCTTTTGTTGTGACAAAGAAATCCTTATATGAGGTAGGAGTGAAGCCACAAACCATTCGCAGTGTTGCCCATCTGTAAGATTCATGTTGGCTTTGAGGATTATGCACTTCAACCTCTGATCCAAATCCCCGGGTGTCTCTCCAGGCTTCATCATCATCTCCTTGAATCCCAAAGTTGATTGAGCTTCAGATTTGGTCCTGCTGAATTCCTTATTCAGCACGGTCTAAATATCTGCTAATGAAGCCATCAGGTTATCAGTGCAATACTTAATGTACCACGTTAGTGTGCATTCCTGCAAAGCATTAACCAATGTTGCTTTCTTCATCTGATCATCTGTAATACCTTGAGCTTCCCATATGGCCTTTGTGATGAACCAAAATTGGTCCGGGTCCTCAGTTCCCAACCCCTTGAATACAAATTTTTTTACTGAATTTTCCATATTGGATGGTGGCAGAGGTGGCGATGGTGTGGGTGAAGGCATATGCGGCGGAGGTGAATATGGAGGTGGTGTGGGTGGATGGGGTATTTACGAGAACCCTTGTCTTATCAGTTGAACAGTGCTCTACCGAAGAAGCCTGTGTTCCTTCCTCGTCGTCACTCAGAGGAGGTCCAATCAGTGGGCTATATTCAGGGCCTGCTTTCCCTCTATCCCTGAAGATCCTTCCACTTCGCATAGCTCCAAACATCAAGGTAGCTACATAACCCACTTTTCACACAAGAGTATCTTAATCCAAGTATTTAAAGACCTTAAATACTTACCTCACTGTCCCTTGAAGAAGAAGAAGTGCTCTGCTTCGCTGTAACTGATCGAAGTATCAACCGCGAACTCTGTCACGAATCCTCCTATAAAATGATCGAGCCAATGATCGAAAATGCATGCGATCTTATCTTCAAAGGCTTCTAGTCTCCTCACTAACTCTGGGGTCCAGTATATTGGACCGTCAAGCCTCCACCTTCCTTGGCTGTCTGCTAATTTCCCGATCCACTCGTATAATTTGACTGGGAAGGAGTAGAAGAATATTTCATGTATCTTTGTGTACATATATCTGTCCAACCACTATTCTTTCATTAATCACCAATTCCCATTTTCTTGCACCGCAAATTCGTGGTTCTTTCTATCCAACCAATCTTTAATCTCCTTCTTAGTTGGATTCCAGTGATGTCACCATCTCTTTATGTAGATCCCAATCCCAACAACGAAACCATTTGTTGGCTTGATAGGCCCTGACCCAGGTTCAATGTTAATTAGCCAAGAAAATCCCTACACTACTGGCCCTTTCGGCATCAATCCGTGGAGCGTGGACTGAAGTCTCACCCAAAGCAGTATGGGTGGATAAAGGAACCAAGTTTCCGCACCCAGATATGGTAGTGATGTTTTCTTATACCCTAAACCTTCCTTCACGTAGGTTGATAAGCCTTTTGGGGCTTATCGATATAATCCTCTTAGTCATCCTCTAAACCTCCACGAAGGTCTACGACTGTCCTTTGCGTACCCTAGATATGTGGATCAAACATTTATGTGCCTCTATAACTACTCTTACTTGTGTAATTACCCAGATTAGCTTAAGTATCTGATAAATTCAACATGCATTAATATGTTCTTCACGTAAACAGATATTCTTACTTGCTTTCGTATAACAAAGAAAAACATATGGATTTGCGCATCAATACAACATTAAAATATAAACCCAATGTTCATCATAACATAATCATATGCATTTATAACAAAAGAAAAATAGATCATACAAAGATAATTCTAGAATAATTCTCTTTATTGATGCTTTAGATCTGCTTTACAGACTCTAACTGCCCTACACACGCAACTGCAAGGGTCCACGCACTCAGTTGCGGACTTCTACCCTAGGCCTTTGCGCACATAGCTGCAGAGCCTCCTTCCTACACTAAGACTCTTCGCTCTTAGCTCTCACAGACCCATTACATCAATGACTCCAAAAAATACCAAGACTGAATTTCCTTAAACTCTTCTAAGACTCTCCCTTTTATACAATCCCATGGTCCACAGACCATGGGTGGATCTCTTAAATCTGACACAAGTTACATAAAAGAAGGGCATAAGCCCTTGATGACTCTTTACATCTTCGCGCTCCGTGACCAAAAAATGCAGAGATTTTACACTTCTTATACAAAAAATTGGGCTTTCTGCCCCATAACTTGGGCGTTTAACCCAAAAAATGATGCTAGGGGACCCGTTCCCAACAGACACCATATATATTTTTCTAGATTCGTAAATACATTGCTCAATAAAATTTTCCATCACGTCAATTAAATTGAAAAACCTAGAAATGAGAGATAACACTACCAAACCCTATATTATTTTATAAATGGAATTTTGGAGGAATTTTTCATAAATTCTTGAGACAAAAACCTTGTGGATGAATTCCTGAAATTTCTTGCTCCTAAATGCCTTGATAATTCAACCCCTCAACAAAAAAATTGGGCTTCCTACAATAAGTAACTTAACCTTCCAATAAAGATCAATTTGACGTGTAAAAACAAATTAGTTCATCCCTCCTTGAAGATGAAATTTGACGTTTTACTGAATCAATAGCTAAGATGCAATTTCGCCTCCCAAAACTTGAAAATTTTGACCTCTTATACAAGTTATTTTCGACCCTCTTTAGATGTAGAATTCGGCCCACAAAAATCGATCAAAACCATTCCTCTAAAATCAATAATTCGTCCCACACTAAACTGAGGGAATTAATTAACTTGGCCTCAAATAATTCTCTCCTATCAATTTACATGTGAATAAATTTGTCTTAAATGGATGGGAATAAACCTCTTGATGCTCAATAATTTGGCCCCTCTACAAGGACCAATTCACTTTAGGAAATATTATGACTCGCCCCCCTACAAACATAGACTAATTCTATGTCCTAGATACCACAATAATTTGACTTCTCTTTTGATGTATATCAACCTCCTTCATGTATAATTTAGTCTCCATACAATTTCAAATGATAAGCTAAGGTGGATTTACAACCATTGAAACTAAACACCACCACCTAGGGTGTGTATTTCAACACTAAAATAGGGAAATATCAAGGGTTTCTCCCTCACTTAGTTAGCTACTCAAGCTCCTTGTCAATTCAATAACAAATATTCATATGTTCTTTCCTTGAGTCAATTTTTCTTTCATAACATTTTCCTCGTTCGAAAACCATGGATGGTAAGCAAAAACCATGGGTCACTTTATTTTATTAAAATGACTTTTACCAACTTTATTTAATTATTTATTAATTTATTATGTTTATCCCCTTGTTCATGGAAGTATCATGTGGGATCTAGATAGACTATGACTCCAAAATTATATGGAATAGAATGGTACATTATATTCCTCCCTTCCTGAATTTTCTTGTCCCCAAGAAACTGTAGGTTAGAGTGTTGCAACACATGTTCACCTTCCCATGTAGAATCTTCCACTGGAAAACTCTTTCATCAAATTAAATACTCCTGGATGAAACTAGTTCTAAAATTATTCTCCCTCACATTCATGACCTCTTTTGGAATATGGACCAATTGTCCTTCCTTGTCAAATGGTGGAAGCTCTGTTGTGGCCATGACTTGCTGTCCAAGCACCTTTTCATTGCAAGATGCATGGAAAACATTGTAAATATTTCTTCTTCTGGTATTTCTAATTCATAAGCAACTTCCCCACCCTTCTTAATCACTTTGTAAGGTACATAAAATAATGGCTTCAATTTCTCAGAGATACTCTTATTCAAGGATGATTTCTTATATGTTTGAAGTCTTATTAAAACAAGATCCCCCTCTTGGAAGTTGCGCTCCACCCTATGGAAATCTACATACACCTTATTCTGATTTTGTGCTACCTATAGGTTCTCCTTGAGGACTCTAAGAATATCCTAAATCTCCTACAACAAATCCCTGGACATCAGTGTTAGAAATATTTATAGGGGGAATGAATCAATATTTCATTCCCAAATTACACTTCACTTAACTTATTCTTTCAATTCACAATTATCGTTAAATCATTACTTCATTTAACAGATCACAATGTTATATATGGACATCGAGAGTTTACGTGGAAACTCAATGTGGGATAAAACCACTGTTGTTTTCATCTATCTTCTTCTCTTATTTTAATGAAAAATTATTACATCGTGGTCTTGTATTTGCACAGGATCTTTCCAGCATGCAAGAACCCACCTATAGGAGGCTACAACCTCCACTCATTCTCCAGCACCAATTGGAAGGGAGCTACAACCCCCTAATCTAATTTACCAGCTCCTATTGTGTTATCAGGAAATCTAGTGTCTATGCAGAGCTGCTAGTCCCACTAAGATTGGTAGCTATCTTAGAAACAAACAAACTAAAACTACTTTCATTTTCCTTTATGAGAAGTAGATAAGAGGGGAAAAAAGGAGACCAACCTCTGTCTTGCTCTTAGTTCCTAGTTTGATTCCTCTCCCTTCTGATAGATCTTTGCCACTCGCTTCCTCGTCTACCCAGCTTCAAAGAGCACCTGTGGAATCAAAGCATCATAACACTATCCAAGAATAGAGATCTACTATCATAAACAATATAGGACCAGACATATATTGACCACACAAATGTATATATCATCAATCATACAAGAATGTGGAGGAAAACTTGAATAGCTTTATTAATATCAAGAATAGCAAAGAGGATTACAACCAATTGTTCTGACCCAGCGTCATCCTCTCAGCAAGAAAGCCCTTCTTCACCTCATGAAAAGCTTAGATCACCCAACACTATGATGTTACACCAAGAAACCAACAGCACTTCCTTACAAGATACAAAATTCCAGCCTCCGGATCTCTGGGATGAGGGATCCATATATAGATGATTGCAGGGGGTGAGTCAGCTTCTGAGATTTGATTAGTGTCCTCTCTCTGATATTTCTTGATTCCACTTGGAGATTGATGATCTCTTACTCATCCCTGGGCAAATGCAGAGAGGCAAGTGTCACAGGAGAAGTTTCTGGAAGATTCCATGATCATCCACCTCGCAAATTGACTCTGCCATTTGTCCACTCTCGTCCATCGCACCCCATAGAAGGGATTTTCAGTATGCATCGCACCTCTCGTGTGCATTTAGGTGGGATGCAACGCACTTTGACCATGGAGCAGGTGAGATGGTCCAGTTTTGACCAGTTCTGAGTAGTTTTTCATGGAGAACTTCTGGGAGATGATGTAATCAGTTGACCTTGTTCTTTTAGGGGTTGGAACAACACTTTTAGGGACTTAGGAGCCCTTGGTTTATGGACATATATGATTGGGGTTGCAGTGCCCAAAAATTTATATAACAGTTGCCCCCTAAAGCATGAGGTCGTTAATCTTTTGATGTCGGGTGAAATGCTTTATCATGAGGATCCGAAGTTTCTTCGAGCTGGAAGGCGACCTGTAATAAGATACAATACAATACATTATCTTCATAATATTTTCATGATCTAGATGAGGCGGGCATTCCCATGCTCATCTTTATAAATTCATTTTCATGTACATAAGACAGACAATTTTCTGAGTGTAGAGTGATGATTCTGGTAGAGCCATCATTCCTTAGATTGGATGATTATCTGTGCAACAATGATGTACATTTGATGTCTTTATTTTCCTGAATATATATCACAACCTGAATGGATGAAACTAGATCCTGGGTCTTCAATCTCGTTCGATCTTCACTAAAAGTACAAGTCGATCCATGTGAGAGATGTTCTGGAGTCAAACATGGAAAGACATCGCCTGATTACCAACCAATGATGTAAGCTATTAACAGGTGCAAGAGGAATCACCGATAATGATGATTACCCTCAAGGTACTACAGTACAATTCACGTGGTGTGAATAAGGGACTTGGCGTCGAACACCACGCAAAATCTTTCGGTCGAAGGCCATTGATGTAAACCTGTCGCCAGAAGTGAGAAACTTTCCATTGAGGCATGCAAGCTTCAAAGTACTAAAAGGGTTGTCCCTAAGTCGACTTCTTGGATAATGAGCTGATGTCGACAAGAAGCGACCCGCTGTAGGAGGGCCTTAATGAATCCCACATCTACGGCACGGAATAGAGTAAATGATTTTGGAGGTGAAAGCGGTCTGATGATACAGGGTTCAGGGTGGCGGTCATGAAAGAATGGAGCGTGAATGTATTGCAGTGGATGAGACACAGGTGAATTCTCTGAGTGACTTCTCTTGAACATACCGGTGACACTGACATGATGGATTGGTAGCGTTAACCCCAAATATGGATGGTGTGATGGACCAATGGTGATATGACCAGTGAACAGAACAACCCAACCCGACTTGGATGCGGAGTGAAAGTGTCATGTTCACGAGTGACTTGCTACCAATAAGTTTTCTTCCCAATTTTTCCCCAGTCATTGCTGACCAGTACCTCTTTATTTTTTTAAAGCTAGAGGAGGATAACATATGCTTGTTCTATAATTTTCCCTTCGGGAAAACCCATCGCTATGTTTTAACGAGCCTAGCGATAGTGAAACTCGTTCTCGTCTGTATGGACAAGTTTGTCTCTATTCGGTTTTAACGAGTTTAACGACAAAGATAACTCGGTCCTTTTCAATTTTAGAGAATCTGAAAGGGATGTAAAGAAAACTCCAACAATCCTTTTTCGTCATATAATCCCATAAGTCCGAAAAAGTATAAAATAATACAAAAGGAATGAATTTTCGGTAATTTTAACAAGCCAAACAAAACAAGCGCTCGATCGTTTTGTGAAATAATACCTCAGGTCCAAAAAGATTAAAATCTAAAGGAGAGATAGCACTTCCGGTCACTTTAATGAGCTGGAGAGGCCAATTTCTTGGCAATCTTTTCATATTTTACGAGTCAGATGAAAAGAGCTTAAAGGAGACTCATTTTTCGAGAAACGAGTGATAAATTCGAGTAGCAACTAATTCCAGGTAAGGTTTGGAATTTTCCAATCATGGCAGTGTCACAAGGATGGCTAACAGGATCACTCTTCGCAGCTGTTCCTCAAAAAAGGTAAACAATCAAATGGAGGTGAATGATTGTCCATTATAGAGTGGAGGTGGTGATGAGAACACGACCAAGGCTTCAAAGGCTAATGATAATGCATTCATGATGGTTATTTACCATAAATTGGTTCATTTTTTAATGAATGAGCTTAAACTTTGGGGGAAACATTTGCTCACTGCTTATGTTTAATTTTTAACGAGCTTGAACTCCACATAAAAACTGCTCAATCCAGTCGTATAATAAGGATGTCTCATCTAAGATGGAATTTTTTCAAAGCTTTGTCCCGCATCCTTTCTTTATGCAAGTTAGGAAACGACCAATCCTACGAGTTTAAAGGGTTAGAAGACCTACAAATTTAAAAAATAAATGGTCGCTCTTCGCTTGCATGCCAAAAGGTTTGCATGCCCTCAGGTATAGTGAAGTAGAGTTTCCTAGGTTACCCCTCAATTTGCAGACAAAACATTTGTTTTATCGGGAAAGGCCTACCTTTTACAGGTTACCCCTCAATTTGCAGACAAAACATTTGTTCTATCAGGAAAGGCCTACCTTCTGACAGAGGTATCTTATTCCAGTCTAATCTCATAAACCAGTCATATATCCTTCGCGGAAACCTACCCTATATCCAAGGTTTTCCTGACCAAACAGACTAGGGTGCATGCCCCCTGGGTTTCAGTCATGTCCTCCCAAATCACTCGCGCTCATCGGGTGGACGGACTGGGGATTGATGAGACATTCCTTGCATGAAAAGACCATTCAGGGATGGTATTTGACTATTTGCTATTTGTGAGCCGGGGAATGAAAGCTAGTCTACAAGCTTGACCACTCTTCCTTCATGCAGAAAACACATTACTCTAAAGAGCGAGGAGACAATGGCTCCCATGCAATAAATATAGTCGCGTCCAAGGAGTAGATTATAATCTAGGGGTCCTTGGACTACCATTACGTTCATGTGAACGGTTTTCCTTCTCAAAGTTATTGGCACATTGGTAAGGATTCCTAACGGTCGACTGGTTCCTTTGTCAAAGCCTGTTAGATTTCTCACTTCAGGCAAAAGTGATGGCGAACCAAGTGCTTTCCAAGCAGTTGAGGAAAGGATACTCACAGAAGCCCCTTCATCTATGATGGTACCGGCCATGACCATTCTTTATATTTGAGCAATGATTCGAAATGGTACACTATCCGGTAAATGGGGTCTACCTAGTAGATTCCAATCGAAGGAAACAACTAGGTTGCTTGGAGGTGGGACCGAATAGACGGCCGGATATGACTCTAACGAACTTCCTTCCTGCAGTAAAGGAATGGGTAGATTTCCCTCATGTTTATCGGAGTCTGTGTTTATGAAGAGGATTTGAACGGTGTCGTTCTTGTTCTCTTCGATGACTGTATCATCTGGAGATGGACCTTCTGAAGGCAAGACCGAGTCAACTGCCGCCTCAACCTTTTGACTTTCGTCTGGTGTGGATTCAGATGGTTTATCTTTAATGATAGACGCTTCGACCGACCACAAGGGCGTGTCAGTCAGATTTTCAACTAGTGATGGACTTGGAAAGAGTTTCTCATATCCAGGAGGAAGCCGTAACGGTGAAACCGGACGGTCGTCCAAAACTATTTTAGCCTCGTCTAGGAAGGGACAACGGTGGACGACGTGATCACCTTCACACAGTTTACAAGGGAATTTACTTTCCCTTTTCTGTCCCGACGTTTTGCTTTCACTAGTTGATGGTGTACTTTCAACATGATCATCAGAGGTTGTCGACACCAGATTGTGCAAACGAGGAGACCAGTCCCTTAAGATCTGAGGGATGCAGGGACAATCTCGATGATAGTGATCTCCTTTGCAAATGACACATGGAGATTTAGGCTTTGACAGCGCAGTGTGTGAATTTTCACTAGATGATGCCTGGTTGCCCCCTGTCGTCTTTGGCTCCTTCTTCTTCTTCTCCTTCTTCCTCTTAGTTACTTGACCTTGGGCTTTACCAGCCCCATCAAGCGAAGAGGAAGGAGGAGAGGGAGAATCAGACGAAGTAGAAGGTTGGGGGGTAGCTTTGGTATCGTCTAGTTGCTTACTTGATTGTTCAGGAATCACGATGTTCTGAACGATAGAGGTCGAGAAGAGCCATACGGGCAGGCCAATTTTCAATCCTGGAAGCGACAATGTGGCCATATGGGGTGCACCAACATCTCCCCAAGGGGAGAAAGGACTAGGATTTCCTCGAAGGGGAAATCCTTAGTTGGTGGACTCCATTTTTCTCAACCTAAGACCAACATAGGAAAGGTGATGTTTATTCCGATTAAAATAAATTTTAGACGCTTTGACACAACTTGTTTTTTCAATTTTTAATAGTCGAGAAAAAACAAAAGATGACTCTAGTCGCCTTCGATTTTTAATGAGCTTGAAGTGACAAGTGCTCAGATGGACCTTTTCCTTTAAGGAGTCTGAAAAGGAACGAAAGAGACTACTCTGGAAGTCTAGACAGAGGGATTACCAAACCAATCGCAAAACTGCAGAATACTTTTTACGATACGGCAGTCAATCTTCCCGATTGCTGTGTGCAGTGCATTGCGATCGATAGGGCGGCAGACACAGCTTCCTATGGATAAAGGATATAGCCTATTGTGGTCTCCCAATATATACTCGATGGTACGTGGGAGCACATGTCCGTACTGGCACTTATCGTCTCAAAGTGGAGGAATCACCCAACCAGTAATGAAAACAATAGTTACCAGGCTTTACGACACCGAAATACGTCTCTAGCCTAGACTTCTAAATGTTGTGCGTTAGGTTCCAAAGCATTTTTAGATTCATTAAATTTATTTTACAGTTGATCTTGCTTAAGAAATTTGCCTTTCAGGTTCACCGCGTGATGTAGATATACAATTCCTAAAATGCAATCTAAGATGATAAACAATCGTTTAATCTTCTTTTTGCAATGAAAATCCTAGCTACAAAAGAAAGAGAGATGATATTATTTCAACATAGAGCAGAGAGCACACACTATATGCACTGTCCTAAATCAAACCAACAAACAGTCTAAATGCAAATGCACATGCATGTATTTGTTTTCAGCCTTCTTAATGTGTGAATGATAAAAAGAAAGCTAAGCGCAAATCTGAATTATTTTTCAAAGAGACATTACTAACAAGCTTCTTTTCAAGACAAAATGAAGACAATGATGACACTTTGCGATTTGGAATTGAAAACTTGCTTTCGACACTTGAAAAACTACTAATTCAAATCAAATACAAGAGTAACAGTGTAATCGACTATCAAGAACAATCAGATTCTCTTCTATGACTGAAAACGACACTTGCGACACTTTCAAATCAAGAAACGACAGTTCAATTACGCTACTTCTTTGTAAAAGAGAACTGAAAATGGCTCACAATACATAAAAAAATTTACAGTTCTTTGCACAATGGAGGTGGAATAATGGCAAGGAAGGGGGTTTCCACAGAGGTATACTGACTACAGACAGCAAAACTCCTAAATAGAGCTGAAAAGAGTGAAGAAAAACCAAAGTCTGGAGGCAAAATTAGCCTTCTCTGATCAATGCACCTATTACATAGGGATTCCAGTATGAATCCCACCTATAGCACATAGGAAGTGCGATGCATACTGATATCCTTGAAGAGAGGTTGCGATGGTATAGTGCGAGACATTTGATCCAGTTCTTGATCACAGTTTGCAGCACAGTTCAGGGATTTAGGCCGAGCAAGTGGTAATCAATAAATAAATCACAGGGGTAGATCTAAGGAGGTTACTAGAGCCACCATAAGGGAAATTAGAGAGTTTGTAAATCGATTGTTCAATTCATAAACAAAACCTGGAGATAGACTGAAGCAGCATTGATCTACTTTGCACTTGCATAGCAAATGCAGTTCGAAGGCTAGCTGGCTTGACTTCAGGCTCTGTCTGTAAGTTTATAAAGCAAACAAATATATACAAACAAACAATCTATTCACTCCCCAGTGGAGTCGCCATTTTGTTATCAGGAAATCTAGTGTCTATGCAGAGCTGCTAGTCCCACTAAGACTGGTAGCTATCTTAGAAGCAAACAAACTAAAACTACTTTCGTTTTCCTTTATGAGAAGTAGATAAGAGGGGAACAAAGGAGACCAACCTCTATCTTGCGCTTGGTTCCTAGTTTTATTCCTCTCCCTTCTGATAGATCTTTGCCACTCGCTTCCTCGTCTACCCAGCTTCAAAGAGCACCTGTGGAATCAAAGCAACATAACACTATCCAAGGACAAAGATCTACTATCATAAACAATATAGGACCAGATATATATTGACCACACAAATGCATATATCATCAATCATACAAGAATGTGGAGGAAAAATTGAATAGCTTTATTAATATCAAGAATAGAAAAGAAGATTACAACCAATTGTTCTGACCCAGTGTCATCCTCTCAGCAAGAAAGCCCTTCTTCACCTCATGAAAATCTTAGATCACCCAACACTATGATGTTACACCAAGAAACTAGCAGCACTTCCTTACAAGATACAAAATTCCAGCCCCCGGATCTCTGGGATGAGGGATCCATATATAGATGATTGCAGAGGGGTGAGTCAGCTTCTGAGATTTGATTAGTGTCCTCTCTCTGATAGTTCTTGATTCCACTTGGAGATTGATGATCTCTTACTCATCCCTGGGCAAATGCAGAGAGGCAAGTGTCACAGGAGAAGTTTCTGGAAGATTCCATGATCATCCACCTCACAAATTGACTCTGCCATTTGTCCACTCTCACCCATCGCACCCCATAGAAGGGCTTTTCAGTATGCATCGCACCTCCCGTGTGCATTTAGGTGGGATGCAACGCACTTTGACCATGGAGCAGGTGAGATGGTCCAGTTTTGACCAGTTCTGAGTAGTTTTTCATGGAGAACTTCTGGGAGATGATGTAATCAGTTGACCTTGTTCTTTTAGGGGTTGGAACAACACTTTTAGGGACTTAGGAGCCCTTGGTTTATGGACATATATGATTGGGGTTGCAGTGCCCAAAAATGTCTATAACATATTGGTAGGGAGATCCTATCCACTCACTAAAGGCCATAACTCTCAACACCTTGTGGACCACGTTTCATAATCTTTAACACTGGATCCACTTGTCAACAAATCATCAAAACTTGTAGACCACCTTTCATCAATTTTCAAACTGGGCCCACAGCCTACAGTTGTAGTGTTTTTGTAGTAATGGTGTACCAAAAGACACCTTCTTAGGAGTAGGTTGTTCCTTGTAAAGAAAAACAAGAAGTTTGGTTGTTGTCAGTGGACAAGCATGAAGAAAAAAAGTATTTCAAATGATGAAGACAATACATACATAAAAATAAATTAAAACAAAGCGATGAACACATAAACAATGCTTAATGAAGCAAACAAGTCAACACAATTATGGAAAATGGCTCCCCTTATTGGCTATCTGTGGTAGGAAATAAATACAAATAGTAGAATGATAAACACTTGAAGAGAATTATTTGAGAAATGGTGCTGAACAATACTCAACAAGGAGGTTATTTTCTTCACTTTCTTTACAAGCTTCTCCTCTCTATCCAAGAAGTATCAAGACTCTCTCAATGGTGGAATCCTGTCTACACAAAAGTAATGGATTTCTAAGAAGAAATTCTGCCACCACAATTGTGCTCTACTTCTTCTGATTCAACAATGAAATGAAGGTTTTCTCTAATAGTAATTTGGGTAACATTAAATTGTCTCGTGTTTTGGCTCTCCCATGGTCTGTATATATAGAATTTTTTGAATCCATCTTCCCTCTCTTGGTTCATGAATGATAATGAATTGTGAGTAGGACAAGATGATCCCATTGAGGGTTTCATATCTTTAGGGTGGCTTGAATTCGACTATCCTTGATTGAGATCCTATCAAAGAATTGTCTTCCAAGTATCGGAAGTGGTATTGATTGTTGATTTTGCCATTCCTTTGACAACACAGCTATTGAAGAAAATATCGTGCATAGCGTGGCTATCGAAGAAAAAGTTTGCATTGAAATCAATTTTCAAATACCATATACTTTGGAAATTAGGAGAAATTAATTGTTTTTATCTTTATAATGCCTTCAGCTAGAAAATATTCACTTGTGCATTCTGCTAGATGATCTTGTGCATCTTTTTTATTGTACAAATATGTGTATGATTTTATGATGCTAACAGTTTTCGCCTAATGTGTGAGGTTAGGAGAAACCATATAGCCAAAACAGATAATGTTTTGTTTTCTAACCGAGGGTCGAATCAACTTCTAGATAGAGAGAATAACTTGGTTTGGAGGTGAGAAAATAAAAAAACTTAACCGAATATAAACAATAACCATTCTCTTAAAAAAAATGCTTATATGAGGTGGGCATGTCCCATGCTTGTTATGATGACTAATGATAGTTTATTACAATCAGGAAATATTCCTATCAATTCGACGTTGAAATAGCTAACATGTTGATAGTTGATGATGATAACTAATGACGTCCTCAAGGGCACTTCTGAAACATAGAGGGAGTCAGTTTCTTCCACAAATCAAGGAAATGTGAAGCACCATTGGAGTGAGGTTCTTATGAATGCATGGGTCTTTGACTGGGGGTACCTCCCATGCATCAAAATGTAAGCACTGATTAATGAGGTGCTAAGTGATACATGGGTCTTTGATTATATGAGAGAACTACAACGGTCATGAAGTACGATACCACCCTGACATGAGAGCTTATGTTGGTGTCGAATGTCATGGGGGGTGATGATATCAATGGGCAATGATGATTCCCATTATGCCACCCAATTATGTCCCTAAAAGAGGGGGGGGAGAATCTAAGGTATTGCCTTGATCCTTGAAGAAGGGTGTTGAAGTCGATGGGAAAGAGGCATCAACCGCCTGAAATGTTGTCAGAAATCAAGATGTGTAGTGAAATAGATTGTAATAGGGTGGGTCAATGAGGCAAGAGAATAAATTTTACGATATGAATGGATATGGACAACTTGCACGAGATCAGAGCTTATGATGCGAATGTGGGAAGTCAAAACAATTCTTCTGAGGCTATTGGACTTGGAGTTAGTAGGAAATCCAAGGTAGGTGTGAGTATGTTCTAACTAGCATAAAGAGGGTGAATGAATGTGGATTATGTGTGAACTTTGACCAAGGCGACTAAGGACTGCCACCAGGTACAAGGCATGAAAATGTGGGGGGGAACCATTTTCCAAAAAAAAAATTCTACACTTGCCAAAAGAATGTAAATTTGATTTGGGATGTACATTCACGGAGATAGGTGCCCCATGTAAACAATTCCCTACATGATGATGGAGGTAAAATGTATTTTCAGACGGAAGGGACCCTGGCATTCGTTGGTGTTGGTGTTGGGTTGATGAGGTAGATGAAGTGACGTAAAATAGCTTATTCTGTATGGTGGAATGATGGGCCCAATGTAGAACACAAAATAGCATTCACCTTTATCTGTCGTAAATGAGTAAGGTGGCTCGGGAGTAGGGTGGGTTAGCAGTAAGTGAAGAAAAGGTGAATGAGGCTGATATTCCAAATATGAAAGTGATGTGGCTCCTGGGCCAAAACATATGGTCATGGATTCCCAATAAGATGTGGGGGTCTATAAAATGAGGTAGTCCATGATTGGGGAGGCTCTATCGACCATCATGGATGTTTACCATGTGCAAGGGGAGGTGGTGGTAAATGTGGTCAAGATGATGGACCCTATGGTGCATTTCAGAGAAATGGTGTCATGATATGCATAACTTGGTAGGAAGCCTATCATGTTGAGTGATTAATGATACTTTCCTTGTTGATGGCCACCAAGGTACTGATTATGATGAGAAGTTGCTAAGATACCTGCAACTTCAACGACCAATACCTCAAGTGAAAAAATCTTGATAAAAATATTTGTAAGCTAAAAATGGGCTAAGCAAGATGAATAAAAAAACAAGAGAAGGCACATGTGAAGTAAAGTTCTAAGCATGTAGCGGGCCAAAAAAATGAATTTGGGGTTGAAATGGAACAAAGGGTACCATGATGAAGATGATGCAGTCATGATCCTTATGTCTCTCATAGTTATGAAAATGGAGAACATGAGCTCCTATATTAGGCTCTGGAAAATGTCTAAAACGGCGATATATAAGGCAAAGTGGGCCCTATGTAACCTCATTTTTAATTGCTATTTTGGAAGGTTAGAGCTATTTTTGGAGCTATTTATTGCTGTTGCGGTCAACCTGAGAACCTGGGAAGCGTGCGAGGAGAGACAAGTTAGAACTCATAATCTGACCCTTGTCATTTTGGTAGACTAGGCTACGTAGTTTGTACAAGGGTGCCATATATGACCTTTTTTAGGGTGAAAAAAAATGTCCTCACGGGCAAACGAGCCTTATTTGTGTGGTAGCCACATGTATTTCATGGATACACATGACGAAGCCACTAGAAATGGGTGAACAACTGCACTCTCAGTGCGGCTGGATGACCAAAATCTGCTGCATCGCTTTTTTCGTGACGTCGCGGCTCGAAATCCCAACATCACGACGTCCATGCGTCTAGGTTGAGTACAAGCATGCATCAACAGATCTACATAGAGAGAAGACGTGCGACCCCCAAAATGGGGTCACGATGGCTTATGGGATTAGAGATGTGCATGTCGTGCGTATGTTCGAATAATAGATGTGTGTCCTATGCGCTTATGATGGAGAAAAATGCGTGTTTGAATGGTTGTTAATTTTGGTAGCCTAGGAGGCTGATTTTTTTAATTTTGACACCCTTTATGGTAGGATGTTGGTGAGAACGAGAATGGAAGCCTCTTCATGCATTTTTTGCTGCAAATGCTACTGTGAGTAGGACATTGGCTCCTTGAGGGTTGCTGAAGTTCCTTTAGAACCCCATTTTGAGGTCGCAGGATGCATTCTTGCAGTTCTTGATTCGATGTTGGGATGTAGATCATCAAATATTCATCATCAAGTGGACCGATCTATAGATTACTTATTTGGTAGATATCTATTTCGTGACTGGATTGGTGCCTCGTGGGGAGGCATTGTCGTATCCCTTTCCAGCTAAGCATGTGGATATTTGTAATTGGGCAGAGGTAGAGGGGCATTGTGGGCCCAACCCCTATAATGGGGGGTGCATTCATGTTCTGATTATTAGGTATCTCACCGAGCAAGCAGTGCTGGCGATGATTGTGCATCCGGCAGGGTCATCATCCCCTGACTAGGTATCAGGGCCCTAGATTGTAGTATTGTAGATGCTACAAAAGGGATACTTTTTTAATTGGGTCAGGTTTCTATATCGGGGGATGGTGTCCCAGTTGATAGAGGTTTGACATGCAAGGGATTAGAGCTTCTTTTATGCGAACATTCTCTATAGTATTTTGTATGAGCGAGTCGTGATGTTATGACCTTTTCTAGTAGTGCCACCACATCCTTCTAGGGACTCGTAGATGTGATGGTGGGGACCAGTGATGCCACGGGCTGATGGTGGTGCTGCAGGTCATTATTGGAATGACCAAGTGGAGGGTTGGTTCACGTCCAACCCTTAGATGATTCTTGAGTACCCATATCATGGAGTGGACTTCAGGGGTGACCTAAATATGGGGCTTCCTCCTGGTGACGTTTGGGGGCCAGTAGGTATGTGATTTATGATTTCTGCATGTTTGTGCTTTTTTACATGTATATTTATGATGCATATTTGTGTAGGATTCTAATATCATGTATGTTTTGTGGTAGATGTGGGGCCCTGAGGATGACCATTGGCCTAACTTGTAGGCAATGATCCACGATGCATAGGGGTGGCGACACGCTTGCTATATCACAACAACGAAGGGATGCTGAGGAGCGAGCATGACCTAAGAGGCCAGAACAATGCCGCAAGTTCAAGATTAGTGGTTCCTCTGGAGAGTGGGCCAACTCCTCCACCTATGATGAGATGATGAGACTGCGAGATTGTACCAAGGAGGCTCAGGCATGATCAATGATGTTAGGTGTGTAGTTAAGGGACTATGTGGATGCCTGGGATTGAGCGGCCACCTTAGTGAGGGGGATGCCTGAGGACGGGTGGGATGGACTAGGAGAGGTGGTGATGGCATGTGGTAGGGTAGTAAGGCAAACTCTTCAGTGCCTTACAATAGCAATGGATACGACACACCCCATTCTAACTCCAGATGAGGTAGTAGGTCCTTGGGCGAGAGGTGCAAGGGTACAACCCTAGATAGACCTTTTATGCATGTACTGGAGAAAGCACCCATTGTGAGGATGCTCCCTTTTTTGATGGCCTATTTTCCCTAGCCTTGAGCCAACGGATGTATATACATTTTTCGTACTCATATACACATATTTTGTGATATATATATATATATATATATATGTATGTATATACATATACATATATAGACATATATAGATATATATGTATATGTATAGATATAGATATATATGTATAGATATAGATATATATATATATATATATATATATATATATGTCTATATATATATATGTATATACATACATATATATCTATATATATATATATATATATATATATATATATATATATATATATATATATATATATATATATATATATATATATATATATATATATATGAGATGTGAATTTTTGTGACTATGATGATGTGTCTTTGATGATATGCTTCTATACATGTGATGTATTTCTGCATTTATGTGATGGATATTCTATTTATGTTTCATGTTTCTTGATGGCAATATATATGTGATACATGCCAGTATAGGATTTGATTAGCTATGTGGTCAGCTATATGATTTTGATTTCTTGGTATATGTGTAAATGTGATATGATCAAAACTTTAGGCTAACCTTTGTGCATGCAAATATTTTCGAAAGAGGCATGGATCGTGAATCTTGAAGGTTCTATTCAACTGTGATACAACAAGTTGGGAATCAAGGAATACATGCAGGTGACTGATACCTAGATGGGAGGCATTGGCCAAGAGGCCTATGATGGCATTGTACTCAACTTGATTGTTCATTTCTGACCTTATACATAGTCCATTGGTGAGACATGGTGTGTGGTCAGGAGAGTATATGGCCCAGGCTGCTGCAACAAGTTTTTGCAACCATCAAGAAGCAACATAAGCAGACCCGTGCTTATAGGCTGGTGGATGATCCATCTATGACACATGATGAAAGAAGGATTTTAGAGTGAATCCATGATGAACTATTCATCATAAAAATAAGTCATGGTACATACATTTTCATATTAGGGCTAATTGCAATGTTATGGATGAATTTTTTTAAGATAGAGCTCATTGACAAGATCTTTGAGGAAAGTCCCAATGGGATCTACTAAAATGTATGCTCCCTTTAGGAGACAATGTTTGACAATGAAAGGGCCCTTCCATAATGTCTCGAATTTCCCTAATCCCAACGCTTCTTTGGTGACGCTGTAACAAAGGACTAATTCCCCCTTAGTGAAGGATCAGGGGGTGACATTCTAGTCAAACGTGGCTTTCATCCTCTTTTTGTGTGCTTTGTTATGCTAGAGAGATTCTTGTCAACTCTCTTTAACGTGTTCCAGCTAGACCAACCTTTTCTCTCAAGGTGAAGTGTCAGTGAGAAGTTCAATGGATGAGTGCAAAGTAGGGATCTCACACTCGATGGGGAGGACTACTTCAACCCCATAGATTAATTGGAAAGGTGTGAAACATGTCGATGCTTCAAATGCTATGTCGTATGCCCACAGGGCTGAAAGCACCACATGGTGCCAATTTTTTTGTGGTTTTTCACCATACGCTGCAAAATTGTTTTGAGGACTTTTTGACAACTTTTACCTGATCATTCGACTGAGGGTAGTATGGGGAAGTGAACTCATGAGAGAAACCAAGGTGTTGGGATAGCTCCTGAAATATTTAGTTTTTGAAATGTTTTTCGTGATTGGATACCAACTCCTGGGAACACCGAACCATGTTATGACATGGTTAAGGAAAACCTGTGCAACAGTTTTTGCAGTGTTATTGTATGTGGGCATGATCTCTTCCCATTTGGTGAAATAGCCATTGGAAACCATAATGTACTTCTCATTTCCAAATGATGGGGGGTTGAAAATCATGAATTCGATGCCCCATTTGCAA
Source organism: Pinus tabuliformis (assembly GCA_031772625.1). Classification (NCBI taxonomy): domain Eukaryota; kingdom Viridiplantae; phylum Streptophyta; class Pinopsida; order Pinales; family Pinaceae; genus Pinus; species Pinus tabuliformis. The sequence goes on along the minus strand of CM062819.1, from coordinate 1,394,525,669 downwards.
AATGGGTTGGCGACGATGACCAGGTGCAGGGATCACGCCTTATGAGCATATGTTTTGCATCGCTCACATATCTTGATTTCTTGAATAGAGTCATGGAAAAGGGTGGGCCAAAAATAAATAGCATGAAGGATGTTTTGAGAAATGGTGATCCCTCAGAGATGGCCACCACAAGCCCCACTGTGGCAATCATTTAATACCTACTTGGCTTGTTCATGAGTAAGGCATCGACGAAGTATAATGTCGATGCCTCTTTGATAGAGGACATCCCCTAGAAGAAGGTACCTAGGGCCTGGTGGTTTATGTGCCTATGGTAGTCGCAAGTAAGCTGAGGTTTGAACTTTTGAACTCATAAAAAGAGGAGGATGTTATCGTAACAGGAGTCATAATTGATACGAAGAATAAATGTTCATCGGAGCATGCATAATTAATGGGGGATCCTTGGGTTTTTGTTGGGAGATCAGTGATGAACTCGATGATGATAAGGGCCTTATTCCTCTTGGTGGAGGCAAATTGAAGATCAAATTCTTATAGAATAATGACCCATCGAGCATATTTGTAGTTCATCATACAACGAGTTAGAAAGTATTGCATAGGGTTGATATTTTCTATTATGGTGGTGGTTCGTAAGATTATGTAATGCTAAAGTTTATATACTGAGTGGACAAAGGCCAACGTTGTCTTTTTGGCTAGATCATACTTCAATGCATGCCCAAAGAGGTTCTTTCTGATTTAGTAGATTACGTTCTCTCCATTATCAGGTCCTTCTTGGACTAGCACCCCAATGATGGCTACTTTAGATGTTGAGAGGTAAAGGGTATAGTCCATGTTGTGGTTAGGAGGGGTAAGCAAAGGTGCCTGAGATAATGCATCTTTTAGGGCTTCAAATGAGTCTTCTGCCTCTTGGTCCTAGTGGAAAGGGATATATTGTCGAAGCAAGTGCAAGAAGCCTTGGGAAAATGTGGTGTAGTAGGGAACAAAATGGTGTAAGAAGTTGGCCTTACCCTACAAGATTTAGAGCTGCTTTAAATTTATTGGAGGTTGAATTTCCTTAATGGCTTGGACTTTGAGAGGGTCGACTTTAATACCTTGTTGGGACACTATGAATCCAAGTAGTCATCCTACGTTAATGCAAAAGACACAGTTGAGAGGGTTCAAGTGTAGGTTATATTATCGACATCATTGAAATACCAAGCGTAGATCCTCCAAATGGTCATTGCGCTTTTTGGATCATACAGTAAGGTTGTCCAAATAGGCAAGAATGAGATGAGCCAGATCATGGAAGATATAATTCATGGCTCGTTGGAAGGTGGCCCCAACATTTTTAAGGCCAAAGGGAATCACTTGATAGGAAAATGTGCCTCATGGGGTTGTGAAGGCTATTTGATACTAATCAATGTGGTGAATCTGAATCTAATTATACCCAAAGAACCTATCCATGAAGGATAAGGCCTCATGTCTTGCACAAGCATCAATAACTTGACCCATGAAAGGTGTACAGTAATCGTCTTTAGGAAATGCTTTGTTCATATCTTGAAAAACAATACAAACTCGTATGGTTCCCTGTTTTTTCATGATGGGTACAGGGTTAGAAACCTAAGACGTGTAAGCGATAGGATAGATGAAACCAACTTTGTGGATTTTCTCAATTTCTTGGTTGATCGCTTCTACCTTAGAGGGGTATAATTGACTTTGTTTCTACCTAACGAGATGGGAATTAGGCTAGGTGTCAAAGTGATGTTCCACATGGTGGGATTGATGCTTGGAATTTCAGAGTAAGTCCATGCAAAGATATCCCTATATTCTTGTAATAGGGCAGTGGATGAGGTCACCTCATTTTAGGAGAAAGCTACCCCTAGTGAGATCTCTTAAACTATGCCATGTTTATTTGAAATGTTAATCTTAATGGTAGGGGAAATATTTTCCATGTCCCCTTCCTCAAAAGTATTTAGTGTCGAGATGGGATTCTTAAACCAATATACCTATCCTGGAGACATGAAGTCTTTTGATTCTATGACACAAATATCAAGGCTAGGTGTGTCAGTAGGTACAAATGATTTTTCAGGTAGAAAGTACGAGCAATGGTGCATGGTGCCCCATGGACATTCAAGTTCTACTATGGCTTCTAGAATATCTTCTTCTTAATGAAAACTATTATCTAGCATTGAATTAGGTTGTGTCAGGCCTTGAGGTTTGGGTTCAAACTTAGTTGTGTTGGTCGACAAGCAAGAATAAGATTTAGTGGTTGATTTTCAACCTAGCAAAGTTGACCAAAGAAAATTTTAGGGGCTAATATTCACAGGTGTGCTAATTTTCCATGCTTTTTCCAAAAAAAGATTCGCCAATTTCCATTTATTTTCTAAAATGATTCACTCAAGTTTTATAGTACACCATTATTTTACCATAAAAATCGTCAAAATACTATATTGAAGAATATAAAATCATTGGAAATCTAAATTTTCTACAAAAATATCACCATTTTTTTTTACAATTTTCATATTGGGGACTAATAAGATTCGCCAAGGTTTCTAAAATTTAAGATAAACTTCTATCCTTAAAATTTTCCCTGCTTGACACTATGTAGATAGGATGGGGTGCACCGTTGGTGAATTTTCCACCGATGTGGTGGGTCTAACAATCTCAACACCAAAAAATGATGAGCAGACATCTCGAATCATGGTTCCTACGGATGAGGAAATAAATCATATTTGATGCTACGTGTTATCAACATTAGGTGGTGGTAGAATTTATGTAATGGCAGGTTGAAAATGAAAGCGAGGAAGTTCTTGTACCCTGGGTGCTGTCCAAGGGGAAATTTTTTCTTTCATTTAATTTAATAAGTTCGAAAAGACAAGTTTGCTCAGCTACCCCATTTTGCTGTGGGTTATGGGGAGCTATGAGCTCTCTACGAATCCCTTCTGCCTTGCAAAAATCCTTGAACTCGTCCGAGATGTATTCACCACCATTATCGCTCCTAAGAGCCTTCACCTTCTTCCCCGACTCCTTCTCGACCAGTGCTTTGAATTCACAGAACTTTGAATATGTCTCGCTCTTCTTCTACATGAAGAAGATCCAGCACTTACGAGAGAAATCATCAACAAAAATCACATAATACCTGTGTTTTGCTGTCGAAGCAACTGAGAAAGGTCCACACGCGTCTGTGTGAATTCTCTCAAGGATCGTCGTGGCACGATTATCCTTCTCGTGAAAGGTGGCTTTCATAAACTTCCCCAAAGTACACCCCTTGCACTGATCTGACTGCGCAAGTGTGCCTTTAGGAAGCCCTATAGTGATCTGTTGCAGTATCTTCAAGGCTCCATGGTGAAGGTGACCCAATCTCCTGTGCCACAACTCACCATCATCCCGGCTCACCAATCCTTCTGCCTTGCTTGCCATTGCTGCGCATCCATCTACATGCAACTGATAAAGGTTCCTCACTCGAACCCCTATCTTCCGGGTCTCACCAGTTGTCTTGCTGCGCAGGAAAGCCTTTCCCTCACTGAAAAACAACATCATACCCCTTGTCTTCTAACATCGCCACTGAGATAAGATTCTTCTTCAATCCTGGAACATGCATGACTTCCTTCAATACAAAGGGTTTACCAGACTCCCTCTCAAAGGAAATGGTACCGATACCGGTCGCACTGTATCTACCATCATCGCCCATCTCGATGTGGACTCCAAGATCTTTGTCCTCCATATCAGAGAACAAATCTTTATCTCCCGTCATGTGAAAAGACGCACCACTGTCCAAGAACCACACTGATCCCATCACACTTGAAACCAAGCATGCGATCAACGAAAAATCAAGCTCAAACTGAGAAGCTAAGGCCTCTCCCCCTGCAGATCCACCAGCTTGCTTGTTCTTCTTCTTCTGCGGACAATTTGTGGCATAGTGTCCGTGCTGGTGAGAGTGAAAACACTTCACCTTGGACATATCATGCTTCTTGCCTTTCACACCAGACTGAAAAGCTTTCTTGCTCTTCCCTTTCTTTGCTTTGGCAGCCAAAGCACAATTCTGTTCATCAGCTCCCTTTGACAAAGATCCGTCCCTGGTACTCCGCCTGATCTCCTCCTGCACAAGATCTGACCATAGTCTTTCCCATCCTGGCAATTTCTCCCGACCATTGACAGAGTCCTGATAGGAATGCCAACTCTTCGGAAGACAAAGGAGAGCCAAACTCACCAAGTCCTCATCATCGACAGTAACCCCCACACTTCCCAGCTTATCTCGACACTGAGTGAACTTCGTGAGATACTTGGGAATACTGTCACCCTTCTCGCATTTGATGTTTTTGAGTTTATCTTTGAGCGTCAGCTTCCTCTGATTGCTCTTGCTTTGGAATAATTCTGTTAATGATTTCCACATCAAATATGGAGTAGCCTTTCCATGGAGGCTGGACACAATGTGATCCTTCACGCCCTCCAACAGAATCCTTCGACATTTTGCAGTCTTCTTTTGCCAAGCATCAGCTTGAGTAGCATCAGTAGGATTTGGGATATCCGTATCTATGAACTCCTTCAGCCTGTTATCATCCAATACTGCCTCCATCCTGTCCTTCCATGCAATATAGTTTGCGCTGCCCTCAAGAGCATACTCCAATCGCAATCCGTTGAAAGACATTGCTGCGTTGTCACCAAGAAAACACTGCTGCAAATTCGAATTCCACCAGCAACCAACTCAACCGCCTCGGATCTAAGATTCGTGAGAACACAATATTTCTCGTACAGAGATTGACTGTATGGGAATTCACCAGATATCTCACCTTCCAAAGGAAGGATGAATCCAGAGGCTACCTGGCCCGATTACAGACTCTGCCTAAAGAAATAGAATGTAAACACTTCCTGAATAGTAGATCTGATGATCAACAGCTCTGATACCATGTAGAAATTTTGAATAATTTAACACATATTCAACAGAGATTATCCTGATCATGTACTATTGCGGAATACATACACAATACATAAGCTCCTCTACGTTGATCATCAATATAGTAGCATCAATAACAATAAAACATCAAGAGCTTTCACACATTAACACAGTATGTAACCCGGAGAAAGCATCTCGCTAAAAACCCCAACTATCTGTATATTAATGATTGAGACCATGTAACGTTACAAAGTACAGTGCTTATCACAAGAAATCCAGTACCAGCTCCACCTGTTACACACAATACAGCTCAGATCTGATCTCCAAATCTATTCCACTGCTCAATACCTGCTCAAGAATTGATGAGAATGGCTTACCAAACTCATTTTTCACCTCAAAATAATCACTCACACTTTGTTGGACGTGAGCAGAGGCTACAATACTGGGCAAATACGTGAGCAAACTCATTGGCATACTCAATCCCTTGATTGTGCAAGATCTGGTGCACAACTATAGTCACAACTGATAGCAATCTGATTCTCTACCACCTGTCCCTGTTGAACTGAACATGCACTGACATGCAACTGAGTTAACTGATGTATTCATTAGTTGCATCATGAGTTAATAATTAGTTTAACAACTCATCGTTAGTCTATTTGCAGTTAGACTAATTACAACTAGTTTAACCAAGTCAAACTGAACACAACTCCATCAACTCCACAATCAACTCCACCAAACTCAACTGATTGAGTTCTAACTGAAGTCATGCATGCAACAACTCAACTGACTCATAAGAAAAGCATATTTCCTTCTGACAGCTGCATGTGCCACCTTTGTAGCTCAAACTGAAGTGCTCCAAGAGAATAAGATAAAGTTTATAGTCCAAATATTATTATGAGATAATAATATTTGACTTTTCTATTTTTGACAGCCAGTCTAAAAATAGACTTTGATCACTCACACTGTGATCACTCACTGTGGTCAAAAAATAGAAGTCCATCTATTTTTCCCAACTTGACCAATCATCCATAAATAGCAACTTGCAATCCATAGACATGATCCATATGTCTAAAAATAGACTTGCGCCAAAAATAGCCTGCGGGCCCACTTAGTGAAGGCGACTCTTTTCACTAAGCTCCATCATCTTGTTGCAATCTCAACAAAGCTTTCGATAACCAATCGGAAGATGAGGTTGAGAATGTTGGGTTGTGTTATATTCTTTCCATGACTAGCATACGTAGTTAACTGAAGGGTTAGAGGGGTGGCAGAGCCCCCCCTTCATTACACCGATTGCACAGTGGGGGGGGGGGTCACAGCGGGGGTGGTATCCCCCCCTGTCCGGGGGTTTGAGTAGTCCCCCTCTACGCGTCTAGGGCAGTGCCCCGGGGAACTTTTTTTTTGGACCCTATATTAGGTTGGGTGGACCTACCCATTTTGTGCATGGTTTTCGCACATGGTTTCGGACGTTATGGTTTTCGGTCCATGGTATTGGATGCTTCGGCGTGTATAAATATGTATTGTAACATTGAAAGGAACGTAATTAAAAATCAAGCTGGTAGCCCCGGTTTTGGTATCCAGGAGAAAATCTCTATGTATATGTGTTTTATGTGTTATGCTCTCCCTTTTTTATTTTATGTGTTTTAGAATTCGTATGCAGGTAATTTCTATACAAGGTTAAAACCTACAGAGAAGTTGTAAGGTGTTCCAACTCTTTGGAAGCTTCATCCATAAGAGGACAAAGGTGAATGGGATGATTACCTTCACACAAATTACAAGGAAATTTAACTATTCCCTTTTTACCATGAGCTTTACTATTACTAGTTGAGGGTTTATCACCAGCATGATTGCCAGAGGCTGATGATAAAGGTCAATGTGAACATATGGACCACACTTCTAACACCTTGGGAATACCAGGATGATTCTGAAGAAGGTGATCACCCTTACATAACGTGCAAGGGAATTTTACTTTCTGGGGCTGCTTACAAGATTTTCCTACATCAGTTGCATCCGTAGAAATGACTGCTTGGTTGGCCCCTTGTTTATTTTTCTTCTTCTTCTTTGTCCTCTTATTCTTCTTCTTCTTAGTTTCTTGGTTACTATAATCTAGACTTTCACCAGGCGAAGAGGAAGAACGAGGTGAAGAAATAGGCAAAGAAGGGAAGGGGCCAACTTTAGGATCAACATGAGGTTGATGTTGTTCAGGTGGAGGAGAACTTGGTTGAAAAGCAGTTTGGACACTCGGAACCACCGAGGTCAAAAATAACCAAACTGGCAGACAAATGGTCAATCTAGGAAGGGACAACGTTGCCATATAGGGAGCACCAATATTTCCGAAAGAAGGAAAAGGACTAGGATTCCCATTAGAGGGGTTTCCTTAACTAGTAAACTCAGGAAATGTTGCCATTGGTATCAACCTAAGATCTACTAAGGAGTATTTCCACGAGAAAAATGTTGTTATGTGGTCAATTAATTTGAGAATTTGAAACAAAAACTTTTCCTTTTCATGTTTTAAGAGTTGAGAAAAGAACGAAAAGGAGACTCTAGTTGCTTTTGTTGGTTTAGCGAGCTTGAAAGGACAAGCGCTCGATGATATTTTAAAATTTAAGGAGTCTAAAAAGATCAAAATGACTACTCAGGTAACTCTAGGCAAAAGGAGTACCAAGTAACTGTGAACTGCAATATACACCTCAGCAAATAAATTTACCAAGGACTTGACATACGTGTAGGAAATCTCCCCGAATGTTGTGTTCGGTGTATCACGTTTATAGGGCAGCAAACTCGACTTCCTATGGATAAAGGTTTGCAACCTATGAGTATACTCGATGGTACGGGGAGCACAAGTCCGTGCTAGGGTTGTTTAATGCAAGAGAGAATGACAACTACTAAGTTTTAAAGATGTTGAAACACATCTCTAGCCTAGACCACTAAGTATGAATGTTAATGTTTCAAATTATCCTTAGATTAATTGATATATTTTAAAGTTAATCTTCAATTATGTCTCAGTTTTGGGCTCAAAACGATGTCACCTGAACACCTAAGATGCAACTACATGAGAAAAGGAAAAAAATTCCATTACTATGAAAACTAGACTAATCAAGGGAAGAAATTTCAATCAATAATGCATCAAACAAAATGCATCATGCCTTCCACTAACTTTCACTTTCGTCTTCCAAACGCAATGCCAAAAGTAAAAATGATTTTTAGTTTTCACTATCCTAAATGCAAAAATTTTCGAAAGAAAAATGGTTTTACTTTACTAAGATGCATTTAGATGAATTATGATTTTCTTTTCGTTTTGAATGATTTGATGCACATAATATAGTTTTTCGCTTTCAATCATCAAAAAATGCGATCTATTTTCAATGATGAATCTTTAAAAATAACTTTTCAATGAAACTAATCTAATGCATTTTCATGAAAAGTAAATTTCGAAAAGAAAGCTAAAATAGATGCACAATGATGTTTTCAATGATCTCCATAGAAAACAACACTGAATCAGTTAGAAAAACCAGCATCTCAATGACACCAATAAGTAGCAATGACTAGAAACCCTAGAATTCAATCAAATTTCACTTCAAAGCCAACGAGACAAATTTTGCAAGTTAATCAAGGAAATCAATCAAAACATTGACAAATCCAAGCATACAGGATGGGAAAAGACCTTAAGGGCCAAGACACACTGGATTCTTAAGAAGAAACCTAAAAAATTCTGACACTCAAGGATCATCGCTACTTTATATACCCAAACCCACGATTATCACTACTTTTCATAGGCAAACCCCCAATGGAATCACTACTTTGTATATAAAAAGTAGTGATGGTTTCAGCACGACCAAAATAATGAAGAAAAAAAATTCATCACAACTATAAAGGTAAAAACTATGATGCCATCACGACTGTTAAGGCTATACCCACGATGGGCGAGGAATATGGGAAAAAACTAAAAATATTCCAAGAAAAAATTCAGACTTAACACTCTAAGCCAGTAATCAGTGGTGGTATACACCCAGACTGATGCAGACAAGCCAAAAAATAGACGGTTGGTCAAACTAGTCAAAATATCAAGGTGAAGGATTGGATGGAAAGGATCATAGGCTCCTTAGTGGAGTCACCATTTTGTTGAAAAGGTTAATCCTCTCTGTGGACAGAGACGATACCTCTAGCCCAATAAGTGGGTCTAGCAACTAAAGTGACAATCAACTAGACATCTTCCTAGGTTATAATTGAAAAGAAGAAACAAAGAGATGGCCTACCTCATTCTGATGCTATTCCGATTTCCTTTGTTGAGGGCTTCGAACCGCTTGTGTCACGGAATTGTTCCTTCTTCTATCAGTGTTTATTTACCTACACAAGTTATCAAGAGACAACAAAGAATGCTAAAACCAATAGCAAATCCAATAACAACCTACTTAACTGATCAAGGAAAGTCAAGCCAAATAATACATGAACATATATATTTTAGGAATATGAACCAGCAGTTGTATATTATTTGGAAATAAAGGGAAGCTTACAACCAAAGCCTTGATGTTGAAAGGCTCTCCTTGAGTGGTAATCCAATTCCAAGCCAAGAACTCTCCAAGCACTCCTTCTCCAAGTCTAGTGAATATCCTCTAGGCACAAGCTTAGCATAAGGGTGCAAATAGACATAGACCAACCATTTGGGAATGGGAGAGGATGAATTTATAGGATGGGAAAGGCAGTTAGGACCTCTCCAAAGATAGGATTAAGCCCTCATCTGAAGGAGGTAGCTCATAGGGATAAGACCAAGAGGTCAAGTTGGGAAGATTAGACCTCATCTATGCCAAACAACCTCCAGCTCACCGCTCTGGAAGCTTCTAGATCATGAAGCTTCTCATCCTCTTTGGGAAAATTTCCTTTTTGGGATCATTGTAGGTATATGAGAAAATAGAGTGATGCCATCCCAAGTCTTGTATAGTACAACATGTGACCATTGTGGTTTTTAGCCTCATAAGGGCAATGATTCTCAAATTAGGGTTTAAGAGCTATTTCCCTCAAGGGAAGCTCAAAGACATTTCCAATCAATGTCTTAGGAAGGCTATGAACTGCATATATGAATGGGTACACTACATTATGGTCATGTTTCAAGCACTTTAGGGTATGTCACAGGGAAGTGCAGGAGGTGTGACAAAATACTGTGTAACACTCCTGACATTGATTTACTAGGTGGTTGGGTCTATTGCATAAGGCACATGTGAGGGGTGATCTTTTTGTCCACGTGGCCTGAGATCATTTGGTATTCTTGCTTGATCTAGACTGATGATGGCAAGAGAATATTTGTTGATGGGGGCTTGGATGAATTGTTGGAGACCTTTTTTCCTCAAACACACATAAGATGGACCTAAATGCTTCATTCCCTTGTGGTTTGGTGAGATTCGATGGTTTGGTATTTGATTCACCTAAATCATATTTCTCAGGGATGAATCACCACATGAATCCCAGAATAGAGAAGAATCGGGGAAGATGTAGGAAATGTTGCACATGATGATTTCCTGCACAAATCTGGCACATGTGATATATGTCCCTAGGTCTGCTGCTTTGGGTAACGTGATTAACCGAATGCAATCAATTGAATGCCCATAATTCAGGACATTGGCTTATCAAATTATCTGGTTCATTGTGTAAAGCGCACATGGAGGTATGTTGGGGTGTCAATGATCCTGGTTTCCTCCGAACATGGAAGGAGTTTGAGGGACCAAAAGAGTTATAGGAGCAATAATCTTCTTCCCTCATGACATTAAAAAATGGTTTTAGACCCATCCTCTACTGGTAGTAATGGGGTATTGGTTTGGGTGAGTGCACCTAACGCATCTCGATATCGAGGTATTTAGGGGAAATGATGAGTGTAATTCCCATATTCCATGCATATGGAGCATGCACGGTTTGCATGTAATGCCTTATAACACTCTGGTGTGCTCTTTTCTCCAACAAGGGAGGAGGTTTCACTGGAACTTTTGGGGCATGCAGAAGATCTTTGAGCTCATCTAACTCAGGGCACATATTGGTGGGGTGCCCAACTACTTCACACAAAGCATGTGGTGGAGGAACCCTAGAGGAGGGAGTGTTTCAATCTTCCACCTTCTTTCCTTTTTTCTTATCCCTTTTCCTGGAAATGACTAGTGTTGGTGCAAGCATTTCTTGTTGTGGGGTGTTATCCTGAGGAGGAATATGATTAACGCCTGTTATAGTGATACCTGAGCTTGTTGACATTACCTGAGGGGACAAATACCAAACCAGTATCGCCTAATCCATATTGGGAAATTTTAGTGTTGCAATGACTTGGTGCGAGACAAAACTAAGTGGGGGGAATAAGACGGGTGTTTGGGGGATAACATATGGTAAGAAAGCAAGATCGATAACAACATTACTGTTGGTATCCGGAACTGGTTCTTGATCTTGAGGTGTGTTTGATGAACTCATCATGCACATTGATGCTCCTATGGATGGAAAAATATCCTTTATCATAGGTGGGTATCCTGGGAATGTCCCTAGGAGTGTTGATGACTTAAATTGGTCGAGGCTGATTTCTGTGTATGTGGTGACCAATTCGAGAGAAGATGCGATGAAAGGTATCACACCATTAGGTGTAGTTAATGTCTTTTTCCATAGTATGTGAGTTGGTCTATTGTAATAATATCTTGTCATGGGGGAACATAATTATCTTGAATACAAAAGATTCTACTATTGACATTTCTTACATGTAACTTTGGCCCAACAGGATATTGTAATCCAACTGTGTGTCCAATCCTTCGATGTCTATTAGCACAGTTTTTCTGACCAGTTGTACTAGAACACCTTGGTATAGGCCTACAAGAACTGAAGGGAACTCATCGTATGCTCTGAGAGGATTTCATAAGGTTTGAGTTCAGGGGATCCAAGTTTCTGCCAAACTAATTTGGACATTATACATGTTGATTCCCCTTCACCGACTATGCAATGATGGATGGTGATATTCTAGACTAAAACTGGGATTTGAAAAGTGACAACTCATGGTAGACATGAGGTAGCTTTATCTAAGTCAAAGACCATTAGGTGAGAATCAACAATATCGATTACTCCTAATGCGAAAAGTAAGGCTTTCCATTGGGCTAGGCATGATTGAAAAACTTCCAATGCTAACATAGTTGAAGGTGTTTGGGCTAAGTCATCGACTATACTATAGCTGTGAGTAGCCTTTGAGTTTTGTCCTGATCATTGTAAAGGACCTTTAACCATATTTTGGATGAGGTCTATGGCATATCGAGGAATTGTTAAGGGTGTTTTAGGTGTTGCAGTAGTCAAGGTGGAAAGATTGGTTTCTGGTGGAGTTCCATACTCTAGGTTGCATGTATACAGGAGAACATCTTCTTCTGCCATGTAAATGTTATGGTTTGAGGCACTCTGAGAAAATTCATCCATAAGGGTTTTGGGAGTGGTCCTGATGAGTATTTACCACTTCTTGGTGTGGGAAAGGATGTAACTTCATTGCAGTTTGTTGGTATTTCACCCCCTGCCCCCAACTGCTTTTCATCCCTTTCAACTCAGGGAGTTGAGGACAGTGATGGGTGTAATGACCATACTCACCACAAATGGTACAATTATGGTTAGTCTTTAGACTCGTATTCATTTTTTTCCTTTGTGGGTGGTTATTGGTTAATCCCTAGTTTGGGTTATGGCTAGGGTTGACCCCAGTTGGTACCCGCAATGGTTGTTGTTGATTTCCACTTAGTCAAGCTCTCCTTTTGGGTTTCTCTTTGGTTTTTTCTTAGCAACATTAGGTGGGTTAGCTAAGTTCAGTTGCTCCTTCAAATTTTGTTGTTGAGCAAGAGAAGGTTGCACTATATTAACCCCTACATAAAGCTTGTGTTGGCGAGTTACTTTGTTGAGGTGTGGGGAAAGGGGAATAATGGTTCCCTTTCCCCTGTCTGGCATATGAGTTATGGGAAGGAGGAATTGGTTCCAGGTTCCTAAGGGGATATGGGTCATCATGCGTGGCAAGGTATTGGCCACCCTGTGTGAGTTGGTATTGGTTAACCTACATATCAGGATTCTGCATAGGCATAGGTTGTCCATGGGAATATGATGTGTGGTGAGGTGGTGTTGTGGCACCAAATGGTTGGCCATTTTAGTTTTATCTAGGGCACTCGAAAGTGTTGTCGGGGTGGTTTTGGGCTATGGTACCAATTAACCCATAGGAAACATTAGATGCACCTGGTATCTCTTTATAAGTTTGCAGGTGTGGGGCGTCTAGAAGCACATGATAGAGATATCTAGACTGGGTCTATATCAGCTCTAAATGTTGATATTTTCTTATGGCCTCTTCCTCGTTATGTGGGGATGAATTTTCCAAATCTTTTGAAATTTCTGATGGGAGGGATCTCAAAAATAGGTCGAGGAGGAATTTGTCTTCAAATCATGCTTTACACAAGCTACGAAGTTTCCTCCATTCTTGGATATGATCTGATATGTGTGTAGAAAGTGTTGTTTGAAGTGGGTGAGGGGTTATAGCACTGAGTTGTGATGAACCAGGAGTTAGAAGAATGTGAGGAATGTTGTAGCTAGGGAGCTAAATTCTCCATGTGACGTAGAAGGTTCGTCAATATATAATTCCATTGTTGGCCCAATAAGGGTGCATTGAAACAGTCATAATCAAATAGTATCATCTATGATACCATTACATGAACACCACAGGTGAAAATCATGATACAGTTTCCTTGGTCTTCTCCCTACTTCCCTTCAAATTTTGGAATGTTAGAAGGGAGCTTGTTGGGCATGGCTAGCTTATTTTGGTCATGTGCAATCAGGTCATTGGTTAGCTTACTCAAATCTGGAAGGTTTAAAGAAGCTAAGAATGGGACTTGTGAGTTTTCCACCATTATGAAATGATTTTGGACAACAATATGAATGGGGGTTCCCTTACGAGGGTGGTTACACTAGTGAGCACTGCATGGACTCCCTGGAGGGGAGTTGTGGGGGCTCGGAAAAGGGGTAGTGTATGGGGTAATTTGATGAGGAGGATTTCCAAGAAAATTCACACTGATAAAAGAAGATCCTATAATGGTAGCTGATTGGTGTCTTCTATGCCTAAATGGCGAGAAACTTAGCACTCCTCCTGGTAGTGGAGGAAGGTTTAGAAAACGTCTAGGGAGCCATGGGGTCCCCTATGGTGTTGAGTAGAGTGTGTGATACTTTGTGTGATTGAGGGAAGGAGATGATTCTTAAAGCAAGTATATCGCATACATAAAACAAAGCAAAAATAAAATGATTAATTTCTATTTAGCTTTAGCTTATGTGATCAATAAAAAAAATAGTTTTCGTTTTTTTTTTGTGTATGATAAAATCTCCTATGAAGAACTATCCATCCTTTCCACTCTCAAAATAACTAGGCCTTGCGAAGATATATTTTGATGGGTATTGGGGAAACATTCCTAAAAAATGGCGACGCCTTCTAGCAACTGAAGAATCGACCAAGGTAATGGACGAGACTTTGGTGTTTCCTACACCTCCACCTATAGGGATGGATGCCCTAGGTTTTGGCCACTAAAGTACCTTTGTCCCATGTGAGAATTCAAGTCTTTAGCTTCTTGGTAGTCAGTTACCAATATTGAGGACTAGATGGGTCAGGTAGCCCCAAATAGTACTGCACGCACTGGACCTAAGATGAACCCCCTATGAATTAGGTCTTTTCCATGCTCGATTATTCTTTTCCATGGGATTATTTAAGGATTTTAAGCTCCCTAAAAATTTAACTGTTATTTCTCAAATATGTAACATGACCATTGAAGCTTATGGGATGCCTACCCCCAATGGTCCTAACCTGAACTATAAATTATTTGGTGGCCCCTATGGGGAATTTAGTTAGTTTAAGTTATGGTTTCTTTTAAGGGTGTTACTTTTCTTTAGGGCATGACATGTAAGCTAAAATAAAATAAGTATTAAAAGCTCCAGAGACTAGATGCCTTTTAATACGAAGTTTATAGAAACTTAGTGTGTGATGTGTAATTGTGTGCAAGTGGTCAAGTGAGAGTGCAAAGTGTGATAGGATGTGGACATTCAGTGATCCATTACAATATCCTCCTAATTACACTAGATTTAAATTGTTCCTTGCATGAAAAAGAAGTGATATGTAGATAATGGTCTGCTTACTCTTTCTCCTATTATACTATGTGTGACTAAAGGGAGATGGAAAACACAAGTGTGTTAAGAAGGATTTCATATGCTAGCCCGGTTCACCTAAAAGACACAAGAGAAGCAGAGATTAATTGCTTTCTGTAATGACACTTGGTCCTCATCCCAAAACTAATGAAATGAAAAAATGCTTTGGTTAGTAACAAGAATTGTGGATGATAACCACTTACTCCTTTACTAATTAAGCTATGTGATTTGCAAAAAATAAAAAAATAGATTGAAAAATATGTGTGTAATTTGGCCACTTACTTTTCCCCCTAATTAAGCTATATGAAAATTGCAAAATAAAAAAATAAAGATAATCTAATTACCCAACTAATTGTGATTTAGTAGAGAAATTGAGTAATATAAGCTGACTGGAAAAAAAATGTAGAGGTGAAGGCAATTCAGTAAAGGATGCCAATCACCTGAAAAATGTGAAATTACAAGGATTTTTTAGCTTTCTAGAAACTTCACGGGATTAGCTATGCACAGATGCATCCACGCGTCTATCTGAGAAAAAACCATGCGGTCGACAAAAAAAAGTGAACTAGCAAGCTTCTCGGCCAACAACAGATCGAAAAGGTCCTGCAAAAATTCCTGAGAGATGTTGAACGTGTTGCAAGTTGATTATGCAGAGAGAAGGTCCTGAAAAAACAACTGAAAAGAAACTAGTGGAGTCTCTATTCTTTTTGTAGTTTTTTTGTAGCAATGGTGTACCAAAAGACACCTTCTTAGCAGTAGGTTGTTCCCTGCAAATAAAAACAAGCAGTTTGATTGTTGTCAGTGGACAAGCATGAAGAAACAAAGTATTGCAAATGATGAAGACAATACATACATAAACATAAACTAAAACAAAGAGATGAACACATAAACAATGCTTAATGAAGCAAACAAGTCAACACAATTATGGAAAATGGCTCCCTTTATTGATTGTTGGTGGTAGGACATGAATACAAATAGTAGAATGCTAAACACTTGAAGATAATTATTTGAGAAATGGTGCTAAAAAATCCTCAGCAAGGAATTCCTTTTCTTCACTCCCTTTGCAAGCTTCTCCTCTCTATCCAAGAAGTATCAAGACTCTCTAATGGTGGAATCTTTTCTACACCAAAGTGATGGATTGCTAAGAAGCAATTCTACCACCAAAATAGTTCTCTACTTCTTCCGCTTCAACAATGAAGTGAAGGTTTGCTCTGATAGAAATTTGGCTAGTATGACATTGTCTCATGTTTTGGTTCTCCCACGACCTATTTATATAGAATTTTTTGAATCCATATTCCCTCTCTTGGTTCATGAATGATAATTAATTGTGAGTAGGACAAGATCATTCCATTGAGGGCTACATATCTTCAGGGTAGCTTGAATTCGGCTATCCTTGACTGAGATCCTATCAGGAAATCGTCTTCCAAGTGTGGGAAGTGGTCTCGAATTGCTGAGTGCCATTCCTTTTACCACGTGGCTATTGAAGAAAATACCACGTGTAGCATGACTATCGATGAAAATTTCGTGTTGACATCAATTTCTAAATACCATACACTTTGGACCTTAGGATAAGTTAAATTTTTTGATCTCTTTAATGACTTCAGCTGGAAAATCTTCACTTGTGCATTCTGTTGGATGATCTTGGGTGTATTTTGGAATGTAAAAATATGTGTACGCTTTTTTATTGTTAACACCTGCAATAAGCTCAAGCCAATATCCAATTGAATAATAAATACTAACTGAAGCAAGCTAACCAACTGAATAAGTGAAGCAATCAAACCAACATACTAGATTTGAACCACTGAAAACCAATCCCAATACTAAATACTAATGTGCCAGTTACTGAATCACTCAATCATAGTTGATGTTAATGCCAATGTGCCAAACAAAAATCAATGAATACCAATATCAATATGCGAAGTCTCTAAACATAAAAGAACATGCATAGCTATTTCCAATGCGCCAACCAATGATGCCAATACCAATCATTCCAATTACTAAAACAAGCCAATATTTAATCACCATATAATGAATATTGAGAAAATCAATTAAATATGCTAAGCCACAACCAAAATATTGGTTATACTAAGTCATCCATGCCATATCAATATTGCCAAGTGCCAGGACTACTCATCATACACTAACTATCCAATATTCTCAAGTACCATGTCAAAACCAATACCCAAGTCAACCAATAAGCCAGTCATATATACATGTCAAAACTCTAACTTCCGAATACTTTTCAAGATATCATCAAGTATCCAAAAAACCAATTTATCCAGACATAAACCAACTCTATCAAGTCACAACTTTTAAGCCAATGAATGAGACAATAATGCAATCTTTGTCCACAAATTGTCAAGCCAATGTGGAAATATTCCACAAAGCCAGTGTCCAAGAAACATGAATGATCTCAAACTCTACATACACATTCAAATAAATCAACATATCAAGACGTGACAAATATATATCTGCCCAAATATTGTCAAGATATAAAGAAGAAAATCATTGTCAAAACAACTCTATCTGTCATTAAGTTTCTGTGAGCATGTGAGTCAAAAGGAAGAAACACAACACTTCTTGAGTAAGAGAATCCGTTAACTATAACTCCTGTAAACACATGGCATTCACAACAGGAATATATATATCTATATGTGTGTGTGTGTGTGTATACATCATCCAATATGAGCATGGATCTACTTTGTTGAACAATCAAAGGAAGATCTACATCATTGTGGCATATTCGTGCTTCTGAACTAGGTCCTTTTCTTCACAATAAACAAATATGATCCCTGCATATACATAGATCGATGTAAATTACAACATATTTTGTCATAAATTCAACTACTGAATAATATCCTCTGTCAACCAAGTTGTCATCCCCGCACATAGATTGATAAAATAACTCTTCCTACACATTATTTTTCAAAGAAATATGAAGTATAAACATATCATACTCATGCATTTATGCATATAGTAATTTTACTACTCTACATATCAATACTTAAGAGCACTCAAAACTAACTAACCAAGGAATACACCCTCAATGGAATCAATGCCACTGTAAATAATGCATCAAGTCATATCCTAACTAAGCACATATGTCTCTACAAAACAATTCTTCACAATCTTATCTCTGGATAATGACAATTACTGAAGCACAAAATCAAAGGTAGATCTAACAGTCCATGAGCCAAACCATATTGTCAACCTATTGTCTGCATAGAACAACCTATGCAATAGATATGCAATTCAAGACACTACCAAAACATGTTATCTTCAATCAATCTAGGTATATGTATAATTAGAAAGAACCTATGTCATAGTAGAACAAGAAATTAGAATTCAATTATCAAGTCATCAAGCTTCTGCCATCATCTACAAACCATATATATTCATTAGCTCAATAGATCATATTCCAATTCTTCAGACATGAGCTCCTATTTCCTTGGTGCACTCCTGATAAGAGAGAATGCTAAACATATGCACACCAAATGTTTTGAATCAACCCTCCTTTTAGAGAAATTTAATCTCATCAATATCTAAGGAAAATACCAATGTTTTCCAATACCACAGGAAGAACGAACCAATGCAAATGTTTGAACAAATCAACATGACCCCGGACACAAAATTTAATGAGAAAAACCCTGGTTTCGTGCATAAGACTGTGGTTTTTTCCTCAATATTCCCAAACAAAACCACAAGCTTCCTTCCATGTGTTTGGGAGGCCTCCTAACCGCACTCACATGCTCTCTTCAATGTGGCTAGGGATTTCTAGCCGCCTTCCCTGCAACTAGGTTTTGGACTAGGTAAACTCCTTTTTCTTGGTCTAGAACTTGCCCAATATTTTATTATATTTTCTTCAACACCTATTCATGCCTATCAAGTCTTTTTCACCTCAATCTTGTATTGATACAACAATCATATCAATCATCAAGTGATCACATCATTCCTACACTACCCTTCCTACACTAACAATGATGACCATCTATAATGACCATGGTGACATATTCATGCACTAGATCCATTATGACTTGATGTTAACTATAAACATACATATGAAAAACTTCCATGTGAGCATACTGACACGACTATGATGTGGAAAAACATCCAGATCTTGACACATCAATTCCTACATACGACAACTACTACACACTAAACATCAAACTATGATGGGGTAGAGATCAATGTAGGTTGTCAACGAGGACATCACTAGAGCCATAATGCCAACAACCCCCCCCAACCCCCGCCCCCCCCCCCCCTGGACTTGATGGAAACCTTCTGCAACACACCAAGTCTCTCTTCCCCTTTCACATCTAATGCAAAGGGTTGAAATGAACTAGGATAAGAACTCCCCCTTTGATATGAAATATTATAAGATTGATCTCAAGAATATCAACTGATCATGCTCCCCCTGAGCATATAATAGACCTTGCAACATAGAATTCATAATCATATATTTTCCATATGATTGAAATTACACCATGGAGCAGGAATATTCATCAACAAATAGAGTGCAACATATGTAGGGTTTTCATTATAGAAAGCAAACAACCATCATCAAGAACAATCCCCCAAGATCATGAATATATCAATCATGGCATAATAAATCAACATAATGGAGATTTGATCATATTTAGAGACCAACCATCATCATGAAATAGAGAAAGCACTTGGAATCATTCAATATCTTCATATCATATGCCAACCAAAATCAACAGAGATAGTAGAAACATATACCAAGTAGTATCTCAATCAATCCTCAATCATGAAAACATGTTTATGAAATCAAAAAACAACCCATTTTCCCTTCATTAAGAGATGAAAGAAGATTTATTAGTAATAATAATCAACCATGACATAGTGACAATAAAATTTTCTTCCAATATAAAACAATGTATGCGTACTAATGACAACAATAACCATTCATTGTCATGAGCCAATAATGAATTATATAGAGGATTATCGCCCTAAACCTATGCCAATTATTCATCTCCAATAATATATGCATAGATCAAGAATCACAACCGTAATGCCAACAATGAGTTGTAAGAAGCATAATTGATTCTCCCCTTGAACCTGTTATATCTCATCTTGTCCAACATAGATGCAATTAGTAGCAAAAATAATCAAAAATAACATATGAAAACATCAATGCAAGGCTCCCCCTGAGATCATGCACCACTGATCCTATGAACTTGATTGCTCCATATGCACTCATTTAGTCCTTTTAGAAATAAGATAAAATATAGCAGCCTGCAGTGTGCATCATTTTCTTTTACTCTAAATATGAGGAAGAGGAGATAAACCTCTTCTTTCTACCTAGATTCTTCTTTAGCACATATAAATTGTCTAAATTTCTAAGTCCTTTATCTATAGTTTTCCCAAGGTCTTCTTTTATAATTTTGCATCCTGATGATGTAAATACAATTACTTATCCTTTATCAACTATTTGGATTACACTTAAGATGTTATCCTTTAGCCCATCAACCAAGAGTACATTAGCTAATTCTGTATTTTTAATATCAACAAAAACATTACCCTTACCTAGTACTTTTGTAGATGTACCATTCCCAAGAATAATGTTACCACTCTTATTTTTCTTGAGAGATATAACTTTGTCCTTATTTTCAGACATGCGATGAGAGCATCCGTTGTCAATGTACCGTTGATATTCTTCTTCATATGTGCATAGAGAGATGTCGCATCTTACTTGTTCTTCTTCTTTTAGCTTAATATGAGGAGTGTTGGTGGATCCATATTTTTCAACATTCTTTTCTGGTTGCTTGATTTGCAGGGATTCTGCTTGTTGTGCATATGAATTCACCATCTTGTTCCTACATTCTTTTGCTACATGTCCAAAAATTTTACATGAATATCACTGTACATGAAAAAAGAAGAGAGGAATAGAGTCATAATATTTATGCTTCGTATTTCTCGTATTGCAATTAATAGCTTTGAAAAAATTCATTACATGTAAAAAAAATACCCTTGAAAGAGGTTTGAGTACCTAGGAGCTGATTATTTATTTGAGATCTGAAAAATATGGTTCCGCAATTAGCTAGAATGTGTCCACAATTATGAAAAATAAAACATTTAATATCATTATTCAAAGGAGAAAATAGATTATTGTTTCTATTATTGGGAGAAAATGATTTCCTTTGAAAGTTTTCTCTCCTTAGTTTTTGATATGGTTGACCCAAATTTTCAGAGTTTGCTTTGTTAACCTCAAAGTTTCTTATACAAGCTTGTAAGCTAGATTCTCCCTTAACAGTTTCATGGAATCCAAGGCCTGATTTGATAAAGGGGGATCTTTGACTATTAATACGATTATTGAATTTCGTAGTACTATCCTGGAATTTCAAACATTTGTCCTTTTCTGCTAGTTTACCTGTTAAAATGCTTACCTCAGCCTCTAGTTTTTTACATTGGCCTTTCTTTTCAATATACTACTTCATCATTTCTTATCCATTCTTCCTTCTTTCTTCTAATTGCATCCTTAATTCAATAATCTCTTCCTTCAACTCATTTTCTTGTTCTTCAAATACCTAAAGTAACTCCTCATTTCACTTGTTTGATTCTTCCATATATGATCTTAGAGAGATAATCTCAACTTCAAGCCATTCACAATATTGCTTCCATTCTTTAACTTGTTTTGTTACTATTGCAACATTCACTAATTCTTCATGATCCCTGTTTTGATATTCCTACAACTTTTTCTTAAGAGTGTTAACCTTTTTCAAAGCATAAGCAAGTTTTCTTCTAAGATTAAGTACTTCCTCTAACCTATCTTCTTCTAAATCAGTAACTCCAAAGATTGTTTCATTATCATTCTCATCTTTTAACACACCATAATTTCTTTTAGAAACAATATTACATGTTTGTTTACCTGATGAGCAATCTTTGTTTACTTTTGATGAGAAATCTTTGTTTACTTTTTGTATTTCTCCTTACTGGATGACCTACAAATTATATCATACTTCCTTTGCGATTTCATAATGCATGACTTTGTCTAATTCTGAATCAGGAATGTTACAAAATAGTGCATTTATTTCCTACCTATTCTTGTGAAGATCTTGTCCTAATGGTGGAATTTCATTATAACCATTACAAGCTAAATGCCATCCATAAGATCCAAAGGCCATAATCCTAAACTTCATCTCTTCTTTCCAATTCTGATAATTAGCATCATCAAGAATGAGCATACCTTTATTATTCATTGTTTCTGGATTACCTTGTTCTACTATTGATTTTACTTTATTTATGAATGCATATATTTCCATGGCATCAGATACATCATTATCACTTTTTTCCTAGCTTGGCCTCTTCCTTTGTGTTTCTTTCTTTTTTTTCTTCCTTCCCATTGTTCATGATCCAATCTCAAGTAGTATTTCATTCCCAAATTATACTTCACTTAACTCATCTTTCAATTCATAGTTATCATTAAACCATTACTTCATTTAGCAGATCACAGTGTTATATATAGCTTATTCAATAACCATGACCAACATCAAGAATAAAACATATAATCCATAAGGCACATCAACACATAAAACACGTATGGACACCATGATTTTAGGTGGAAACCAAATGTGAGAGAAAACGTTCTCCAACAACCACTAGAAGGGAGCTACAACCCCCTAATCTCATTTACCGACTCCTATAGGAAGGGAGATCCTACCCCAACACTTGAAGATTACAAATGTCAACACCCTATGGACACCATTTCACAATATTTCACACTAGATTCACCCGTCAACCAATCATCAAAACTTGTAGACTACCTTTCATCAATTTTAAAACTAGGCCCACACCCTATAGTAATCTCAAACCAATATCCAATTGAATACTGAATACTAACTGAAGTAAGCCAACCAACCGAATCATTGAAGCAATAAAACCAATATACCAAATCTGAACCATTGAAGACCACTACCAATACTAAATACTAATGTGCCAATTACTGAATCACTAAATCACAGTTGATGCTAGTACCAATGTGCTAAACATAAATAACTGAATACCAATATCAATGTTCCAAGTTTATGAATATAAAACCAATATGAA
Organism: Pinus tabuliformis; assembly: GCA_031772625.1. Taxonomy (NCBI): domain Eukaryota; kingdom Viridiplantae; phylum Streptophyta; class Pinopsida; order Pinales; family Pinaceae; genus Pinus; species Pinus tabuliformis. The sequence continues at coordinate 1,394,502,586 of CM062819.1, read as the reverse complement.
TAACTATTTCCAATGTTCCTGTTAGTGTCATTCTTTGCAGCCTTCCTCCAGTGATCAAACATGCTCTTACAAAGTGATTTTAATGTGTCGAGGTCAAATTTTGTCATTTCAGTGAGTCTTCAAGCAAAATTTGGTCACTGGGTATTAGGCCTAGGGTTTGCTTTTACTCCTTTCAAATTTGTCCAAATGTCAGTTCATATCACTATTCAGCTGAGTGAACCATCATTCATAGGGTTTTCATCATCATGTCAAGTTCCACTGGGTCATTTTACACCTTGTTCATGCTTTAGTTGCGCCTAGGTAAGGTTCATTTCCCTCTCCTAGGGTTTTGAAGGAAATTTCTCTTTGATGGTAAAATCATCAGCAAAACTTGTATCCTGATGTTCATACACCTTCCCCTATCCTTAATGTACCTTATTAAACACTTCCCATCATTGATATCCCCCAAATTCCTCATTTTCGCACAAACCCTAGTTTCTTGCTACAACTTGGCAATTTTCTAGGCTAGACCTGTGTTTTTCCATTTTGGATCCCTTCCCCTCACTCAATATTTGAAATTCCACTTTCCCCTACTTCCTAACATCTCTCCCTACTTCCCAAAATTTTCTCAAGAATTTAGAATCCCCTTATCCCCTTCATTTCGCTTCATTTCAACAAATCCCTTGTTCCACACATCAGGGTAGATTTTACTAAAACGATGTTTCTGAGCAAGAAAAGATGAATTTTGGAAAACTAAGAGAGTTTTTTGTCCAAAATAGGCCAAGGAAGAAAAAAATCCTTCACTTTTTACAGAGGTGTCATGGTTTTAGAGAAATGTCAAAAATACAGTTGCCTTGGGAGAATTGATGCACCTCTGAAGTGACCTTGGTAAAATCCAGTTCTCTCCTATCTTTGTTGGCCAAATGACGTTCTTGATGAGTGAAATGATAACTAGACACAAATAGCTTTCCAATGAGCTATCATGAGCTCAATTTGGAGTTGAGGAAGACCTTCAAAAGTTGACTGTAACAACACTCTTCCTTTAGGAAGCCTCATTTGGCACATTTTGACCAGTCTTGGGAGATTTGCTTTTTGACAGGGAAAATGAACTCCAAATTGAACAATTCTAGTTGAGTTGGAAAGTAGACTCAAATACCTTTCCAAAAATCTATCCCACTCCCAATTTGGACACCAGGAAGGCCTCCAAAAGTCTCCTACAAAAAGCACTACGCACTAGGTGGTGGCGCGACACATTGGGCAACTGGCACGGCACACATAACTGGCGCAGTGCATTGGGCTGAAATTTCCAGTGAAAATTTACACTGGCGTGGTACATAGAGAAGGCGAGGCATGTTGGGTTTCAGGCGTGGTGCGTAGAGCTGCCAAGCCGAAAATCTTCACCAATTCATTCCAAATTTCCCAATATGCTTGGATCATCATTTTTGCAAGTAGGTTGAGCCTCTATCACTGATTTTCATCCAATTTTGGTGCTTGTTTGGTGGTGGTTGTCTTATGGTGGTTGGATAAGAAAATCAAACCCTACCTCTCTCTCCAAAGAAAACAATGCTAGGGTTTGTATCAATTATTTGGCTGCCAAGTTATTCCCTCACTTTTCTACTCCCTCACTCCATTTTTCCTCATTTCCCTATTCCTTAAACCTACATATCCCTAAATTCACTAATCCCATATCCCAATCCCATATCCCCATTCCCATTTCCCAAAATCCCACATGAAAATTCCCAAACCCTAGTCCTATACTAAAAACTCCCAAACTATTCTCTAATTCCCTATTCCCTTAACTAAACCCTACCCCAACAATCCCTAAATCCCTCACTGTTTTCTCCCTCCACAATCCCTTATCTCACTTTTCCCTTGGTGGAAAAAGTCAAGAAACATCACAATCACTTAATTCTCATCAAGGCAGCTCCAAGACAGTTCATCCACTAGCAGAGATGGCATCTGATCCTTCATATGACCAAGATGAACAGACATAAACTGGAGCAAAGAAATAAGCAGCTTGAAGATCAGCAAGCAATCATGTAGTTACAAAACATACGGGAAAATCGCCAAGCTGCCCAAAGGAGGAGGGTGGAGTTCACTTCACTTGAACGAGAGATCAATGCCGATCGGGAGTCATGGCTTGAAAGAGCAAATATCCACTTAGACAGATTGTTGGAGAAGGCCAACAAGGAGAAAAACTTGTTGAGACACATGGTTGTTCATTACTTGGCGAGGAACAAAGTTTGCAAGGCGAGAATCAATAATTTGAAAGCAAAATTGAAGAAGGCATCAAAGAGGCAAAAGGAGCATGATCGACTTCAGATATTGGCTGAGGCTTCCTGGGCCCAACATAGCTCTTGAGAGACAAGACTCAGCCCAAATTTCAAAAAAATTGGAGCAATTTTTGCATTTTGGAAATTTTTTGGCACAAAAACAGGGTTTTCTGCCCTATGCGTCGCGCCATGTGGTGCTCGCTTTTTCTAGGAGCCTCCAAATCACAAAAACTTAGCATTTTTGGATTTGGCATGAAAAATTATGCTTTCCTACCTATGGCAAAGAAATTTGGGCAGGTTTTGAGCCCTCAAAGAGGTCAAAAACACTCAAAAAATGACCTCACTGCCCCTATTTTGACACACAGGAAGCAGTGTTGGGAGAATGGACTTTTGGAGGGGCAAATGGAGGCCAAATTGAAACATTCCACTTGGGTTGGAAAGTAGATAGGTAGAACTTTCCAACAAGCACACCTAGGGCTCATTTGGACACCGATAAGGTCTCCAAAGGTGGGTCCAAACAGGCGCGACGCATAGAGGAAAAATTGCCAGTTTGACCAAGTTTTGCTCTGTTTTTTGCCCATCTTTGCCTAGTTTGACTTTTTTACTTTCCTAATGGAAAATTTGTGATGTAATTTGATGAAAATTTATGGATCATGATGTAAATATGTTAAATTTTCACTTGTAGAGGTAGATTCATCAATTTAAAGGTTGTTTGAAACTGAATGAATCAGTTCCCTTGTTTCTAGAGGCATGCTGTTATGTTGCCTATTTTCTAGTTCTTAGTTTATAATCAGTTGGATCAGCTCCTAAACATGTGAGCTCGACCCCTAGAGGTAAGGATGAGCTATGTTTGTCTATATTATGTTGTTTTTCAGTCATTAGCATGGTTGGACTTTTGAGAAAGCCTTGAGCTTCATTGTACATTCATATCAGCATTTTGGCTAAGGAATTGAGACCAGGGTTTGCAACACTCTTTGGGATCCATGTGGCAATTTGTCTTGGTACAATGCTTTTCTTTGTAATTGTGAATTTTCTTATATGTCATGTATGCCATTATCTATCTTATTTCTTCTGAACTAAACAAACAAGAGTGTAAGTAGAATCCATTGAAAGTGTAGTGCTCTACTTGAAGTTTGCTTTAGTTTCTTGATGTTTTCAGCTGTTTGGGGAGGATCCATGATTGCTCTTGCCCTCTTCAACACCTCACCGGTCTATTCCTTCCATCTCATTCAATTTTAAGTGCCAAAAACAATTTCCTACCTTGCCCCATTGAGATCTCTGCAAGACTGAGCCTCAATCACTGCATCCAAAATCTATCTTTCCATCTGAGCCAACAAAACACTATTTTATCCAATCAAACTCTCTTGCACTTATACCTAGCCTAAGATCAGTAGATATTTCAGTCATCTCAAGCCCTCATCGATCATAATTTGCTGAGATTGACCCGTAGAGAGCCCTCTCCTAACCTGGTAGGACTAGCTACCAGGTTAAGCGTGGTTTGATGTTGGCCCTGGATCCTACCTTCCTCAGCCTGAGGTAGATTTAGGCACTAACAGTGCCAACCAATGATGCCAATACCAATCATGATAATTACTAAATAAATGAAATACTAAATAACCATATACTGAATACCAAGCAGATCAAGTCAATATGCTAAGCCACAATCAAAATATTGGCTATACTAAGTCATCTAAGCCATATCAATGTTGTCAAGTGCCAAGATTTCTCATCATACACTAACTGTCCAATATTGTCAAGTACCATGTCAAAACCAATACCCAAGTCAAGCAATGAAACAATAATAGATACATGTCAAAAATATAATTGCCCAATACTTGTCAAGATATCATCAAGTATCCAAAAACCCAATTTAGCCAAACATAACCAAATCTATCATGTCACAACTTTTAAGCCAATGAATGAGACAATAATGTAATCGTTGTCCACAAATTGTCAAGCCAATGTGCAAAGCTTCCACAAAGCTAGTATCCAAGCAACATTAATGATCTCAAACTCTGCGTACATATTCAAATCACTCAACATATCAAGAAGTAACAAATATATCTCTACCCAAATTTTGTCAAGATATGAAGAAGACAATCACTCTAAAAAAAATCTCTTTGTCATCAAGTTTCTATTAGCATGTGAGTCAAAAGGAAGAAACAAAACCCTTATTGAGTTAGAGAATCTATCAACTATAAATCCTGTAAACACATGGCATTCACAATAGGAATATATGCATAGATATATGTATACATTAGTCATTATGAGCATGGATTTTCCTTGTTGAACAATTAAAGGAAGATCTCTGTCATTATGGCATATACATGCTTTTGGACTAGGTCCTTTTCTTCACAATAAAAAAAAAGTATTCATGCATATACATAGATCGATGATAATTACAACATATTCTATCATAGATTCAACTACTGAATAATATACTCTGTTAACTAAGTTGTCATCCCTGCACATAGATCGATCAAGCAACTCTTCCTACAGACTATTTTTCAAAGCAATATGTAGTATATACATAACATACTCATGGATTTATGCATATAAGCATTTTACTACTCTTCATATCAATACTCAAGAGCACTCAAAAATAACCAACCAAGGCATACACCTCAATGGAATCAATACCACTGTAAATAATAATCAGATCATATCCTAACTAAGCATATATGTCTCAATGAAACAATTCTTCACAATATTATCTCTGCATAATGACAATTACTTTAGCACAAAATCAAAGGTAGATCCAATAGTCCATGAGCCAAACCATATTATCAACCTATTGTCTGCATAGAAAAACCTCTGCAATAGATATGAAATTTAAGACACTGCCAAAACAAGTTGTCTTCAATCGATCGAGGTCTCTGTATCATTAGAAAGAACCTCTGTCATGGTAAAAAAAGAAACTAGAATTCAGTCATTATGTCATCAAGCTTCTGGCATCACCTGCAAACCACATATTCATTAACATATTAGATCATATTCAGATACTTCAGATCTGAGATCCTCTTTCCCTAGTGCACTTTTGATCACAAATAATTCTAAATAGATGTACAACAAATGTTTTGAATCGAACCTCCCTTTATAATAATTCAATCTCCTTAATACCTAAGGAAAATACCAATGTTTTCCAATACCACAGGAAAAAAGAACCAATGCAAATGTTTGGCCAAATCAACACGACCCCGCGCACAAAATTTAATGAGAAAAAAATTTGGTTTCGTGCACAAGATTATGGTTTTTGCCTCTACATGCCCAACCACACCCAAAATATTCCTTCCATGTGGTTGAGATGCCTCTTAACCGTACTCATAGGCTCTCTTCCATGCGGATGGGTGATGAACCCTCAGGATTGCAACAAGAATGCTGCAAGTCCCAAGGCTACCAACTTTAATTATCAACCTGGGGTCGTACAAACTTAAGAGGTATTGGCACTATATGTGCACCATATAACGTGTCCTTCCTTTGTTGTCATGATGTATTGGAGTGCATGTAATGAAATCAAATCCTAAACTAATTGCAGAAAATGAAATGCTCAAAATGGAAACCTTAACCTATTGCAAGAAAGAAAATACAAGGAAAGAAACCTATTCTAATTGCATAAAGTAAAGATCATGAAATAAATGTCAACCATTACATTTCAAAGAGTTTATATACATTAAAAGAGTTAATTGGATGTGGCAATCAAGAAAATCATCATTGTATTATCCAATTCATAAATTTGTCCATTAACCCAAATCGCTGAAATGTTTTGCATGGGTAAAGAGGAAAGTCCTAAGCGGTATTTAGTATTCCACAATAATTGATTTAGAGCCTAGGGGTCTTGATTCAACCCTAAGGGACAATAACCAATATTCTTGAGCGAATCTTGGCAAGTATATACATGTTGGAAGGCTGCTACAGGGTTTCTTGTAGTTTACTACACGAAATAGCAGATTTGCTATTGGGAGTTATAATTCACCGAATGAACAAACAAATCAAATAAAAATTAGATGGGATAATTTTTTTATTGAATAGGATTTCTTAGGTCTCCATTCCAAGTGGAACCACTCAAAAAGATCTCTGTTAACTCATGCTAAAAAATGGTCAAGAATTACTAATCTAAAACCTAGAAATTCAAGAACTCGTGAGCTTGTAAATATATCAAATGCCTAACCTAATCAAGTGAAAATACAATGGGGTAATTTTTGTTATTAACTAGAATTTTTTTTTGATCTAATTCAAGTGTAATCAACTTTATTGAAGCTCGTTAGCATGCTCTAAAAAATAACAGAAATTTATTGTTATTTGCCACAATGGACTTCCAGAAATCTAGATTTGGTAATAAGAAAACTAATCCAAGTAACTCAATGATTACTATGACCTTCCAAAGTTGTTCCAATGATGAAATGATGCTTTTGATCCTACAAAATAACTTGCTTCAACCATTTAACCCAATCCTACATCAATAAATCATTAATACTAAATGCATAAATAGAAAAAAAATAAGAACAAGAGATTCATGTGAATAAGAAGTGAAAAGAAGAAAAGTAAATGATAAAAAAGGGCTTTAAGGCTCCTGGGATGGCCAAGCCTAAGGAAACTTAGAGTCCTATGAAGGATACCAATATTTAGAAATTTAACATGGCATCAATCTTCATTATGTTCATCAATACAATTACATCCCTATAAGAAATGAAAGTGGAGCTGCAACAATACAAGTTCTCTCCACAAGAAGACTAATAAAAATCAACCCCTAGAGGAAAATTAGACTTGGTACTTATAAAAAATGATTAAGAATCATTCCCCATGAAAGGAGGAATCTTTCCCCATCACAATTTGTGCCATAATTCCAGAATATCTTTTTTATTTATTATTTAATATTGATCCTCATGTAGTAGGGAGCAGGTCCCTATATTATCTCCTCCTCCAAATCTCCATAATTAGCCCAATATTCTCACAATATTCCACAAAAATAAATAATATTAGGCACAAATATGCAATTATCCTTAAACCTTCCTAATGAACATACTATAGTTAAAACTACATTATCTAATGCAAAAAGAGAGGTTTAATGTGTTGAAGGATGGTCAGATGGGCCTTAATTTATGTCTAATTTAGAGGCCTGTCAATGGGGCTTTCTAGCCGCACTCTTAAGCCTCCTTCCTTGCAACTAGGTTTTGGACTAGGTAAACTCCTTTCTCTTGGTCCAGAAATTGCCCAATATTTTGATAGATGTTCTTCAACTCCTATTCATGCCTATGAAGTCTTTATCACCTCAATCTTGTATTGATACAACAAGCATATCAATCATCAAGTGATCACATCATTCCTGTACTTCTCTTCCTGCAGTAATAATGATGACCATCCATAATGACCACGATGACATATTCCTGCACTAGATCCATTATGAATTGATGTTAACCATAAAAAACATACAAGAATCTTCCATGTGAGCATATTGACACCATTATCATTTGGACAAACATCCAAATATTGACACATCAATTCCTACATAAGACAACTGTTGCACACTAAACATCAAACTGTGATGAGGTAGATACCAATGGAGGTTGTCATCAAGGCCAACACCAAAGCCATAATGCCAACAATTGGTGCCCTATTGTCTCCTAGTTCCATCTCAATGAATGTGGGAGCATCATACCCATACAATGATCTAAATGGAGTCATCTCGATAGACATATGGTAGGTGTTGTTATAACAGTACTCGCCTAGGTAAAACCACCTAATCCAAGTTTCTTGATACCTAGCCACATAGTTCCTCAAATATCCTTTCGCCCACATGTTGACGATCTTTGTCTAGTCGCATGTCTACAAATGATAATTGGTACTTGGGTTTTAAATTCATGTTGGCTAATCTAAATAGTTCCCACCAAAACATGTTGAGGAATATACTATCTTAGTCACTAACAATATGTTTGGGAACCCTGTGCAATATGAATATTTTTTGAAAGAATGTCTCTACCAACTATGCCACTAATTAATAAGAATATATTCCCATGTAATGAGAACGTTTTGTTAGCATATCCACCACTGTAAAGATAGAATCTCTCCCTTGCACCTTCATAAGTCCTATGACTAAATCCATTGAAATACTTTCCAATTTTTTATTTGGGATTGGAAGTGGCCATAATAGTCCTGTTAGATGGGTCTGTTATATTTTATTCTACTAACAAATAGAAAATTCTTCTATATGTTTCCAAAACATACCACCTTGAATCCCTTCCATGCAAATCTCTCTCATGCATGCCTATATGTTTTATAGTATCTTTTTTGTTCGACTAGGGGTGAGTTATGGATGGCACTCATGATCCTCTCCTTGAGCTGCAACTCGGGGACCAAGAATATGTAGAAAATCATGTAGATTCACAAGATCATGCAATTTATTAAAACACATGACAAGAATCTACTTCTACTTTCAACCAGTGGAAGCCAATATATCGATGAAAACAATAATAACAAGAAGAAGATAAATCAATGACACATAACACAAGATGTATATGGGGAAAGCCACTACTAAAAACCCTGCTCTCTGTATTGCATATATCAGAAATATGAGTGAAGATACAAATCTTGTTCTCATTAGAACAATTTCGCACAAGTATGCTCAACTCTCTCAGCTCACAAGCAAGCTCTTGGCCAACACTTAGCCAATTATGCAACTCTCCAAGCCCCTATTTCCTTGCGCAATTCCTATGTCTAAATAGCCCATATTAATGGGAATCTAGTGCATCCAAAACTGTGCAATCCAAACTAGGTCCAGTTCCTGATTACATGCATGATTGATACAAATCAGTAAATCATACAACTGATAGTACATGATCCCTGCACTCTAGTCTCAACTCAGTCTTTCTCAGAATCAACATGCATGAGTTTCTGATGAGGGAATCTTCAGTTAACTAGAGTAGCACTAGTGGATCCATTAGTGCACCAATTGACTGTTAGTCCTCTATTAGTTCCACAAATAGTTTAGAACTAATTTACCTAAATGTAACTCAGTAAACTGAGTTATCTAATTACAACTCACAATCAAACTCATTCTGGACCCCTAAAACTTAGGGATAACACATACATGACTTCATAAATACTTCCAACTCAGAATTCCTAAGCTAATTAAGTTAATTATACTTAATTAACTATTTACAAGTTACTATGAGAATAGAATTTTATTTTAATTCTCAGTTTATTTCAAGGAAAAATTAAACTGGAATTTCTTGTTGCCATTTCTCAACAACCCCTCTCAACAAGAAAGGGATTATTAGCTACCCTGATCTTGTCTTTGTGAAACATGAATTTACATCTTGATAATGCCTTTGTCAAAATGTCAGCATCTTGTTCCTCTATGGGAATGTACTCTAACAACATAATTCGCCTCAGTACACAATCTCTGATATGATGATATCAGATATCAATTTGCTTGGACCAATCATGAAAAACTAGATTTTCAGAGAGTTTGATACAAATCTACTTATCACAGTAAATCATAGTTGGATCCATCTACTGACCAAACAAACCAACCAGGATCTTCCTCATCCATATGGCCTCACATGCTTCCTGAATAGCAACCATGTACTCTACCTCTACCGAATTGGGTGCAACCGATCTCTGTTTCCTGTTGTACCAAGACACTGTCGCTAACCCAATAGTGAAGATCCCTCTTCATGTGCTCTTCCTGTCAGATGGAATCCCTGCCCAATCTGCATTATTGAAGCCTTGAAGTTTCACTTCCTCTATCCGTCTATACCATAATCCATGCTAAGAAGTGCCCCTGAGGTATCTCAGCACATGATTTTTCGCCTTCCAATACAGCTTGGTAGGCCTAACCATTACTTGACTAAGTTGGTTAACTTCATAGCACATATCCGGTCATATGTTCACCAAGTACATGAGTGAACCCACAAGCTTCCTGTAAACAGTAGCTTCCACTACTTCCCCTGAAGTAACATCCTCCTTCCTCCAGTTACCTACTAGAGGAGTCTCCATGGGTTTGTTGCTCTCCATGTGGAATCTCCTGAGTATCTCGTTGGCATACTTGCCCTGAGACACAAACAACTCCCCATCTCCCTGTCATACCTCCATGCCAAGAAAGCAATGCATGAGCCCCATGTGCTTCATCTCAAAATTTCTTGCAAGGTCCTCCTTACAAGATTTGATGAGTTGATCATCACCTGTCAGTATGAGATCATCAACATAAAGTACAATGATAAAGAACTTACCTTCCACCACTATGTGGTACAGGTTCACATCCTCTTCACTCTTTGTGAAGCCCAACCTGGTGAAGTAGCTATCTATCCTAGTGTACCAAGCACATGGTGTTTGCTTCAGCCCATACAACACTCTCTTGAGCTGACACACATGTGACTCATGATCAAAGGTTTCAAAACCTTCAAGCTACTCTATGTACACCTCTTCCTCAATCATGTTATTAAGGAAGGTTGTCTTCACATCCATTTTCTATATCTTCCAACCCATCTGTGCTAATAGTGCCAATATAGATCTGATTGATGAGTACCTTGCAACAGGAGCAAAGGTCTCATCATAGTCAATCCCCTCTACCTATGAAAATCCACGAGCCACAAATCTAGCCTTATGCTTCTCCACACTACCATCTGCAGCTTTATTTACCTTGTAAAGCCAATGGGAGCTCACCACTGACTTGTCCTCCAGTCTCGGGACCACATCCCAAACACTGTTATGAACTATGGAGTCATACTCCTCCACCATGGCATCAACCCAAATTGGTTGTTGCACTGCTTCCTTAAAGGAAGATGGCTCTGTCACAACACATTCACCCATAAGAGCCATGTATCTAGTGTACCTCTCAGGTGACCTCCTCTACCTGCGCTGAGAAGTGGGTGCTCCCACATTCTCCCGTGCATCATCCAACAATCTGTCAGCCTCTTTGGTGTGCTTTCTTCCCTCTCTACAAGACTCTTCATTAGTGGATGTCTCCACTGCCGAATCCTTTGCATGTGGTTTCTCCACATCAATCTGAGGCTCCTCAATCTTAGGAGATAAAATCTCCTCATTCACATGTAGCTCAATCTCCTTCTCAAGGGAAACTCGCATGGCCTTCTCCTCATCGAATATGGCATCCCTACGAACCATAGTCACCCTGTTGGTTGGCAAGTACATCCGATAGTTGTGAGGTGTTTTAGTGTACCCCACAAATATCCCCATCTCTGTTATTGGTTCAAGCTTCTTCTCTACATATTTGGTCACATGGAAATATATCGATGACCCAAAAATCCTAAAGTGAACAACATTTGGCCTCTTACTGGAATAAGCCTCCTCTGGTGTCTTCATATCAAGTATCTAATGCGGGCTATGATTCTAAACATAAATCATTGTGTTGCATGCCTCAGCGCACAAGTATAGTGGTAGGCCCTGATCATGCAACATTTCCCTCGCTGCCCCTACTATGCTTCTGTTCTTCCTCTCGGCCACCCCATTCTGTTGAGGGTTATGGGGTGTTGTCAACTCCCGTTTAATCCATTTAGCTGCACATAATTTCTTAAATTCGTTTGAGACATACTCACCACCATTATCACAACATAGAGGTTTAACCTTCTTTCCCGACTCTTTCTCCACTAATGCTTTAAACTCACAAAACTTTGTGAAAGTTTGATCCTTTTTCTGCATGAAAAATATCCAGCATTTATGAGAATAGCCATCAACAAATATAAAATAATACCTATGTTTGGCCGTGGATGATGTCGAGAATGGTCCACACACATATGAATGGAATCTCTCTAGAATAGCCTCTGCTCGACTCTCTTTCGTGAAAGGAAGACTTGGTGTATTTTCCTAAAGTACACCCCTTCCATGTATCAACTTGCTCAAGCGTACCTTTGGGAAGACCAGTAGAGATCTGCTATAATATCTTCAAAGATCCATGATGTAAGTGGACCAATCACCTATGCCACAACTCGCCAACGTCTCGGCTCTACACCCTTTCTGCTTTTGTGCTGAAAGCAGCAAACTCCTCTACCTCCAACTTATAGAGATTCTTCGCCCAAATCCCTATCTTCTTTACCTGACCCGTGGCTATGTGTCGAAGGAACGCCTTTCCTTTCGAGAAGACCACATCATAGCCTCTATCCTCAAGCATGGCAATGGATACCAAGTTCTTCTTTAGCCTATGCACATACATAACATTCTTCAAGGTGAGTGGAGTCCCATGCTCCCTCTGAAAAATAATCATGCCCAATCCAGTAACAGTATACTTCTCATCGTCACCCATCTCGATATGCATCTAGAGATCTTTCTCCTCTAGGTCACTGAATAACTCTTTGTCACCAGTCATGTGGAATGAAGCTCCACTGTCTATGTACCATACACTTCCCATCATTGATGACACCATGCATGCAATGAGGAAAAATTCCAATTTGAATTGAGAGGCCAAAGCCTCACTCGCCACTCCTCCTGAAGAATTTTCTTGGACTTCTTGAATGGAGAATTTGTAGCAAAATGTCCCAGCTCATGATAATGAAAGAACTTAACTTTCGTCATGTCTTTGATAAGAATCCAATTTGGAATGGGAATCTTTCCCTTTCCCCTTCTTCACCTTAATTGCTAAGGCATAGTTCTCTTCATCATTAGTCTTTGATGAAGAGCCATCCCTGGTGTTCCTCTTGATCTCCTCCTGCATCAAACCTGACCACAGTCGTTCCCAATCTCGCAGCTTCTCCCAACCATTGACAAAGTCCTGATAACTATGCCAACTCTTTGGGAGTCCTAGAAGAACAAGACTCACCATATCAGCCTCAGCAACCGTGATTCCAACACTTAAAGTTCATCAAGACATTGAGTGAACTTGGTCAAGTATTTTGGAATAGTCTCGCCTTTCTCCATTTTGATTTGTCAAAGTTTGTCCTTCAATGCTAATTTCCTTTGGTCATTATTGTTCTGATACAAGTCTATCAATTCTTCCACATAGCATATGGATTTTTCTTGCCATGGAGAGTCGAGACAATGTGGTCTCTAACTCCCTCAAGGATTATCTTCCTTGCTTTTGCTACACACTTCTTCCATTCGGCCAAATTCTATGCATCCGATGTTATTGGCTTAGGAATTTCTTGATCAAAGAATTCCTTCAAGCCATTATCCTCTATCACAACCTCCATTCTGTCCCTCCAGGCTATAAAATTCAAGCTGCCTTCCAAGGCATACTAGAGCCACAAATTGTAGAATTCCATCCGCCGATCCTGAAGTATGTATTGAAAATTCAAATTTCACCTATAACCCAAAACTCAAAACTTCAAAATCTCCTCTAATACCATGTAGAAAATCCTGTAGATTCACAAACTCATGCACTTTACTAAAGCATGGGACAAGAATCTACTTCTACTTTCAACCAGCGGAAGCCAATAGATTGATGAAAATAATAAGAACAAGAAGAAGATAAATCAATGGCACATAACACAAGATGTATATGGGTAAATCCAATACTCAAAACCTCACTATTTGTATTGCATATATCAAAAATATGAGTGAAGATACAAAGCTTGTTCTCACTAGAAGAATTATGCACAAGTATGTTCAACTCCCTCAGCTCACAAGCAAGCTCTTGGCCAACACTTAGCCAATTCTACATCTCTCCAAGCCCTTATTGCCTTGCACAATTACTATGGCTGAATAACCCATATTAATGGGAATCCAGTGTGTTGTACCTGTTTCCTATAGGTAGTCCTTGGCTACAAAAACTACGCCAGGAAACCAACTCAACCAGCCTTTAGGTTCAAGCTGGCCCTTGAACCAAAGGGGGCTCCCTCAGTTGTTACGAGGCTTTGTTTAATGTTGTTCACCTGTCACTGAACAACAACCTTTGAAGCACAATGGCCAGATTTATGGTTTTAATGGGGATGGTTGGTGATCAATGATAATCCCTAATCATGATTAAAGGCCTCTCTCACAGGGTCCCTTCTGAAAGTGTCAGCTTCCAGCCTGACAGAATGACTTAGCTTTTTCAAGAATTATGGTAGAAGAATGTAAGGGGATTCCTAATAATTGAGCAGTCAGACTGACTACTTAACAACTAGGGAAATTTAGATGCGTGTAGAAGATTTCTACAGCCCAACAAAAACATATTCAAAGGTAACAGAAGGCCAAAGTGAAACCATTTCCTAGAGGAGATATTTCAGATAGATAGTCTAATAAGCTAATCTCTTTTAATGGCTATCAGAAAACGTAAAGCAAAAACCAGTCAAAGAGGAGTTATCTTGGAAAAACAGTCCAATAATCTACCTTACCCAGACCTTCCTACAATTGCTTTGAACATATGTAGAAACAAGTTATGAAGACACCAGAGAGACACATGAAAAACACAAAATTCTATCATAATTGGAGCCAAAAGGATTTCATTAGAATTCTACAAGATAAGCTATTACATAGTTTAAGAGCCTTGTCATCAAAAGTCAACCCATATTACTTCAATTGATGAAGTATTTATACAATTTCCTTACAAAATATCTTGATAAAAAATATCAAGAGCTATTACAAATATCTAAAAATTGTATTACAAAAATAGAACACAAATAAAGGTAACTAAAACTATTTGAAGAGTTCTTGTACTATCCTTAAGGATTTATGTTGATAAAGAAGATAAATTCGAATTTGATTGCAACTCATATTTGATGAGGTGGCCTCCAAGTCATTAACTGTCTTTAAGCTTTTTCCTCCCGAATTTCTCAAAAATAGGGTCCTGTAATACCTTTATTTATTCAAAACCATAACATTTGTTAGAAAACTGAGAGAGGTTTTTGTAAGTGATGATTTTGGCAACAAACACCTCTTTCATTTTTTTTAAATTAATTTCCGCCTGCTCGGAAACCGCATGTTAAAATACTGACTAAAAAAAGGAAAATTCAGGAAAACATGCCCGCAAAGAGTCATCCGAATCTCCCAAATAATAACCTCTGTTACAAACATGAGAGAGGATTTTGTAGATTAGAATATGAGGAACAAAAACCTCCTCCATTTTACCATAATTCATTTCTAATTATCCACAATATCCTCTGTAAAAAGGTAACGGAAATAGGAAATGTCTGGAGAATATGCCTTTAAAGATGCATTTGTATCTCCCAAACCATAACCGCTATTAGAAAACTGAGAAAGGTTTTTGTACATTACGAGGTTATCAACAAAAACCGCTTTAAATTTTTGGAAAATTCTTTCTTAGTTGTTTGTAAACCATGTTTGAATTTACTTTATTAAATCATTTAATAATGTTTAAATGCATGATTAATTAAATCAACCAGCTAATGAAACTTAAATTTACATTTTGAGGGTGCATTTACTCTTACAAACCCATTTATTATTTCTAAACTAATAAAACATATTATATCAAGAAACTTAAATTATCAAAACTAATCATGTTACAACATCAGCTCCAATGGGGACTGCTTCCCCTTGTGGGATGCAGAGAACTAGTAGACCAATTGCCTTTAGTGTTGGGCATGGAGTCATACCATAAAACCATCAATCACTGATCTGCCATCATGTAATTTATAACCAATCCCCATCATCTATCTACTTCATATTAAACCTGCAACTGTGAATGGCAACCATATGCCTGCACTAATTCAAATACTCTTTCATATTAAAATTTGAAAACTGAAAATTTCTAAAGACTGCAAATATAAGTTGATCTATCATATACCCTTCAAATAACACCACTCATAAACAAAAAACACGTTGATCTACTGCATACTAAAACTCAGAATATCTATTCAATCCCCATACCTCTGTCTAACTAAACTTAAAAACTTTACATTGTTAAGTGTAATCTACTTTCCAA
Source organism: Pinus tabuliformis (assembly GCA_031772625.1). Classification (NCBI taxonomy): domain Eukaryota; kingdom Viridiplantae; phylum Streptophyta; class Pinopsida; order Pinales; family Pinaceae; genus Pinus; species Pinus tabuliformis. Next base: position 1,394,486,524 of record CM062819.1, on the reverse strand, counting down.
TGTAACCAAGTGTGGAGTGGATTTATTGACAAACCATGTTTCCAGCAGCTAAAAATCGGAAGAATATATACAATATGAACATGAATTCCCATGGAAAACTTATACTCATAGGTGTACTTTAACAACTACTTCCTCTGTAGATATCTTAGATTTCTAACCATGGCTGAGAGGGAGAGGCATATACTGTTGATTGCAATTATCAATGAACCTTGCATAGTAGTAAAGGTAGCTAAAATTTTGAAACAACGAGATCGGTTACCCAGTGGAATCACCATATGAAAAAGTGGAGTTGCCAAGTGAAAGAAATGCAACCAATAATAAATGCCTAATCCTTGTTCACCAGCAAGGAATAAATCTAATCTTTATCGTTCCCCGGAGAAAGATATCTTCGTTACTTCGCTCCCCAACAATGGCACCAAATGTTGTACCTGTTTCTGTAGGTAGTCCTTGGCTGCAAAAACTACGTTAGGAAACCAACTCAACCAGCCTTTAGGTTCAAGCTGGCCCTTGAACCAAAGCGGACTCCCTCAGTTGTTACGAGGCTTTGTTTAACGCTGTTCACCTATCACTGAACAACATCCTTTGAAGCATAATGGCTAGATTTATGGCTTTAATTGGGATGGTTGGTGATCAATGATAATCCCTAATCATGATTAAAGGCCTCTCTCATAGGGTCCCTTCTAAAAGTGTCAGCTTCCAGCCTGATAGAATGACTTATCTTTTTCAAGAATTATGGTAGAAGAATGTAAGGGGATTCCTAATAATTAAGCAGATAGACTGACTACTTAACAACTAGGTACTTAACAACTAGGGAAATTTAGATGCATGTAGAAGATTTCTACAGCTAAACAAAAACATATTCGAAGTTAACAGAAGTCCAAAGTGAAACTGATTCCAAGAGGAGCTATTTCAGACAGATAGTCTAATAAGCTAATCTCTTTTAATGGCTATCATAAAACATAAAACAAAAGCCAGTCAAAGAGGAGTTATCTTTAAAAAACAATTCAATAAGCTAATTTCTTTCTAAAGGTTATGATTTTGTAGGGAATTACAAAGATATTAAAACTTAATCTACCTTACCCAAACCTTCCTACAATTGCTTTGAACATATGTAGAAACAAGTTATGAAAACACCAAAAATATATACGAGAAACACAAAATTCTGTCATAACTGGAGCCGGAAGGGTTTCATTAGAATTCTACAAGAGAAGCTATTACATATTTTAAGATCCTTAACATCAAAAGCCAACCCATATTACTTCAATTGATGAAGTATTTATACAATTTCCTCACAAAATATCTTGATAAAAAATATCAAGAGCTATTACAAATATCTGAAAATTGTATTACAAAAATAGAACACAAATAAAGGTAACTAAAACTATTTGAAGAGTTCTTGTACTATCCCTGAGGATTTATGTTGATAAAGAAGATAAATTCGAATTTGATTGCAACTCATATTTGATTAGGTGGCCTCCAAGTCACTAACTGTCTTTGAGATTTTTCCTCCCGAATTTCTGAAAAATAGGGTCCTATAATACCTTTATTTATTCCAAACCATAATATTTGTTAGAAAATGGAGAGAGGTTTTTATAATTGATGATTTTTGCAACAAAACCCTCTTTCAGTTTTTGAAAAATTCATTTCCACCTGCTCGGAAACCGCATTTTAAAATATTGACTAAAAATAAGAAAATTCGGGAAAACATGCCTGCAAAGAGTCATTCGAATCTCCCAAATCATAACCTCTGTTACAAAACTGAGAGAAATTTTTTTATATTAGAATATAAGTAACAAAAACCTCCTCCATTTTTCCATACTTCATTTCTAATTATCCACAATATGCTCTGTAAAAAAGTGACTGAAAAATTTCTGGAACATATGCCTTTAAAGATGCATTTATATCTCCCAAACCATAACAGATGTTAGAAAATTGAGAGAGGTTTTTGTACATGAGGAGGTTATAAACAAAAACCTCTTTTAGGTTTGGAAAATTCATTCTCAACTATTTGTAAAAAATGTTTGAATTTACTTTATTACATCATTTAATCATGTTTAAATGCATGATTAACTAAATCAACTAGCTAATGAAACTTAAATTTAAATTTTGAGGGTGAATTTACTCTTGCAAACCCATTTATTATTTCTAAACTACTAAAACATATTATGTCAGAAAATTTAAATTATAAAAAATAATCATGTTACAACATAGTGCATCCAAAACTACGCAATCCAAACTAGGTCAAGTTACTGATTGCATGCATGATCCATACAACTTAGTAAATCATACAACTGACAGTACATTATCCCTACACTCTAGTCTCAACTCGTTCTTTCTCAGAATCAACATGCATGAGTTTCTGATGAGGGAATCTTCAGTTAACTAGAGTAGCACTAACGTATGCATTAGCGCACCAACTGACTGTTAGTACTCTATTAGTTCCAAAAATAGCTTAGAACTAGTTTAACTAAACTCAACTCAGTAAACTGAGTTATCTAATTAAAACTCCCAACTAAACTCATTTTGGACCCCAAAAACTTAGGGAGAACATATACATGACTTCAGAAAGACTTCCAACTTGAAATTTCCTAAGATAATTAAGTTAATTAAACTTAATTAATTGTTTACAAGTTGCTATGAGAATAGAATTCAACTTTAATTCTCAGGTTAATTCAAGGAAAAATTAAACTGGAATTTCTTGTTGCCATTTCTCAACAGAATATCCTCCCTCTATAAAATATAGTGTTATTGAATACCTTGTACATTTCATATTTAACTACTCTATACACCAAATCGCATGCAAATTTATTTTTTGAGTAATCAACTAGTAAAAGTGCCTTCCAATCACTGTTGATATCCATGAGGGAGTAGGCCATTGGTTTCCTAAAGATAGAAATGACCAAAACATTCTTCCTCCCCTTCACATACTTGATGTTAAAATCATATGCCTGAATTCTACTGACCCATTATTATTTCCTCTCATTGAGATTCTTTTGTAACAAAAGGCATCTCAAGCTATTGTGGTTCATTTTGACCACGAACCTTCCTCCCACCAAGTACTACTTGAAATTTTCTAGTGCATGCATTATCACCAACATCCTCTTGTCATATATTGAGTAGAGCCTTTCTGACTCCCTTAGCTTCCAACTCTCGAAAGCTATTGGATGACCATCCTACACCAATACTAATCCTGTGTCCTCCTCTGAGGCATCACACTCTAAAATAAAGGTTCATGAGATGTCTAGAAGTGCAATAATGGGACATGAGCTCATTACTTCTTTGCACCTTTAAAAAGTGTGTTGTACTTCTTATGTCCATCTGAAAGTCCCTTTCTTTGTAAAATCTGTTAGGGGTGCCACTATTTGAGAGTAATCCTTAACAAATTACCAATAGTAATTGCATATCCCTAAGAACACTTCATGAGGTTCTTGGGTGTTGGCCACTCAATTATAGCCTAGATATTTTCCTAGTGGACTTTCACTCCTCATGTACTAATGACGTGTCAAAGATACATTTTTTTTGTAATTTCAAACTCGTACTTAGACTCCTTGGCAAAGAGAGATTGCTCCTCTAATATGCTTAGCACCTCCTCTAAGTGTCTCAAGTGCTTCTCCCAAGTTATGCTTTATATGAGGAGATCATCGAAGAAAACTAGTAGAAACTTATGTAGATACCTCCTGAATATATGGTTCATACATGATTGGAAAGTAGTTGGTGCATTTATCAATCCGAATGGGATGATGAGAAACTCATAGTGCCCATAATGGCACGTAAAGACTGTTTTCTGCATGTCCTTCTCTCGAACCATGATCTGATGATAGCCTGACCTCAAATAAATTTCAAATAAGTAGACTACCTCATGTATCTCATCCAATAGCTAATCAATCCATGGTATTGGATATATTTTCTTTATTGTCTTCTTGTTTAGGGCTCTATGATGTATGCACATTCTCATTGTCCCATATTTCCTCTTAACTAGTACTACATAGGATGCAAATGGACTAGTGTTGGGACTTATGTTCCCCATTTCCAACAATTATTTAATGGTTTTCTTGATGTTCTCCTTAAATATTCTAGGGTTCCAATATGGTGTAGTGATTTCTGTCTTCGTCCCCTCCTATATTTCTATAGTATGCTCAAAACCCTTGTCTGGTGGCATGTTTGGTTGAATATTCCTGAAGACATTTTGGTGGTTATTCAACAAATCCTAGATATCTGTTGGGTAATATATGTCCCTAGCCAATGCATTTTTCTACAATACCATGCATTGAACAACTCATGCTATGTCTCCATGCCATAAAATAACTTCCATTTTCTTTGCAATGACCACTCTTGGAGCATTGGAAATCATTCCTCTTAGAAGCTTGCTTTTTCCTTATAGTGTGACAATCTCCATTTCCATGGTATGATAACACTTCCAATTCCTCCCTATGGAAATAAGCCATTCTACCCCCAATACCACATTGGTGTTAGAAAGCTCTACTACATAGAAGTGATCCACTAAGGTGTATTTCCCCGTCTCTAATTCCATTTGAGGAACCTTCCTCAAACTATTCATCTTTTGACCTTCTGCTACCTCTATGTCAAAACCCTAAAATTATTTTATAACCAAATTCATCCTTGCTACTAGGGTCATATCTATGAAATTATAAGTGGATCCTCCATCAATGAGGATCATGGCCCATTTCCCTCATATTACTCCCCCTACTCTAAAGGTGTTGTCCCTGGGAATACATGAGATCTTGGCTATGGTGGCCCCTTCAGTCTCTCTCCTTGGTGGCCCTTCATTGCTACTACTGCTATGCTCCTTCTTTTGTGTTACTACATGTTCTTCATCATCTTCACTGTCTAAAATTACTCCTATATAATGGACCTTTCCTTTACCCATGCATCTGTGTCCTCGGATCGAAGGTTCTTTACAACTGTAGTAAATATTCTTTATTCTTAACCCATCCCTAGTTTCTTCCATCCAGTTCTCCCCTTGTCAAGGCTTCTTCTCCTTATTCTTATTTGGGGGAATGAATTTTGCCAGTGCCTTCTTCAACACTGGCAATAATGTCCTAAAGTATATTAGGCTTAAAAGCCTCAACCCAACCACATAGTGAATCACTTAAACCCTCCAAAAGTAGCATCACCAATCTGTGATGTAGTTATCTAACATCCCTATTTGCTTAAGCTGTGCAAGAGCCATAAAATGTAGCTCCAAAATTTTCTTTTCAAATATTTGGATCAGTTTATTACTAAACTCCACATAGGATGTGATGTTGGCATGCCCAAGCTTGGACAACCCATGGTACCACCATTCATGCGCTTCAACATCCAAATTTAGAATGACATACTATATTACCGTCAATTCCCTCATTGGGTTAAGCTGGAAATACATATCCAAATTCTATACCCATGTTGTAGCTATGCTATTGGAATTCCCATTAAAGGTTGGTATGTTTATCTTTCTTTCCTTTTTCAGGATCTCACTATTCATCCACTAGTTTTTATGATCCTTGTTTTTTTCCTATGCTTGATGGTGCAATAATATTGGAGTAACACTTGTGCATGAAACTCTACCCTTAGTGCCTTGTACTCCCTCATATAGTCCAAGAAAATTTCATCTCACCATTGCTAGTTATCTACATGTTCCTCCAAGAATTTGGACAATAGTGGCCTTGATGTAGCTTCATTTGCTAGTGGGGGAGATGGATTGGATGAATTTCTAGCCTCAACATGATGATCATTATTTCCTATGAATAAGTTATATTTTTTTTATCACTCTACTTCATGTTATGTTGATTCCCTTGAAGTTTGGCCATGAAATGAGTGACGGATTTCATGGTTTGAGCCATCTCATGTGTCCTTTGGCTGTCTCCTATTGTCCTTTGAATCAATAATTCATGAAATGCTTGAGACTTTCCTAGGGTTGATCCTCATTATCTACCATTATTCCTTGTTCTTCCTCTAATACTCAGTAGGATTTATCCCTTTCCTTATTCTTCATCTTGTAGATTACCAATTCTCGATCCCCTAGAGTCAACAACTATGGTAACCATTTCAAGCTGGAATAATGCTCAACTCTGATACCACTATAATATACCCTTTCAATCTATATGGCTAAGTTATTTAGAAAAAACATTTTCAAAGAAATACACCATAAATATTTTTTCAGATTCGCAAATAATTGCTCAATAAATTTTTCCAACACTTCAATTAAATTGAAAACCCAAAAATGAGAGAGAACACTACCAAACCCTAGCTTCTTTTGTTAATGGAATTTTGGAGGAATTTTACATAAATTCTCGAGACAAAAACTTGGTGGATGGAATCCTCAAAATTCTTACTCCTAAATGCCTTACTATTTCAACACTTCAATAGAGAAATTCTTCCTTCCCACAGTAGGAAATTTGATCCTCAAATAAAGATCAATTCGACCCTCCTTGAAGATGTAAATTGGCCTTTTAGTGGATCAATCACTAAGATGAAATTATACCTCCCAAACATTGATAATTTCAACCTCCTATATAAAAAATGTTTGACCTTCTTCAGGTGTAGAATTCAGCCCACACAAAATTGATGAAACTCGCTCCTCCAAAATCAACATTTCGGCCTACACGAAATTGAGGGAATTAATCAACTTGGCCTCCAATAATTCGCTCTTGAAAATTCACACTTGACTAACGTACCCTTCAATGGATGGGAATCAACCTCTTTATGCTCAATAATTTGGCCCCTCTACAAGAACCAATTCACATCAATATAGATGATGAATCGCCCCCTTACAAACATAGACAAATGATGAATTAACACCCTACACACATAAACTGATTCAACCTCCTATATAACACAACAATTTGGCTTTTTCTTCTTTCTTTTTTTTTTTTTTTTTTTTGATGGATAGAAACCTCCTTGATGAATGATTCGGTCTCCTTTCAAATTCAAATGATTAGCTAGAGTGATTTTACAACCACCAAAACAGTGTGTATTTCAACATTGAAATTGGAAAATATCAAGGGTTTCTCCCTCACTTAGTAAGATGATTGAGCCCCTTGTTAACTCACCAATAACTCTTCACCTATTTTTCTCTTCCTGGAAACCACATATGAATACACCAAGGTTTGACCAACCATTACAAACAATACAATTCCTCACATGCTTCATGCATGGGGGTGGCAGGCCATGCCACCCCCTCTTAAATGCCTTTGCAAGTTGATGGGGTGGAACACCCCCTTGATTACACTCACCACTTGTTCAACCACTCCCATCAAGAAATGATATATTATAATATTATTATAATGATATAAATATAAATATACTAAAAATAATCAAAATTTATTTTTTATAAATTTATATTTAACTAAATTATATATAATTATAAAATTGAGTAAAACTAAAACTAATTTGAATCTATTTTAGACCAATATAGATCCGTATTAACGATGGATTGAGCAAGAGCCAAGAGGGATCAAATACCTTAAGGTGAAAACCTCTTTTAGAGTGAAAAAAATGACTAAAAAATTCACACACAACATATTTGATTTCTCTAGAAGCCTAATAGATCTTTAATTAAGTTCTCTCTCTCTCTCTCTCTAGATAGATAGATATATATATATATATATATATATATATATATATATATATATATATATATATATATATATATATATATATATATATATATATATATATATCACGTGTAATTTTTCATTGTTTAAATTGAAATGGATTCAATGTCTTCAAAATTTGCTTGGGAATTTGGATTGTGTACACTACATAACTTAAACTTGCGATTCCAACACTTCTTTGCTTGATTTCAAACAAAATTGACCAAAAACTATACTTAAAAAAGGGTTACAATGAGACTACTTAAAATGTTTTAGCCATGTAAATTTATTTTTTTCAATTTCTTTATATAATGTATATATAGTTTTTTAATCATATAAAATATATACACATTTAAATACTTTTCTTGAAATATTTTATTTATGAGTCACATTGAATTTATTAAGAATTAAATGAATTACATATCTCCTTGAATTTTTTTACTTTTAATTACTCCTCTTTAAACATTGAAATTTTTTATTATGATGAACACTAAAATAATTTTCATTTACTTTCTCTCCATATACATATGCATGAAGTTGAGATTGAAATATTTAGTCAACATGCATATTTAAAAACATTATTTGAGTTATGTGCTGAAAAGTTTTTTAAAGGTTTATTTAAGTCATCTACTAAAATAAAAGTGGTTTTTAGTTTTAGTTACTTTATTTCTCTATAAAGTTGGTATAATATTATGATATTTAATATGGACATCGAAATATTTTATTTATGGTTGACAGCAACAGTAAAACATGTATACCACATTTTTTATTTAAATCATATATGTAATTTTAAAAGGACATTGTCAAGTCGAGGTTGAGCACATACGAAATTACACATATTCTTTATACTAGAGTGTAGAATGAGCCTCTTGACTCAATAATTAAAAATCTTGACTCAATGATTAAAAATTAACATTCCAAAATATAAAAAAATCTTACATTTCTTATTCTATGTAATATCATTATTTTGAATATATATATATATATATATATATATATATATATATATATATATATATATATATATATATATATATATATATGCTACCTTTTTTCATGAAAATTACCCTTCCTAATATTTTTTTTCGATGGAAAGAATGATCAAACATCTCACCAAATTAAAAATGAAATAGTAATTCGATAAACTCTCAAATGTAATTTAAGAATCCCTCTCTAGGGCCTCTCCCTAAATATTAGCTTAGGCAAATCATCCTCAAACAAGGAGGGTTGCAAGGCAGCAAGTCCCCACCTTGAATTGGCATTCAATTTTGGGAGAGCTATTTTGTTTAATGGAAGATCTCTGCTTAAAATATTGTTCAAACTAGTGGTCACTGAATGTGTTAGCACAATTGTGAAACTAATTCCATAACTAACATGAAGTATTACATGTATTGGTTAGACTTAGCTTCATTACATGTGATATACCCTATGTGTTGATCTCATATTCAATGAGGTAATAGTAAACCCATGAGTAAACCACACATTATGTAGAATAAGGATCGTTATGGTTAAAATTATACTGTAACTGAATCATATATCGAAATGCTATCTGGAGAACTCATTTGTTTGTTTCATGAAGCATTGAAGAATTTTAATATTTTCAAAAGTCCTACTGAATATGGCAAAGAGACCAAGAGGTTTTTTGCAAATATAAAGGGATTATATTGGGCAAATTATGAGATATATTTTGCTTATAGGATGAGCTATGCTTAAAACATTTTTGAAACCTGTAGTTACAACAAAGAACAGTGTAAAAGAAGCACACCTGAAGGAAAAATCACCATTATTGGAGCACACCTAGATCGAGAGCAAGAACAAGAGCAAGAACAGTACAAGAGAAGCACACTTGAAGGAAAAATCACTATTGTTGGAGCACGCCTAGATCGAGAGTTCAAAGGATGGGAAATACCTTAACTTGTTTAACTGTAATGTAGAAAAGTCAATAGTCCACAAAATGAAGTCTATGGTTCACAAAACTTCGTTATTACCCTGAGATTTTCCAATAATGTATGGCTAAATATAAAGCGTTGAAAGTGTGTTACAAAATTTGAAGGAAATTTTGTCATTAGAATAAACCAGAAACAATTAGCATAACACTAAACTCTCCACTAGCTGCTACGGTTTCTAAGGAACTCTTGGCTAACTTTTCAACATATTAGCTCTCCCAAGGATGCAAAAATAAATCAAATGGACTGCCTAATAATGGACTAATTTCTATGATACCAGATCCGTGGATCCCTAGATTGGTTCCAAGAATCCCGAAACAAAATTCCAAAACACAAAGATGACATCTAGCTGCGATTGCTTAGATAGATGATTGAAGCAAGGAATTGAAGTATATCAAGGGGGAATCACTTTATCGCTGCTATTGTTGTACACTAAGGACTAGTGAAGATGATTAAGGTTTCAATGAGGAAAAAAGTGGAAACTCAACTAAAGGTATTAATTCTCGATCATTCTAAAAACTGACTACTAGAATAATGTAGCATTCAATGTATTGAAACAACTAAAAGATATTTCAACTAAATGAAATTTCTGCAACAAATTTCAAGTTACATTTAATTCCATGTCAATTAAGGAAATGAATGTGTACATCTGCTCTCCATTACATTACATGTGGGATACACTGAAAACATATTTCTCTAGTGACAATAAAGCATTGTTTGAATCATATTCAATATACAGTTAATGCAACAGTTCTCTGAAGTGTATCTGAAACAAGAAATTAATCATAAAAGTGCGGAAATACTTTATAACTTATTTTTTGTGCAAAGTATAAGCAAGGATCTTGCATTGATCAAAACTTTGTGGGTGAAAGGGATTACACAAATTTTGTGATAAAGTACATTCAGTGACAGCTATAGGGCTATGAAAAATGTGTTGTGGCACTATCTATAAGGTGTCTTCATGCCTTGATCTTTATTTGATTGAGAGAGAGTTACAAGGCTCTACAAAAACATGTTGTGGCACTATCTGTAAGGTGTGTTCATGCATTGATTTTTTGGTTCCTCTGATAAGTATCTTATTTGGTTTCAGTGTCTTTAAACAATCATCCCACCATGTAGAGCAAACCTTTTAGTTTCTCTTCATGACTAGTTCATAGAGTAGCATAACACATTTCATATTTATAGGATTTCTAGACCTCCTCATATGCTACCAAAATTTGTATTAGATAGGGTTTCCCTTTGGGAAATCACATATGAAACTATTGTTGTTGGTGTTAATGCTTCTCTTTAAAGTAGAAAAAAATGAGCTTGGAGTCATATACAATCAATATCGAGGTCTATAGATTACAGAGCCACTACTAAAATCACGTCAAATTAAAATATTACAACTCTTCAAAGGGAACATTTGAAGATATGATCCTTAAAAGGGATCCAAGAATCATTACAAGGAAGTCAAATTTAGTTGGCCTTATCTTCATAAGGAATCACTAACCAAGGATTACAAACTATTCAGGCACACTAAAGCCTCTTCAAACTACTCGGAAACTAGCACACTCTTTGATGTGAACAAACTAATTGGTATACAACACATCTTACCACGAGTGTCGATACAAGGGTTGTTTTTGGATGTGCAGAAATAAATTGATAAAACCCCATCAATGTTCTGCAACATTTATAATATCATAGAATATCCATCGTTACTAGGTTATGGAAGGTTGAGAAAATCATATATAAGGCTTTGTGGTGTTACTTGGTTGGAAGGGTTTGCTCTTCTTCGTAAATAAGTGGGTGAAGGTAAGCATAAGTGGTAGAGAGGCAATAGTGGAACAAGTAGTGGTTTTGGAGTATCCTTCTCGGTAAGAGCTATTCGGGTCCCCTTCTTGGTAAGAGTAAGCGCTAATCCAAGGTCATTCTATTTGTTCTAAAAATATAAGTGAGTAAGAAAGAACCATTTGGGACAATGATCAGTCAAAAGAATGTTGGGAATACCTAAATTATCGAAGAAATATAGGCAACAATCAACATAAGTAAACAAGTCAGTTAATGAACAAACTAAAACTAGAGATGAATCTGTTAGTTTCATTGTTCTTTGAAACCTTGATTTATTTTTGTACAGAAGAGGTCAGGTCATTCTCTTGATCCTTCACATTTGTAAGGATTTCATCTTGTTAGGTCAAAGAAGCCAAGAAATAAAGTGTGGGATAAAGCACTTGGATGCAGTGAATTTGCAAGTTCATTTACATTGTTAATTTCAAAGCTATGAATAGACAAGATATACAGTTATAACTCTTCATCACAACCTGAAATGAAAAGCTTACAGATTTAATTTATGAAACATTACAACCTATAGATTAAATTTATAAAACATTACAACATATAGATTTAATTTATAAAACATCACAACAGGAAGCTATAGAATGAACTTAGAGCTGGGCACAATGATTCCTAATCAACTTAGTGGGAGATTAGGAATTGTATGAATTGTTTTATGTAGTAGTATTGGGTATAATACAATGCAACAATGCCTGAAAACAATTACTAAACCCTTGAGCGGAAGGGTTATTCTCTAAGCCACTAAGTATGTAGTCTAAAATATTTAAGCGCCTAAAAGGGGGTCTTATATCAGTGATCTAATTTCAATGTAATCTAAAAGTCCACAAGCTAGGTTAGCCATATTTTGTACTCCATTGGTTACCCCCTTGGAGAATTTATTACAAGAACCAATGAAAACATTTATGCCTAGGAAAATTTGTTCATTACCCAAATTATGAAGCCATGTACATATTATAATAATCCTTTGTTATCTTGTAGCCAAGCAATAAACTCTGTGGCTATTAAAAAGGGGATTTGTAATGAAACTTGGAGTAGATTGGAGATGATCAATTTCATTGGGTAGAGATAAAACCATGTGATCATCCTAGGGTGCTAATAAAGGGATTGAACAATACCCTTAACACCTATAATAATATTCACATTAAACTAGATCAGACCTTATATTTGAGATATAGTAGAGGTAGATCATATATATTGTGTTTTGATGAGCCACCAATATTTGATGATAGCCGCTAAGAGGAGAGGAAGGATAACTTTTACCCTCTTACAAGTTTTTTGTAAAAACATGGGTGGTAGTGATGAGAAAAAAAATACTTAGATCAAGTTTGAGCCGACTAGTAATCAACTATGGTGTTATCGAGTCAAATATAGTGACAATAAAAAAAAACTTGAGAGGAGGCACAGTGACAAAAATGCTCATATGGGTATTTGCAAATAATGATTCAATACAGATAATGCATTATAGCTTGAACTGTTATGTGATTCTGGTTTGCCACATGAAATCATGGTAGGAGAAATAAATAACTTGTAATTCAACAACTAAGAGAAGTTGAGGCATATTTAACATACAAATAATGAAATTGCAGTAGGGAGAGTATCTTTGGGATTATACAACTACTACTGGGTGTGTATTATATTCTTTCCATGACTAGCCCCATGCACGAGGCCCGCGGGGGGGGGATCACAAGGGGGTGATAAGTATCCCTATTTGTTACGTCAGGTGCAACAGGGGGGTCACAAGGGGGCAAAAGCCTCCCCTATCCAAGGGGTGGGGGGGGGGGGTTGCAAAAACCGCCCCTGTTTGGGGGCTTGAGGGGGGTGTTAGCCCCCCTATAGAAGGTAACGGGCAATGCCCCGAGGATTTTTTTTTTTGACCCTATATTAGGTGGGTGAACCTACCTATGGTTTTGTGCATGGTTTTCACACATGGTTTTGCGCATGATGGTTTTATGTCCATGGTATTTTTTGTAGATCCAGTCAAGGGAACTATGGTTATGTTCTAATTCAGGGTTAATGGATTGGGGGTTATGAAGGCTTCGTCTTGTATATATATGTATTGTAACATTGAAAGGAATATATAAAAAAAATCAATATGGTAGCCCCGGTTTTGGGATCGAGGGGAAAATCTCTATGTATATCTGTTTTATGTTTTATGCTCTCGCCATTGTTTATTTTCTATTTTTTAGAATTCGTATGAAGGTAATTTTTGTACAGGATTAAAACCTACATTTGGTATCAGAGTTTTTTAGCTTCAAGGGGATGCCTTTGCTGCTGAGGGGTTTTGCTCAGGCCTGTGATAGACCCTGTTCAATGGGAGGCCTGTAGGTTTTTATCTAATGGCAATCGTGATTCTCTTGTGGTGAAAGAAGATGGCAAGCAGTGGAAAGATACATATCAAGAAATTTAATGGTCAAATTTTTGAGTTGTGGAAACTCAAGATGGAGGATCTGCTGGTGGATAAAGGTCAGTTGATTGCAGTAGATCCCGGTTCTAAACCAATGACAATGTTCGATGAAGACTGGAAGAAGTTGGATCAGAAAGCAAAGAGCACAATACGGTTGTGTATCTCAGATTTAGTATTTTTGAATGTATTAGGGAAAGCTTCAGTGAAGGCTTTGTGGGACAAGTTAGGGACTTTGTACCAATCTAAGTCTTTGGTGAATAAACTGTTCCTATAGAAAAAGTTGTATAACCGGAGGATGAAGGATGGAGACTCAGTGACAGAGAATTTAAATGCCTTTAATATTGTGGTAAGCTAGTTTTTATCTGTTGATATAAAATTTTTAGATGAAGATAAGTGCATTAGTTTGTTATGTTCTCTACTAGATTAGTGGGATAGTTTGGCTGTTGCAATAGGTAGCAATGCGACTGCCTTGCAGTTAGATGAAATAGTTTCATCCTTGCTGTCGGAGGAGATGAGACAGAAAACACGGAGGGATAGAATGGTGATGCCTTGCCTATACGAGGACAGCCCCATAAAAAAAAAACAATACTAATAAATAAATAAATAAACAATCTTGGAGTGGTAGATCTAAATCTAGAGGGAGATCTAAATCTCCAAGAAAACCTGTAAAGGTGTGTTGGAAATGTAGAATGGAAGGGAACTTCAAAAATGACTATAGACCTAAAGCTCCTAAGAAAGGAAAGGAATCTGATGGTTATCCTTCTTCAGAGGCAAAAACCACCTCAGACAAAGGTGGGGATGTGTACTTGGCTTCCTCTTCAAGTACACATGTAGACTATGAGGCATGGTTGATTGAATCAGGTGCATCCTTTCACTTCACTCCCCACAGGGATTGGTTTTGCAAGTATGATAAATATGATGGTGGTGATGTCTTCTTAGGGGATGACAGGAAGGCTAGAATCGTCAGTCGTGGAAAATTCAAGCTGAAGTTCCAAGGTGGAAGGATTAGAACACTTCCGGGTGTTCTGCATATTCCTGCATTGGCCAGAAATCTGATTTTTGCAAGCAAGTTGGATGATGTAGGTGTAAAAACAGTGTTTGAGAAAGATAACTACAAGATCATTTAGGGAGCACTAGTATTGATGTGCGGAGTTCATATTACAACTCTGTACAAGCTTCAGGGTAGCATTGTTATTGATGGGTGCAATAGTTATGTGGTTCGTGAAAGTGGAGCAGAAAATCTAGTGGTATCTGGAGAAAATACCATGTTATGGCATCAAATGCTTGGACATATTGGAGAGAAGGGCCTTGTTGGTAGGCTAAATTGTCCTATTTTTTAACCTCTATCCTACTCTAGACACATGACCTAAACCTCTATTTTAACCTAAGAACCTATTCATTCCTGTACCTTTTTCTAAAATCATGCACATTCCTGCACCCTCTTTGTATTTTCATATTTAAAGGTTTGTCATGGAATTAATTACTTATTTATGGATTTTATACCTTTAATTATCCTTGCAACTAATATTTGTCTTTCCTAAAGTATTTGATAAACAAATGTATTAATCATTGTGATAGAATGGTCGAGTGCAGGTAGGATTCCTGCACCAGCTGGCAGATTCCTGCACTCCTGTGACAGCTCATTGGTAGGATTCCTGCACCAGCTGGCGGATTCTTGCACTCCCGTGACAACTCACCAACCGACGCGTATCTTTGGTAAAGGATCAATTGACCTCGAGTTGGGATCGGAGCAAGACAACAATCAGTGGATTGAATATCATGACCTTAGCCGGATATCTTAGATTAGTATTTTGTAAATAGCCGGAAGGCTTAGTTAAGATACTGTTATGATTTCGTTACGATGGTAGGCATGAAGGCTTGTATATAAGGTAAAACTCTTATAGGAATTAAGGAGTGATACTATGGTAAAATTTTGTTAAGAGACTATAATTATTTTGGAGTATTGCCTACTGGGCTGGATCGCAAATCCACAATGTATTTTTTCTTCTGAAAATAATATAAAGGAATGCGCCAGTACATAGTTTCATTTTCCATTTTTGTTGTGATGAATCTTTGACCAACTACGTTTCTCAATTTCTTAACACGGAAAAGAGTTGGTTGGCCAGGGCCGGGCCAACCCAACTGGTTCTCCCTTTCTTTAAAGGTGTGTTAACTTAATTTAAAGTGCACGCATAAATGTGTTATTTACTTTGATTTTTCTCACGAATTAAAGATTTTATTTAATTTACAGTTATTGTGTTACGAATTCGTGGTGTGCAGGCTTAGAATTATTTGATTTCAATTTACATAAGCTTTCCTTTTAATGTTTGATTTCAATTATGTAAGATCGAGACAAGCACACTACCTATACTAGTGCATTTCTGATTCTACAAGTTGATTTGATTGCTTCAGTTTGGCAAGTATTTTACTCCTTTCTTTTCGCAATAGTTCTTTATTCCTTCCTGCAATATTGATGTTTGTTTCTAAACTAAGGGCATTATCAATATCTAAGGTTTCACTTAAGATTTAATTGTGTTGTGATGAATATGGAATAAATGCTATAGTAACTTACAGGTCTGTGCTTGCACTAAACACTTTTGAAGAAAGGATTGAATTTCATGATTAATTGTTGAATGAACCCTCTGAGTTAAAACATTAAAAATCATATCTAAATTATATGCACAACTATCTTAGGAAAATCCTGTTCACACAACCAGATGATTTCGTAATTAGAAGAGTTTTTTGTTTTAAAGAAAGATTTACTTTAACTTTTGAAAATCATTTCGTGTCTAGAATCTAAGTTCGGTTGAAACATCTTTCTGCTTGTGAGAATTTACTTTCAAAATTTTGTTTTCCTTGCACTCTATTTCAATGAACACGTTTTTTTATTTTTTGAAAGTAATCTAGAAACCAAGTGCAGAAATATTGATTATCTAGTGCAAGAACCTCAGATCCAGTACAAGATCAGAGTGTTCTAGCTTGGAGACTTAAAACTCCCACACGAAGGTTAGAAATTTAATACAAGTACAAAACATCCTTCCAATATCTAAACCTCATTCCAATGCAAGCACAACGTTCTGGTACAAAAACGTTGTTGTAGTACAGGAATCACAGTTTAGTGCAAAAAAGAATATCTTTAAAGAAGATAAATACATTGAATAACTTATTATCACACTGTCTCACTGAAGATAAATATAAAGGGTCATTTCACTTGTTAATTTTGTTCACAATGAATTAAGAATCCCTTTTAGTTTCTGCAAAAGTACTTTTCATTTATTCCAGCACCAGACTTTCTTTAAGTATCAATTACCGCTTGATCATCATTTTTCTTTCAATTCTTGTTGGGCATGGAATCCCCGCACAACATGTTTTGGGGATCAAAGCCAAAGTTTTGGGCCAAGTGTATGGTAAGACTCCGTGAATTGTGGGCGCGGAGCTCGAAGTATAGGTTGAGTCATAGGGTTGTCCACCCTAAGTGTTGTAATGTAATGTAATATCATGTTGGCCTATCCATGGTCCGTGGACCATGGAATTGTATAAAGAGAGCGAGGCTTTAAGTGTAAGAGGAGGATAGAAGAGTATGAATGATTAAATCATAAAGCAAGAGTCTAAGTGTTCTTGGGTCGTAGTAGTAGGAAGAGGCTCTGCAGCTGAGTGCGCAAAGGCATAGTAACATCCGCAGCTGAGTGCGCGGACCCCTGCAGCTGACTATGAAGGGTGGAGTCGAGTCTGTAACCAAGGAAGAAGAATAATAAAGAGAATTTTATTTGAATTCCATGTATCTGTTCTTTTGTTATTACATGTTTGATATCGTGTGAAATTATATTGTCTATTTACTGCGTGCTGTTGTACGAATGGTGAATATCATTAAGTATAAATAAAAGCGTACATATAAGCTAAGTTAATCAACTAACAGTGGAATATTAGTGAAGTCTTGGGTAATAACGTAGAAGCGCAACGTTTAGCCCTTAAGTAGGATTGTGCGAAGGAAGCAGCTTAGGCTACGAGGTATGGATAAGTGCGCGCAACAAGGCTCTCGCAGGGTGGAACCGCGGACCACTTGGAACCCATCAGACATCCCTAGGGTGCAGAAAACTGGTTCTAACACCCTCCCATACTACTTCAGGTGAGACATTAGTCCGCGCTCTGTGGACTGTTGCCGAAGGGGCCAGTAGTATCGGGATTTGTTTGGCTAAATCACCTCCGAACCTGGGTCAGGCCCCAACAAGCCAAAAAATGGTTCCATTGTCGGGACCGAGATCTGCATAAGGGATGTCTGATGTCGTGCCACTGGAATCCAACAATGAAAGAAATTTACGGGTGGTTGTACAAGAAGATTCACGAGTTTGCGGCGCAAGAAAACAGAAATCCGCGAGTATTAAAGGAACAGTGGCTGGAACGCTACTTATATACGAAGATCCATGAAATTTTCTTTGCATCCTTCCCCTTTGAGTTGTATGACTGGATCGCGAAGCTAGCAGATAGTCAAGGAAGTTGTAGGCTTGACAAACTAGTTGTGTGGACTCTTGAATTGGTGTGCAGACTACAAGTGTTGGAAGAGAAGCTCGCATGCGCTGTGGACCACTGGCCTAATCGAATTATAGGAGGATTTTTCACCGAGTTCATGGTAGACATGACAGTCAACTACAGAAAGGCAGAATGATGTTTCGTCAAAGGACCACGACGTAAGAACATTAAGCCTTTAAACACTTGGATTAAAATGCTACTATGTGAAAAAAGGGTTATGCGAATAAATTAACGTTGGGGGCAACACGAAGTGGGAGGATCTATAGGAATGAAAGTAACGAAGAATTGCAAACCAGTGCCTTAATTTCACCTCTGCAGGAAAGTGAGGAGGAGCTCGTAAGGTTTTCGCCAAGGAGAATGATCAGTCAAATAAGATAGTGAATTTCGCGCATACCAAACCCCACCCAAATCGCCACCGGTTTCACCGTCTTCACCTCTAGCTTCGCCCACACCACCTCCGCCACCACCATAGTTTAATATGGCGAGCACGATAAAACTACTGGTATTTAGGGGAGTAGGGAATGAGGATCCAGACCAATTTTGGTTCGTGGTAAAAGCTGTATGCGAAGCACAAGGAGTCACGGATGATAATATCAAGAAGTCAACACTAGTTAGCGCGTTGCAGGATCGTGCATTGACATGGTACATTAAGCATTCGAATAACCATCCAAACGTAGGGATCGCAGATATCCAGAATGTGCTGAATAGGGAATTTAGTAGGCCAAAGTCAGAAACACAATTAATCATTGGGTTTAAGGAGATCATGATGCTCCCGAGTGAGACCCCCTGGGATCTGGACCAGAGACTAAAGGGTATGATTTGCGAAGCCAATGTGACGTTAATAGATGGACAGCACTGCACATGGTTTGTAGATTCACTAACACGACACTTAAGGATGGCACTATCACAGCAAAAACTTTCCACCCAAGTCGAAGCGTTGGAGATGGCAATGAGATTACATGAGACCCCTATACAAGACCCTAGTTTGGGAGTCCAAAAAATCCACGCGCAACTGAAAAATTTGTGTCTGGAGATGCAGAGCTTAAAACAAGATAGGACACTGCACCAAAGGTGCGCGAGGAGGTATGGTGCATAAAATGCAAAGGTCAAGGGCATGAAAAGGACCATTTTCCCGTTTTCATGAACTACTTGGCAAGAGGAGGGTTGATGCCATTAAGACCAGAGGCGCATACAGGACCAAGCACGACACCTGCCTTATGGTGTGCGATCTGTCATATAGGGGGAAAACACACTACAGATAATTGTCATCTATTGCATAAGTATACGCAGACGTCCCAACAATTATTTTGTAACTTCTGCAGGTCGGTAGGACATGATGAACGCACCTGCGGAAGCTACGAACTAATGATGGATCGGACTCTTGCCTACTGGGTGCAGACTGAAACACAAGCTCTCAATCCAAATGCAAGAATGACGCGCGCTGGATTCCAGGGGCGCGGTCAAGGTCGAGGTGGAATGGGACCGGGAAGGGGTCGCAGACAACTAATTTGTTACAATTGCGGAGGGCCAGGACACTATGCCTGCAATTATACAAACCTAACAAGGACATCATGTTTGGACTGTACTCAATTTGATCATGAGGCAGAAGACTATCCTACATTGATAGCAAGACTATGCGAAAAAGGCGTACTTCAGCCCCCTCCAACTCAGAATTTACAGATGATGAGGTCTAAGCCGCACGAAGAGGACCCGAATGTAAACATGATGCTTAGGAGCGGTACGACCATTAGTAAGGATAAAGGTAAGTAGTCAGAAGAAAGTGCGTGGGTTCACAAGGCTCCTACAAAGGAACCTGAATTTGATTTAGAACGTGCAAAGGAGACATTTATGGAAGCCAAGAACAGCTTCATAGAGGCCTCCACTTCCAGTAGTAAGGATCAACTAGAACCAGGAATGGATCCTTCACTGCTCACTACCTTTCTGGAGACATGCATGAAAATTCTACACAACAACAAGGCAGTAAAAGGGCTACAAGAACTTATCACTAGGTATGCGGGGTTAGGAGAACCGCGTGTGGTCTAGAAACTTGGAAAGCATGCCTTACGAATAGGAAGAGAAATGAGGTTGATTGCGCAAATCGGCGAGTACGAAATGGATCAAGTAATCCTAGATCTTGGATCAGACGTGAATGTATTGCCAAAACAAACGTGGGAACGCATGGGCTGACCTGCGCTACAATGGTCTCCTATCCAGTTACGAATGGAGAACCAACAGAAGATATTGCCCATGGGAAGGTTGCAAGGGGTGACAGTAGATATTGAAGGTGCAAGTGCGCAGGCGGATTTTGAAGTAATAGAGATTATCAATGAAACTAATCCCTATCCGACGCTACTAGGAATAGACTGGCCCACGGATATGAACAAAGTCATAAATCTAAAGAAGCACAAAATTATCTTTGAAAACAAGTCACTATGCGTAGTAGTACCATTAGATCTAGCCGAAGGAGTGCAATACACTGAACTAGTGCGTGACAAGGATAGTGATGAAAATCTCGATTGTATTTACAAGATAACCATGTGAGAAGAGGATTGGGTGAATCCAACAGCCGATGGTAAGATTTCGTGGGAGTGCGACAACTCCTGCACTTCGGATTCGGATGAAGAAGTAGAACGATGACAGAACTGGTTATGAGGTAACCACACTCAATTACAACCTAATGATAAGATCATTGTGTTGTGTAACAAAAAAAGCAAGGTATCTGCCTAGGTATGATAGGTTGACAGCGATGGATGACTTCTTGAATAAGTTTGAAAGTGCAGTACCAGAACAACAGTGGTTCGGTGCTCTGATGTGGGCATTGCACGTAACACCCGCATGATGGTGGGATACGCATCAAGGGAATTTTTGAGGACTGGTGTGGATGCAGAAGGATGATGTGCCTACGATTTGGAAAACCCCATCTTAGGAGCTCACCAAGGGTGGGACAATTTGCGCACCCACCTTTCCCGATGGGTACGAACATATGTTGTACGGCCTGCACCAGCGCACACCACTCCCAGAATAGAGAATCAGGACAAAACGTAGCAGTAGAGAAGGTGACACGCATTACCAATTATCCATGAGGAAGCATTCGATAGGGTGTGTGAAATACTGAATAGGGTTCACCAGGCGAGATGCACTGATTGGGACCTGTGCGTACCAGCAGTCTGATGGGCCTATGGTGCCATGTGCAAAACCCTGACCATGAAAATGATTCAAAAGGAGTGGAACGGAGTAAGGACCGTAATTTTTGAAGAAAATGAAAGAGGGAATCCACACATAATAGCACCCGCAGATGTGACAGTGCGTGAAGCTCAGGATGAAGAAATCACACAGCTACGCGAGGTCGAACACATAAGGCTCTAAGAAGCCATTCTGCAAGGGAACCTTAGACTTCGTGAACTCGAAAAAGACCGGGTACGACTGAGGAAGAAAAGCCTTTTGATGGACGCAAAGGTCAAGAGGCTGGAAAACAAGATCAAGCAAGTATGTCGTGTCGATAGACCAAGGGTGACAAGGCAAGGTGCAGATGATCATACCACTGAATTAAAAGACTATCGCTAAGAATTTATGACTCTGCTGCCATAGCTACGACTGCATCTCATCGAACATAGTACCCATGGGAGCGCACTACATATAATAGAACACGTGATGCCAGTTGTCGCAAGGACAATTGAGGATTCCCCACGGACTATACGGGAAGACAAGTTGAAGCCTTGTACAGATGGTGTGACCCTTTGACTAGCCGTAGGAAGCAAAGTCTTAGCGCTCCAGATAGTTGAAAAAGAACGCGGGACTATAAAGAAGTCTGTTTTGGAACTGCGCGATAAGGGACCTGCGCACAAAATTAACATATTACAAGGTTCACGCCTACACACAAGGGACAGCGCTGACACGCAGATAAGCTGGGAAATGACCACAGATGCAGTGCAACACGTTGAAAACAGAGAATTTAGAAGCAAGAATGCAGTAGGTTCAGCAGACAGCAGCTCAGTGTGCTGCTGACATATAGATTGTTCAGGACCAGCTGGAGGGACTCCGTGCCAAGATCGCCGCACCGATAGAGTGACTCGAGGGTGAGTCACAATGTTGCTGTTGGGGGCTTGTTGGGCATGGAATCCCCCCACAACATGTTTTGGGGATCAAAGCCCAAGTTTTGGGTCAAGCGTATGGTAAGACTGCGAATTGCAGGCGCGGAGCGCGAAGTATAGGTTGAGTTATAGGGTTGTCCGCCCTAAGTGTTGTAATGTAATGTAATGTCATGCTAGCCTACCCATGGTCCGCGGACCATGGAATTGTATAAATAGAGGGAGGCTTTAAGTGTAAGAGGAGGATAGAAAAGTACGAATTATTAAAGCATAAAGCAAGAGTCTAAGTGTTCTTAGGTCATGGTAGTAAGAAGAGGCTCTAGCGCTAAGTGTGCAGAGGCCTAGCAGTGTCCGTAGCTGAGTGTGTGGACCCCTGCAGCTGAGTACGCAGGGTGGAGTCGAGTATGTAACCAAGGAAGAATAATAATAAAGAGAAGATTATCTGAATTCCATGTATCTGTTCTTTTGTTATTACAAGTTTGATATCGTGTGCAATTATACTGTCTATTTATTGTGCGTTGTTGTATGAATGGTGAATATTGTTAAGTATAAATAAAAGTATACAGATAAGCTAATTTAATCAATTAATAGTGGAATATTAGTGAAGTCTTAGGTAATAACGTAGAAGCGCAGCATTCAGCCCTTAAGTGGGACTGTGCGAAGGAAGCAGCTTAGGCTACAAGGTACAGATAAGTACGCACAACAAAGGTCGCACAGGGTGGAACCGCGGACCACTTGGAACCCATCAGACATCCCCAAGGTGCAGAAACCTGGTTCTAGCACCCTCCCATACTACTTCGGGTGAGACCTCAATCTGCGCTCTGCAGACTATTGCCGAAAGGGCTAGTAGTACCGGGATTTGTTTGGCTAAATCACCTCTAAACCTGGGTCAGGCCCCAACAAGCCAACAATTCTATAAATTTTTGATTTAAGAAGTAGGAATACAATTAGAGAAGGTTCATATCATTTCTTTTCATATCATTTCTTTTCATTTCATGTGCTACACCTCAAAGTGTACGAAACCCCAGGTTCACAAATTAAGTGTGGACAGGATCTTGCTTAACTGGAATTCCTGCACCCAACATTTTGGCACAGAGGTGTTTCTAAAGATTGGTAAGAACTTTCTTGTTTTCTTTCCTTTGCAGTAGGGGTAAGTCTGCTTTTATTTTTTCTGTAGTGTTCTTCTATTTTTGAAGGATTTCGTAGTACTGATTTATTTATTCATTTGCAGCATTTGATTTAAGATTCTTTTTTGTAAATTTAAAAGTTTTGTCATTTTTTGGATTTTATTTTAAGATGAATGCCTAAAAGGGGTAGAGGACTGAAGCCCAATAAGGGCCGAGGGAACACTGATAAATCTAAAACTTTTTCTCATATTAGACCTTCTTTTGTAGGCAGAAATTCCAAACAGACACAAACTCATCACGCAGGAACTGTCAACTTGGATTCTGGAAACAACAATTCAAGTGTGACACAACCCAAGAAGGGATAGAAGGAAACTAGTGATGCTCCAGATACTAATTTGAGCCATAGTCAACATTCTCACTTTAACGGGAGTGGTTTGATCAAGGGAGAAAAATTGGTAGAGCATGAGGATCATGCTGAGGGGACTAGCAAGAATCAGGTAATTAATGAATAATCCACCTTTAGATTTCCAATAGTGGATCCCGAAACAATTAACCAAATGAATAACATTTCATTGTCAGCTCTCCCTCATTTCTATGGTAAGGTGCACGAAGATCTTGATTCTTTTCTTTTTGAGTTTGACATCCTATGTAGAAGCTATGATTACTCTTCAGATGCCCAGAAATTAAAGTTATTCCCTACCACCCTCAAGGACTCAGCCTTGCGCTGGTTCATGGGACTCGAAGGAAGAACTTTAACTTCTTGGGACCAAATGAAGAGGGTATTTTTGACTAAATACTAGGAATATTGCAAAACTAGAGAAATGTAGGACGAGATCTTTACCGTTTTGCAAGGTGATGATGACACCTTCGAGGATTAATTAGAGATATTTTTATGCATCCTCCGGTCAAAACATAAATTTGACTTAAGTACTATCGGGACCTTGTTCTTACGTGGGCTTACTAATGATTCTAGGCATAATTTGAATTTATTAGGACAAGGGGATATTTCTCAGAAAGCTTTAGATCAAATTTGTGAGTTGTGCAGGAAATTTTCAAGGATTCAATCTAGATCCAATAGAGGAAATCGAAATAAAAATATTAAACTTGGATCTACAGATGCTATGATTATTAGTTTGGAGAAAAATGAATACTGTTAGCAAGCAAATAGACTCTTTAAAAATTCAGTAGAAATTGGTAGATGAACAAGAGTCTTTGTCTATTTTTTGTCCTAAATGTAGGAAAAAGCATCTTTTAAGAGAATGTCCTGCTGATTTAAAATGTGTGATTTGTGCAGAGAACCATGCCACCAAGAAATTCCCCTCCATACCAGGATTAAAAGTTGTATTTACATGGGAGAATTCTAAACCTGAACCATTACATGCTATGGGAGCACAGAGAAATTGGCCTCAGGTAGGTGCAGGTATGGTTCCTGAACCTTCACCACATTTTTTTGGTCATAATGCACATCCATATTCCTATTATAATACTCAACACTCTCAAACTTGGCAGCATGGAATCATTATCAGTATGGGCAACCCCTTTAATCTTGGAAACAAGGATGGAGAGGGTCAAACCATTCACATCAGTCCTATCGTACACAGATGTCGTCATATCCTCTTACATATGCACCTCACCATATGTCACAACCATCCTTTCCTTCCCTACCTCAACAAAGTCAACCGATGCCACCATTACCATTACCAAAACCTTTTCGACCACCCCAACTACCTACTCAATCGGCACCAAATTCTAATAATAAGGCAGTGCAATCAATCTGTTCTGTTAAACCACCCCCTTCTCCTATTCATCAAACCTTGCCAGTTGGGATACATGAGCTTCAATTGAGATCGGGAATGGTAATTAAACCAAAAAAAACAAAAACAACCCATGGTGATCATTGAGGAGGAAAATGAGGAAGAAACTCCTGGTCATTTGAAGAACAATGACATCATTAAGCCCATTCCTGCACCATCAGAGTTACCATCTTTTTCAAATCGGCCTTCCTACCTAGAGAGGCTAGTTATGGAGAGGACTGACCTCGAGTCCAGTCTGGTTTCTGAGCTGAGGAAACTTTGCATAAGGGCACCTTTGCTTTAGGCTATTAGAGAGATCCCCATGTGCACAAAGATCATTAGGGAACTCTATCTCAAAAAGCCAGGGAGGAAGAGATCAAAACCTCAGACCATTCAATTTGTTGGGTGAGCAGCTGAATTAATGTCAGGATGTGCACAAATGGAAAAATATAACGATCCCGGAAACCCAGTTGTTTCTATTTAGATAGGTGGTATCCTTGTCCCCAATGTGTTAATAGACTTGGGTGCAGTCATCAATGTCATGACTAGGAAAACCATGGATCAACTTGGGTTGGTCCATATTCGTCTTACCCCTAATATGCTTGAACTTGTAAATATATCAAAAATCAAGCCAGAAGGTGTACTAGATGATGTGGTTGTCTCCATAGACTCTTGGGAATACCCCGCAAACATTATTTCCCTTCAACCAAAAAATCTTGTGGGTGGACATCCCTTGATTCTGGGATGACCATGGCTTGCCACAGCCAATGCTTACATTGGATGTCACTCTAGTGATATGTATATTTCACATGGAGACTCTAGGAAGAAAGTCACCTTATACCCACCTGCTAGATCTATTCAGGAGCTCAAGGACACTTTGTGGTTAGATTACGACAACAGTGATGAGGAGACTCAACCTGTTTCTTTGATCCACCATCATATAGAGTCTACCCAGGAGGGTGAATTACAAGATTTCTTGAATAATTTGGACACAATGCCTAATTTTGACATGTTTTGTCAAATATTTAGTCTAGATTTTCAAGAAAATTTTGATTCTCAACCCTCCTCATCACCAGTCTTAGTAGCATCTTCCTGCACTCTTGAGCCCGAGACTACTCTTGTTGAAATTAGTCCAGGCAAATCCTTACATATTAGTTCAGACCTGGACTCATCTCAACGAGAGTAGCTTGTTGATTTTTTGTGTGATCACCTTGATGCCTTTGCATGGAGTTATGAGGACATGAAAGGCATACCTCCTGAAACTTGTACTCACCGTATTTATATTCAGGAGCAAGTCCGGCCTGTTCTTCAACCCCAAAGGCACATGAACCCTACGCTAAGAGATGTTGTGAAAGAAGAATTACAAAAACTCTTAGATGCTAACTTTATATATCCTATATCCAATAGCCAATGGGTATCCACGTTGGTAATAGTCTCGAAAAAGGATGGGAGATTGCACATCTGCATTGATTATTGATAACTTAATAAATCCACTCTCAAGGATTACTTTCCCCTTCCTTTTATTGATTAGGTGTTAGATACCTTTGTTGGTAAAAAGTACTTTTAATTTTTAGATGGCTTCACGGGTACAACCAAACTCAGATCGCACCCATAGATCAATATAAGACCACATTTACATGTCCATGGGGTACATTTGCTTACCAAGTGCTTCCCTTTGCATTATGTAATGCCCCAGCCACCTTTCAAAGGGTTGTGTTGGCCATATTTTCTGATCTCGAGTGTGTTGAGATCTATATGGATGATTTTTTAGTGTTTGGTAACTCATTCCAGGAAGCCCTCAAAAACTTGGAAAAAGTGATTTTACGTTTCCAAGAGGCTCACCTTGCTTTGAGTGATAAAAAGTGTAGATTAATGTGCAAAGTAGTAGTCCTTGGAAATTTGGTTTCTGACAGAGGTATCCAAGTAGACCCAGCCAAAATAGATGTTATCTTGCATCTTCCTGCACCCAAAACACAAAGGGAAGTAAGAGGATTCTTGGGACATGTGGGCTATTATAGGAGATTCATTGAGAACTTTTCTAAGATAGCTATTGATCCAGGTCCAGGTGTGAAGAAGGACCTTTCCAAGACCTTTTACTTTCGTGATGTGTTAAAATTGATTTTAAAGGAACATTAACAGATACAGCTATGGACTGTAAAGCAGAGAAACATAAAAATCATCAACACATAAAAACAAAAGCCGTTGATAACGGAGTTCGTCCAGGAGGGACTACGTCTCTAGGCCCCAGTGTCAAGATGGTGTAGGCCACTGCATTAAGTGTTGTCAATAAAGATGATGTACACAAAGATGATGCCTTGATCATACAAGGAACAATTCCCTCACGCAAGAGTGGCTCTAAGAGATGTTCCACAGCTAGAACTCTCAATCAAAAGACTCCTATCAGTATGATACAAAAACATGCATGGTGAGCATCCCACCAACATGGCATAGAAGAGATGTCAAAACAAAACACATGCATGACAGCATGTAATAAACAAGGGTATCCCAACAACATACAATAAGGGATCTCAAAGCATAACATGAAGAGTTATGATAGCAAGTACATCATATAGAAGATTCCACATCAAATCAACAAGGAATCATGGCAACATGTAATAAAGAAGATCCTGCATCAATATCAATCAAGGATCCATGCAGCAAAATGTAAAAGAAGAAGTACATGGACAATGACCATATACCTCACACCATGGGCCATCTGAAGAAGTGGATGTCACACAGTTGAAGCTTCTTGAACCATTTCTCTCAAGGAATCGATCCTCATGAAGATGGCTGCTTGCACAAGAAAGTGGACAACTGACACATAGCTGTTCAATAAAAGGCTGAAGGTTGTTGAATATCGATTTCACAGCATCGATTGCAAGAATAATTCGATCAAAAGAAGCAGAATCAATCAAAGAAGAATTGATCATAGGGAATAATCGATCATAGGGAATAATCGATCATGAAGAGAAGAATCGATTATAAAAGAGGAGAACTGCTCTAGACTCTCGGCTCTATAGCTCGCTGGTTATCTGGCTCTTTAGCGCTCTGGCTTAAGTCATTGCAGCTTTGTGATCTGTCAGACTTACAAGCACTCTCTGACTTGCATGCTTCTCTGTAGCTCTATGGCTCTGTGGATTTGAAGAGTTGCTCTGGCTTCATGCTTCTTTGTGTACTCAGGCTCTCAGGCCTCTCTCCACGTAGCCTCTTGGGCTCTCTATTATACTACCCTCGCCCACTGATACACAGCCTTCCCACGCTCTCAGCTCTCTGCATCCATGCTCTCGGCACTCTAGCACAGGCTTTCAAGCTCTCAGGCACTCTCTGGAATGTAGGCTCTCTCTCCCTTCTCCAGCCTTGGCTCTCTATCACCCATCGTGTTTTATAACACATTTGGGATAAGGCTGCATAAAAATCGGGGTCGTTTTGTTTAGGAATAGAAGTCGTTCGACCCGAAGGTTTGACCTGCGCAACAAAACTACAATAATAGCCTTTTCTTTGTTTGAACAAACAATACACAGAAAGCATTAACAAACCTGAAAAAACTATAAAGCCAAACTTCAAACTTCATCCAATCAGGCTTATAAACCCGTCGGGTCTGCGCTATATCGTAATTGCATTGCATAACGGATTTGGCCAGAACCAAAAATACATAGGATTACACTAAAAAGTCTGAATTCCTAGATCTTAGATTTTATTAAATCGGGCTTATTATTCCATCAAGTCCATGTTATATCGCAAGTTGGAATAGTCGATAGCCGATGATGAACCACAGAGTTTGGTTTGAAACATCGATATAACAAAATCATGAATGCAATAAATCCGGAAGACAAAACCACACAAAATGAAGATGGCAGAAGCCTCAAATCTATAATAATCGGAGATTGTTGATCGGGGGTTCCAAAGGCCTACCTTAAGTCCACCCTTGGCATGATTCCTGATGCGATTTTCCTTATAAAGGCTTTAAGTCCATTTTTATGAAAAAACCTCCTTTTCTTCAAAGGAACCAAGGCAACTCTTTTCGCGATAACTTCGTCATCCGAACTCGGATTGATGAACTATTCATACCTCCACGATCAGGAAGACGAGATCTACATTCTAGTCCTAGGTTGACATCATTCTGATCACTTTGATTTTTGAGCGTTTCCATGCCATGGTGTCTGAAGATCCACCTGGATCAGTCCTCCCCACTGAGGAGCTTTTGGTCCTCCAAAAGCATAAAAAGTAATATGCATCTTTCTCTATACCCTGTCTACATCACAAATGTCCTAAAAATGTCTCGCTTCTATCTCCTTCACCTTTGTTCTTCGGAGCCTTAAGCAACGAACTGACACCTGCTACACCTACAACCTGTAGTGCATTGTTTTTCAAATTACATGCTTTGAATGACATGACCAACTAAAGACCCAAACGTCTCATACTTTCCATGAGTTTATAATGCATACTCGGTGGTCAAGTTCACAATAAGGTGGACGTATTACTCCAGATATGAAAACAAGGCCTATTAGCTCTGCTACAGTTTGCAATATTTAATGGATGAACTCAAGTCAGGCAATGTTGGTTTGGGTTTCAAAGGGTTTGCAGTAGTTTGTTTTATTTCTCCCTTTCATTTGCCTTATACTTTTTTAACCCCTTACTCCTCCCTTTCTTCCTTCCCCTTTATCCATGTTATTCCCCTTTTAAACCTCGCCTAAACCCTTATTTACCTAGCTCCCGGGCTTCTTTGTATTTAAAACTTAATAAACCCTGTTACCCTTTATTAAAAGCCCAAAACACTCATAAGCCTTTAAAAAACTCTGTATAAGCCTTTTTCATTTAATCCCGCACGCATATAATTAAAGGAAAATTATAAAACCCCGGGCCCACGGATTTACCTATCACATCAACCCCAAACATGTGTATTAAATCTGGGCCATCCTTTTACCATCGCCATGATCTGACGTTGTATGCTCTCCCCGCTCCGTGAACTTGCTCGTCTGATAACCAGCGGGGAAGCGGTTTCCCGCCTGCCACACATCATTTTATTACTGCATCGCTTGCCCATGTACGTAAACAACCCTCTCCGAAAAGCGGTCTGGGGAAACCACTTATCGCCTTCCAGTACGGCATCCCCGTGTGTTAACTGCCGACCATCTTTGTCACCCGTTGACTGTCCGATCATCAATCTTTTGATTGGATGGCCCTCGTCCCTCCATTCCTGTTTTCCCTCGATGGCTTCCATATGCCGATCTCCACCATCCGATTTACCAGATCCGATACCCTACAATCCATCTCACCTCTATGCCTTCCTACCGCCACCTGCCATCAGATCTAGGCCATCCATTTTGCCATCCAACAGACAGCGTTCTTC
Organism: Pinus tabuliformis; assembly: GCA_031772625.1. Lineage (NCBI taxonomy): Eukaryota > Viridiplantae > Streptophyta > Pinopsida > Pinales > Pinaceae > Pinus > Pinus tabuliformis. The sequence continues at coordinate 1,394,455,864 of CM062819.1, read as the reverse complement.
CTCGGATCTTCATCCATGTTTAATGTATTTTGCTATGTTTTGAGCCTGTTTTTCCCGCACGAAGAAGGAGGAAATGATCCAGCAATCTGCATATTTAATCATCAGCTACCATAGTTAAAGAGACAGCACAGCCAAGGACGAGAAAGTACCACCTCAAGCAGTTGGATTCATTCAACAATTATGGACATTTATCCATGAAACATTCCATCTGTTCAAGGAGTACAAAAAAGTACCAGAGAAGGTCAAATTGGTTAATTAAGACAGTCCAAATGTATCAGAGGCCTATAATAGTTTGTAAATGTGGTTGGTGGTCAGTTATGACCCCTCCATGCTTAGGGCAGCAGAGCAATTTTGTGAAAAACTCTATATATACTGAAAAACAAGATGTAATCAAGTTGATGAGTGTAACTACTTTGTAACTTGTAGCTTCTGGTTTGCATTTCCAGCTAATACAAGCTTCTTTTGCTGTTGATTGCTCACTCTCTGGAGACTGTAACTACTTTATAACTTGGAGCTTCTAGTCTGCATTTCCAGCTAATACAAGCTTCTTTTGTTGTTGATTGCTCACTCTCCACTGCTTCTTCTTTGTTCCAGGCTGTGCCTGTTCTGCATTATTTCATGTGCTGTTAATATTTAGCATTAGAGGGGTTGTCATCCCACCTTTGTGTTAGGATTTAGCATGTATCATTGAATTTGCTTGCAATTTTCTGTTGTTGTAATGCCAGAGAGCTATCATCCTGTCTGTGTATTAGAAAACAGATTTACAGACCTTTTAACTGGTTGCAGCTGGCCATCACAGGGTCCTGTGCATCTGTTGGTGCGATCAGTGTTCTCCATCATCATATTATCTCTAAAAATATGAGTAATTGGTGGTTAAAAGCCTTGTATCCTGGGGTGTTCACCCATGTCTGGGGTCAATCATAGTAGAAGTGGTTATGTGGCTTGAATATGCAGCATTTCTTTCATTCATCCACCTATTTTTCCAACATTTTGTTGAGTTTGTAATCTTCCCGAGCATCACTGATATACAACCTAGGTGAGTTTCTTGGGGTGTGCTAGCTCTGCTATAGTTTGTAATATTTAATTGATGAACTCAAGTCAGGCAATGCTAGTTTGGGTTGCAAAGGGTTTGCAACAGTTTGTTTTATTTCTCCCTTTCGTTTTCCTTATACCTTTTTAGCCCCTTACTCCTCCCTTTCTTCCTTCCCCTTTATCCCTATTATTCCCCTTTTAAACCTTGCCTAAACCCTTGTTTACCTAGCTCCCGGGCTTCTTTTTGTTTAAAACTTAATAAACCCTGTTACCCTTTATTAAAAGCCTGAAACCCTCATAAGCCTTTAAAAAACTATGTATAAGCCTTTTTCGTTTAATCCCGCGCATATAATTAAAGGAAAATTATAAAACCCCGGGCCCACGGCTTTACCTATCACATCAACCCCAAACATGTGTATTAAATCTGGGCCATCCTTTTACCATCACCATGATCTGACGTTGTACACTCTCCTCGTTCCATGAACTTGCTCGTCTGATAACCAGCGGGGAAGCGGTTTCCCTCCTACCACGCGTCATTTTATTACTGCATCGCTTGCCCATGTACGTAAACATCCCTCTCCGAAAATCAATGTGGGGAAACCGCTTACCGCCCTCCAGTACGGCATCCCCATGCATTAACTGTCGACCATCTTTGCTGCCCGTCGACCGTCTGATCATCAATATTGTGATCGGACGGCCCTCGTCCCTCCATTCCTGTTTGCCCTCGATGGCTTCCATATGCCGATCTCTGCCATCTGATTTACCAAATCCGATGGCCTACAATCCATCTTACCTCTGTGCCTTCCTACCGCCGCTCGCCATCAGATCTGGGCTGTCCATTTTTCCATCCAACAGAAAACGTTCTTCCTCGGCTCTTCGTCCATGTTTAATGTATTTTGCTGTGTTTTGAGCCTGTTTTGCCCGTGCAAAGAAGGAGGAAATGATCCAGCGATCTGCATATTTAATCATCAGCTACCATAGTTAAAGAGACAGCACAGCCAAGGACAAGAAAGTACCACCTCGAGCAGTTGGATTCATTCAACAATTATGAAAATTTATCCATGAAACATTCCACCTGTTCAAGGAGTACAACAAAGTACTAGATAAGGTCAAATTGGTTAATTAAGACAGTCAGAATGTATCAGAGGCCCATAATAGTTTGTAAATGTGGTTGGTGGTCAGTTATGACCCCTCCACGCTTAGGGCAGCAGAGCAATTTTGTGAAAAACTCCATATATACTAAAAAACAAGATGTAATCAAGTTGATGAGTGTTATTCTGTTGCAAGCTTCAACTTCTAGAGACTGTAAATAATTTGTAACCTGTAGCTTCTAGTCTACATTTCCAGCTAATACAAGCTCTTTTCTTGTTGATTTCTCACTCTCCACTGCTTCTTCTTTGTTCCAGGCTATACCTGTTCTACATTATTTAATGTGTTGTTAATATTTAGCATTAGAGGGGCTGTCATCCCACCTCTATGTTAGGATTTAGAATGTATCATTGAATTTGCTTGCAGGTTTCTGTTGTTTTAATGCCAGAGAGCTGTCATCCTGTCTATGTATTAGAAAATAGATTTACAGACCTTTTAACTGGTTGCAACTGGCCATCACAAGGTCCTGTGCATCTGCTGGTGTGATCAGTGTTCTCCATCATCATATTGTCTCTAAAACTGTGAGTAATTGGTGGTTAAAAGCCTTGTAGCCTGGGGGTGTTCACCCATGTCTGGGGTCAATCATAGTAGAAGTGGTTATGTGGCTTGAATATGCAGCATTTCTTTCATTCATCCACCTATTTTTACAACATTTTGTTGAGTTTGTAATGTTCCCAAGCATCACTGATATACAACCTAGGTGAGTTTCTTGGGTTGATAACATTAATTGGCGTCGTTGCCGGGGAGAGAAGAATTAAAGCTCAGCTTCCCTGGGAGAACAACATAGCTTCATGCTTTGATGACAAACAAGGTTTGAACATAGTTTCTGGTTGTAATCATCTGTCTGGCAACTCCATTGGAGGAATACCATCATTTGGCGACTCCACATTGAAGTTCTGGCTCAGTTTGTGAGACACGTTCGAAGAAATCCACAAAAACTACCAGTTGAGCCAGTGTCTGAACCTGAGAGGACTGTTAAATCGAAGAATGCTTCACAGAAAGGGGCATCAGGATCAGGTAAGCCTAATAAATCTCATTCTTCTCTGAAAGACAAAGTTATTGCTGAAGATTTACAGTTTGAAGATTTAGAGATCAGCACTATTAATAAGGAAAAACCTTCAGAGATTAGTTCAACCCCTTGTGCAGTTAGTTCCCCTTTGAATCTCAGTCCAAATAAAGCTTTCCATTCAGTCCAAAACATCCCTTTATCTCTACCATCAATCACATTACTTCCTATCATACAATGTGCCAGTATTCTTCCAAATATTCCAATCATGGCAGGATAGCAAGCACCTACGAGGATAGAAAGAATTGTAGCTACCAGATATGGACCTTTAGTCTTGCCTGTGCCTTTAAATCCTATGCTTGTGGGAGAATATCAAAAATATATGCCTAAATTCACTGGCACAGAGGGAGTGACAACAGAAGAACATATCGAAGCTTTTTACAGTTATGCTGATAATTTAGATATAAGTGAAAATGATGTGTGGATGAGAGTTTTTGTCCAGAGCCTTGATGGAGAGGCTAGAAAGTGGTTTAGAAAATTACCCCAGAGATCTATAACATATATTGAAGCATTAGATGATGCATTTTTGAAGCAATGGGGAGATAAAAAGGACTTGCTGTATTACCACATAGAGTTTGGTAATCTAAAGAGGGAAAATGGGGAGTCAATACTTGACTTTAATAAAAGATTCAATCGAATGTATAGTAAGATACCAGCTGAGGTAAAGCCTACTCCTACATTTGCCAAACTCACTTATACCAATGCTTTTGACTCTGATTTATGCCTGTTATTCAGAGAAAGGAGATGTGCTACGCTGGCAGACATGCAGGATGCAGCCTTAGAAGTAGAATCCAATATCATGGTTGCAGAGAAACTAAAGAGTCAAGCTGACAGGAGAAGACAGAGAAATTAGGCTTCTACTTCTTCTGCATCACCTTCAGAGCCTAAATTAGACAAGATGACTAAGATGATAAAGTCATTGGCTGCTGAAATTTCTAAGCTAAAGGTTGAGCAGAATTCAAGGAAAACAAGGCAGCAGAACACATTTTCTCCAAGAAACCAAAATCCTTTCAGAAGAACAAATGAGCAATTACAGATTATGCAGAGGGGTGAAGAATCAAAGGAAAAACAGAAGGTCAAAGCTCCCTTCCAAAATGTAGTCATGGAGGAGGAACAATTTGAAGAAGATGAGGATGAAATTCACTGCATGGAAGATAAAGGCAGCGCTGCATTTTTGACATTAGCTGAGCATGAACAGTCATTGCTGCAGGAACATAACAGTCAAGAGTGGGATAGAGGAGCTGTTCTACAATCTGGTGAATAGCAGAAGAGATATAATCTGAGATCTAATGCAAAGAATGTCAAAGAAAATTCTGCCCAAAGAGTTGTTGTCCAAATAGAACCAAAGAATATCAAGCAGAGAAGACCAGCAGCTGATCCTGTCATCCTCAAAGCTCCAGTTCAAGAGGTAAAAAGTTCTGATAAGTCATCCTCTTCTTTCAGATTTGAATCATAAGTTTAGAAATTGAAAATATCTGTGTCTTTGGCTGAGTTGGTGAAGAGTGAACTATTTAGGAAGCCTATACTTGAAGCCCTTGAGCTAGAAACCAAACAAACCTCCACTAACTCTGTCAATTTGCAAGATGATAAACCTGCCATTGTGCTCAACCCCATGATTGAACCTGTTGATAATAATTCTCCATCTTTTCATGTCTCATTAACCATACATGACAAAATCCTCCACAATTGCCTGCTAGACATAAGGGCCAGCCATAATCTAATGCCTAAAGCTGTCATGGAAGAGTTACGCCTTGATATCACTAGACCCTATCATGATTTATTCTCCTTTGATTCAAGGAAGGTGAAATGCCTAGGATTCATTAAGGACCTGGCCATTACCTTAACTCAGCTGCCCATGAAAAGTATGATGATGGATATTGTGGTAGCAGATGTCCCTCCTAAGTTTGGCATGTTGTTGTCCAGAGGGTGGATTAAGAGACTAGGTGGGACATTACAAAATGATCTATCTTATGCCAGTGTCCTAGTTTTTGGAGGAGAAAGCAAGAGTTTGTATAGAGAAGCACAGTTGGCATACATCATTAGTGATGAGAAGAATCCTACAAATCATCCTATATATGCAATGGACACTGATTTTGGAGCGTGTATTCTCCAAATAGAAGAATCTCAGAAGGCCGAAATGCAGCTCAGAAAACCAACAGTTCAGGCCGATAAAGAGCAAGGAAGTCAGATTTGGGGGTTTTTCTTTGATGGAGCATGTTCCAGGGAGACTGCAGGAGCAGGGGTGGTGCTAGTGTCTCTAGAGAAAGAAGGCATTCAGCTGTCTTTTAATTTGGTTTTTCAAGCCACAAACAACATAGAAGAATATGAAGCGCTATTGTTGGGCCTTAACGCAGCCAAAGAAAGAGGAATCAAGTGTATAAAGGTATTTGGAGATGCTGATCTAATTATCTAGCAAGTGAATAAAACATTTCAAGCAAAGCACCCAAGGCTGAAAGCATACAAAGATGAGGTATGGAGAATCAGATACTCTTTTGATTTTTTCTGTATTTCATACATTCCTAGAGCCCAAAATCAGCTTGCTGATTCCCTTGTTGTGTCTGCTAGTCTATTTATACCTCCCATGCCTCCCAAACTAGTTTATGAAGTGCAAATGAAGTACAAACCATCCTTGCCTGACAATGTCCACCATTGGAAAGTTTTTGAAGATGATAATGAGTTGAATAGGTTCTTGCAAGTCATTGATGAATTTTCTGAAATGCAAATTGACCAAGAAAATGATGCCTTGTTAGAAAAACCCCAGTCCCAGCTTAGAAATAAGATTGGTAAAGACAACATTGTCCAGCTTCCTAGTAACCATATTCCTAAGGGTCTAATTCCTCTTGAAAGACTGTTTGACCAAAATGATGTGCCTTACAAGGCTGCCCAAAAAGAGGATCAATCTGTAGTCTGTAAGCATAATATAGGAAGTCCAAGTCAGCCTAAATATGTAAATTTGTCCACTCATTTATCTGCTGATCAAAGTGTTGAATACTGCAATTTAATGAGGCAATTTGCTGATGTGTTTGCCTGGAAGTATAGTGACCTGAAAACTTATGATAAAAATATAATTCAACATAAAATCCCTCTGGAGAAAGACACTATTCCTTTCAAACAGGAGCTGAGACCAATAAATCCGATGCTTCTTCCACTAATTGAAAAAGAAATTAAAAAGTTGTTGGCTGCCAAGATCATTGTCCCTCTCAGATATTCAAAATGGGTAGCCAATCTAGTGATGATGAGGAAGAAGAGTGGAGAGATCAGACGGTGTGTTGATTTCAGAAATTTAAAAAAATGCTCCAAAAAAGATAACTATCCATGACCGAAAATGGAGCATTTGTTGCAAAAGGTCTCAGGAGCTAAAGTAATGTCATTTTTGGATGGATTTTCAGGCTTTAATCAGATTGTTGTTCACCCAGATGATCAAGAAAAGATTGCATTTACCACTCCTTGGGGCACTTTTATGTATGCCAAAATTCCATTTGAATTGATGAATGTTGGAGCCACCTTTCAGAGAGCTATGGATATAGCATTTGTGGGAGAGAAGGACAAATTTGTGCTTATCTACCTTGATGATATAACAGTTTACTCCAGCAGCCATCAAAATCATTCATAGCATTTAAAAAGAGTGTTTTTGAAGTGCAAAAGGTTTGGAATATCAGTCAATCCCAAAAAATCACAATTTGCTTTAAATGAAGGCAAGCTGTTAGGACATATTGTGTCTACTGCAGGTGTTCATATTGACCCAAAAAGAGTGAAGGCCATACAGACTTTGTCTTTCTCAAGATCAAAGAAGGATGTTCAGTCTTTTTTGGGAAAAAACAAATTTTGTCAGGAGGTTTATTCCAAATTTTGCAGAACTAGTGAAGCATGTTACCTCCATGTTGAAGAAAGGAGCAGAGGTAAGATGGAGTGAAGAAGCAAGAAAATCATTTGATTCCATTAAAAAAGCTATTATGGAGGCTCCCACATTGATAAGTCCAGACTACAACAAGGAGTTTCATGTATTTTCTTTTGCCTCTGAAGACACCATTACAGCTGTTTTATTGCAGGCAGATGAAGAAGGTTCAGAACATCGAGTGGCATTTTTCAGCAAGAATTTGAGGGATGCTAAGCTAAGGTATCATATTATAGAAAAGCAAGCATATGCTCTTATTAAATCATTAAAGGCTTTCAGAGTTTATATCTTGCATTCAAAAATAATTGCATATGTGCCCTCTGCTGCAATAAAAGATGTCTTGACACAACCTGATGTTGATGGAAGAAGGGCAAAATGGATTGCAAAATTGATTGAATTTAATATAGAAATAAAGCCCACAAAGCTGGTCAGAGGTCAGGGTCTTACCAAATTGTTAGCTGAGGAAAATTGCAGGTCTTTAGATATTGACTTCCTATGCACTATTGCAGAAAATGGTCAGGCAGAAGAGGAAGAAACAGCTGAAACAGAGAAAAAACAATCAGTGGCCGAGAATCTACCTTCATGTAACTGGTATGCTAAAATAATTAATTTCTTACTGAAGCTAGAAATCCCTTCAGAATTTACTCGAAGTCGGGACAGAACTTTAAAACTTAGAGCAGCAAAGTATTGCATTATGCAAAATCTGCTCTATTGGAGGGATCCATCTAGAATATTTTTAAGGTGCCTGGACAAAGAACAATCAAAAGAAATTATGCAACAGTTTCATAACAGCGTGTGTGGAGGGCACCATTATTGGAAAACTATAGCCCATAAAATTCTCAGAGCTGGATACTGTTTGCCCACTTTATTTTCTAATGTATTTGTTTTTGTTAAATCTTGTGACAGGTGCCAAAGATTTGAAGGAAAACAGCAATTGAAGTCCTTGCCCTTAAAACCAATAATTGAAAAAGGACCTTTTCAGCAGTGGGGCTTGGATTTTATCAGAGAAATTAATCCACATTCCAATGGCCAGCATAGATGGATTTTAGTAGCCACGGATTATTTCACCAAGTGGATTGAAGCAATCCCTACCAGGAAGGCTGATCATAATGTGGTCATCAAGTTTTTAATAGAAAATATCTTCAGCAAATTTGGTTGTCCACATAAATTGATTACAGACAATGTAGCAGCCTTCAGGGCAAAAGAATTAGTGGAAATGTGTGATTCAATGGGTATTAAACTTGTTTATTCCACCTCTTATTATCCTCAAGGAAATGGTCTATCAGAATCCTCTAATAAAAGCCTGATCAGGATAATTAAAAAGTTGTTAGAGGATAATAAAAAGAATTGGGATTCAAATTTCAAGTATGCATTGTGCGCTGACAGAGTGACTATTAAAAAATCCACAGGTAATTCTCCTTTCAAGCTGGTATATGGTACTGAGGCTGTATTTCCAATTCAGCTAACTCTCCCTGTGTCAAAATTCCTTCAAGAAGGGCGGGATGAGGAAGAAGATATGGCAAAGAGAATCATTGATTTAGCAGAGTTGCATCAGATTAGAGAACAGTTGGTTGAAAAGGCTGCAGCACATCAGAGAAGGATCAAGGAAGCCTTTGACAAGAAGGCAAAAACAAATAATTTTCAGATTGGTGACTTGGTTTTGAAGTGGGATGCATTGAAGGAAAAGAAAGGCAATCATGGGAAATTTGATGCTTTCTGGACAGGGCCTTTCATCATTTCACAGGTTCAAGGGAACAACACCTTCATACTGAAAAGTATGGGAGGAGAGACAGTTTTTGATGGCCCAGTTAATGGGCGATTTTTGAAAGTTTATGTTGTTTAAGGTCTTTTGGCCTTAAAGGCTATAAATATTTTGTTTTATTCAGGTTTTTGCAGGCAAGTAGACTCCATGCCCAATGGAACACTAGGAATTTTGATTAATTGGTTTTCAGCTGGAAGGCATTGGTCTACAGGTTTTTGAGAGCTCACAAGGAGGATCTCAACCCCAGAAGGAGCCAGTGTTAGTTTTGCTACAGTTTTCAATATTTAATGGATGAACTCAAGTCAGGCAACGCTGGTTTGGGTTGCAAAGGGTTTGCAGCAGTTTGTTTTATTTCTCCCTTTCATTTGCCTTATACTTTTTTAACCCGTTACTCCTCCGTTTCTTCCTTCCCCTTTATCCCTGTTATTCCCCTTTTAAACCTCACCTAAACCCTTATTTACCTAACTCCTGGGCTTCTTTGTGTTTAAAACTTAATAAACCCTATTACCCTTTATTAAAAGCCCGAAACCCTCATAAGCCTTTAAAAACCTCTGTATAAGCCTTTTTCGTTTAATCCCGCGTGCATATAACTAAAGGAAAATTATAAAACCCCGAGCCCACGGCTTTACCTGTCACATCAACCCCAAACATGTGTATTAAATTTGGGCCATCCGTTTACCATCGCCATGATCTGACGTTGTACGCTCTCCCTCCTCCGTGAACTTGCTCGTCTGATAACCAGCGGGGAAGCGGTTTCCTGCCTACCACGCGTCATTTTATTACTGCATCGCTTGCCCATGTACGTAAACAGCCCTCTCTGAAAAGCGGTGTGGGGAAACTGCTTACCACCCTCTGGTACGGCATCCCCACGCGTTAACTGTCGACCATCTTTGTCACCCGTCGACCATCCGATCATCAATCTTGTGATCGGACGACCCTCATCCCTCCATTCATGTTTTCCCTCGATGGCTTCCATATGTCGATCTCCACCATCCGATTTACCAAATCCGACGGCCTACAATCCATCTCGCCTCTGTGCCTTCCTACCACCACCTACCATCAGATCTGGGCTGTCCATTTTTCCATCCAACAAACAGCGTTCTTCATCGGCTCTTCGTCCATGTTTAATGTATTTTGTTATGTTTTGAGCCTGTTTTGCCCACGCAAAGAAGGAGGAAATGATCCAGTGATCTGCATATTTAATCATCAGCTACCATAGTTAAAGAGACAACACGGCCAAGGACGAGAAAGTACCGCCTTAAGCAGTTGGATTCATTCAACAGTTATGGACATTTATCCATGAAACTTTCCACCTGTTCAAGGAGTACAACAAAGTACTAGAGAAGGTCAAATTGGTTAATTAAGACAGTCAGAATGTATCAAAGGCCCATAATAGTTTGTAAATGTGGTTGGTGGTTAGTTATGACCCCTCCATGCTTAGGGCAGTAGAGCAATTTTGTGAAAAACTCTATATATACTGAAAAACAAGATGTAATTAGGTTGATGAGTGTTATTCTGTTGCAAGCTTCAACTTCTAGAGACTATAACTACTTTGTAACCTGCAGCTTTTGGTCTGCATTTCCAGCTAATACAAGCTTCTTTTGTTGTTGATTGCTCACTCTCCACTGCTTCTTCTTTGTTCCAGGTTGTGCCTGTTCTGCATTATTTCATGTGTTGTTAATATTTAGCATTAGAGGGGCTGTCATCCCACCTCTGTGTTAGGATTTAGCATGTATCATTGAATTTGCTTGCAGGTTTCTGTTGTTTTAATGCCAGAGAGTTGTCATCCTGTCTATGTATTAGAAAACATATTTACAAACCTTTTAACTGGTTGCAGCTGGCCATCACAGGGTCCTGTGCATCTGCTGGTGTGATCAGTGTTCTCCATCATCACATTGTCTCTAAACTGTGAGTAATTGGTGGTTAAAAGCCTTGTAGCCTGGGGATGTTCACCCTTCTGGGGTCAATCATAGTAGAAGTGGTTATCTAGCTTGAATATGCAACATTTCTTTCATTCATCCACCTCTTTTTCCAACATTTTGTTGAGTTTGTAATGTTCCCGAGCATCACTGATATACAACCTAGGTGAGTTTCTTGGGGTGATAACAAGGCCAACCTATCATGGTTGCTTCAAAAAGTGATGGAAAACACATCATCACTGCAGCACATGATTTACATACATAAGGCCAAACACTATTGTTTTGACAAGTGATGGAAACATAACATCACTTTCAGAGTTTTAACATGCAACTCAAAAATACGACTCAAAACATGACCAGACATCATTGTTGCTGACCAAGTGATGGAAACACATCATCACTTTTACACTTTAAAATGCAACAAATGATTTACAAAAGAATTACCATGAAACGACAACATCTCTACAAACCATTTCTCACTAATCAATGTCAATGGGTCACCTCCCTGAGGTGGTTTTGCTTGTCAAACAACTGCTTTCCCTGGTTCACGCACCAACGCTTTGTCTTTAAGGCACTGCTCTGGATGGAGATTCCAGCAAGTGGCTCTCTAATGGCCATTTCTGTCATAATGACTACAGTAGGCTTCTTCCTCCATATCTGCTTAACCTGTTTCTTTTCATGCTGTTGAGAGGGTTTTTCACGCCTCATGAGTCCTACCATTCTTTTCCAACACTTGGAAAATGTATGGTTAGGTAAACCACAAAAGGTTCATGCTTTCCAATGCCTTAATCTTCGTTCATCATTTACAACATGATCATAATCAAAATGAACATTCGAAGATTGAAAGTGATTATACCTTCCTTTGCTGTCGTTGATGTCAGTATGGCGATGAGAGCTTACCTCAGCTCTCTCCCTACAATGGAAACTACCATGGGATGATGGGGATGTTTCCCCATCATTCTCTTTCCTAGACGATGTCTCGAATGAATCTGACACCTTTGAGCACTCTCCTTTAGTGTACCTCATGCCTACAAATCAATGCTCATGCACAACCTCCAAACATTGAGTGATGGCTTGGTTTTTAGCACCAAGTTCTTTCTCCTTGTGCCTTGTCTTTGTAAGGAGCCTCCTATTTGTCCCTGTAATTGGGATATCCAAATCTCCAATAGACATCATACTATCAGTAGATGAAATCGAAAGGAAATCAACATATTTTACCTTCTCTTTCGATTTGGAAAGAACTGATGAGGGTTGCTCATAATTCGTTGTTGGTGGTTCGCTAACTCAGTGCCTTCCCCAACTTCTTTCCTGACATACCCAAGTCCTGCCTAACGGGGTAATTCCTCTACTTTGATGGGATTGACAATGCCTTGGCCATTAACGCCCAAGCCTTTTCCTTCATATCCCATTCTCTTTAGAAGTTTGGAGCCAATTCTTGTGGTATGATTTTCAAACACAGCGAAATCATCATCAGGAAACATATTTGAAGATGGAGAACTGCTTTTTACCTCACATGGGTCTCGCTACAGCTTTTCCAAGGCCTCGTCCTTTGCTTGCAGTTGTAGTAGCAAACTTCGTTTTTCCTCTTTCTCTTCATGTAAACACATCTTCAATTCATCATTCTCTATTTGAAGATTATGTTTGTTTTGCTTCAGTTCCTCCATTGCCTCTTCTGTGGCTTTCAACTAAAGTTGTAACTGCTCCTTTTCCTCTGTTTCTTTCTGTAGAGTTTCATACATAATTTCCACTTTCTTGGAAATGTCGAGCATGGTCTCGTACATTGCTATTTCATCCTCTATCATTGTTCACTATAATTCACATCAACGTAAAGACCTGCTCTGATACCACTTGATCCAAGTTCGGGTGTGAAGAAGGACCTTTCCAAGACCTTTTACTTTCGTGATGTGTTAAAATTGCTTTTAAAGGAACATTAACAAATACAGTTGCAGATTGTAAAGTAGAGGAACATAACAATCATCAACACATGAAAATAAAAGCTGTTGATAATAGAGTTCTTCCAGGAGGGACTACGTCTCCGGGCCCCGGTGTCAAGATGGTGTAGGCCGCTGCATTAAGTGTTGTCAATAAAGATGATGTACACAGAGATGATGTCTCGATCATACAAGGAAAAATGCCCTCACGCAAGAGTGGCTCTAAGAGATGTCCCACAGCTAGAACTCTCAATCAAAAGACTCCTATCAGTATGATACAAAAACATGCATGGTGAGCATCCCACCAACATGGCACAAAAGGGATGTCAATACAAAACACATGCATGATGACATGTAATAAACAAGGGTATCCCAACAACATACAATAAGGGATCTCAAAGCATAACATGAAGAGTTATGACAGCAAGTACATCATATAGAAGATTCTACATCAAATCAGCAAGGAATCATGACAACCTGTAATAAAGAAGATCATGCATCAATATCAATCAAGGATCCATGCAGCAAAATGTAAAAGAAGAAGTACATGGACAATGGCCATATACCTCACACCACGAGCCATCTGAAGAAGTGGATGTCACATGGTTGAAGCTGCCTGAACCATTGCTCTCAAGGCATCGATCCTCATGAAGATGGCTACTTGAACAAGAAAGTGGACAAATGACACATAGTTTTTCAATAAAAGGCTAAAGCTTGTTGAATATCAATTTCATAGCATCAATTGCAAGAAGAATTCAATCAAAATAAGTAGAACCAATCAAAGAAGAATCGATCACAAGGAATAATTGATCAAGAGGAGAAAATTTGATCATGAAGAGGATAATCAATTATAAAAGAGGAGAACTACTCTGGACTCTCGGCTCTGTAGCTTGCTGGCTATTTGGCTCTGTAGCGCTCTGGCTTATGTCACTACAACTCTGCGATTTGTCAGACTTTCAAGCACTCTCTGACTTTCATGCTTCTCTGTAGCTTTGCGGCTCTATGGATTTGAAGCACTACTCTGGCTTCATGCTTCTCTACATACTCAGGCTCTCGAGCCTCTCTCCACGCAACCTCTCGGGCTCTCTGTTATACTGCTCTCGCCCACTGATACACAGCCTTCCCGCGCTCTCAGCTCTCTGCATCCATGCTCTCGGCACTCTAGCACAGGCTTTCGGGCTCTCGAACACTCTTGGGCATGTAGGCTCTCTCTCCCTTCTCCTGCATCGGCTCTCTGTCACCCATCATGTTTTATAACACATTTGGGACATGGCTGCATAAAAATCAAGGTCATTTTGTTTAGGAATAGAAGTCATTCGAACCGAAGGTTCGACCGGCACAACAAAACTACAATAATAGCCTTTTCATTGTTTGAACAAAAAATACACAGAAAGAATTAACAAACCCGAAAAAACTATAATGCCAGACTTCGAACTTCATCCAATCGGGCTTATAAACCCGTTGATTCTGCTCTATATCGCAATCGCATCACATAACAAATTTGGCCGGAACCAAAAATACACGGGATTACACTAAAAATTCTGAATTCTTGGATCTCATATTTTATTAAATCGGGCTTATTATTCCGTTGGGTCCGTGTTATATCACAAGTTGGAATAGTTGATCGCCAATCGTCGATGTCGATCATTCCGATCATTGATCGCTGATATCGGCAATCGCTAATTGCAATCGCTGTGGCTCAGGGTCTTGGTCCTCAACCTTTGGATTTCGCCGACACCGACATCACTAATTTATGAGCACTGATATCGTTGATTTGACCACCAATCACATAACTTAACTCTCCGAGATCACCGATTGCCTGCCCTCGATCCCGATTAATCGGAGATCGCTGATCGGGGGTTCCAAAGGCCTGCCTTAAGTCCACCCTTGGTATGATTCCCAAATACGATTTTCCTTATAAAGGCTTTAAGTCCATTTTTATGAAGAAACCTCCTTTTTTACAAAGGAACCAAGGCAACTATTTTCGCGATAACTTCGTCATCCAGATTTGGATTGACGAACCATTCACACCTCCATGATCAAGAAGACAAGATCTACACTCTGGTCTTGGCTTGACATCATTCTGATCACTTTGATTTTTGAGCATTTCCATGCCATGGTGTCTGAAGATCCACCTGGATCAGCTACCCCCCTTTTCCGATTGTTAGCTAAGGATAGTGAATTTCTCTGCTCCACAACTTGCCAACAATATTTTGAGACATTAAAGGAAAAATCAGTGTAGGCACCAATTTTGAGAGGCCCCAATTGGTCCCTTCCATTCCACATTTTCTCTAATGCCTCAGATACTACCATTGGCACAACTTTAGGACAAGAAGAAAACATACAACCCTATGCTATTTACTTCATCAGTAAAAATTTGTCACCTGTTGAATTGAACTATACAGTGACCGAGAAAGATTTTTTGGCCATAATTTTTGCTATCAATAAATTTATACACTACATCACAGGATATGAATTCTTTGTGCATACTGATCATTTTGCGATAAAATATTTAATGAATAAACCATTGACTAGTGGTAGAGTGACTAGGTGGTTACTGTTATTACAGGAATTTAATGTTACTATTGTTGATAAACCAGGAAAATCTAATGTTGTAGCTAACTATATTTTTAGATTGAATAATCCTGGTGAAGTAATTCCTGTTGATGATGATTTCCCTGACAAACATCTTTTTTCTATGTCAACAAAGTCTCCATGGTTTGCTGACATAGCTAACTATTTAGTCACCAAAAAAAACACCACCTCACTTATCTGCTCGTGAAAAGTAGAATATCATATTAAAAAGTGTTACATATTCTTGGGTCCAAGGAGACCTCTTTTACACTGGACCAGATCTTATCATTCGTAGATGTGTAAGAGAGGAAGAAGTGTTTGATATACTGAAATATTCCCATGATGAACCTTGTGGTGGTCACTTCGCTGATAAGAGAACTACATATAAAATCTTATGCGCTAGATACTTTTGGCCTTCCTTGTTTAAGGATGCCAAACAGTATGTCAAACGATGTGATAACTGTCAGCGAATGGGTCAACTTGTTCAAGCCAATGGAATGCCTTTATTTCCTCAGATTATGATTAACCCCTTTGAAAAATGGGCTATCTATTTTGTAGGACCAATAAATCCAACCTCTATGAATAAAAATCATATATTGGTTTACACTAATTTTAATACAAAATGGGTAGAGGCTAAAGTTGTTTCTTTTGCTAGAAAAAAAAAATTTGTTGAATTTCTATTCAGTGAAATTTTTACTAGAGTTAGTGTTCCTAGAGAGATTGTTACTAACAATGGACTGCAGTTTATTTCTAGTCTGGTACATGAAGTCACGGATCAATACAAAATTCGGCATATAAAGTCCTCTCCGTATCACCCAAAACAAAACAGCCAGGTGGAGTCTACCGACAAGGTGATCGAATCCATCCTTACCAAAATAGTAAATCTGCATACTAAGGATTAGGCCAGCCAGTTTCCTAAAGCCTTATGGGCTTATCAAACCACTTGGCTGAAATTGAATGGCTTTGACTTGGCCATGGCATTAGAGTTTACTAGGACCTTTGATGGGAGCCGAGCCAAGGTAGGATCACTGGAATTTGAAGTAACATAACAATCTATATCACAAGCCACGAGATTACCAGCAGAAGGTGAGCAGTGGTTCAAAAAGGAGAAGATCGAGAAGAAAAAGTGGCATCGGTTTGTGGTCGACAAAAAACAAAAAGTGGATTGGAAGAAAGGACTTCCATGCACTTCCATGGAAGGAAAATGGAAAGACCTGCTATACATATTACAAAATTTCCTCACCTGCGAGGGTCGCTACTCATTGACCTTCTTGTATCATATTCGGCTATTGCTACATTTTGAGTCAGGTAAACTTATCAATTTCCCTTATTTTCTGCTAAGAAGCTTGAAGAAAATGTCAAAAGGAGTTCAGAAAGGTAAGACGAGCCAAGTCGCATGCAAGTTATACCATCATGGGTTGATTGAAATTTTAGTTAAGAAGGAATTGGAGGTCAAGAATATGACCTGGGAAGTATTTTTGAATGAGTTACAAAAAAGAGGTGCAGGGAAATCCTCTAGCAAGAAGAGTGCAAGCAAGAAGGGGAAGCCTGAAACCCTAACCCTGCGCCCTACCAAGACTAAGAACAGAGAAGAGTTAGTGTAGGCAGAGGAGTGAGAGCTCGTTGTTGAAACCTTGTCTACATAAAAAAGGAGGACCCAAAGCTCAGTCAAGAGGACTGCCTCCTTGAAGGAAGCCCACATTCAATTGACTTCCCCAATCAATTTGGACGACTCCCCACCTCCTTCACCAGTCGTAGACAACCTTATAGTGCTTACGGATGTTGTGGCTCATACAGTGATTAGCGAGGGGGATATTGATGAAGAAGACATCACACCCTTGTCAGTTTTGCTTGGAAAAATGAAGAAAAGGAAAATGACGCCAACACCTAGTGCAAGTGCAGATAAAGGCCTGACAGAGGATCCAATGGATGTTGAAGTGCAAGGCACTGAAACCCTTCATGATATGGAAATTCGGGTGGTTAATGACTAGGGTGATATCGACCTCGATGATGCCGGCACTGGTCTGGAGTCAACTGTTGAGAAAACTCCTACACAAGAAGAATTCGTTAAGGAAGACCCCACTCTCCACTTGAACAGTCAGATAGAAGAGCTCAAGAAATGTATCTATGGGTTGGAGGTATTGAACCAGACTTTGAAAGTACAAGGGACAATGCAGAAATAGAAGAACACAGAGCTGGAAGGAGAAGTGAAGGAGAAAAAATGCCAAGTGAAGATATGGAAATTCCAAGCATCAAAGTGCTACGGTCGTCTCAGAAAGGTGACCAAATGGCTCAAGAAGGCTCAAGGCAAGAAAAGGAAGATAGTGAAAGCAAGGATTAGCATACAAATACAAGACTGAAAGAAGGCTCACTTATTTGGGTTTTTGTAGCAGGTAAAGGTTGTGTGAGGGCACACAAAAAAATAGGGATGGGAGGATGTTGGTAGGCTAAATTGTCCTATTTTTTAACATCTATCCTGATCTAGACACATGACCTAAACCTATATTTTAACCTAAGAACCTATTCATTCATGTACCTTTCTCTAAAATCATGCACATTCCTGCACCCTCTTTGTATTTTCATATTCAAAGGTTTGTCATGGACTTAATTTCTTATTTATATATTTTATACCTTTAATTATCCTTGCAACTAATATTTGTCTTTCCTAAAGTATTTGATAAACAAATGTATAAATCCTTGTGATAGAATGGTCGAGTGTAGGTAGGATTCCTGCACTAGTTGGCGGATTCCTGCACTCCCGTGACAAATCATTAGTAGGATTCCTGCACCAACTGGCAAATTCCTGCACTCCCGTGACAACTCACTAACTAACGTGTATCTTTGGTAAAGGATCAGTTGACCTCGAGTTGGGCTCAAAGCGGGGGAGAAATCAATGGATTGAAGATCATGACCTCGACCAGATATCTTAGATTAGTATTTTGTAAACAGCCAAAAGGCTTAGTTAAGCTACTGTTATGATTTTGTTACGGTCATAGGCCTGAAGGCTTGTATATAATGTAAAACTCTGATAGGAATTAAGGAGCGATGCTATGGTAAAATTTTGTTAAGAGACTATAATTATTTTGGAGTATCGCCTCTCTGGGCTGGATCACAGATCCAAGATGTATTTTTGCTTCTAAAACTAATATAAAGGAATGTTCCAGTATGCAATTTCATTTTCCATTTGCATTGTGATGAATCTTTGACCAACTACATTTCTCGATTTCTTAATATGGAAACGATTTGGTAGGTTAGGGCCCGATCATTCCAACTCATTCTTCCTTTCTTTAAAGGTGTGTTAACTTAATTTAAAGTGCAAGCGTGAATTTGTTATTTACTTTGATTTTTCTCACAAGTTACAGATTTGATTTCATTTACAGTTATTGTGTTACGGATCTATGGTGTGCAGGCTTAGAAGTATTTGATTTCAATTTACATAAGCTTTCCTTTTAATGTTTGATTTCATTTCTGCAAGATCGGTACAAGCACACTGCCTGTACTAGTGCATTTCTAATTCTGCAAGTTGATTTCATTGGTTCAGTTTCACAAGTATTTTACTCCTTTCTTTTCACAAGAGTTCTTTATTCCTTCCTGCAAGATTGATGTTTGTTTCTAAACTAAGGGCATTATTAATATATGAGGTTTCACTTAAGATTTAATTGTGTTGTGATGAATATGGAATAAACGCTATAGTAACTTACAGGTCTGTGCTTGCACTGAACACTTTCAAAGAAATGATTGAATTTCATGATTAATTATTGAATGAACCCTCTGAGTTAAAACATTAAAAATCAAATCTAAACTATATGCACAACTATCTCAGGAAAAGCCTGTTCACACAACCAGATGATTTCCGTAATTATATAGAAGAGTTTTATGTTTTAAAGAAAGATTTACTTTAACTTTTGAAAATCATTTCCTATCTAGAATCTAATTTTGGTTGAAGAATATTTCTTCTTGTGAGGATTTACTTTCAAAATTATTTTTTCCTTGCACTCTATTTCACTGAACACATTTTTATTTTTCGAAAGTAATCTAGAAAATTATCTGGTGCAGGAACCTCAGATCCGATACAGGGTTAGAGTGTTCTAGCCCAAAGACTTAGAACTCCTACATGAAGGTTAGAAATTCAGTACAATTAAAAAACAGCCTTCCGGTATCTAAACCCCATTCCAGTGCAGGCACAACATTCTAGTACATGAACGTTGTTGTAGTACAGGAATAACAGTTTAGTGCAGGAAAGAATATCTTTAAAGAAGATAGATACACTGAATAACTTATTTATCACACTGTCTCACTAAAGGTAAATATAAAGGGTCATTTCACTAATTAAGATTGTTCACAATGAATTAAGAATCTATTTTATTGTCTGCAAAAGTACTTTTCATTTATTCCAGCACCAAACTTTCTTTGAGTATCAATTGTTGCTTGATCATCATTTTTCTTTTGATTATATAAATTTGTGATTTAAGAAGTAGGAATACAATTAGAAAAGGTTCATATCATTTCTTGGCATTTCATGTGCTATGTCTCGAAGTGTATGAAACCTCGAGTTAAAACATTAAGCGTTGAAAGGATCTTGCTTAACTGCAATTCCTACACCCAACAGGCCTCCAAATAATTCATGGTAATGGTATGATAGAAGGTATGTCTAATTTCTCTCTAGATTTTTATTTTTGTGAAATTTATGTATATGGGAAGAAGAATCGTGTGATTTTCCCCTATAGTGTTAAGAGGATGAAAAAAATATTAGAGCTTGTGCACAATGATGTGTTTGGACCTATGTCAGTTCCATCACTGGGTAAGTATGTGTACTATGTATCATTTATAGATGACTTCTCAAGTAATACATGGATATATTTCCTCGGGAATAAATTTGAAGTCTTTGATAGGTTTAAAGAAAACCAGACAGAGAAGAAGATAAAGGTGCTGAGGACATATAACAGTGAAGATTTTTGCAAGAAGGAGTTTGAAGAGTTCTATAAGAAGGGTGGTATAGCATGGCAGAAGACTACTCCATACACAACTCAACAAAATGGAGTTGTAGAAAGAATGAATAGGACGTTGATGGAAAAGACAAGAATCACACTCAATGGTGCTAGGTTAGGACAAGAATTCTGGGCAGAGGCAGTGGAGATTGCATGTTACCTAGTCAACATATTACCTTCATCAATGTTGGAGGATAAGACTCCACAAAAGGTATGGACTGGTAAGAAACCCTCTCTTTCACATCTGAGGGTATTTGGATGTGATGCATATGTACATGTTCCAAAGGAGAAAAGAACCATGTTGGATAGTAAATCTGAAAGGTGCATCTTTATTGGGTATAAGGATGGTTTAAAAGGTTATAAGATTGGAACCCAGAAAAAAGGAAGGTTGTGTACAACCATGATGTGGTGTTTAGAGAGGTGAAAGATGTTATTAAACATGAAGTCCTACCAAAGTAACCTGAGAAGATAGATTTTGAGCTAAAGGAGGAGGAATCAGACTCTACAACAGAAGAGGTATTAGAAGATGAATAGCCGCAAACTCCAGCTGTGAGAAGATCAACTCAAGAAACAAGGCAACCAGAAAGGTATAGTCCAACTACTTTCTGTTCAAATTTTTATTTATCTATTACTGATGATGATCCCAGAACTATCAGGGAAGCAGTAGATTCAAAGGATGGAAAACTCTAGAAAGAGGCTTGGGATCTGGTGGAGTTGTCGGCTGGAATAAAAACCATTGGCAGCAAATGGGTGTTTAAGAAGAAGATGAATGCAAAAGGAAAGGTGGAGAAATACAAAGCTCGGTTGGTAGAAAAAGGTTATTCCTAGGTGCCGAGAATTGATTTTGGTGATATTTTTTCTCCTATTGTGAAGGTAGCTTCTATTAAATTAATTTTCTCTGTTGTTGTTGCTTTTGATTTTGAGGTAGAATAGATGGTTGTGAAGACAAAATTTCTTCATGAGGATATGGAAGAAGAGATCTACATGAAGCAACCTGAAGGCTTTGCAGTGAAGTTTAAGAAAGAACTGGTATGGAGGTTAAAAAAGTCTTTATATGGGTTAAAACAATCACCAAGGATGTGTATCAAAAATTTCATACATATATACGGGGACTTGGCTTCACCAGAATAAAATGAGATCATTGTGTGTATTTTAAATTAATTGGTGATAGTGTTATTTATTTGGTATTGTATATGGATGATATGTTGTTGATTGAAAATAAAAAAGAAATTATTTAGGAATTGAAGACCCAATTGTCCTTCAAATTCGACATGAAAGATCTTGGTGCTGCAAACTATATTTTGAGTATGAAAATTAAATGAGATTGGGAAAAGAGGAAACTCTGGTTAAACCAGAGGAAGTATGTTGAGACAAGATTGCAGAGGTTTAATATGTAGGATAGTAAACCAGTGAAGGTTCCTATTCCTGTAGGAGTAAATTTATCTGTTGAATAGTGTCCCAAGACATAAGAAGAGGAGAAGGACATGTCCCATGTTCCATATGCAAGTGCAGTTGGTAGCCTGGTGCTTGCAATGGCCTATACGAGACTAGATATTCCACATGCAGTGGGAGTATTGAGCAGGTTTATGTCAAAGCTAAGGAAGGAGCATTAGACAATAATGAAGTGAGTTTTCAAGTATTTTCACACTAGTGATTATGGTCTGTGCTGCCAAGGAAGACTAGGATTGAACATATTTTTGGACATTCGTGGCTTTGTTGATGCAGACTGGGCTTGAGATATCGATCAGAGAATATATACAAGTGGGTATGTGTTTAACCTATTTGGAGGTGCAGTCAGTTGGATGAGTAAGAGATAGTCTGTAGTGGCACTTTCAACTACAGAGGCAAAATATATGGCAGCCACTCATGCAAGCAAGGAAGAAGTTTGGTTGCAGAGATTGTGTTCAAGTATGGGGTTAGGACATTGAGCCATAAGGATAGACCGTGACAGCCAAAGTACAATTTTCTTGGCAAAGAACCTTGCTTATCATTCAAAGACAAAGCACATTGATGTTCAGTATCACTTTATCAAGGATATGGTTGAAGACAAAAAGGTGTTTATGGTAAAGGTGGACACTTTGAAGAATGTTGTAGATGCTTTGACAAAGTATGTTAGCACTAAGAAGTTTTCTTGGTGTAGAGAAACAATGGGCATTTTAGGGTTGGACCAATGATTAAGCTCTCCTATGGTCCCTTGTGGAAAGAAAACAACAAGTGGGAGAATTTTTGGTGTGTTTTATATTCTTTCCACGACTATCCCCACACGGGGGGGGGTGGTAGGCGTCCATGTTCGTTGCATCGTGTGCAACAGGGGGGGCGACAACCCCCCTTATTGGGGGGTGTGAGGGGGGCAGTAGCCCCCCTCTACGGGGTCCGAGGCAGTGCCCTAGGGATTTTTTTTTGGACCGTATATTAGGTGGGTGAATCTACCAATGGTTTTGTGCACGGTTTTCACACATGGTTTTGGGCATGATGGTTTTTTGTCCATGGTATTATCTGTATATCTAATCAAGGGAACCATAGTTATGTTCTAATCCAGGGTTAATGGATTGGGGTTTGTGGATTCTTCGGCATGTATATATATGTATTATAACATTGAAAGGAATAAAAAAAAAAAATTTGGTAGTCCGGGTTTTGGGATCCAGAGGAAAATCTCTGTGTATATCTGTTTTATGTTTTATGGTCTCGTCATTGTTTATTTTCTGTTTTTAAGAATTCGTACGCAAGTAATTTCTGTACAGCTTTAGAACCTACAACTACCTCATAACAAAAGACAAGACATGTTCAACAGAATACATATTCCTACAATATCTCTCACATTTAACATATCTAAAGACAGATTCTACTAAAGTAATAGATCTCATGGCGATCAATCAATTATTTGTGAAACAAATATTCTTAATTCTTTAATCACCTAGCATGAGAAAAAAAAATTTGTAAACTTGGTAGTACTTTCACTATTTATATTATCTATCCAAAATCAAATTTTCCATTTGTTCCAGGTGGCCTCACCTGCCCGAAGGAAACCAGGTAGCCACCTGTCAGCATTAAAAGCTGTCCAAAATTTAAATAAGTCTTTCTCTATCAGCCTAACAACATTATCTATACTATATAAACTATAACTCAAGTTTAACAAGTAAAATCTATTCATCATGAAACTTCAACAAAATGTAGTTGGACCTCTGATTCATTCCTCGTTCGAGGATATTACTGGGGCTGGAACTTTGGCACTGGAACCCAGCATCTTGCTCCTCTTCATATCCTACAATGTTTGTTCAATTCTCCCCAGTGCTAAGTTGTTTCGATAAGTTTGGATCTAGACTGTCGCTATCTCCCTAAGGAGCTCTGCTTTGATGGGATCCTTCTCCTTGGTGTCCTCCTTTGCCTCTGAACCTCTACTTGTTTCTTGTTCCCTATTGAGATTCATAGCCCAGGCCACCATGTTCTTCATGACCCAATATTGTTGGATCTTTTGTCTGAAGAGTGTATGTCGTCCGTCAGAGTTCCCTAGGTCATTAACCATGTCCTCCCATTCTTCCATGGGAATGTCTTGGTTCCTTATGTTGTCATTTAATTCTCGCTCTCAGCCATCTATTTGGGCTCTGACCTCCAGTGGGTTCCCTGCCATGTATGCGTCGATGAGGGTTTTTATGTGTTCTCATCTTGTCTTTCTCCCTCTCTTTATTTTCTCTGTGTTGGGGCCTCTCACCCCCTCAGCAATCTTTTTTCTTGTGTCTCTCTACCCTTCCTAGTCACATCTTTTCCATCTCTTGCCATGTTGTCTTTGTCGTTGTTACTATTTCCTTCTTTCTTTTTACTAGCCTCCACTATGTACTAGACGTAGTTTGTAGTGAGACCTATCACATAACCATAAAAAGTATCAGTTTGTTGGTGTACTAACATCCAAACAATTTTCAATTTCACTGAGCCATGTTTGGTATCCCTCTCAAGGCCAGACGACCTGATATTTTTTGAGGTTCCTTTTAGCTTCCCCCCCATCATCTCGTGGTTTTGGTTTCTGTTGGCCCTCTCTTCTTTTACCCTTGGGTTAGTCTCACTCTGTCATCCATCGTTCAAACATCACAACAGAGGCATCCACACAGGACCACCACCAGGGTAATCATAATTACTATTCTGTACTTCGCAAGGAAGCTTGGCCATGGAGAATCTATCCGGGGGTCTAAACAGTAAGACCCTGGCCCTGTTCTTCACAGCACCAAGTAAATTCCTTCTTTTTCCTCTTTTCTCTATCCTCTTTATTCTATGTAACTCTCCATTTTTTTCTCTCTGTTTTACCCAAGGAGTTCCCAGCAGGAATCGCAAGGGCCGCAATTTCTCAAATTTCATTTCTTGAGGTTACCATGGTGGAATCCTCTCCACTCCTGGTACCTGCACCATCCTCTCCTAGCCTCAGGCACCACCTGGCCAAAGCGAGCTTCCCCAGCCTAGCATCCTTACCAGGTTTGCTCATCTTTCCTCTACTTGCTCCTTTCTCTTTGGGCGCCTTCTTTGGCGCCAGGGTTTTCATTCTCTCATCTCTCCTTAAGAAATCTATATTCTTCACCCATCCAGGGTTCCAGGAGTTCCTGGATTCATCTCTAACAGAATCCCTACCTATCCTGGACACTTTCCCTAGTCTTATGAAGAAAGGCATCCTAATTCTTATGAGGTTCAGGGCCAGAAGAGCAACATACCAACTATCAGAGCTGGCTCCGCTGCTATCCCCGGGCTGTATCATCGTTCCTCAGCCACCTTTCTTCTCTCCTACTCTTGTTCTCGCCCTCTGCATGCAACTACCTAATGTCTCTTTTCCTTTATCTTTTATTCCCCTTCCCATTCTATCCTTACACTTCTCTACCACTTGTCTATCAAATTTACTCCCCACATTATTCCCTACGTCGTCCCCTTGGGATGATGACCCTCCATCCTTTCTCGCGCTAACTCTCATTAACTCTCACTTGCTCCCGATTGCTCTTGTGGTGTGTCCTATTCCCTCACCCTGCCACTTGCTGGTGTCCTCCTACCCACACTCCCGCTGGCCCCCCTGCCATCCTTGCTATCTTCCTTTCCCAGCTCCACTGACCTGCTCTTGGGGTCTGCTCCTTCCCTGCCCTGTCCTTCCACCACTGCCTGCCACTTCTTGGTCCCATCTCCACTAACCCACCTCCTCCACATTGTTACACCCCAATCTGGGGTTCTCCTCTTCTTCCTTGTCTTTATCTAGGATCTTAACTAAGTTATCCATTTCCTCCATCTGAGATAGCTCTTCCACTTTTATATCTAAAGTTCTGCCTACCTGGCTGCATCCCCAATTTTCCAGATTATCTGCTGCCACATTGCCCATCCTTCGGACATGTGTAGGGATGATGTAGTCTATCTGTCTGATTAGCTTACTGATCTCTTGGACCAGCCATGCAGTTCTCCAGCTTTGGCTGATCTTCTCCCATTGTGTTCCTTGTTGTAGCTTCTTCACCATTTCGATCGCCATTTTTGAGTCTCCTTCTACCTGTAGTTTTTGAAATCACTCTCTTATCACAATTTCCAGCCCTCTTTTCAGGGCATGAAGCTCTGCTTCATTATTTGTTGCATTGCCACAATCCATAGCATAGACTCTAAGTGTCTTACCCCTGTCATCTCTGAATAATCCTCCTGTCCCCGCCTCTCCAGGGTTCCCTTTTGCAGCCCCATCGAAATTTAGTTTGATGAATTCCTTTAGAGGCCTTTTGAATTGGTTTGCTTCCTCTCCTTTGGTGGTACGGTGCTTCCGTGAAGCAACGTTCAACATACTGGGTTTCAGGTTCAGACGTGTCATTACCTTTTCTTCTTATGGATTATTTTTCCAATCCCCCTCGTACCATTTCTCTACCAATATAGTCTCTCATATATTCTAGGTTATCTGGTTCCATTTTTCTACTTTTTCTCTTCTTTCTTCTTTGAAGATCAGGTTGTTTTGTTCTTTCCATATTGTCCATGGGACAAATCCTAGTGAAAGTCTCCAAGCTTGGTTCAGGATTGTATTCTGGTACAGCTTTTTCTGCGAGTTATCTATTATTGTTTTCATGTTATTTGGATTCCCGTCACTAATTCCAAAGAATTGATGGTGTTGTTTCCACAGGTTATCACTATATTTACAAGCAGGTGCTCCATTTTCTCTACCTGTTCTCGACATAAGATGCATATCGATGGACCTTGCATCCCTTTTTTTTTGCAATTGATCCCATGTTAGTGCACAACCGTGGCGCATGACCCAAATGAAGAAAGCGATCTTCGACCATGTTTTTCCCTGCCATATTCTTTCCCAGGTATTTGTTTCTTGATGCCTGAGGTGTTTTACTTGTAGTTGATAATCTTCTTTAATTGTAAACATTCCTTTGATCCTATAGCCCTATCTTAAAATTTTCGGTCCATTTTTTTTGTATTTTCCTGGTTGCCATTTCCTTTTCATATAGCTTCCACTGGGGTGTTTCTGGTGCTTCTGGCCAATCCTGTTATAGACATTTTTGTACCTTACAGCTCTAAGCATGAAATGTCCATAAACCAAGGGCTCCTCAGTCCCTAAAAGTGTTGTTCTAACTCCTAAAGGAACAAGGTGAACAAATTACAACTTCTCTCAGAAGTTCTCCACCAGAAACTGCTCAGAATCAGTCAAATCAGGATCATTTCAGCTGCTCCACTAGCTAGCTGCATTGCAAAGCACCCAAATACACTAGCTAAGTGCATTGCAATGCACCTAAATGCACTACCAGGCTGCATTGAGCGGGAAATGACAAGTGGCAGAGTCATTCCACGAGGTGGAGAGACAATGGAGGCTTCCAGGATCTTCTCCAATGACACTTGCCTCACTGAATTCGACCAAGGATGAGTAAGAGGCTCTCAGTCTCCAAGTGGAAGCAAGAACTAACAGAGAGAAGACACTAGTCAAATCATAAGCTGACTCATACTCCTTGCATACATCTATATATGGATCCCTCATCCCAGAGATCCGGAGGCTGGAATATTGTACATTGCAAAGAATTGTTGTTGGTTTTGAGATAGATATCAGAGTATTGGGTGATTTATGCTTTGTTGGAGGTGAAGAGGGGTTTCTCTGCTGGGAGGTTGATGCTGGATCAGGAATCATCGGTTGTAACTCCTCCTGGACCTTCTTGTTATATCAATAAAACTATTTGAGTTTCTCCTACATGCTTGTGTATCATTGATGTTTGTTGCATTTGTATGTTTAGCTTAAATCTGATCCTAAGCTTTTTATGAGTATGAACCCATGTCTTTGTATAGTTTCCTTCTTCTGTGATCTTGCAGGCACTTGGTGAAGCTGGGCAAGTAAGGGAGCTGGTAGCTGAAAGCTATCAAAGAGGAGAGAGATTGGATCAAAGGACTAGCGCAAGATACAGGTTGGTTCATCCTATTTCTCTTTGTTCATAGTTCATAAAGAAGAATACAAAAGTAGCTTTCTCTGTTTGTTTCTAAGGTCACTGTCACACCTTAGTGGGATAGGGTCATCCTGAATAGACACTTTTCCCAAAAACAAAATGGCGACTCCACTGGGGATCATGTCTAGTTAGTTTGTTTGTGTTTCTCTTATTGTTTATTTCATAAACTTAGAAGTAGCAAATCGAACTGCATTTGCCATTAACAAATGCAAAGTAGACATCTGCTGCTTCAATCCATTCACTGGATCTGTTTATGATTTGAACAGCTGATTCACAAATGATCTGATTGCCCTTTGTGATAGTTCTTAAACCTCCTTTAAATCTACCCTCTGATTGTGCATTACTGATTGCTTTTACTCGGCCAAAAACCATAGATTAAACTGCAAACCGTGGCCCAGAACCCGGATAGAATTCTCGTTTCTGCCCCAGCGTAGGTACTGTGAAGAGTTCCTGCATTTCAACGCAGTTCCCGAGAGGGAAACCTGCGTTGCAATCCAGTTTCTCTGTGTAACAGGTGCGTTGATCAGCCTAGCCCTGTGCAGCTGAGGTTCTTTGCTCAATTTTTCCAGTTTTGTCTCTGATTTTTGCAGCCTGTAATCAGTTTATGTGTCTGTTTTAAAACTCCTTTTCTTTGCTGATATTCCACCTCAGTTGTATAAAAGAAACTGTAGATGTTCTTTGTGTGTTTGTTACGTCATTTACAGTTTCCCATTGCAAAAGTAGAATAGTCATACTGTCGTCCTTTGATTTAGATCTGTCGCAAGTGTCGATTTTGATCATAAGAGAAAGTTTATTTGCTGTTGACAGTCGATTATGCTTTTACTTTTGCCTTTGGTCTGAATTTTTGACTTTCTAGTGTCGAAACGAGTGTTTATTTCAAAATCATAAAGTGTCGTAATCGTCTCTACCTTTTGATTTCGAAAAGAAGCTTGTTTGTGTTTTTCACCTGAAAGCGAATTCAGATTTGTACAACAACTTTATTTTTAGGCATCAATATTAAGAAAGTGAAAAACAAAACACATGCATGTGCATTTGCATATTGACAGTCTGTTTGGCTTGATTTAGGAAAAGTGCATTTACAGTGTGCTCTTTGCTCTTTGCGAAAAGATTGTGTCTTTCTTTTCCCTTGTAGCTAGGATTTTCATTGCTGAAAAGAGATAAAAGCTTGTTTATCATCTTTAGATTGCATTTTAGGAATTACATCTACATCTCGTGGTGATCCCAAAAGGAAAACTTCATAAGAAATAACAACCTAAAATAAATTCAATGAACTTAACAACGCTTTGGAACTTAACGCACAACATTTAGAGGTCTAGGCTAGAGACGTATTCCAGCGTCGTAAAGCCTGGTAACTGTTGTCCTCACTGATGGTTGGGTGATTCCTCCACTTTGAGACAATAAGTGCCAGTACGGACTTGTGCTCCCACGTACCGTCGAGTATATATTGGGAGACCCCTATAGGCTTAAAACCTTTTATCCATAGGAAGCCGTGTCGGCCGCCCTACTGATCGCAATGCACCGAACACAGCATTCGGGAAGATTGACTGCCGTACCGTAAAAAGTATTCTGCAGTTTTGCGATTGGTTTGGTACTCCCTCTACCTAGACCTCCAGAGCAGTCCCTTTCGTTCCTTTTCAGACTCCTTAACGGAAAAGGTCCATCTGAGCACTTGTCACTTTAGGCTCATTAAAAATCGAAGGAGACTAGAGTCATCTTTTGTTTTTTCTCAACTCTTTAAAATTGAAAAAACAAGTTGTGTCAAAGCGTGTTAAAATTTATTTTATTCGGAATATTCATACCCTTTTCCTACGTTGATCTTTGGGTTGAGAAAATGGAGCCTACCAACCAAGGAATTCCCCTTGGTGGAAATCCTAGTCCCTTCTCCTCTTGGGGAGATGTTGGTGCACCCCATATGGCCACATTGTCGCTTCCAGGATTGACAATTGGCTTGCCAGTATGGCTCTTCTCAACCAATGTCGTTCAGAACACCATTATTCCTGAACAATCGAATCAGCAATTAGATGAGTCCAGAGTTACCCACCAGCCTTCTACTTCCTCTAATTCTTCCTCTCCTCTTTCCTCTTCGCTTGATGGAGTTGGTAAAACTAAAAACCAAGTTCCTAAGGAGAAGAAGGAAAAGAAGAAGAAAGAGAAGAAGAAGAAGGAGCTAAAGGCAAATGTGGGAAAACGAGTGGCGTCTAACGAAAATCCACACACAGCACCGACCTGGCCTAAATCGCCATGCGTCATTTGCAAAGGAGATCACTTTCACAGAGATTGTCCTTGCATCCCCCGGATACTAAGGGACTGGTCTCCTCGTTTGCACAATCCGGTGTCATCAACCTCTGATGATCATGTTGAAAGCACACCGTCAACTAGTGAAAGTGAAGCCCCAGGACAAAAAGGGAAAGCGAGATTTCCTTGTAAACTGTGCGAAGGCGACCATGCCCTCCACCGTTGTCCCTTCTTAGATGAAGCTAAAAGAGTTTTTGATGATCGTCCGGTTTCACCGTTACGACTTCCTCCTAGATATAAAAAACTCTTGCTGAGTCCATCACTAGTTGAGAATCCAGCTGGCCCGCTCAGGTGGTCGGCTGAAGCGCCTATCATTGAAGATAAACCAACTGAATCCATACCAGATGAAAGTCAAAAGGTCGAGGCGGCAGTTGACCCGGTCTTGCCTTCAGAGGTTTTATCTTCGGATGATACAGTCACTGAAGAGAACAAGGATGACACCGTCCAAATTCTCTTCATCAACACAGACTCTGACGAACATGGGGGCAATCTACCCATTCCTTTACCGCAGAAAGGAAGTTCGTTAGAGACATACCCGGTCGTCTACTCGGTCCCACCTCCAAGCAACCTAGTTGTCTCCTTCGACTGGAATCAACTAGCCAAACCCCGACTACCAGCGAGTGTACCATTCCGAATTATCGTTCAAATATATAGAATGGCCATGGCTGGTACCATCATAGATGAGGGGGCTTCTGTGAGTATCCTTTCCTCTATTGCTTGGAAAGCGCTTGGTTCGCCATCGCTGTCGCCTGAAATGAGAAATCTGACAGGCTTTGATAAAGGAACCAGTCAACCTTTAGGGATCCTTCTCGATGTGCCCATAACATTGAGAAGGAAGACAATTCGCATGAACGTCATGGTAGTTCAAGGACCCTTGGATTATAACCTACTCCTTGGACGAGACTATATTTATTGCATGGGAGCCATCATCTCCTCACTCTTTAGAGTAATGTGTTTTCCGCATGAAGGAAGAATGGTCAAGCTCGTGGACCAGCTTTCATTTCCCAGATCATGCATAGCAAAAAGTCAAATACCGTCCCTAAATGGTCTCTTCACGCAAGAAATGTCTCAATCCCCAGTCCGTCCTCCCGATGAGTGCGAGTAATTCGGAGGGATATGACTGAAACCCAGGGGGCATGCGTCCTGGTCTGCTTCGGCAGGAAAACTTCGGGTATAGGTGTTGTGGGGAAAAATGCCTATGCAGGACGATCCTATCCACCTAAGGTGTGACAGTGCCTTAGCAACAAACAGAGACAGCTATTCTAGTATTCTTCCTTTATGAATTAAGAATGAAGAGAGGTGGATGGACTAACCGGTGTCTTCCGTTTGTCCCTCGATCCGGTTTCTCTTCTCTTGGAGAGTTCCCAGCTACTTGCCTTCTCGCTCGCCCAGCTTCAAGAGGTTTCTGCAAGATCACAAGAAGAGAACACTACACAAGACATGGATTCATATTCATAACTAGTTCAGGATTAGAAATAAACTAAACATACTAATGCAATCATACATCAAAAATACATCAGTATATAGGAGAAACCAAGATAGCTTTATTGATGAATAACAGGGTTCAGGAAGAGATACAACCCAGAGGGCTCCAATCCAGCATCTCCTTCCTAGCAAATGGAATTCCTATCTTCACCCCCTTCAAAGCATTAAGCACCCAATGATTCCAGTCTCAAACCAACAGCAATTCTTTGCAATAACAAAATTCCAGCCTCTAGATCTCATGGAGGAGAGATCCATATATAGATGTTTGGAGAGAGGATGAGTCAGCTTGAGATCTGACTAGTGTCCTCTCCCTCTGTCAGTTCTTGATTCCACTTGGAGGTTCTTGCTTCCACTTGGAGATTTGGAACCTCTTACTCATCACCAGTCGAATTCCCTGAGGCAAGTGTCATTGAGGAAGATTTTGGAAGCTTCCTGGGTTTTGACACCTTGTGAAATGAACTTGCCACATGTCAACTCTCGCTCAGCGCAGGTAGCTAGTGTTGGCTTTGACATTCAGCGCAGGTAGCCAGTGTTGGCTTTGACATTTAGCGCAGACAGCTAGTGGAGCCACTGAATTGATCCTGAATTGACTTGTTTTTGAGCAGTTTCTGGTGGAGAACTTCTGTGAATTGCTGTGGTTTGTTAGCCTTGTTCCTCTAGGGGTAGGAACAACATGTTTAGGGACTTTGGATCCCTTAGATTATGGACATTTCATGCTCAATGCTGTAAGGCACAAAAATGTCTATAACAGTTGCCCCCTAAAGTATGAGGTCGTTTATCGGGTGAAATGCTTTATCCAGGAGGGTCCGAAGTTCATCCAATGCTGGGAGGAGACCTGTAATAAGATACAATACAATACATTATTTTTCATACTGCTTTCATGATCTAGCTGAGGCGGGCATTCCCATGCTCAGCTTTATAAATTCATTTTTTTGTACATAGAACAGACAATCGTCTGATGGTAGACTAATAATTTTGATGAAATTATCATCCTTTCGGTAGGATGATCATCTGCTGCAATGATGTACATGTCAAATGTCTTTATCTTTCCTGAATATATATCGCAGCCCGGATGGATGAAACTAGATCCGGGGTCTTCAAACTCGTTCGATCTTCACTCTAAGTACAAGTCGATCCATGTGAGAAATGTTCTGAAGTCGAACATGGAAAGACATCGCTTGATTACCGGTCAATGAGGTAAACCGTTAACAAGCGCGAGAGGACTGCAGTACAATTCACGTGGTGTGAATAAAGGACTTGGCATCGAACACCACGCAAAATCTTTCGGTCGAAGGTCATTGATGTATACCTGTCGCCGAAAGTGAGAAACTTGCCATTGAGGCATGCAAGCTTCAAAGTACTGAAGGGGGTGTTCCTAGATCAACTTCTTGGATAAAGAGCTGATGTCGACAAGAAGCGATCCGTCAAAGGAGGGCCTTAATGAATCCCACATCAATGACACGGAACGGAGCTAATGATTTTGATGGAGGTGAAAACGATCTGTGACATATGATTCAGGGTGGCGGTCATGAAAGGATGAAGGATAATGTATGGCAGTGGATGGGACACGGTTGACTTCTCTGAACGACTTCTCTTGAACATATGGCGACACTGATGCGATGGATCGGTAGCATTACCCCAAATATGGATGGTATGGCGAGACCATGGTGATGTGACCGGTGAATGAAACAACCCAACCCGATTGTGGTACGGAGGAAAAGTGTCATGTTCAAGAGCGACTTGCTACCATCAAAGTTTTCTTGAGTTTCTCCCAATTTTTCCCCAGTCATTGCTGACCAGTACCTCTTTATTTTTGTCAAGCTTGAGGAGGATAACATATGCTTGTTCTATAACCTGCCCTTCGGGCAAGCCCATCGCTATGTTTTAACGAACCTAGCGATAGTGAAACTCGTTCTCGTCTAAAGACAAGTTTGTCGCTATTTAATGATTTTAACGAGTCTAACGACAAAGATAACTCGGTCCTTTTCATTTTTAGAGAGTCTAAAAAGGTACGTAAAGATAACTCCAAAGTTCCTTTTTCGTCATCTAATCCCTTAAGTCCGAAAAAAGTATAAAACAATACAGAAGGGATGAGTTTTCGATAGTTTTAACGAGCCGAACAAAACAAGCGCTCGATCTTTTTGTGCAATAACCCCTCAAGTCCAAAAAGATTAAAATCTAGAGGAGGGATAGCACTTCTTGTCCCTTTAACGAGCTGGAAGGCCAAGGACTCAAAAATCTTTTCATTTTTTTACGAGTCAGATGAAAAGAGCTTAAAGAAGACTCGTCTTTTGAGGAACGAGTGATGAAACGGGTTAGCAGCTGATTCCAGGTACAGGTTGGAATTTTTCCAATCACGGCAGTGTCACAAGGATGGCTAGGTGAAATCACTCTTCACAAATGTTCCTCAAAATGGGTAAACAATCATATGGAGGTGAACGATCGGCCAAATGAAAAGTGGAGGTGACGGTGCAAACACGACCAAGGCTTTAATCGCTGATAAGGTTACATTCACAGTGGTTATTTACCGGGTAGTGGTTCATTTTTTATTTTAAAATGAGCTTAAACGCTGGTGGAAACACTTGCTCATTGCTTATGTTTATTTTTTAACGAGCATGAAGTCCGCGTTAAAACTGCTCGGATCTTACGTTTATTTTTTAACGAGCATGAACTGTGTGCTAAAACTGCTCGATGATAAGCTTGCATGCCCCCAGCATAATAATGCAAATCGAGGTGCATGCCCCCCAAGCTTCATTGCATTCAACTCGGTGGTTGGAATGAAGGTTTACCCTCGAGATTTGAAAAGGGGATTTGTTTCATTTTTTAATGAGGTTGACACAGTAAAAGAACTATCCTCATGACTCCTTGTTTCATTTTTTAACGAGGTTGACACGAGGTAAGAACCGTCCTCGGAGTCCAAATCCATTAGATATAGAAGGTTTCATATTCCACTGTGGCCACTTCCGCCAGATTACTCGGAGGCGGTAGGGCAAAAGTACCCATTAAGGCAGGGTCTTTTAGGAGACCTACTCCAATATTTTGGAGCGAATGATTGCTTCTATGGATCATTGGAATGCTTCCAGTAACTTGAGAACCATTGGGGAGAAATGTTTGTTGGTCGACGATTGTAATTCCTCCTTGAAAGGGAAACGCAATCTTTCTAAAATAGGTCGACACAACAGCTGCCATGGCATATATCCATGGTCGTCCCAGTAGGATGTTGTAATCAAGATTCCCATCGATGACTTCAGCATCTATTTCTACTGTTTTGCCTCCTAGTTCAACTTTCAAGTTATTTAGGATACCATACGGGGTATATGTCCTTCCGTCGAATGCTTTTAATGTTGTCGCAGATCGCGACAAGGTTGGAGATCCTAAAGTTTTCCAGCAACTCATCGACATAATACATGTAGATTCCCCCTCATCAATAATCATTCGGTGAACAGTTTTGTTGAGGGCTTTCACTTGAACAAGGAAAGCTAATTGAGCTGGTAACTGAGGATCGTACCCTTTGTGGTGAAAGGATACAAGATTGGAATCCATTGGGTCAACCCCACCTATTGCTAATAATAAAGCTTGCTCTTGGGAGAGGCAATTTTGCGGTACCTCAAGTGTCGACATAGCGGGCAGCGATTGGGCCAGGTCCTCTATTATATTATAATTCTGTGCTATTTTTGCACGAGGATTAACTGTCGATTTGTGCACTACTCCTTTTGGCGACTTTATCATTTGTTCAGGAATGATGGGTGGCACAACTTTGGTCAAAGTTGTTGTCGAACTACTAGGTTGTTCATTAGTCTTGTTATTCGACACCTGTGGATTCCCGTAATCTTTATTCCTTGCCAAAGCATCATTTTGCTGCTTTGAGATAGACAACATAAGCACTTGGGATCGGGAAGCATTTTGATTAGCAACCAGTTTGGTTCCCGGGCTTGGAAACGGATCAGTCAATACTGCTGAGGTTTTTGAACTCTTAAAGAGTTTCGTAACTTCAGCTATATGTGGACAATCTCTTGTCCAATGATCCTCATCGCATATATGACACCCCGCAGGGGGTTTCCTTTTTCTCCCTTTCTTTTTCTTCTTGCCCCCTGGTTGCTTCAGTTGTTTGCCCTTGTCGGTCGACACGGCATTTACTTCCGAGGCAAGAAGTTCCTCATTTGCATTTTGATCTGAAATCTTACGGGCCTTCTTGGATGTGGCCTTTGTCGATTTCGCGTTTGTCGTGCCAATGACACCATCGCCGGCATGAGAGTCATTGTTTGATTTAGGAGGAGGAGGAATTGAGAATTCCAGTCTAGGGGCGTCAGGTATTTTGTCATAGAGCGTGCCAGACTGAGTATAGACCAAGTCCAGATATTGCGCACGAGCGATAACTTGCTCTTCCGTTACGACTCCCCCCTTTGCCACATCTTCCGTGATGGTAGGAAGTAATGACTTGATAAACCATTCAGCTAATAGCTGATCGGGAACGTACGTTTTTACCATCCTACGACGACGTCGCCACTCATGTATATGGTCAGATATGTGAGTGGCCGTTGTCTGTTTGAAGTTGGTAAGAAGTTCGGTTCCCGTTTCGTACCTTATCGGTCACTGAAAATGGGTTAAAAAGGTTGTGGCTAGGGTACTGAAGTTGTCGAATGAAGCTCTAGGCAATTCGATATACCATTTTGTTGCCGGACTAGTTAACGTCCTCTAAAAAAGGCGAAGCCTAATCGAATCATCATTTAGGGTGTTTGATGAACACCACAGATGAAAGGTCATCACATGATTCGACGGATCTTCACCCGGATTTCCATTAAATTTAGGAATATCTGACGGAAGTTTATGCGGAATCGCTGGCCACCAAGGGGCATAAGCAATTGGATCATTCGTAAGCCGGTTTAGATCTGGTAATTCTAGAGTTGCTACAAAGGGCAACTGTTGATTCAGGTTAGGCGAAGCATACCCAGGATAAGATGGAATCGCCTGAGCAGTGGGTCTTTGCATACCAGCATAATGTATTTGATGCTGGCAACTTTGACAAGGTTGATGGGCATAACCATTATAATATGGTTGTTGGTAACCGCTTTGTAAATGCAATTGCCCATTACTTACAAAGACTTGTTGCTCAGGTCCTCGATATGATTGCTGGAATGGGGGTTGATGAGTTTGAACCAGCTCTGGTTGTTGGACCATTTGTTGTTGTCCAATACTGGATGATTGACCAAGATGAGGAGTCATAGTACTTGTTTGAGCCTGAGTCGCTCCAAATAAGGAGGCACTAACCGGAGGTTGTGATTGAGTTGTCGAGACAAGAGGCTGTTGTATGGCGACCTGAGAAACTTGGGGTTGACATACAACAGGTAGCGCTTGTACTTGCGACGCAATCGCCATACCAGGTATAGTGGCAACATTCGACACAGGGTGGACTGGTTGCATTGAAAATGCAACCCTTGGTTGCTGAGGCAGTATCGGTACCCATCCGCTGGATGTAATTCCAGTTTGACCTGAACTTTGTTGTAAACTCCCATATGGTTGTTCTCCGGGGGGGAACAATGAAAAGGCATACTGCCCTCCATATGGTGGAAATCCAGTACTTAAAGGGTAGATTGGCCTTTGAAGACACATTGGATCAATTTGTTGAGTTTCAACATAAGAAATACCAGATGATAATCCGGATGAAGAAATAGGAACTAACCATGTCGTGGAAACAGTCTCTGATTGGACTCCAGCTTGTTGTTGACAATTTGCCGGGACAGATGGTATACCAGCGAACATCGTTGGAGTAGCAACAGGAGGCTCTGCCGCTGCTATGTCGGATGACACAGTCCTGGATTTCGACAGTTGTTCAGACATATTTAGTCTATCCAAAAGATTTCCTAGCGATTCTACAAGAACTTTGTGATGAAGGTAGACTAACTTCGAAGATCAACGAGGGAAAGGTGATGATTATTCCATTTAAAATAAATTTTAACGACGCTTGGACACAACTTGCTTTTTCAATTTTAAAGAGTCAAGAAAAAGCTAAAGATGACTCTAGTCTCCTTCGATGTTTTAACGAGCCCGAAGTGACAAATGCTCGGATGGACTTTTTCCATTATAGAGTCTGAAAAAGGCCAAAAGGAACTGCTCTGGAGTTCTAGGCAGAGGGTGTGCCAAACTTTTCGCAAAACCGCAGAATACTTTTTAGGGTACGGGCGGTCGATCTTCCTGAATGCTGTGTTCAGTGCATTGCGATCAGTAGGGCGGCCGACACGGCTTCCTAAGGATAAAGGTTTTATGCCTATAGGGGTCTCCCAATATATACGCGACGGTACGTGGGAGCACAATCCGTACTGGCGCTATCGTCCCTCAGGAGGAATCACCCACCTTCAACGAGATCGACAGTCACCAGGCTTTACGACGCCGGAACACGTCTCTAGCCTAGACCTCTATGTTGTGCGTTATGTTGCAAAGCGTTGTTAAGTTCATTCAGTTTATTTTAGGTTGATCTTTTTTAGAAGTTTGCCTTTCTGGATCACCACGAGATGTATGGTACAATTCCTAAATGCAGTCTAAAGATGATAAGCAAGCTTTATATCTTTTCAACTTTGAAAATCCTAGCTACAAAGGGAAAAGAAAGACACCATCTTTTCTCAAAGAGCAATCAGCACACTCTAATGCACTTTTCCTAAATCAAGCATGCAAACTATCAAGATGCAAATGCACAATGCAGGTGTTTGTTTTCCGCTTTCTTAGTATTGATGCCTACAAAGAAAGCTTTTTGTACAACTTTGAATTTGCTTTTAAATGACAAATACAAACAAGTTTACTTTTTCGAAATCAGAAAGGGTAGAAGAGAATACAACACTTTACGACTTTCGAAATGAACACTTGTTTCGACACTTAAAAGAGACAAACTCAAACCAAAAGCAAAAGTAAATGTATAATCAACTGTAAACAGCCAATGAATTCTCTCCTAAGATCACAATCAACAGATCTGAATCAAGGGCTACAGGATGATTATTTCACTCATGCAAAGGAAAACTGTAAATGACGCCACAAACACATAAAAACACTCACAGTCTTTTTGTACAAAAGGAGGCGGAATTTAAGCAGAGAAAAGGAGTTATCAGACTGGTACCTATGCTGGTTACAGGCTGCAAAAATCAGAGATCAAAACAAGGCAAAACAGAGCAGAGAACCCCAGCTGCGCAAGGCCTAACTGGATCAGCGCAACCTCAACACAGGGGTTTTGACATTCAGCGCAGGTAGCCTTCACGGGACCTGCGTTGAAATGCAGAATCCCTTCACTAGATCTGCGCTGAAGGAGAAACTCTCGTTTTTCACTGGTTCTGGGTCACAGATTGCTATTTAATCTACAGTTTCAGGCCAAATCAAAGCAACAAGCAAGGTGTAATCAAAGGGATGCTTTGAGGGGGTACTAAGATCTATCACAAAGGATCATCAAATCATTTGTGAGTCCATTGTTCAGATCATAGACAAATCCAGTGATTTGGATCAAAGCAGCAACTGTCTACTTTGCAACTGAGAAGAGCAGATGCAGTTCGATTGTTGCTGTTGAGTCTATGAAACAAACAATGATAGAGACACAAATAAAATGACTAAACAGATCTCCCCAGTGGAGTCGCCAATTTTTTGTGGGGAAAAATGCCTATGCAGGACGATCCTATCCACCTAAGGTGTGACAGTGCCTTAGCAACAAACAGAGACAGCTATTCTAGTATTCTTCCTTTATGAATTAAGAATGAAGAGAGGTGGATGGACTAACCAGTGTCTTCCGTTTGTCCCTCGATCCGGTTTCTCTTCTCTTGGAGAGTTCCCAGCTACTTGCCTCCTCGCTCGCCCAGCTTCAAGAGGTTTCTGCAAGATCACAAGAAGAGAACACTACACAAGACATGGATTCATATTCATAACTAGTTCAGGATTAGAAATAAACTAAACATACTAATGCAATCATACATCAAAAATACATCAGTATATAGGAGAAACCAAGATAGCTTTATTGATGAATAACAGGGTTCAGGAAGAGATACAACCCAGAGGGCTCCAATCCAGCATCTCCTTCCCAGCAAATGGAATTCCTATCTTCACCCCCTTCAAAGCATTAAGCACCCAATGATTCCAGTCTCAAACCAACAGCAATTCTTTGCAATAACAAAATTCCAGCCTCTAGATCTCATGGAGGAGAGATCCATATATAGATGTTTGGAGAGAGGATGAGTCAGCTTGAGATCTGACTAGTGTCCTCTCCCTCTGTCAGTTCTTGATTCCACTTGGAGGTTCTTGCTTCCACTTGGAGATTTGGAACCTCTTACTCATCACCAGTCGAATTCCATGAGGCAAGTGTCATTGAGGAAGATTTTGGAAGCTTCCTGGGTTTTGACACCTTGTGAAATGAACTTGCCACATGTCAACTCTCGCTCAGCGCAGGTAGCCAGTGTTGGCTTTGACATTCAGCGCAGACAGCTAGTGGAGCCACTGAATTGATCCTGAATTGACTTGTTTTTGAGCAGTTTCTGGTGGAGAACTTCTGTGAATTGCTGTGGTTTGTTAGCCTTGTTCCTCTAGGGGTAGGAACAACATGTTTAGGGACTTTGGATCCCTTAGATTATGGACATTTCATGCTCAATGTTGTAAGGCACAAAAATGTCTATAACAATAGGGTAGGTTTCCGCGGGAGAATATGACTAGTCTGTACCCCGTCCGTCGGTGGAAGAGGGGTTATTCTAGAATAAGATTCTCTTGTCAAAGTTATGTGAGTTGGCGGACGTCGTCACTCACCTTTTTTTATCTCGGTAGACATCGCCGAAGAAGTGTTTTGTTTGCATCGTGAATAGAGAAATCTTTGGGTGACCTGTAAGAGGTAGGCCTCTCCTGATAGAACAAATGTTTTGTCTGCAAATTGAGGGGTAACCTTGAAACCATATTTTATACCTGGGGGCATGCAAACCTTTTGGAATGCAAGCGAAGGGCGACTATTTATTTTTTAAATTTTTAGGTCCTCCCTTTAAACCCGTAGGCTAACCCTTTAAACTCGTAGGATTAGTCGTCATCTAACTTGCATAAAGAAAGGATGTGGGGCAAAAATCTAAAAGTTGTCGTTTTTATATGAGACATTCTTATCATATGACTGGATTATCGAGCAGTTTTAGCACATAGTTCAAGCTTGTTAAAAAATAAACATAAGATCTGAGCAAATGTTTCCACCCATGTTTAAGCTCGTTAAAAAATGAACTATTCCCCGGTAAATAACCACCGTGAATGAAGCATTTTCAGCCATTAAAGCCTTGGTCATGTTTGCACCATCACCTCCACTTTTCTATTGGTCGATCATTCACCTCCATTTGATTGTTTACCCATTTTGAGGAACAGCTGCGAAGAGTGATTTCACTAGCCATCCTTATGACACTGCCGTGATTGGAAAATTCCAAACCTTACCTGGAATCAGCTGCTACCCATTTTATCACTCGTTCCTCAAAAGACAAGTCTTCTTTAAGCTCTTTTCAACTGACTCGTAAAATATGAAAAGATTGCCGAGTTTTGGCCTTCCAGCTCGTTAAAGCGACAGGAAGTGCTATCCCTCCTCTAGATTTTAATCTTTTTGGACCTGAGGGATTATTGCACAAAAAGATCGAGCGCTTGTTTTGTTCGGCTCGTTAAAACTATCGAAAATTCATCCCTTCTGTATTATTTTATACTTTTTCGGACTTAAGGGATTAGATGATGAAAAAGGAATTCCGGAGTTACCTTTACGTACCTTTTCAGACTCTCTAAAAATTAAAAGGACCGAGTTATCTTTGTCGTTAGACTCGTTAAAAAGATTAATAGCGACAAACTTGTCTTTAGACGAGAACGAGTTTCACTATCGCTAGGCTCGTTAAAACATAGCGATGGGTTTGCCTGAAGGGCAAATTATAGAACAAGCATATGTTATCCTCCTCAAGCTTGACAAAAATAAAGAGGTACTGGTCAGCAATGACTGGGGAAAAATTGGGAAGAAAACTCAAAGAAACTTTGTTGGTAGCAAGTCGCTCTTGAACATGACACTTCCACTCCGTGCCTGAGTCGGGTTGGGTTGTTTCATTCACCGGTCACATCACCATGGTCACGCCATACCATCCACATTTGGGGTAAATGCTACCAATCCATCACATAAGTGTCGCCGACATGTTCAAGAGAAGTCATCCAGAGAAGTCGCCTATGTCCCATCCACTACCATACATTATACTCCATTCCTTCATGATCGCCATCCTGAACCATATATCATCAGATCGTTTTCACCTCCATCAAAATCATTTGCTCCGTTCCGTGTCATTGATGTGGGATTCATTAAGGCCCTCCTTTGACGGATCGCTTCTTGTCGACACCAGCTCATTATCCAAGAAGTTGATCTAGGAACACCCCATTCAGTACTTTGAAGCTTGCATGCCTCAATGGCAAGTTTCTCACTTCCGGCAACAGGTATACATCAATGACCTTCGACCGAAAGATTTTGCGTGGTGTTCGACGCCAAGTCCTTTATTCACACCACGTGAATTGTACTGCAGTACCTTGAGGGTCATTATCATTATCAGTGATTCCTCTCGCGCTTGTTAACAGTTTACATCATTGACTGGTAATCAAGCGATGTCTTTCCATGTTCGACTTCAAAACATTTCTCACATGGATCGACTTGTACTTCGAGTGAATATCGAACGAGATTGAAGACCCCGGATCTAGTTTCATCCATCCGGGCTGCGAGATATATTCAGGAAAATAAAGACATTGAAATATACAGCATTGCAGCACAGATAATCATCCTACCAAAAGGATGATGGCTCTATCAGAATCATCAGTCTACCATCAGACGATTGTCTGTCCTATGTACATGAAAATGAATTTATAAAGCTGAGCATGGGAATGCTCGCCTCAGCTAGATCATGAAATCAGTATGAAGATAATGTATTGTATTGTATCTTATTACAGGTCTCCTCCCAGCATTGAAAGAACTTCGGATCCTCCTAATAAAGCATTTCACCCGATAAACGACCTCATACTTTAGGGGGCAACTATTATAGACATTTTTGTGCCTTACAGCTCTAAGCATGAAATGTCCATAAACCAAGGGCTCCTCAGTCCCTAAAAGTGTTGTTCTAACTCCTAAAGGAACAAGGTCAACAAATTACAACTTCTCTCAGAAGTTCTCCACCAGAAACTGCTCAGAATCAGTCAAATCAGGATCATTTCAGCTGCTCCACTAGCTAGCTGCGTTGCAAAGCACCCAAATACACTAGCTAAGTGCATTGCAACGCACCTAAATGCACTACCAGGGTGCGTTGAGCGGGAAATGACAAGTGGCAGAGTCATTCCACGAGGTGGAGAGACAATGGAGGCTTCCAGGATCTTCTCCAATGACACTTGCCTCACTGAATTCGACCAAGGATGAGTAAGAGGCTCTCAGTCTCCAAGTGGAAGCAAGAACTGACAGAGAGAAGACACTAGTCAAATCATAAGCTGACTCATACTCCTTGCATACATCTATATATGGATCCCTCATCCCAGAGATCCGGAGGCTGGAATATTGTACATTGCAAAGAATTGATGTTGGTTTTGAGATAGATATCAGAGTATTGGGTGATTTATGCTTTGTTGGAGGTGCAGAGGGGTTTCTCTGCTGGGAGGTTGATGCTGGATCAGGAATCATCGGTTGTAACTCCTCCTGGACCTTCTTGTTATATCAATAAAACTATTTGAGTTTCTCCTACATGCTTGTGTATCATTGATGTTTGTTGCATTTGTATGTTTAGCTTAAATCTGATCCTAAGCTTTTTATGAGTATGAACCCATGTCTTTGTATAGTTTCCTTCTTCTGTGATCTTGCAGGCACTTGGTGAAGCTAGGCAAGTAAGGGAGCTAGTAGCTGAAAGCTGTCAAAGAGGAGAGAGATTGGATCAAAGGACTAGCGCAAGATACAGGTTGGTTCATCCTATTTCTCTTTGTTCATAGTTCATAAAGAAGAATACAAAAGTAGTTTTCTCTGTTTGTTTCTAAGGTCACTGTCACACCTTAGTGGGATAGGGTCGTTCTGAATAGACACTTTTCCCGAAAACAAATCCCGTTTTTGTTTCCACTTTCTTCAGTATTCTCCTGGGTCTATGCACTAGAACTTTTGCACTGTTTTTCCCCCTCGGAGATCAGTGTATTGGTGGATTTCTTCTAGCTGAGGCTTGTTGTTTAACTATCCTCTCCGTTGCCATGCTTCTTCCTAGAACTTAGCTTTGTCACCTCCTATGATTTCCCAGAAGCTATGATTGCTTATTATATCCCTGTTGTCTATGGCTAGGTTCCATATTGTTGAACCTTTCTTGTCATTATGGATTCTCAACTTTCCTTCAAGAGACCTGGGCATGTCATACTTCCTTTCCCATAGTTTTTTCCAAAGGTCAACCCCTCCCTGTATCCATCTCCACCACAACTTTTCTCCCATTACCTGATTCAGTATGTAGGGGTCTCAGAGTCTAAGGCCTCCTTCTTTTAGGGGTTTTCTAAGCTAGCTCCATGA
The DNA here is from genome assembly GCA_031772625.1 of Pinus tabuliformis. NCBI lineage: Eukaryota > Viridiplantae > Streptophyta > Pinopsida > Pinales > Pinaceae > Pinus > Pinus tabuliformis. The sequence goes on along the minus strand of CM062819.1, from coordinate 1,394,411,812 downwards.
TAGAAGCACCCATTTTTTTCCGTTCTGGGTCCTTGCCATAAAAACTTTTTGAAAATGTCTACCAGTTTTTGGCATATTGTTTTGGGAGTTGCTTGACTGGTTAGTTGGTATATCAGAATACATTGTAACACTGACTTTAGTAGTGTTACATGACTTGGCATGTTCAAAGTTATGAATGTCCAGTTCTGCATCTTTCTTTGGATTTTTCCCAACAGGGGTTTCCAATTAGCCACTCTGCTCTGTTGATCATTTAGCTGAATGCCTAAGTATTTCGTAGGGAAATTTCCTATTCTAAATCCCATAATTCTTGCTAGGAAGGCTTGAGAGGGTGCTGAAGTGTTAAAGAAGAATCAACTTATCTTTGTTTATCTCCATCCCTAAGGCACTAGTGTAAGTTTGTGAGGATTTCCATGATTTTCCTAGATTCCTTGAGCGATGCCTGTCCATACATCATTACATCATCTACAAATTGTTGGTGGGTTAATGGAAGGCCATTCCCCCATAGTCTGAGGCTAGTATATTGTTCACTGCAGACTTCTGAATTTATATATCTTCTGAGGCCTTCCACTGCCAAGATAAACAAGAAGGGAGAGAGCGAGTCGCCTTGCCTGAGCCCTCTGGTTACGTTGAATGCCTCTGTGGGGGATCCGTTGAGAATAATTGACAGAACTAGGGTGGTTACCATTGAAAATATCCAGCTTATCCATCTTTCATCAAAGCCACATGCCTTCAGTATTCGTTGTAGATACTCCCAATTCAGTCAATCATAGGCTTTAGCCAAATCTAATTTAACCAGCATTCCTTTGGATTTTGCTTTTTTTAATGAGTGAATTGCCTCTTGTGCCACCACTATGCCATCTGTTATTTGTCTTCCTTTAACAAACCTATTTTTTCTTGAGATATCAACCCAGGTCATATGGGTTTTAAACGGTTGACCATAATTGTAGCCAATAATTTGTATATGACATTACATAGTGATATTGCTCTGAACCCTTGTGGTTCTTCCGAGTGCTATGTCTTTGAGATCAGGGCTAGAAATGTGGAATTCAGGGCCGGGTACATTCTTTTGGTACACTTGGACTCTTCCACTAATTTCACTATGTCTTCACCTAGGAAGGACCAAGTCACTTGGAAGAATTCGATAGTGAATCCGTCTGGCCTCGGTGCTTTGTTTCTCACCATATTCCTAATTACCTCTTCCACCTCTATTTTAGATATTTCTCTTAATAGAGCCATGTTCTAGTCTCTTCTCACCAGATTGGGGATATGCTGTGTGATTTTATTAATATTATCCTCCCTTCTAATGTTTGGTTCTGTCATGAGCCCTTTGAAGTGTTGTACTAACAGATTCTACATTTCTTCCTTTTGGGTGAGTTGATTGCCTTGTTGATCCATTAAGGAGAAGATTCGGTTATGCTACCTGTGTTGTATCATTGCTTTGTAGAAGAAACTTGTGTTTCTTTCTCCTTCTTTTAACCATTGGATTCTTAATTTTTGTTTCCATAGGATTTCTTCTTGTTATCTTCTTTCTTCCAGTTTGTTAATTAGCAACCCTTCCTCTTCTGCAAGCCCTTCACTTCTACCCTCATTGATTATTTGATGTTGTAATTTCTTCATCTTTATTTGGATGATCTCCTATTCCTTTTGTATGTTACCGAATTCTTCCTTGTTTCATTTATTTATTTTACCTTTTATATCTTTTAGTTTAAGTTGAAAGGTATGCTTCTGGTTTCTCCCTCCTATCTCAATCTCATTCCCTTTCCACCATTCCTTCATTTTTCCTATTAGGTTCGGTTCTCTTAGCCAAAATGCCTCAAAACTAAAGGGTCTGTTTTGGTTTCCTTGATTCATTTCTACTTCTTGTTTAATAGGCCAGTGGTCTAACCCTAGACATGGAAGAATTGATGCTTCATAGAATATGTCTTTTCCATTGAAGTGTTCTGTTGCCAAGAATTTTTCCATTTATAGTTGGGATGTCTAACAATTTTAGTTCTTCATGAAGATCATTGAATCTCTCCACTTCTGACTCTTCTCTTTGCAATCCTCCTCTTTTCTCCTCTATTGATGTTGTTGAATTGAATTCCCCTGCTATCAGCCAAAGTTTTTCATCGCGGAGCTTACGAAGCTTCTGTATTTGTTGGAGGAAATTTCCTTTTTCCACTGGAATATGAGGGCCATATACTACAGAGACTAAGAACCATTCTCTGTTTCCAATTAGACGGAACCGCCCCGTGAGGATTCTTTTCATACCCACCCAATAGTCCATTGTGATCTTTGTTGGGTTCCACAATATTGCTATACCTCCCGCACTACCTTTCACATCTATGGTCATGCATTCATACCTTGGTTTTATTTTTCTTAGTATGTCCTCCATTCTCCCTCCTGTAATTTTTGTTTCTTGTAGCAGCATAAGTTGAGGTTTTTCTTTTCTTAGTCTCTCAGTTAAGTGTCTCTGCTTGCCTCTACTGTTGAGGCCTCTTATATTCCAGGATGTAATTATCATTGGGTTACTTTGTTTATTTGTTGGAATACTGCCGATAGCGGTACCACCCTCCCTGTATTCACCAACATTTCTCCCATAATCTGTATAGATTCTTGTAGGTTTCTTCGGCCTCTTTTCTTTCCACCTTTTATTTTATTTGAATAGTCTTGGGAGTTGTCCTAGTGCATCCCCAGTTGTTCTACCATCTCCACCTGCTCCTACCCCTGTTTAGCTTGATAATGCTGGAATGTTTCTCTGTATAGTCTTTTTTGGTCTTTTGGAATGAATCTCTCATCTAGGTGTCTCCATTCATTCAACAATCTCCTCAGCACCTCTTCTTCCATGCTTAGTTATTCTCTCCTACTTGTATCTATTTCCATTGTAGTGTTATCCATCTTCTCTTTGTCTCCCTTTTCCTCCTTCTTTGTCGGCTCGCTTTGGGCTTTCCTCTTAGGTTTTAGCTTGCCTTGACTCGAGCTGCTTTCCTTTCCTTTTTCCCCCTAATAGTCCATTATTTGGACCTCATTATCTTCTTCTTCTTCTCCTTGTAACACATCAAAGCTACTTGTTCTGCTTGGCTAAGCTTGCTGTTCTTTTTTCCCCCTGCTGGTGTTCTCTCTTACTTGTCTTCTCTTACTTTTCACTTCTTGAAACCCTTCCTTATCTTCTTGATTTTTTCTCTGTTGTTTATTCATGTTCTCTCCCTCTTCTATATTCAGTGGGCACTCCTTAAATAAGTGGTTGTACTCATGACATCTTCTACATTTGAATGGGATGTGTTCGTAGTCTAAGTTTTGCTTCCATACCTCTTCATGATACTCTAGTTCCACTGTGTCTAGGATGGGTTCAGCTATGTTCATGTATACACATATTCTCGTATATGAAGTATATCTTCATTTTTTTGTCGTTTCTGCTATTTTGATAAATTTGCCTATCGTATTTCCTATGCCCTCTAGTATCTCTGGGTCCCAGAAGTCCATTGGGAGGCCAAATAACCTAACCCACACTAAGGCTGCCAGAAATTTTTCCTTGTTTTGGTCATATCATTCTTCCCAGTATCTCATAAACAATCCAGCGTTATAATGAAAGTAAGGACCATTTTCAAATACTTTTTCTTTGTCTTGTAGGTTCGAGCATATTACAGTGAAGAAGCCTCTAACTCCCAACTTGAGCTCGATATGGCCTCGGGGTTGACATTTTTGTTGAATCCATTTGGTGAGGTCCTTTTCTGTCAGCCATACTCTGATGAACTTGCATATTAGTGCATGGTCTTTCATGTAACTTCTGTATCACTCCAGTTTGTTCATTGATATGATGAAACTCGGTTTCTCCGTCGCACATGGTAAACATCTACCTCTGCTGCCTACCTGTCATTTTGCTCCGAGGACTGGTCCTGACATTTTGTTTGTATCTCCCGCTTGTTTCTGGTTAATTGTGTTCTAGCATGATTCCCCTGTCGTCACGTCTCGATAGGAAGGGATCTCTCCCCCCCTTCCTCCTCTATCATTCCGATCTAGTTCCTGGCCTCCTAGGTTTGCAGCTTTTCAGAAGTCTGTAGGTTTTTTGGGGACGTGGTGTTGTTTAGCTCATGGTTGCCTCGTCATTAGGGTTGCAGAGCTCCTAACTCCAAAAACTTCTTATATTTGGTGGTTTATATTAGCACTAATAAAAATTGTTTGGCATCGATTACACTCATTAATAAATGCAAAAGAATGCTTGAAAAAAAATCTATTTGTAAATAGGATATCATTATGTTGATAATAAACCCACCTGAACCCCAAAGGTACTTGATTTCATATATCTCGGTTGCAATTATAGGGAGAGTATTTTTGTAAAAATTAATGATCAAAGGAGGGGGGGCAGGGGCCCATAACTAACCAAACCCATTAACAACCTTAACTTTTCCTACCTATGCCTCTTTATCTGGTGCTAGAGCAACTGTTGGGTCAACCTAGGCTATTGGTATCTCTGCTATTTCTTATGGTTGTTATGGGTTTGGAGCTTGACTGGTGGTGGAATTGGATTTTCATATATGGGATACGATGCTTGGGTTTATGGCTTAGATGGATAATTTTGGTAGTATAGTAGCTAGTGGTTTTACTGCATCTGCTTCTTCTAGGACTAGCTTTGAATGGCTCCTGATTTTGAGGATTCACAAACACAAGGTAGAACTTCATTCACAACAAAACATAGGGTAGAGAACAAAACTTCATTCACAGGAACCATATACAGTTTCATCATGTAGTATATAATAAAATAAAATTAGACATAAGAGAAAATTATAGCGAAGTGAAATGTGTTCACAAGAATAATACAAAGCAATACATATTTAATATATATTTTAGTATGGGGGATTTACGCAGTGCATTATATTAGATATCATTTTTGGGATTCAACTGCGTTAAGTAAGTCATTCAAACGTATGACCATTTCCATGAGAGGTAGTCGTAACTGACTAATTTCTCATGATTTTTGAATAGTTCACTTAGCACTCATTGCATCGGGTGATGATCACAGGGCTGAAGAAGTGGGATTGAAACTAGTGAAATGTGGAGAACGAATCACATAGCATCAATCATCACTTCCGGGGCTTGCACCCGGTAACCAGGACTTCCCAGGAGGTCACCCATCCCAGAACTCCTCTGGCTCAAGCGCGCTTAACTGTGGAGTTTTTCCCCACAATCAAGCCCACTTAGCTTGCTACCCCATTTTCAAAACCTTAGCAAGTATTGTGCCTCATGAACCATTCAAGTAGAGATCCCTTGACTCTTTTTGAATTTAAGTATGGGGGACTTACGCAGTGCATTATATTAGATATCATTTTTGGGATTCAACTGCGTTAAGTAAGTCATTCAAACGTATGACCATTTCCATGAGAGGTAGTCGTAACTGACTAATTTCTCATGATTTTTGAATAGTTCACTTAGCACTCATTGCATCGAGTGATGCTCACAGGGGTGAAGAAGTGGGATTGAAACTAGTGAAATGTGGAGAACGAATCACATAGCATCAATCATCACTTCCGGGGCTTGCACCCGGTAACCAGGACTTCCCAGGAGGTCACCCATCCCAGAACTCCTCTGGCTCAAGCGCGCTTAACTGTGGAGTTTTTCCCCACAATCAAGCCCACTTAGCTTGCTACCCCATTTGCAAAACCTTAGCAAGTATTGTGCCTCATGAACCATTCAAGTAGAGATCCGAATGACTTACTTAACGCAGTTGAATCCCAAAAATGATATCTAATATAATGCACTGCGTAAATCCCCCATACTTAAATTCAAAAAGAGTCAAGGGATCTCTACTTGAATGGTTCATGAGGCACAATACTTGCTAAGGTTTTGCAAATGGGGTAGCAAGCTAAGTGGGCTTGATTGTGGGGAAAAACTCCACAGTTAAGCGCGCTTGAGCCAGAGGAGTTTTGGGATGGGTGACCTCCTGGGAAGTCCTGGTTACCGGGTGCAAGCCCCGGAAGTGATGATTGATGCTATGTGATTCGTTCTCCACATTTCACTAGTTTCAATCCCACTTCTTCACCCCTGTGAGCATCACCCGATGCAATGAGTGCTAAGTGAACTATTCAAAAATCATGAGAAATTAGCCAGTTACGACTACCTCTCATGGAAATGGTCATACGTTTGAATGACTTACTTAACGCAGTTGAATCCCAAAAATGATATCTAATATAATGCACTGCGTAAATCCCCCATACTTAAATTCAAAAAGAGTCAAGGGATCTCTACTTGAATGGTTCATGAGGCACAATACTTGCTAAGGTTTTGCAAATGGGGTAGCAAGCTAAGTGGGCTTGATTGTGGGGAAAAACTCCACAGTTAAGCGCGCTTGAGCCAGAGGAGTTCTGGGATGGGTGACCTCCTAGGAAGTCCTGGTTACCGGGTGCAAGCCCCGGAAGTGATGATTGATGCTATGTGATTCGTTCTCCACATTTCACTAGTTTCAATCCCACTTCTTCACCCCTGTGAGCATCACCCGATGCAATGAGTGCTAAGTGAACTATTCAAAAATCATGAGAAATTAGTCAGTTACGACTACCTCTCATGGAAATGGTCATACGTTTGAATGACTTACTTAACGCAGTTGAATCCCAAAAATGATATTTAATATATATTATTAAATATAAATGTATGATTTGATATGTTTTTATGTGTTTACTTGTGTCAAGTCGCCTTGAACAAATGTCAGTGTCATATTACTATGTTTCAATCAGCTAAATAAATAAATGGCATATGTCTCCAGAACCCTGCACTTCGTGCCCAGGTGTATTGGCCCTCCCTGAAAGATGAATTTGTCCACTACAATTGCACAGAAAACTCTGTGGCACATCGATTGGTGTACCTGCCCTTGTAGGATCAGCATCTAGCTCTACCTTCACTCTTGCCATTTATGGTTAAGTGCTGGATATGCTACTAGCATAGGGTATGTCTCTTCATGATCTAGAATAAGCTTCGTTCTTATATCCTTTGGTGTGTAGCACAAGGTCGTTCCTTATTGACATCTATCTACCCCGATTTGACAAGTAATTCTAGATGCTTCACCACACGAACAATTTCACCTGCCAGGAAATAGACAATTTCTACCCCGAATGACCCACCTGTTACAAATATGTCGCTTATCTCATTGAAGGTGTTATCACCAAAAAATTATCACCTAGACATTTCTAACTAGGCAGATCAAAATACACCACGTAGGATTAATTTTACCATAGTAAAATCACTTTCACCATGGGAAATAATTTAGTAAACCATTTTCTTAAATTATTTCTGATTAAAATTAAAAAACCACATGAGAATAATTGAATAAATCATTATTTTTTTTCTAGGAATAATTATTAAATCATTATTTGATAATTATTCCTTATCACATTTGACTTCATTGCTTAGGAATAATTAAAAAATCACTATCTATTTATTATTCCTTAATTCTATTATTGGAATAATTGTTAAATCACTATTTAATAATTATTTCAATTTCACACCATTCTTAATCATCGCAAAATAATTAATAAATCATTTTATTTGTTAATTATTTCTAAATAAAGATATTTGACTATTTCGAATATCTTTTTCCACCGATTAGATCTTGATTTGCACAATATTAATTTATTATTCTCCATTTTCGAGATCAACCCAATACTTTGTTATAAATAAGAGGGTTTTCCATTCATTCTTCACCATGATCATTATCATTGTCACCATTATCGTAGCTTTTTATTTGAACTCCCACTTGAGTTCTCCCCATTGTTTTGGGTTTTTTACACATTGAGAGAAAGAATCGATTACTGAAGCATCAAGGAAATCAAAGGACCCATCCCATAGAGGGGTATTTGCAACCCCTTTTGTGGATCTCCTTCACCAGGTGTTATCAATAAAGATTTAGTATTCACTTTAAAAGTCTTTCCATTTGGGTTATTACATTGGATATATATTTTTGTTTGTTGTTTTGGATCACATCTATTATTTTTTATGTAGTTTTTTTCTAGTTTTATTGCATATGTGAAGCGTAAACAACCGCAAATTTTTGTTAGGGTCACATGTTACCTAGTGACTTAAGTGAAGTGTTTATGGTACACCTTCCAAGAAATTTCACACTAACAAATGGCGACTCCGCTAGTGTAATAATTTAGTTCTTGGGTGACTAAAGTTTCAATAAATTTCAGTGTTTTCTACAGCCATTTGTAGCCTCTCAATTTCTATTTATAGGTTTCCTTCCTTTTTGTCAAATTTTCTGATTAAGGTGATTTTCTAGTTCTTTCCATAGGTCGTAGGTACCAGTCGAGGAGTAGACGACAAAATATGTGCAAGATATGACGATTGAGAGTCCCGGGAGAAAAGCACACTTTTCAACCCCAAATTTGTGTTCCATAGCACACATTTTGGCCCAAAAATTGTGTTTTTCCACTATTCTTGGTTAGTACCTATGTTTTGAAATTTTTTGAGAGTTTTTCAGAATTTTTTCAAATTTTCCAAGAGTGTTGTGTTTAGGCTGGGGATGGTTTCTTATTTCTATTTCAGTCTCCCCTAGGCCTAGATTCTCTTATTTTTTCTCTTTGAGGAAGGAAAAATCCCCATAGGGTTTAGAGTACACCTCCACTTTGTTAGGAAGAGATTGGCTGGGTGACGAGTCTAGGGTTTTAACATTTTCAGCCACTAATTTTCAGAGTCTAATCCATTACTTTACAACACTTTTGGATAGATTTATTTCACCTTTTCTCTCTTTAGAGTTTGGGTTTCGCCTTTCCCCCCTTAAGATCCTATTGAGCATCTTAGGTTTTGGAGATTCATTCCTATCCTTTATAGTATTTGTCACCTCTAATTTTAGTTGTGTGTCTGCACTATTTACAGCAGATTAGTGCCTCTAGATCTCAACCCCTTTGAAATTAGGTATTTTAGGCATTTTATGTGTCTTTTAGTAGCTTGTTTTCCCTCTCTTGATTAACTACTTGATAACCTTTTTGGGTGGGTTTTTGTGTGCTTGATTGGCTGTTTATTTTTTAGCACTTTATTTTTAGTAACACATGGCATCATAAAACATGCTCAATTAACTCATCCAATTGACACATTATTTTCACACACTCACACCCTAAACGAACGTGAGGTTGGTTAACACCGCCAAGCCAAGAATTAAAACACTACACCTTAATAATTCAACATACATAGATTTAGCCCACTTGGGAACCTGGGCCAAACAATATTTGTAGTTTAGGTGTACGATCGGTGAGACAGGCTTCCAATAACACGCATAAATTGCTTACATTGAGACATAGAAGTTGACCTATTAGGGAGCTTAAAATCCTTGACCATCCCACGGTCCAAATTTGGAGTGCATTAGAAACCCAATTTAGAGGAGTTAGACTAGGTCCTCGTGCGAGAATTTCTCCTCGGGGCTACCCAACCCATGGAAAGGAATCCCGTGCATTGTTTGATCACCAAGAACCTCAAGACTCGACCACCCCCATGGAACGAAGGTAACCGTAGTGACCAATCTGAGGAAAACACCCTATAAGACTGGCTATGGTAAGCAATTGGTTCTCTACCCTACCTTTATCTAGACAACCCTGTTTGCGGGGATGAGATTTCATCAAGTAAGAAGTCCTTTGGAAGTCCATCTAAACTAGTAGATTTAAGATTGTTTGAGGATTTATATCACCTATAGGCTAGAGAAATTTTTCTTTGATAAGACATGCTTTCTTGTACTAGATTAACATCATTAATATAGTTAGTTTACACTTGGCACCAATGCACTAGGTGTTTTCTTGTTGTCTTTTTTTTTTATCTTTTACTCCTATCATCACCTGTTGGTCCTTATATTCATTATTGTGTTGACATCATTACACCTCCTCGGTGTTTGTTGTAGAGAATCAGAGGCATTCACCCTCAGCTTCCGTTAGGACATATTACTCATCCCCGTTGAGTTAGAGTACATCCTCCCCATTCTCCATCAAGTCATCATTTTGATTCTGGTTCTACTAATTCTTCTAGTTCTTCCTTTCATTCTGCATCATCTCAACCCCGTACCATTACTATGTCACGCACCAATGTGGGTGTGATAAACCAAGGTGGTAACCCCGGTACTAACTAGAGTAACCCACAAGTGGAACCCCTATCAGTATAGTCACTCCTACTCCATTTCTTCCTTTTATGGTTGGTTTGAATCTCCCTGATTTCAGCCATCTCATCAATGATCCTCTTCTCCATGATCCCAATTGGCCAACTATGCCTACTAAACTCCCTTCCGACATCCCTAAGTTCGAAGGTAATCTTGGAGAAGATCCCACAAATCATGTTCGCTCATTCCATATGTGGTGTTCATCCAATTCTATCACTAAAGACTCCATCTGTCTTCATCTATTCCAACACACTCTTACTGGAGTTGCTGCTAAGTGGTATGTCAATCAACCTAGAGCCCCTAAATTCACTTTTGTAACTCTTGCTAAATATTTTCTTGCCGATTTCCTATTACCTCTTCGTTATGACACTGGTACCAAACTATTGACTTCTTTTCATCAAACTTCTACCACTCGCCTATCCGACCATGTTCAATATTGGCATAGAAGAAGGAGCATCTGTAGAGCTCCTAAATTTGAAGCATGCATTTATATGGATTGGTTCCTTATATTTCTTTTGGCCCCCATTGCTAAATATGTATCTTCACACTTCCCCCAGTCTGGTGAAGATGTGCTCCAAGTAGCCTGAAATTTGATCTGATTTATGCCCAATCAAGTTATGTTTATATCGTCATCCCCGATTTGCCTCGACCTGGTGCTGCTAATGCACTAGGGGAATCTCATGTCGTTTATGGTATCATTGGAACCATTTCACACCTTCAAATTCAACCATATGCTCCACCTCCAATGAGTTATGATCAACCCCTAGGAGGGACCAATTCCTCTTACACCTATCCCTCCCCTAATATTTTACATGACAAATTTTATCTAGGTGCCAACACATCATATGCATATCCCCATCTACATCAATAGATGTCAGGACTAGTTTTTGCTCCACCCGTTTATCCCAATGTTTCACTATCTCCTTACTATCCATATGTAACGCTCAGTGCTCTAGCCCCTCCGACACCAGCGCCCCTACCCCCCATGATTGCTCCACCTCTGCCACAGTAGCATCCTCCTCCATAAGGTCGAGTGTATTCTTATTAGAGCACATCCAATCCCCCTAAACCCAAGAAGAGGAACAAGGGGAAAGGTAACCAGAATCAACAATCTCAAGGTAATCAAGGTAGCCAGGGTCCACCACCTAATGCACCTCAGGGAAACCAGCCTAATCCCGCAACCCAACAATAGGGCGAACAACCCAAGAAAAACAAGGGTCTTCGTACGAACAACCCTTTTTCCTGTTGCGACATATATGGCCATTATACTCATGAGTGTCCCCTTTTACCTCATATATGTCAAGTATGGGAAGCTCAAGAAACTTCTTCTAGAGGACTGCAACGCATAGCGCCTCCTCCTCCTCCTGCTTCATCTCAACCAAATGTTCTTACCAATCCTTTTCCTCACTAAGGATATCTTGTTTCTCAACCTAGACAAGGTCAAACAACTCCCTCAACTCCACCATCTGATCACCATGATTATCAGATTCTTATGATGAATTCTGATGAGGGAAACACTGCACAAGTCAATCTCCAAAATCAATCACACCAATATGACAAGTCCCCCACTAAGTCAACAAATGAGTCCCAATCTCAAGTTTCCACTGAGCCTCTGTCATCATCCAATGGTTTCTTACAGAGCCCTCTACCTAAGGTATAGGTTATTCCCAAGACCCCTAAAGGTCCATTACGTCAAAACATTGCTTCTGCTAAAGCCACCCATACTTATAACATAGTAAATGATTTGGTGAATTCTCCTGTTGCCATGCCAATGCTGGAAGTCCTACAGACGTGCCCATCCCAATAGAAAGTTCTACTCTCTGCTTTGGATGCTATGGATTCCAATGATTATCGTATGATTGCATTTGATATTGACAATTCGGGACATACTCCCCTACCTTCATCCATTGCATTCCAAATCCCAGCCTCCATAAGAAACACCATTGTTCAGCATGTATCATAGATGAAGGCACCTTTACACAATGTGATGGATTCTAGTGTTTGGAAGCAACCTGGTTCACCTGACCTGTCCCCCTCCACCATCACTCTTCATGCTTGGGACGGTAATCCCTCACAACCCCTTAGATTATATCACAACTGTCCTATCACTGTTTTCAGAAAGACTGTCTCTATTAACATCGAAGTCATTGATTCCCCATTAGATTACAACATCCTTTTGGCTCGTGGTTATACCTACAGGCTATGCTATGCCAGCTATCACATCTATGGTTCACCAAAAGATGTGATTTCCCCATAATGGAAAGATCGTCACCATTGATCAACTGATGTACTATGATTAGAAATATCAAACTTCACCTCAATCCAATATCTCATTAGTGACTAACAATCATATTTTCTTGTCTGTCACCAATGTCTCTCCTGGAGTCTACAAATATTCCACCTTGCTTGGTGCTTATTACAGTCCACCACCTACTCCTTTTGAGCTTGGCTCATCCATTGTTTGCATGCTACAACCATCATTGGCCACCCACAAGCGGTCTAATATGCTTTCACCACAGCCAGTACCTCCACAACTTGTTGTTTCTAACTCAACCTAGCATTTTGGTACTACTCCTCAAGTACCATTTCCTTTTGTTGGTATATCTCCTAATCCCTTTCAACCCGGAACCATTCCCCCAGGTCTTAACCATCTCGAAGTAGTTCCACCAAGTCATTACCCTTTTGGTCAGATACCATTCTTATTTCCACCCCTTGGAGTTTATTCTACACCTTTCATGGCTACGTTGAGTTTACCTAACATTACCTTGGGGATCCTAGTATGGTACATTGATCCTCCTGCAAACACTCCCCACAATCAACTCAAACCTTACACTACTTTCACCCTGGTTCAACCCGTTGTTCGTATCCCTTCCTTTGCTTCAGTTCCACATCAACCTCAACAGGAACCTACTCCTGTTTCAAAAGCATCTGGTGAGGGGGGAAAATCCCAGAAAAAGGGAACCAAAGAAAAGGCATCCAATCAACTCCAATTCCTCCTAAGCCACAAAATCCTACTCCTCCATGTGCTTTGTGTGATGTTGTTGGTCATGCCACCAATAATTGTCCTAAACTCCCTCATATCAAGAATGTGGTCTCTAATACCTTTCCTGATTCTAACATTCCTGAGGTCCATGTCACCTTACCCGAGTCAACTAAGAAGAACATATCATTACACACGAATCACCCCTGTGCTTTGTGTGATAATTATGGCCATTATTCTCATGATTTTCCCTGTCTCGAAGAATTTTGCGATACACTTAGGTGCTTTGCGAATTAGAGGTCGCTCATAGTGATTCCATCTCTCCAAAATCGGTGGGTTTTGGTCCCACTCCTATGCCAGAGTAGGAGGTCTCTCAACCAACCATTGTGATCCCTCCTCCTGATGTTGAGATGAAAAATAATGCCACTCCTATTCTCTACCTATTATCACCCATGGGATCGATATATTGGGAATCCCTTGAATTCTCTTATTGTGATTCTATTGAACCTTCTTCAACGAACACTTTGGTCTCAACATTAGTATATGTCACATCTACTAGTCACCTGTCTCCCAGCCTTGAAGATGCATATGTGAAGCTTGTCTCTCATGAATATGCCTTAGGTAGCTCCTCATCATCACATGATATCTCTTCCTCTAGTCATCCTATCTTCCATTATGACGAGGAAATCATGGAAGCCATGACCACCCCTGATTATCCTTGGGATGATATGCACCATTGTACATACTTCCTTCCGCAAAAAACCCATGATCAATATGTTGTGGAGTCCAAAGACTTCATCCATGGTGAGGTCAATTGGTTCAACCACCCCTTACTTCGAACCCAAGAATTTCAACCACGTCCACCTTGTGACCATTATATTGCCACCCAATGTTTGGGTAAGGGGGCATCCATTTCAGAGAGTCTAGGAGAAGTAATTCTCCCCAACCATCCTAGTGCATTTGGTAGTGTTGGCTTTAGTACCATTATTCTTCCCCATTTAGAAGAAACTCTAAAGTCTCATATCACTTTAGATCACTCTAGGGATGATCCCCTTAATCATTCCTCCATATGACATCCACAACCTAGTCCCTTAAACATTGTTGTTGTTTAACCACCACGTTGTTTAGGTGAGCATCAATTCATTATATCCGAAGCCACTTTTTGGCATAGTGACACCATGTATGTGAAACCATAATTTCAGTCTATTTGATTCATATATGTGGTACCAGGCAAGATTGGTAATCCACCATTTCCTTTCTCATACTTCACCCATCATACATTCTTCCCATAAGAAGACATCCCTGACTTAAGAAAATGGAGAACCACATCATCAAAATGTCTTTACAGTCCATTATTCTAGATACATTTGGCATGTCCATAGCATGTTGCATCCATCCATACAAAACTAGCAGGGCACCTATGCCCCTTCACAATGGAGGATCTCGTGCCAATCGGGCCGAATTATTGAATCCATTTTTTGAGCACTTGAAACACAATCACACTCGACACAAACTCCTCTAGCCGGGAGCACCATTCCAACTCGATCAGTCTCCTCCATCATCATATGATGGGGGTAAGTATCTCTTTCTTGTTGAATGATAGCCCCTGGACACCTTCTCATGTGATTAACATAAGTCTCGGCCTAGACCCCAACGATCTAGGTATGGTCGATTATCTTTTCGTTTCTTGGATAGCTTGTCCTACCGGTCTCTCTGGCGAGCCATATACCCATCGCATATTGTAGATGCTTGATACCTTGCATTCAAAGATTATGAAGGGACCATCCTTATAAAAAAAAAAATTGACAAATACTAAAAATACAACCATAATAATAACATTGGGAACTCAAAAATCATTAAGAAATATATAAAACTTTCTTGAAATTCTCTTTATTGAACATATCATCTAATTTACATGTTGTTAACTAAAACCATAATGAAGTCATACAAAATAATACTATAACAACATAGACCATTCACCAGGAGACGAGATTCAAACTTGACTTGCCGCTATTTTCCTTCCTTTGTTGTCGATCACCTCCAAGTGTGAATGTCGATGTGCTTAATCTGAATGCAATGACCCACCGATTGACCTCCCAACCTACTACTTGGGTGCTCTCCTTCCCCGCGGACCCCCGAGCTGCAATGGGGTTGTACAATGGAGGAATGTATTAGCTGGTAGATGAGAGCACACCTTGGCACAAGAGTCACCTCTCTAAAGTTCTCTACCTCACCAAACTCACTATAGCTCATAGTCACTACTCTGACATAGTCTCATCCATCCGGGTAATCAAAAGTCCTTTCTCCCATGGCTTGCCCCTTCTTTTATAAGAGTCCTCATAGGTGACACTTGGCATTTCATGCATAATTGATTATTTTTTTATAATTCAATTGTTTTATTATTCACCCACCCATGTGTCACTCTCTCATCAAGGATCTCCAAAATTATTTACTTAAATTTTAATTTAAAAATAATATTTTTCCTCACCTCAAGAAGATTCATATTTCTTCTCCTAGTTGTCTCTTGATCCCCCTTTTTTACTCCTTAATTTGTGTTCATTACTAAATCAATTGATGAGTCAAGATTTGATCCTCTATCTATTCCCTAATTTAACTCAAGTTATCTCTTAGATGGATATTCTTATGTTGGTTGTTGCCACATGGAGGTTCTATATATTTCTCTAAAATTTAATTTATTAATCTTATTTTAATTCACCATCCCCTTCTGTTAATTAGGTTTAACTATTTTAGGATTAATATTTATCATTACATTTATGTCCCTCATTCCCCTTTTTACCTGATTAAACTGCATTATCTACCTGATATTTTCCAACATGGGAAGGGTAGATTTTTTAAGGTAAAATATTTTACTTCTTTCTATGATCCTCTTAACCCAAGTTTTATTCTTGATTTAATTACCTCGGTTTCTAACATCATTTACCCTTGATATGAATTTACCTAGTTTTCATTTCTTGATTATATTTATTAATTTATTTATTTTTAATAATTCCAAGGTTGCCAAGTTTGGTCGTGCCCTTCAAGAACTTCCCTTGAAGTTCCAAGGGTGCCACGCCTAACAGTTTATTTGTGATGCCAAGGGTTCCTATTTGGTCATGCCCTTCAAGAACTTCCCTTGAAGTTCCAAGGGTGCCACGCCACTTGCCCTTCAAGCATTCAATGATTACGAGGGGAAATTATAGGTGCAACAACAGAGACCCTATCATCTCTTATGTTGTCTACTATAGTGAGACTAATGGTGTCGGGGATTAAGGAATCCACCTTGATACGCGCCCCCTGGTAAAATCCTCATGAGCGACCCAACTTTGGGTCCTACCCTCATGACATCGTGATCTTCAAGGCAAAGGTGGTTCAACCTTTCCAACCCAAGTCATGGCGGGAGTGCTAATGGGTGAGATCAGGGACACTGTCCCACCCCTCCCATGCAGCTCCATCCAATTGTACAACCCCATCACCCATATGTGAGTCATTCAGCCAAGTAACTAATCTATGCCTGCAACCACTAACATATCATCAGAAAACATATATAGCAGGTTTCAAAATTGACTTAGAATTTTAAATATAAAATAATATAAATTTTCATCAAACCAGGTATCGTCAACTCATCATATGCGAGTGCCTCTGGTGGTTTCCCACACATGCCGATAATCACTCTTCACATTTCTTTGATCCATTTTCCTCCTGATTTTTCTCCATTGAATGGTGCAAAATTAATAGTGTATATTTAAGGAGGAAGTTATAGTCAATTATTTTAGTGAAAGAGAATCCTCATTCAAAATTAAACATTTCCAGAGAGAGCCAAGCAGGCTGAGAAGGGCTCCCATGGCAACTGATTATTGAAGTTAAGGTAGAAATTAAGAACCTCTAGTGGAATTTGAAGATTGGTATGTGTTTATCTTGGACAGTCTTGTTATGATAGAGATGTCGGCAAATTAAATACTTTGCCACACGATATCATCCTTATGTGGTAAATTGACATAAGAATATGGCTATGTAGTAAGAAATTGCGGACATTTAGTAATACTTGGTTCATGAGTGCATGAATTATTAGATAAATAAGCGAGTAAAATTTGGTTTGTTATGTCTATTATGTTTGAACTGAGGACTTCCATTTATAAATGTCGTAGATGTAGACCCAAATTTTAATACAACTAAATTTATTTCTTAGAAGGGTTTTGGTGAGGCCAGCTAAATTGTAAGAGTTTCGACTTAAACAAGATTCCTCACAATCGAGTTTGAGGATTTATGTACCTGGTGCAAATCTATATATCTATATTATATATGCATTATACAAAGGATGTGGCTTAATGTAAAATAAATCAAATACTTATTTAAGGAAGCTTCATTCATTGTAATATAGCCTCTGTAAAAAGGTAGTCTCCATTGTATATTTGTCACTTTAGTAACATAGAATAGATTTTAATTAACATAGAATAGATTTTAAAAAAATAATAAAAAAATTGACGGAGTTTAATTTATTTTGTTAAAAAATTATGTTATATATAAATGGTCATTTTATATATGAAAATGGTACCCAATAATTAATGTTTTGAAAACATAATAGTTATATGTAAGAACAAGTGAGAAATAAAATAAAGGTGGAAAGAATAATTTTTAATGGGATATGATGTAAAGTCCCATTGAAATATTTATATTCTTTAAATAGAGAAAGGTATAACAAAAATGGGTTAAAAGCTGGATAAAAGTAATAAAGTTCATTCTCAGTAAAAGCAAGAGTCACCATTAAAGCAAAAGTAAGAACTAGGTAAATATAATAAAGTTCATTATGGGTAAAAGTAAGCATCATCATTAAATTCGGAGAAACATCATTATGAGGACGCTTCTTCCTGTACCATTGTAGACTAGAAATTCTACTCTACTCAACCGTTTTTCTTTTCTTCTCGCTCTAAAAGCTACTTTTCTTATATATGATATATGAGAGCCTATTATGAGATAGATGATGTGGAAGACACTTATGGATATAGGTGCACATTTATGCATTATATAGAAGATATTTAAATATGATATATGTTTACATGTGAATATATGTTTATAATTAAGTATGATATGGGAAATATTTATATATATGGATATATGTCCATATTTATATGTAATATGGAAGGTAATTATATATGGATATATGTGTATCTTTATATATATTTATATATATAATTCTACAAATTACACCATTATAAAGATCCATTTTTTTATTGAGGTAATGTGTATATATGTAATTATATTTGCAACGGTTTACAAATTGGTATCAAAATCACCTGTCATATTAAGGTGAAATGTGATTAATTTTATTTATGTCATATCTTTTATAAAATGGTATTTTCATTTTATGTGAAGAAGTAATTACGTCATTAAAGCATGAAAATAATAATTGAGGTGCATACTGAAATGTATAAGTTCAAGTTTGGTATATATATATATATATATTTGCAGATTATATTTCCATAAATTTTAATTAAAGTAAATAAATCGTTTTGTAATTAAATGTTGTTAAGAGTAAATTCATTTTTATTGTTTCGTTATTGAGAGGGGATCCTTGTAAATTTTGTTATAGCAACCAATTACGAGCTTTGAATTCTTTATTGTTATAATGGTTAAGAGCATGGGTTTCCTCTTCAAAGGCCACGAGTTCAAAACTAGAGGGGTAGAGTGTAGTAGATATTTAACAAACTAGTCATGCATGTTTGACCTGGCAAATGTTCATCGTTGCATGGATGCGATGAGTTTTGTCATTTTAATAGATCCAAGAGCTATTGATTCCTTTATTTCTTTAAATGCATTATCAAGGATTAAACATAAAGCAATTGCACAATATGAATTTAGACATGTAGAAATGGCATGTGGTATGAAAAGAAATGTAGGAAGGATGGTAAAGGATTGTGAGGTATACCTGGGTGTATGTAAGACCAAGGTATCCTTGTACTCTACAATTTTAGGAGTCTATGATGTAGTTATAGGTATGGATTGGTTGGAATGACATGAGGCACTCCTAGACTGCAAAGACAAAACTCTATATTTCACAGACAATGACAGCCAAAGAAAATCATAAGGGGGAAAAAACCGAGGGGTGTTCCCGAGGTTCATCTTCATCATGCAACTAATGAAATATAGGCGAAAGGGATGTCAAATGTTCTCGATGTTAGCTCTAAATGATAAGGGTGATTATGAAAACCTTGATAAACATCTATTTCTTGTTGAATTTAAGGATGTATTTCCCAAGGAACTACCTAGCCTACCCCCAAAAAGGGAATTTGATTTCACCATCGACCTTAAACTAGGCACTGAGCCTATTGCAAAGGCACCCTATCATATTACGACTCCAGAGCTAAAGGAATTGCAGATCCAATTAAAGGAACTATTGGACTTGGGGTTCATACGACCTAGCATATCTTTGTGGGGAGTCCCTGTGATTTTTTTTAAGAAGAAGGATGGGTCTTGGCGATTGTGCATTGACTACCGCCAGTTGAACAAAGTGACAATAAAAAAAAATCAATACCCTTTGCCAAGGATAGATGACTTGTTTGATCAAATGAGGGCGGCAACTGTGTTTTCAAAGATAGATCTGAGGTCTGGATATCATTAGTTGAGAATCAAGGAAGAAGATATCCCGAAGACAACCTTTAAGAAAAGATTTGGGCATTATGAATTTGTAGTTTTACTCTTTGGACTGACAAATGCCTCGGGTGTTTTCATGAGTTTGATGAATGAAATATTTCAGGATTCCCTTAAAGACAAATTTGAGGGAGAAATTGCTTGATTTACAATTTAAAGACACCTAGTATAAGGAGGTTATAAAAAGTTTGAGGGAGGATGAAATGAGGGAGGTTGAAGAAATTGAGTATTCTAATGGGGTAATAATATGAATTGGACATTGTTTACTATGAGCGGATCAAAGAAGGTGTCTAGATGATTCGATGGGAATTAATGCCGTGAGAAGGAGCTAAAATTAATTTTGATCTGGAATGTTGGAGTGTGAGAACCACCACAGCATGGAGCCTTGTGCGTACTGCTCCAGATCTGCATAGAGAAGACTATGTGTAACAAAGTATGGTGAATTGCGTGGGTACAGAAGGGAACTGGACAAATTTTTAAGCACACCTTTGCGCAGAAGTGATGGAAAGAGATGAGCACCAAAAGAAAAAAAAGAAAAAAAGAGCATTCAAATCAAATGAATTTGTGCAAAGTCAAGTGTTTGATTTTGCTATATATTTTTTTAAGAAAACAACTTCCCCATGTGTAATTAATGCTCTTCACAAAATCGAAAGGGAAAAATATGTTAATTTGCATTTTCTGAGTACCTATCACCACGATTTGGAGGGTTGAAACACTCAAAAGATAGAAAATTCACAACAACAGTGATAATAAAAGATCAGAATATTCATAACAATATTAAAAGAAGATTGCATTGGTAAATTTCCTAGAGAAAGATGAGGGCATCTAAGAAAACTTAAAACGAAATCTGACAAAACGAGGCACTACTTCGCTTAACATTTTACAAAATTAAATGAGACAAACAGTGAAGGATACAGAAAAAGTTTCTTGCCGGGTTGCAGAGTGTCGTCTAAATGTGCCTCCATTAGATACTCTTTGACATTTGGCTGGTCCAGATCAAGTTCTGACTTGGAAGAATTCATTTTCAAAAACTCGTCGAATTAAAGGCAAAAGAAACCCCGTGCAGAGGTTTCAAGATGTATGAAATGAATAGCACAGATTCTGATCCACGGAGAAATCAAAGGCAACAGTTTAATCAGCGTATCCTACTGTAGTTGTTAGCCAGTCGTTGAGGGTTTCATTCTAATAGTTAGCTCTCTAGGGCTGCGATTAGTCAAATTGAAAGGATTCAAACTCCTAAGGAAAACTTAAAACAACATGCTAGACATTAGATTAATATTATGATACTTGGGTTGAATAATATAACACAGTACAATTGGATATCGTTAGTTGGAGTACTGGTTACCAGAATTCAGGTCTGACCCTTCCAAAATTTCATCAGATGTATGTTTTGATAAAGAAAGCTCTAGTTTTCATGGGGTTGGAGACTATCTTCCAACACGGGTCAATAACTAATTTTTTTTTTTTTTTAATCCAAGAGGGTAGAAAACACAAAGTAGGTGTAGGGCCTATAAGGTCCCAAAGGGTTTGAAAACTTGGCTCTGATACCAAGTGTAGGGACCAACCCTATAAAAACAAAATTGACAAATACTAAAAATACAACCATAAAAATAACATTGGGAACTCAAAAATCATTAAGCAATATATAAAACTTTCTTGAAATTCTCTTTATTGAACATATCATCTAATTTACATGTTGTTAACTAAAACCATAATGAAGTCATACAAAAAAATACTATAACAACAAATATCGTTCACCAGGAGACGAGATTCAAACTTGACTTGCCGCTATTTTCCTTCCTTTGTTGTCAGTCGCCTCCAAGTGTGAATGTCGATGTGCTTAATCCGAATGCAATGACCCACCGGTTGACCTCCCAGCCTACTCCTTGGGTACTCTCCTTCCCCGCGGACCCCCGAGCTGCAATGGGGTTGTACAATGGAGGAATGTATTAGCTGGTAGAGGAGAGCACACCTTGGCTCAAGAGTCCCCTCTCTAAAGTTCTCTACCTCACCAAACTCACTATAGCTCATAGTCACTACTCTGACATAGTCTCATCCATCCAAAAATAAGGTAATCAAAAGTCCTTTCTCCCATGGCTTGCCCCTTCTTTTATAGGAGTCCTCATAGGTGACACTTGGCATTTCATGCATAATTGATTATTTTTTTATAATTCAATAGTTTTATTATTCACCCACCCATGTGTCACTCTCTCATCAAGGATCTCCAAAATTATTTACTTAAATTTTAATTTAAAAATAATATTTTTCCTCACCTCAAGAAGATTCCTATTTCTTCTCCTAGTTGTCTCTTGATCCCCATTTTTTACTCCTTAATTTGTGTTCATTACTAAAGTCAATTGATGAGTCAAGATTTGATCCCCTATCTACTCCCTAATTTAATTCAAGTTATCTCTTAGATGGATATTCTTATGTTGGTTGTTCCCACATGGAGGTTCTCTAATTATCCAAAAATGGAATGTACTTGAAAAATGGTGCAAGGTATCCATTTTCATTTATGTAAATGAGTGCAAAAATACTCCAAGTTTAAATCTGAAAATGTGAGAACTTCTTATTTCTAATACAAAGATAGACTGTAGAGGCATTTACTGGATATGTCACCTCTAAAGAGAGGATGAGATCCAGAAGCTACATGGCCCTCTACAGACTCTGCCTAAAGAAATAATAGAAGTAAACACTCAAATTTAATTAAAAAAAACTTGCTTGAACTTGACGTTATGCAGAATTTTAGCTTGAAAGAGGTGTATGTCTTTTCTTCTATTTATGTGTTTTAAGTTTATTTGTTTTTGCTGAAACTTAACATATATATCAGCAACATAATTCAGCCATAGAATATCAAAACACAACAGCAATATAATATAGGAGTTCACCCCAACTCTTGGGCTACATCTCCTTTGAGCTTCATCAACATGACTAGACTCTTTGGGATTAAGGTAATTAAATTATTTTACAAGCTCCACACTTAACCACAATGAATACAAGAATGATTCAAAAGGCTGAGAATACCATTTTAAATCCCTTTAATGGTTGTCCAATTCCTGCAAACAGCTTAAGGCTTCCATGAATACACATCCTTTTGTCGGTGCACTAAGCTTCTCTGAGCTTCTAAATGGCAAAAACTCCCTCATATTTCTCTTTCTGTCACTGAAACCACTATTGCTATATCCAATAATGATTAGACACCAAATACCAACTGATTAATTGCTTACATCAAGCACAGCATCCCCAAAAATAGCTCTCCTCCACGATTTGCCCAAGGCTGCCCATGACTTCACATCAACTTCTCAAGATATATAAGTACTCAAAATGATATGAAACCACTTCCATTGGTTCCAAAATGACTGAAATAATCAACATAGAGTTTTGTTTCATCAGAAACGGCCTCCGGATGCTCCGTTTTCGCATACACACACTGTTGGCACCCCCTTGCACTTGGGTCAAGGAAAACTTCTCTATTGAGTTTTCGACCTCTAAAAGTCTTTAATACTTGCTAAAACCTCTATAAATGGATTTAGAATGATGTTTTCAGTCAATAATGACCACTGGTTCGCTGCAAATGTCCTCTAGCTCCCCTGGCTAGGCCCTGCACTGCTGCTAGCAAAATCGGCAAAAATGGCCTCTAGAACTTAAATGAAGCTTTTCGGCTTTCTAATGTTCTTAACAAGCTCTACAAACCATCTAAATAGATTCAAAAGGTATGAAATAGCTAATAATTCCTATTCATTTACCTTAAATAGAGAAACACAGTCCAATACATAGCCTTCTCCTTCAAGGCCCTAATGGCTCCTTCATCTTCTTCGTAGCTTAAACCTCTAAAGATGACCTCTGTTAGACTTCAGACCTGCTCCATTGAGTATAGAAGGTCGAAGAGACCTAAAATCAAATAAAAAATTCGCATCAAAAGGCCTCTCCTCCAAAGTTATGGCTAACTGAAGATTTGTCCTGTTTGGCCTAAGAAAACTCCACTAAATGTGGAGCAACTGTAGTTAAGCCTGACAAATATGGCAAGTCCACCATTTTTGGCAACCTCCGCCAACTAAACTGCCAGTTTATCCCTTAACCGCCAGCAGGAAACGCGCATGTGACCGGGAATCGGGCGGTTTGGTTAACTAACCGTTAGGCTTTAGGGTGTGGTTTCGCGCGCGTAGTCATATGGTGGAGGGTCTGGCCCCTTTTCCGCCCAACCCAACATTACTTAAACCTTAAGTATAAGCCGCGACAGTTATATGTTAAGAACAAACATGCAGCCCGGGTGGTCAGGCTTGTGAGCTGCTAGGTAGGAGGTCTCATAGTCGAATCCTCTGAAGTGCCAAAATTTTTGCCGACCACAATTACAGACTTGGGGCCATGTGGCAGCCTCCGGGCAGGCCATGTGGTGCTCATTGGTTGGCCACCCAAACAAAATATTCCATGGAATATTCTGGAAAATATTCTATGAAATATTCCTCGGAATATTCTTTTTTTAATTTTTTCCAAAAATGCAATTTTTGCAAGTTATTGGACAAATTTCAAAATGCAATAACTTCTCCATACGATGTCGGATTTTTGAACCGTTCATGGCACTAGAATCAGGAAAATGAGACCTATCAGGTCATTTAGGTTCCAACCCAATCTGAGTACTTTCAAATTTGAGCATTTTCAACACTTGGACTTGAGCTCCTGATCACACCTCCCAAATGAGAGCTTTTGGTCTTTTGGTCCCCAAAAGCTTACTGAAATGTTGAACTGAACTATAGTACAAACAATGAGAGAATGAACATCCTCTTCTCTTCAGCCCTTCAAATATTTTCTTTGCATGGCAAAGGACTTTGAACCACAAATGGAAAGAAATTGGCATTTCCCTTCCTGAATGCGCTTGTCCTCCTATCCACAACTGTCTTTCTTGCACTCACACAGAAATTTTCTGGCGAGAAAATTACAGAATGAAACTGAACAACACTGCCTTGATCAATGATCTAAGGTGGCTCAAAACAAACAATATATTACAGCATAGAATGCATGCATACATCCGAAATTTGCATATGTACAAAAGGAGTACGTCTTACCATGTCAAGAAGTCCATCCACTTCTCACCAAGCCACTTCCATGGTGACTTTTGCTGCTGCAACTTTTCATCATGTGAAACTTCCCTTTCCACATCAATAATGGAATCCATGGTTCCACCTTTGCCAATCTTCTTGTCCTCTTGTTGCATGTGTGTGGGACGACGAGTTGGATGTAAAGTCCAACAATGAGAGACAACATGTCCCTTCTTTTGGCAAAAAGTGCAAATCTTATGCACCTTCTTTGAAGGTAGTCTTTGCTTCATCTGTTTCTTGTGTGCTTTCTTCCTCATCCAGCATCTCGAAACATGATGGTTAAATTGACCACAATATGTACAAGAAATCTTTCTTCCATTAAAGCATGTAAAATTTTCATGCCTTGCAGAAACACAATCAAATTGATCATGAGAAGATGTATACCTCTTGTGCTACTTTGCATGTTCCTTCTTTTTGCCTCCATGAGGAGATGAACTAGTAGACGGTCTAGTTTTCAATTGCAGACTAACATCATCGTTCTTGTCTTGAAAACTGCCTAAAATTGCATGCTTGCCATAAGCTGCATGTCTACCATCTTCTTGCTGCAACAAAGGCTTAAAGCAATGGCAATCATCTTTGAAACAAATTTGACATATTTGCCTCATGGAACTTGGAACAAAAGTTCTCTTTGAATTAGCCTCACATGCCTTCATGGCTTTTGAGTCTTCGCCATTAGATTGCACATAACCAAGTCCAAGATTCTTGGGTCGTTCCTCAACAGAAAGGGGTTCAATCATGCCTTGTGCATGCTTTCCTAATCCTTTGCCTTCATAACCCATCTTAATCATTAACTTGGATCCTACTCCCCTTGTATGCTTTTCAAAAGATCCAACACATCTTTCTAAAGAGGAAACTGAAGACAAATTAGAATGGATTACGTCTTTCTCTCGCATGTTCTTGGTCAAAGCCTCTTGGGCTTAATGAAGCTGCAACTCCATATCATGCAATCTTTGAATAATTTCTTCCTTCTCCTGCTACATGGCCAACAATTTCTTATGCAACTCCGTGCATTCTCTTCTATCCTCAAACAGGATCTGCACCATATCCTTCAATATAAGGAATTCACGCTTCATATCCTCATCGAAGAACCTTGTGAAGGAGGAAACTTCACTTGTAGAAGTTGTCATTATGATGTCAATGAACAAATTAACTTCAACAATGTTCTTAAAGCTTTTCAAAACAAATGACAAAGCTTTTTCACCCAAATGTCTTTACAACCATCACATATTCAAGCAGCCAACAACACACAAATCAAGTGAAAATCTTGTTCAAGCAGCCAACAACAAACCAACTCAAGTGAAAATATTGGAGTGGTTTTGAGGTCCTTTGGGGTAAGGGAAATATCTTCTATTCCTTTTTGTCTTCTCCAAGACTTAGCTAATCAGTAGCTATCCCCAAACTTTAGCAAACTCAAACAACATGCAGTTTGCAACATAGTAAAGAAGTCAATCTTTTACACTGCTTTAAACACCTTTCAAGCTATACAATAAAGCTATTGTGATGTCAATCAAGAAAAACAAGTGCTCTAATACCAACTTGATCTAAAAATGGAATGTACCTGAAAAAGGGTGCAAGGTATCCATTTTCATTTATGTAAATGAGTGCAAAAATACTCCAAGTTTAAATCTGAAAATGTGAGAACTTCTTATTTCTAATACAGAGATAGACTATAGGGGCATTTACTGGATATGTCACCTCTAAAGAGAGGATGAGATCCAGAAGCTACCTGGCCCTCTATAGACTCTGCCTAAAGAAATAATAGAAGTAAACACTCAAATTTAATTAAAAAAAGCTTGCTTGAACTTGACGTTATGCGGAATTTTAGCTTGAAAGAGGTGTATCTCTTTTCTTTTGTTTATGTGTTTTAAGTTTATTTGTTTTTGCTGAAACTTAACATATATATCAGCAACATAATTCAGCCATAGAATATCAAAACACAACAGCAATATAATATAGGAGTCCACCCCAACTCTTGGGCTACATCTCCTTTGAGCTTCGTCAACATGACTAGACTCTTTGGGATTAAAGGTAAATAAATTATTTTACAAGCTCCACACTTAACCACAATGAATACAAGAATGATTCAAAGGGCTGAGCATACCATTTTAAATCCCTTTAATGGTTGTCGAATTCCTATAAACAACTTAAGGCTTCCATGAATACACATCCTTCTGTTGGTGCACTAAGCTTCTCTGAGCTTCTAAATGGCACAAACTCCATTAGTTTTCTCTTTCTATCACTGAAACCACTATTGCTGTTATCCAATAATGATCAAACACCAAATACCAACTGATTAATTGCTTACATCAAGCACAGCATCCCCAAAAATGGCTCTCCTCCACGATTTTCCTAGGGCTGCCCACGACTTCACATCAACTTCTCGAGCTCTAGAAGTACTCAAAATGATCTAAAACCACTTCCATTGGTTTCAAAATCACTGAAATAGTCAAGATAGATATTTCTTTCATCAAAAATGGCCTTCAGCTGCTCCGTTTTTGCCTACACACACTGTTGGCACCCTGTGGCACTTGGGTCAAGGAAAAATTCTCTGTTGAGTATTCGATCGTTAAAAGTATTTAATACTTTATGAAATCTCTGTAAATGGATTCAGAATGATGTTTTCAGTCAAGAATGACCACTGGTTCGCTGCAAATGTCCTCTAGCTCCCTTGGCTAGGCCCTGCACTACTGCTGGCAAAATCAGCAAAAATGGCCTCTAGAACTTAAATGAAGCTTTTTGGCTTTCTAATGTTCTTAAAAAACTTTGCAAACCATCTAAACAGATTCAAAAGGTATGAAATAGCTAAGAATTCCTGTTCATTTACCTTAAACAGAAAAACACAGTCCAATACACAACCTTCTCCTTCAAGGCCCTGATGGCTCCTTCATCTTCTTCGTAGCTTAAACCTCTGAAGATGACCTCTGTTAGACTTCAGACCTACTCCATTGAGTCCAGAAGGTCGAAGAGACCCAAAATCAAAAAAAAAAAATCGCATCAAAAGGCCTCTCCTAGCCAAAGTTATGGCTAACTGAAGATTTGTCCAGTTTGGCCTAAGAAAACTCCACTAAATGTGGAGCAACTGTAGCTAAGCCCAACAAATATGGAAAGTCCGCCATTTTTGGCAACCTCCGCCAATTAAACTGCCAGTTTAGCCCTTAACCGCTGGCGGGAAACACGCATGTGACGGGGAATCGGGCGGTTTGGTTAACTAACAGTTAGGCTTTAGGGTGTGGTTCCACACGCATGGTCATATGGTGGAGGGTCTGGCCCCTTTTCCGCCCAACCCAACATTACTTAAACCTTAAGTATAAGCTGCGATAGTTATATGTTAAGAACCAACACGCAACCTGGGTGGTCAAGCTTGTGAGCTGCTAGGTAGGAGGTCTCGCAGTCGAATCCTGTGAAGTGCCAAAATTTTTGCCGACCACAATTACAGACTTGGGCCACGTGACGACCTCCAGGCAAGCCACGTGGTGCTCATTGGTTGGTCACCCAAACAGAATATTTCGACGAATATTCTAGAGAATATTTTAGGGAATATTCCTTTTTTTTTAATTTTTTTCCAAAAATGCAATTTTTGCAAGTTATTGGACAAATTTCAAAATGCAATAACTTCTCCATAAGATGTCAGATTTTCGAACCATTCATGGTGCCAGAATCAGGAAGATGAGACCTATCTATTCATTTAGGTTCCAACTCAATCTAAGAACTTTCAAATTTGAGCATTTTCAACACTTGGACTTGAGCTCCTGATCATCTATATTTCTCTACAATTTAATTTATTAATCTTATTTTAATTCACCATCCCCTCCTCTTAATTAGGTTTAACTATTTTAGGATTAATATTTATCCTTACATTTATGTCCCTCATTCCCCTTTTTACCTAATTAAACTACATTATCTACCTAATATTTTCCAACATGGGAAGGGTAGAGTTTTTAAGGTAAAATATTTTACTTCTTCCTATGATCCTCTTAACCCAAGTTTTATTCTTGATTTAACTACCTCAGTTTCTAACATCATTTACCCTTGATGTGAATTTACCTAGTTTTCATTTCTTGATTATATTTATTAATTTATTTATTTTTAATGATTCCAAGATTGCCAAGTTTGGTTGTGCCCTTCAAGAACTTCCCTTGAAGTTCCAAGGGTGCCACACCTAATAGTTTATTTGTGATGCCAAGGGTGCCAAGTTGGTTGTGCCCTTCAAGAACTTCCCTTGAGTTCTAAGGGTGCCACGCCACTTGCCCTTCAAGCATTCAGTGGCTACGAGGAGAAATTATAGGTGCAACGACAGAGACCCTATCATCTCTTATGTTGTCTACTATAGTGAGACTAATGGTGTCGGGGATCAAGGAATCCGCCTTGATGCACGCCCCCTGATAAAATCCTCATGAGTGACCCAACTTTGGGTCCTGCCCTCATGACATCGTGATCTTCAAGGCAAAGGTGGTTCAAACTTTCCAGCCCAAGTCATGGCGGGAGTGTTAATGGGTGAGATCAGGGACACTGTCCCACCCCTCCCATGCAGCTCCATCCAATTGTACAACCCCATCACCCATATGTGAGTCATTCGACCAAGCAACTAATCTGTGCCTGCAACCACTAACATATCATCTAAAAACATATATAGCAGTTTTCAAAATTGACTTAGAATTTCAAAGATAAAATAATATAAATTTTCATCAAACCAGGTGTTGTCAACTCATCATATGCGAGTGCCTCTGGTGGTTTCCTGCCATACTCAATAATCATCAGTAACAAGGTTTCTCAGTGTTAGTCATTGTCATAATAGCATCATTAACATCACCTAGTCATTCGCATCATAGTTCATTGTGAACCAGAACTAATGCAAGTAGGTAACATAGGGGACACATCCATCATGGCTATCATCATCATAACATCAATGGAAACATACATATCCATAAAAGCTATCATCATCATGATATCAATAGAGAGCATACATATCCTTTACTACTATCATCAACATAAATTCAATAGAGAACATACATAAACATCACAACCACTAATAATAGAGTCATGTGTCTAGATCCTCAACCTGAGGTCCTCAAAGAATAAAGTGTGGGCCTTAGGGCTAAATAAATGTTAATGTCATATCACTGTCAGTCGACTAGAGCGGGGCACTACACATTATACTCTATGTGATGTCCCACTTACCACCCAGTCCCCATGTTTGACTTGGTGGTCAAGGATGATCCTAGACCTTGTCTAGTAGTTCATTCTTGTATTCCTTTCGTACCTTGATTCTTCATCAGGAACCATTTTTCCAAGAAGCATTAAGGCCATTTTAGATAAGTAAGGCCACCTACCTGAAAGTCGCACATCTAAATTTTTCGGGTCAATTTTTACGCTATGACCTCCTCAAGATATAGGGCCTTCTCCTCCTCTCCAAATTATCCAACAGTCCATTATGCAAATGAACTGGATTTGGGGGCATGAAGCCCTTTTATAAGAAAAACCCTAGTTTTTTCTGTCGCCCATTGCGACAAAAATGTAGCTCAGTTTGATGAACTATCAACACCTTTGGAAATCTCTCACTGAGTTTTATAATGGGTATCCCTTTATTTTTGGTAATTTAACACTTCACCCAGAAGCCATTTTTTCCACCAGGTTTCACTTTGCTGTTGATTCAAACCGAATTTCTTCATATGAGCTGCTTGTACTTTGGTACCACTTTTCCTTGGAACTTGTCAACTCATGTGTCAATTTTCATCATGAGTAACCATTACTTATGTTTTCAGGGTCCCCTCTGGGCTTCCCCTATGTGGCATCATCATTGAGTCACCCTTGTTCAAAGTATCCGAGATGAGTCACTCCTACATTCATGGAGTCTGTTTTGAGTCCCATTGAGTACAGTTACAATATTCCCTACATATTTGTGTCACATTCATCCCATCATGTTCATATTTGGCCTCTAGCTATACTAATTTGTCTCTGAAAAGCCTTTGTCTGAGTAATTGACCATCCCCTCCAGAATCAAGTCAGTTGCGGCCAGGTCAACCATGCATATTATGATCTCACAAGGGAAGTCATCAACCCACCACCCATCTTGTTTCCTTCCATCATCATCCCTAGTATCAGTCCATTGGTCACTTTACTATGATCCCTCGTGCCTTTGTTGAGGATTCCTCATTTCCTTAACTCTAGCGGACCCTCTTTTTTCGACTTCAGCACATTTATTCAAGAAGAGTGGTCTAGAGCGTGGTGCACCTTGGTTCCAGCCTTCATCTTTGTTAGGTGCCTCAGATCAAGCAAAGGGACTCATAGTTTCCCTTTGACTTGATTGTTTCTGATCTGAAAATCACTCGTGAATGATCTTAGTTAATTAATGAAGGTATTACAGACCCATGTGCTGGGGTGTGCCTGTGTTATTTTAAGCAACAGATTGATAATATTGTGAAATACATGGGCACTTGGAAAAGTAAGAGAAACACAGTAAGCAAATACAAAAAAAAACACAACAAATTTAATAAGGAGTTCACCCAATCCTCCTGGGCTACATCTCCTAGTCCAGCCTTCAGTGGTGACCTTTTCTATGGTGTCTTAAAGTAGAGATTTTACAATAAGGAGCTAAATTTGAGTCTCACTTAACAGAGAATGATTAGTAGGGTTGTGCTTGGATTCCCCAAGTCTCTAGAGCACACAGACTTCCCTTACTGAATCTCGACCTTGACTGGTCTCTGTGGTATGAGTCCAATTTGGTACTCAATACCTGACAGGTCTACATAGAGGAGTTTCTTGAACCTCTCAATCCTTCTCTGGAGTTCACAGGCTCTCAGACTCTCTCTGTTTTATCTGCTCGATGTTGCCTTTGCTCTGCAGGTCAGCTCGACTTCCCTATTCTCTACAATTCACTTCTTTTTCTCTACTTCTGTCCCCTCTGATCTTTGTCTATTCATGGCTCAAAGCCAATCTGCTCTCTGATTGTTCGTTTCCTCTTCCTAACTCTCTGGATCGCCTGCCTCGGTCCGCTAGAATTCCCTTGCTCTGCGTCATCATCACTGTGTAACGTTGCACAAAGAGGTGGCCACTTGTCGCCTTACGAACTAAGTGTCAGTTTTCTTTAAATGATCATTATTTCCATTACTCCAGGATTTGCTGGTGAAACTGATTCTTCTACCAGCTCATCATTCATGTCGGACCTCAAATTTTTATGTGCCTCAGTTTATTTCCTTGTCGAATCTGGTCATCCATCGAGTTAATTCTCCGTCGTTGATCTGTAGCCTCTAGATCCTACGGTCTCCGTTTATATCGCGCGGGTAAGTTGCTCAACCGTTATTCACGAGATGTAAGTGGTTTTCTCTCTCATCCGTTGGACACGTGTCGCCCGGTGTGTGGCATCGAGCTGAACTCGGCCAAACCTGCTTACCGCTCAAAGTGCACACGATATCCTACCAGTTTTGGGCACGGGACCTGCCTTCTCATGATTTCCGCATGGTTTCCTATTTTCCTCGTGACCGAGCACTCGGGGCTTTCCTTCACTGAGATTTTTGCCCTGCGATACATGATTAGCGCTTTGCGCTAATCGCGTATCAAAAATTGCCTCTGTTTCTGGATCTGGGCTTCCAATAGCCAATTTGCGTCCATGCGCAGTCTCAATGGGCCAACAGTCAGCGCGCTTTGACCGAGGTTCCTCTTTGTTCCGTGCTGGCCACAAATTGCCATTGTCCAGAGGTTATTTCTGATAAGTTCGCTATTCATAAGATTTTGAAGCCTGACATAATTTGAAACAGTCATGGAAATGTTTAAGGATCCAATTTGGATCACGGCCTTCCCACTGAAAAAGCTTTTGGACCACCAAAAGTTGGTTTTCAAGCATCGACTAAGTGAGGGTATAGCTGTCTCACTTGTCCAATCTCTATCCAATTTTCACTACTTGGCTTTGAACCCTTGAGTCCAATCCTGAGGTACTCAACATCTCCCCTGCGCGTCATCCTCACCTTCCTATCCATAACTATGTCTTCCTGCAATTCATTGAGATATTTAGGTAACAGATCATCAATAGAAGGCAATTGACTCTACTCTTCAAGATCTTCAATTAACGAAGGTTCAAATAGTCTCAAGTTGTCTGCATTAATGATTGAGTAGATGTGCATGTAAGCTGGTAAATCAAGGCGAAAAGCATTCTCACCAATTTTCTCAAGTATCTTGAAAGGTCCATACCTTATTGGCTTTAGCTTTTTACCTTCACCTTGCATTTTGTCTTTGCTGATATACAGCCAGACTTGATCACCAACTTGGAAACTATGCTCCATCCGATGCTTGTCATGCCTTGCCTTGTATTTGGCTTGGCTCTTTTCCAACTGTTCCTGTACTGCCTGGTGAATCTCTTGGATTTTTTCAATGAACTTGGTTGCCTTGTCCACATCACTGTGTCCATCAACTGCTATGTCTTTACCAAAGACAAAATCCAAGGGAGACCTTGGTGTGAAACCAAAACAGGTCTCAAAAGGATATCTCTGTGTAGAAGAATGTTTTGCTCGGTTGTAAGCATGTTGCACATAACACAAATGTTCATCCCAAAGTTTGGGATGCTTGTTGCAATAGCCTCTGAGCAACTAGATCACTGTCCTGTTGACTACTTTTGTCTAGCCATCTGTCTGTGGATGAAAGGTTGTGCTTTTCTTTAGTTTGGTGTCCATCAGTTCCCACAGACTCAACCAAAACTTCCCAACAAATCGGGTGTCTCGATCAGATACAATGGAAGTGGGTAATCCAAAATGAACCCATACATGCTGAAAGAACAACTTTGCAGTTTGTTTAGCTGTAATTTGCTTATTACAGGGTATCAAAATACACATTTTACTGAACCTACCTCAACAACATATAAATAGTCATGACCTTTCCTATATTTAGGCAGTCCTCCAACAACGTCCATGGAAACACTTTCCCAAGGATGAGAAGGAACTGGCAATGGAGTGTACAAGCTTAGTTTTGTATTGTTGGGCTTGCTTTTAGCACACATGGTACACCCTCTTACATATCTAGAAACTGTTTGATTCATTTTTGGCCAATAACAAAATCTTTGCAGCTGTGCAACCCTTTTACTTACACCAAAGTGACATGATATTAGAGAAGTGTGTGCTTCTCAAATTGTCTTTACTCTTTCAGTTTGCGGAATGCATAGCTTCCCACAATGATACAAGAGTTGGTCCTTAATGTGATAATCTAATTCTTCTACTCGTTTTCCTTGACTTAAAGTTGCATATACATCTTTGAAATCTATATCTTGAGCATATTGTTCAATGTAGCTCTCATGCAGTACTAAATTATGCTTAAGTATAGTGGATGCATTTATAATAGGTCTAGACAACATATCTGCAACTTTATTGTGTATGCCCTTTTTATATATGATGACTAAATGACACTGTTGTAGAAAAGCCATCCACCTATAGTGTCTTGATTGCTGTAGTTTGGGAGTGTAGATATTGAAGTGGTTGATGATCAGTATGTATGACTATCTCTTTGCCCATTAAGTAATGTTTCCACTTTTTCACACTCTGTACTAATGCATACAATTCTTTATCATATGTTGGATAGTTAACTACTGCAGAATTAAATGTCTCAGAATGATAACATATGGGTTTACCGTGCTGTATCAACACTGCTCCCATGGCATATTCACTGGCATCCATTTGGATCTCAAATGGTCTTTGAAGATTAGGCAATGCTAGTACTGGTGTTGTAGTAATCTTTTCTTTCAAGGTGTCGAAGGCTTTCTGCTATTTGCCTCCCCACTGAAACACCTTGTTCAATCCTGTTAAAGCATGTAAGGGAGCTGCAATTAAGGAAAAGTTAGAAATGAACTTTCTCCAATATTGTGCTGCTCCTAAGAAGCTTCTAACTTCTGTAGTAGATTTGGGTTTAGGCCAGTTTACAATGACTACCACCTTAGAGAGATCTATCTTCAATTCACCACCCCCTACTATATGACCCAGATAATTCAAAGATGTTTTGCCCAATTCGCATTTTGAGAGTTTAACATAAATTTTTTCTCTTTTCAAAACATCTGGTGTCTGCTTAACATGCTTTAAATGTTCTTCCCACATTTTTCTAAATATAGGAATGTCATCTAGATATACAATAACAAAATCATCAAGAAAAGGTTTGAGTACATCATTCATTATTCTCATGAAAGTAGCAGGAGCATTAGTTAAGCCAAAAGGCATAACCAGCCACTCATACAATCCATGCTTTGTTTTGAAAGCAGTCTTCCATGCATCTTGTTCTGTAACTCTGACCTGATGATATCCACTATGCAAGTCTATCTTGGAAAAAAAAAACAGCTTCTTTCAATTGATCTAATAGGTCATCTATGCGAGGAAGGGGGTAACGATTTTTTATCGTTATCTTATTCAGTGCTCGGTAATCAATTCACATTCTCCACAAGCCATCTTTCTTTCCCACCAAAATGATTGGAGACCCACATGGTGATGTGCTAGGTCTGATGAATCCCTTCTCGAGCAACTCCTGCACCTGCTTCTTGATTTCTGCATTCTCTAAAGTGGACAACTTGTACATTCCGATGTTAGGCAATGGAGCATCTTGTTGCAAATTAATATCATGCACTATTTCCTTTTTGGGTGGCAGACCTTTAGGTTCTTGAAACAAGATATCATATTCTGAAATAACTTTTTCTAAATCAGCTTGCTATTTAGCATCACATTCCTCAAATACATTGGTTTTATCTGGTTTCTTTTCCTTTACAACTATCAGTAAAAATTGTTTGCATGAATTTACAATTCGTTTTATCTGCCCTGAGTTTATGAGAGTATAATTATTCTTGAGCTTATGAGCTCTTACAAAGTATTCAATTCCATCTTTAACGAGTAGATACTTAGATATCGTTTTTGGGATTCAACTGCGTTAAGTAAGTCATTAACGTATGACCATTTCCATGAGAGGTAGTCGTAACTGACTAATTTCTCATGATTTTTGAATTGTTCACTTAGCACTCATTGCATCGGGTGATGCTCACAGGGGTGAAGAAGTGGGATTGAAACTAGTGAAAATAGATTTTCTATCATACAAGAAAGGACTTCCTAAAAAATTTCCACATATATCCAGAGGAACTATATCTAACTCAACCTCATCTAAAAATGTTGACCCAAAAGAAAACTTAAGTTTACATTGTCTAGTCACTTGTAGTTGTGCTTTATCACTTAACCAACCTAATGGGTATGGTTTCTTGTGAGGTGTAGTTAGTAATCCCAACTTCTTTACAATTGCATCAGAAATTAAATTTACTTGTGAGCCACTATTAAACAAAGTATCAATCTTTTGATGCTTGGAAATAACTCGAATATGGAAAAGCTCATGTCTTTTTCTCTCATTTTCCTTATCATTAATAGATTGTGCAGAATTACTAGTAGATGCTTCAGAATTTTTACCTTTTATACCTGTGGCTGCAATGGTTGTTTCATCTCCTGAGTCTGACCCCAAATCTTTCTGAATAGCTGCAACAGTCTTCTTCTTCTTGCCCTCGAACTTCTTAGGTCTCAGCTCCAGATGCAGAATCCAACAGTGCTCATCATCATGCCCATCCTTCTTACAGTGAATGCATGAAGACTTGCTTTTCTGTGCAATGTTGGCCTTCCTCTCTTTCCATTTCTGTTTTCTTTTCTCCTTATTCTTGCTTGCAATGGGCTTGGATGATCCTCCAACTTCTGGGTTCCCATTCTTTCCTCTAGCTTCTAGATGTGTAGCTTGGACAGATACCTCATCTATACTAGTGGGATTAAACATGAGGATAGTGTGCCTCATGTAGCTGTGTAGACCACCTATGTACTTCAACAGAGTCTCAAGTGAGTCTAATGAAATTCCTAGAATCAAAGCTTTCTTCCTAAATTCTTGGGTGTAACCCTGTACACTTTGCCCTTTCAATTGGCGAAGAGTTTGCCAGCTCACCATGGCTTGCTACATGTAAGCTAGTGGATAGAACTGATTTTTGATTGCAGAAACAAATTCACTCCAGACAGAAAGAATCTTACCATGTTGCTTCATGTCAGCTTGTGTCCTGCCTTCCCACCATACCAAGGCAGTGCTTCCGAGGCATAGGCTAGCCAGTTGAATCTTACTCTTGTCTAAGTCGATACTCTGCACTCTGCAATAAACATCAATTTGTCTGATCCAATTATCCAGCTTCTCTGCATTCAACTCTCCATCATATATTGGTAAATCAAATTTAACATCTAATTTGATCAAAGATGTCTTATTTTTATGTTCAGGGCTATTAGGAGGTGTGAGAAAGCTTTCTTCTTTCCCTTTGCCTTTTGAGTGGTCATGGAGGAGAGATTCTTCTTCTCCTTTATCTTGCTTGGAGCCTGATGAGTCCTCATCTTTATGTTTCCTAAAGTCCCTATACATTTCCTCTACCATGGACCTCATGGCTAGGAAACTATCTATGAATTGAGGGTCTGGCCCCAAGGGACTTTCCTCTGACATTTTCTTCTGAGGATAGACTCTTCCAATTTCCAGGTTAGTCTCAACCAACTCTCCTTCTCCTAATTTAAGCTTTGATCTAGTTAGCATTCAACAACAAAATCCAACACAAGCTTGTCTAACCTTAAACAACCTAGAGCTTTGATACCACTTGATCTGAAAATCACTCGTGAATGATCTCAGTTAATTAATGAAGGTATTACAGACCCATGTGCTGGGGTGTGCCTATGTTATTTTAAGCAACAGATCAATAAGATTGCAAAATACAAAGGCACTTGGAACAGTAAGAGAAACACAGTAAGCAAATACAAAAAAACACAACAAATTTAATAAGGAGTTCACCCAATCCTCCTGGGCTATGTCTCCTGGTCCAGCCTTCAGTGGTGGCCTTTTCTATTGTGTCTTAAAGCAGATATTTTACAATAAGGAGCTCAATTTGAGTCTCACTTAACAGAGAATGATCAATAGGATTGTGCTTGGATCCCCCAAGTCTCTAGAGTACACAGACTCCCCTTACTGAATCTTAACCTCAACTGGTCTATGTGGTATGAGTCCAATTTGGTACTCAATACCTGACAGGTCTACACAAAGGAGTTGCTTGAACCTCTCAAGCCTTCTCTAGAGTTCACAAGCTCTTGGACTCTCTCTATTATGTCTGCTCGATGTTGCCTTTGCTCTGCAGGTCAGCTCGGCTTCCCTGTTCTCTATAATTCACTTCTTTTTCTCTACTTTTGTCCCCTCTGCTCTTTGTCTGTTCGTGGCTTAAAGCCAATCTTCTCTCTAACTGTTCGTTTCCTCTTCTCGGCTCTCTGGATTGCCTGCCTCGGTCCGTTGGAATTCCCCTGCTCTGCGTCATCATCGTTGTGTAACGCTGTACAGAGAGGTGGCCACTTGTCGCCTTACGAACTGAGTGGCAGTTTTCTTTAAACGGTCATTATTTCTGTTACTCCAGGATTTGCCCGTGAAACTGATTCTTCTGCCAATTCATCGATCATGCCAAACCTCAAATTTTTATGTGCCTCAGTCTATTTCCTCGTCGAATCTGGTCATCCATCAGGTTAATTCTCCGCCATTGATCTGGAGCCTCAGATCCTATAGTCTCCGTCTATATCGCACAAGTAAGTTGCTCGACCATTACTCACGCGATGTAAGTGGTTTTCTCTATCATCTGCTGGACACGCGTC
Organism: Pinus tabuliformis; assembly: GCA_031772625.1. Lineage (NCBI taxonomy): Eukaryota > Viridiplantae > Streptophyta > Pinopsida > Pinales > Pinaceae > Pinus > Pinus tabuliformis. The sequence goes on along the minus strand of CM062819.1, from coordinate 1,394,373,340 downwards.
GCCCAGTGTGTGGCATCACGCTGAACTCAGCCAAGCCCGCTTACCGCTTGAAGTGCACACGATATCCTGCCGATTTTGGGCGCGGGACCCACCTTCTGACGATTTCTGCATGGTTTCCTGTTTTCCTCGTGACCGAGCGCTCGAGGCTTTCCTTCACTGAGAGTTTTGCCCTACGATATGCGATTAGCACTAATCGCGTATTAGAAATTGCCTCTGTTTCTAGATCTGGGCTTTCGATTGCCAATTTGCATCCATGCGCGGTCTCCATGGGCCAACGGTCAGCGCGCTTTGACCGAAGGTCCTCGTTGTTCCGTGCTGGCCACAAATTGCCATTGTCCAGAGGTCATTTCTGATAAGCTCATTATTCATAAGATTTTGAAGCCTGACATAATTTGAAACAGTCATGGAAATGTTTAAGGATCCAATTCGAATCAGATTCTCACGTGCTCGACTCCAGCTCATTATCACATGATTGAGAAACATACACTTGATGGTTTGGTGATTCAACAGATTGTACCAGTGATTCCTAGGTGTGTGTGAGATTTTCCAGACCTCATGAGGGGGTGGCCCTTTAGGTAGCCCCCACATGCCCGAATGTCCGTAGATGTCGATCCAACCTCAGATGCAGTTTCGCAAATGTGATGGGTTTGGTTTCAGCCGCTTGTAGCACTCGCAACATGCATGTCTCCTTCAAATGATCCATTCAGATCTTTAGAGCCCTTTCCTATTCAACAGGGATTCTTTGGTTGTGATCTCCCCTCACCATGTCATCTTGAGGAGCATTGTGTCTCAAGTCCTCAAATGTTATATATTCAGTCTTGGCCTATGTATTTCTAGGTGCATTATGTATATGGGATTCATCGTAATATTTTCTGGCCCATTGATGCCAGCATATCATGTATCATGTACTTTGTAGCTTAGTCCCACATTGATGGGCTCACCATTATTCTTTGTACTCAGTTATCTCAGCGGGTATGGGTATGCCTCCCCCGCCTCATTTGAGATCATGTACTCCAACATAAAAGGAGACTTATATTAGTTTAGTAGGTCTTGCCCCCTCCACTTTTTTCCTTCCTTTCATTTCTTCAACTGTATCTCTCTCTCTCTTTGACTCCCCTTTGGTGTCTCATAGAAGTGTAACCTACAATGTATTTGGTCATACAATTTTCTCCTAACAATCATACATTGGGGGGAAATCTGTGATCACCAAAACATAATTACCTAGTCATTTCTAACTAGGCAGATTGAAATACACCATGTAGGATTAATTTTACCATAGTAAAATGACTTTCACCATGGGAAATAATTTAGTAAACCATTTTTATTAAATTATTTCTGATTAAAATTTTAAAAACCCCATGAGAATAATTGAATAAATCATTATTTATTTGATCTTTTCTAGGAATAATTATTAAATCATTATTTGATAATTATTCCTTGTCACATTTGACTTAATCACTTAGGAATAATTAAATAAATCACTATTTATTTATTATTCCTTAATTATATTATTGGAATAATTGTTAAATAACTATTTAATAATTATTTCAATTTCACACTATTCTTAATCCTCACAAAATAATTAATAAATCATTTTATTTGTTAATTATTTCTAAATAAAGATATTTGACCATTTTGAATATCTTTTCCCTCTCCAAAAAATATAATAAAGTATTCACAATGGTTATATCTTGTTTTGGTCAATATTATTTTATTATTCTCCATTTTCGAGATCAACCCAATACTTTGTTATAAATAAGAGGGTTTTTCATTCATTCTTCACCGTGATCATTATCATCGTCACCATTATCGTCTCTTTTTATCCGAACTCCCACTTGAGTTCTCCACATTGTTTTGGGTTTTTTACACATTGAGAGAGAGTCAATTACTGAAGCATCAAGGACATCAAAGGACCCATCCCACGAAGGGGGATTTGTAGACCCTTTTGTAGATCTCCTTCACCAGGTGTTATGAATAAAGATTTATTATTCATTTTAAAAGTCTTTCCATTTGGATTATTGCATTGGATACATATTACTATTTGTTGTTTTGGATCACATCTGTTGTTTTTGTTGTGGGTTTTTTCTAGTTTTATTGCAGATCTGAAACGTAAACTGCCACAAATTGTTGTTAGGGTCACATGTCACCTAGTGACTTAAGTGAAGCTTTTGTGGTACACCTTTCAATAAATTTCACACTAACAGAAGGAAGACACTTAGAGGAGGGGTTGACTGATCCCGGGCCAGATATGGCAATCATAACCTCATTCTATAAATCTTCCCATAGGATTTTAGAAAGAGGCATTTTTTACCAAATATTAAAGTAGGCTTCTATTTCATTATGGATTATCAAACTACCACCTAAAGGAAAGAGACTTGAGGAAGACCAACTCATTCTCAATCAATCAGTCTTTATCCCAACTGCTTCTGGAAACCCATTCAATAGAGGGAGTGTCAAGAAGTGTGGCTTCTGCTACGAAGAATCTATTATCCACGTCCGCTGCCATTTACTAAGTTCCAAGACCAGATGCATATTCCTCATGTGAAAATATTAGAGTTTGATTCTTCCATTCTGAATCTTCAAAGTAGCTGTCTCTAACCCTTGCCTGTAAGTAGCAAAGGGAAACAATATTGTAAGGGCCAAAGATTCAAACCCTCGTTCACTTTATATACCCTTTTACTACTCTATGTTAGATTTGTTGGCCTCCTTCTCATAAAACCGCCCATGCCCAACAAATCGCGTTAGGTAGGATGACCCCTGAGGTTTACACTTCCATATCGTTACCTCTGGATGTTCCGCCACAGACCAACCCCTTATCAAGTTTCAAGTGGTGCTACAACAACAATCAATGGTCTATTCATTCTTAAAATGAAAGCTTTCTTCACGTGTTCGGAAAATGTTCACACAAAAATCTTGAAGGTTGATTCAAAGCATCTCCCATGTGTTCCCCAAATCCCAGCTAGCAAGAGCATGTCCCAACAAAAAATATAAACCCTCCAACAACTCCTGATTCTTACAATGGTAGACTTACCCAAGTACACTCTCGGGCCAAACATGGTGATCCTTTGAATAAGCAAAGGAAACAATATTGTAAGGGCGAGAGACGCTAGCTCATGTTCTAGCTTCCATTCTGCTATAGTAGACACTGCAACAACAACAACATGCATTCACCACCTGACAACTTCAATGGCGTTAAATTAATTTAGCTTTCCTATAATAAGATAACATTCCATAGCATTTAATAAGATAACATTCCATAACATTTAATAAATATAAAATAATGCTAGCATTAATTTACATTTCGGAAATACGAAGGAGACAAGCTAAACATAATATATGCTTATGGCCTCTTCGCCTCGGGAATAGGCCAAAAAGACGATGGAATAAATTACCATATGGTTAATAAACGAGACCGAGTGTAAAAATCACTGACTCAAAATAGAAAGTAAAAGAACTAATGCTAAAAACATGTTTCCAATTACTATAGTCCCATGCCAAATGGCAAGGACTAATAATATGAATATGTTTTGAACTTCAGAATAATTTAATTAGCATTTTCTTATCATGTAAAATTTATTATTATTACTTTAATTAAAAATAAATAAACACTTCAAAGCATCTCCCCCAGAACAATTAGCGTTTTCATAAGATGGAAAAATCTAAAATTTTCATTTTTTTAATTATAATATTTATTATTTATATAAATCAATTAATAATATTTTACTGAATTATAATTATTTTTAAATTAAAGAAATATATATATATATATTAATAATAAAAATAATTAAATTTTACAATTCATTAAATTATTTATTATAAAATATATATATAATATTTATTATTTATATAAATCAATTAATAATATTTTACTAACTTATAACTATTCTTAAATTAAAGAAAAATATATATATATTTTTTTTAATTAATAATATAAATAATTAAATTTTACAATTCATTAAATTATTTATTTTATGTTTTAAAGGTTTATTTAATTAGATATTATAATATTTTTTTTTAATGGAAATTTCCCCATATACATATATATGTATATATATTATTAACATAATGAGATCTTATTTGTAGGGCAAGGGTTTTTCATTTATGTAGAGATTTGAGTGTTAAAGTTTATGAAGGTTTACATATATGGTGGAGAGATGGTTTTGAAGTTGAAGGCATTGAGGGAGCAAGCGGCTAGGGTTTCCTAGCCATCATCCTCTCAAATGGTTGTAGATATGTGTAATGTGTAGTAAGAATGTGAGGTAGATTTGGTGTTTTGCTGCATTTATAGGGTTTTGTTTTTCGTTGTTTTGAATCACTTGGTCAATATGTAATTTGTCATGGTTGCATGTAGAGTATTTTAGTCTTTGTGGTAGATTCAAAGCTTTTGTCATTGATTCAGGATTTTAGTCTTGGTTTTCAATTGCCTAGCTTGTTATTGGCTTGTTTGTTCTATTCTCTCGGCTAGTTCCATATGTACGTAGTTTGTTAGGGTTTTTCCATTGTTGGTGTATCTCTCAAGTTTGAGTTGTTGAGATTATTTCTTATTCAACGAGTCTCCCAAGCATATTTGTTAAAAGAGCATAGTCAGTTTCCTCTCTTTATTTGGGGTTTACTTCCCCTGTGAAGAACATCCTTAATTAGTAAGTTAACCGACCTCTTTCCTAGTTATAACTTTGTTTTAGAATGGATCTTTATTAATTGGGTAAACCATGATCCCATTGGCACTTTGTACTGTGGAAATAATTATTTTTCCTTTGTTTTTAAAAGCAAGCATGATAGGGATCAAATCTATAGATCTGGACCTTATTTAATGGGCACCATAGGAATGTTTCTCACCCAATAGATTCTAGATTTTAATCTAATGACGGAAATTTATTCTATGCATGTTTGAATCAGATTACCATATATTCCCCTTCTTTGGTAGGGTCATGGTATTTTTAAAGCTATAGGAGACAAATTGGGTTGTTATATTTTTGGTTCTTAGGTCAAGGAAAATAACTTCTCTTGTGCTAGAATTTGTGTTGAAATGGAATTTTCAAAAGAACTCCCCAAGGAGATTCAACTTCCTTTGGAGGGTTGGTCCCATCTTTAGGCCCTATATTATAAATAGGTTCCTTTTACATGGATTTTTTTCATGAGTGCGGGAATTTTGTAAAAAGTTGTCCTAAGGATCTAGCTACTCATCTTCATTCTAATCCTCCACCATCTTTTCAAAGTAATGATGTGCAAGAAGAATTTAAACTAGTTTCAAGGAAATATAAGAATTATTTGTCTAAGAGGCCTCGTGCTAACAAGCCTAAATCTCATTAGCATCCTCCCTCGAGTAATAGATATGAAGCTTTAAGGTCCTCAAAGGAAAAATTTATGGGTGATGATGCCCAAGTTGATCAGCAAGCTCCAAATCAAGTGTCTCCAAAGATCATTAATTCATCTGTTGAGGAAGAATCTTCACCTAAGGATGATGACAACATACTTCTTTCAGAAAAGAATGAAGAAGATGTTGGAACAAAGGATGAGGGGGAGAAAAAACTCTCCTCTTCTTCTGCTTCGTATTCGTACATGCTAAAAACAAGTAGTATTCTCCCCTCCATTTATAGAAAATAGCAAATATTGAAGTAAGAAACCCCTAAAATCTTCTGTTGAGCATTCTCTTGCCTCTTATGGATTTAGTGCAGCATCAGTTTCACTCAAATCTTAGAAATGTATATTTTTTGTATCATCTTGTGCAAGCAATTTGTAAGAATCCACTCATGTTCTCAAGACACAATAGGTGTAAGTTTTAGAAGATCTAGTATTGGATCTTCCTCCCACTCTCCTTTCATTGGGGGAATGATGGTTTTTTTCCTCTCCTATTTTTAGATTCATTGAATAAATTTTCCTTGTAAGAGTCATTACAATATTCTTGTTGCATGTTCCAATCACTCATCCTTAATATACAAATTTCCCAGTTTGGTTAAAAAAGGTTTATGAAAGTGTACATACTCTGCATCTTATGAATTTGAACCTATGACCTATTAAGAGGAAACACATATTCTTATTCATTAGGCCAATTCAATTTGTAATTCATTTCTTATCCCCTAGACCGAATTTCAAATCTCATGGGGGACATCTTCGACCCATTGTGATAAAGCTCAATGAGTAGGCTCCCCACCCTAATGGAGTCTTCATTCTTTCTAAGTCATAAGTTCTCGATATATATGACTTACGAGATGTTAGATATACTATTGGTGTTACACTGTTAGCCTAGATTTGATCTTGAGCCTTGCCTAGATTACTCCAATGAGTTACCAATTCACCATAGTTAAAAAATAAAAATATCCTTCATATATATAATTATATTGAAAAATGCTTATTACAACCTAACATAAAATAAATGTATAATTTCTAACATATTAATTATAAAATTAAATGTGATATTTTAAAATTATATTAATAACAAAAGGGGCTTGGAGTATGCCCTAAAACTGCTTCTGCTTGGCTAAGAGCTTGTCTTCCTTAGACGTAAGGAAACAGGTTAACAACCCAAGACACAGAGGCATCTCGCAGGAGTGAAAGCCTACTCCCTTACAGACCACTAGCGGGTTATTCCAAGTGGCATGGTTTTCCTTGATAACAGTGATGCGTCAAACTGACATTCGCGGATAGTAGCCAAAGATGGTTGTCCTCATTGTTGGTTTGACAACTGAGTTTGATAGATTTTTCCACCTTTGAAAAAAAAAAACAAACACACAAACAAACAAACAAAAATTTAATATCCACTTTCAATAAAATAATTTTAAATTAGCGATATATAAAAAGTTCAAAAAAATAAATAAATAAATAGTGGGTAAATAAATGTCTTTTATTGTATTATAAAGTGTCATTTCAGGTTTAACAAAAAATTAAACCATAGCATATAAAAAATATATTTTAAGAAAATGTTTTAATAAGTAACTAAAATAAAAAAAAAAGGTTTCATGGTAAATTAAAACATTTATAAGTTCTCATATAAAAGTGCAGTTCAGATTTAGAAAAAATCCTCTTTTGCAATCATGGCAGGTGATACGTACTAAAAACACAAAGTAATTTAGTATTACTATTTCCTCAACTTTGACTTCGCCTATGTGTGCGATGAATAATTGATTTAACCTAACCAAAAAAGTGGTGCAATTCCATTTCATTATTGTCCATCTACTCATTCTTCGTTCTAATTATGAAGACGATGTTTCCTATTTGAAGACATTTAGGTGCAAGTGGGGTACGTAATTTCCCTCCTTCCAAGGTATTCATGATACATGTATCATGACACACTCCTTTTTTCGCATGGAGCACAAGGAGACAAATGCTATAAAAATGGTTTGTTGTTTGTTGCACCACTTTCTTAGTCAAATTGAATAATGTGTACCAATTCTTATGGTACATTATTATGACATGTCCTCTTCTCATTAATTTGTATGATGTACTCTTCTCATTAATTTGTATGGATGAGTATTGGGAAAAAATTATATGGATTAATCTTGGAAAAAAGAAAAACTTGTGTCTTGAAAAATTCTGAAGTACAGTTGCGGATAGCAGCCAGAGATGGCTGTCCTCACTGCTAGTTTGTCAACTGAGTTTGATGGGTTTTTCCACCTTTTGAAGAAAAATTCTGAAGTTGTTTTTTTAGTTTTAAACTATTTAAGAGTAATAACACCAAGGATTGTAGATCATGATTGTCTAAAAAACAAAGATAATTTTTTTTTATTGTTTTGTCAATTTCAGTTAAATTTTTTTGTTGTTTTGGTAATTTTAGAAAATATTTTAAAAGTGGTAATAATCTCTTAAGAAAGTTAGGAGAGATGAGGGTTTTTTTATGATTACAATAATAAATCTCAATCAAAAAGTCATTATTCATGGTTTGTGGTAATTTGAGAGATTAGGGTTTTCTTTATGACTACAATAGTAATTCTCTATCAAAGAGTCATTACTTATTTATGGTTTATGGTAATTTTAAGGATTAATGCACCTATGATTTATAAGAGGACATTTTTAAACTTGTTATAAAATAACATAACACTTTTAAATCACATGCATTATATATGCAATCAAAATAATTCACTAATATTAAAATGCTAAATAGATTGACGGGGTAGAGTTGATGATTTCCTAATGCTACTAATCTAATGGTTGAAGAAACGTTATAGGAGAACATGCGTGATCACACTTTTAGTGTCTTCCGTTGGCTTGATGTTCAATTATGCAAGAAACAAGACAAAAATAAGGAGATCTCAATAACTACTTCTTAATAAATTCTTAGCTAGACTTTATATAAGGCAACCCACAAGTTCTACCCTTCTTGACTTTTAAGCCTTGCAACAATGGTTAGGTAATATAAATCAATTAAGCTAAAATAGGTTCCTTTTTCAAACCTTGTCTAGGGTAGCCCATAGGTTTAGCCCTTATTGGCTTCCCGAGTCTTGTATAAAACAAAATAATTCCCAACAAAATGAAAGGAAAACAAAGAATTAGTTAAGAAACCAACAACAAGAGGGAACTATGGCTAAACATACAAAAAATAAATAAAATGATTTGTGAATTGAATGTAGCTTGGGTGTTTGAGAAAAATGTTATTATCATCCCCACATGGGTTCAATTCCCACATGTGACATGTTTGAGTTCATAATGAGTATTGCCTTGTAAAGTATTTGAACCTTATTTTCTAAGGATCTCAATTCTTCAAAAGTGGGTCCTCTCTTTGAAACTCATTAGATAAGTCCCTAAATTAACAACTATATAATCATATGCATAAAAATGCTACAACCATGAAAGTGATAAAACAAGAAAATACATCTACAAATATAGTGGTTTCAAAATTCCATTGCACATTTGGGGCCCTTATTTTAAAGAGAGCAATAGTTTTCAAAATTACCATAGTGGAAAAGAACTACCTCATTCGTTATTGTATATCTAAATTGAAGGTAAGGTGAAGCCAAATGGATTAAATAGTACATATATTTATAGGAAATGGTACTTAGTTTCTTGGATAGTATCCAAATGTTAGGAAACCCCTACTTTTAAACTAACTACTTCTTGAAACAAAGATTCCCTAGAAGTGGATAACTAACACATTTTAAAAATGCTTAGATAATAAAAAGAATGATGTATCATTATTTTTGTCGATAGTGTTAAATTCATGGATACTACATTGATGTACAATATCAACTCTCTCCACCTTAAATGCGTGATGACATTTTCTCCACCTTAAGTGAGTGATGACAAATTGAAAGAACTCTACAAAGGAAAGGAAAATAACTCCATATGTCCATAGCATATTGGGTTGTAATGGTTTTTCACAACATATAAGATATCCATAACATATTTCACATGTGTTTATAACACATTAGATTTTTGTAACGCACCCATGAGTCCCAATATTACAACAAGAATGTTGGAACTCCAAGGGCTACCAACTTTAATTTATCAATCTGGAGTTCGTACAAACTTAAGAGGTGACAATGCTATATGCACAGTAAGAAAGATTTCTACCTAGGTTGCTTTGAAGAAATGGATTAAACTAAAGTGTGGAAAGACCATTTTGCAAAATTCCAAGGAAGGAAACTATTGAACTTAAATTTGCAAGAAAAAAGGCAATTGAAACTTTACTTGTCCTATTGCATCAAGGAAACTCTAATCTATTTGCAGGAAAAAAATGTTGGAAAAGAAAACCTTAATTCTATTTTGCAGAAATTAAATGATAGGAATGTAAACCAAAATTAATTGCGTGGAAGTAAATGCAAGAAAGAAAAACCATACTATTTCATTTAAAGTCATAATATAATCAAAGCGACATAACAATAATAATGTAAGGGCACAACAATAACAATAGTGGGCTTCTATGGGGCACAATAATAACAATATGGGGACTACATGGGCACAAAAATATAATAAGGGGGTTGCACTAATAACAATAAGGGGTTACACTAGTATTATAGGGACCTAACATGCCCCTCTCCTTCAAAAAGTGTTGTCCTCAACACTTGAGTAGTTCTGGATGCTTCTGCATAAAATTATCATCCTCCCATGTGGAATCTTCAGCGGGTAAGTTCTTCCACTTGATGAGATACTCTAAAATTGATCGATTTCATAGCTGTCGATTTCTTGTTTTTGTGACTGCTTTAGGTTCCAATATGATTTTTCCTTCCTCGTCAAGTTCTGGCAATATTGTTTGAATTGGGATCTTCTCACCTATAACCTTCTTTAAGCATGAAACATGGAAAAATGGGTGCACTTGGGAAGATGCAGGAAGCTCCAATTTGTATGCCATAGTACCAATATTTTGTAACAACTTGTACAGACCATAATACTTTGGTGATAATTTATTATCCTTCTTAGCTTGCTTGAGGGACATTTGTTTGTATGATTGTAGTCGTAGAAATACCCAGTCACCTACATCAAAACTTCTTTCATTGCGATGTTGATATGCTCGTTGTTTCATTCTATTATGTGCCAAAGTGAGGTTATCCTCTAGGAGTTTGAGAACTTGTTGTTGATGCTTGATGTGATCTTTCACTTTTTGAACCTTTTTCTTCTTGATATGTCCTTCTATCTTGAGAGTTTGAGGAGTGGTAGTTCCTGCCAATGCATTACAAGATATGGTCAGATTCATTTCTTGATGCTCGATGTGATCTTTCACTTCTTGAACCTTTTACTTCATCATATGCCCTTCTATCTTGAGAGTTTGAGGAGTGGTAATTCCTGCTAATGCATTACAAGATATGGTTGATGTCAGTTCTTCTTTCTTTGGGGTTGGTTCCTGGTGTATATCCTCTTCTTTTGACATTTCTTGATCCTTTTCTTCCTCCTTTTCACAATCTATGTAAAATAATTTCTTCTCAGCACACTCATGACCTTTAGTGCATTTGCTATCACAACTGTAACAAAGCCATTTTTCTCCTTTTTCTTCCAATTGTTGTGGTGTCAACCTTGTAGGTTTTGGAAGGCTAGGAGCAACAACACTTCCATCTTTATAGTTGTGAGTGGTAGGATTTCTTGTTGCCATAATTTTGATTTCATTTTTTCTTGCCAACCTGAATTCCTTCTCTAATGAATCAGGTCCCGAAAGATGAACCTCATGTTGAATGTTTTCCTTTAAATTCCCTATGAAGAGATCAATCCTCTGCTTCTCTAGAATATCATTTACCCATATATTCAGTTTTTGGAAGTCCTCAATGTGATCTGTGATTGAACCCTTTTGTTTGAGATTTATCAATTGGCTAAAGAAGGTGTTTCTCTTTGTATCCTCATAATGTGCTATCATTTCCTCTGTGAAAATTGACCAAGTGACAAGTGGTTTACGAGAACAAAGCCCTTTATACCATAAAAATTTATTCAGTTTTAAATATAAAGATGCAATACATACCTTTTGTAACAGTTGCACATCATGTAGATCAAAATATTTCTCCATCTGTAATATCCATGTTATGGGATCCTTGCCATCAAACTTCCTCATATTGATCTTTGGAATATGGTGGGTTTTCAATCCAATGTTAGATTCTATGAAATCATGATTAACATTTATTTATTTTTCTCATCATGAGTTTCCTCTACTACCTTTTCGTCATTAGGAGGCCTTTCTTGTAGCAGCTTTGTCCCACCTTCCTTCAAACCTTCCATGTCTTTCTTCAAATCTTCCATGCCTTTCTTCAAATCTACTTCCCTACCATCAATATTAGCTTCCATGGCACATATAAAAATATTTATCTTAGCTTCGATCACATTCTTCAAATCATCCATCCAATTTTGCTTACTAGGTGTTTCTATTTTCTTGATTCAAGTCATTCTTTTTCTTGCTTTTAGCAGCTCGATCTTGAATCTATTGTATCTATGAAATTTCAGATCTCCAAGGTCTGAAATTGTGATCTACAGTAGCCCTCTGTGTCCTCTTTCCAATGCCACCAGTCTGATCGAAATTGGATTCTCCAAGAAAGGTTTATGCCCAATCTCCCAATACGACTTGATTATATAATTTTTAAGTAGAGCAAACTTGTACGAAGTGCCATGTCTCCCTGTTTCGACCTTCGGACCTGAAAACAATACACAGAACAGTAACGTTCGTCCTCTTTTTGTCATTTCTTATGAAATTTCAATCTGATGCATAGAGAGAAAGTTATGATGATCTACCCAAAGTCAACTCTTTGGGATGTAATTCGAGATCCTGGAGAAACCCTAAATGTCTTGGACCGTATCTCCGAAAATATAGCGAAACGAGTACTGAAATTTGGGTTTGAGTTTCACCAATATTTTGGCTCAAATGGGTTTTAATTTCAGATTCTTAACATTCATAGAAAAACCATTATAGAGAAAATTCCATGATGACCTGTATGAGATGGAATTCTGGAGCTTGCAAAAACCATAATTTCCTCTGATCATATATCCGAAAATATAGCGAGACAAGATCTTAAATTCGGACACGAGGTTTAGAACGATTTTAGCTCAAATGGTCTTTTTTTTACTTCTAAAACTTTGTAGAGAAAAATTTATATCGAAAATTACATAATGACCTATTAAGAGCAGCGAAACCCTAGAATCCAAAGCTCTTATACCAAATGTTATGGAACCAGCTCACAAAAAGATAGAAAAGATAGATCAATGAATTAGAAATCAACCTCTTCAAGGGGGAAACCTCCTTTACATTACACAAATGTAAAATTCTTGGATGATACAAATGACAAGACCTCCTTTCTATATATAAGAGTCTAATGGGTCATAATATAATCAAAGCCGACATAACAATAATAATGTAAGGGCACAACAATAACAATAGTGGGCTTCTATGGGGCACAATAATAAAAATATGGGGACTACATGGGCACAATAATATAATAAGGGGGTTGTACTAATAAAAATAAGGGGTTACACTAGTAGTATAGGGACCTAACAAGAAACCATTAAATGCTCAAAATAAAGCAATGAAAACTATTTTTACGCTATCTAACTCATGATCAAAACAATGAACCTTAATTTTAGATTTAAAACTACAATGATGAAAGGATGATGTGCAAAGGGTATCTGATCTCTTCAAGTTGGATTCCAAGGCTTAGGGGATTATGTAAGTGACAGAGAGTGAAAAATAGGCTTAAGAGGTAATTCTAGTCGATTTCTGATCAATTCTGTGAAGTACTACAGGATGCCCTGTATTGCTAGAGGATTACATCCAGGAGTGATCTGAGGGCTTTAAAAGTGGTTTGAATGTGGGAGAAGATATTAGGATATTGTGGAAGAATGTGAAGGACCTTTCCAATGCTAGATCTACTCATTAACCCATCTTGCATAAGGGGGAAAAACAAACTAACAGTCTCTTTGCAACTTTGTAATGTATTTTTATGTGCACAGACAATTTGGAAGAACGAAAGGGAATGGGAAGAAGGATGTTGAGGGGGATGGTGTGGTTGATGGAAAATAATTCTATTTTATCTTTTGAACCAATACATCTCTCCTGCACACAAAGTGATTATTCAACTATCAAATACATGATGATTGAAGGACTGTTAAAATACTAGTTGCAGAAAATCAAAATGCAAAGGAAAGGATGAGTTGAACTTAAACTAGAACCTAGCTATTGCATAAAAGAAAAAGACACTATATTTGGTGTATGCTCACACAACATTTATGACTAAGCCTCCCAAGGAAACTCACTCACTAACCTATACAAACAATACTTTTTCTTATAAACCAAACTTGCAGAGAAAGAATACAACTAGATCAAATGCATGCAAAAGAACATATGACATAAATGTGTTGAAAATTGGGGCAGTTATGGGACAAATTTCCCCATAGAAACCCTAGTACCCCAAGAGGAGCCCATCTCAACCCAAAAGAAGAATTCAAATTGGACAAAGGAAACTCCTATTGTTAATATTAATATGGAAAATCATATGTGGGCAAACAATTGTTAAAATGGAATATATTTAAATATTACTTTCAGCAAAAATTCAAATTCATGTAATTATCCCTTCAAATGACAAACTTGGCCTCAATAAGGGTTACATTGGCATCATCAAATTGTATATAAAGTAAATCTTTTTTATATATTATGACATAAGTAAGAGACTCACACTCTTTATATGGTTCATCTATCTTTGAGGCTCATGGAACTACACTACTATTCTGAGTATGACCTCACATAAGTTGTATCTCTCTTTATGGCATCACATCATATTATGGCATCATTTTACATCATATATTATAATGAGGTATCACATCATAGTTTACAATGTGTCATTGCATCTTTATTGTGGCATCGCACCTCTAGCCTGTTACATTAAATATACAATGGCATCACTCTATAAGTGAACTTGCACACTTTATATGGTATCACTCTATAGGTGGACACACACTCTTCTAGTAGCCCACTATGGTTCATTTTGTTTCTATCATAATAAATTTTTGAGGTTTGTATTTGTTACTGTGGATCACACTTCAAATCTCAGTGTCTAGCATCCTGTGGCTCATATAATATATTGTAGTAGCACAGATCAATACTCTTGCGGTTGGAATATTCCTCTATGTGACACTTATTCTATAGTACATTGGTTTGAATTAATATAAAATGACACATATATACTCTCTCTACACTCTATACAGAAGCTCGTATATCTTTTTTGTAGCTCGCTTTCACTAATGTGACTTGCATATGCTATACAATGGCTTGTACATCTTCTTTGTGACTCGTTCTTTGTAGCTTAGTATTTTCCTTTGGATCGAAAGATGCTTTGTGGCTCGCTACTGTGGTTTGTATTATTCTCAGTGTAATATTCCCAATAGGAGATATCCTAAATGACCAATAAATTTTCTTAATTTTAATGCCCCCTTTCAGTGTGATATTTTTCAAACATATCACAAACATATCGTTGTAGGTGTAGATTATTTATTGGTACTAAATGTATATATAAAGTGGCATATATATGGAGAATCCAACTTCATACCATCAACTGATATATATATATATATATATATATATATATATATAAGCACATAGCAAAAATTACATGACCATTTGTGTAAGAGCATAATGTGTTATGGAGAAATGGACATGGTGTATGATCGCTGCCAGGATAAATACATCATTCACAAGTACTCAAAAATTAATTAGACCACTCTAGGGTGCAAGCAATGATATATATTTCAGATTTAGGGACTGATATACACAATTAAAGGGTAGGAACTTGAGTATTCTCCATTTGGGTGACAAAGGTGTCTCTAATGACTACTGTAGTAGCCACATTAATCTTCAGCCCAAAGATATACATATAGTAGATGAACCCACTGCCAAAAAACTTGGTATGATTGAGTGACGATTGCAATTGCTCGCATAACCAGCTAGAGGAAGAGATTTTGGTTCTAGCAAAAGGAAGAAGGTGTGACTGATAAATAGGAATTGAACTTGTCCACATGATTCCAAGAAATATGTCCCTCTCTTTATCTTTGATTCTCAGTCCAATGCTCAAAAACTTTATGACCAGTATGGGAGATTAGAAAACTCAACCTTTAGCTGGAAACTCATCTTTCTTTTCCCAAGGGAAACTTTACCCAACAACTGAAATGAGACGACCTTCCCAATAATAGATTGTTCAGAACCCCCCCCTGACAACCGATTTTCAACCTCTTTGAAGAAGAATAAACTCAACCTCTTGAAGTTTGTATGACCCTACAATCAACACCAATGGAAGATCTGAAATGATCTAACCCAATATATAACTAGGGTGGCACTCGAAGTCCACCGAAATTAGCGTAGAGTTCTGCTTGAAACTCTTGAAACTCACTTGAGATTATTTTCTATGTCAAGAGATAGATAGGAATAGAATTATTTTCCATTAAGTTCCTCCTTCTTTTATAATTCTTCATGGAGCCTCCCTCTAGATTCTGGATTCTCCCTTTTTCCTTATTATTTTATTGGTGGGGGCCATTTTCCACCTTTTTCCACGATTTAAATAAGATATTAAATTGTTTCCATTCCATTAAAATAATGATTTTCCTTCCTCCTCCAATAAAATATTATTTTTTTGCCATCCCACCAAAAATTTGCAAAAAGCCTAAGTGATTTTTGCATGCACAAAATTGGGAACATCACAATCCTCCCCACCAAAAATTACTTGTCATCAAGAAATATCATCCTATGTTTCTGCTCCAGGGTCCCAAATGTGTCAATGAACCACTCCTCGATGTAGCACCACCATCACATGAATAAATCACATGACACCACGATCCCAAACCATCATGATCCATGTCAATCATCTTTCTCTCCACCCACTATCCCATACGGTAAATTTGCCAGAAGCCTTACACATATCAACAGTAAGTAGATCACCCTAGAAATGTGAAATCCTAAGCAGACCCTTGATACGTTTCCCTCCTGAGTAATCAATATCGTTCACTTGAAGAGTAGACTCTTGAAGATGCAATCCAATGCCCGTGGAGATGAACCCTCGTTTGCATGTTCTCTCCCTAATATCCTCCTGCTAGACATCCTGCCATACTAGTGAAGTCCCCCACGTCACCTGTGAATCACTAAATCCCAATGGAAGATCTGAAACCTTCTCATGCCTAAGGGTAACTAGATTGACAAGTCTTGTGATGCCCAGATCCCATGCTAATCTCAAAAGGGTGCCACCATGGTGTCGTTGTGCCATTCTAACCCTAACTATCCACCCATTGTTAAAATGTTGTATCCTCATCTCCTAAAAATGAATGGAAAATATCTATGGAGTCCTAATAGATTTGGCGTAGACATATCCACACTGTCAAGGCCTACCCATATAACACTAACCCTGATTTAAAGCAATAAGAAGGAAAAATGGCCCTACCATGTGACGAAGGACTCAACACTCCCCCATATGTCAAACCAAGCGATTTGGATCACTCTCTACCATGATCTTGGTCATCATGAAATAGAGTGACTAATCAACCAATTGAATTCATGGATCTCATAACTAGATTGGCTGCAGCATAATCCTGACAACTGTTGGCACCAACCTTTACCACGTCTTGGGTCCTTGCATGCAATACGTATATGGATTCCATACATCAGCAATCAATACGGTGTGTGAAAAAATTCCCTGTGCCTATCATACCACACAATGAGATCTACTATCCTACCTCTTGAAGGTGCTCCCCAATATGACCTAAAGTCTAAATGTCCACCTATGAGAAAGGTCCATTGCCTATTGTATATGCTCCCGAGACACCTCAGAGTGTCTTTCCCAAAAGGTTTCATGCATATCCGTAAGTGTGGGATCAAGGGTGGAGCATGTGCTACCTTTGTATAAGATTGAACCATCCCCAAGCCTGCATCTACCAATTCACACCCTGACCATATGAAACAACTAAGAAGAATCTCTCTTGATGCACTGTGTCTCATCCAACTGTCTCAGATGAACTTCTTGGGTCTTGTTGCTCATGATGAGAGCACTTAGAGACAATACCTAAGGCCCTTGTAGTAGTGCACAATGTTGGGGAGTGACAAATGTTTAGGCTCCAATGGGTATATCCAAGTACTCATATGGTAGCTCATGGTCATCTTTATGACCAACCCACTCTCCAAACCTAGGAGTACCAAACCCAAGGGTATGCTAGTTGTACCTCTCAGGAGACTTACCAAGAGGCAATGCTCAAAAAACATGTTATGCATCATCATACTCTATTATACAAAAACAGGTACCCTCACACTCCTCTGCATAACACTGAACTCTGTGGCACAATTCTATGCACCACTGGATACCAACACTCACTGTTGTACCACCCTGTTCCATCTGGAATCCCATATGCACCAATGCATCCACCACTCTGCTAATAAACCCTCCATGATGTGAGATACATCTCCTCATCTTCCCTCACAAACCCGAGTGACCTTAATCCTCACATGCTAATGGGAATGACACTACTTTCCCTATCCCCAGTAGCTCTAGTGCCCAGTATACCAATGAGAGAGAACCACCTCCATGCAATGCCATGTCTAGTAGCCTACCAATCCCACCTCCTCCTACCAACTCCTACAAGAGTATGTTAATCACCCTGTTACCCCACACATAGTCAATATGCCAAGACAACTCATGAAATATGCTTTCTCCCCTGTCAAACCATTATGTCACTAGTGTTTTCCGAGGCTCTGATGGAGATCTAAAAATGTGTGTGCCTAATCACTGGATCCATCATGTAGCTACTACCATCACCTATTGGCCCTATGATGTGATGGGAAATCCCACCTGGACCGCAATAAAAATATGACCCTCAAGCCCTTATGGTCATCCATGGCCTTTGTTGACCTATGGCTATGGATGTATCCAACCACCTAACATGCTCCATCAGGTACCAACTAAGTACCTCTCACCATCCAATCCCAAAGGAAGGATCAAGTGTACAACATCCTATGTATGGAACAAGCCCTCCATGTTGATGTTGTACCATAATCAACTTAAGTTGCTCAATCTTGTTGACCTGGTCATCCCCTATGATCGATCTAGACAAATTTTCCTCTCTCTATCTAGTTCATAGAGGTGAGCTAAAAATGTTGAAAGCCCCTTTAATGTGTCTCTGAAGTGATCTGTGTTGAAGCCCCAACATGTGCTCTCTTCATTGCCCCTCATCAATGGATATCCAAAAATATGGTTGTACATCCTCCTCCATCATGGGCTCAACATGAGTCTCCAAGTGCATCTCCATAGACAACCCATCATGCAAAACATCCTCACCATTGAGCCATGGGTGGCTCTCATATGGAAAATTTGTCATGGATCTAGATGCATCTATGCCTACTGACATCTTGTCCATGGATGGCCCCATGGGTGTGTTATCTACTGTCCCTACCACTGTCTCAACCTATGCCATAAATGCACTCTCCAATAGTGGTGACTCTGGAATCACACAACGCTGATCTAGGTCCTCCTCACAATCACCTGTGTCATCTGCCTCTTACTCAGCCTCCTCTTGCGAATAACTCTCAGGAAGCACCTCCATGTAGTGGTCCTTTCCCTTAGTGTACATGTTCCCTAGGGTCCACAACTCCTGACCTATGAGGCAAATGTTCCTCTTGTTCTCATCATCTAACTATTCTTTCGACTCCCTTTTAGGAGGTCTGGTGTCCTCCTTGTCAAACTCTTTATGAGCCTCTGTGTGAAATCCCTGTAGCATTTTATCTTCATGACCCAAAGGGATAAATACATAGTACCACCACTCCATTGCATCTCCATCCAAATTCAAAGTGGCATATCTAATGGAATCCACCTCTCTCATGGGGTTTAGCTAGATGGATGTGTCTAGTTCCTGCACCCATTTTCTGACAAAACTCCTAGTTGAGCCATCAAAGTTGGTGAGAAACAAATTTCTCATCGTCTTCTCCACCCCCTTCTTTGGATGATCTCCCATAGGTGATGTGAATGGATTCAACCCCTTACTTCTACTCAACTAGGCCAACATTTTGATTATATTCTCATAGCTTTTGTAGATCTCATTGTTTATGTAGATTTCCTCTAGGATTTCCTAAGTACTTCTCCATTTTGGCATCATTGGAATGTCCATAAGTTCATCCGTCACCGTGCATGCATGCCCAACGCCTTCATGATCTTGCTAGATTTCCCACAACTAGCCAAGGTCATGCTCTGATACCACTATAATATTCCCAATAAGAAATATCCTAAATGACCAATAAATTTTCTGATTTTAATGCCCCCTTTCAGTGTGATATTTTATCAAACATGTCACAAACATATTGTTGTAGGTGTAGATTATTTTTTAACTAAATGTGAACATCAAATGGAATATATATGGAGAATCCAACTTTAGACCATAAATTGATATCCCATGCAATACTCAAAAAATTTATGGATTTTTCTGATATATATAGCAAAAATTACATGGCCATTTGTGCAAGAGCATAATGCGTTATGGATAAATGGACATGGTATATGATGGTTGCCATATATATATATATATATATATATATATATATATATATATATATATATATATATATATACATATATATATATATATATATGTAGATATATATATATATATATATCTACATATATATATATATATATATATATATATATATGTAGATATATATATATATATATATATATATATATATATATATATATATATATATATATATATATATATATATATATATATATATATATATATATACATATATATATATATATATATCTACACATATATATATATATATATATATATATATATATATATATATATATATATATATATATATATATATATATATATATATATATATATATATATATATATATATATATATATATATATATATATATATATATATATATGTGTGTGTGTGTGTGTGTGTATATATATATATATATTCCCAAATAGAGCTCATGGAAACATTTTTAGGTCAATCATACATCATTCATAAGTACTCATAAATTAATTAGACCATTGTAGTGTGCAAGCAATGATATATAATTTAGATTTAGGGATTGATATGTGGATTGATATACAAAATTAAAGGGTAGGAACCTGAGTACACTCTATTTGGGTGACAAAGGTGTCTATAATGACTACTGTAGCAGCCACACTAATCTTCATCCCAAAAATATATGTACAGTAGATGAACCCATTGGCAGACAACTTGGTCTCACTAAGTGAAGACTGTAGTAACTCACATAACTAGCTAGATGAAGATATTTTGGCTCATTCCTGCCTACACAACAAGGAGAGACTCAACCCAATCACCAAGAACATAAAAAGGTGACTCTTTGCTTCAGCACTATGATTTTCAGATCGCAGCTAAACTTAGTTCTCTGTTCTTTGAAGATATACAAGTAGAAAGAAGAGGGTGCAACCAACAAATAGGAAGTGAACTTGTCCATAAGATTCCAAGAAATACAACGCTCTCTTTATCTTTGATTCTCAACCCAATACTCAAAAGCCACATGAACAACAAGGGAGATTAACAAAATCATACTTTACCTGTAAACTCGTCATTCTTTTCCCAAGGGAAACTCGACCCAACAACTGAAATGATACAACCTTGCCAATAATAGATTGTTCAGAATTCACCCCCCAGCAATAGATTTTTGGCCTCTTTGAAGAAGAATAAACTTGACTTCTTGAAGTTTATATGACCTTGCAATAAATACCAATGGAAGATCTGAAATGATATTCCCCAATAGCTAACTAGGGTGGCACTCGAAGTCCACCGAAATTAACTTAGACTTTCGCTTAAAACTCTTGAAACTTGCTTGAGCTTATTTTCTATGTTAAGATATAAATAGGAATAAAAGAATTTCCATTGAGTTATTCCTCCCTTTTATAATTCTTCATGGATCCTTCCTCTAGCTTCTAGATTCTCCCTTTTCCTTATTATTTTATTGGTGGGGGTCATTTTCCATCTTTTGCCACCATTTAAATAAAATAATAATTTTCGCCATTCCAATAAAATATTAATTTTCCTCCTCCAATAAAATGCTAATTTTCCACCATTCCATTAAAATAATGATTTGTCTTCGTCCTCCAATAAAATATTATTTTTCTGCCATCCCATTAAAATCATAATTTCTCCCTTCTCTGACACAATAATATATCCCCCTTTCTAATATTATCCAAAAATTTGTAAAACTCCTAAGTGATTTTTGCATGCACATAATTGGGAACATTACACTTTGGAATCTCTGTGGCTCACTACTGTGGTTTGTATTATTCTCTATAATTGTTATGGCTCAAAATTTATATCTATGTTTCTTATTCAAGCAGTAATACCTACTAATGATATATGGAGAAACCTTCAAGAATGACGACATGTCTATAGTAGTCTTCATGACCTTAATAAAATACGTCAGTACCTTTTGATTTGTATATCATAGTTACCTTTGGTATGACGGTATATGTATGACCTCAATATGCCAATATCCATTGTTGCATGACAATGCCCCTGATTTATATGACAATGACTGATGTGTAACAACACCTCTAAGACAAATGTGACGACAATGGAAAGAACTCTAGGACACTGATAGTGATGAATATAACTGTGACTTCGATGCATATGTATCTAAATAATATTGATAGATAAATGTTGACAATTGCCCTAATGTGACTATGAATTATGAACAACACCTTTGGATAGTGATCCACATGTATGGCAGTTACCTTGTTGCATGGTAGAGAAATTTATGAATGACATGGTAATGATATTGTATGCCATTGATCTTGTTGATGATTGACGAAGGTAGTGATAGTGACAATACACTGGATATGGCAGGAACTCTCCTGGACTTGTTTCGTTCAGTTCACAAACGAAGTTGTGAACTGACTTGGGTTGGACCTAGGAGGCTTGCTGTGTTTGATGTCTCTCATTGCACTTTATATCTCAACCGAACTTTGATGAATATGTAACAAAAGAA
Source organism: Pinus tabuliformis (assembly GCA_031772625.1). Classification (NCBI taxonomy): domain Eukaryota; kingdom Viridiplantae; phylum Streptophyta; class Pinopsida; order Pinales; family Pinaceae; genus Pinus; species Pinus tabuliformis. Next base: position 1,394,350,937 of record CM062819.1, on the reverse strand, counting down.
GAATTTGGTTGGGTTTTCCCCCTTGTGGGGTTTTCCCCTAGTCTATGACCTAAATCCCAGTGTCTCTATTGTGTATGATTTTCTTCTATTGTTTACTGTTCCACGACATTGTTGTTCTCTCTACATAATTGCTAATGATGTTATAATGTTATAGGGTGAGTATAATGTGAAAATGTTTATAAATGCAATTATCTACAACAAAGAACAATCTAGCCATAAAATAAATAAAAAGTATAGCAAAGGATATTGAGTGCTTGGGTTGGGCCCTAACCCAAGGAAACTCAACTCCTTAAACAAACTCAGGCTGTAATAAACAAGATGCTTCTCATTAATCTCAGAAACTATTCAAATACGTGATATGAAAATGTAAATGACAAGTAACACGCTCTAGCTCGAATAGTCACTATCTTTCTCCAAAAAGTCAAATACTATTGAGCTCATAGGCTCCTTTATTTATACAAAATAAATGAGGGGAAACCTCCTTGAAGGGAGGGATTCTTCCCTCCAAAATCCCTACAATATTGGATCTACAAGTACCACTAGACCAGTTCTCTTCTCTCTCTCTTTATTTTTCATTTTGTTGCTCCAGTGTTATTGTTCTCCTCTTTCTTCAATTCCTGCTTCTTGCCGTCAATATTGCGTTCCTTTTCTGAAAAATAAAGAAGATACAATGCAAAGTATAAGACATGAAAGATGATGAAAGATTACTTATACCATGTGGGAGTACAAACAAAACTCCTAGAAAAATCCAAAGCTAAGTGTAGAATAAAATGAAATGAAGTAAAAAAGATACAATAATAGGATAGCCTTGTATACATGTATATAACTGGATAATGTAGAAGGCTAAGTAAATAAGTCCAAGGCTGGAGGTCGATGAGGTCATGATTGCCCAAGTCTGATGAGAATTTCTTCAGATAAGAATTGCTATTTGGGTCCATTACCACATATGAATAAGTGAACTAGTTTATATCAAATTATTAATGTTTTGCTTATATTTATGGATCACTACAATATAAGTGGATAAATTACAAAGACAATTACCTTCCCATTGTGTTCTTGGCCTATGGTACAATATATTAGCTGTGATTTGGAGAAAATTTCCAACATCGAAAATATGTAGCAATCACCACTAGTAATCCCCCAAATAGGATTATTTTGGAATGTAACTTTCAAATTCTAGTTGCTATATGATTCTTGAATGGAAAATCCACACTGAATTCCAACACCAAACTTCCAATTTGAGGGAACACCTGTGGTCATCCTCAATCACTCAAACTCAAAACATTAGTGATCATTATAATGAAAAGATAAAATAAGAGTAGTTTTGATCTGTTTTGCAGATTTACATGCAAAGCACCAATAGTTTTCCCATATTTACCATACTTGTAATTTCCAAGATATAACACATCGATTGATATTTTACAACAAATACTTGATTCAATACAAACAAGAATTTAACATATTACAACAATACCACCAATGTTTGATCCTCAATTAGTTCAAACTAGTTAGCACAAAAAATTCAAGAAAGAGCAACAAGTAGAAATAACAAATCCATCAATTAATAATCAATCAAAAAAGGATAAGCTTTTTGCTGAAGCTTGATAAACAACTATAAATTATATTGACAATCCACTACAACTAGTGGTCTTATTCAAAGAGCAATACTACCTGGAGAACTCATCTTCCAAATTCTTTGCTCTATCCATGAAGCTTTCTGCTATCCTCAAAACATAATTCACATTCAATATTTTAGGTTTCTGAAGCTTCCCAAAGGCCTTGCCAAATGAAGCTGTGAATTTCATTGATTTTCATAAAATGCTTCTTGTACTGAAAAAATATAGTTTGACCATGTGATAGATAATTCAAGCAAGTAAAAAATTGTGTACAATATTTCTTAGAAGACTTCATGTTAAAAGGAAAACTTGCATATTTCGGATAGAAAAAGAATCTTAATAGAGATGGTAAATATTACAAAAAAATAGAGTGGATATAAAACTACATGTAGAACTAACAAAATCCTAATTGTAATACAGTTGATTGATTATTCTAAGTGAAGCCAACTAGATACATACATGTTTTCATTTTCAACTTTCTTTCCCATATCTCTATTAGACACAAAAGCTAACTTGCATTCATCTCGCGAGGCTGTTTTAGCAAGAGTATACGTTTCATTCTCATTTTACACACTTTCTTTTCCATGAACAATCGCAACAGGTATTGGAGGAATTAGTTGCTATGTCAACTGAGTTTTCAACTTTCATTTTCTCGATTTCTGTTTTCCTGCATGTGCATTATTTTAGTTTTCCTCAGTGGACTTTTAGATAAGAAAACAATAGGTCTGAAAATAAAAAAATTCATCATGCAAAAAAAATGACTAGTTATGTGATGCCAACCCATATTTCTTTATTATTGGAAGAAAACCAATCAACTATGCTCAACTGACATCATTAAAGTTATCCAAAACCAACCTGGTGGACATTTGAAGTTCTACTACATGAACTTATTCCTTTATGTGGATAAATTTCTCTTTGTGTGTGGAAAGGGCTATTAACCTCTCTGAGAGTGATGACTTATGCTTACCATCAGATTTTACCGTTTCCAACTGATTTTTTAGCATCTTGACAGATAATATTTTTTGTTGCATCTGAATTGTGTATGATCTCATTGCCCCTAACATATATGACCTACGCATGAGGCTACTAGTAAAAATAATATAACACATACCCAACAATTTGAAGGGCATTAATGATTATAGATGTCTATGGATCAATGCTATAGCTTGTAGGAGCAGTTGGTTGTTTCCTAGAGATCTTTGGGAAGGCCCTAAGAGAATGAAGCTAGGACTGGTCAATGGTCCAAAATTGGACCCACTAATTTAATTTTTTTTCTTTACAAGTAGCCATGATGAATGTTATTAACCCTTATTTTTATTATGTAACAAGTTGTGAATTTGGATTAGTAATGCTCCTTAGTGGAGATACTTACTGGTGATATTTTCCAACATTCAACACATTCCCTCTATTCATTATATTTCCATTTTTCTTCTTTTATTCCATTGTGTATGCTCCCATCCGCAACTATAATACATAACTAAAAGATTTCCATGAATTCATTCTCCTGTAAATTCATATGCTCTAGGCCCAAGGTGATTAATATGATATTGTTTGCAAGAAATATGAATAATATATTGCAATAAACAAGCACAAATGTGGTCATAATCTAGCAAGCCAACCAAAACAGGAAATAAGAAAAATGTCAAACATGGTTGAGAGAGATGGAGATGAATATATCAAAAAGTGATATTTATTTGTATCATAATTCAAATCACCCTGCATAGATCTATATTAACCCTAGATCTGTCAAGCACCAAGATAAATAAAATCCTTTGAAGTACAAATATTTCCTTAAGTTTTTGCACTCTAAAAGATGTTTGCACCTTGAATCTCAACACATGATAGATACACAGTTAATACAAATCTACACTGGTTCGTATTTTATTGATAATACATCAACTTGATATATTTATGGTTTTTCACATACTAGAGATGTAGATTATAAAATGCACCTCTTGATGCAATGCCAAATGTCAATATATTTAGTTGAAAAACTACAAAGAGAGGATATTCTCTAATGATTTCGTTGCAAGGCTAATATCATAGAAACTGGAGAAACAAAGAGAAGAAAAGAAACTAAAGACAGACAAATCAATTAAGAAATTTTTTAGTAGGAGAAGTTGTTGATATATTAAACCATGTTCGCTCTAGCCCAACCATAAGATAAACAAATGACTAAAAGGGATTTTAGAGACAATAATCCTAAATAGTTTAGGAAAGATTTAAGAAAACTAAAGATGAGCAAGAAAAAGAGTTAAATTTATGTCAAAACACAAAAGAAAGAATATAAAGTGGCCTTAATCAACCAATCACATGTGCATCCCCTATTATTCATAGACTATAACCAATGTTATATCCCATCCATGAATTCACATTACCATAAACAATCATGCATTTGCGTAGGAACCTTCACACCTATGGTCTACAATGTCTTACCTACCACTACATGCACCAAATTTCTCTGATAGGGTCATTCATAAACCCTTTTTGCTTGGAAATGAAGTATTAATTCACTATTAAGGTCAACAAACAATTAATTTTTCAACCAGGATTCCATTTTCAATGTGCTTTGCCCCACCTGAATGACACAAATTTGAAAGGGATGACACTAGGTAAAAGTCCTAGGTGCAAGCTCTTGGTGGAATCAACCGAAATAGCTTCTCATGATTCCCCCATTGATCCAGTAAAATTCAGTCAATTTTTGTAAAATAGTACATCACTGGCAGCAAAATTCAGTCTTAGGGGGTATTTTTCCATGTTGATTAGTGGTAGACAATATTGTTTTGTCTCCAAGTAAAAAATGCAATAACCAGTTACAACACATAAACATCATAATTCAAATGTGAAATATCTCGTACCATATACAAACTTTTACATGAAATAGGGCACTCACCTATTTGATTTTAGACAACAAATATTCACCTAACATTGCAACATTTGATGAGCATACATGTAGGGATATACACCATGATATTTTCAAAACCACCACATCCAATTGTGTTATCCCAATGTATACCCTCTTAAATGATGTAGTTTTGTGTTTATTAATTTCTATTAATTGTATCAACATATCTGTCATGACTGTCCAATGTTAATCACTATTATGTTAAGTTAAATATCAGAATGCAACCTTCACTAATATGAACTTCAACAAAGCAGTTTACAATGTATCATCCAATATACATTACAAGGAGATAATGTCATTAATACATATCAAAATCCTCGTGGAAATATATGTCACTTAAATTTTTATTTTAAGTTAGCTTGCAATTAAAATGATATCACAAAGACAATAGGGAAACACAAAACACACAAGTACCTCTAAGCAATGTTAGTGCCTAAATGAGGGATAATATGTTACAATTATAGCAAAAATTAAAAGCTCTTCCTTAAGCTGATGAGAAGACCAAGGCATATCTCTCATGTAGTTGATTGTAGGGGTAGATATGTCATGAAGGTCCTCCTATGCTAAATACTATTGTGCTACGCTAAATATCATAACACCATCTTCACTAATGTGCATTTTTAACAGAGCAATTTTCAATGTATCATTCAATATGCATTACAAGGAGATAGTGGCACTCATGCTAAACAAAATCTTCAAAAAGGGATATGTCATATTAATTTTAATTTAAAAAAATTGTTGTGAAGAAGACATCACAAAGTCAACAAAATCCTCAAAACGGAATATGTTACTTTACTTTTAATTAATTTTCTTATAGACATCACAAATACAAGAAGGAACCACAAAGTGGACAAGCACCCCTCAACAATTTTAGTGCCTAAACAAAGAAGTACACATTGCAATTTGAGTAGTAAAGATTAATAATACATACCTGACAAAGCTAATGTGAACACCAAGGATTAATAATACATACCTGACAAAGCTAATGTGAACACCAAGAATACATGAGACGCAGAACAATCCACAGAAATGAAAATCCCATAAGTGACCAATGCCCATGTGGGATTCCTTGTAGTACAGTCAAAACACATTTTCCATGAATAAAAATCACATCAAATCAGATGATATCTACGGGAAATCATAAATACATATATAGATCTAGTCTCAAATTGCCCAAATCACATTAAATTTGTTGTGAACGATTAAAAAAAAACGCACCCACAATGAAATGTTTTTTTCTAAGGTGAAAATATGTTGTTCCCACTAAAGAAAAAAATTAGCCATAAATAATTGAAGAGAAAAAACATAAGGAAATATGAATAGAACCTTGTTTTCAGGTTTGACCCAGAGCTTTCTAAATACAACATTCTTGTCCATAAAACCCTTGGTAGCCATTGGTGAATGATGAAGGTAATGATAAAGAAATTCCCGAAGTGCTAAAAGCACAAAGATTGGAGTACTATGTCTTCGAGCAAAGCAATGCCTTCTTCATGCGATCCCTCCTCAAGTATTGCTACTCTTTTGTAATGATTTGTATATTTTTGGTAGCTGAAAATGTAAAGTGGTTTTTCAAATTATTCATAGTTGTATGTATAAATTTATGAATAATATACCCTTCTTATGGTTCTTGCAGAATTTTTTGTAAATCCAGGCTATAGTTATGGATTTTCAAGAATTTAGGTAACACAGGGTTTTAGAATAGCCCCCGTAAAAATATAATTCAAACAATTTTACTAGAAAAAAAAATTTTGCAAGATCCAAGCCAATTGTGGGATTTTCAAGAATTTAGTAACATAGGGTTTTAAAATTTCCCCAGTAAAAATATAATTCAAACAATTTTAATGGGAAATTATTTTGCAAGATCTAGGCCAATCTTGGGCCATTCTCGCAAGTTTTTGGAAATCCTAGCTATGGCCTTGGTAGGCAATTCCATTTTTTATTGGCGAACTAATTTAAATTGTTCTATGGTTTATATTCAAATTTGATGGGTGTGGTTAGATAGTAAATTCCCTGTGTTAATTTCTTTTGTTGGTTTCCCTTTAAAGTCATCATTTCAAAGAGGTTCAATTACATAATTAATTTGGAGAGATCCCATTAGAAAGTTGGGACTAATTACTAAAGAAGTTAGAGATTAAATTTGATGGTAATTGTTTAATGTATTATTTTTTTAATAATGGAAATGCCCAGTATAGAGTAGATGTGTAGGTGTAATGTAAATATGTAAACAATTTTAAATATCAACTTAATTAAAAAATAGAAAAAAAAATAAAAGTGATATCGGGGATGACTATAAACATTTAAATGTTGGGTTAATTAATAATAAAAAATTACAATAATAAAAATAATAAAAATCAATTTGTTATATTTTGATTTTGTTATTAACTTGTGAATAAGCTTTGTTACAATACCATGGGCCAATACCATGGCTTATCAATACCACATGCCCAAAAACCATAACTTATTTCACAACCAAAATATTTTATAATAATATCACAAGATTCTTAACCATGGATATTCACCCCCACATTACCATGGATATCATTAACCTGCAAAAACTAGGCTTTGTTTCAATACCATGGCTTATCAATACGACATACCAAAAAAAGCATAACTTATTTCACAATCAAAATATTTTAAAACAATAAGAAAATATTATTAACCATGCATATTCACCCCCATTTTACCATGGATATTATTAACTTGTAAATAGGCTTTGTTACAATACCATGGGCTAATCCCATCGCTTAGCAACACCACATGCCCAAAAAACATAACTTATTTCACAATCAAAATATTTTATAACAATATAAGATTCTTAATCATAGACATTCACCCTCACTTTTCCATTGATATTATGAACTTGTGAATAGGCTTTGTTATAATATCATGGGGCTAATACCAAGGTTTATAAATACCACATGCCAAAAAATCATAACTTATGTCACAATTAAAATATATTTTAACAATATGACAAGATTCTTAACCATGGATATTCGTCCCGTTTTTCCATTGATATTATTAACTTTTAAATAGACTTTGTTACAATACCATGGGCCAATACCATGGCTTATCAATGCCACATGCCAAAAAACCATAACATATTTCACAATAAAAATAATTTATTTTAATTCAATTTTATAACATTTTTTTAAATTGAAGCTGAAAGGAAAAATGTTATAATTACTTTTGAGATATATCTAAACCCTTTATCCTCACCACTACTAAAAATATTCCATAGAAATTAAATTAAGGTTTTAATAAAATTAAAAATGAGAATACTTTTATATTTAAAGATGTGAAATTTATATAATATAAATAGTGTTAGTAAGAACCAACATAGATCCATATTAACTAAGAATCCAAGGGATGACAAAAAGAAAGTGAAGGGGAGAGAGGGGGAGGGGGGAGGAGGGGGGAAGCGAGAGAGAGAGAGAGAGAGAGAGAGAGAGAGAGAGAGAGAGAGAGAGAAGGGAGAGATGGAGAGAGGTCGAGGGAGAGAGGAGAGGAGGGAAGAGAGAGATAGGGAGAGAAGGGGAAGAGAGAAAGAGGGAGACACATAGATGGAGGGGAGAGAGAGAAGGGAAGAGAAAGGGAGATAGTGAGAGAGAGAGAGAGAGAGAAAGAGAGATGGGGGGCACGGATAGAGGGAGGTGGGAGAGAAATGGGGAGAGGGGAATCAAGAGAGAGAAGGAGAGAGAGATGGAGTTGGAGGGGGGGAGAGAGAGGGAAGGAAGAAGAAATACATAAGGGGAGAAAGGTGGAGAGAGAGAGGAGAGTGGGAGGGAAGTGAGAGAGAGAGAGAGAGGAAGAGGGAGGAGGATATATATATATATATATATATATATATATATATATATATATATATATATATATATATATATATATATATATATATATAGAGTGTGTATGTATGATTGGGGGTGAAATAGAGAGAGATAATAAGAAAGAGACACATAAATACAAAATATATATTACATAGTTACTTATATCACCAACCTAGATCCATCTTAACTCCAGATCTATCAAGCGCTGAGGGGGATCAAATGTCTCGAGGTGCACACCTTTCCTCTTGGTGCTTGATAGATCCAGGGTTAAGATGGATCTACGCTAGTTATATGTATTTGAAGGTTTTATGAAGAAAATCATACTTGGATATTTTTTATAATTTTATATAATTACATGTATTTGACGTATGGTTTTGTATAAATTATAAATATATATTTTTCATGAAATTTATTTGTGCACATCAATACCAAAGCATGGAGTGTTTAACATAGGGTTTAAAAGGTGGCACAATGTTCTTGTAGGATTCAAGGTAATGTCTTGAAACCTCAACAACCTTTCATAAAACACATACAACATTGTGCCTACCAAGTTTCAAACCCCATATTCACATTCAACAGGTTGTGTGCACACCTAGGGGTTCACATGCCTATTATGAGGAATCCCAACCATCAGATCCATCATGGAAGCCCAACATTGAGATATGGTACCAAGAAGACAAATAATAATCATCATTGTTATGAAACCAAACCATATTTAAAAAATAAGAAAAGATTCTCGTATTTGCATGTATTCCTATGTAAATTATGTCTAATAACTTAGGTGGTGGGAAATGCCATAATTTTTTTTTGAATAAGAAAGAGACATAATTTTTGTATTAATATTAATGCAAAGATGTAATTTACATAATCTAACATATACTAAATTTGCTTTACCTGAATGACATGATATTGTAATATGTTCAACATCTAATGTTCAAGAAATATCAAAATCCCCATAGGATTCAAAATAATTTCATAAGAGTCTAGTACTGCTATGTTCATAATGTATATTCAAACTAGATAAACAACATGGTATCCAAGTTAAAAACTAGTATCCTAATTTCAATGAATATGACCCTGATAATAAAAAATGTAGATATGCATGAAAAGTTAAACCTTCAACTGAAGGAAATGTGTCCTCTACTAATTACTCAACACTTCTCCTTGTAGGTATTATTCATAATGTATTTGACCTAGTTATAAGCTCACTCCCATTTTGGATAATCTATTAATATTTTAATGTAATTCCCTGTGAATGTGATCAAAGGGTATAGCCCTAAAGGTTCTAATCATATCCATATCTCTAATATTCCATTGATGTAGTAAAGAAGTGTTTAAAGAAGTATAATATTTCTGCCAATCTATAACAACTTTTGAATCCCCTATCACTTGTAATTTTATATTGTTGAAGCGACATAATTAAAATGACCAACATAAACGAATGATTTGTACTATTGTATTACTTGTTAAGTAGTCATATTTATGTTACTAGACTAAATTAGTCATTCACACTAATCATTTTTAGTTGTATTACTTATTAGCTAGTCGTATATTTTAACCCGAGACTAAATTAGTCATTTATGCTACTCATTTTTAGTTAATCACTTAATATTACTCATTTTTGGTAGTATTTCACTTGGAAAAGCTATGGTGACTAACTTTTTCAGTCACCTAGTCACTAATTTCACCATTTTCTACTAGTGTACCATGTTCGGTTCTTAATGCACTTCATTGATGGAAATGAGTTGAATTTACCATATTTACTACACTTTAGTCTCAAGAAAATGGCTTCTAGTGTACAACAAGATAATAAAACCCTTGACAATGCTCTGTACCATCACGGGTTAATCAAAATCCTTGTTGAGGCAATTTGAAGGCTAAGAGAGATAATTGGAAAAACTTCTTAATCATAAATCATTTCATAGACACTCCAGAAGAGGAAGAGGTTTCATAAATGAGGAGAAGTTGTCGCAGAACAATTTCAAACCCTAATCTTGGGCCTGCCAATGTAGAAGAGGGTTTGACAAACAATGAGGTGGAAGAAATGGAAGCTTCACCTAAGGTACCTAAAGACAACATTCTTCTTTGTCAGTTCTTGGAGAAAATTAAATAGAAAAATGAAAAACAAGATGTTAGAAGAAATAAATCCAACACAAGCATCAAGCATTCTAAAGAAATAAAAGAAGTAGAACTAGTGGACAATGGACAAAGGGAAATTAGTAAGAGAAAACAAAGGAACTTGAATTGAAGCTAAGAAGAAGTAAATGCATCTCTAAGTATTTAAATATACAACCACCTGAGCTAGTCAACCTCGAGGAGGGATATAATAACATGAATGAAGAAACCATTACATCACCATTTCTTCAAATACCAAGTCCAACCAGGAAGACACTTGACATCAACCCAATCCAACAACAAATCTATGACTATGTGGAATCACTGGAGAAAAGAGCACAACAGAAGGTAAATTCCCCTCTCCAAAGTGAATATGAAAACACTTTTAATGTAGAGGCTTTTTTGATTGATGATATTCTTGAAAAAGAATACAAGATTGAAGATGCATTAAAACAAGATATATATGAGTTAGAGGTATTAAACAAGCATCTCAAGAAAGAACATGAAGTAATAACATTACAAAATGAAATCTTGAGGACTCAAAATGATAATATACTTTTGCATTTATGTCACTGGTGTAATAAAAACAAGAAATTCAAGGCCAACAAGAGGTTTCTCAGAAACAAAGTCAGAGGTATGGAGAACAATATTTTAATGAGGAAACCAAGACTAGCATTCAACGATAAGGGTAAAAAAAGAGGCACTAGTTTGGATGTCTTAGTCCAAGCTTTAGAGATGGTTTAGTAAACAAAAGACTCTACAAATATTGAAGTTTTTATGAATGAGGACATGAAAAACTATAAGTGTGGGGGAATGCTGAAGCCCTGAATTGTCTTCTTTTCTATAATATTTTTCCTTTCCTCTCTATCCTTTTCATGATAGTTTTGCTACATTTTCAAGATGAAGTTCACCTCAGTTATGCTCAAACATCATAAAAGGTATCAATAGTTCATGGTTTATAGTTTATTGTTTCTTTATGAGATTTAACCGAAACATTCCTATAAGCTACCGAATTACACTCATTCCCCAACTAACCAAATATTCTACAACTACATCCATGGTTAGAAAGGTTCCAACATGTTTGAGGATATAAAAAGGAAATAGGTAGATTGAAAATGATCGACACATGGACATCCACCTATCACACTGATCTGACAACTCACCTGGTTCGAGAAATCTAATGGCCAAACCAGAAGTCAACTATGGTTATAATACTTCAACTGTACATGAAATTTGAAGGAGGATCGTGGCACCATCAAGTGAGCATCGAATTGGACGAGAAGAATTTGGAATCAAAAGCGTGGACGTGTCAAATCTAAATCTTCTCAGGATTTTCTGTTCCCGTAGCAAATCATGAGAAGAATGGTTCCAATTTCCTTTATCTCTTAGTTAGCAAAGCAAAACTTGCTTCTTGGCTTATCATTCTTAAGATTGTTATTCAACAAAGAACTATAAAAATCCCTAAAGCGAAGAAAAAATTGATCATCATTATTCTCTTTTAAAGTTTGTATTTATTTTCTATTGAATACTTCGACATTTAATAGAAGATACTTTGTTTCTTTGATGATCAATATGCGAGTGAATAGTTTGATAATCGATTCATGCTTACTTTCAACAAGAGGCCCCCATGAAGAGTTGTGAGTTAGCTTAGTTTTTTATTATGTTAGTTATTAATTGACATCATGAATAGTCTCTTTTTCATCACAAATAATAGATGTTTTCAATGGTATTTAGTTAAATAATTTTATTCTTGTTGTGATTTAACATTCACTAGTTTTGAATAGGTTGAGTGCTCATAAAAGACAAAAAAAAATCATTTTTATAGTTTGCATCTTTCAGTTGTTTCATTTTCATTTCATGGATAATGGACATATTGATTCCAATCACAACTACGCACATTAGTAATCCTTCAAAGTATTTATTTTAATTTGTCATTTTTTTTATGACACATTTAGATTAAGATTTCCTTTTCTGCTGAATATAATAGAGATTTTGATTTCCAGGAGTATTTAAAATATCATTCCAAGTTGTTGCAAGTAGAGTTAGATTTTAATTATGTTCATTAGAAGATTTTTTCCAAATTCAGTTCAAGTAGAATAGTTTTTAATTCTTGTTGCATTAGATTAATTTTCAAATAAGTTTGATAGCTAGAATTTGCAAATGATTTTTCCTTGCAGTTTTATTTTCTTTCAAAAGAGTAATTTTGATGGAAAGAACATGTGCATAGGAACGAGATGAGTTAGTATGGTCACATTTACATTTTATCTCGATTTCATCTATTAAAATAAAAATAAAAAATAGAACTCCTAGCAAATATTGTGCACATGCACTTCACAAGTACATGAACCTTGGTTGACAATTAATGAAGTACTTCAACCATCGATTAATTTACCCAACAATTTAACTAGATGTATAACAATCCATCGCTCATCATACATCATATTCCCTAAACACAGGAGAAAATGTACGATCCTACGGTGGAAGTCATGATTGATAAATAAGACTCCAACCCTCTGTACCAATCATAACCTAAATAAATAGAATTCAAAATAATAAATAAATAAATGTGTTCCCTTATGTTGACTTCACACATTGTTGGTTTAGTTTTTGGTCAACGGGAGATTAATGAAGGGTCAAGCATTATCCAATGTGTAATTTCTTGCCTACTCAATTTCATTGTATCTTTTGTTAGAATTTTATTATTAATAAATGAATCAACAAAGGAAAAAGAAGCAAAAATATGTGATGATTTCCCTAAATTCAAAGTGTATCTCTTCACGATGAAACGATAATTTGACTATCGACTAGCCTGGATTTTAGACCTTAATCCTTCTGTAAGGCATGGATTTTAAACCTTAAAATTTAACCAAAGAAATTTATATTTTAAATAAAATAAAAATAATCGACTGATTAACAAAGTTATGACACATTTTATGTCCTTGAAATAGATTTCAAACCTTGCAAAATATATTTTGAAACTTGAAATAGGTGTGGCACTGGAAGGTTTAACAAATAAGGTAGAGGTAAAAGCAGGATTTGAAATTGAAATACACACTTGGAATTGCATAAATGTGCAAGGACAAGTGTTTGAGTAGCACCAACTCTAAATGATGATGATTACCCACTTTGCGTCCTCCCATTTCTCTCATCCTAACACTCCAAATCTATCTTTCATTCAATTGGTCATAGTTCAATCCCCAAGGCAAAGGAAAAGTTGAATAATGAATAAAAAGAATGTTGTGAATGGGATCCAAACATCATTTGAGATTCATGAAATTAATTTACATAAAGGAAGAGAACTAAGTAGCCATGGGATGGAAGAATAGATCAGACACAAAAGAAAGTCCAAATAATCATACAATACTTACCATGTGGCAAAGAAAGCTTATCTGCATAAATTAAAAAATATCTTAACCATATGGACCACTTTCTTAATAACTTTTTTGCAGGTAATACCTAGATCCAACCTCCTCCTCCATCACATACTAACACACAAACTCAAACACCCCACATAAACACACAAAATACTGGCACATCCAAGAAAAAACATAGAGGACTCAGATGCGTAAGCAAATGTATACCCAAATTAAAAGGCACTTCCAACACCTATGTAGAGAGTTAATGCTTTTCCAACTCAAGATTCCTTAAATGGATATAAGATAAGGTAGGTATGCTCCTCTCTTCTCAGATGAGATAGATTGAACGATTCCCTTTCCAACATATATTACTTCAACAACTATAACTCTTTGATCAGAAGAGACATATTCCGCTTCCTTCAACGACTGTAAAATATCGCATAACTTTCTCTCCAACCCATCCCAACTCTGATAGGATGAGATTAATGACCACCAAATTGATTTTCCCATGTTTCTTAATTAACAATGTTAGTTTTTTTTCTCAATTTGTAGAAATTTTGAATAATAAACACTTATTCACAAAGATTATCCCGATTATACACTATTGCGGAATACATGCACAATACATAACCTCCTCTACGTTGATCATCAATTTAGCAGCATTAAAAACAATGAAACATCAATCGCATGCGCACATTAACACAGTATGTAACCCGGGGAAAGCATACAACTGCAAACCCCCAACTATCTGTATATTATAATGATAGAGAACATGTAACAATACATAGTACAATACTCCTCACAAGTACTCAGTACTATCTCCACCTGTTACACACAAACTAGCTCAGATATGAAGCCTCAAATATCCTCCACTGTTTGCCTGCCTCCACTGCGCAATCTGCAAGAGAAATCAATCACTCTGTAAAATCGAATTCCCTTGGTATACTATGCAAGCCATCATTGGCAATCTCCATCCATGCATGTGCAAATCTCATGCACAACTATAGTCACAACTGACAGCTGTCTTGCCCTTTCACTCACCTCTAACACCTGTCTTTGTTAAAATGTCCATGCACTGAGTTAACTAATGTATTCTTTAGTTTCTTTATGAGTTAATAATTAGTGAATTAATTATTAATTAATTCACACAACTCATCACTAGTGTATTCTTTAGTTAGACTAAAATACAAGTAGTTCAACCAAGTCAAACTGAACACAACTCCATCAACTCCACCAAACTCAACCACATGAGTTCTAACTGAAGTCCTGCATGCAATATGTTGAAAAGTGTGCAACAAGAAATGCTTGTTGAGAATGCAACAAGATGATGGAGCTTAGTGGAAAGGAGTCGCCTTCACTAAGTGGTCCCACAGGCAAGTTTTGGCGCAAAGTCTATTTTTAGACTATGTCTATTTTTAGACATATGGATCATGGTCTATGAGTTGCAGGATGCTGTTTATTTATGATTGGTCATGTTGGGAAAAAATAGATGGACTTCTATTTTTGGATCATAGCAGGAGTGATCAAAGTCTATTTTTAGACTACTAGTCAAAAATAGAAAAGTCAAATATTATTGTCTCATAATAATATTTAGACTATATCCTCTTAGAGCACTTCAGTTTGAGCTACAGATGTGGCACATGCAGCTGTCAGAAGGAAATACGCTTTCTTTGTGGTTCAGTTGAGCTATTGCATGCAGGACATCAATTAGAACTCAAGTGGTTGAGTTCTGTGGAGTTGGATGAGCAGTTAATGGAGTTGTGTTCAGTTTGACTTAGTTGAACTAGTTGTATTTATTCTAACTGGCCAATAGACTAAGCGATGAGTTGTGTGAATTAGTTATTAATTAATTCACTAATTATTAACTAATAATGAAACTAAAGAATACATCAGTTAACTCAGTGCATGTACAGTTCAGTGGAGACAGGTGTTAGAGGTTGAGATTGCTATCAGTTGTGACTATAGTTGTGCATGAGATCTTGCACAATCAAAGGATTGAGTATGCCCATGAGAATTGCATATGCCCAGTGATATAGCCTGTGCTCACGTGATTTCCAGTGTGAGTGATTTTCCAAGGTAAATAGAACTTGGAACGAGTTTGGATTCATTCATTCTCTTGCAGGATTGTGCAGTGGAGGCAGGCAAAGTAGCGGGGGAGATTTGGAGATCAGATCTGAGCTGTATTGTGTGTAACAGGTGGAGATAGTACTGAGCACTTGTGAGGAGCATTGTACTATGTTTGTTACATGTTCTCAATCATTAATATACAGATAGTGTGGGGTTTTCAGCTGTATGCTTTCCCCGGGTTACATACTGTGTTAATGTGTGCATGCGATTGATGTTTCATTGATTTTAATGCTGCTAAATTGATGATCAACGTAGAGGAGGTTATGTATTATGCATGTATTCCGCAATAGTGTATAATCGGGATAATCTCTGTGAATAAGTGTTTCTTATTCAAAATTTCTACATGGTATCAAAGCGAGCTGATTTGTAGAAGAAGTTCTACATGATATGAGTGATGTATTGATCATCAGATCTATTATTCAGAAAGTGTTTACATTTTATTTCTTCAGGCAGAGTCTATGATCGGGCCAGGTAGCCTCTGGATTCATCCTTCTTTTGGAAGGTGAGATATCCGGTGAATGCCCATACAGTCGATCTCTGTACGAGAAATACTTTGTTCTCATGAATTTTAGATCAGAAGTGGTTGAGTTTTGTTTTGAGCTGGTGGAATTCGAATTTGCAGTAGTGTTTTCTTGGTGTCAAAGTTGAAATGTCTTTCAATGGATTGTGATTGGAGTATGCCTTGAGGGCAGCTCGAACTATATTGCATGGAAGGACAGGATGGAGGCAGTGTTAGATGATAATGGGTTGAAGGAGTTCATAGATGCGGATGTCCCAAAACCTACTGATGCTGCTCAAGTCGGGGATTGGCAAAAGAAGACTGCAAAGTGTCGAAGGATTCTGTTGGAGGGCCTGAGGGATCACATTGTGTCCAGCCTCCATGGAAAGGCTTCTCCATATTTGATGTGGAAAAATTTGACAGAATTATTCCAAAGCAAGAGCGACCAAAGGAAGTTGGCGCTCAAGGATAAACTCAGAAACATTAGGTGTGAGAATGGAGACAGTATGCCCCAGTATCTCACAAAGTTCACCCAATGCCAGGATGAGCTAGGAAGTGTGGGGGTAACTGTTGAGGATGAGGATATGGTGAGTCTAGCACTCCTTGGCCTTCCTAAGAGTTGGCATAGCTACCAAGACTCGGTGAATGGAAGGGAGAAATTTCCAGAATGGGAGAGACTTTGGTCGGATCTTGTGCAAGAGGATATTAGATGGCGCACTAGAGATAGTTCTTCATCTATGCATGATGAGGAGAACTGTGCCTTAGTAAGTAAGGCGAAGAAGGGGAAGGGGAAGGTTTCTCTTTCTGAATCCAGTTCTTCCAATGATGGGAAGAAGGTTGACAAGTCGAAGGTGAGATGCTTTCGTTGTCATGAGTTGGGCCATTATGCTACTATTTGCCCAAAGAAGAAGTCCAAGAAGGGATCCGGGGAAGGATTTGAAGGTGAGGCACTTGCTTCATAATTTGAGTTGGATTTCACACTCTTCGCATGCATGGTTTCATCCATGGTGGGAAGTGGTTGGTTTCTTGATAGTGGAGCTTCTTTCCACATGACCGGTGACAAAAGTTTGTTCAGTACTTTGGAGGAGAAAGATCTCTAGATACACATAGTGATGGGTAATGATGAGAAGTATAGTGTCTCAGGTGTAGGCACGTTATTTTTCAGAGGGAGCATGGAGCTCGTCTTACCTTGACCGATGTCAAGTATGTACCAGGACTGAAGAGAAACTTGGTGTCAATCGCGGTGCTGGAAGATAGAGGCTATGATGTAGTCTTCAATAAGGGAAAGGTTTTCCTTAGACACATCATCACTAGACAGGTGAAGCAGATTGGTTCACGGGTCAAGAACCTGTATGCTCTTGAGGTTCAAGATGCATGCAAAGACTTGAGCAGCGAGGCAACTGATGGAGACTTGGTGGTTGAGAGGGAGCATATATTACCTCTCGACATGCAGAGCCAGAAGAAGTCTAAGACAATTGTGGAGGAGCCACGATTGGTGCAGCAACTTCAGGAGGTTGTGGAGCAGCCACAACAAGGGAAGCTGAGTGGAGATCGAGTAGATACATCTACTCATGCAGAGACCTCTAGTAGAGAAAACTTCGAGCCAGGTGGGCTGAGGGATCGCATGCAGCCATACCTCCAGGTAGGAGGTGGGGTGATGTGGATTGATCGTCCCAAGGAGGAGGGGTAGGATCCTTGAGGTACCCAACCTCTTGGATGAGACCTTGCTACGGGAGCCCCAATGTGTAGTAGCAGGAACTGACTGATTGGGTAGAGACAGATGCAGATGGAGCGGCAGAGAGAGCGACAGTGTAGGGAATCCCAGGACAGCGCATAGCATGCAAGCTGTAGCAATGCGAGAGGCACAAGTGTTTTGCACAGTGCTAGGTGGCACAGAGAGGTGTGCAATGGTGCGAGATGCATGGAGATGTTGCAGTAGCGCAGATGTCAGAGAGGGAGCACTTGTCAGCAGCAGGTAGAGCTTCAGCATCAGAGTATGTTCCTAGCCCAACAGAGTGGTCAATTGGGAGTGTTTTTTTTCCAAGTGTTGTTGGAGCAAAGTGGACCAGACAGATGTGTTGCATGCAGAACATTCCAGAGTTACAGGATCGGGTTTGAGAGGAAGCCTTTCTTGTTGAGAGGGAGTGTTGAAAAGTGTGCAACAAGAAATGCTTGTTGAGAATGCAACAAGATGATGGAGCTTAGTGGAAAGGAGTTGCCTTCACTAAGTGGTCCCGCAGGCAAGTTTTGGCGCAAATTCTATTTTTACACTATGTCTATTTTTAGACATATGGATCATGGTCTATGAGTTGCAGGATGTTGTTTATGGATGATTGGTCATGTTGGGAAAAAATAGATGGACTTCTATTTTTGGATCATAGCAGGAGTGATCAGAGTCTATTTTTAGACTACTAGTCAAAAATAGAAAAGTCAAATATTATTGTCTCATAATAATATTTAGACTATAAACTTTATCTTATCCTCTTGGAGCACTTCAGTTTGAGCTACAGATGTGGCACATGTAGTTGTCAGAAGGAAATACGCTTTCTTTGTGGGTCAATTGAGCTATTGCATGCAAGACATTAGTTAGAACTCATGTGGTTGAGTTCTGTGGAGTTGGATGAGCAGTTAATGGAGTTGTGTTCAGTTTGACTTAGTTGAACTAGTTGTATTTAGTCTAACTGGCCAATAGACTAAGTGATGAGTTGTGTGAATTAGTTATTAATTAATTCACTAATTATTAACTCATAATGCAACTAAAGAATACATCAGTTAACTCACTGCATGTACATTTCAGTGGAGACAGGTGTTAGAGGTTGAGATTGCTATCATTTGTGACTATAGTTGTGCATGAGATCTTGCACAATCAAAGGATTGAGTATGCCCATGATAATTGCATATGCCTAGTGATATAGCCTGTGCTCACGTGATTTCCAGTGTGAGTGATTTTCCAAGGTAAATAGAACTTGGAACGAGTTTGGATTCATTCATTCTCTTTCAGGATTGTGCAGTGGAGGCAGGCAAAGCAGCGGGGGAGATTTGGAGATCAGATCTGAGCTGTATTGTGTGTAACAGGTGGAGATAGTACTGAGTACTTGTGAGGAGTATTGTACTATGTTTTTTACATGTTCTCAATCATTAATATATAGATAGTGTGGGGTTTTCATATGTATGCTTTCCTCAGGTTACATACTGTGTTAATGTGTGCATGCGATTGATGTTTCATTGATTTTAATGCTGCTAAATTGATGATTAATGTAGAGGAGGTTATGTATTATGCATGTATTTCGCAATAGTGTATAATCGGGATAATCTCTGTGAATAAGTGTTTATTATTCAAAATTTCTACACAATAGCTCAACTGACCCACAAGAAAAGCGTATTTCCTTCTGACAACTGCATGTGTTACATCTGTAGCTCAAACTGAAGTGCTCCAAGAGGATAAGATAATGTTTATAGTCTAAATATTATTAAGAGCTAATAATATTCGACTGTTCTATTTTTAGCCTGGCAGTCTAAAAATAGAAACCGCCCATATGTCTAAAAATAGAAGTCCATCTATTTTTACCAACATGACCAATCATCCACAAATAGCATCCTGCAACTCATAGACCATGATCCATATGTCTAAAAATAGACAAAGTCTAAAAATAGACTTTGCGCCAAAAATAGCTTGCGGGCCCACTTAGTGAAGGCGACTTCTTTCCACTAAGCTCCATCATCTTGTTGCATTCTCAACACAATTTCTCTTAAACCAACACGTATCAAACAAGTGCTACATAGTAGCTCCTCCCTGCCACTTAGTTACATTAAAGTAAAAATATTGAATTCAAATTATTGTTAAGGTTTGTAATCTAGACTATTTAGATTTTACTGATTCGTAAATTGAGATATTTCGTTATTTTGGAATCTCATCTATTTATATTTTACTGATTGGTAAATTAAGTTATTTTGTTATTTGTAATTTCACATTGTGTAGTGGATAATCTAATCCTACCCATTAACATTTTCAATAACTATAGATGTTTTTTTTAAATATATTAGATATTTTATAGCTTATCATATTATTTTGCAAAATTAAATCATTATGAAAATATTTTAGTTAAAGAAAATAATTTTTTATTTTATTTTTTTATTTTTATTTTTATTTATTTTATTTATTTATTTTTTATTTTTTTTAAATAAATTATAATTTTTATTTATTTTTAACATCATCAGTTGCTATATTATGTTTCGAAAAGAAAAAAAGGAGGTGGAGACTGCTCCCCTGTGGTACATAATTAGATGCCGTGAGGGGCTAGGAAAGTAGGAGTTACAACAACAAAATCCTCCATGTTCCTGCCACTTAGGCTTTGAAGTAAAAGCTAAACTGAAATATATCCTAACAAATTGAAACGCTAAAAAACAACATTTGCAGAACATTATCAATCAATATTGAGATGGCTGATATGCCTGGCTATTATAGGTGAAGACGAGCCTGATATGCCTAGTTGATATGCCTGGCTGATCCGCGCCATTGTAATAGATGAGGACAAGCCCTGGAAAAAATGAGTGGCCCGATGATCGATCTTGAAACGCTGCACTTGAAGACGCAAATGGGTTATGCATCTAAGAGGGAGGATCTCTGAGGGAGAGGATTCCAGAGGTTCCAGAGGAAGGAGGGAGTTCTGAGTCGAAAGACAGAACCAGGTCCGCAGATGCCGAGCGAACCAGCAAATCAAAGAAACAGAGAGGGAAAAAAGGAGAATGCGGGAATAGAAAGTGGAAGGGGTATTTAAGGCAGAGAAGGAGCTCAGGATGGCAGTCGCAGGGTAAGAAGAAGAAATCGCGAGGGGATAGGGGAGATCTTGAAGGCGAAACGGGGAAACAGGGGAGGGATGGCCTGAGGGAAGAGGAAAGAGCGATCGCCTGGCAGATATCTCGTGAAAGTAGATTTTCTGAGTGTGCCAGATCCCTATGTGTATCTTAGTCACCATGAGAGTTTTATGGATCTTTAACCTTTCCATCATGTCAGGGATTACAGATTTGTTGCAGAGCTGATTGAGAAAAAAGATGTTCACTGTCATGGAAAATGATGATAAGTCTCCACGCCATTGCAAACTAGACAACCCAGTGGTCTGGCACATGCCTTGTTGGCTTGTATATCAGCATTTTTGTTTAACATGCGCAGAATATGATGGAAGCGGAGATCTTTCATAAGATGAGCTAGAATGTGGCAACGACTTAAGATCTGTTGAAGGAAAGCATTGAGGGGATCTCTCTTCTGAGCCATTGAACTGATAACCACTGTCGAATCTCCAAAAATGAAGGCTGCATCTATACCAAGCTTTCTTAGCTGAATAAGTCCCTGGTAAAGGGCCAGGGCTTCTGCCCTGTTGTTGGAAATATGGCCGAGACCCCATTCATATGAAAGAACATTGTCCCCATTTGCATTAAAGATTACTCCTCCAGCTCCTGCAGCCCCAGGATTCGACTTTGAAGCCCCATAAAAAAAAGACAGTACCTGTTGCAATTTTGGATCCAAGCTGCAAACTCATCTTCCTTTAGTCTAATTTTCCAATTATGAGGGACAGTATTTTGTCTGTTGCTAGCAATGCTGCTTATCTGTCTGTTGTTGTTTTTGTCCAACAAGTGTCCTATGAAGCTTCGCTCTTCAACACTGAGCTCAGAAATGTCTATATTCCTCTGATTCTTGGCTGAAATGGTTTCCAGGGCGAGGCCCTTTGCCTTGTTGCAAAGACTTCTGATAGTCGAAGCCTTGTCCTTAAATTTTTTTCGATTACGAGCCAACCAAATATTCCATAACATGGTGTAAGGGAGGGTATCCCAGACTCTCTTCGCTGTGTTATTCTTCCTTCGCTGCCAGGGATAATTCTTTTTCCACTTGTGAAGAATTTCTCCTATGGTATTTTGGTTGCTCCACGGGATTTGACTATTCTGAGACAAGTTTTTCCAACATTCGATAGCAAATGGGCAATCAATGAAGAGGTGATGGATGGATTCCTCAGCAGCAAGGCAGTTTGGACAGCGGGAAGGACCATTGATACCACGCTTTTGCAAATTTTCGGCCGTAAGAATTTTCCCTTTGAGAAGAGTCCAGAGAAAAAATTTAATTTTTGGAATGGCTTCAGACTTCCAAACAGCCTTCCAATGGTTCCAGATTGGCATGGGATAGTTGTTGCTGCAGATGAATTGGTGGGCAGCCTGAATGGTATAAAAAGATCCAGAAGGATCCCATCTGAACCCATCTAGAGCATTCTTTTTGACAGGGGCTATACTATGCAGATGGGGTTGGAGGGCTGACAGGCTAGCTTTGTATTCATTGGGTATAACTGGGAAGGACCAACCAGACCAAAGAAGGGATAAAGGGTCCCACTGAGAGATCTGATCCAAATGATGGATACCAGCTCTTTCAAAAAAAGAGAGAATAGAATTGACTCCTGCTTGCGTATTTATTGGTTGTTGTCCCATGATTTTGTCAGCTCCTATATTGATGCTTGCTCCTCCCTTGGGTATTTTTGAAGTGTTTTGGGCAATTATAGGAATTGCTTTTTTGCATAAGTGCCAGATTTTGGAAGAGTCTCTGTTGGGGATGTCTTGATCAAGGAGCTGCTGCCTTGGAAAATTTAAGTATTTAATTTCCAGGACCCTTTTCCACCAGGCAGGTATGCCGGTTATGAGTCTCCATACAATTTTGCCTCCGAAAGCTAAGTTAAGAAATTTGGGGGATCTGATACCAAGACCACCACGGTCTTGGGGCTGTATTACTTGCTTCCAACTGATCAAATTGAATTTCTTTTTGTCATTCTTCCCTCCTTGCCACAAGAATTGACGAAGGATGCCTTCCAAAAATAAATTATAAATTTTTAATTGGTTGAAACATATGGAAATATTAATTAATTGTAGTTGAATATTATATAATAAAAACGAAAAATTGAAAAAATGTATGTTTAATTTAAAAACAAAATTAAATAATTATGAAAATATTATAATTAAAGAAAACAAATTTTAATTTAAGAAAATATAATTAGTAAAAACATATAATTAATTGTAATAACATAGAAACTGTTAATATAGTGGTCAATAAGTCATAGTTCCATGCATGTATATGAATTTATGGGTTTACTACAAAAATATCTTTACATAACTAAGGTATTATATAATTTTTTAATTTTTTTTAATATTTATTGTAAGATGTTATTAAGTTTTACTTATTTTTAATAATTGATTTTATATAAATTTAGATATTTTATAATCAAATTTTTTACCTATGTAATTGGAATTTGTGTCAATATATTTTTTAAATGGTTAATTATAAAAAAGAAAGGTTAAATAACTTTAATCCATCATATTTTATGATGGGACATGTGTATTTTTGGCTCATTAATTATTGCATTGAGCAATAACATGTTCATTTTCATAGCAATTAAATTACAAATATAAATTAAAACAATCTCAAAAAATAATAAATTTCAGTGTTCAAAATTAAACTATGAAAACTTGATAATTTTTTTAAATTAACCCCAAAATAATATGAGTTTGACAATAAACTCAATGCAATATCCTGAAGATAATAAATACGTATCTCATTCTCATGTTCCAACTGTAACCTTAACCTTTCTTTTTCCTAAGGTAGTTCTAATACTTCATTTGGTAGGTTCAACTCAGTATCGCAAAGTGCATACCATCCCACCTTAATCAATCGATCATGTATATATGTACGTACATGCACGCCAATGAATTTTCATGATTAAATCTCCATTCTTAATGCATCTTCATAATTTGAAGAAGTATGTTGTTTAGGTTGTGATATTATATTTTATTTGATTTAGAGTTAGCTTATACATTGAGATGCAATCTTATATTAAGGGATATTGTGTTTTAAGTATTCATTCAAATAATTAAAGTTGAGGTCTCAAACATCTATATATAACATTAAATTTAAAAACAACGTACATAATTTTTATTAAATAGAGATGGTTTATATATATTAAAAATATTGTCATTTCAAGTATCTATTTCTAAGATACCTATGTAAACAATATGACCAATGTGTCATGGAACATTTTACAAAATAATCCTAAATACAATAGCATTAATGTTTTTTTTAACAATAATGTAATTATCAACATATAACCTTATCAAGTTAGTACGTAAGATATTATTAATATGTACATGTATATAATCTTACAAAATAATCCTAAATATAGTAGTATCAATATTTTTAACAATAATGTAATTATCAACCTGATATTATTAATCAATAATGTACATGTATATAATGTAAATGCAATATGTTAATTACAAAAAAGAATGCAAATTTTGGTATTATTATTATTTTTTATATATATATACTAATTTTTTTAACAAACCTAGTTGTTTTTTTTGGTGATGTCAAATTGTTTGTTTATACATACTAATCTTTTTAACAAAATTGGTTGTTTTTTTTGGGTGATTTCAAACTAATTTGATTTGTAGTTGATATAACGAGTGGTATTGTCTTATAACAAAATTGGTTGTTTTTTTGGTGATTTCAAACTAATTCGATTTGTAGTTGATATAACGAGTGGTATTGTCTTAGGAAAAACTAATTTGATTTGTAGTTGACATAACGAGTGGTATTGTCTTAGGAACTTGAATTCAAGTATATTGTATCTCAAACATTCATGTGTACCATTAACATTTTAAAAGTAAGGGATGAATTTACTTATCTATCTCAAATGTGGCCAAAGTGTGGCCAAGGCACACTTGTATGATCATTTATTCTCCCTATTTTTCACATCTTATTTGTCTTGGTTAGCTTGCCTTTTTTATTAGAGGAAAATAGCGACGAAAATACAAAAAACTAGAAGGAGGCATTGCTAGAGTAGTTTTCTGGCGGTAAAATATTGTGCGACGACAACGGATGTTGTATTAAACACCTTATTCTAAATTTAATTTCCATGTCCATTTCCAATACCCTTTTACTGATTGAATGATGACAAATTATTTTAGATGGTATGGCAAGTTCTAAACGCCAATGTTCAATGCTTAATATTCATAGTGAAGAGAATAAATGAAAAATGAAGTAAAGAATTGTCGACCCAACCCACCGTAGACCAACACAATCAGGCTTTTTATTGTTTTGGTTGGGACGGAAAGACCGTCATCATAGTCGGCTCTTGGAGGAGTCGGGTGCAAGCAAATAATGGAAACGAGAGTTGATCTCTGAACCTAACTCCTGTGGGTCTCCAGTCAGAGGTCGGGTTTTGAAGAAAGCCACAAAATGAGTGTGATGAGAGTCCCCGACTCCCGACTTGGAGTGGGACCGTGAGGCATTGGTTCAACCAATAAACAATGTGTTGAATCATTCTATGAGGTAATACGAACAAACCCAATATTAAATTTAGAATTTAATAGTTGTGAGGCATGCAACAAATGTTTTAGCTATGACGAGGCAGTGTAGTTACTCACACATGTAGTGCAAAAACCAGAGAGAGTTAAAGAAGATAGGGAAGCTGGTGGTCTGACATTGTTCATTACTATATACATCTAACCAGAGGTACAACAGTCCATTGCTCATCATATTCACTAAACACAACAACGAATGAACAATCCGACAACGTAAGTCATGATTGCTAAATAAGACTCCAGCCCTCTGAACAATCACAACCTAAATAAATAGAATTCAAAAATTCAAAAAAATAAATTCTTTTTGATCCCTAATTTTGACTTTACACATTGTTGGTTTAATTTGTTGTCAATAAGGGATTAATGAAGGGTCAACACATTATCGAATGCGTAAAATCCTGCTAGCAACATGGATAATAATAATAATGATGATAAAATAATAATAACATAATTTTATATCAAGATGAAACTAGACATCAAATTGGTGTATAAGACCCCCTTGTTTGTGAGACAAGAGACTAGTCTCTACACAATGATTTAATTGCTAAATTCTATGAAGGTGTACATACTCTGCCATATTTGGATTTGAACTTGTAACCTCATAGGAGAAAATACATGTTCTTAACTATTAGACCCACATATTTTTATAAATGTACTAATATATCATATATACACGCATGTTGATATACCATATTTGAAGTGCAAACTTGAGAGAACTTAATTGTTGAGAACATGTGTTTCCTCATTAGAGATCGCAAGTTCAAAACTAGAGACAGAGATAGGTGCCCCTTGACATGAAACCCCAAATGATCATTAATGAGAATATCTCTTGAAACGAACTCTCCATACTAACTTTGCCCAATTTAATATATATATATAACCAAATAATTTGTGATCCAATCATAAACGTATTTGAGGTTATTAAAACTTGGTTAATTCTATGTCCACGTAGATATTAAATTATTATCATGTAAAACAAGGGGAGGGCCATAGCCAACAACTCATAAATTTAATTTGACGTGGTCCCGTGGTCCTAACAATTTACCATTTGTCTCCCTGCCCTCCATGCGGAAAAAGCACTATATCATGAATATCTAGGCGAGGGACATCAGGGACATCACGCCCCCAGCTGCACAGAAATGTGTTAAAAATGGGAAACATATTCTTCATATTTAGGAGATGTACAATAATGAATTGGAATTGCATTACTCTTTTGCAACGTAACTTCTCACATACTCATAGTTGTGACTTGTTATTTAATCAATTATCCATCAGCGCAGGCAAAGTGAAGATATAGGAAATGGTTCTATTAGTTTGTTATTCCTTCGTGAGTCACTTTTCAGTACTTATGACTTACAATAATTGCAAAAGGTAAAACAAGATTTATTCATCCAACTAATGCAATTTTTTAAATCCAAATTTCCTCTTTATTATTATATATATAGTTGATATAGTGAGTTAATTAATATGTATTTTCAAACGTTTTCAACAAAATATTAAACATCGTCAATCATAAGTTTCCAGTGTCCGGAAGAGTTGATCAGAAGTCTTGTTTTCAGTGAATATCATAAAACTTAGACATGAAATATCGTCGACTTAAATAAAATTAATTCAAGTGAAATTTTATTATGGAAAAATAAAATGAAATATGAAAGCATTTAGAGCCTATACATATAAATATTATAATTTAAAAATAAATTTAGATGGATTATAATTTTGAATTTATTAATTATGGAAAATAATATTTTTTGTATAATGAGTATTTTTTAATATATATATATATATATATATATATTTTGTATAATGAGTATTTTTTAATATATCTATATATATATATATATATATATATATATATATATTTTGTATAATGAGTATTTTTTAATATATATATGTGTATTTGGGGAGGGTTAGTTTAATGAGAAAATTATATATTTAAGGAATATATGTGGGGTTAGTTAGCAAATTTTTATATTTAAGAAATATTAATAATAGAGAGCTTGAAATTTGGTTGAGTTTCTCAAAGTTATTAATTATTATTATGATTAATAATTAAGTTATTTTATATCTAAAGATTTTGGAGAAGAACAAAGATAATGCAAAATTTTCTTTAAAGAAAGAAATATAATAAAAAAGTGTAATTGGGAACAAATAATAAAATACGGGTCTATTAAAATCATCCCCAAAAAATACAACAATTATCATTGATAAGGATTCCAACTTTCCAAAAAGAAAGTGTATGGAAGTTTTCCTATGTGCTTTTTTCTATATCTTCTGTTGAGGATTTTTATTACACCAAAACATGCAAGCATTAGTAAACTTCCAAACCCTTACGATCACCTTGAGTGGGCGATTAGTTCCATGTTCCCAAGGTGACACTTAGTCCATGTAATTGAATCCCAATGAGGTGAGTATGACAATTAGTCCAACACCGCCCCCCAAATGCAGCTCAAGGAATCAAACCTAGGCAAGGCTCTAATACCATGTTGAGGTTTTTTGTTACAGCAAAACCCACCTACATTAGTAAACTTCCAAACCCTTACCATTACCTTAAATGAGAATTTAGTCCCATGTTCCTTGGGTGATGGTTAGTCCACGTAATAGATTTTCAATAAGGTGAGTGGGACAATTACTCCATCACTCCCCTCAAATGCAACTCAAGGAATTGAACCTGGTCCAAGGCTCTGAGACCATGTTGAGGTTTTCCATTATACGAAAACTTGCAAGCATTAGTAAACTTCCAACCATTACCTTGAGTGGGAAGTTAGTCCCATGGTCTCAGGGTGGCGGTTAATCCACGTAATTGATTCCCAATGAGATGAATGTGACAATCACTCCAACACCCCCCCTCAAATGCAACTCGAAGAATCAAACCTAGGCCAAGGTTTTGATATCATTTTGAGTTTTTTCATTGCACCAAAGCCCTCAAGCATTAGTAAGCTTTCAAACCCTTACCATTACCTTGACTGGGCAATTAGTCCCATGATCCCAAGGTGGCGGTTAGTCCATGTAATAGATTCTCAACGAGGTGAGTGTGACAATTAGTCCAACATCTCCTATTAGATTCTTGACTATAGTGGGATATAACACATTGTCAACTTTGGGTAGTCATTAATTAACATAATGGGGCAATGTGACACATCGAGGGTTCACCTTCAACCTTTTACATTAC
Source organism: Pinus tabuliformis (assembly GCA_031772625.1). Lineage (NCBI taxonomy): Eukaryota > Viridiplantae > Streptophyta > Pinopsida > Pinales > Pinaceae > Pinus > Pinus tabuliformis. The sequence goes on along the minus strand of CM062819.1, from coordinate 1,394,321,936 downwards.
TGAGGTGCAATAAAAGAAATCTAGTGCATAGTGAAGTACCATTGTCTTAAGATGGCTACTACAATATGACACAATCTAATTAGCAAGATAAAATGAATCTCAATTAATATAATAAAACAATGTGACATATTAAAGATTCAACTTTAATCTTTACATCTCAATAACCACATACTAATGAGATGTCATAAATGAAATCTAGTACATAATAAATACCATTTGCCCACAATGGCCACTATAATATAGAATAACACAATCAGCAAGATAGAGTGGCTCTCAAATCTTATTTCCCACATACCTATGGTATCTTGTTATGTATAGGTATCTTGTTATGTATGAGAACTTGTAGTATTTTACAAATAATGAAAATATCCTCCAAATATAAACATAAAGTTATTGCTAGTTTAGTTAGATAATAAAAATATAAATACATTTTGAACTTAGTGCAAATGCAGAAGAAGGATGTGGTGAAAATTTAAATGATAAGGGATGAGAAATCTTAAGGAAGTATTCATTTGATATTATCATTTGCAAATGCAAAAAAGGATTCGGTGAAAATTTAAATGACATGGGACAAGAAATCTAAGGATTCATCAGATATTATCATTTCCTTTTTATTGCGAAAAGCAAAATTAATATGCATGTACATTTTTAATAAAAGTTTGGGAATCACATATTATTCCAACTTTAAATGGGAATTTGAATGTTAGTATTAAGTAAATGATAATGCTTTTTTTTAATATGAGATGCCCTAATGCGATGTGCACTTAAAAAGAAAAGTGCCTTCATCAAAGCCTCTGCAAAATATTAATTTTAAAAGTTTGAATTTATATTTTAGATGAAAACATTGCTACGATGCATTTAGATTAATATAATGCATCTTGTAAAAGTATTTTAATCAAAACCTTAATCCCTATTCCATTGTTATAACAAAATTTAGTAAATTTGTCCGGAACATGTTTGGAGTGGACATAATATTCTCGAGAGTGGAATTTGTAAGGCATTACCATCAATCACATAGAAATCCATACAGAACAAATTTCAATTATGCTACTTTATTCTCTTCTATTCAATAAATTCCTTTTTAACTGATTTTGAAATTTTCCCAAAAAAAAATAAAAATCTATTTATATTTATAGTGCATTTGAAGAAAATAAAATGGATTCAAACTCACTTTCAAACTACAAATGTTAGTTTTCTTTGTTTTATGTTGTTGCAAACACTTCGCAATAGGGTGTTAGTAATTTTACCTTTTCATCATGAAATTTATTTTGGGTGACTTTTGGGTATTTGTTGGTTTTAATGGTTTTTTTAAGGAATTTTTTTTAACAAATTATGAACACTTATCGAATTGGATTCCAAAAGATGTCCCTATGATTTGTAAATTTCTGTGAATATTCTGCTAAATAGTTCTTCACAACAAATTTGATAAAATTATACTTTAAAAATGTAAAATCTATACTATGTGGATTATTTTTCCTTAGACTTTTGGATTTATTAAGTTACAATTTCATGCATTCAATATGTAAAATGTTGAAAATAGAGAATAAACAAAAATACAATCACACACACCCATAAGAATACAAGATACACCATGGGAAATCCTTTTGGGAGAAAACCCAGTTGGAAGGTGAGGTTGCTCTGCTCTCTTTCGTTGAATGGAAAATGGATGAAAGTACAAACAAATGAGTCTTGTGGATTGTGGGTGGCTATAGTGCACAAATTCTCTCTGCTTTCTCTCTCCCCACATCCACTATTAACGAGTCTGCTCATTTGTGGAACAAAATGCACTCAAATGGAATGGAACCACTTTTCCTCCTACTAGCCTAATTGTAACATAGCTTGATAGCCTACTAGTGGTTAAGTTTGATTCCTTAAACACTTAACTAGAGTTACAATATTGAATATTTTATAGTCTTCTTCATCATGATCTGAATAGACAATTTTCCATGAACAATGAAGACTAACATGACATCCTCTCAAATTATGGTGGTCAAAACAATAAGGTCAACTTCATAGTGGCATAGATTTTGCATACTGACTATGATTGAAGTGATTCTTGTGTAGTTTGAAATCCCTTTGTGTGTAGAACAACAATAAAATGATTTATTATTAAGAAAAAAAACGTTTTAGCTATAGAAAAACATCATTTGATGCCTCAAACTGCTCCTAGAAGGTTTTAGGCCACAATTTGCCAAACTATGACTCACTAGTAAGAATGATCTTGTGAGCTAATTCCTCTACCTTTTCCACTCTAAAAAATCAATATGGATGAAAAACAATATAACGATCCAATCTGGATTAAATCTCACCATTTTTGGAGGATTTTGGTCCCCAAAATGTTTTACTAAATGAGGTGAGGAAAACTTTCCTCCACCTTCTCTCTGGTGTGCCATATAGCCTTGCTTGAAAGTTGTCCTTTCAACCCAATCTATCGAAGTTAATTGATGGGCCTCCCAATTAGGTAAAAAATAAGGCCCATCTAACCTTCCCTAGGCACATAAAGGTTGTGTTAAACCTCTCCTTTTTCACTTAATAACATTTTCTTAGCTTAAATAAGTTCTTAGGAAGATTAGAAACATTTATCGTGCTTTATGTGCCTATTGTGCTTATGATGCAGGATATTGAAGATATTTGGCATAGATCATGAGGATATCTAGTCAGATAAATTCATCGGACCTATCCCTTGCTACAAGAAGATCAAACTTGGTTGGGTTAAAGCACCAATTACTCTCGTTGTAGTTGTGAGGTCACTCTGGGAGTATGATCTTGCTTCTTAGGAATTTTGGAGGGAAATAAGTCCTCCTTTCAAGGAGGCTACCCCTCACACATCTTGTATAAATATAGGGCTCAAGTAGCCCATTAGGATTCAATCAGTCAGTCAAAATAAAAATCTAGCAATAGTTGAGTTAGAGGAAGCAATATCTTAGGAGTATTTCAGTTCTACAAATTTTCATGTAGAAGCAATTTTTTTTATTAATGAAAGGAATATTTTGTTCTTAATATGTTCCTCCTTCAAGGATATGAGCATCCTTGGGTTATTTATCACCCCAGGTGCTCAACTTCCTTCTTTATTATTATCTTTTATGCACTCGTTCATTTTCTACAAATACATTTCTAAGTATTGATTTATGTAGGGTTAATTAGTTTATCTTTGGGATAGTTTCTTCTTACACAATAGTTGAGCATTACATGGTAGCTTTAGAAATAATTATCATTCTTATTTAGCATATATTTTCATGCATTAAGTTCATTGTAGTGTCTTTTATCTAATTGTTGGTTTTCATTATTGTGTGTTGTAACTATACAATCCCCTATTTTGTAGTTCTACAGGAGACTCTACGGTCGCCCATTTGATAAATAAAGTATTATTTAATTTACATAACTACATGTAAATGAAATCCTAATCATCCCTTAGCCTCCCCTTATCTCATTTTGCCTTCAAACCACATCCTTAGCTCATTTTCATGCTCACTGGACTATCTCATATAGCAAAACAATGACTTCTGCATCAATGTTTATTTTTGCATCCAAAACTCAGATAAAATTACATCCAACTCATGGTTAATATTCTTTGATGTGTTATAACATCACTGTAACCTTGAAGATGAAATTTATAAGCCAAAATTCCAAGTAGAACCCTTGACTTAGTTTGTTGTAGAAATTGTCTTTTTTATTGCAAAATTAGGGTTTGTTGTTTACATGCTTTATTTCAGTTGTGAATTTTATTTCTCCATACAATAGAGTAGATATGCTTTTACTTTTTCATATTTATGATGTTCAATTTCCCTTTTCATGCAGATAACATAACTTTACTTATTTCCTTTCATTTCCTATAATTATAAATTATGCCTATAACATAGGACAACTAACATGGTCTCGCGGTAACTGGATCTCATCTCAATGTTTCCATCTAATTCAAAAAAGGATAAAGATAAATACATGGTGTCTGCATAGTGCTGACCCATCTTAAGTTTGTACGAACCTTAGGTTGACAATTAAAGTTGAGACGTTGTTGGGAGTTTTGGTATGCTTGTTCTAATACCGAGGGCCATCAACTTTTGGCAATTTTGTCAAGGAGGTGTCAAAGTATGCATTATCTTCTTCCCTAGTTGAATTATTCTTTCACCCATTTAAATTTTTGCAAAAATAACAAAATTTGCATTAGGCATTCTTCATTCCAAAAAAAAAATATTGTATTGCATTAGCGTTTCTCATTCAAAGTTTTTTTATTTGAAAAAAAATGGAAAAGTACATTTCTTTCTTTATGCTTTGAATATTTAGGGATCACAAGGGAAAGTTTTCATAAAAAAACCCACACTTCCAATAGCCAACCTTCTTTTGTTGACTGTGACCCCCCTACCCCGTCCACAAGGGATATTGAAGCCTTATTAAGTTAGGAAGTGAGGATTTCTAAGTAACTTGTAGAAGGGGAAAAACCTTCACAAACTACCAATAATATGGTTAAAAACAAGAAACCTATATTGTTTACATTCCCTATTAGAGAAATAGATGGAGAAGCCAAAATGAAGAACATCAATCCATTTGTCCTTCCACACTTCTACGGATTAACTACTAAAGATCCTGACACTTTTATGTTTAAGTTTGTTGTAGTTTTCATTACTTATGATTGCAAAACAGATGAGTATAATCTCAAATTGTTCCTTTCCACTCTTAAGGATGCAACCCTTCATTGGTTTATGAGCCTAGAAGGAGAAAATGTCACTTCATGAGAGAATATGCAACAAAATTTCAATGCCAAATACCTGAATTATTGCACAACAACAAACACCAGAGATGAAATATTATGAATGTCTCAAGGAGTATATGGAACTATAGAAGATTTTGAGGAAAAAAATTAGCTGATTTACAAAAGAGGGCACAACTACACTCTAGATCCATATTCCTTGAAATTAGTCTTGCTATAGGGAGTTAGAGAAAAAGTGGTGGAAACACTCAACCTTTTGGCCAATGGAGACATTTATCATCTCTTATATGATGACACCAAAATGGTATTTTAAAATCATTCTAGAGCTGCTAGAAAAAGAGGTAGAGAAAAAAAAAGGTTTGGTAAGTCCCTCTTCCTCCCCTACAATTACTAAGGATGAGATAGGAGGTATATTAGAGGACCTAAAAATAGAGATCTTACACAAATTTGATGTGTAGATCGATACACTACAGATGAAGAGAAAATAAGAAGAATGAGTGTACTATGGATGTCATATAAATATGTTCTATATGTGAAGAAAATAAATCCACTAACAAATTTCCATCTTTTCTAGGTTTGAAAGTTGTATACCAAGGAGTAGAAGAGAGCATAGAGCAGCTCCACTTTGTTAATCAAAAGAGGCCACAAGAACCTAGGTAGTATCAACAAGGTATGGATTACCCTTATTCTTTCAGTACAAATTTCAATGCATATTTTCAACCACGGTGTCCTCCTAACACTTCATCTTAGTCTATGCCCACTCCATGGCCTTATCCACCCCAAAATGCCTTTCCTTCTTTTCAACCATATCCACACCAACCTACTCAATGGGGTAATCCATATTTTGGATTGAGGCCTCATGAATCCCAACCACCTTCCTTGATGTCTCCTCCTAAACCACAAGTACCCCAAAATAATCCTCCAAACTAACCTTAGATGACTGCCCAAGTAAACCCAAGTCCCAATAACAAGCAAGCTCTACCAGTGCATAGTGGAGAAACCATCTATCCAACGTATGCTATAGAAATTCAAGAGATCAACCTTAGTTCTGGGAAGGTCCTTGCGAAATCTCACCCACCTTATCCAACAAGAAATTTAGAGGAAGAGAAGGGAGACCCTACACCTCCAGTCATTGAGCCTCCCTATCCTGAAAGGTTGACCACTCATAAAGAACACACCCTAGAAGAAGCTGAAATTTGGGAGAATTGAAAAATATGTGTCAAGATTCCTCTCCTTCAAGCCATTAACGATGTTCCCATATAAAACAATTTCATCAAAGAAGAATGTATTATAATGCTAGGAAGGAGAAAAATAAATGTCGTTACTATCAATGTCATGGGGTAGCTAGTTGATCTTATGCTTGGGAGAGTCATTGTCCCCAAGTACTTAGATCTTAGAAGCCTAGTAGTATATTTCCACATCAATGATATTGTAGTTCCTAACACTCTCATTGACTTGGGAGCTGAAATAAATTTCATAACTAACAAGACTATTCTTAGACTCAATCTCCAAGAGTCCCTAAGGAATACCATCACAATGCTACATTTTACTAATAGATCCATTGTAGCACCTGAAGGTGTTATTGAGATTCTTGGGAGTATCCCACAAATTTCCTTATACTTCAACCTAGGACAAAGATTAACGGATACCCTCTTATCTTAGGAAGACCTTGGTTGGGCACTGTTTATGCTTACATCAACTGTAGGGCTGCAAATATAACTATCGCTAATGGGAATCTAAAAAATAGCTTTAATTGTATCCACCTCCTCAACCCCTTATTGAGAAGGATTTTCCTATTTGATAGAAGAAGAAGAAGAAGAATAAGACCTTCATCTATCATCACCCTACCTTATATGTACATTAGAAACCACCATTGGTAACAGACAAGTAGATGAAAATAATCTGATTGACAAAATCTAGAAAATAAATACGTTGTTTCCACGAATATTGATCACTTGAAAGATGAATCTATAGGAAAAATGGGTTTTTATCAATATATTTCATCGGAAGATATGATAACTATTGGTTCTGTGTAGAATAATGTGAAAACCATAGAAATCATCCCTTCCAAAACCTTGAAAAGAAACCCCTTTCTTTCAACTGAACAACATGACAATTTTCTCACTGTTTTGAGACAGTATGTTGATGCATTTGGATGGGACTATAAATAAATGAAGGGGGTACATCCTTATATAAACACTCATCATATATAGATCAAGGAAGGCCATAAACATTTTCACTAACCACAAAGGCGAATGAACCCTACATCAAAGGACATTGTTAAGGATGAATTGCAGAAATTATTAGATGTAGGATTCATCTATCCAATCTTGGATAGTGAATGGGTATATCACTTAGCCATTGTCCCTAAAAATAATGGAAAATGGAGAATCTATGTTGATTATAGATAACTCAATAAAGCAACCAGAAAGGAACATTTTCCCTTGCCCATTATTGACCAAGTTTTGGATGTCATTGCAGGGGAAAATTTCTCATTTTGGATGGATTCAACAGGTACAATCAAATTCAGATCAACCCTGAGGATCAATATATGTACACGTTCATATGTACCTGGGGAGCCTTTGCCTACATGTTTCTTTCATTTGGTTTGTACAATGCCCTTGCTACCTTCCAGAGGGTCGTGTTAAGTATTTTCTCTAACCTTATGTAGATTCAGTGGAAATCTACATGGAAAATTCTACACACTACGAGGATGATTTCCAAGAGGCTCTCTCTAACCTATGCAAAGTTTTCAGGGGTGGAAAGAATTAAACCTCTCCCTAAGCCATGAGAAATGCCTTTTTTTATGAATGAAGGGATTATTTTAAGGCATCTTCTCTCTGAAAAAGGAATCTAGGTAGATCCTAACAAAATTTCCATCATAAAAAAGGTTCTCGTTCCTAAAAATTAGAAATATGTTAGAATTTTTCTAGGTCTTACTGGATATTATCATAGATTCATCAAAGATTTTAGTAGGATTTGTTCTCCTTTATTTTCTTTACTAACAAAAGATTCAATTTTTTGTTGGACAAATTTATGTCAAAATGCATTTGAGGAAATTAAAGAAAAACTAATGACTGCACCTGTCCTTAGAGGTCCAAATTGGAATTTTCCCTTCCACATCCATAAAAATGCATCAGATAAAGAAGTTGGGGCAGCACTGGGACAACTGAAAGGTAAACTTCCCTAAGCCATTTATTTTATTAGCAAAAACATGTCCAAACCTGAGCTTAATTATATAGTTACTAAGAAAGAACTCTTAGCTGTTGTACATTCTTTGAACAAATTTAGGAATTACATTATTGGCTATTAGGTCTTTGTACATACTAACCATGCAACAATCAAGTACCTAATGAACAAACTATATGTGAATGCTCGTATAATTAGGTGGTTGTTGTTACTGCAACAATTTGACCTAAGTATTGTTGACAAGCCAGGAAAATAGATTTTTGTTGTGGACCTTCTTTCAAGATAGACCTTGTCTACAGAGGATGAATGACTAATGGATGATAGGATCCCTAACAAGCATATGTTTTCCATCACACTCTTATCAGCATGATTTTATGACATAGCTGATCTATTAGCTATTAGCCAGTTCCCTCCTCACTTATCCTCAAAGGAGGAAAGAAAAAAATGTCAGAAAGAATGCCTCAAACACTTGGATTGGGGGAAACCTCTTCGAGTTGGAGCTTGATCAAATCCTGAGAAGTGTGAGGGAAGATGAAGTTTTTGACATCCTCTCAGCTTGTCATTATGGACCTTGTGGGGGCCATTTTGTTGCCAAGAGGATAGCCTACAAGATCTTGCAAACATGATACTACTGGAAAAACCTTCACAAAGATGCCTAGAGATACACAACATAGTGTGATGAATGCCAAAGGACGGGGAAATATACTTAGAGGGATGAAATTCATTTATGGGCTTAAATGAATTTTGAGTCGTTTGAGAAGTGGGGCATGGACTTCATTGGTTCTATTGATACTCCATCCAAACAAAAGTGATACATCATTTTGTGTATATAACACATGACTAAGTGGGTTGAGGTGAAAGTAGTAGAAGAAACATTCGAGCAGAAGGTGGTTGAATTCTTGAGGGAAAAAAAATTCTTATTGTTTTGGATTCCCAAGAGAATCAATGATAGACCAAGGCTCCTATTTCACCTCCATTCTAATCGAGGGGATCATGAAGCAACATCTCATCCAACACTGGAAGTATACTCCATAACGCCCTTCTGAAAATGGGAAAGCATAAGTGACTAATAAAGAATTGGAAAGCACACTAACCAAGGTGATCAACAACAAAAAGGATTAGGTAGAGAGACTTTTTTTGAGACCACTTGGGCCTACAACACCACCTGGAAGACCATTACTAGGTTCACCCCCTATGAGTTAATATATGGAAAGAAATCCTTATTATCTATTAAGTTCGAATATAACACACCAAGGATGGTATCCCAAATTGACTTGGATCTCACTAAAGTGTAGGAAGAAAGGCTACAACATTTAAATGACCTTGATGAATACAAGATGTACGCCCTATTGCATACCAAAGTGGTTCGTTTACAAAGAAAATTTTGGCATGACAAGCATATCAAGAACAAAGCCTTCTAGGAAGGTAATTGGGCCCTTTTTTATGGCACCAAGTTTAAATATTTTAAATGGAATCTCATGACCAAATGGATGGGACCTTATTTGGTTGAAAAATGTTATGATAATGGTTCAGTCTAGATCAAAACAATAGATGAATATTAGGTTCCACTTTTGGTAAATGGTTATCAATTAAAATTCTATAAGAAGCTCCTTGTCTAGGGATGAATTTACTAATTCAATATGAAAGGATCTACAATTGATTGGATCATAGGAGCTCCCAATCTATTCAACCTATAACATGAAAAAAAGAGAAAAAAAATTCAAGTGAAAACCTCCCATGAGGCACTTGAGGTAGACTCATTCATTGAAAACCTCCGTGAGGCATTCTGTGAGTCTAAGAAAAAGAAAAAATAATAATAAAGATCCCCAGGTGAAAACCCCCCCTAAGGGACCTATGGAAAACCTACTAGCTAAAAACGTCCATGAGGAAGGTAGTTGGGCTCAAAAAAAAAAATTGATGGAAAAAATAATGATGAAAAATGTGTTTGATCTTACTTTGATTTGTGTGCAGGTATCACAGAGAAAAAACAACAAGATTATTTGGATAGACTAGCCTGCACATTTGGCCCAAGACATTATCTCATGCATTCTTAAAGGGATAGGAAGAACCCTTACACCATTTTCCATCATCACCCATCATCCACAACACCCATCATCCACAACACCATATTACCAAGGCTATAATCTCTTTTCATGCATTTTTGTCCACTTCCCTGAGTTGCTATAGGAAAGTCTTGTAATGTTATAGAATAGACCAGATTTAAAAAAAAATTATAGACCAAGGAATTTTTTTGCATACAAGAAAAGAAAAAGCATTAGAGTCATCCTAACACTCATTTATTCCATCGACATGTCTCACCCCTTAGTTTTTCCTCCATTATCCATCATTTTTTCTCCACAGTAATTGATGAGCCCCATAAATGGGTAATTATATGGGCTCATTTGGCCTCCTAACTTAGCTTAATCCACCATTCTCATTAGTTTATTGCATGTTTTTGATTATATTTATGCTAATAGAGTGAATTGGGTTAGTCATTATGCCATGAAGTCTAATGTGTGCTTTATGCAGATTTTTGGTCAATTTTGAGATAAAGTCAAAGGTTTAATGAGCATTTGGCAACCAATATTCGAGGAAAACAAGGGAGAGGATTTGTAGGAGGGTGTCCCCCTCATTTATGACCCCCTACCTCGAATCCTCCTTCAGAAAGCTTGGAGCACAAGCAGCCACATCAATGCATCAAAGGGGCAGTCGAGCAAGTGAAGAAGAACTACTGTCTATCTCTAGTCTTGGGAGCCAAGCTTCCTTGATTTTAGGAGAGCTGTTGGAGGCTCCAGTTGTATAAATAGGAGGGCTTAAGTGATCAGTAGTTTAGCCAGTATTAGTCAAATTTTTGCACTTTTGTGCAGCTCTTGGTCAGCTCATTTTCGATCTTCCTTTTTGTGGACAGTTCACATAATGTGACTTTTATTTTTGATAATGGAGATGAAACATTTTCTGAGCCAGAAATGATCTCTTTCAGAGGGCTGAAGCTCTTGGGTTAGGGCCCAACCCAAGCTTCCCAACACCTCTTGCTTTGTATTTATATGTTTTTGCTTCAGTTCATGAGCTAATTTCTGTTGCATAGATTCATTTTACCTTGTTTAGAATAGGTTGCTTTTGATGGTCTGCATAGCTGCTTTTGTTTCAGTTGCTGAAGTAGGTTAATATAGGGATAGGCTAAGATTCAAAAAGGCCAACAATAGGCCCTGATCTCCTTTCTCCCTTCCCGGGACCATGATTTGAGGTCAAGGCACCATTGCTGCCACCAAAAACACAGTTTTGCTTCTTCCATGCAATTTCTAGTGTGATGATTTGATTTGAAAAGTTAAAGTGTTGCTTCAGATTCATTTTGCTAAGATTATTTCCTATTTCTGTAATAAATCTCTTTGCAAGATTTTCTATTCGTAGGGTACTGTTCAACACTTCATGTTTCTAGGTCAGAAATTAGGTTAACAAGAGATATGGTTTTGTTTTCTTGGTGCAACTAGTCCTTTTCTTGCTCAGTTTTGGTAGTTAGATGTACAGATATCTTACAACACACCTCAGCTCATAATACATCAATAAAACAGCCAACATCATCTCATTTCTCACAGGTTTCACAAGTCATTCACAGTCCTTCATGAATCTGCCCTAATTTCTGCACTTTTTCCATAAGCTTTTCTCTTGTCATTTGAACAAATCCAACCATCTTTCTCTTTCTTAATCCTCCTTGTTAAGCCCCAGACACCTCAACACATCCCTCTAGTCTTCATCTACCCTTTCCCACCATTTTTCCACTCTTAAAACCTCTAGATCCTCCTGTAGATCCCTTGCAGCCTCCTGTAGAATTTCCTGTGAGTGATTTTTCGAAGTTTGATTCTAGGGGAAGTCTTCAGAAGGTTACTAGAGGCTTATTAGGACCCCTCTACACCTTCTTAAACCTCTACAAAAACCAAATCCGTCCTCCATCTCCACCAAACCTCTGCCACAGTCACAAACAGACAAAATCACATGCATAACAATTTCACATAAAACACATAAAAACACAAAAAAAATGTTCTTTTATCATTTTCTTCTAGGAATAGCTTGAATAGATGTAATTTACCTTTTCAGTAGTCAATAGCACTCATTTCATCAGTTTTCATCTCTTTTTATGCAAAAGTAGGGTTAGTTGGAAAAATTAGGGTTTGCTAGGTTTTGCTTTACACTCCAGTCTTCTTTCGCTTTTTGCAAGTAGAATAGTCTTTGTAGAGTTAGCTTTGTTTCATCATAGTTAAAAGCTTCTTCTGAAAAATCATAGAATTTGGCTTGAGCTCCTAGTGATCTTGCACCAGCTGACCAAGTGACAGCCTACAGTAAGAGCTAGTACTTGTGCATACAGCGCTGCCACTTCCAAGTTTGTCACGAACTACCGGGTTGATAAAAGTAAAGTAGGAAGCCCCAAGAGTTGCAACATTATTGCTGTAACACTAGTGCTCACCAGTTCTTGGCGCCGTTGCTGGGGAAGCGTCAGAGTATTTTGTGATTACTGCTTTCTTCTATTTTCTACTGCAACATTCTGCTAAGTAGTTTATTTCAACAAAAGTAGAGTAGTTGTTCTTTCAATTTATGCATTTCCTTGCTTTCATTTCAGTTCTGCAATCTCCATTTCAGCAAAAGTAGATTAGTCATTTCAATTATGCAATTTCCATTTCAGCAAAAGTAGATTAGTCATTTCAATTCTGCAATTCCCATTTCAGCAAAAGTAGATTAGTCATTTCCTTGCTTTCATTTCCATTCTGCAATTTTCATTTCAACAAGTTCATTTCAGTAGTTGCAATTTGTTTGTTCAATCAATTTCAGTTTTGCAGGTACAAGTAGTGAAAAAACAAAAATCACCCAAAAAAGAGATTCCCTTTCATGCCTCGTAGGAATAGAGATAATTAAGGGAAATTCCTACCCAACACCCCCACCACATCACAAAGCCACCCTTCTCTCTTCTTCGGTGACAGTGATCCAGAAGATCCTTTAGGAGAACAACCTGAAATATTTGAAAAACCTATAGGGGAAGAAGAAGAAGAGAACATTCCTCTGGAGCCAATGGCTGAAAACAAAAATGTTGGGAGCAATGTATTTTCTTCCAATTCATCCATTAAAGGTGAAATTGGAAACATGCTAGAAGACCTCAAGAGTGAGATGCTGTAGATTCTTGCCATGAAAATGGATGCCTTACATATCAAAAGGAAACAAGAGGAAACAGAGAGGGCTTTGCCCATTTTTTGCCCTAGATTCACCAAGAGGCATCCTAGGAATGAATGCTCGTTGAACTCTATAGAGGTTTGTTCAATTTGTGAAGAAAATCATTCTACAGACAAGTGCTCGTCCTTGCCCAGGCTTAAAGTTGTATACCAAGGGGCTGAAGGAGCCACTGAATAGATCTATTACATAAACCAAGGGAGGCTGCATGGACCTAGACCATATCAGTAGGGGATGCAAGGGAAATCTCAGGCATACTACAAACCCAACCAAGTCACATTCATACCTTCTTGGGGCCCCCCTGCTCATCCTTCCTGGTCCACACCTCCTCCTTGGTCCTTCACATCTCCATATCATGCCCAACCAGCCAACCATTCATTTCAATCCTATGCTTAGCCACCACCTCAGTGGAATGCATCTCATCAGGGGTGGAGTCCCAAGTACAACTTTGCTCCCGCTCTTTTTCCTTGACCACCTTCTCAACCATTGCCTCCTGCTCCACCAAGGCAACCCCAAATGCCTGCCCAGCCGAACCTGAACCCGAACAACAGACAGGCTCAGTAAGTATATAGTGGGGAACCACCTGCCCAACCACAACCCCATCCACATCCATCTCAAATATACACTCCCACTCAACTACCTGTACCACCATTTCCAAACCCACACATTGAAGTAGCTCAACCCAATTACAATGCTGAGGTACAACACTTCCAAACAACCTCTCTTGGGCTCAATGATATCCACCATAGCTTAGGAAGAGTATTGCAAAAAAGAGATTATATTGATATCATTGAAGGACCACATCCAATAGAAGAAGATTCAAAAGACAAGATCAAAGAACCATGGGCTGCACTTGATGAAGAGAAGACATCAAAATCAGAGATCGAGAGAGCTTGCTCATGGTTACCATCAAATCCTCCATGTATTCAGGAGAAAAATTAGCAAAAAGAGGAAGATATGAAGGTCATGGTAGAAGAAGACATGAAGAATGATCCAGATCAGTAGAAGGGTCAAGGAAATCACAACTATATTGAGATATGGTTCCAGACAGTCACTAAGTTGCAGCATCACTCTCTTCCTCAACTATGCTTGATCCCTTCAAAGTCAAATCATTTGGTCTCTGAAATCCGGATATATGTCAAAGCATACATTTCCAGCCTCCACATCATTTTGTCTATCATCTCGATGTGCACATGGCTCCATTGGAAGTATTCTTATACTTGAAAATGATTTTGTTTTTCAAGTAGGGTAGGGTAGAGAGAAAAAAAATGAAAAATAAGAGAAAAAATAAAAATCTAAGGTGAAAACCTCCTTGGAGGCGCCTCAAATTGGCTCATTGATTGAAAACCTCCATGAGGTGGTCAATGGGTTGGGAAGAAGAAAAGAGGAAAAAGAATAAGATCCCTAGGTGAAAACCTCCCTTGGAGGCGCCCAGGGCATGCAATTAGGGTGAAAACCTCTTTGAGGTGCCCTAGTTGTTTTCAAAAAAAAAATAGAGGAAAAGAAAAAGAAAAATGAATCTCCAATTGGTTTGCAGGTTTGTAGGAGAACTTCAGGAAGCAGCAGCAAGTGCCAAGAGAGCTCTGAAACCAATAACAACACCTATTCTACCTTCCCTCACCTTTCTCCATCACTCTTGACATTCTTTCCACCTCACTGTGCTTTTTTTCTGAACACTGTGTTTTCTATAGGAGGCTCCTGTAGAAATTACAGAGAGCTAGAAATGGATTTTAAAAGCAGTTTGGGGAATAGGGAAGCTTCATAAAGGGTTTATAAATCCTCCTGCAGTCTTCAAACCTCTCTTCCATCATTTCCAAGTTTGCATTACAGCCCAAGCTCATTTTTGTTTTACTGTCCAAAAACTGCAGGATGCTCTGATACAAAAATACATAGAGCAGAAATTTGTTTTTTCTCTAACTTGAAAACCGTGCATCCATTTAAAAAACTGTTTCATGGGGAGTTGCATATGGATGATGGTAACATGCCCAAGCAATTTTAGCCAATTCCAGTGCATGGTTACCAAGAAATCGACCTCCATCACCTTCGGCCATTTTCAGTTTTTCTCTAAATCCCTGCATCCATTGACCAACATTTTTCTAAGGGAGGTGCATAATGGTGATGGAAACATGCTCAGAAAATTTCAGGTCAATCCAGTCTATCGTTTGGGAGATATGAACAAAACAATTCATTGTCCCACTGAAATCTAGCATCAACAGCATGAGGATGCAAATCTGAAGTTTGAAGTAGACTCCTGAAGATCAAATCCATCCAGAGGATACCTACAAAAAGAAAATAGCCATACATCAGAAAGTAGAGAGCATGCAGCAAAGGAAATACAGGCATGCAGCAACTAAAATATGAGCATGCAGCAGCAAAAGAACCAAGCAGCACTGCAACACGAGCATTCGACTTGCAGGTAAGTGTCTAACCCTCTCCTCTATTGCATCTGTGTAATTCAAAAACTGCATAAACAAATGAGATGGTTAGGGTTGAACAAGAAAGGTGGTCAGTTAACTGGCCACCCTCATCCAGTCGACTGCGCTCATCCGAAGATACCACCACACGTGTGCCTAGTCAACTCACAGAAAATCCAAAGGATAGGTAGTGGCGGGTGTATAAACTCCGATGCAATGATGGGAAGTGATTGCGGGAAAGAACCATGATGACAAGGCAGTGGGGACCAATAGTCTGAATGGGGCCAATGTACACTTGGCCAGCTCACCCTCCATCACCGGAAATATCCATAAACAACCATAAATACTCCTCCTCAAAATACTCTCACCACCTTTTCTTTCATTCCATCCTCGTCCACTTAGCTGCAGCAAGCTCCTTGTCACCCCACAGCCTCGAAACCATCATTCTCCATCGCTCTCATCCATCCTCCTGCTATCGAGTTCTATAGGAGCACCTACAGGTAGTTCTACAGGAGGGCTGGCAGTGTTCTACAGGAGGGCCAGTAAGCTATTTCAGAGAGGAAAAACACAGTTTTTAGCACAATTCTTGGGTTGCAGAGGTAGGTTCTTGGCATACCTCCATTGAATATCAAAATATGCTAATAGTGGTTTAGTTTTTGAGGAGAAAATAGAATTGTTGGGTGGAGGAAATTCATAATAATAATAATAACAATATATATATATATATCTAATAATAATAATAAATAAATAAATAAATAAAAATTGAGGAGAAAATAGAACTGTTGGGTGGAGGAAATTCATAAAAAAAAAAAGTCTTTGTGTCTTTGTTTTTATTCAAAAAAAAAAAGTTGTTCTCTCCATTTCCATAGTTGGTTTTCCAAGGAAGCATAAACAAAATGACAGGAGGTTTGTGAAGCAACTGGTGATTTAGAAGAACAAGAAGGGAAGAAGGAAGAAACCAAGATAGAGGAGGAGAAAGCTGAAGAAATAGAGCAAGGAGAAACAGAAACAGAGAAAGAGACAGAAGGAGGAGAAAAGGGCAACAGAAATCAAAAAGTTGATGGCAAAAGAGCAAAATGAGCCCCTGATGATTAGAGCAGAGCCATCAGACCCTATGGCTCTCATTAGCACACACCAGCTACTTGCAGCTGATCCTCAAAGTGCCCCTAAGTACATCAATGATCAGGCCCAGGCTATTGCACATTTTGAGGACATGGAGAGATTGCTTGGAGATGATTGCATTCATGCCTGCATGAGAAGGTGGAACACACTACCACACAGCCTACAGATCAGGGAGTATCACTCCCCAAACAGGATGAAAGAAGCATTGAGGAGAGTGCCACTATACAAGCACTCTATGCAAAGTTTGAAGGTCAATTGGATTGGCCTCAAGTTGAGTCCCCCACTACTGCTAGAGGGCACAAAGAAGGAAGAAGAAAGACAACAGTGGGAAGAGGTGGATAGAAATGCAGGATTCCATGATAAGGAGGAGGATCTCACATCAGAAGCATGGGATGTCAGGGAGTCCATCAGGGCCATCAAGGATGAAGAGATAGACTAGTTGCTCAGAGGATGAGCAACACATTCAGTAGGGGGGTGATGATGAGCCCCATAAATGGGTAATTATATGGGCTCATTTGGCCTCCTAACTTAGCTTAATCCACCATTCTCATTAGTTTATTGCATGTTTTTTATTATATTTATGCTAATAGAGTGAATTGGGTTAGTCATTATGCCATGAAGTCTAATGTGTGCTTTATGTAGATTTTTGGTCAATTTTGAGACAAAGTCAAAGGTTTAATGAGCATTTGGCAACCAATATTCGAGGAAAACAAGGGAGAGGATTTGTAGGAGGGTGTCCCCCTCATTTATGACCCCCTACCTCAAATCCTCCTTCAGAAAGCTCGGAGCACAAGTAGCCACATCAATGCATCAAAGGGGCAGTCGAGCAAGTGAAGAAGAACTGTTGTCTATCTCTAGTCTTGGGAGCCAAGCCTCCTTGATTTTAGGAGAGTTGTTGGAGGCTCCAGTTGTATAAATAGGAGGGCTTAGGTGCTCAGTAGTTTAGCTAGTATTAGTCAAATTTTCGCACTTTTGTGCAGCTCTTGGTCAGCTCATTTTCGAGCTTCCTTTTTGTGGACAGTTCATGTAATGTGACTTTTATTTTTGATAATGGAGATGAAACATTTTCTGAGCCAGAACTGATCTCTTTCAGAGGGTTGAGGCTCTTGGGTTAGGGCCCAACCCAAGCTGCCCAACACCTCTTTCTTTGTACTTATATGTTTTTTCTTCAGTTCATGAGTTAATTTTTGTTGCATAGATTCATTTTACCTTGTTTAGAATAGGTTGCTTTTGATGGTTTGCATAGATGCTTTTGTTTCAGTTGCTGAAGTAGGTTAATACAGGGATAGGGTAAGATTAAAAAAGGTCAACAACAGGCCCTAATCTCCTTTCTCCCTTCCTAGAACCATGATTTGAGGTCAAGGCACCATTGCTGCCACCAAAAACACAGTTTTTCTTCTTCCATGCAATTTCTAGTGTGATGATTTGATTTCAAAAGTTAAAGTGTTGCTTTAGATTCATTTTGCTAAGATTGTTTCTTGTTTTTGTAATAAATCTCTTTGCAAGCTTTTCTATTCGTAGGGTACTATTCAACACTTCATGTTTCTAGGTCAGAAATTAGGTTAACAAGAGTTATGGTTCTGTTTTCTTCGTGCAGCTAGGCCTTTTCTTGCTCAGTTTCGGTAGTTAGCTGTGTAGATCTCTTACAACACACCTCAGCTCACAATACATCAATAAAATAGCTAGCGTCATCTCATTTCTCACAGGTTTCACAAGTCATTCACAGTCCTTCACGAATCTGCTATAATTTTTGCACTTTTTCCATAAGCTTTCCTCTCGTCATTTGAACAAATCCAACCATCTTTTTCTTTCTTGATCCTCCTTGTTAAGCCCCAGAAACCTCAACACATCCCTCTAGTCTTCAGCTACCATTTCCCACCATTTTTCCACTCTTAAAACCTCTAAAATATCTCTCGGCATCTTCCTGTAGATCCCCTGCAGCCTCCTGTAGAATTTCCTGTGAGTGATTTTTCGAAGTCCGATTGCAGGGGAAGTCTTCAGAAGGTTACCAAAGGCTTCTTAGGACCCCTCCACACCTTCTTACACCTCTGCAAAAACCAAATCCGCCCTCCATCACCACCAAACCTCTGCCACAGTCACAAACAGACAAAATCACATGCATAACAATTTCACATAAAACACATAAAAATGCAAAAAAATGTTCTTTTCTCATTTTCTTCTAGGAATAGCTTGAATAGATGTAATTTACCTTTTCAGTAGTCAATGGCACTCATTTCATCAGTTTTCATCTCTTTTTCTGTAAAAGTAGGGTTAGTTGGAAAAATTAGGGTTTGCTAGGGTTTGCTTTACACTCTAGTCTTCTTTCACCTTCTGCAAGTAGAATAGTCTTTGTAGAGTTAGATTTTTTTCATCACAGTTAAAAGCTTCTTCTGGAAACTCATAGAAGTTGGCTTGAGCTCCTAGCGATCTTGCGCTAGCTGACTAAGTGACATCCTGCAGTAAGAGCTAGTACTTGTGCATATATCACCGTTGCTTCCAAGTTTGTCACGAAGTGCCGGGTTGATAAAAGTAAAGTAGGAAGCTCCAGGAGTTGCAACATTATTGCTGCAATACTAGTGCTCACCAGTAATACCAAATCCTTGACTTTTCCATCACAACCACACCCAGAAACATTTTCATCACCATTACCAGCTCTCCCTTGAATTATCATAGCTCCATGATGTTTCAGAAGGACAAAATGATGAGTATGAATATTTTCTGTGACTACTACAGGAGACTACATAGCCTTGTAGCAACCTTGAGAAAATGTATAGGCACAAGTCTCCACCACTTTTTAAGAAGGTCAAAACATGCCACAAATTACCAAATATCTAGAAGTATATTTGGCAGTACCAACACAAGTATCAACTCAATAAAATCACCTTGAGTAGCTACAGGTTCTCCTATAAGCTGCTACAATAGCTCCTCTTCAACAACAACATCACCAGATCACCTACAAAAGCACCAAAATCACCTGCAGAAGCACCAAAACCACCTCTAGAAGCTTTAGTATGTAGGCACTAGGTATGAATCTCCTAACCTCACCCTTCGAACTTATCCTAAGCATGAGAAAATATTATGAAGTGTGAAGCACATAATGTTTTATATCCAAATTAATCTAGCAGGGGCCTTAACCAAATCTAGTCGAGGAATTCACTTTTTTCTCCAAGTCACTCACACCTGCGAAGGAGAGTAAGACAAAAACTAGGGATGATTTGAAAAGTAAGTACGAAGGATGAAAAGGAGTAGGTGGGGTACAACTCACCCATAGCGCATTAAGCCTCCTCTCATCAATAATTGACAACCACTCCACTTAACTCAAGAGCACTCCAAGCTTGTTACTTTGTGTTTTGCATGCAACATTGATTAAAAACTATTAACGAGAACCACCATCATAATAGGAGAAATACACAACTATCAAGCTTCCAAATTTTATGCTATAGGAACTGCTACAAGATACTACAAGCACTACTATTGGATACTATAGGAACTACTAGAGTATACCATAAGCACTGCTACCTGATACAAGCAGCCTGCTACAGGATTAAAATTTTTTTCCTAGACCATCCATGTAGGTCTCAAAGGAGTGAAGAAATAAGGGCCTCCTTAAGGAAAATGTAAGTCCTTCCCCTACTCACATGTTGCATAAGGTTCAGTGTTCATTTGCCCCAATTTATCAACATTATTATTATTATTATTATTATTTTTTTTTTTTTAAATGTTAAACAGTCTCAGTTAAGAAGAGAAGCAACCATGCAGATTTTATTTTCAAAAGTTAAAATTGGAAAAGTGGTTTAGATGATGAATTGCATGGAGTAATAATTTGACAAGCTCTCTCCTTTTCCATTTGAATATTGTACATTTTTTTGAGCTACAAGATCCCTTGTGATGCAGGAGCATCTCATATTTCGTATTTATCTCTTTACTTAATTTGGAAAAGCTTAGAAAATTATAGATTTTATGGAGACTTGTAGAATTTGTTAGAGATTAAGTAGTTAGGATAGATTCCTAGAATTGAGAAGAATTATCTCAACTTCCTCCAAATATCCAGGAAGGAGTTTTCTCTTTGAGGAATTCGAGAGTTTTCTTACTCTAGAATAAATAGCCATGTAATTCATTTGTAAACCCAAGTTTTGAAGAGAAAATAAATTAATAAATGTTATGTTTATTTTTGAGAAAGTTTTTTTCCCTGTCGACTCTGCAACAAATTTTGGTATCAGAACAGATTTGAGCGATGGCTCAGTTGAAATTTGTAAGAGTAGAAGCGTTGGGAAATGTGCCTGTGAGAATCGATGTGCGTGCATAAGACTTTGCTAGACTTGTAGAGCATTGTGAATGGTCCTATGAACGTATATGTCCTATGATGGATGTCACACATCGCTCCTCATTCTTCTACAATGTCTCTTCCCATTAATCTTAGGCATTCTAACAACACAGTACTTCGAGGTGACAACGAAGAATACGAAGGAAAGTCTTTGTAATTTTGTGAAGACATGAGATCTGTGTACGATGGAGACTTGCCCATTTGTGTTGCTCGAAAAAAAATCGCATAGAAGCTGAGAGCATTGTAGCCACCGGTGTGATTGAGCTGAAAAAAACGTTGATCAAATGAATGGAAGAGATGAGAGAGTGGCCAATGAGAAAAACGTGTTAATCGAGCCAATCAAAGTATTAATCAACTCATTGTTACAGATCGAACATGGTATTGATTCTGCGAAAACCAAAGAGTGATTGGTCAATTGTGGAGAACTAAGCCTGCACAATCGTGGAAAGATAAAAACTCAACAAAATCAAGTTTTATGCAGTAAGCTAGAAAATCAAAATGTTTAGAGCCTTTTCCACTTTATTATTTTCTCTTTGGAGCATGATTGCATGTATAGGAGTGCAAAATTTTATTATATAACCGTAGTCTTTATTTGTGTGTTTAATGGTTATTATAAGTTAACAACACAAATGTATGATTGTGAAGAGTTCCATATTAAATAAGTGTGCCATAAAGAAAAAAAACACTCATAATATTTAATTTGAAGTCATAAAGGGGTAATAAAGGTGCATATGAAAACAAGTGTAATATTTTAAAATTATAAAACTATTCATTCCAAGGTGAAGTGTTTATATTAAAAAGAAGGTATTTGGGTTATTTCTTATCGAATATTTTCAAGTAAGGAATTAAAGAAATATTTCCTTATTTTAATTAAAAAGATAAAGATGGCACATAGAGCTAGAGGAGCCAGGGAGATGGAATTGGTCGAGGAAGGCCAACTTCCAACCAAGTCTTACTTGATGAAGTGAGACATATTCAAATGAGATTAGATGCATTAGAGACAACACGCAGAAGAGATGTTGATATTGGCAATATCAGCGAAGCAGACGAAACCTCAGAAGAAGAAGATGAAGCTGAAGAAGAAACTCCAGAAGAGAAAATGGTCAAGTTGATAATATGATGAAGTAGCAAGTCGAAGTTGGAAGTGCCTATGTACGTGGGAAACTTAAATATTGAAGAACTAATCGACTGGATTAGCGCCATGGATAAATATTTTGACTATGAAAATGTAGCTGAAGATAAGGAAGTCAAGTTCGTGGTGACCAGATTAAAAAATACATGCTGCACTATGGTGGGATAGTGTGCAAGTTGAGTAGAGAAGTAAAAGAAAAAAGAATATCACTAGTTGGGATTGGATGGTAGCCAAGCTCAAAGGTAAATTTCTTCCTCGAGGCTACCAATTAAATATTTTACGATAGATGCAAAATCTCAAGCATAAATTCATGTCTATAAAAGAATATACAGAAGAATTTTATAGATTAAGTATAAGGTTTGGTCATGCAGAAGAAAATGATGAAAATTTAGCTAGATATATTAATGTCCTAATATTTTAAATACAAGATGAATTGGATATTTTGTCTTTGAAAAATATTGAAGAAGCCTATTAGATAGCCCTCAAGATAGAAGAAAAATTGGCAAGGAAGCAGAGTCAGAGAGGAAGAGGACGAAGTACTGTAAGGAGTAGAGGAAAATCAAGTAAAGGACCATCAAGTAGAGGAAAATCAAGCAGAGGATATTCAAGTGGAATATTTCCCATTCAAAAAGAAGAATAAAACAATTCACATTAGGCAGAATCATCATCAAGGGGACATTTCAGAGGACGAAGACCATATCAAAGAGGTAGAGGCCGATCTTTTGTGGTAAGATGTTATACATGTAATAAAATTGGCCATAAATCTGATGAATGTACCAAAAGACTATATAGTTAGGGTAGCATCCATATGGCACAAACTGATACAAAAAGTGTACAATCCTCTACACATGAAAATGCACCTGAAACTGGTGAATCCTTAATGATGAAAATAATTTTATTAAAATATCCTAAAGAAGTAAAGGAACCTACAAAAAGGAAAACATTGTTCAAAATTTTATGTAAATCAAGAGGAAAATGTTGTAAATTCATTATTGATAGTGGGTGTACTGATAATCTAGTATCCACAGAAATGGTAGAAAAAATAAATTTAAGGAAAACTAAACATCCTACTCGCTACAAAGTCTCGTGGTTGCAAAAGGGACATCAGATACTAGTTAGTGAGCAATGTGAAGTGGAGTTTAAGATAGGATGCTATAAAGATAAATTTCTCTGTGATATTATGCCTATGGATGTGTGTCATATTCTGCTTGGAATACCTTGGCAATATGACAGGAAAGAAATACATATTCTGCTTGGAGGACCTTGGCAATATGACAAGAAAGAAATACATAATGGAAGGAGAAACACCTATACTTTTGAAAAGGATGGAGAAAAGCATATACTCTTGCCTTTGAAGGATGAAAAAGCACCAGAAGAAGACCAATCCAAGGTAATGTTACTTAGTGGAAAAGAGTTCCTTCAAGAAATCAAGCATGAGGAAATAATTTTTTCTTTGATTGGTAAGCCAAAGGTAGTCCTCACAAGCACAAATATGAATGATCTTCCAGAAGAAATTAAAAATATGTTGAATGAATTCATTGATATTGTAGTGGATGAATTGCCTGATAAGTTTCCTCCCATTAGAAGTATCAACCATCATATTGATCTCATTCCAGGTGCCAGTCTTCCAAACAAAGCAGCCTACAGAATGACTCCAAGGGAGAATGAAGAGATTAAAAATCAAGTGCAAGAATTGTTGGATAAGGGTCTCATCCGAGAAAGCTTAAGTCTGTGTGTTGTTCCAACAGTGTTAAATCCAAAGAAGGATGACAGATGGAGAATGTGTACAGATTCTCAAGCAATCAACAAAATCACAATCAGGTATAGGTTTCCCTTGCCTCGTATTGATGATCTCATAGATTGTTTAATTGGGGCTACATATTTTTCTAAAATAGATTTAAAAAGTGGCTATCATTAGACCAAAATCAAAGAAGGTGATGAATGGAAGCCAACATTTAAAACTAATAATGGTTTATATGAATGGTTGGTAATGCCCTTCAGGCTTACCAATTCTCCCAGTACCTTTATGAGGTTAATGAATGAGATCCTAAAAGAATTCATTGGAAATTTTTTCATAGTTTATCTTGATGATATCCTAATTTACAACCAGTCAAAAGAAGAGCACTTAAAACATCTTATGATGGTTTTGAAGAACTTACAACAAGAAAAATTGTTAATCAATTTAAAGAAGTGTAGTTTCATGAAAACAAAATTATTGTGCTTGGGTTTTGTGATTTCAAAGGAAGGCTTAAATATGGATTAGGATAAGTGAAGGACATAATCAATTGGCAAACCCTAAGAAGAATTTCATAGGTAAGATGTTTTAATGGATTGGCAAGTTTCTACAGAACATTTATCAAAAATTTTAGTGGTATATGTGCTCTAATTTTAGACACCATCAAAGAATGCAATCAAGCATTCCATTAGACAAAAGAAGCTAATAAAAGTTTCAAATTATTAAAGAAAAATATTACAGAACAACCTATTTTAGCATTTCTAGAATTTAACAAGTTGTTCCAGGTCGAGACTGACGACAATGGAACTGCAATAGGAGTTGTTCTAAGTCAAGAAGGAAGACTAATCACCTACTACAGTGAAAATGTTATGAAACCAGCTCAAGAAAAAGATAGAAAAGATAGATCAACGCCTTAGAATTCAGCCTCTTCGAGGGGGAAACCTCCTTTACATTACATAAATGAACAATTATCGGATGATACAAATGAAAGAACCTCCTTTCTATATGTATGAGTCTAAGGGGTCATAATATAATCAGAGCCGACATAATAATAATAATGTAAGGGCACAATAATAACAATAGTGGGCTTCTATGGGGCACAATAGTAACAATATGGGCACTACATGGGTACATCAATATAATAAGGGGGTTGCACTAATAACAATAAGGGGTTACACTAGTAGTATAGGGGCGTAACATGCCCCTCTCCTTCAAAGAGTGTTGTCCTCAACGTTTGAGTAGTTCCTGATGCTTCTGTATAAAATTCTTGTCCTCCCATGTGGAATCTTTGGCTGGTAAGTTCTTCCACTTGATGAGATAATCTGAAATTGATCGATTTCATAGCTGTCGGGTTCTTTTTTCTGTGACTGCTCCAGGTTCCAATATGATTTTTCCTTCCTCTTCAAGTTCTGGCAATATTTCTTGAATTGGGATCTTCTGCAACTTTTGAATGAGTGGCAATACTTCTTCGTCCTTCTTCCATTCATCCCTTGCTTCATTTATCCAATCTGGTTGGATAATAGAAATAACACAAAACAATGCTTCCACATCCTCATCCTTTCTTGAGAGTGCATCTGCAACAAAATTTTGCTTCCATTTTCTATAGATGATGTCAAAGTCATAACCCAACATATTTGTGACACATTTTTCCTATTCTTCTAAAGATAATAGTTGTTCTAAAAAGTATTTAAGACTATCATGATCCATTTGTACCTTGAAGTGTCTTCCCATTCGGTAAGGTTGCCATTTTTTAAGTGCATGTAGTATTGCCAACATTTCCTTCTCATAAATAGCTTGCTTGAGATGTAGCAATAAAAATACCCAATCACCTACATCAAAACATTTTTCACTGCGATGTTGATCTACCTGTTGTTTCATTCGATTTTGCACCAAAGTGGCATTATCCTTTAAAAGTTGGAGAACTTGTTGTTGATGCTCGATGTGATCTTTCACTTCTTGAACCTTTTTCTTCTTGATATGTCCTTCTATTTTGAGAGTTTGAGGAGTGGTAATTTCTTCCAATGCTTTACAAGATATGGTCAGATTCATTTCTTGATGCTAGATGTGATCTTTCACTTCCTGAACATTTTTCTTCTTGATATGTCCTTCTATCTTGATAATTTGAGGAGTGGTAATTCCAGCCAATGCATTACAAGATATGGTTGGATTCATTTCTTCTTTCTCGATGTGATCTTTCACTTCTTGAACCTTTTTCTTCTTGATATGTCCTTCTATCTTTAGAGTTTGAGGAGTGGTAATTCTTGCCAATGCTTTACAAGATATGGTCGGATTCATCTCTTCTTTCTCTAGGGTTGGCTCCTGGTGTATATACTCTTCTTTTGATGTTTCTTGATCCTTTTCTTCCTCCTCTTCATAATCTATGTAAAATAATTTCTTCTTAGCACACTTATGACCTTTAGTGCATTTACTATCACAATTGTAACAAAGCCCTTTTTCTCTTTTCTCTTCCAATTGTTGTCTTAGCACACTTATGACCTTTAGTGCATTTACTATCACAATTGTAAAAAAGCCCTTTTTCTCTTTTCTCTTCCAATTGTTGTGGTGTAACCCTTGTAGGTTGTGGAAGGCTAGGAGAAACAACACTTCCATTATTATAGTTGTGAGGGGTAGACTTCCTTGTTGCCATAATTTTACTTTCCAATATGTAACAAATCTCTTTTACTCTTTCCAATTATTGTGGTGTTGCTCTAAAGAAGGTGTTGCTCTTTGTATCCTCATAATGTGCTATCATTTCCTCCATGCAAATTGACCACGTAACAAGTTGTTTACGAGAAAAAAGCCCTTTATACCATAAAAATTGATCCGATTGTAAATATGAAGATGCAATACATACCTTTTGTAACAATGGTACACCATGTAGATCAAAATATTTCACCATCTGTCATATCTAATTTACCGGATCCTTGCCATCAAACTTCTTCATATCACCTTTTCTTGATTTTAGGAGCTCAATATTGAAATGGATATAACTCTGTAATTTCAGTTCTTCTAGTTCTGAAATTGCGACCTGTAGTAGCTCTCTGTGTCCTCTTTCCAATGCCACTAGTCTGATCCAAATTGGATTCTCCAAGGAAGAGTTATGCGAAATCTCCCACAGTGACCTGATTATAGACTAGTTCAGTAGAGTGAACTTGTACGACGTGCCACGAGACACTATTTCAACCTTTGGCTTTAAAAAATATATACAAGAAACTATAGTCCGTCATCTTTCTGTACCTTCTTACAAAATTTCAATCTGATGCTCAGAGAGAAAGTTATGACGATATTATGCAATCCAAGATGTTCGATGAGAGAAAATATATTAAAAGAAAAACATAATGGAGGCTTAGTAGGTCATTTTGGGCAAGATAAAACTTTAGCACAATTACAAGCATTCTACTATTGGCCTCACATGCAATTAGGTGTAAGAATATTTGTTGAAAGATGTAGGATATGTTAATATGCAAAAGGAAGGAGTCAGAACACTAGACTGTATCAACCCTTACCAATACCAAATCAACCATGGGACTATATAAGTATGGATTTTGTACTAGGATTTCCCAAAACACAAAGAGGAAATGACTCAATATTTGTTGTTGTTGGAAGATTCTCAAAAATGGCACACTTTATAGCCTGTAAAAAGACAAATGATGCAACTAACATAGATGTTCTTTAGAGAAATAGTTAGGTTGCATGAATTACCTACAAGTATTGTTTTAGACAAATACATAAGGTTTGTGGTCCATTTTTGGAGAACTTCATGGAAAATGTTAGGAACCAATCTCAAATTTAGTTCAACATATCATCCCCAAACTGATGGTTAGACAGAGGTGGTAAATAGAAGTCTTGGAAATATCCCGAGGAGTTTGGTAAGTGAATGTCCCAAGCAATGGAATCAGGTACTTTCTTAGGTAGAATTTGCATATAATGACTCACCTAACAAAAGCATAGGATTAATCCCAGTCCAAATCAAGAGGAATTTATGAGTTAAGGAACCTTGGAAAACAAGAATTTAGAAGTGCAGATGGTGAATATTTTGCAACCGGTATGCAGGAAATACAGGATTGAGTCAAGCAACAATTACAAGAAATAAACAACATGTATAAATGAAGAGTAGATTCCAAAAGAAGACAATTGGATTTTGATGTTGGAGACTTGGTTATGGCACATCTTCAGAAATAAATATTTCCTAAAGGGGAATATAATAAGTTAAAATTGAAAAAGATCGGACCATGCAAAATTTTGAGGAAATTTTCCTCAAATTCTTATGAAATAGAACTACCCAAAGGCTTTGGCATCTCATCAATCTTTAATGTTTTAGATCTATACCACTTTAAGGAACCAGTAAATGATCCTACGTATGCACCTACTAATGATAAATTTTAGTGGAAGAAACAACTACCTTTAGCACCAACAAAGCAGATTGAATCAATCATCAATAAAAGGGTGGCTAAAAGGACCAAGAATAAAGAGTATTTTCAATACTTAGTTAAATGGAATAATCGACCCGTCGAATATGCTACTTGGATTACATCAACAGAGATTTCAAAATATGGTACCAGTATTGAAGAAATCCATAAGAAAAGCA
This sequence comes from Pinus tabuliformis, assembly GCA_031772625.1. NCBI lineage: Eukaryota > Viridiplantae > Streptophyta > Pinopsida > Pinales > Pinaceae > Pinus > Pinus tabuliformis. The sequence continues at coordinate 1,394,293,513 of CM062819.1, read as the reverse complement.
TATGAATGCATCTTTTCCTCCCCTGTAGTATGATGCAGGAGCATCTCATATTTTCTATTTATGTATTTTTTTTAATTTGGAGAATCGTAGAAAATTCTAGATTTTATGGAGACTTATATAATTTGTTAGATATAAAGTAGTTAGGATAGATTCGTAGAATTGAGAGGATTTCTCTCAACTTCCTCCAAATATCCAGGAAGGAGTTTTCTCTTTGAGGAATTTGAGAGTTTTCTTCCTCAAGAATAAATAGTCATGTAATTCATTTGTAAACCAAATTTTTGAAGAGAAAATAAATTAATAAATGTTATGTTGTTTCTGAGAAGGTTATGTTCCTTTTAGCTCTGCATCACCCTACTACCATTCCTGTAGTAGCACAGACCTAATACTCCCTTGAAAAAAATTTCCTATCCAAACTTGTGAAAAGTAGTATCACACAATGGGAGGGGGATTCAATAGAAGAGAACCCACAAAAAAACTCAGATTCATTAAAATATTGAAGTTAGGGATATCCTAGAAAATTTTCATTGGCTAGGGTTCTTTGAAAAATTGACAGGGTATGATGATGAGATTTCCTTAGAATTTTCTCTAAACCTGCAACATCCTGAAGGCCATGAAATAGTCACTGCAATTAAAGGTTTGATCATATATCTTAATGAGGACCTAATCAGCAAAATCACTACCCTTCCCAAGGGGATTAAATGGAGTAAAGAGGAAATACATGAAGCAATCAATGCCAAAAGAGTATTTTTCCTCCCTATGAGAAATCAGAAGAAGGTAAGAATGGGATCAGGAGGGAAAGCCTACCACACCCCTGAGACAAGGCTACATATCATATCCTTACATACAATTATTGTGAAGGGAGATTATGCATTATACATGCTTATCAATTTACGCTCCTATATTTACTCAGATTTCAAGCTAACTTCCCTATCCATGAGAGGCTTAGCATCCCACATTTTTCTCCTTTAATCCATGAAAGAGATGAGAATAAAAGTAAAGGAGGGGAACCATAATTACTTGGCCCATCATGGCCTCATCACATTAATAGTAATGGATTCCTTGAAACACCTTCAAAACCCTATTCCATAGACAAATTTTTTTGATATGGATAAAAAAACCTTCTTAGAGGCCCAAGTTGTGTTAGTAGAGTTAGAGGAAAAAAAAGAATTATTGAATCCATGGACAGAGATGGTTGAGTTGGAATTGACAAAAACAAGGGTATAAACAAATTCAATATAGCACTTGGCTGAATTAGCTACCCCAATGATAGAATCTAAAGAAGAAACAATAGATCCGCAAGAGGGATTGGAAAAACCTCATGAAGAAATTAAGAAACCACAAAGGAGGTTAGATAAGAAAAGGAAGAAAGAGGTAGTAGGAATCCTTGTAGCACAAGGAGGGGAGTAAATTTTAGAGGAGGAAGAAAACAATATTGTTGCTACATTGGTAGACCTAGGAACTCCAAAAAACCCCAAGGTTAGAAAACCACCTACTTACTCCAGGATAAGAAAAAGTACCAGAGGTTTAGTGACAAACCTATGCCTCCATCTCCCACTCTAATATCCATTGAAGAAATTGCTAGCCCTGAGAAAGAAGAACCTCTGAATATATAAGGGAAAAAACAAATGTAAGAAGTGGTAGAAACAATAGTAACACCCACACCTCCTGAGGAAAATAATTTGAAATTACAACCAAAGGGACCAAATGCTCAACTTGTAGGGTTACAATAATAAATAGTAGAGATACAAGAGAAATCTACAGAGCTACAGGAAATTGACTAAACAACAAATGAAGCAACTCCAAGGGAATCCATTTCCTTCTATTATTGGATTGAGGCATGTAAAAATACTTCCTATACATTTATCACCACAATTATTCTTTGAACTTGAACAAGAAAATTCCATGACTCAAAAATAAAAGTAAATTTCATAATCTAAGGGAGTTGTTGATGTTGGAAATATGGAGGAAGAAATGAAAAATTTGAGAGAAGAGAGTACACCACTTAGATTTAATAAAGCCAAGAGAAGGGATTACTTGGAAAGAGAAAACAAGAAACTAAAGGCCCAATTGTAGCAAACACAGAGATTGCTACAAGAGAAAGAAGCTCAAGTTGCAATCCTAGAGACAAATTTGGGCATCATGGCACATATTTCTTTGGAAACAGTGAGTTGCAGGAAACCATCCAAAACCTACTCCTTGTTTCTCAAGGAGCGATGGTGTCAATTTCAAATTAAAAGGCTTGCATAAATAACATCTCTCCCTCTATAGGATGTTAAATAATTCATTGAATTTTACTTTCAGTGTATCACTGTCAGGCCAGGTTAACTCCAGAAATTAATGAGCACAAGAAAGAACTGATGATTTTATTCATTAGCCAACTATTATTTATATACATACATAAAACGGATCAGTTCATCTTCTAGATGACTGTCCAGTTCACCCATCCGTTTCGGATTAGGTGTCAACATTCCCCCCCTTAATCTGAAGGGATGTTGGTGAGTCCAAGCATCGTTCTGAATCTTTCAAGCTTTTCTCTTCCAAGTGCTTTGGTGAAGATGTCTGCAATTTGCTCGTTTGTGGAACAATGACGAAGATGGATTGTTTTGGCCTCAACATGATGTCGGATCAGATGATATTTAGTATTGATGTGCTTAGTACGATCATGGAACTTTGGGTTCTTGGCCAACTTTATTGCAGAGGTGTTATTAATCATGAGTGGAGTTGATTGTATTTGTTTTACCTGCAAATCTTCAAGAATTTTCCTGAGCCACACAATTTCTTTCGTTGCTTCAGCTGCTGCCACATATTCTGCTTCTGTTGTGGAATCTGCTGGTACTGATTGTTTGCGTGATCTCCAGGAGACAGCTCCTGATCCAAGACTCATAGCATATCCTGAAGTAGATACCCCAGTTTCTTTGTCTCCATCGAAGTCTGAATCAGAGTATCCAATCAAGTTGAAGTCGTCCACCTGTGTATACTTGATTCCAAGGTCTTGAGTTCCCTTCAAGTACCTTAGAACTATTTTTGCAGCAGACCAATGTCCCTCACAAGGCTTTTGCATAAACCTGGAGAGGATTCCAACAGCAAATGAAATGTCTGGTCTGGTAGTAGTGAGGTAGATGAGACTTCCTACAAGCTGTCTATACTTTGTTGCATCCTCAAATTCCTTTCCTTCAATAGATGTGAGCTTCAAGTTTTGTTCCATTGGAGTAGAAAGGGGATTGCACTCTATCATGCCAAATCTGTTCAACAAATCTCCAATGTATTTCTTTTGAGAAAGAAATATGGACTTTTGATGTTGGGTTACTTCAATGCCAAGATAGTAATGAACATAGCCCAAATCAGTCATTTCAAAAAAATTTCCTAATTCTTTCTTTATGGATGCAATATAGCTTTCATTGTTCCCTGTCATTAAAAGATCATCTACATATACCACAAGATATACAACTGTTTTTCCAACTTTCTTGACAAATAAAGTTGCATCATCAAGATCAAAATGTTTGAAGTTGAGTTTCAGAAGATGCTCAGTTAGTTTTTCATACCAGGCTCGTGGTGCTTGTTTGAGGCCATACAAGGACTTCACAAGTTTGCATACTTTGTGTTCATGTCCTTTCACAGCAAATCCTTCAGGCTGGGACATAAAAACATTCTCTTTTAGATCTCCATTCAAGAATGCAGTTTTTACATCCATTTGATGGACTTTCCAACCGTTCTGAGCAGCTAGTGCAAAGAGTGTTCGGATGGTGGCCCATTTTGCTGTGGGAGCAAAAGTTTCCTCATAATCGACCCCTTCCTTCTGTGCAAAACCTTTTTCCACAAGCCTAGCTTTGTGCTTGTCAAGTGAGCCATCTGCTTTGTACTTGTTCTTGTAGACCCACTTGCAGCCAATTGGTTTGGTTCCAAATGGAGGATCAACCAGCTTCCAAGTGCCATTCTTTATGAGGGCATCATACTCCTTCTGCATCGCTTCTTTCCATTCATCATGAGAAGCAACTTCTTTGAAGGAAGTTGGTTCAAAATCTGTAGACAAGTTCAATTCACAATCATAAGTAACATCCATATCAACAGGTGAATTAGAGTTATCTACATCACCTCCATCTTGTCGGTTTGTATTTCTAGTTCCTGTTTTTCCAATTTCATCAGGATGAACACTTTCAAGTGTCTTTGTCAGCCACTTTGGGGGACCTTTCTGAGATGGTCCAGGCTGTTCTGTTGATTGAGTTGGGACTGAATCAAGATTAAGTCTCCCAATTCTATCAATTACATCACTTAAAGCATCATCCGTTGTTGGAGTGTCATGCAGGGGAGATTGTTCTTCAGAAGGAGATTCCACATGTTGATCTAGTATAGGAATCCCCCCTTCAAGATGTGGAATCTGATTATCAAACTCTTGGAATGATTTCGGTTTTGTGAATCTATCCAAGCGATCAAGTTGCCGCTCAACAACACTGTCAGATTTGGATGATTCAAGAAAAATGACATCTCTAGATAAAACAAACTTTTTATTTTCTTCATCATAGAGGCGGTATGCTTTAGATGTGTTTGAATACCCCAGGAAGATACACTTACGACTTCTAGCACCAAGTTTGTTTCTATGTACCTTTGGTATTAAAGCATAACAGGTGGAACCAAAAATCCTGAGATGTTTTACAGAAGGAACATGTCCATACCACAATTCATAAGGAGTCTTGTTTCTTATAGCACTAGATGGACATCTATTCTTTATATATGCAGCACATAGAACAGCATCAGCCCAAAACATTGTCTTTACATTTTTGAAGAAAAGCATGGATCGTACCATATTCAAAATTGTTCTGTTCATTCTTTCAGCTACACCATTCTGTTGAGGATTATAAGGCACAGTTGTTTGATGTTTAATCCCATGTTGGCGAAGATAGTGTTCAAATTCATTTGATGTATATTCTTTTCCATTATCAGTGCGAATAGACCCAATATGAGATTGTGCATCATTTTCAATCCATTTATGAAAATTCTTGAATGTTTGAAAAGCATCAGATTTGTTCTTCAAAAAATAAACCCAACACATTCTGGTGTAATCATCAATAAATGTCATGATATATTTATTTCCATTTGCAGAAGGAACAGGCATTGGACCACATAAATCTGAATGAATAAGTTCAAGCTTCCTATGTGCTCTTGAATTTGAATCATGAAAAGACTGTTTGTTGTGCTTTCCTAGAATGCAAGCATCACATTGTTTATGTTTTCTAGGAATTGTAGGCAAACCAGCAACACCATTTTTCTTCAACAAGCGGAGATTATCATAGTTTAAATGTCCAAATCTAGCATGCCATAATAAACTTGATGGAAGTGCACCTTCTTCATGATGAGAAATATATGAGAAATGTTGTGCATGAGCAGAGGTTCCTTGCAGTTTAAGAAGTCTTTCTTCTTCTATACCCCTCATGACAAGTGAGTGGTCAGATGCCTTTCTTACCTCAAGCTTGCCATCAAACATGTGAATGGAGTGACCTTGCTGGCGGATGTGGACCAGGGACATCAATTTTCTCTTGAGCTGTGGGAGATATAGAACATGATCCAGAAGAAAGTCTGGAAGACCAGGCAGTTTAAGCCTGATTGTGCCAAGCACTGATGGCTTGATTTTTGACTGATCTGCAAAGTATACTGCTCCATCAACATTGTCAGTGAAATCTTCAAAGAAATCTTTCCTATGAGTCATATGACAGGTTGCTCCTGAATCAAGCAACCAGTCATTTTTCGAAGAAGCAAGTGAAGCATTAAACAAATCTTCATTTACTCCAATGTTACATTGTGCCTCAATATAGTGAGCGGATTCAGGTGCTTTACCTTTGTCTGTGTCATCAGTTTTACCTTTCTGCTGGTTTCTTCTCTGCTCAACCTTGTCCCATGGTAGCTTGCATGTAGAATCATCATGTGATCCATTTCGTTTGCAGCGAATGCAATGCAGATCTGCCTTTTCTGCTTGAGGATGTCTGCCCCCCCTGCCTCTGAAGTATCTTCCTCTTCCTCTTCGTCCACCTCTTCCTCTTGTAGAATCTTGAGCAGGATGCTTTTCTTTATGAGCAAGGCAAACAGTCTCTTCAGAAGATTCAGGGACTGTTTTCTTTCCAAAGGATTTCTCTCTTTCAACAAACTTTTTCACAAGAGTGTCAAAGGTTATATCTTTAAGATTTCCATTTGCTTGTAAAGACTCAAGATAATTAGAGTAGGTAGGATAGAGTGCTTTGAGAAAGGCAATAAGAGAGATATCCAGCTCAACCTTAGTGGATTTAATATCATGCATTATAGACTTTATTTCAGATGCAAGAGCAAGAGGATCATTATTTTTCAGTTCAAGAGTGAAGAGTTTAATCATAAGCTGAACAACTTCAAGTGCAGAATGTGTATCATAGAGTTCTTTCAGCTTTTGTAAAGCTTCAAAGGCATTGGAATAGGATGAAATATGACAACTTACTTCCTCATTTACAGATGCTGCGATCAATGCATAGGCTTTGCTGTTCTTGTTTTCCCAAATAACAAGTTCTTTATCTGATGTAGGCTGCACAGGGTCTTTGTCTTCTTCTCCGACACACACTCCTTTCCACAGCTCATTGTAGATGAGGGTGTGTTTTACCATCCGAGACCATTCTGAATAGTTCTCCTTGCCAGTGAGAACTATTCCTACCATAGAAATGATTGAATGCATTCTGTAAAAAAATATCTCTGCCAAAAAACTTCTGTTGAGAGAGAAAAAAAAAAATCCTTATATGATAGCCTTATGCATTTTATTTTTCTTCTAACATTTCATCAGCATATCATCAGCATTTCTTATATCACCATTTCTTTATATCACTTCCACAATATTATGTTTTGAGAAAAAAGGAGGGCGCTCAAGGTATCTCTTCAACATATATCACTGCTACAATGTTTTGAAAAAAGAGGGCGCTCAAGATATCTCATATATCACTGCTACAATATTATGTTTTGAAAAAAGAGGGCGCTCATATATCACTGCTACAATATATATCAATGCAATTGAAAAAAAGCGCAAGGATCACTTCACTATATCAGTTCACTTCACTGTATTATTATTTCAATTCCCGCAATTTCAAAGGCCACTGACAGCAAAATCTCAAACGCACCATACACAGTCTTTGAAGTCACATACAGTTCAAACACATGTAGCAGTTTAAAATGCACCAGGTCACGACCTTAAAAGACATTCAACGCAGAACATATAACATTCAAAGTGAATATTATTGGCTTAACTCAAACCGCAACTCCATCCCATACCTCACTGCTGGAACTCGTGGACTCATAGCCATGGCATTGCCGCAGATAGGCTCGATTCTGAAAGAGACCAATTGTATTGTTTTTGAAATAATAAAAAAATTGCGATGGCAGCAATACCAAGTTTAAATCCCTCAAACCCAGAGAATTGTCATCAGAGAACTAAACTCAGGTTCAATTTAGGCTTGAAACAATGGCAGTCATCGGAGAAATGGACACCGAATCCTTCGTTTCTCTGCTCCGAAAGATCATCGGAGAGAGCAAATATGTTCAAAATAATCCGCCTGATCTTGTTCCAGAGGAAGACAGAGTAGGCAGACATGTATTGGAAGCTCTACAACCTTATGGCGTCGAAAATGGCGGTCCTTTGATCATTCAGCATGTAAGCTATCTGAAGGGACGAGGGAATATAATTGTCGAGTATCCCGGTACAGTGGACGGAATGGCAGTGTAAATCCCTCAAACCCAAAAATTATTGAAAGAAAATTTCACTTGAAGGCGGCACCAAAATGCAAGTAAACATTTCAGAGCCGAAAGATTCTGGAAAAAAAAATCACACGGTTTAAACGCCTCGGACTCAGGCCAGGCCAGGGTAACGGCTCTCTGTCTGGAGATGCATTCAATTAGAAACGCATCAACGCTTATGCGCATTCAATATCAATCACTGAGAACAACGCACATTCAGCAGCATAATTATGGATAGTGCGCAGTCTTCAGGACAGAGGCGCAGTCTCTGGCAGTCAGAGAGCGCAGGGCATTCAGTAAAAATCAGAAACGTATTGCAGTCAGGGAATCGCTCAGGATGAGGCAGCGCTCAGCAGGAGTTACACTATTTTGGGACCTGTGCTCTGATACCATGTCAGGCCAGGTTAACTCCAGAAATTAATGAGCGCAAGAAAGAACTGATGATTTTATTCATTAGCCAACTATTATTTATATACATACATAAAACGGACCAGTTCATCTTCTAGATGACTGTCTAGTTCACCCATCCGTTTCGGATTAGGTGTCAACAATCACAAAAGATAAGTCCAAGGTTTTTGAGTTTTACATTCACAACCTTGTGCTACCTAATATGACCATATAGAACCCAAATCCATATATGGGAACAGAGACACAATTGATGGCCCTAACATCATGGATAAAGCATGAAGAGGTCAAGGTAGAAGAAGTAAAAAAATCCTTGGACAATGTTAGTTCCATTCTTCGCAGCCTGTCACCAGGGATCAACATGAACTCTTACTATGTCTGGTTTTGTTAGATGTTTTGCACATGATGTTCAACACCAAACATGTCACAAGTGTGTCCATCAGAAGAAGCTCGGAAAAATATTTCCAACGGTATATCACACTCACGTAACCGGCTCCCGGATTAGAAGATATGATCAAAATGAATGAGTGATTCTTGGTTATGCATGTTTTGAGGTCAGTTGCTACACACAATGACAAGTTTAGTACAAAATCAGTTTGTGAAATAATGGTCAGGAATTTTTCAAAAGTGAAAGAAGTTTTTGTTCATCACATACTAAAAAAAAACCTCCTTCAGTTTATGCACAGGTGCTACTATGTGGGAGATATATAGTGATATTTGGAGCCTACATTAAAACAAAGCAAATTTTTCATATTTTTTACTGTTTTATTCATTTTAGTGCGGGGCCATTTTACAACAGATGGAAAGTAATTTTTCACAACCCAAGGAGGTTTTTGTTAAGAATGAGCCATATAAAAAAAAACTCTTTTAGTTTATTCACAGGTGTCATGTATTGGGATATGTGATTAGATATTTACAGCTCATTTTCACAGATTTAAATTTTTAATGATTTTTTGTTTTAGAGATGATTTTGTGGAACATATTGTGAGCAACTGGAAACAAATTTCCAAAATTTGAGAGATTTTTTTCTCCAACATGACCTCATCTATAGAAACCTATTTCAGTTTTGTAACAGTTGCTATGGTTTAGGAGATACGAGTCGATCTTCAACACCTATTTTCATAAATTCGGCCCAAGTTTAATGTAACTGATTCTATTTTGAAGAAAATGGTTGAGCTCAATCCCTTAGTACAAGGATGAGAAAATGTATATATTTTATGAATTTCATAGTGTAGGGGTTGGATTTTGGCAAAAGGTTGGACTTTTGAGAAAGCCTTGAGCTTCATTGCACATTCATATCAGCATTTTGGCTAAGGATTTGAGACCAGGGTTTGCAGCACTCTTTGGGATCCATGTGGCAATTTGTCTTGGTACAGTTCTTTCCTTTGTAGTTGTGAATTTATTTATGTGATTATATGCCATTATCTCTCTTATTTCTTCTCAACTAAATCAAACAAGAGTGTAAGTAGAATCCATTGACATTGCAGTGCTCTACTTGAGGTTTGCTTTAGTTTCTTGATGTTTTTAGCTGTTTGGAGAGGATCCATGATTTCTCTTTCCCTCTTCAACTCCTCACCTGTCTAATACCTCCATCTCATTCAATTTGAAGTGCCAAAATCAATTGCCTACCTTGCCCCATTGAGATCTCTGCAAGACTGAGCCTCATTCCCAGCACCCAAAATCTGCTTTTCCATTTGAGCCAGCCAAAACATAATTTTATTCAATCAAACTCTTTGCACACATACCTAGCTTAAGATCAGTAGTTATATCAGTTTACTGATCATATTTTGCTGAGATTGACCCGGAGAGAGCCCTCTCCCGACCTGGTAGGGCTAGCTACCAGGTTAAGCGTGGTTTGATGTTGGTCTTGGATCCTACTTTTCTCAGCCTAAGGTAGATTTAGGCCCTAACATAGTGGCGACCATACTGGGGAAGAAATTGTTTGTTTGTTAGTGTTCTTCATTTTATAAACTACAGATGGAGTCTGAAGATTAACCAGGTAGCCTTCGAAACGCTTTTTCTTTGCATTAGCACAAGTAGATAAAAGCTACTTCAGTGAATCTTCGGTCTAGTTTATAAACTGAACATTTGACTTACAAATTTCCCCAGTAAAATTTTGTAATCAAGTTCAGATCTGATTGCTGATGGTGGACAACAGTTAGACACATATGAAGGCTGAAATCATCTACCTAGTGACTCCACTGTTCGAAGTCCTGAGTTTCAAAGTATTGATGGTGGCTCCACTGGCTAAATAAAGGACTCAGATGTTGCTTCTATTTGTTCAAGGTATTCATGTATCGATTTTTCTAATCTTCCTAGTTTTCCTAATCAATTACCAAAGGATGCATACATTTTGAGTAATGGCCCTAAATTCAATGGGGAAGATATGACTTTGACTCTAGAACATATAGAAAATTTTAAAACATTTGTGGACATTCTTAGAGTTAAAAAGGAAGATGTTTTCATCAGATTGTTCTTTGATTCGTTTCAAGGCAAATGTAGAAAATGGATTGAAGGTTTTCCTATCAGATTTATTAAGTCCTTTGCAGATTTTTGGCACATCTTTCTTGAAACATGGATGGAAAAAGAGGAAGAATTCAAAATAGATGTGCCCTCTATTCAAGGTTTTAGAGAATGGGAAGATATGTGCATGGATGATGAGGTAGATGAGAACATTGCTTCATCTCTTTCTTCTTATCTGAAATCTCGTCGATGTAGCCATGAAGTTAAGCTCAATTTTTTGCAAGAGTTTGCCATCAAAATTGAAGGAGATCTAATTGAATTGGAGACCCAAATATAGTCCCAGGATCTGGACTGTCAAGTACCATTCTTTGGGGACCTTTTTTCAGCAGAAGGAATAGAAGGTAAGGCTGCCCATGGATATTTGCATTGATAGTTCGCAGCTGGAAGCATGTATTGAGGAGTTGGGGCAGCAAATAGAGTTTGGTTTCTTTGATCCTATTGCATTGTACATGGAAATTTTTTTCAGTTTGAATGATAGATCAGATTGCCTTTTACATAACTAGACTCGTTATGTGCATGTATGGCTGTCATCATTTACATTTGTGTCCTGGTTGAAGCACTTTCAAGCAAAATCCTTGTCACAGTTACTTGATTGGTTGATCTTGCATTACAGTGTTACTTGATCTATCAATTTTGCAGCAAAGTGGGTTAGATTTGTACATAAATAAGCTGCCTGAGGCAACATTTCAGTTTTCGGTATTTGGTTATGTACATGTTACAGTATGTATATTTTTTTGGATTGGTATGAGTTGTTTTTGGTTTGCAGTTGTTTGACCATCCATGCCCAATGGATGAGGCACTTGGTCTACGGTGTTCTTGACACCTCCAAGGAGCCGCCATCCCCAATGGAACCGATGTTAGTTCCAGTCTTCGCAGCCTGTCACCAGGGATCAACATGAACTCTTACTATGTCTAGTTTTGTTAGATGTTTTTCACATGATGTTCAACACAAAACATGTCACAAGTGTGTCCATCAGAAGAAGCTCAGAAAAATATTTCCAATGGTATATCACACTCCCGTAACCAGCTCCCGGATTAGAAGATATGATCAAAATGAATGAGTGATTCTTGGTTATGCATGTTTTGAGGTCAGTTGCTGCACACAATGACAAGTTTAGTACAAAATCAGTTTGTGAAATAATGGTAAGGAATTTTTCAAAAGTGAAAGAGGTTTTTGTTCATCACATACTAAATAACAAAAACCTCCTTCAGTTTATGCACAGGTGCTACTATGTGGGAGATATATAGTGATATTTGGAGCCTACATTAAAACAAAGCAAATTTTTCATATTTTTTACTGTTTTAGTCATTTTAGTGCGGGGCCATTTTACAACAGATGGAAAGTAATTTTGAAAAACCCAAGGAGGTTTTTGTTAAGAACAAGCCATATAAAAAAAAACTCTTTCATTTTATTCACAGGTGTCATGGATTGGGATATGTGACTAGATCTTTACAGCTCATTTTCACAGATTTAAATTTTTAATGATTTTTTGTTTTAGAGATGATTTTGTGGAACAAATTGCGAGCAACGGGAAATAAATTTCCCAACTTTGAGAGAGGTTTTTCTCCAACATGAACTTATCTACAAAAACCTCTCTCCGTTTTGTAACATGTGCTATGGTTTAGGAGATACAAGTTCATCTTCAACACCTATTTTCATAAATTCGGCCCAAGTTTAATGTAACTGATTCTATTTTGAAGAAAATGGTTGAGCTAAATCCCTTAGTACAAGGATGAGAAAATGTATATATTTTATGAATTTCATAGTGTAGGAGTTGGATTTTGGCAGAAGGTTGGACTTTTGAGAAAGCCTTGAGCTTCATTGTACATTCATATAAGCATTTTGGCTAAGGAATTGAGGCCAGGGTTTGCAGCACTCTTTGGGATCCATGTGGAAATTTGTCTTGGTACAGTGCTTTCCTTTGTAGTTTTGAATTTATTTATGTGATTGTATGCCATTATATCTCTTATTTCTTCTCAGCTAAATCAAACAAGAGTGTAAGTAGAATCCATTGAAATTGCAGTGCTCTACTTGAGGTTTGCTTTAGTTTCTTGATGTTTTCAGCTGTTTGGAGAGGATCCATGATTTCTCTTACCCTCTTCAACTCCTCACCTGTATAATCCCTCCATCTCATTCGATTTGAAGTGCCAAAATCATTTGTCTACCTTGCCCCATTGAGATCTCTGCAAGACTGAGCCTCATTCCTGGCACCCAAAATCTGCTTTTCCATTTGAGCTAGCAAAAACATCATTTTATTCAATCAAAATCTTTGCACACATACCTAGCCTAAGATCAGTAGTTATATCAGTCGTCTCAAGCCTTTAGTGATCATATTTTGCTGAGATTGACCTGGAGAGAGCCCTCTCCCGTTCTGGTAGGGATAGCTACCAGGTTAAGCATGGTTTGATGTTGGTCTTGGATCCTACTTTTCTTAACCTGACGTAAATCTAGGCACTAACAGACATGAAGTTGAAAGAACCACTTTGGATTAGACCAAAGCATCCTAATCAATCTTTCCTCACTTCTACCCATTTAATCCTATTAGAGAACCCTGAACTGTTGAAGATGTATAAATAAAGGTAGGTAGAGGAAATCCTCCACTTTGTGTATAAATTCAAACTATTGGGAGAAGAAAGTTCATAGAACTTCCAAAGGAGATGGAAAACATTTCCCTATAGCATGAAGATCATGGAGTAGCATTACCCTAACAGGTTGCATGCAAGTTGGTAAAAACCCCTTTATATAAAAGAATCATTCAAAAACATGAGCAATGGATTAGACTAAGATTTAATCCTCCTTTGTTTCTAGGACTTTAGGAAAATCAATGTAAAGAGGACAATTCAAGATAATGGTAAGATATTGAGACAAATGCAGGTTTGTATCCTGCAGGAACTTCAACCTCCAACATAGCATGGGAGTTAAATAGGTCATCAAGGGAATAAATGAGGAAATGTAATGAAAGGAGGAAGAATAGGTTGTCGAAAGGATGAGTGATAGTTTTAGTAAGAGGGTATGATGGATCTCCCAACTAGGTAAAACATAAGGCCAATCTAACCTTCCCTAGGCACATAAAGGTTGTATTAAACCTCTCCTTTTGTACTTAATAATGTTTTCTTGTCTTCAATAAGTTCTTCGGAAGGCTAGAAATATTTATCATGATTTATGTGCCTAATTTTCTTTTGATGCAAGATATTGAGGATATTTGGAATAAATCACGAGGATATCCATTCAGAGAAATTTATCGTACCTATCCCCTGCTACAGGAAGATCAAACTCGATTGGCTTGAAGCACCAATTACTCCTCATTGTAGTTATGAGGTCACCCATGGAGCATGATCCTGCATTTTAGGAGTTTTTGATGGAAAGGAATCCTCCTTTCAATTAGGCTTACCTTCACCCATATTTTATAAATATAGGGCTCAAGTATCTCATTAGGATTCAGTCAATCATTCAGAAGAAAAATCTAGTAGAAATTGAGTTAGAGGAAGCAAAAGCTTAGGAGTTTTTTAGTTCTACAACTTTTCGAGTACAAGAAACCTTTTTTATTAATGAAAGGAATATTTGATTCCTAATATTTTCCTCCTTCAGGGATTTCAGCTTCCTTGGTTCAAGGCCCACCCAAGTACTCAAATTTCCTTCTGGATTATTATCTTTTATGCACTTGTTCATTTTCTACAAAACTATTTCTAAGTATTGATTTAAGTGGGGTTAATTAGTTTATTTTTGGGACAATTTCTTCTTGCAAAATAGATGAGCATTACATGGTAGCTTTAGAAATAACTATATTTCTTATTTTGAACCTCTTTTCATGAATTGAGTTCATTATAGTTGTTTCTATCTATTTTTTTATTTTCATTACTGTGTGTTGTAACTGTACATTCACCTATTTTGCAATGTTATATGAGACTCTACAATCACCCATTTGTTGAATAAATTATTCTTTAATTGACATGAGTACATGGAAATGCATGATTTATCATTCAATAGCTCCATAGCTCATTTTTCCTTCAAGCTACATCCTTAGCTCATTTTCGTGCTCACTCGACTATCTCATACAACAAAACAAGGACTCTTGTAGTAGTTTTCATTTTGCATCCAAAACTCATCTAAACTTACATCCAACTCATGGTTAATATTATTTTATGTGTTACAACATCCTTAGAACCCTAAAGATGAAATTTATAGGCCAAAAGACCAAGTAGAACCCTTGACCTAGTTTGATGTAGAAATTATCCTTTTCCTACATAATTAGGGTTTGAAGTTTACATGTTTTGTTTCAATTGTGAGTTTTCTTTCTCCATATAGTAGAGTAGATACATTTTTACTTTCTCATATTTAATATGGTTTGTTTCCTTTTTCATGTTCATAGCATAACTTTTCCTATTTCCTTTCATTTCTTGCAATTTTTGAATTTTTCCTATAACAGAGGAAAGTTAGCATGGTCTTGTAGTGACTGGATCTTGTCTCATTATTTAAAACTAAATAAGCATTTAAGAAAAAATATAATGACATGTTTCACACATAGTTCTAACCCCTCTTAAGTTTATAAAAACCCTAGGTTAACAATTAAAGTTGAGACCCTTGGGAGTTTCAATATCCTTGTTGCACTATTGAGGGCCATTAGTCATGCTACCCATGTCCTGTAGTTCTATACCTCTTATGCAAACTATATATTTTGTCAACTCTACATGTGCATTTGGTGCCAATTCCTCTACACAAGGTAGAACCTATTCCTCTTACTAATATAGCATGGAAGGCTCATAAAGTTTTAGATTCTCTACATTCACCACTAATTAAATGTGCATTTATGGGGCCATACTAAGTCTATAGGCATTATCTCGCACCTTTTCTGGTATCTCAAAGGGACCATATCATAGAGCCTTTATTTTCTTATGAAGACCCTATGACCTCTTCTTATTCAATAGTAACCATACTTTGTCTTCCACCTTGAATGAACTCTATATTTAGCATTTATCATGCATATCGTTATATATTCCCTACAAGTTATACAAATTTTCATGTACTTGTACTTGGATTTTCTTGATGTTTTCCACAAATTATTTTTCTTCCCTTAAGAAATCCCCGACAATATCCTCCCTCACTCCTCCTTACTACCCATATGCAATATCCAATGTGAAGGTGGAAAATATCCTTAAAATTAGAAGTGTGCACCACTCTATTATAAGAGTGTTGTATATATACAAGATTTTAATCATGGGTTTTCAAATGCTTATAATTATAATCCCTCAAAAGTTGCACCAGAAACATCTTGACTAAGTCTATTGATTGATATTTCTATGAAGGGAATGTTATAGACCTCTTCAAAGTTGTGTCCATCTTCTCCCACAATGTAGTCCATAACACACTAAGAAATCGTATGTCCCTACGTGAAATTATGCTCCTTGGTATTCCAAAGTGCACCCATACATATTCACAGAATAATTTTGATGCTTCTTGGTCATTGACAATCTTTTTATAGGGCATTAAAACACACATCCTGTTGAACTTGTCAATTTCCATGAATAGGTAGTCATATCCATTCCTAATTGCTGGTAAGCGTCCCACAAATTCCACGGAAATTCTTTCCCAAGGATGAGTGGGTATAGGTTAGGGATGATATAGACCCTATTTCCTATCACTACGTTTGTTGGTACAAGAAATCATGCATCCTCTTATGAGACTAGCTACATATTCTTGCATCTTTCACCAATACACATACCTCTACAAGTTGACCACATTCTTCCATACACCAAAGTTCCCTCCAACCTTGGAGGTTTGATCCTCCCTAATCAGCTACAGTCGCTCACCTTTAAGAACACTTAAATTATCTATCCTATAGTGTAACCCATCTTAGAGACCATAGTCAACTGTGTTTTCACTATCATCCACATGAATTTGGCTTTGCAACTATTAAAAAATCTCCTTGAAGTCCTCATTCTATGAATATTTGTCTTTTTATGCATCATGGGTGAGTGGATCCAAGTGCATTAGAGCTCTTGGAGATGTGATATTTAATTTGGGTGGCCTTGAAATCATGTTAGAGAACTTTTATGTGCTTCCCTTCTTATACTTGATCACTAAATGAAACTACTATAAAAATCCCATCCACTTGTAATGCCTCGTTTGTTGTAGCTTACTCTGGGCCTACAAATAATGTAGTGGTTGGTGATATGTGTGGATTATTGTCTCCTTTCCCATTAGATAGTCTTTCCACTACTTCATATATTACGCCAACGCATAGAGCTCCTTGTCATATGTAGGGTAGTTAATAATTTCCCCATGAAATACATCAGAATGGTAACATATAGACCTTCCTCCCTGCATCAAGACCACTCCAATAGCATACCCACTCGCATATGTGGGCCACATCGAAGGTTGTTGCAATTTTGGTAATTCCTAAACTAGTGCTTGAATGATCTTCTTCTTTAAATCCTCAAAGGCACTATACTGACCATTTCCCCGCAAGAAAATCTCTCCACTTTCTATTATGGCATGGATTGATGTTGCTATTACTAAAAATGACGTTATGAATTTCCTTAGGTATTGTGCTACCCCAATGAAACCCTTGAAATCATAAAATTTAGTAGGAACTAGCCACTTCGTTATGGCCTCCATATTGGTACGATATATCTCCAAGTCTCCTCCACTTATCAGATACCCTAGTGTTGTAATGGCTACACCCACCCTCCAAACTTTTGCCTATGCTTTGATTTTGGAGCCTTCCTTCTAAACAAAAGTAGCCCATCTTGCACTGATCCACGTACTTGTGCTTGGATTGAACCTTATTCTTTTCATCTTGGCTTGTGTTTCCTCACTTAGTTCATTTTCTAACCCACAAGCCAATCTACTGACTTGGTCCCTTAATAGTTATGGTCTTGCCTCAGAGAACTGTGCAATGCTTGAGGGAAACTATCCTTGTTGTTGGTAATTGTGCAGTCCTGACTGCCAGTGAGCCTTGAGCTTAGAAAATGCGTAGTAATGAATGGTATCCAAACTTGAGCTAGGAAATTTCGTAGACAAGAGACGCCCAGAGCCACTGAACCCATAAATTGCACAGATCTTACTGTGCTCAGAAACTGTGCAATGCATGAGCCAGAGAGTTTCCCAGTCCTTCCCAGAAATACGAAATATTTCCGGGAAATGCATGGAATTTTTTTCCAAAAAATCAAAAAATCAAAAAGCAAAAAGCATCCCTAAAAATAGGGATCTATTTTTAGTAACTCGAAGTAGGCACTTGCATTATTTTTAGAAACTGCTGCCAAGTGTCACTTTTTCCTTGATTTTAGGCATGCATGTCATAAATCCTAAATTGACCAAATTTATTTAATCGACGTCATTAGAGCTCATTTTCACACTAGATATTGGAGCTCTATCATTCCTGAGGAGATCAAGGAGCCTTCGGTGCGATCTTCATTGCTTTTCTGGGTGAGTTTTGCTTTTCTCATCTTTTGCCGCTTTTTTAGTTGTTTTTTGTTGTTTAGCTTGTGAGAGTGTTGTTTCACCTGTTACTTTGCATGAATGTTGCCATTTTAAATTATTTTATCTTGTAGAAGTGTTGTTTCAAGTTATAGATTTCCTTTCCCAAGCATCGCATGAGTTTTCCCATTTTTTCACAAATGGTTGCCATTGCAATGAATCTCCTCACATGCTTTGTTTTCCTTCAGTTTAATCAATTGTTGCACTTGTTTCACATGCATTCATCAAAACTTAGTCAGATATGCACTCAAAATCACACCATCTTTCATATCTACTTGTTTTTCACACTCCCCTTGGGCAGATCTGGGTCCCCTTGCCCGGATCTCACTATGCACAGCTAGCTCTGCGCAATCTAGAGACTCAAGCCTCTGGCTTGGCTTTTGGAATTGCATAGAGCCTAGCTTGGGTTGGATCCAACTGCACACTTCACAGTTCGAGGAGCCAGTCTCCTAGCTTGGCCATTAAGACTGTGCAATGCGTACTCTATCCCAGTCCTTGGCCCAAACTGAACTGTGCATTACGCAGTTCCAGTCTTTAAGCTTCCCGACTGACTTCTAGGACTGCGGAATGCACAATTCCCACAGTCAGTCAGTCCCCCATATGAGTCAAAACTGCACAATGCACGGTTCCCACAGTCAGCCAGTCCCCTCTGTTAGCCAAAACTACGTAATCCTTCCGATCATGAGCCCACTTGTTGCTTGATCTTGTCTTGAAGTTATTTTTCTTTTAGTTGACATTTGATTTCCATGAGTGTCCTCTATGACCCATGGGTACAACAGTTATTGAGCATCTCTCTAGTAGTTACAATTAACATGGCATCCACGACAGTTTCATCAAAGGAGACTGTCGGGAGCACTACTGGGGAAGCAGTTGAGTAGATATCAGTGGATTTACTAGTATATCTAGATACTCAGTTATTCATTGAGAAGGGAACAAGACTGACATGGTAGCAAATAAAAGAAAAATTTGCAGAGGACTTCAAGGAATACTTAGAGGACCAACAAGTTTATCTTAGCATCCAACGGTGAGGGTTATACAAGGTTTCATGTAGGTTCCCCACATTCTTGTGTGTGGACATCATCACCTGGCTTGTCTCACATACAGATGAACAGACTATGACATTGAGCAGTTCCAGTGGGAGAGAGCTTTCCACCTACAGGGGAGAGAAATTTCAACAGATGTATCACTTACCTGAGTCGGTGAAGTGCATGGAATCACTCATCTATGCCACCTATTGCTATGTGAACACAAGAGATATTGCCAAGTGCTGGGTGAAATAGCCATCAAAGTTTATACAGACACCTACCCATGTTTACAATATGAAACCTCTTAGGAAGGCTTACTAGTTCTTGATCATGTTTTCCTGTAGAATATATGGTCAAGAGAAAACAAAAACCTTTCTTGAAGGGTGGGTGGTCTTACTAGACCAGTTGGTGAATGATGGGATGCCATTCAATTGGTCGGATTTGTTGGCTCATCAGTTTATGGCTCATGTGGTTAAGGATCAGAATCCGCCTAAGAATGAGAAAGCAAGGTTTTACATGTCCGCATACTTACTGGATGCAATTTGTGCCCAACAATAGTTCTGTGGTATGAGTTGGACATGGACACTAAAAAGGGACTGTTGTCAACACCTATTGCAAGTTGTTTTCCGACTGAAACTATTGTGGAGTGATGGCAAGCCTAACTAACCATTTTATCATCCTGTTGTACACACTTATCTTTGAGTAGGATCAACCTTGCATGTCCTGAGAAGAAATGGAGGTGATAATAAAAATTGCAGATTGGTATGCCTCATTAGGTGGCACCTTCATCAAAGTGTTTGGTGGAGAGAATCCTTTGCATGTTTTGCCAAGGTATGCCACTGACAAACTCATCATGTAATAAGTTTCATACCACCTCGCTATAGGGTTGCCAGCAGGACTGCATAGGAAGAAGAAAGCACCATGGCCCACTCTTCATTTGTGGATCAGATAATACGATATTAAGAGCTTGAAAGATGTAGATGTTGAGGCTAATGACATAGTGAAATTCGAGTTCAACACCAAGGACTTTAATCTGTATGATCCCCATGGTATTTTCAAGGACCACTGTACACAATTTTACTTTTCGTGGATCCATGGGACATGTCATTGGACATAGGAGGACCCTTGGAGGTATTGTTACAATGCCTCCAAACTCAATGAGTTGGTCAATATGGAAAAAACTTGGAAGGCTTCAATACAAACAATAGAAGTTGTGGAAGCAACAACAACGGTAGGAGAAGGCAACAATCCAATGCCAGACAAGGAAAGAGGAAGGTCGTTGAGAACCTAGAGGGAGAGAAAAGTTGCAATATGAAGGCAGATCCTATCCTTGAGAAGGAAAATTCGGTAGCAGAAGCAAAGAGGGAGAAGATGATGAAGAGAGAAGAACAAAGAAAGAGAGAAAAATAGAGGCTGCAGGAAGCAAAACTGAAGCTGCAGGAAACGAAGAAGAAGTTGAAGGAAGAAAAGACTTGAGGAGGAGAGAATGCGAAGAGAAGAAGAAGTAGGAAAAATAAGAAACAACTGAGGAAGAGGGTGAAAAGATATAGGATCGAGAGTTTTCTTAGCAGATTGAGCAATTGATTTAAGTGACAAACCTAGAGTTGGAACTAGAGCCACCGAATGAAGACACTAACCTGATGTAGAGAGAAACATAAGTCACCCCTCAGTCTCCACCACCTCCAATGTCAGAACCAGCCTTGAGCAAGCAAGGAGATGATGTTCTCCTTGATGATGATCCAGTCATGGATGTGTACAATCTATCATTTGATGAGTTGCAGAAGAAGATTATACATGCACAGTGGAAGCACTTTCCGGATGATCATGCATCACCTGCATTCATCAAGGAAAGGGTGATAGTACCGTACACAAGGAAGCATCCAACTTCCATTGTGCAAGACATCTTGGCCTATGCAAGAGAAACAAGCTGAAATGTTCAGTGCTATTAGGCCCCTATACTACTAGTGTAACCCCTTATTGTTCATTTTTGGAACTCCTCAATGTGCTCCATTATTGAACCCTTTTGTTTGAGACTTATCAATTGGTTATCACAAAAAGATAGAAAAGATAGATCAACACCTTAAAATCCAGCCTCTTCGAGGGGGAAACCTTCTTTACGTTACATAAATGAACAATTCTTGGATGATACAAATGACAAGACCTCCTTTGTATATATAGGAGTCTAAGGGGCCATAATATAATCAGAGCAGACATAACAATAATAATATAAGGGCATAATAATAACAATAGTGGGCTTCTATGGGGCACAATAGTAACGATATGGGGACTACATGGGTACAACAATATAATAAGGGGGTTGTACTAATAACAATAAGGGGTTACACTAGTAGTATAGGGGCCTAACATGCCCCTCTCCAAAAAGTGTTGTCCTCAACACTTGAGTAGTTCTTGATGCTTCTGTAGAAAATTCTTGTCCTCCCATGTTGAATCTTCAACGGGTAAGTTCTTCCACTTGATGAGATACTTTGAAATTGGTTGATTCGTAGCTGTCGGGTTCTTGATTCTGTGACTGCTCCAGGTTCCAATATGATTTTTCCTTCCTCTTCAAGTTCTGGCAATATTGTTTGAGTTGGGATCTTCTGTAACTTTTGAATGAGTGGCCACACTTCTTCGTCCTTCTTCCATTCATCCCTTGCTTCATTTATCCAATCTGGTTGGATAATAGAAATAGAACAAAACAATGCTTCCACATCCTCATCCTTTCTTGAGAGTGCATCTGTAACATAATTTTGCTTCCCTTTTCTATAGATGATGTCAAAGTCATAATCCAACATATTTGTGACCCATTTTTTCTGTTCTTCTAAAGATAATATTTGTTCTAAAAAGTATCTAAGACTATCATGATCCATTTTTACCTTGAAGTGTCTTCCCATTGGGTAAGGTCGCCGTTTCTTAAGTGCATGTAGTATTGCCAACATTTACTTCTCATAAATAGCTTGCTTGAGATGTAGTCGTTAAATTACCCAATAACCTACATCAAAACATTTTTCATTTTGATGTTGATCTACCTGTGGTTTCATTCGATTCTGCACCAAAGTGGCATTATACTTTAAAAATTCGAGAACTTGTTGTTGATGCTCGATGTGATCTTTCACTGTTTGAACCTTTTTCTTCTTGATATGTCCTTCTATCTTTAGAGTTTGAGGAGTGGTAATTTCTTCCAAGGCTTTACAAGATATGGTCGGATTCATTTCTTGATGCTCGATGTGATTTTTCACTTTTTGAACATTTTTCTTCTTGGTATGTCCTTCTATCTTGATAGTTTGAGGAGTGGTAATTCTGGCCAATGCATTACAAGATATTGTTGGATTCATTTCTTCTTTCTCAATGTGATCTTTCACTTCTTGAACCTTTTTCTTCTTGATATGTCCTTCTATATTAATAGTTTGAGGAGTATTAATTCTTTCCAATGCTTTACAAGATATGGTCGGATTCATTTCTTCTTTCTCAGGGGTTGGGTCCTAGCGTATATCCTCTTCTTTTGATGTTTCTTGATCCTTTTCTTCCTCCTCTTCATACTCTATGTAAAATAATTTATTCTTAGCACACTTATGACCTTTAGTGCATTTGCTATCACAATTGTAACAAAGCCCTTTTCTCTTTTTGCTTCCAATTGTTGTGGTGTAACCCTTGTAGGTTGTGGAAGGCTAGGAGAAACAACACTTCCATCTTTATAGTTGTGAGGAGTAGACTTCCTTGTTTCCATAATTTCACTTTCCACTATGTAACAAAGCCCTTTTACTCTTTCCAATTGTTGTGGTGTTGCTCTAAATAAGTTGTTGCTCTTTGTATCCTCATAATGTGCTATCATTTCCTCCATGAAAATTGACCACGTAACAAGTTGTTTACGAGAACAAAGCCCTTTATACCATAAAAATAGATCCGGTTCTAAATATGAAGATGCAATACATACCTTTTGTAACAGTGGTACACCATGTAGATCAAAATATTGCTCCATCTGAAGTATCCAATTTACCAGATCCTTGCCATCAAACTTCCTCATATCGCCTTTTCTTGATTTTAGAGCTCGATCTTGAAATGACTATAACTCTGTAATTTTAGTTCTTCCAATTCTAAAATTGCGATCTATAGTATCCCTCTATGTCCTCTTTCCAATGCCACCAGTCTGATCAAATTTAGATTCTCCAAGAAAGAGTTATGCACAATCTCCCAAGATGACCTGATTATACACTTTTTTAGAATAGTGAACTTGTATGACTTGCCACGTGTCATTGTTTTGACCTTCGGATCTAAAAAATACACACAAAAAACTATAGTTTGTCCTCTTTCTTTGACTTCTTAAAAAATTTCAATCTAATGCTCATAGAGAAAGTTATGACAATTTTCCCAAGGTGGCCTATTTGGAATGTAATTCGGGAGTCTGAAAAGACCCTAACTTCCTCAGACTATATCTCCAAAAATATAGCGAGAAAGGATCTGGAATTTTGAGCAGAGGTTCAGACTGATTTCTTCTCAAATGGGTTTTTTTATTAGCTTCTGAAATGTCAAAGCAAAAGAGTTATAGCGAAAATTCCACGATGACCTATTTTAGCATAAATTTTGGAGCTTGCAAAACCCTAACTTCCTCAGATCATATTTCTGATAATATAGCGAGACAAGCTCTGAAATTTGGATCCGAGCTTCAACAGGATTTATTCTCAAATGGGTTTTTGTTTTAGCGTCTAAAATGGCGCAGAATAAAAGTTATAGCGAAAATTCCACGATGACCTATTTGGAGCAGCAAAACCCTAGAATCTAAAGCTCTAATACCAAATGTTATGAAACCAGCTCACAAAAAGATAGAAAAGATAGATCAACACCTTAGAATTCAGCCTCTTTGAGGGGGAAACCTCCTTTACATTACATGAATGAAAAATTCTTTGATGATACAAATGACAAGACCTCCTTTCTATATATAGGAGTCTAAGGGGCCATAATATAATCAGAGCCGACATAACAATAATATTATAAGGGCACAATAATAACAATAGTGGGCTTCTATGGGGCACAATAGTAACAATATGGGGACTACATGGGTACAAAAATATAATAAGGGGGTTGTACTAATAACAATAAGGGGTTACACTAGTAGTACAGGGGACTAAAAAGTACCTAATGCCCAAGAATGAAAAACTGGAAAAGAACTTGAAGGTTGCTAGGAAAGAGGTAGAACAACTCTGAGCATCAATGCATAATGCAGTTTCCGCATTAGGGGAGATGAGGACAACAATACTTGCTGAAGTATCAACACTTGGTGATACCATGCGGAAGCTCTATGATGGATTTTTTACCATGCATAAAGCATTTGTCCATGTGCATGACCTACATCAACGGAGCAAAGAGTTTGTTAAAACTCTCAAGAACATACATGCTGCCATCGCCCATGTACAGGAGTGGACAATGTAGTACAAAGGGGACTTTATTGAATTAGCAAAGAAGATGAAGCCATAGGTAGAGTTGGAGAAACAAAAGGTCTAAATGTTAATCGAGAACTATGAGTAGATCACCCCATTCATTGGCAACATACAGGCCTCATATGTGTGGTTGTACAATAGTTTGGATGTCATGGTGAGAAAGCATAGGGTTCCATCAATCGGTTCCCTCAACGATGCTAAACCCAAGAACCAAGTCTGGCTAGAGATCAACGATTACTTGGAGCAGCTAGGACAAGAAGCCACCTGAGAATACTTGGAGATGAACACACACAACATGCAAAAGTACATCCAGAATGAGTTGGACACAAGTCCCAAGACCATATACCTAGATGCCATGGAGGTAAGGGTGTGCTTCCAGAAAGACACCATCAAACAGTTTGGGGACACCATCACACAGTACCAAGCTTGGCACCGATATGTGACCGAGAAGCATCAAGTGGATGTTGCTGAGCTAGAATTTTCCCAAGCTCCAAAATCATAGTGTTGTGTCTTGATTAGGCTGTCACTAGCCCATTTTGTCCTATATGGGTACATGTGGAAAAAGTAATATTATTTGTAAATATGTTGTAGGTGAAATTCACAGTGTCAATATTGGAATATGAAAAATCATCACGTAATGTAATGTGTCATTTAGTGAAGAATTTGAAGAGTCATGAGGGAATTCAAAGAGTCAGAAAGGGGAAGGTCAAGGGTCAATGAATCCTTTGTTATAAATAGAACCTCATAACTCGTAAAACATGATTTTGGGAGCCTATATTTTGGCTAGGCTTAGGTTTAGAGAAGTCTTGGGACTATTGTGAAGAGCCTTGGCTTCTCCATAGTGTAGAATGAGTATACTTCTTTGGAGGAGGAGGTGTTCTTGATTGTAATGTTCCACTATTGGGGTTAGTGGTTGTCAATGGTGTATATATGGATGGAACTTTCACTTATAATAATAATATAAGATCCAACACACTTTTATGCATATGTCGTTAATATAGTAGGATTATTATTTTTGTATTGGCAATGTATGTTATTTAACTTACACATATTCTTATGAACTAATTTGTATGGATTTGTACAAATCTTGTTGAATGCATGTTTTTGGATTAACTCATCACTTTAACTTATGGATTATTCTGCATTTTAGCTTGTGATGTCATTCTGCTCATGTGTTCCTTTCAAGTTGCATACTATTACAAGCTTCTAAGGGGTGCACTTCCTTTTCCCCGCCATGTGTTAGAACCATTATGCATGCCACTTGACTCTCTGGAGGCTCACGCACTTACTCTCACCCAAAGTTATCATACTTTCCTTTGTACGCTACTGCAGTGAAGGCATTACACTACCACCCACTTCTAGGAATCCTACTCCAAATGGTGTGAGTTCTAGTTGGGACTTCATATGGGGGAGATCTCCTGAATGTTGGCAAGTCCAACACCGCCAACACCTAAATACACCAAAATCTATTATGCAAACTCATAGTTCATGATATTTTCAAGTAGTTGGTGCTTCTTTGATGTCTCTAGCACCTATCTCAAATGTGAGATGTGATCCTTCCAAGTAGCATTGTATATTAGTATATCATCTGAATATACAATAAAAATGAATCTATAAAAGCGAAAAATATACCATTCAATAACCTCATGAATGTAGTTGTTTCATTGCATAGTCCAAATTGAATGACTAAACACTCATAAAAACCTTTCATGGTTTTAAAGGTAGTCGTCCTAGTATCTTCTTCTCTTACTCAAGGTTGGTGATATCTAGAATTAAATCAAGATTGGTGAAGTATTTTGCTTGTGGCAACTGATCCAACAAATAATTTACTCTAGGCATGGGGCACCTTCTCTTGAACATGCTTTTTTTTAATGCCCTATAATTGTGACACATTCACCAAATCACATTTTTCTTTGGCACAATGATGATGGGTGACCCACATGTCGAGGTTTTTGGTCAAATGACACCTTGATCTAGTAGTTGTTGAAATTCCTTTTTCACCTCACTTGCTTCTATAATGGATTTCATGTACAACCCAGTGTTTGGAAATGTGGAGTCTAGAAATAGATGGATCTTGTGCTCCACTTCCTTCTTAATTAATAGCCCTTTAGGATCCTGGAATAGTTCCTTGTATGCCTGTAGCAACTCTTCCAATTTTTATTTCTATTTATTATCACACCTCTCCAAATATTAAATTTCTCTTACAGACTTTTCTACAAACTGATTTTCTCTTAAAAATAGTAAAACACACTTCTTTCTAGAACTAATCAATTTCTTAGTTTGGTTGGCAAATACAAACAAAATTTTGGACTTTCCATTGTATGCATTGATGGTGAAAACTTTTCCATCCTTAATGAGGTGTTATTGGTTGGCTCTCTACATGAATATTGTAGATTGCACATTGCACATATAAAGACTTCCAAACACCACTCCATATATGGAAACTACATCTAGCTCTACCTCATCAATAAAATTAGCACTAATAGCAAATATGATTTTGCATTATTTGTTTACCTTTATTTCTGCGTCCTTTCTTACTCATCGTAATGGATATGGAGTTGGATGATCAGGAACTTCCAATCCCAATTTATTGACAATCTCTACTAGAGTGAGATTTTCTTGTGATCCTGAGCTGAATACATCATTAAAGTTTGTCTTATTGACTTATATATTTATGTGGAAGAATATTTTTTTTTCATTCTCTTCCTATTACTGAAGGCCACACAAATTCGTCTCCTTCTACAATGATGTACATATGTTATTCACATCCACGTCTAAGCTACTTTCAACATTGTTTCTTGAATCAATGGCCATGAGTTTATTCTTCTATGTATCTTTCTTTATATTCTTCATGTTACGCTGTAGATGTAACTTCCAACACTTCTCCTTTATATGACCATCAATTTTATAGTGGTTGTAGAGGTTCTTGGGATCCCTGCACTGATCTGTTGTGGCTATCATTTTTTTTTTTTATATTTATCTTTTCTCCATTTCCACTTCTTCCCCTCCTTAGAAGAATCCTAATGCTCCTTCTGCTTCGAATCACTTGATTTCACTTTAATTTGGCTTACATTCTCTAGGTATTGTGCCTATACACAAGCCTCATCCATCGATCTAGGTTTGAATAGAATCCTTGCTTCCATAGATGGCTATGTAGGCCCCATAGATGCTCTAGGAATACATATTAGTTCTTTGGGGAGATGCCCACAATTATGGAAATCTTTCTAAATCCAGTGATGTACTCTTGTACTCTTTACCCCTACTGTAACAACCCCTGGTTGATTTTCCATGTAAATGAAATAAGACCAAGGTCATGGAAAGGTATTCGAAGATGAATGGTGGAAAAGCATTATAGTGGGCATCAATTGTGATCAATAATGGATATGGAAATTGGAAAAGTGATTGGAAAAGGAAAAGAGACAATAAATGACATTTAATTATGAAAATAGGAGAAAATGAAGTTGAAGATAATGGTTTGATAATTGCTTCAGCCTTGCCTTTCCGTTTCCTCGATAGCCATGGTGTAGTGGGTTCCCAATTATTGTATTTTTTTATTGGTTCTCAGGTTCCCTATGGTTGATGGTTGTAACAAATACTCTGGAGAGATGGAACAAATTTGGTTTCCCTCGAGTCTGTGGTTTTAGTTACTAGTCCTTGGAGCCATGGAGTTGGAACAAATGCTCTAGATCTGTAGAACACCTCAATTTCCATAGAGGTTGTGGGTTGAGTTACTCGTTCCTGGAGCCTTGAATAGCTTGGATACAGACCAATTTGGTTTGGTACGAGTGATTTTTGGACCAGTAAGGTGAAATCCCTAAGGTTGAAAGTTGAGGTGGAGTGGCCTCTGGAATCCATGATTGGTTTTATTTTGATTTAACCTATATGATACCACATTCATGCTTAGAATATGGTGCGTGGGTGATTGGATGAAGAAAAGATTTGGTTCAGCCCAATCTATTGTTGGATGGTATATTGTGGAATCCCTTGACTTGGTTGGCATTTTCATATGTTAATAAGAGTTATTTTCCTATTGTCATCTATGAGCATTTTAATGGTTATCATGTTGACATTATGGTTGATTTTAGTATGGTCTCCATTCTAACTATATGCTAGTTATATACCTAGTTAAATGATGTGCTCTAGTTATGGCTCTTATTCATAATTTGTTAAGTTACTACATGGTTGATTAATGCATGGAATAACAAGTGTTGTTGCAACTAGTTAAAGAGGGATTGGAGCCTTATTGGTGATTCTCAGATGAAATTCAGAATTTTATGATTAGATATGCATTCATGACCTATAGCTTTTATGTTTACCATATGTTTGACGAAATATTTGTTTTATACTAGGCATGTCATGGTCAAGATCTTGTTCAAGTTTGAATGTTTGGCATTGTTGTCATGTTAATCATGATTATGGGAAGTTGCAGGAAGTTATGAGTAGTGGTCTGGAGGATTTCCTGAAAAGGTGCCATAGGTCTCGTGACCGTGTGCACTTAACTGAGAAATTGGGTCATAACTACATGCAGATAGGCTTATGGGTGTGGTTGGAAAATCATAACCACATGCATGTAGTATTATGGGTGTGGTTGTAGGATAATCCAAGTGAAAAAGATTTCCAGCTCAGGGATTGATCACCTAGGGTGGTTTGCATCCTTCTGAGTGGTATGTTATCCCTGTGGGATGTCAGTTTGTTGCTTGTTTGTAGGCCCCACTTCCATCACTGGAACTTGGAGGTCGGGAAATATCATAGTGACACTCATCTCATGTTTACCGTGGAGAGCTTATAAAAGTGGATAAATGTTGGGGGAGGCATTACAGGGTGGTATCAGACAAGTTCTACTCCCTGTAACCTTTCCTTTGATACTTAGTTATAGGTTGTTATCAGAGTGAGGTTGCAGCACTGGACCTCATGGTAGATGTGATTGTTATGCATGCATGTCAATTGTTTATGATTTTATCATGTATGAATGTTAGCTAATTACTGTTATGGATATCATGACCTTATTTATGTATGAGTTGATATGCTTGTGAATATTATATCATGCTAATTTGGATTGATTATGCATACGAGATAGCCTCCCCTGAAATAAAATGAGGTATGACCTTGATTATGTTTTTATTTAGTTTATCTAACATGAAACTTTTGTAGGAAATAAAAGATCAGATATGAAGAGAACAATGGTGGACTGCAGTTCACATGAATCCCTTTATAAGGTTGATGTGAATTCAATGGAATGGGAAAGGTCAGTTGAGTAGCAAGGAGAAGATTAATCTCCTGATATAGCAGGTACATTGAGAAGTTTGAAGGAAAAAATCATAAGTTGTAAGGAAGATAATAACAGGTTGATCGAGGACACAGGTTGGACAGGGATGACATAGTCAGAGGTGGTAGATCTTTGGATACACCTTATAGGTGGGCTAGCACTCATGGATTTTATTTTAGTTATGGTTATGAGACACATCATTGTCATTACCACCAGCATCCTTATAGGAGGAGTGAGAAGCGGTATTTTCCAGAAGAGTTCAAGAAATAAAAACCTCCTACTTTTGATGGGGATGTGAAGAAACCAGGAGATGCAGAAGCATGGCTACTTGGTATGAACAAGTTCTTTAAAAAATATGAAAGCCTAGATAGTGATCTTCAATCTCAAGGGAAAATAAGATATATAGTGGGAATATGTGAAGCGTGTTAGAGGCATCAAGGTAGAGGAATTGAGTTGGCCATAGTTTAAAAGACTCTTCAAGAAGAAGTACTTGTCTGAGATATATTATGACAAAAAATCCAAGGATTTCTATGAGTTGAACATGGATTCCATGAAACATGAACAATACATGACCAAGTTTCTAGAGCTATTGAGGTATGTGCCCTACCTCAAGGATGAGAAGAAAAAGATCCAAAGTTTCATCAGTGGATTTACATTAGCATTTGAATATTGGATTGAGTATGATGATCCTTAGTCATTGGAGGAAGTCATAGAGAAGCTGAAGCATTTGTATGAGTAGTCTAAGCACAAGTATGAGCCTATGTAGGATTGGAAAAGTAATGAGAAAAATAAAGAAAAGTGTGTTAATAAATGAGGAATAGTTTAGGATATAGGTGACAAGGAGAATGTGGCACCTTACAAGAAGTTAAATGTTGTTGATAGAGGACATGGATCTAAACCTAAGGAGCAGAATAAGGATAATGGCAAGAAGCCTTTGAAGTGTTGGAATTGTGGTGGAGAGCATCGTAGGAGTGAGTTCCCATCACACCAGGGCGGAAAACCTCATATTTTCAGTGCTCAGTAGGCACAAACAATTGGAGATGTTGAGCAAAGTATTCCTTGGATTTATGCATTGGTGTCTAATAGGTCGGATGATCATTGAGCATCCGTTAATGAGATGGAAGGTAAGCTTTGTGATCAAGTTGTTTCAATTTTAATTGACCCTATATCTAATTATAGTTATATCAGTTCTAACCTGGTGGATAAGTGTTTCTTGAATAAAGAAGTGCATGCAGAATCTTGGTTGGTGCAGTTGGCTATATGGACAAAGAGAAGATTTCATCATTGGGTGAGATCTTGTGAATTTGAGTTGAATGGTATGCCTACATAAACACATCTAAATGTGCTTCCTTTGGGTTCATATAGTATGCTTTTAGGCATGGATTGATTATTCATTCACAAGACTAAAGTGGATTTCTATGATAAGGCTATTGAGTGCCTGGATGATGATGGGGAAATGAGAGTCTTATAGGGAAAGAAGAGGTCTATTTCAATGAGAACGATTACAACTATGCAGGAAAAGTGCAGTTGTAGGAAAGGATGTGCATTATTTACAGTTCATATTTCTAGTGATAAAGAGAAATACGTTGAGGATGATGAAGTCCTGAAGAGGTATCCTATTTTGTAGCAGTTTCAAGATGTGTTTCCAGTAGATATTCAAGAGTTTCTTCCTCATAGAGAGTTGGAATTTTCTATTGATTTAACATTGAGAGCATCACCAATATCTAAAGCACTGTATAGGATGAGCACTCTAGAGTTCATGGAATTGAAGTTACAACTTAAGGAATTGCTTGATAAAGGATACATAAGGCCAAGTGTGTCACCTTCAGGTGCACTGGTATTTTTTGTAAAGTAGAAGGATAGTACTATCAAATTGTGAATTGATTATAAGAAGCTGGATAAGGTGATTATCAAGAACAGGTATCCATTGCCATGGATTGATGATTTGTTTGATCAATTCAAGGGAGTAGTATTCTCATATATTGATTTGAGATCAAGATATCATCAGGTGTGCATCAAGGAAGAAGAAATCTACAAGATTTCATTCCATACGATGTATGGACACTATGAATTTGTGGTGGTTCCTTTTGGTCTTACTAATGCTCCAACCACTTTCATGTGTTTGATGAAGAGTGTGTTACATCCCAACCTGGACAAGTTTGTGATAGTGTTTATCAATGATATATTGATATACTCCAAGAATGAGGAAGAGCATGCATATCACTTGGGAGGAGTGCTGAATTTGTTGATAGAGCATCAGTTGTATGCTAGGCTTAGCAAGTGTAGTTTCTTTCAGTCTCAGATTCACAACATGGGCCATGTTATTTCCAAGGAAGGGATAGTAGTGGACCTAGAAAATATTAAAGCTATCATGGAATGGCCAACTCCTAGGAATGCAGATGAGGTCAGATCATTCATGGGACTAGCAAGTTATTATAGGAAGTTCATCAAGAAATTCTCGCAGATTGGCTATCCTATTACATCTTTTCAAAGGAAAGGAAATAAGTTTGACTAGACTAAAGAGTGTGCAGTTAGTTTTGAGCAGTTGAAGCATTTGCTTACAAATGTTCCTGTTTTGAAGATTGCAGATCCTGATAAGGATTTTGTGGTTTGTAAAAATGATTGCAAGGAAGGACTTGGTGGAGTCCTGATGTAGGAAGTGTTAGCATTTCTTAATTCCTCTAGGCTGAGGAGAGGAACCTAAAGGTAACCACAAACCACTTTAAAACTGGAATCTAGCCCTTGTAGTTTCAGAGAGGGCTCTCTCTATATGATTATTTAGTCACTTAGGTCTTAGGCTAGGTATTAATATCATAGAGTAGAAGGTTTAATTGTTTGATGGCAGGGAAGAGGAAAAATCCATTGGGCATGGAGTCATATTAAGCTAATGATTTTCAGTGAGAGGATGAAAAAATGAGGAATCTTTAGATAGGGGCAAGGTAGGAAATCCTTCTAGTTTTTTTTATTATCAAATTGCATTGTAGAGGGGTGAGAAGATGAATAGTGGAATCGAAAACATATAAAGCATATAGATGACAATGAATTCTAGATATCTCAATGGAAGAAAAACACTAAATTGTTCAATAAGCCATAACAAAGCACTTAAAAAGTGAATTCTAAAACAAATTCTACTTAATTAAACATGAAGACATAACATTTCAAGCATGATTGTAACAAGAGAAAAACTCACATAAACAAGATAAAACATCATCATCATAAATTGACACATGAATCCCTGAGAAAATAGACCTTGACCTTCATCATTCACTGAAAACGTTTTAAAATGGAAAAGTACAATGCACATTGTTTTCTTTCTCTAACCCTAACAAACCAACCAACCCTTTGCACACTAAAATTAATAAAATATATACAATCATATCATCCTTGGACTTGGGGGGTCGAGCTCAACCATTTCCCCAAAGATAGAATCAATTACATTAAATTTGGTATTGCCTACTAGGAATAGGGACCAAATTTCTAGAAAATACGGGCCAAATATTAACTAGTATCTCTGTTGGGTCCCTATAATACTAGTGCTTACCCCATTACTATTGTAGTTGCATCCCTCATTAATATTGTTGTGCCCCTATTATCACCATATTGTTATTACTGTGCCCCATAGAATCCCTCTATTGTTATTTTTGTGGCTTTATATTATTATTATTAGGTCGCTGGGTTATATTGTGACTCCTTAGACTCCTATATATAGAAAGGAGGTTTTGTCATTTGAATCATCCAAGAATTGTTCACTTATGTAATGTAAAGAAGGTTTCCCCCTAGAAGAGGCTGAATTCTAAGGCGTTGATCTATCTTTTCTATCTTTTCTTGAGCTGGTTTCATAACATTTGGTATCAGAGCCTTGGATTCTAGGGTTTCACTGCTCCAAATAGGTCAACGTGGAATTTTCGCTATAACTTTTTTTTTGTGACATTTTAGAAGCTAAAAAAAAACCCATTTGAGACGACATCGCACTGAACCTTGAGTCCAAATGTCAAAGATTTTCGCACTATATTTACGGAGATATGATCTGAGGAAGTTGGTCTGTTTGAAGATTCTTGAATTACATTCCAAACAGGTGACCTGGGGAAAATCATCATAACTTTCTCTCTGAGAATCGGATTGAAATTTCGTCAGAAGTTACAGAAAGAGGACGGACTGTAGTTTCTTGTAGACATTTTTTAGAGCTAAAGGTTGAAACAGTGACTCGTGGCATGTCGTACAAGTTCGCTCTACTGAACTAGTCTATAATCAAGTCACTGTGGGAGATTTCGCATAACTCTTACTTGGAGAATCCAATTTGGGTTAGACTGGTGGCATTGGAAAGAGGACACATAGGGCTACTAAAAATTGCAATTTCAGAACTGGATGATCAGAAAGTACAAAGATACATTAGAGGCAATATCGAGCTCCTACAAAGTGAAAACAGGTGTGTAGACTTTTTAAATTTTTGCTTAAGCTTGGTTTGAAAATTTATTTTGAAGGAATTCAAAGGGCATAGTAGAGCATTATTATCGGTAACTGATGCCCCGAGGAAAGAAAATGTAAACACCTAGTAAGGAACCTAAAATCTCTAGCATGACTCATGAAGAAGAGGAAGAAATGCTACATGATATATCAAAATTACAAGAACAAGTGCAACAAATGTCACTCTCACAAAAGCTAACATAAGCTAAGATAAATGGCGTGGAAGCTAAGATGAATGGAATGGAAGCTAAGATGGACAACTTGAAGATAGATTTGAACACAAATTTGAAGACAGGCATGGCAGATTTGAAGACAGATTTGACAAATTTTCTACAAGAAAAACTTACTAATGGTGAAAAGGTAGTAAAGGAAACTCATGATGTGAACAAAAGAAATGTTAATCATGATTTCTTAGACCCTAATGTGGGATTGAAGACCCACCATATTCCAAAAATCGATATGAGGAAGTTTGATGGCAAGGATCCCGCAACATGGATATTACAAATGGAGCAATTTTTCGATCTCAATAATGTGCAAAACACACAAAAGGTATGTATTGCAACTTTATATTTGGAACCAAATCAGTTTGTATGGTATCAATGGCTTTGTTCTCATAAAAAAATTATCACCCGCGCAATTTTTACGGAAGAATTGATAGCACATTACGAGGATACCAAAAGCAACACTTTTTTTAGCCAATTGATAAGTCTCAAACAAAAGGGTTCAATAATGGGGCACATTGAGGAGTTCCAAAAATTGAACATAAGGGTAAAAGATATTCCAGAGGAGAATAGGATTGATGTGTTCATAGGGACTTTAAAGGATAATATCCAACATGATGTTCGCCTTTGGGAACCTGATTCATTAGAGAAGGCATTCAGGTTAGCAAGAAAAATGGAAAGCAAAATTATGGCAACCTAGAAGCATACCACTCACAACTATAAAGATGGAAGTGTGGTTGCCCCTAGTCTTCCACAACCTATAAGGTTGACACCACAACAATTGGAAGAAAAAAGAGAAAAAGTGCTTTGTTACAGTTGTGATAACAAATACACTAAAGATCATAAGCGTGCTGAGAAGAAGTTATTCTACATATATTGCGAAGAGGAAGAAGAAAAGGAGCAAGAAAGGTCAAAAGAAGAGGATATACTCCAGGAACAAAGCCTAGATAAAGAAGAAATTAATCCGACCATATCTTGTAATGCATTGGAGGGAATTACCACTCCTCAAACCATCAAGATAGAAGGACAAATCAAGAAGAAAAAGGCAATAGCGTTGATTGATTCAGGAAGTACCCACAATTTTATTCATTGTAAGGTAGCTAAAGAATTGAATTGCTTCTTATACCCAGCACCAGAGTGTCAAGTGATGGTTGCAAATGGAGGAACAATAAATTGCTCTGGAAAGTGCCATAACATCAAGCTATTGATGGGAGAATATTTATTGACTAGCCCAATGCTTTCCATTCCAATGGGAGGTGCCGATGTTGTACTAGGAGTCCAATGGCTACAATCCTTGGGTACAATAGCTTTTAATTTTCAAGAACTTTTCATGAAATTTTCTGTGGAAGGAAAGGAAGTTGAATTAAGGGGTATTGTAGGGAAACAAGGAAAGATAATTAGCTCTAATGGTATGACAAAGCTTATAAAAAAGGAACAAATGGGTGTAATTGCACAATTATGTTCGCTAGATGTTTCCACATTGCAATCATCTATTTCTCCAGATCTACAAAGAGTATTGGACAATCATTCCAAGGTATTTGAGACTCCCAAAGGTCTCCCACCTATTCGTGATCATGATCATGCTATTCATTTGATTCCAGGAAGTGTTCCTCTAAACATCAGGCCGTATAGATATCCCTATGCCCAAAAGAGTGAAATTGAACGTATGGTTGCAGAAATGCTAGAGGCTGGTATAATTCAATCGAGTCAAAGTTCTTTCTCTGCTCCAGTAATATTAGTGCACAAGAAGGATGGTTCATGGTGCATGTGTCCGGATTATAGGGAGCTCAAAAAGCTCACTATTAAAGATAAGTTTCCCATTCCCGTCATTGATGAATTACTGGATGAATTGCATGGATCAATTTACTTCACCAAGTTGGATCTTCGTTCAGTATATCATCAAATCAGAATAAAGACTGAAGACATTCAGAAAACAGCATTTAGAACTCATGAGGGTCATTATGAATTTTTGGTCATGTCTTTTGGCCTTACCAATGCACCTTCAACATTTCAAGGTTTGATGAATTCCATTTTCAAACCATTCCTTAGAAAATTTGTGTTAGTATTTTTTTATGATATACTAATCTACAGCAAGTCTTGGAAGGATCATGTTGAACATATTGACAGGGTGCTACAACTATTGGAGGAGAAATAATTATATGCAAAAAGATCCAAATGTTTCTTTGGAGTACAAGAGGTGGAATATCTGGGTTATATTGTATCTCATGAAGGAGTTAAGGTAGACCCTAGCAAAATCAAAGCCATTAAGGAATGGAAAATCCCCACATCCATAAAGCATCTGCGAGGATTTCTCGGGTTGACAGGGTATTATCACAATTTTGTTAAGAATTATGGGAGAACAACATTATTGAAGAAAGATGCATTTTCATGGACTCCAGAAGCAAAAAAGGCCTTCGAACATCTTAAAGAGGCAATGTGCCAAGCACCGGTCTTAGCTACACCGGACTTCACAAAAACCTTTATTGTGGAATGTGATGCTTCAGGAAATGGAATTGGTGTTGTTTTAATGCAAGATGAAAGACCCATTGCTTTTGAAAGTCGTCCAATCAAGGGAAAGTTTTTACACAAAGCTATTTATGAGAAGGAAATGTTGGCAATACTTCATGCACTTAAGAAATGGTGACCCTGCCTAATGGGAAGACACTTCAAGGTAAAAACGGATCATGATAGCCTTAAATACTTTTTAGAACAAAGATTATCCTCTGAAGAGCAACAAAAGTGGGTCACAAATATGTTGGGTTATGACTTTGAAATCATCTACAAAAAAGGGAAGCAAAATGTGGTGGCAGATGCACTCTCAAGAAAGGATGAGGATGTGGAAGCATTGTTGTGTGCCATTTCTATTATCCAACCAAATTGGATAAATGAAGCAAGGGAGGAATGGAAGAATGACGAAGAAGTGTGGGCACTTATTCGAAAGTTACAACAAGATTCCAGTACGTCTGATACATTTAGCTGGAAAAATGATTCTTTATGGTACAAAGATCACTTATACATCTGTAAGAATTCCCAACTAAAACAAAAGATTCTTATGGAATTGCACACTTCTCCCTTAGGAGGGCACTCAGTATTTCTAAAAACTTACCACAGGGTTAAGAAGGAATTTTTTTGGGATGGCCTTAAATCGGATATTCAAAAATTTGTGGCAGAATGTTTGGTTTGCCAACAAAATAAAGTTGAAACAATTAAGACACCGGGTCTATTACAACCTTTATCCATTCCAAGCCAACGCTGGGAGGAGGTTTCAACGGATTTTATCACAGGTTTACCCAAGTCTGAGGGAAAGAGTGTCATCATGGTGTAGTTGACAGACTTACCAAGTATGCACACTTTTGTGCATTATCACATCCATTTAAAGCCAATACAGTTTCTACTGCATTTATGGAAACAATTCAAAAGCTACATGGAAACCCAAAGATTATTGTAAGTGACAGAGATCCCATTTTCACTGGAATTTTTTGGACATAATTATTTTCTTGTCTTGGTACTCAGTTAGCTCATAGCTCATCTTATCATCCTCAATTTGATGGGAAAACTGAGATAGTAAACAAATGTTTGGAAGGATATCTTCGTTGCTTTGTATCTGATAAACAAACACAATGGGTCAAATGGTTGCCTCTGGCTCAATGGTGGTATAACACTTCCTTCCATACAGCAACAAAAATGACCCCATTTATGGCACTTTATGGATATCAGCCACCATCCATCACATCATATTTAAGAGAAAATTCTAAGGTTCAAGCAGTGGAACATCACATCGAACATCAACAACAAGTCCTACAACTCTTAAAGGATAACCTCGTGTTGGCACATAATAGAATGAAACAACAGGTAGATCAACATTGCAGCGTTAGAAGTTTTGATGTAGGTGATTTGGTATTCCTATGGCTACAACCATATAAGCAAATGTCCCTCAAGAAAGCTAAGAAGGATAATAAATTATCACCAAAGTATTATGGTCCGTACAAGGTGTTGCAAAAGATTGGTACTATGGCATACAAATTGGACCTTCCTGCAGCTTCTCGATTGCACCCAGTTTTCCATGTTTCATGTTTAAAGAAGGTTATAGGTGGCAAGCTCCCAGTTCAAACAATATTTCCAGAACTTGACGAGGAAGGAAAAATTATATTGGAACCAGAAGCAGTCACAGAAACAAGAACTCGACAGCTACGCAATCGATCAATTTCGGAGTATCTTATCAAGTGGAAGAACTTATCCGCTGAAGATTCCACATGGGAGGATGAGAATTTTATACAAAAGCATCCAGAACTACTCAAGCGTTGAGGACAACACTTTTTTGAAGGAGAGGGGCATGTTGGGTCCCTATAATACTAGTGATTACCCCATTACTATTGTAGTTGCATCCCTTTTTAATATTGTTGTGCCCCTATTATCACCATATTGTTATTACTGTGCCCCATAGAATCCCTCTATTGTTATTTTTGTGGCTTTATATTATTATTATTAGGTCAGCTGGGTTATATTGTGACTCCTTAGAATCCTATATATAGAAAGGAGGTTTTGTCATTTGAATCATCCAAGAATTGTTCATTTATGTAATGTAAAGTAGGTTGCCCCCTCGAAGAGGCTGAATTCTAAGGCATTGATCTATCTTTTCTATCTTTTCTTGAGCTGGTTTCATAACAATCTCTTGAACCATGAAGTATGTTACAAAACCGAAGGATGTTTTTGTAGATGAGATAGCTCTTGGGAGAACCTCTCTCGGCTTTATAAAATTCCTCTTTGGATCCTCCTAATACACACCCAAAATGAATGGCTAAAATAGGAAATGATGAAATGTAAAAAATAGTTTGTAAAGATTCATTCAAATATTCCAATATATAACATCTGTGAATAAACTGAAGGATGTTTTATTTTTTTGGCCCTTTCTTGACAGAAACCTCATTTTTGTTTCAAAATTCATTTCCATTTGGTCAAAATGGGATTTTGAAAATGATGACAAAAAAAAAACATAGCAACTTCCTTTCACTGTGTGAAAGTGCAACAAATGAGTTGTGTTTCTCCAAAAGCACAACGACTCCATGGTTCTCATAATTCTAGCCATTCCTTGTATTTCTATAAGTGTTGAGAAGGTAGAGGACATCCTATACAATGCTAGGAACCTTTTTAAAGACCTGTGCTCAAGCTACAAACCTTTGTCCTTCAAAACCACCATCTACAATAGAAGCACAACAAACTTGCGCAATGAATTTGAATTTCCATGATTTGACTGAGTTTTGAACCTCTGGCTGAGAAAAATGGTTTATAGGTGTTTTTGACAACCTCGAATACTTTCGTTGAACATCCATACATGAAATAGTGCCAAAAAAGTTGATCTACTACAACATTTTGATGCCTTGACAGTAGCACAACAAAAATGAAACAACTATGGAGTCAGGGTTTAGATGAGGGCTTCTTGAAAGTTTTTGAATGGAAAACCTCAATGTTTTAGAGTATTATACTATAATAGATTAACACATACACCAAAATTCAGCAGGCTTTTGTTCTATGCACAACAAATTTCCCTGACAGACAGGCGCAC
The DNA here is from genome assembly GCA_031772625.1 of Pinus tabuliformis. Lineage (NCBI taxonomy): Eukaryota > Viridiplantae > Streptophyta > Pinopsida > Pinales > Pinaceae > Pinus > Pinus tabuliformis. Next base: position 1,394,253,397 of record CM062819.1, on the reverse strand, counting down.
CGAACTTGCACAGCGAGTCATAGGTTATGAGGTTTAGAGGTTTGTCTAGGTGTTATGCTCAATTTTAGGAAGTAAAATAGGATGTATACATCATAAAATATCTTAGAATATGAATCTTAAAGTTTGGATGTATTCATAGTGGTAAAAACATCCTTAGGTTTCTAGAAGCACAATAAGAAACCAGAAATGCAACGACCCTTGCAGACAAAGCACAACAACTTATGTTTGATATATAGAGCATATGAAGAGGGTGGGTGATGAACTCGGTGGGTTCTTTGGAAGAAAAAATATTTCCGTTTAATCCTCTACTCATACCATGACTTCCTTTAAGTGTAATTATGACCCTCTTTAAAAATGGAACACAAGTGGTGATGGATAAGGGTATGATGAAATGTTTGAATGTTTGATCCTGCCGCTGACACCACTAATTCATGACAAGACATCCATGAATAGGCACCATTTACTCATCCCCATGGTGAAAACAAAAACCCACTATTACCTTTATGGATGACACATTAAACCTAACTTAGACTCAAACTAATCACATGATCTCACACTTCTCTCAAAAGACTAATAACTTGATCTCTAAGAGATCACAGAAAAAATTTACAAATTGACAACAATGATGAAAAGAGTAAGCTTGAATTTGACTACTAAGGCAGGTTATATGCTATGAGTCAAGGCATCTGAATGAGCATGAGCGAAACTATGTGACTCATGATCTTGAGTTGGCGTCTATCATACATGCATGGAATATGTGGAGACATTATCTTCTTACCAAGAGGTTTGTTTTGATGAGTGATCATAGTGGACTTAGGTACTTGTTTTACCAACTCAATCTGAATGCCAAGAAAGCTCGATGATTGGATACCCTTAGTGAGGTTGAATTTGAGATTAGATACATGAAGGGCAAGGAGAACAGGGTTGCAAGTTATCTCAGTAGGAGAATGTAGGTGAGTTATATTTCAGTTGTGAGCTCTTATGGGTTAGATTTACAGGAGTGGATCTTGCATGCAGGGTAGCATGATGAGAGGTACCAACAACTACAACAGAGATTGCAGCAACAAGGTGAAGGTGATAGGGATAAGGAGTATAAACTAACGGTGGATGGCTTGGTCAAATTCAGGAACAAGATTTACATGCCAAATAATAGTGAGCTCAAGAAGCATATCTTGAGGGAGTTTAATGTTAAGCCATATTTAGGCCACCTAGGATACCAAAAGACTTTGACAATTGTTAATAAGTTTTATCATTGGTCGAACTTGAAGAAAGAGGTGACTGAGTTTGTTATGAGATGCTTGTACTGCTAGCTAGTGAAAGAAGAGTGTAAGAATCCAACTGGTTTGTTGCATCCTATTCTTATTCTAGAATGGAAATGGGAGGTCATTTCCATCGACTTCATTACAAGTTTACCGAGGGCATCAAAGTAGCATGATTCCATCATGGTTGTTGTTGACAGGTTGAGCAATGTAACCCACTATTTTGCAATTAAGTATACTAATTTAGCTAGTGAGGTAGCTTAGATCTTCATCAAGGATATAGTGAGGATGCATGGTGTTCCCAAGAGGATCATATCAGATAGAGATGCCAAGTTCACTTTTAGGTTTTGGAAGTAGTTGTTTTCAGTTTTGGGGATGGAGTTAGCCTTCAACACAACTTATCATCTACAGATAGATCGATAGACAGAAAGGGTTAACATGATTCTTGAGGATATGTTGAGGATGTATTTCATGCATCAACAACAAAAGTGGGAGGAGTATCTTCCACTGGTGGAGTTTGCATATAATAATGGTTTTTAGGAATCCTTGAGGATGAGTACATTTGAGGCTCTTTATGGGTTGATTTTTATTTCTCCTATCAGCTAGAGTTATCCAATAAATAGGGTGTTGATTGGACTCGATATGTTAGCTAAGATGGATCAGGAGATGTAGGTTATTATAAGGAATTTGAAGGTAGCACAGGACATGAAGAATATTTGTAAATATCAACACAGAGTATTCAAAGAGTTTCAGGTTGGAGAGCATGTGTACTTATGCATGAAGCCCAAGAAGAGCTCCTTGAGGATTGGATCATGTGACAAGATGGCACCTCGATATCGTGGGACTTTTGAGATCTTTGAGAGGATTGAACTAGTGGCTTACAAACTTACTTTGCTACCAACAGTGAAATTCCATGTTGTTTTCCATGTTTCTTTGCTTAAGAGATATGTCCATGATTTTGATCATGTGATTGATTGTTCTGTATTGCAGGTGGAACCAGAGGGAGAGTTCCAACCAGAGCCACAATTCATTTTGCAGTGGAAATAATTCATGCTCTGGAATAGAGTGATCAAGTAGGTTAAAGTGTAGTGGAAGCACTTTGGGTCCGATGAAGCTACATGGGAGATGGCTAATCAGATGCGGGCTTTGTCTCCTTCTTTATTTGTTGGTTTACCAAATGTGTTTTATTTATGTGTTTGGTTTACATTTATATATGCATGTTTGTATTTTAAATACTACAATGATTTGTGTTATAAATCTCTAATAAGAAGTATGTTGTAAATACTACATCGAGTTGTGTTATAAAGCTCCAATAAGCAGTATGGTGTTCATGGTTTCAACAATTTGGTATAATGTAAATGTTGCATAGAGATGTGTTATAAAGCTCCAAGGGCAACATGTTTTGCTGGTTATAAGTGTCATTGAACATCGAGGATGGTGTTCCCCAAAGGGGGAGGGGTTTGTAATAACCCCTGGTTGGTTTTCCATGTGAATAAAATAAGACCAAGGTCATGGGACACGTATTCCAAGATGAATGGTAGTAAAACATTATAGTAATGAGAAAACTAAAGGAAAGTGGGTTAAGAAGTGAGGAAGACTTTAGGATGTAGGCGACAAGGAGAATATGTCACCTTACAAGAAGGTAAACGTTGTTGACAAAGGACATGGATTTCAACTTAAGGAGAAGAATAAGGATAATGGCATGAATCCTTTGATGTTTTGGACTTGTGATGGAGAGAATCATAGGAGTGAGTGCCCATCACACCAGGGTGGTAGACCTCATATTTACTGTGCTCAAGAGGCACAAACAGTTGGAGATGTTGAGGATAATATTCCTTGAATTTATGTAGCAGTGGATAGCAGGTAGGTTGATCATTAGGCATCCATTATTGAGATGGAAGGTAAGATTTGTGATCAATTTGTTTCCATTTTGATTGACCCTAGATCTAATTATAGTTATATCAGTCCTAACATGGTGGATAAGTGTTGCTTGAATAAAGAAGTGCATGCAAAATCTTGGCTGGTGTAGTTGGCTACAGGGACTAAGAGAAGAGTTCATCATTGGGTGAGATATTTACCATTTGAGCTAAATGGTATGCCTACATAAACACAACTATATGTGATTCATCTAGGTTCATATAGTATGATTTTGGGAATGGATTGGTTGTTCATTCACAAGACTAAAGTGAATTTTTATGAAAAGGTTATTAAGTGCCTGGATGATGATGGGGAAAAGAGAGTCTTGTAGGGAAAGAAGAAGCCTAATCAACTAGAATGATTACAACTATGTAGGCAAAGCACAGTTGCAGGAGAGGATGCGTATTTTTTGCAATTCATATTTCCAGTGGAGGAGTATCTTCCACTGGTGGATTTTGCATACAATAATGGGTATTAGGAATCCTTGACGATGAGTCCATTTGAGGTTCTTTATGGGTGGAGTAGTAATACTCCTATCAGGTAGAGTGATCCAATGAACAAGGTGTTGATTGGAATGGATATGTTAGTTGAGATGGAGTATGAAATGCAGGTTATTAGAAGGAATTTGAAGGCAACACAAGACATGAAGAAGAGTTATGTAGATCAACATAGAGCATTCAAGGAGTTTTAGGTTGGGGAGCATGTGTACTTATGCGTCAATCCCAAGAAGAGATCCTTAATTATTGGATCATGTGCCAAGATGGCACCTCGATATTGTGGGCCTTTCAATATCCTTGAGAGGATTTTACTAGTGGCCTACATACTTTCTATGCCGCCAACATTGAAATTCCATAATTTTTTCCATGTTTCATGGCTTAAGAGATATGTCCATGATGTTGATCATGTGATTGATTGGTCTCTATTGCAGGTGGAATCAGAGAGAGAGTTCCAGCCAGAGCCACAATGCATTTTGTAGGGAAAACAAATAATTCTCTAGAAGAAAGAAATCAAGCAGGTTAAAGTTTAGTGGAACCACTTTGGGCCCAATGCAGCTATATGGGAGATGGTTGATCAGATCTGGGCTTTGTATCCTTCTTTATTTTCTAGTTGAGAAGATGTGTTCGATATATGTGTTTGGTGCATATTTATATATGCATGTGTGTATTTTAAATATTGCAATGAATTGTGCTATAAAGCTTCAATAAGTAGTGTGTTGTAAATACTGCATCAAGTTGTGTTATAAAGCTCCAATAAGCAATATGGTATTCATGGTTTCAATAGTTTGGTATGATGTAAATGTTGCATTTATATGTGTTATAAAGATCCATGGGAGACATGTTTTGCTGGTTATAAGTGTCATTGAACATTGAGGATGGTGTTCCCCCAAGTGGGAGGGGTTAGTAACAACCCTTGGTTGATTTTCCATGTGAATAAAATGAGACCAAGGTCATGGGATATGTATTCCAAGCTGAATGGTGGGAAAACATTATAGTGAGAATCACTTGTGATTAATAATGGCTATGGAAATTAACAAAGGAATTGGAAAAGGAAAAGAGGCAATAAATGGCATTTAATTATGAAAATAAAGGAAAATAGGAGAAAAGGAAGGCAAAGAGACACAAATTTGTATGCAAGGAAAATTAGAGGGAAAATGAAGAAAAATGAGACATCAATGATAAAAAGGCACCAGAGAATCAATTTACATATTTTGGCTTAGTTTTTGACAGTTTTGAGCTTAGTTCTTGTTCATTTTATCTCATACTCTTGCACACTTAGAGAATTCTTGGAGCATTCTACCATTTACTTAGATTGGAGAAAGAATGAAAAGGAAAGAAAGGGAGTGTAAGGGGACAATTGGATTAGAAGCTATAGCACGGATATGTTGCAAGTAACAAGTTGCATATGTGATTTCCCTATTGATTTCTGGATGCATGATATATGCATGTGGTTCCTTGGTTATGTGTTGTCATTGGAATGGAGATTTTCCTGGATTGACTGTGGTTTCAACCTTGCCTTTCCATTTCCTAAATATCCATGGTGTAGTGGATTCCCCATTCTTGGATTTTTTTCGTTGTTTCTTAGGTTCCGTATGGTTGTGGGTTGGAACAAACACTCTGAAGCCCTAAAACAACTTGGGTTTCCCTAGAGTTTATGGGTTGAGTTAAAAGTTCCTGGAGCCTTGGGGTTGGGAGAAACTCTATAGAGTTTTGGAACAACTCAGGTTCCCTAGAGGCTATGGTTTGAGTTACTAGTTTTTGGAGCTTTAGACAACTTGGATAAAGACTAATCTAGTTTGGTATTAGTGATTTCTAGACCGGTTACGTGAAATCACTATGGTTGAGGGTTGAGGTGGTATGGCCTCTAGAAGCATTGGTTGGTTTTATTTTGGTTTAACCCATATGATCCCACATTCAAGGCTTGGAATATGGGATGATTGACTGAAAGAGATATTTGATTCAACCTAATCTATGGTCGGCTGGTACATGGAAGCCCCTGACCTGGTTGGCATTTTCATATATTAATAAGAGTTATTTTCCTATTGTGATCTATGAGCACTTGTACTGGTTATCATGTTGACATTATGGCTGATTTATTATGGTATTCATTCTACTTATATACTAGTTATATACTCTTGTTCATGATTTGTTAAGCTAGTGGATGGTCGATGAATGCATGGACTAAAAAGTGTTGTTGTGGCTAGTTAGAGACAGATTGAAGCCTTCTTGGTGATTTTCAAATGAAATTCAAAAGTTTATGATTAGATATGCATTAATTACCTATAGCTTTCATGTTTACCATATGTTTGACAAAATGTTTGTTGTGTACTAGGCATGTCTTGGTCAAGATCTTGTTCAAGTTTGAATGTTTGGCATTGTTGTCATCTTAATCATGATTTTGGGAAGTTACAACAGTTATTGGCAGTGGTCTGGAGGCTTTCCTGAAAAAGTAGCATATATGTCATGACCATATGCACTTAACTGAAAAATTTGGCTCATAACCGAATGCAGACAAGCTTAAGGGTGCGGTTGGAGCCTCATAACCACATGCATGCAATCTTATGGGTGTGGTTGGAGGATAAACCTAGTGAAAAAGAGTTCTAGCTCAGGGATTGATCACCTAAGGTGGTTTGCAGGCTCCTAAGTGGTATGTAGTTCCCGTGGGATGTCATTTTGTTATTGATTTGTAGGCTCCACTTCCATAACTAGAACTTGGAGCTTGGGTCCTATTACAATGACACTCATCTCATGTTTATCTTTGGAGAGCTTGTAAAAGTGGGTAAATGTGGGAGGAGGCATTTACGCCTACTTTTGCCTAAAGTAATTCCATCAGATCCATTAGAGGAAATTTCAGCCTAAAAGTGGCCTCCTAAGGATAAATAATCAAATAATAGTGAAAATAATAAAATAAGAGTTATGAATTTTGGAGGGAAAAGAAGAAAACTACTTTTCCTACTTGTATTTTTGGCTTATCTCCTTAGATGTTTACTCAAATTTCAATTGTAGATACTCGTTGGATGCGAAATTAAATTCCGCATCCAAAGAGTACCCATTATGCATACTTTTGAGAAGACCCACATTGATTAAAAAAATGAAGATATATTAAAAAAATGTGTTTAACACACTTTTTTAATGTATCTTGAATTTTTATCAGTGTGGGTCTTCTTAAAATTATGCATAATGGGTACTCATTAGATTCCACATCCAATGACTATATACAATTTAAATTTGAATAAACCTATAAGGAGATAAGCCAAAAATACAATTAAAAAAATAGTTTTTCTTCTTATCCCTCCAAAATATTTACATGTACCTCTTTTTAAATTTAGAGGATTTTGATTGGCTTACTTTTTATGAGATGTAAATTACGTGAAAATTTCATGGGCACTTTTAGGTTGAAATTTCCTCTAATCCATTGGTCCTCTACATATCCAATAGGGTAAAATTGTGAATTTGTGAGGGTTTTGAAATCATCCTACTTAACCATTGGAGGATCTCCAGCCAACCTCAAGGTATTCATGTGGATTTCACCATTTTGAACAAGGACTATGAATGGTTCATGACACTCAAAATGGGTTAATATTTTTCATGTTTTGTTTTGGTTCCTTCTCCATTTTTTCTTGACCTCCTAATATCCCATTTGATTGAACCTCTATGTTAGAACCCCCATTTTATTTGAATGGCCCAAGCTTATTTGGCAGAGCTACCATGAGGTGGCTTTCATTATGATTTACATCTATAACTTGTGCTTGTAGACACATAAACCTCTCTTCGATGAGATCATGAGGGTTATTCATAGATTAATCAACCATGATTGGGGTTTTGTGAATTTTGGCTTAACCAATATTGATCCCCTACAACTCCCCAGAATATACCCAAACAAACTTGCTATGATACCAATATCATCCATAAATTTTCATGGATTTTCTACTAGAAAGTTCGTTATAATAGATCCAATAAAATTATACTTAAAAAATATGAAATATATACTATGTGGATTATTTTTCTTTAGAATTTAGAATTTATTAAGTTATAGTTTCATGCATGCAATTTGTATAATTAAGAAAATACATGACATACAAAAATACAATTACTCAAAACCATAAGAACACAAAATATACCCTGGGAAACCCATTCAATAGAACACTTAGTTGGAAGGTGAGACTACTATGCTCTCATTCTCCGAATGGAAAATCGATGCAAGTAAAAAGAAATGAGGAATGTGGCCCATGGGATGCTATGGTGAAAAAAATATTTATGTTTTCTCTTTATCCCTATCCACCCTCAGCTACTCTGCTCATCTATTGAATAAAATGCACTTGAATAAAATGGAACCCCTTTTCCTCCTAGTGGCACAATTATAACAAAACTCGATAGCTTACTTGTGGTTAGGTTTGACTAAAACTCTTAACTAGAGTTACAATATTGGCTCTTATAGTGTCTTCTTCATGATGATCTCATGGCTATCCTCTTATCCATAAATAATGGGGGTTGATGTGGCATCCTCTCAAATTATGGTGGTCAAAACAGGAAGGTCAACTTCCGAGTGGTATAACTTTTGTATACATAGCCTATTTGAGGTGATTCTTGTGCCATTGGAAAGGTATTTGTTTGTATACTAACACAAGAAGGTATTACACTTAATTAAATGTTTCATTTAATTCACAGATTTTTACCCATAAATAGATTTTGTTTGATGCCTCAAACTGCGCTTGAAGGGTTTTAGACCCTAACTTGCCAAACTAGGACCCTCCAATTAAAATGGTCATGTGAGCTTGTTCCTCCACTTTTTCCACTCTAAAAGCATCAAGATGGATGATAAACAATATAATGATCGAATAATCCTATTAGTTTTTTAAGAAAATTATTAGGAGTTTCATAATGTAAATATCTATTAAGGAATATTTTACTATAGAGCACATCGATTTCCAATATCATTAGAAAAAAAATTATGGTGCACATTATAGTAAACATGCACCAATACATTTGTTGCTTTACAATGCACAACTTGTCCCATAATTTAGAAAATGTTTTAGGTTTTATTATTGAATACGGTATAGCATATATGCATTGATATGTGTAATTGAATAATGTGCAACAATGTGTTTTATTGTATAAAAACATACTACCTAATACATGAACAATTTTAAGATATAGTGATTTACTAAGTTGGTAAAACACATTCCGTAGTTTAGATATTTCATTATCTAGGTTCTTTTATAATAGAATATGGTTCATATAAGATTAATGAAAATTTCTTATAGCAAGAAAATGAAGGAAGCATGTCCGAAGAAGAGAATATAGTAAGTTATTTGAGATTTTAATATAAAAATTAATATTTTATTAGAAATACATGTAGGTTTCAATGATGTGTATTGGTTCACATGTATAATGTAGAGAAAACACTTAATTAAAATATTCATAGTATTAATGGAAGTGATCCGAATTTATGCAGGAACGAAAAGAAATACTGATGTAAACAAAAGCACAAAGCTACAATGAGAACAAAAATTTAATTCACTAATAACAAAGCACTAAAAATTGTTACATGTAGAATGGAAATAAATTAGTTTGGGTGATGGTAGCTTATCTCTAAGAAGAGATGTGCCAACTACATGTCTTCTGAGTTGTGTTACAATGAGGCTCGAAGGCCTATTTATTACTAAGAAACAATGGAAAACCCTAAACATTCAAAAATATAATCCTAGGAGATAAAGCGCCAAAGGTTTGTGGGCCCCGTTGGGGTAAATTGGTACATCAACTTCCCGGGGTTGTAACTTTGGCATATGATCTTTGTTTGATGTGTACGATACCTCATTAGAAATATTTATTCGAGCACTATAAATTTTGAATGCAAACCCGTAATCCATGCATTTTGTTTTCCCATTTTTTTAAATGTCGTTTAGGACCTAAAAATGGCTCCGGAAGTTCATGACCCAAAAAATTGCCAAAAATAGTAAATTGTGTTACAATTAAGGAAACTGAAAGAAACAGTAGTGGGGGTCCAAGTGGAATAGTTTGGTGGCCACCAATATCCACCCAGATTAGACCTCCCCCCTTAGGAAGAAATAGTCCCCATTGCATTGAGTGCCTCCACAAGGAAACTTCTGTTGAACTTGGTCCTTGGTGAGCCACTTGCCTTGATGCAAGATTTGGCCAGCTTTGACAACCCGATACTATTGGATATCCTATTGGTGAGTGGTCTTGATCTATGTGTCCATGATCCGATCATTTAAGGCCTATTCCATGTAGTCTGGGTTGATCTCTATTGGTGTTAGTTGTTTGACAATGTTTGAGGTGTCCAACAATGGTGGAAAGTATGGACTAAGACGTCTACATTGAACACTGGGTATGGGCCAAGGAATGGGGGAATGTTGAGATTGAAATAATTGTCTCCCAAAACCTTAGTGATGGTGTAAGGCATGTATCAGAGTGGTCAGAGCTTCGAGTGGACTCCAACAAGGCGTTCTTTCTACAAATGCAACCAAACTTTGTCGCCCACTTGAAACTTATGTGGCACTTGATGTTGATCATGCTGCTTCTTGTACTTGGAATTGGACTTATCCAAGATGTCATGAATGTCTTGGAAAATGTTCTAGATGTGTTCAATAAACCTAGTTTCTTTATCAACCTCAGACTGTACATGTGCAGATTCTGCTTGTGTAGTCGCATGAGGCATGACAACATCAATAAGACACAATGGTTGAAATCCCAAAACCACTTGAAAGGGACTATGTCTAGTCAAGCTATGGAGAGCTCTATTATAAATGTGTTTCACATAGGGAAGGCTCTCATCCCAAGTTCATGGACACTTGGATTTGTACATGTGGAGTATGTGCACTATCATCTTGTTGGCAACCTCTGTCCGACCATCAATCTGGGAATGTAATGCAGTTTACTTGGTAAGATTCATGTCCAATAATGTCTAGAGGCTCGACCAGAATGTGCCTAGGAACCCGATATCATTATTTGATATAATGGTATGCGGGATCCAAAAATGTACCCACAGTCATTCAAAGAAGAGTTTAACAATGTCCTCTATTGTGATACTCTTCTTGCAGGCCACCAATATAGCCATCTTAGAAAATCTATCCACAACCAGAAGTACACATTCATTATCATGCTTGGTAGAAGGGAGGCCATACAAATAGTCCATGGAGATGGATTCTCAGGGATGACTAGAGTAGGCAAAGGAGTGAAAGGACCTTGTTTCTTGATGGTTAGCTTGTCAATGACACAAGTAGTGTAGGATCTGATATATTTTCAAACATCTTGTTGAAGTTTTGGCCAATAAAAGTAATTATGTAGTACACCCACAGTTTTCTCCACAACAAAATGTCATGTGACCCGAGTATAGTGTGCTTCCAAAATTATCTTGGCATGCTCGCTCGAAGGAACACAAAGGTGGCTCAGGCAGCATAATAATGCATCCTGGAGATGGAAATATGGAACTTGCTTACCATCCACTAGCATGTGGTATTTGGTGGTGAACGTTAAATCAATTTTTTACAGTTGCATCCATCCATATGAATCATGGCCATAAAAGTTGAGAATAGTAGTTAGTGATACAACAAGGGGTCGGCTAAGGCAATCTACAACATGATTGGTGCTTCCCTTTTTGTATTTAATGTTCAAGTGGAATTTTTGCAGATATGTAGACCACTTTTGATGGCGATGATTCTACAACTTCCGTTGTGTTTGTATAACCTTAAGAGGTCAATGATCTGTGTGGATGACCGTATCCTTCCCTAGAATGTAATGTTTCCATTTTTGACAAGCCTACATGATAGAATACATTTTTTTATCATAGGTGGTGTACTTCTAAATTGTATAAAAAAGTGTCTCACTATGATAGGCCACCAAATTCCCTTGCTAGGTGATAACTACACCAATAGCATAGTCGGAGGCATATTTTTCAATTTCAAATGGTTGTTGAGGGTTTGACAATGTAAGTACAGGTGCAGCGAAGAGGCGGTGCTTTAGCTCAACGAACGCCTTATGTTGGGACTCGAACCAAGAAATTTTTTCATTCATTCCACCCTTGTTAACCTAACTCAAAGGCCAAGTGATATGGGAGAATACCAATAAAAATTGGCAAGGCCCAAAAAGCTGTGAAGCTCTATTAGAGTGGTAGGGGTTGGCCAATCTTGAATGACTTAGATCTTATCTAGATCCACATGCATGCCTTTCTCATATATTATGTAACCTAGATATTTGACTTGGCTCATGCCAAAGGTGAATTTATCCAAGTTAGTACATAGTTTGTGCTACCATAGGTTTTGAAGGACCTGTTGAATGTGTTGCAGGTGCTCTTCCCAACTATTGTTGAAGATGAGGATGTCATCTAGATAAACAACCACAAATGAATTGTGAAGGGTTGCACAATGTCATCCATTAGCCTCATAAAAATTACAGTGGCATTTCTCAACTCAAAATGCATGACCAACTATTCAAAAAGGTCGTCCTTAGATTTGAAGGTGGTATTCCATACATTTATGGGCTCTATTAGAACTTCATGATATCCAAACTTTAAATCAATCTTGCTGAAATACTTCGCCCCCTTGAGTTGGTCCAGAAGGTCATCAATATGTGCGATTTGATACTAGTTCCTGACAATGATTTTGTTTAGTGTCTGATAAACAATGCAGAGCCTCCAGGTCCCATCCTTATTCTATAAAAGTACAATCAGGTTCCGACAAGGTGAGGAAGTTGGTTAATTGTGCCCTTTTGTAAAAAATCCTGGATATGCTGCTTGATCTCTTCATTTTCTAGAATGGAGTGACGATATATTGGCCCATTGGGTAGAGGTGCTCCTACAGTCTGATTGATCGAATGCTTGACCTAACAGTACAAGGGTACCCCTGTGGGTGAGGAAAAGATGTCCCTGTATTCTTCCACGACCTAATCCACCTACTTCTTCTGCGTGGAGGAACCCTTCCCAGGGGCCATGGATGTGGCCATGATCTTCCGCTTACTTTGAGAGTGAATAAAAAAGAAAATAAAATCCCAGTTTGGGAGATGACATTACTAAATTTATTAATAGAGATCAAAGAGATGGCAGTAGGAAGGGCTACCTCTTTTATCCTGTATAAATATTTTCCCAAAGTAATAATAATAGTGTGAGGCATAGACTCATACATAGCATGATGCTTCCACAAGTATGGTTGGCCTAATAATACATCACAAGCTTCAAGAGGAGCAATGTTGCATAGTACCTCATCCATAAAGGGTTTGATGTTGTAGGGAAGGTGGAATTATTGGCTGATGCAGAGATATTGTCCTTGGTGGAGCCACCTGATGGTGTATGGTTGTGGGTGTGGTGTGGTTAGAAAGCCCAACTACTTAATGACTTCTCCTGAGATGAGGTTATTTTTCCTCCCACTATCAACATTGAATTGTAATAACAACCCTTTCATGCACATATGTGAGTGAAAGAGATGCTCCCCTTCCTCTAGGCCTTCAAGATCAATATTTTGGACCTTAATGATGGAAACTGTGGTACTGAGATTTGCATCAATAATCTAATTCCCTTTGTCACTCCCCTTGTCAGGTTCTGACTCAGAGTCAGTATATGCATCTAACTTTGAAGCCTTCATCTCAACCACTAGTGATTTATTGGTAGGAAACTCACTTGTGTTGTGGGTGGGACTCTAGTGGAACTCACACCACTTCCTTACATCCCTCATCTTCGTGGTGCTATTCTTTTCTTGCGACATTGATGGATTGTACTAGGTCACTCGACCTTGAATTTTTCCTTTATTCTATGGTTTGGGGGCTCCTTTTAGTTGCTTCAGATTCGTAGATCCAAGGTATCGCTTATTCTATTTAAATTTGTACTCAATCTTGACAACATATCATTATGCGGAACTGAGCAAGGATATGTCCAGGAAATCCATCTCATCTTGGATGTATTTGTGTAGATAGTCATGGTACTTGAGTACCATATTCCCTTGATACCCAACTTTGTGCAAAGGGTATGAAAAATATTTATGAAGTCTGGCACATCTTGGTCACTTCCCTACCACAGTGTGGTACATTTTATGTACTTATCTTCATAGCTCCCAAAATGGTAATACAATTCCTTGATGATGTCTCAAAAGGAATTCTAGGTTGGTACAACTTAAAAAATGATGGTTCCCACTCGTCCTTATGCTCATAGTAAGTTTCCCACCAATCCTTGATGTGGGGGGTGACTTTGAGGAGCACAAAAGTAATATTTTCCATATAAAAAAAATATGAACCGAAAAATATCCTTTCAGCATATTTAATTATTTATCTATAACATCTACATCTATTTAACCTTCAAATATAGGGATGTCAAATTTAACTTGTACCTTGAATGGGGCAGTGCCTCCAAAGTGATCATTGGATGAAGATGTGTTGCCTATTGGCATTCATCAAAGGATCTGGGCAAAGTTGTCCATCATATCGTTCCTTGGATGCTCAAGGTCTTCCTCAAGCAGTAGTTTGAAAGTCTATTTTGCTCCCTCGACTTCCTTTTCTTCCCCCATGGGTGGTCGTTAGTGTTAGTGAGGACGGCCTTGCAAGGGTTCTACCAATTCAAGTCCTAACTCCTTATACCGCAACCTTGTTGGGAACATGCACAAAAAATAGAGAAAGATCATACTTCTTTGATAGCACTGATATAGATTTATGTAGGAACAAAATGAAATATAGATCTAAACAAAACACAGAGCTACAACAAAAATTGAACTTTAATTCATTAATAACAAAGTATTGAAAATTGTTACATGCAGAATGGAAATAAATTAGTTCGGGCGATGGTAGTTTATCTCTGAGAAGAGATGTGGTGGCTACATGCCTTCTGATTTGTTTTACAATGAGGCTTAGAGGCTTATTTATTATTGATAAATAATGGAAAATGCTAAACATCCAAAAATATAACCCTAGGAGATGAAGCGTCAAAAGTCTGTGGGCTTGTTGGGGTAAATTGGTACATCAATTTCCTGGGGTCGTAACTTTGGCATACAATCTTCATTTCACGCATATGATACCTCATTAGAAAGATATATCTTAGGACTACAATTTTCAATTGAAAACCACTACTACAAATTATTGGTTCTCTTATTTTCCAAAAAAAATGTCGTTTAGGGCCTCAAAATGGTTCGGGAAGTTCGAGACCCAAAAAACTATCAAAAATAGTAAATTGTGATACAATTAAGGAAATTGAAAGAAACAATGGTGGGGGTCCAAGTAGAATAGGCGAGTGGCCACCATTATCCACCTGGATAATTCCCTCCCCCCCAGGAAGCAATGGTCCCCATTGTGTTGAGTGCCTCCATGAGATGGAGAAACTTCTATTGAATTTGGTCCCTAGTGAACGAATTGCCTTAGTGCAAGAGCTGGCGAGCTTTGAAAAAACAATTCAATTGGATATTCTGTTCGAGAGTGGTCTTGATCTATTTCTCCATGATTTGATCAGTTGTGGCATGTTCCATTCAGTCTGGGTTGAGCTTTGGTGGTGTTAGTGGTTCGACAATGTTGGAGGTGTCTAGAAGTGGTGGAAAGTATGGCTGAAGGTGGTTCACATTGAACACTAGGTGCAGGCCAAGGAATGGGGGAATATTGAGCTAAAAATAATTATCTCCCACAACCTTGGTTATGGTGTATGGCCCATATCAGAGTGGTTAGAGCTTCCGATCAACTCTGTAAAGGTGTTCTTTCTGCAAATGCAACAAAACTTTGTCACCCACCAAAAACTTATGTGGCACTTGGTGTTGATCATGTCAATGCTTATACTTGTCATTGTACTTATCCAAGATGTCTTGAACTTGTTGATGGATGTGTTAGATGCGTTCAATAAACTTGGCTTCTTTATCAACCTCAGACTATACATGCGTTGATTCTTCCTATGTAGTCGCATGAGGCATGGAAACATCAATCAAACATAAGGGTTGAAATCCCAAACCCACTTGAAAGGGACTGCAACCAATCAAGCTATGGATATCTATTATAATTATGTTGCACATAGGGAATGCACTCATCCTAGGTTTATAGATGCTTGGAGTTGTACATGCAGAGTATGTGCACTATCATCCTGTTGACAACCTCTGTATGGACATCAATCTGAGGATGGAATGAAGTTGACTTGGTAATCTTGGTGTCCATTAATGTTCAGAGGCTTGACCAAAATGTGCTTAGGAACCTGCTATCCCAATCTAATATAATGGTCTTCAAGATCTCAAAATGTACCACGCTCATTCAAATAAGAATTTGGTAGTGTCCTCTACTATGATACTCTTCTTGCACGCCGCCAATATAGCCATATTTGAAAATATGTCCGTGACCACGAATACATAGTCCATGGATATGGATTCCCAGGGTTGACTGGGGTAGGAAGAGGAGTGTACAAGCCTTGCTTCTTGATGGTTGGATTGGTGATGGAATAGGTAGTGTAGGATCTGATATATTTTCCAACATCTTGTGGCCAATAAAAATACTTCTATAGTACAGACACAATTTTATCCACACTAGAATCTCTTGTGACCCAACTATACTGTGCCTCCCAAATCAGCTTAGCATGATCACTTGAAGGAACACATAGGTGGCCCAGGTAGCATAATAATGTGTTATGGAAATGAAAATATGGAACTTTCTTTCCATCCAATAGCGTCTAGTATGTGGTTGCGAACTCTAAATAATTTTTGTGCAATTGTGGCCATTTAGAGGTCTCGTGGCTACAAGAGTTGAGAACAATAGTCAGTGCTACAATTGGGGGTCGTCTGAGGAAATCTGCAACATCATTAGTGTTTCCTTTTTTATTTAATGTTAAAGTGGAATTTTTGTAGATATGTAAGCCACTTCGGATGGAAATCATTCTACAAATATCCTTGTGTCTGTATAAACTGAAGAGGTCGGTGATTTGTGTGGATGACCATATCTTTACCTATAATCTAATGTTTCCATTTCTGGAAATCCTACATGATAGAATACATTCCTTTATCATAGGTGGGGTACTTCTGAATTGTATTGGAAAGTGTCTAACTATGATAGGCCACCAAAATCCCTTGTGTGGTTAAAACTGCACCAACAACATAGTCAAAGGCATCTATCTCAATTTAAAATGGTTGTTGCAGGCCTGGAAATGTGAGTACATGTGCAAAGAGGTGGTGCTTCAGCTCAATAAATGCCTTCTATTGGGACTCAATCCAAGAAAATTTTTCTTTCACTCTGTCCTTGGTAACTTGACTCAAAGGCTAAATGTTATGGGTGAATCCCAACATGAACCTCCGATAAAAATTGGTAAGGCCCAAAAATATGCGAAGCTCTCTGTGAGTGGTCGAGGTTGGTCAATCCTGAATGACTTGGATTTTAGCTGGATCCACATGCACACCTTTCTAATCTATTATGTAACCTAGATATTGGACATGGCTCATGCCAAAGGTGAATTTCTCCAAGTTGGAACATAGTTTGTTCTGCCGCAAGGTTTGAAGGGTCTGCTGAATGTGTTACAAGTGCTCTTCCAAACTCTTGTTGAATATGAGGATGTCTTCCAGATAAACAACTACGAATGAGTTTTTGAAGGGCCACAAGGTGTCATCCATCAAACTCATTAAAGTTACAGGGACATGTGTCAACCCAAAAGGCATGACAACCCATTCAAAAAGGCTTTCCTTGGATTTGAAGGCGGTCTTCCATAGATCTGTGGGCTCTATTGGAACATGGTGATAGCAAGACTTCAAACCGATATTGTTGAAATCATTTCCCCCTTTAAGTTGTTTCAGAAGGTAATCAATCCATGGGATTGGATACTTGTTCTTGACAACGATTCTTTTTAGTGCCCGATAATCAATGCAGAGCCTCCAGGTCCCATCCTTCTTCTGTACAAGTAAAATTAAGCTCCTACAAGGTGAGTAACTTGCTCAAATGTTCCCATTTTGAAACAACTCTTGGATCTACCCCTTGATCTCTTCATTTTCCATAATCTAGCAACGATAATCGACCCATTGGGTAGAGGTGCTTCAGGAGTCACATCAATCGAATGCTTGACCTGACAGTGCAAGGGTACCCCTGTGCGTGAGGAGAAGGCATTAGGGTAGTTTTAAGGTCTAAAATGGTCCTCCTAAGGAAATTATAAAATAATATTGGAAATATTAAAATAAGAGTAGATTACATCATCAAAATTTAGAGGGAAAAAAGAGAAAGCTACTTTTTTAACTCGTATTTTCAGCTTATCTTCTTATGCGTTTACTCAAATTTCAAGTGACAACACTCGTTGGATGTAGAATTTGATTCCTCATCCAAGGACTACCCATGTTGCATACTTTCGATGGACCCTGCTACATGAAAAATGAGAAATACATGAAAAATGTGATTGCAATCACATTTTTCATGTATTTCTCATTTTTCATGTAGCAGGGTCCATCGAAAGTATGCAACATGGGTAGTCCTTGGATGAGGAATTAAATTTTATATCCAATGAGTATTGTCGCTCAAAATTTGAGTAAAACCTTAGGGAGATACGTTGAAAATACGAGTTGAAAAAGTAGTTTTATTAATTTATTATTTTTTAATCTTTTTACTTTTTTACTCCAAAAATGGTGAATCATCCCCTATGGTTGACATCATCATATTGAATTCTATTGGTTCTTATAAAGTTTATTTTGGTTGTACATTTTTCTTAGGAAGCCCATTTTAGACCACAAAAGTCCCCTAATGTGTCCCTGTATTCTTCCATGAACTTATCCACCTACTTCTGCTACATGGAGGAACCCTTCCCAGGAGCCATGGATGTGGCCATGCTCTTCCCCTTACTTTGAGTGTGAATAAGAAATAAAAGAAATTTCCTAGTCTGGGAGATGATCTTACTGCATTTCTTAGCATAGATTAAAGAGATGGTGGTAGGCGGGGCTACCTCTAATATCCTATATATTTTATTGCCCAATGTAATAATAATAGTGTGAGGCCTAGACTCATACAAAACATGACACTTCCACAAGTATGATTGGCCTATAATACATCAAAAACTTCAAGAGGATAAACATCACACAATACCACATTCGTGAAGGGTTTGATGCTATAGGGAAGATGACATTGCTGGCTGAAGCAGAGATCTGGTCCTTGTTGGAGCTACCTGATGGTGTATGGTTGCGGGTGTGATGTGGTGGGAAGGCCCAACCACTTAACGTATTTTTCTGAGATGAGGTTCTTTTGCCTCCCATTTTCAACAATTAACCACAACGGTGACCCCTTCACCCACATCTGTGAGTGGAAGAGACGCTCCCCTTCCTCTGGGTCTTCAGGCTCAATCTTTTGGACCTTAGTGGTGGAAACTATGGCATTGGGATATGAATTAATAATCTTCTTCCCTTTTTTATTCCCTTGTCAGGCTATGACTCAGAGTCAGAACATACATTTGACTATGAAGCCTTCAACTTAGCCACTAGTGACTTCTTGGCATAACACTCACATGTGTTGTGGGTGGGGCTCTTGTGGAACTCACACCACTTCCCTGTGTCCTTCTTCGTCTTCATGGTGTTATTATTTTCTTTTTGCTTCAATGGGTTATCTTGGGTCACCTCACATTTGCTTTTCCTTTGTTTTGCGGTTCGAGGACACCTTTTCCTTGCTTCGGATTTGTAGATCCAAAGTCTCGCTTCTTTTGTTTAAATTTCCACTCGATCTTGATAGTGTATCGTATGTGGCACTAAGTGAGGAGATGCCCAATAACTCCATCTTGTCTTGGATGTATTTTTGTAGACAGTCGCGACACTTGAATACCATATGCCAATCAGAATCCTTGATACCCAACTTCATGTGAAAGGTATGAAAAATATTTGTGAACTTTTGAAAATCCTGGTCCCTTCCTTGTTGTAGTGTGGTCCATTTTATGTACTTATTTTCATAGCTAGGGCAATAAATTTCGTTGATGGCATCTCAGAAGGAATTCCAAGTGGGTGCGGCTGAAAACAATGAGGCTTCCCTCTTGTCCTTTTTCTCATATTAGGTTTCCCACCAGTCGTTGTCATGGGGGGTAGCTTTGAGGATTGTAAAAGTGATCTTTTCCCTATCAGACAAATCATGTACTGAAAAATATCCTATCAATAGATTTAGCCATTTATCTATGAAATTTGTGTCTATTTGACCTTCAAATATAGGGATGTCAAAGTTAAATTATACCTTCAAGGAGGTGGCACCTCCAAAGTGACTGCTAGATGAATATGCTTTGCATGTTTCCATATGTCAAAGGATCTGGGAAAAGTTTTCCATCATCTCATTCCTTTACTGCTCGAGGGCTTCTTTGAGTAGTGGTTTGATAGGATCTCCTTCTCCCTCATCTTTCTTTTCTTCTCCCATGGTGGTCACCAGTGTTGATGAGCACGGTCTTGTAATGGTGTAACCAATTCAAGTCCCAACTCCTTGTTTGAATTATGGATAATGTGTAGTCCTTGATGGAAACCTACTTGATAAATATGTCAACATTGTGATAACATGATGTTTATGCAGAAGTGATACAGATGATACATGTGATATGGACAAAGGAATGTCAGTTCAGAGATAGATGGATGGTAAAGGTAAAGTTTGAGAAAGTATACATGGGTCTAGAGAAGAAAGGTCGCATAAATACGTAGGTATTGTGAAGAAAAGTCACATATATAATACACACCATGCTAATTTGGATACCAGGGGTATTTACCGTGGTATTGGCCCATAATAATGGGAGCGACAATGGTTATTTGATCTCTTTAAAGAATACTGACAAATTTACTAAGGGATTGGCCTAAGTTATTGGCTAAGGCTAAAGCTATATAAGGAGATGGAGATCAAGGTGTCATGTGTGCAAGTTATGGGTTATACAAGAGTAATCTAATATAACAAGTGTGCACCAGGGAACATGGAGATGGATCATATCTAATAGACCTAAAATGAATACATATTGCTTGATCTGTTTATGTTTTGATAGATCTATGATGATGGTATGAATCTACATATAATGATATGTGACTGTAAAAGTATGTATGCTGAGATTTTGGTTTGACAGATGTTGTGTTATGCAGCGAAAGTATAATTCAGTGATTTCAGATCTATACGCAAGTTTTCCTCTAAATGATCGCATACATACACGGATCTGCTTCTGTAGGGTTCCATATAAATTCTATGAATTTATACTTTAATTTGAGATATGTAGATGGGTGTTATGCATGGTAGTCACGTACATACGTTTATTTTGTGGAAGTCGTGTATATATACTAGGGTTTACAGTATGACTTGTTGATGGCACTTGATCAACTATGTTCTTTGTGCTATTGTCTGTCGATGATGTCCCTATCATGATAATATGTGTTTGACAATATTGATTGGTTTGAATTGGTTATGGAATGTAATGTGGATTAGTGATGATGCTATAATGTGGTGATTTGTAATTGGTTTAATGATCTGTGATTGATTCAATACATGATTTAGTGGTTGTTTCAGTATTGCGGTGATTCAGATTCAGTTGTTAGTGATTTGAGATATGTACACAGGTCTTATACAGAGGAAGCATGTATATACGTGGGTATTCTTTAGAACAATAGTGTATACATTCTAATATATGTCTAATCAGGGTTTGTAGGAAGTACACTTTATTTTTTTGATGGTGAACAATGTATGGTTTATTGATGAATGGTTGGTATGATATGATAGATTACATATATTATGGATTTTTTTGTTGTTGCAATGGTTGGATGAGATTCAATTGGTTTAGTGATTAGATGATTTGATTCAGTATTTGGTTTCATAGTTGTTAGTTGGTATTGTGTTTAATTTTAGAAGTGGATCCAGTCTGAAAATATGATGAAAGGTGGCCTACAAATTTGATGTTTTGGTTCAGGTGGATTTAGTATGAAATATTATGAAATGTGGTACACAAGATGTGTTTAGGGTTGGAGCCTTTAGTGAGGGATTCTAAGATTCCTTCCAATGATAGCTGGTATATTTGTTCAGGGTGCAGGAGCTCCCTTCTTGTAGGAGTTGGTAAACGAGATCAGGGGGTTGGAGATCCCTTCCTGTGGGTGCTGGAGAATGATAGAAGGTGGATTCCTTCCTATTGGTAAGAGTATGAGCTAGTACAAAATGTAATGATTTTTTATTAATAATAAAAGAAGAATATAGAGACGATGGCATTGGTGGTTTCCTCCCACATTTGGTTTCCACCTAAAAAACTTGGTGTTCTCATGTGTTGTTGTGTTTCTTATGTGTGATGGTTTATTCTACTCTTACTGCTCATGGTTATCATTTAATTAATGAATAATGAAGTAATGATGCATTGGTTAAAGATGAATAGATGATGAAATATATGAAAAGTTAGTTATCTGGATATATGTTATTTTCCTTTACCGAAGTCACGTACATATGTTGGTTTCATGAATGACAATAGCATATGGAAATTAGAATATGAAATGAAAAGTTTAAAGTGAGTTTAAAATATTGATTCACACCCCCCCCCAACCCCCCTTCTCTCAATATTTTGGTATCAGAGAAAGTCACTCCAGCAGAACTTAACCGCTTAAGAGTGGATCAAGGATAATGAGAAAGAAGAAAAAGAAGAAGGAAGC
Organism: Pinus tabuliformis; assembly: GCA_031772625.1. Taxonomy (NCBI): domain Eukaryota; kingdom Viridiplantae; phylum Streptophyta; class Pinopsida; order Pinales; family Pinaceae; genus Pinus; species Pinus tabuliformis. The sequence continues at coordinate 1,394,231,167 of CM062819.1, read as the reverse complement.
TCAAAGGAAGAAGCAATTCCAATAACATTGTGAAAGTTATACGTCATATGAAGTGATTATTATTGGTTTCAGCAAATATTCAGCTACAGGAACACCGTTCTTTCTGGTGATCAAGAATGAAGAATCTAGTGAAGATAGTGATGAAGAATCACCAGGTATTGGTTCTTGTCTTAATAGTTATAGATGTGATGACTATTATACAAACCATTGCACATTCTCCATCTTATGTAGTGATGATGATAATGAATCAATTGATATTTCCCTCTTGGGTAAAAGTGAAGATAGTCATTATGCAAAAAAATCAGATTAAAAAATGATGGCCCTAGAAGCAAAAATTAAAAGGCTCACAGATGAGAATAAAGATCATCAAAAGTTACTACAACTATTTGATGAAAGGGATTGTACCTACAAAGAAGAGATTATCAGGTTAAAGAATCAGTTAGAAGAAGGAAGCAAAATTGAAGAAGGAATGAGGAAGAAGTATAAGGAAAAGGAAGATCAATGTCAAAGGATGTAGGATGAAGTAACATCATTAAGAAATAAAGTGAATGAAGAGGATACAACAACTGAGGAGCTTAAAGAAAGAACCAGTTATTGTGAAGGACTTGAAGCAGAAATCATCTCTCTCAAATCTGATCTTGAAAAGTAAAACAAATGATATGAGGATATTCTTCAAGTATTTGAAGAACTAGAAAACTAGCTTCAGAAGGAAATCATTGAGTTGAGAACTCAATTGGAAAATACTAGAGGTGAAAAATAGGTTGAGGTAAGTATTCTAGAATGTAAGCTAGTAGAAAGGGATAATCAATTGATATTTAAAGATGATACTAAGATTTTGGATAACATTATTAGTAGTCAAAGGTATCCTTCCATTAAATATGGTCTTGGTTTTCATAAAACTATAAAAGGAGAATCCAGTTCATAGGCTCATGCAATGAACTTGAAGGATAAATAGATAAGAATTCAACCAAATCAACATCTATAGAAAATAGATTTTCAAAGGAAATCATTTTCTCCCAATAATAGAAATATTAATCAATTCTCTCCTCTGATCTATGATGAATGTTTTACATGTCATAACTACACATTGCAGAAAATTATAGAAGCAGATTTTGATCTCAAGAATATCATTAACTCCCAGGTTCTCAGGTTTCTTTAAGGGATATTTCTTTGCTTGCAACATATTTGGTCACAAAGCTAGTGATTGCAATAGGAGGAATATGAAACATAAATATTATAGTTCCTCTGCTTCCTTTACTGGTCATATAAGATGTTACACATGTAACAAGTTTGGGCATTTATCAAAATAATGTAGGAACAAGTCAATGGATCTCGACAGACAACATGGCAAGCAATCAGATAAGAATATTGAATCCACTAGTACTTCTCATAATAAGAAGAAAGGAGAAGAACATATAAGGTGTGGCCTTGTTGTTTGTTCATTTGAATATGAAGATGAATGGTACATAGATAGTGGATGCTCCCATCACATGATTGAAGATAAGGACAAGTTTGAGTCTCTCAAGAAAAACAAAGATGATAAGGTGATTCTTGGAAATAGTGCTCCAGCAAAATTTATGGGAAAAGGTAGAATCAAACATGAGAAGTATGAAAAAGAAATTGATGCATTATTAGTTCAAGGGATAAAGCAGAATATTCCAATTGTAGGTCAAACAGCTGACAAAGGATGTATAATTGTATTTACATCAACTAAATGCAAATATATGAAGAAACTAGAAAGGTTATAGCAAGAGGATACAAAAATCCAGACAAATTATATGTGCTAGCAAATAAGAAATCAGGCAGAAATAAGAGGTATAGTTCCTCTTCTTCATATTCAGAGTAAAATAATATGGTTCCCACTGCGGTCTATTTTAAATAGTGATTGCAAAAGTGAATGTGAGGTAAATAACCTCATGACGAATAGGTGATGATTATCAAGTTCACAAGATCACTAGTGTATGATCTCAAGGGGAGCTATGCATATGTAGATGATGATTCCCGTGTTGTTTTGATATTTTGGTAATGTTTATATTACTGACACTACATTTGATTAAGTTATAGTGAATAGGAACAAACATTTCATGTTCAGGGAAAGATGTAGTTATGAAAACTCAACAGTTTGCTTTCTGTACGTAGATCACATCAAGGAAAGTCGCATGTATACATTGTTTTTTTATCTATATAGTCAGGTATATTTCTTAGTGATGAATAAATAGTGGCACTTATTGAAAATAGCAACAAGAAATGATAAAAATAGAATCCAGAATATTCCAATTTTAATTTGTCCTTGAATTAAAATTGTGAATTAAAATCGAATTTAGTCTCACCAGCTGCTTGGAAATAATTAATTAATTCATTATGGATTAATTAGTTGGAGAAACTCAAGTTAGAAGTCTTTTTGAAGTCATGCAATAGTTATCCCTTAAATTAAGGAGATTATCCCTTAATTAGGGAGATAAGATTGAGTTATATTTGAGTTGTAATTAGTTAGCTCATTTTACTGAGTCAAGTCCAATTAAATTAGCTCCAAACAGTTTGAGGAACTAATTGTGAGTCATCAGTTAGTTGATGCATGCATGCACTCAACTAGTGTACTCCAGTTAACTGAAAATTCCCTCATCAAAAACTCATGCATGTCTATTCTGAGAAAGACCCAGTTGAGATTAAAGTTAAGGACAGTGTACTATCAATTGCATGTGTTTTCCCTATAAAGGAAACTCATGCATGCAGTCAAGGTAAGGTTCCTTGAGGATTGCACAATTCTAACAGTGTGTTAGAGTAGTGTGTGAGATCAGTGTTACACTTCGTAACATGAGATCATCCACAAGGAGAAACTGTGCAAGGAAATAGGAGCTTGGAGGGTAGAGGATAAGTCTTGTGAGAATCTTTGATTGCCTGTGAGCATCTGTGAGGATTGTACTGAGAGCTGGCTAGCTGTGAGAGCTAAGGCTTTGTATAATTCTTATGTATTTCCACCTTGTATGATAATATAGATAGTGGGGTTTCTAGCTAAGGCTTTCCCCAAAGTATTTTCATGTGTATGGTTCATTGATTCTTCTTCTTCTAGTTATATGTGTTCAACTCGATCTTGCTCAATCTTTAAGCTTCCACAAATTGCTTGATAGTAGAAGTATATTATAGTATTTTTCTTTGGTATATTGCATTATCAAGTTAATCTACTGTTAGATTTTCTACAAAGGTCTCAGATTGTAGAGAATTTGCAAAATTTCTACATGTTATCAGAGGCTAGTTTATCGGAGTTGTGAACAGTATACAAAGAAGAGAATTCAAAGTTTGAAGTTTGGGGTTGCAAGTGCAAATCGAATTCATATCATACTTCAAGGTTGGCCAATGGCGTTCTATGGCTTGAGACTCGAGTATGCCTTGGAAGGCAGCTCGAATTACATAGCATGGAGAGATAGAATGGAGGTTGTATTAGACGACAATGGCTTGAAGGATTTCATTGATCAAGAAATCCAAAAGCCAGCTTCATCTAATGTACAAGAGTTCGCTGAGTGGAAGAAGTGTGTGGCGAGGGCAAGACGGATCATCCTTGAGGGAGTTTGAGACCATATTGTCTTGAGTCTCCATGGGAAGGATACTCCATTTTCAATGTGGAAGACATTCAAGGACCTCTACGAGAATAGTAGCGACCAGAGGAAATTGGCACTCAAGGATAAGCTTTGAAGAATCAAGATGGAGAAGGGCGATACTATTTCCGCATATATGAACAAGCTCACCACATGCAGAGATGAGCTTGATAGTGTCAGAATAACTACTGTCAATGATGATATGGTGAGCCTTGCTCTCCTTGGACTTCCAAAGAGCTGGAATAGCTACTATGACTCTGTGAATGGAAGGGAGAAACTTTCGGATTGGGAACGATTGTGGTCGGATTTGACGCAAGAGGAGATCAGGAGGAGCACTCGAGATGGTTCTTCATCCAAGGATGATGATGAAGAAAATCTGGCCTTACCGAGTAAAGCAAGGAAAGGGAAGGGGAAGGATTCCCATTCCAAATCGAATTCTTCTTGTGGACGGAAGAAGGGTGACAAGTCTAAAGTGAGATGCTTTAATTGTCATGAGATGGGACATTATGTGACTAATTTCCCATTGAAGAAGTCCAAGAAGGGATCCTCAAAAGGATCAGAAGGTGAGGCATTAGCTTCTCAGTTCGAAATGGACTTTACCCTCATCGCATGCATGGTGTCATCAATGATGGGTTGTGTTTGGTATCTTGACAATGGAGCCTCATTCCACATGACCAGAGATAAAATTTTATTCAGTACCTTGGAGGAGAAAGACCTCAAGATGCACATAGAGATGGGTGACGATGAAAGGTATGGTGTTTTAGGAGTGGACACGGTTGCTTTTCAGAGGGAGCATGGAGCTCCTATCACCTTGACAAATGTGAAGTATGTGCCTGGATTGAAGAAGAACTTGGTATTAGTCGTGATGTTGGAGGACAAAGGCTACGATGCTGTCTTTAGTAAGGGAAAGGTTTTCCTTAGACACATCACCACGAGATAGGTAAAATAGATCGGTTCATTAGTTAAGAACCTGTATGCTCTTGAGGTTCAAGATGCATGAAAAGCCTTGAGGAGCACGGCTAATGTTAGAGACTTGGTGGTTGAGAGGGAGAGTAAATTACCTCTCAACATACAGTCCCAAAAGAAGTCTCAGAAAATTGTGGAGGAGCCACAATTGGAGAAGCAGAGAGGAGGTCGAGTGAACAGATCCACTCATGCATATACCTCCATTAGGGATGAATTTCAATCCAAGTGGGTGGAGGGATCACATGCAGCCATGCCTCCAGGTGTGAGGTGAGGCGATGTGAAGTGATAGTCCTAAGAAGTCTGAAATTGGGCAGGGTCCATTGAGAGGTTTTATCTCATGGATCGTACCTTGCTACGAGAGCCCAAAGTACATAGTAGCGGGACGAATCAGTGGGATTGATGCAGTCAGAGATCAAAGTGACAGAGGCTAGAGTAGTCAGATATTGAAGAGCACAGGGAAGGATTGACTATAGTGTAGAAAGGCAGAGTTAGTAGAAGCGTAAAGTTTTTAGTTGACAAAGGCAATAGCAGTGAGGGACTTTGATGACAGATGCATCATACTGATTCAAGTTGGATGTTTTTTTGTTTCTAGAGTTGCTGGAGCAACAACACTAGAGAGAAGTGTTGCATGAATAACATTCCAAAGGTTCACAATCTAGATCAAGTTGAATTCCTTTCTTGAGAGGGATTGTTGAAAATAGCAACAAGAAATGATAAAAATAGAATCTAGAATATTCCAATTTTAATTTGTCCTTGAATTAAAATTGTGAATTAAATACGAATTTAGTCTCACCAGCTGCTTGGAAATAATTATTTAATTCATTATGGATTAATTAGTTGGAGAAATTCAAGTTAGAAGTCTTTCTGAAGTCATGCAACATTTATCCCTTAAATTAAGGAGATTATCCCTCTAGTTAAATTAGTTCCAAACTGTTTGAGGAACTAATTGTGATTTATCAGTCAGTTGATGCATGCATGCACTCAACTAGTGTACTCCAGTTAATTGAAGATTCCCTCATCAAAAACTCATGCATGCAGTCAAGGTAAGGTTCCTTGAGGATTGCGGATTTCTGACAATGTGTTAGAGCAGTGTGTGAGATCATGTTACACTTGGTAACAGGAGATCGTCCACAAGGAGAAACTACGCAAGGAAATAGGAGCTTGGAGGGTAGAGGATAAGGCTTGTGAAAGATTTGATTGCCTGTGAGCATCTGTGAGGATTGTACTAAGGGCTGGCTAGCCGTAAGAGCTAAGGCTTTGTATAATTCCTATGTATTTCTACCTTGTATGATAATACAGATAGCGGGGTTTTTAGCTGAGGCTTTCCCCAAAGTATTTTCATGTGTATGGTTCATTGATTCTTCTTCTTATGGTTATATGTGTTTAGCTCGATCTTGCTCAATCTTTAAGATTCTACAAATTGCTTGATAGTAGAAGTAGATTATAGTATTTTGCTTTGGTATATTGCATTATCGAGTTAATCTACAGTCATATTTTCTACAGAGATCTCAGAGCAAGATTTGTAGAGAATTTGCAGAATTTCTACAACACTGGTTTAGGGGGATCCTATCATATGTTTTTATCAGTTGGTTATTTCGCATTCAGGCATTGACATTGGTTTACTACAGACTGATAATAATACCCATATGACACTCAGGAATGATTTTGCTTCATGATGAGTTTATGAGTAGTTGAAAATTCCTATATTGCTACTGTTGAAAAGATTCTTTGATGGATCTGTTGATTGATGATGTGGATATGATCATATTTGACATTAAATAGTTGGCACATGTTTAGGGGGAGAGTTTGTTACACTTTTAAATGGTCCATTGTTGGCATTACGGTTTCTTAAGAATTTCTTGTTGCATGTTGTTTATGATGAGTACATATCATTGTTGATGTTTAGTTGTTGTTGTTGTTATTGGTGAAGATACATATTTTGTTGTCATTTTGTCATTAGTGATGATGCCTATATATTGCGTAAGTTTCACTTAGTGAAGTTGTTAATCCTACTTGATACACTTAATGAAGAGGATGCGTATGCTATGGTCGATGATGATAAGTTTATGATTCACTCATGGTTTGTTGACATTTATATGTTGTTGTCATTATGTCATCAATGATGCATGGGTTACATGTAGTGAATTTGTGGATGATGCCTGTATGTTGCTTAAGCTACATTTGAAAAGTTGTTACTGCCAAACTTTGAGAAGAAAGATACATATGTTATGTTCATTGAATATGTTGGTTGATGATGCTGATGTGAAGGTATTCTTGGTTTTCACATATGTTGTTGGTGCATGGAAAGAATATGTATATGTTTCCTATGGTGTTGTGATACATGATATTGATATGTCTTTGGTACTTGAGGATTATGGCTCTTCCTACAAATGGAAAGAGAATGTTAAACTTGATGATATAAGGTCAAGGGGATGAGTTGATGATAGATCTCTACAGAACAATCTTATGCTTCTGCTACAGTTGGTTTGCAATTCTTGGAAGAATTACATATTTGGACACATGTTGATGATTAATGCTACATTGTCTTATCGTATATTACTTCTTGATGATGAGGATGTTCATGCTGTTTATGTTGTTGCGATTAGATGTTCATGTTGTAGGCTCCTATATGGTGTATGATGGTTGCTGATGACTATCATGGTCTTGCTACCTCACTATTGAGGTCTCTAGTTTTGATTATAAATGTCATATATGTCTCTTTATGTAAAGGTCATGAAAAGACCCATGTTGTATTCATTGCAAAATTCAGTCATGTATGGGCTATTGGGATCAAGTTATGTCATGTATGTAATCCCATTTTGGGACATTGATGTAAACTCTAGGTAAAAAATGTAAACCCAACATGTTGGGTATTTGATGTAATAATGAGTCATTGGTGATAGGAAATGTCATTTTTGGTTGAGTCATAAAGTCTTGTACATTATTGAATATATTTAGAAGGTTCAACATATGCTCAGGGGGAGTGTGGTCAAAATGCAATTTTCATATTCAGTAGATCATACCTACAACGTTCCTCTTTACAAAGGGGGAGAAAATCATTCATTCAACATTGGTTAGCTTTTTTCCCTTGATGTCATAGGGGGAGAAAATCATTCGTTCAACATTGGTTAGCCCTTTGCCCTTGATGTTAAAGGGGGAGAAAATCATTCATTCAACATTGGTTAGCCCTTTGCCCTTGATGTGAAAGGGGGAGAAAATCATTCATTCAACATTGGTCAGCCCTTTGCCCTTGATGTCAAAGGGGGAGAGAAGCTTGGTGTTTGGAGAAGAATGCTTGGTTAGAAGACTTGGTATTTGCAGGTAATCACCCAACACCAAAGTGGTTACCATCAAGACCAAACAGGGATATTGTTGGCATTATGGCTAATGTGTTGTCCTTGATGGAATCCTATTTGATAAAGATGTCAACATTGTGATAACAAGATTTTTATGTAGAAGTGATACATATGCTACAGGTGATATGGACAAAGGAATGTCAGTTCAGAGACAGATGGATGGTTTTGATGGTGTTGGACTTGCCAACATGTCAGGGGATCTCCCCGGTAAGAAGTGCCAACTAGACCTCAAATTGTTTGGAGTAGGAGTCCCAATAGTGGGTAGTAAATCAATGCCTTGACTGCGATAGGGTGTAGAGGTAAGTGTGATATCTTGGTCAGAAGCAAGTGTGTGACCTTGCAGCGAGTCAAGTGAGACGCATGGGGGTTCTAGCACATGGAGGGAAAAAGGAAGTGTGTCCCTTAGAATCTTGTAGTAGTACACATCCTAAAAGGAACACATGAGTGGAATGACACAACAATATGGAAAGTAGAATAGTCCAAAATCCAAAGTGACGGGTTAAACCAACAACACGTTTGCAACAAGATTCGTACAATTTCATACAAAATAGTTCATACACAAATGCATAATTTAAATAACATACATTTCTAAAACAACCATAAGAGTCCAACTACAATAAAAACATATGCATGAAAACGTGTTGGCTCTGTTATATATTATATTAAGTTAAAGTTCCATCCATATATACACCATTAATAGCCACTAGCCCCAATATTAGTGGAACATTATAGTCAACATCGTATGCTCCTCTGAAGAGATGTACTCGCTCTACGCTATGGAGAAGCCAAGGCTCGTCACAATACTCTCCAAGCCTTCTCTAAGAAATGCCTAGCCAAAATCTTGGCTCCCAAAATACTGTACTATGAGTTATGAGGTTTTATATATAAAAAAGGGTGGGGTGACCATTGACATTCCCCTTTGACTCTTGGACTACCCTCATGACTCTTCACATTACATAGTGATTGTTCACATTCCACTAATGACACTTGGAATTTCACTTACAATATGTTTACAATAATACAATTTCCACATATACCCATGTGGGACAAAAATAGGCTTGAGTCAGTCTGACAAGACAAACAACATCACTCGGGGTCTTGGGGAAAGACCAACTCAGTAACCTCCTCACGATGGTCTTCAGTGATGAACTGATACCAAGCTTGGTACTGCACTATTGTGTCCCCGTACTATTTTGGTGACATCTTTGTCGAAGCGGACTCTTGCCTCCATGGCTTCCAAGTATATGGTTTTGAAATGTTTGTCCAGCTCATCCTGAAGAATGTGCAACATTGTCCTAAGTGCGGCTAGACCATCGATATACTTCTGCATGTTCTCTTTGCTAAGATTCAAGTCATCACTGGTGGCTTGATGCACCAACTTCTCTATGTACTTTTTGACATCCAACATGAATTGGTTATTCCTCACGGCCTGGGTGAGGGTTCTTATGGAAGGGATCTTTTGTGTTCGCACTATGACATACAAACTTCTGAACAACCATGCATAACAAGCATCAATTCTAGTGATGAGTGGAGGGAGCTTCTCATAGTTCCGGATCAACATCAGAATATGTGCTTTGTCTAGATCAGCCTCTGGCTTCATCCTCTTGTGCAAGTAAAGCAAGGCTACCTTGTACCTCATTGTCCATTCTTTCATGTGCACAATAGCAGCGTAAACATATTTGAGAGTTTGGGTTGTCTGTGCACGCTACTATTGAAAGTCATATAGATGCATAACCGCTTTGTGCACGGTGACAAATCTGCTATACACTATCCACATGGTGGCCTCCAAAGTTGATATCTCCACCACTATTAATTTCTTCATCTCTGTCATGGCGGACCCTGTGAACTACTCTATTCTCTACTTGGCTTCTTGCAATTTCTTCACCATTCAATCATTCTCTGCTATCAAGAACTTGACTGTTGAACTCATGGCTTTTGCATAGGCCTTAGAAGCCCCGACCATGGAAGCTAGATGTCTTCTAACATTTGCTACAATCACCCTTTCCTCTGTGTGTGCAAGTGATATATTATCATCTGAGAGTTGCTTCTTCATGTCTATACAATCCTTTGATGTGACTCGTCGAATGCCAGATTGTACACATTCGTCTCCAGATCGTCATCAAGGAGAACAACTTCTCCTTACTTTCTCAGGATCAGTTGTGATTTTGGAGGTGGCAAAGACTATGGTGTGACCTCATATGCCCTAGGTCATGAGATTGGTGTCTTGGTCTTGTAGCTCATGTTCCGTCTCCATGTCTTTTTTCTCAACTAGCTTCTCAACCTACTGAGCAAGTTCCCGAACCTGCACCTGTTCACCCTGTTCATCATCTAGTGGCTTCTCTGCTTCTTCAACCTGTATCTGCACAATTTTCTTTGTCAGCACGCCTTTTCCTTCTTCTTGTTCCTATTTCTACCTTTCTTCCCTTTCTCTCCTCTTGAGCTCTTGTTCTACTTTCAACTTCTTGTCCATCTCTTGCAATCTCCTCTATGTATCTTCCAACCTTTTCTTCTCTCTCTTCTTGCGCTTTATTATCCTTTTGCACTTTCACCTATTCACCTCTATCTCCAAAGATACTTTCTCAAGAAGAGTATCTGCTTTGACCTTGTAGCTTTTCTCAGCCTTTGCGCTCTGGAAAATCTTTCTCTTGCCTTTGTCTTGTATCGGTTTGATGCTCACTATTGTTGTTGTTGTTGCGTCCTGTGGTGTTGTTTCCTGCAGTGTTGCTTTACATTCTACAACCATGTTGACTGGTTCATTAATCTTAGAGGAGTTATAGCAATACCTATAAGGATCTTCTTAAGACCAATGGCATGCCCCATGGATCCATGGGTAGTACACCTTCGCACAGTGGTTCTTGCATATGAAATGGGGATCATACAGATTGAAGCTCTTGGTGCCGAACCCAAACTTCTTCAAGTCCTCAGCCTCGACATCCACATATTTCAAGATACGAATCTCGTACAACCCAATATGCAAAGGAAGAGTGGGCCATGGTGCCTTCTTCCTGCTGTGCAGTCCTACTGATAACCCTTTGGAGATATGGTATGCAAAATCTTGCATGACTAGCTTGTATGTGGCAAACCTAGGTAGCTCATGTGGAGGCTTCTCCGCACCAAAAATCCTGATGAAAGTGCCACTGGGTGAGGCATACCAATTTGCAATGCTAAGAAATTCCTGCATCACTTCTTAGGACAGGCAAGGTGGATATCGTTCAAATATCATCTTGTATAGCAGAGCGATGAAGTGGTAAAACAACCTCGCCATGACTCGTCGGTAGTTGTACTCTGAGAGAAACTTGCAATAGATGTTCACAACTTCCTCTGATGGTTTCCATGTCCAACCCATGCCAGGGAACTTTTGCTAGGCACATATTGCATCAAGCAGGTACGCAGACATAAAGAATCTTGCTTGTCCATCCTTAGGTGGATTTCAGGCTTTAGACACATGCAATTTCAATTAAAGAGCCAACATGTCTGACTAGTTGAAAGGCCTTCTTTCATTTCCCAGCTGATCCAACATAAAAACCCAAATTTGCGGCAAGGTCTCCATGCTCTCTTGGCCATACAAGTGATATGTGAAGATGACTAGGAGTTGGTAAGCCTTCCTCAGTGACTTCATCAAGTAGTCCTAGTTAGGTGTCGTCCTAAACTTCAATGGCTCTTTTACCCAACGCTTCAGGATATTTCTAGTGTTTACATTTCTGTTGGGAGTGAAGAATAGTGCATCCATGTAGTTCATCGACTGCGGAAAGTAATACATCTGATGGTAGTTTTCTGACCTGAAGGTGGAAAGATGTTTCCCACTAGTATTGCTCAATGTCATCATCTCAGGATCAATATGTGAGATAATCCAGTGAATTATGTCTTCGCATGGGAAGTTGGGGTACCTACATGCAACTGTGTACATGCCTGACTTGTGAATGTTGACATAGACTTTTCGATCTTCGAGATCTTCCTTGAAAATACCTACAAATATGTCCTTTATTTCTTGCCATGTGATATTCATGTCCATATCTACGAGCAACTACGTGTCTGCATAGATGGGCAAGTTCATTGGCACTTGTTCAATCACATCTCCGGTGCTGCTCTCTATAGTGTCCTTTGATCCATCTCTCTTGGAAACCATGATGCTTGGATTGCTAAGAGATTGCTCAACAATTAATGTACCTGGAGACAAAGAGGACACTCACGGTAAGCAAATGTCAACTTAAAATGCAAAGCACTTCAAGGATCGATCATGCAACAAACTGGGTGACTGTTGGGAAAGATTACACAATAGTGACTCTCAAATCTGAGGGATTGTTAGTTGGAACTATGAATTACATAGTCCCAGCTGCCAGTGAGATGTGATGATGACTGGAACTATGCAGAGTGCGGTCCAATGAGGCTGGTTGTGGACTGGAACTATGCAATGCATAGTTTAGTTCAGCTTGACTACTGGCTAGGACTGTGCATTGCATAATCCAAGTGGGAAAGACTAGGCACTGTCTCCCAGAACTATGATTTGGCAGTGACTGAGCCCATGTGTCCATGTGGCAGCGACTCACTGGCCCAAGTGGAAATAGTCAGCTAAAAGGCTAGTTTGCATTCTTCCACATGGAAACGCCTTAATGGGCCATGTGGCCAGTCAGAGTCAGCCCTATCCATCAGTGTGCCTAGTTTTGTTATTTCTAGGTTCAACTTTCGACCTCTGACCTATTTAGGTTTGGACTCGTTCCTTGTTACTATAAGCTGCTTTACTCGGGTGAAGTCCCGACCCTAACTAAGTGTGTGTATCTATATATATATATATATATATATATATATATATATATATATATATATATATATATATATATATATATATATATATATATATACCATGTGGCAGCAAATCAGACCACGTGGCAGTATAGCATTGTGTAAACACCATTTATCTTCGAGGTGGAAGTCGCTTAGTGGACTGGGTGGTAGTACTCAGCTCAAAGGCCATTCGACATTCTTCCACATGGCATTGCCTTAGTGGGCCAGGTGGTAGTATTCAGCTTTAAGGCTAGTCTGGGTCGAACCTATCCATCAGCGCAGTCCTAACCCCGACTAAATTTAAGATATTAATATATAATAGTTTGAATATATATATAACATTGCATATTTTCAGTGGCCCATGTGACAGTATACGTTTTAACAACATCGTTCATCTACCACACAGCTGTTGCTCAGTGGTTCAGGTGGTAGTAGTCATCTCAAAGGCTAGTCAGAGTCAGCCATATCCATTCACACATACAATTTTGTTATTTATAGCCCCGACCCTTGACCTCTGACATAGTTAAGGTCGATCACCTTCATTCGTACATATTTATGATTTTTGTGGTGTTTTCCTAACTCTGACTAGATTTAAAATATTAATATATAATACAATATGGTTCATATCCCATGTGGCGGCAACTCAATGGGATAGGTGGTAGTAGTCAGCTCAAAAGGTAGTTGGATTTGTCCCTATTCATTCGTGCATACAGCATTATTTTTTGTTTCCCGACCCCCGATTGTAAGAACATGGCCTACTTTTGCATTCCCCTTTATCCTCCACGTGACAAATTTTTTAGTGGGTTCGCCCAATTTTATTATTTCTAGCCTCAACCAGTGACCTCCGAACTAATTGGCGTTAGTCCCATTTCTTGGTACATTAACGTTCTTTACCCGTGGTTGGTCCCGATCCTGACTACCTTCCGACTCTCGTTGCATTTCTCAATTGCTCGTCTTGGGAAATATGCCAACATACGCATCAGTTCTTCTTCTGTCGCATATTGATAGGGTGATTCCTAGGAATCTAATTCAAAGTTACCACAACTAGGTCATCATAAGGCTAGATGGATAAGCCTTATCTGATTAGAACTATAAGGTTTGATTTCCACATATCTTTTTTTCCATGACATCCAACAACTTTTATCAAGGTTTGGTTTCTGCTTGGGAACTCTACCCACCCAAAATGAATTTATTTATGGCCTGGCTTTAGTTGTTCTGCAATTGGCTATACCTTTGCCTACATGCTTCCAAATCCACAACAACTGACCACAACGACCACTGGTGCTATCCCTCCAGAGCTTAAGAGAAGGAAATTGTTTCTAAGCCCAATAGGTTCTTAGAGAACAAAAAAGGGCACATGAATATTGGCATTTGGCAAGGGGATGGGTAAATTTTTTTCAAGGTTCAAATATTGGATGAGTCCAATGGACATGAATGCATTGGGAAATTTCTAGTCTTGTAAACATTTGTCACTTGGGGACAAGGAGTTCTAGGCATGTCTGTGCAGGCAATATTTTAGCGACCCTTAACTAAGGACTTGGTGACTTCTGAAGGGTGTATAGCTCAAGCAATATAGTACCTCGTTAATTCAATGCTAACATACTACACAAGCTAAGGCTTCTATTGACAGAAAGTTCAACAACAATGCAATGAAAATCAATCCGTTTGATTAGGTTCTACCCTATTTGTTGGCTTAGTGGGTCCTCACCTAGGTTCAAAGTTAGTTGTGCCAAAAAAAAACCCTACACTACTGGCCCTTACGGCATCAACCCACGTAGCATGAACTAAAGTCTCATCCAAAGCAGTATGGGGGGATGCTAGAACCAAGTTTCCACATCCAGAGATCAGTGTGAGGTCCCTTTTATGTCTTATATTTGCCTTCACGTACATATCTAAGCCCTTAGAGCTTGGTGCTATAGTTTCCTTCAAAAGGCCTCTAGACCTCCGCGAAGGTCTCTGATCGGCTTCTGTGGACCTTTAATAGATAGGTTATCTAATTATGCGCATCATAGACTAGCCTCAGATCGAAATCCGAACAGATTCGCTTAAGTGCTTAATAAACTTAACAGAAAGTGTTAAAACCTTCACATAAATACTTAACATGCATTGCGTTCAATTAATAAGAATTATCCAGTAGATTCGCACATCAATACATCATTATTTCATAAAGACATTATCTCATCACAACACATATCGAAAACATAAACAACAAAAGGAAACATATAAAACATATGAATTTCTCCAACAATATTCTTTATTGATCTTCAGTACAAGGTTATAGACTCAAAACTTCCCTGCGCACTCAACTATAGGGGTCCATGCACTCAGCTGTGGATACTACTCTAGGCCTCTGTACAGTCAGCTATAGAGCCTTTTCCTCCTCTAAGACTTACTTCTCTGTGCTAACTCTCTAAGACTCGATTCGTCGTACCCATAGAAAAAATCATAGATCTGCCTTAGACTCTCTAAGACACACCTATTTATACAATCCCATGGTCTGTGGACCAAGGGTATATCTCAAAACCGACTCAATCTTTTACATAGATGATGGTGAAAATCCTTTTTGAGTCCTATCTACCTACGCACTCCGCATCCATAATTCACAGAGACTTTACATCTTTTTGTCAAAATTTACATCAAAACTTGGGTTTTTAACCCAAAACTGACCCAGGGGACCTCATCCAAATAGGCCCCCAACACAAAGGTCGTGACTTGCCCTCATTTCACTCGACAGGCATAGTGATCTTACTGTGAAGATTCCCTAGCTCCACATGCACAACTGCTACCTCAACAACACTCTGTGTAGATGCCTGTTGCACTTGTTCGATGAGCTACTTCGTAGCTAGTCCTTCGTCGTCCAACTTGATCTTCTGCTGTGTGAGTTGCAAGTTCGTCAGCTTCTCTTGAATGTTGGTTGAGACTTGGTAGGTTTATTCCAACTAAGGACCCAACTTGGCCTTAAGTACTACCTCTTTTTTCTGAGCTACTCCCACCTGTGTGATATATTCCATATGCATCACAACTTCTATGCCTTAGACCAATAGAAAAGGTGTGTGACCTATTAGCTTTTTGCAAGTAGTCCTGTACGCCCATAGTACTATCAGTATGCACACATCCCAATCATTTCGTTTCAAATCTTTGTCAGTGCGTTCTCCAAGATCTTATTAAAGGCCTCAACTATCCCATTAGCCTACGGATGATACAATGTGCTCTTCTGATGATAAACCTGGAACTCTTCAGTCAGCGCACTAATTGTTTCATTGAGGAAGTGCGTATCGTGATCACTCATCAATACTTTTGGGCAACCGAATCTGGTTAACACATACTCAAATAAGAACTTTGTTGTTGTGGCTCTCGTACAATCCTTCACAGGTTGTGCCTCCGCCCATCTGGTCAGATACTCTATAGCGGTGATGATATACCGTTCAAAAGTTTCCTTTCCTGGGGGCTAAATCGGTCCTACAAAGTCAATTGCCCATTTCTCAAATGGATGCAATGACACCTGAGGGTTCAGTGGTAGCTCATCCCTCTGCGATGGTCTGCCCATTCTTTGACATGCATCGCATGCCCTACAATATGCTTTAGAATATTTATGCAGTGTAGGCCACCACAATCATGCATACAAAATCTTATGTGTCATTTCCTTTCCTGCATAATGTCCTCCTACGACCCCTCCATGAGCTTCAGCTAGGATGCTACTTCATTTGAAATCAGGTACATACCTTTGCAGTATCTCATCAACACCCATCTTATGCAAATGTCCAATGATCACCAAAAAATCTGTCATGTGCACCACTAATTCCTTCTTTTGCTGATTGGTATATCCTTTTGGAGCCATCCTTCTAGTCAAAAAGTGGATAATATATGCAAAATGGTTATCCGTTACACCCACCATGAAGTGCTCTGCGTCGGGTGTTATCACCAAAATAGGACCCTGATAGGCTGTTGATCAAACTATCTTAATGTAACTATTTCAAACCAACTTTAAGCTGAGGCTTAGCCTACTCAGCTTGAGAGGGCTCTCTCAGAGGTTAATGATATTGATTAATGATAATATATATGGCTAACTCTATCTTGGTTTTGTGTGTTTGTAGGTTGAAAAGATGAAGGCTTGCTACCATTGGGCTATGGAGTCAACAAGTCAATAAATTCAGTGGCAAGGTTTCTTGACATGAAAGCTGAGGCAAATGGGGTTTTAAAACAAAGATAATTTATTCAATAACACAGGTCAAAAGAGTCATTCCATTACTAAAGGAAGTCAGAGCATAGGGTTATGAATTTTGAGTAATAGTAATGAAATCTATTGCTGATGGTTCAAAGGTGGTTTACTCACAAGATTCTGAAAAAACACAGTCATCTCATTAATAAAGGAAGTCAGAGCATAAGATCATGAATTCTGAGTATTAAAAATAAGATCTACTGCAAGTAATTAAAATAACATATAGATAAAGAAAGGATTAACCCCATGAGAACTCAGATTTGTTCAGGAAAACCTCTCTGCATTATTGATTATAGTTCATAGCATAAAGTAGCAGCTGAGCCAAAAAGTCTTAAACCTCTGTCTCATTCAACCTCTTGCTTCATATATAGCATTCACAATATGGATTCCCTCATCCCTCATCAAGATAATTCGAATTTTCTATGAGTGACACCTATTCTAACCATAAAACAAACTATTAAATACAAATGACAGCTAACTAGCAGTCTTAGAGTCTTAATACAATTAGGAGTGTAACTCCTAATTATGATTACAACAACCTTATCTAGGAATTAAACATTCCTTTTGACACCTATAACTCCATGAATTCGAATTTGATGGTGCTTGTAACCCTCCAACTGGCCCTTGATGCCTCATCCTTTTATTGTTCCTGGAAACTAGGAGACTGTTCCTTGCTCTGTTCTGGCTGAAAAATAGGTGTTGTGATAGAGCTCGTATCTTCTCATAAAAAACGTATTTTGAAAAAATGAAGGATTATTTTGTGAACCAATCCGTGCTGAACAAAAACCTCTCTTTTTTTTTGAAATACCTTTCCTACTGCCCAGAATATGTCTTTGAAAAACAGGTGTTAAACAGGAAAAGTCTGTTTGTGAAAAATTGCACCTACAACAGTTTCATAGCACAAGTTCAACCATAAATTCCTCCCACCTCAGAACGAATTTGAAGAAAATGAAAGAGGTTTTTGTATTTTAGTATGTTAGGAAGAAAAACCTCTTTCAGTTTTCCAAAATATTCTTTCAGTTTCTCAAGAGACCTTTTGGAAATTGACTACTTAAAATAATTTTTCTGCTGAAAAAAGGCTGCTTCAGTGATTTCGTAGCGCAAAACTGGTTTTTTACACTGTCTGCGCTACGAAAACGTGGATTCATAGCAAGTTTCAAAATTTTTTCAAAATGGCTAAACACATGACTTTCAAAACATGATATGAGATCCATAAAGTGTAAAACAAGGTTGTTGAGCTTTATTTGATGATGGAAATGAGACTCTAACCCTATGACTTAGACTCTAAAAACCATAAAAGTGACTTAAACACCATCTAACATTATGGCTTAGGAAAAAATGTAAAATGTAAACCTTGACACAAGCTTGACACATGGAAATAATGTGTGATGTGGGACCAGTCATGGGAAAGAACAGAGTGTTGACCCTATTTGACCATACCAACAAGACTCTTTTCTAGATCTTAGACACTAAAGCAACCATCGAAAGACTAGACCAAGACTAACACCAATCCTTTAGAATAGAACTGATGCCTCGAATTTAGAAATCATTTCTTAAGTGATAACATCGGGCATCCCTTCCTCCAAATTAGTAGACTCCTCCCCTGTTTCAGTTCATGACAAATGGGCAGGTCCTGTATTCAACCTTCCTGGCTTCACAATTACCTCAAAGTCATATTCTTGAAATAACAACAACCATCTGCATATTTTTCCTCCCAACACAAGCTTATTGACTAGGTATTTCAAGGCAGAATGATCTGTGTACATCTTGAAATGTCCGCCCAATAGATAATGTCTGAAATTTTGGAGCGCGTACACCATAGCCAATCCTTTGCGCTCTGTTGTTGAGTAATTCTTCTCAGCCTTTGATAATTTCCTACTCACAAAGGCTATAGGGTGATCCATCTCTCCTTCACCGGCTTGTGTCAGCACTACTCCCAATGCAATACACAAGGCATCAACGTGCACATGGAATTCCTTCTTCCAATCCAGGAAGACCAAGATCGGTGCAGTGACCATCTTTTCTTTTAATACATCCAGACTACGTTGACATTCTTCATCCCAATAGAATGTAGTGTCCTTCTTTAATAGCTTCTCCATAGGCGCGGTAATCTTAGCATAAGACTTGATGAACTTTCGATAATATCCAGTATGGGCCAACATTGCACACAACTGTTTGACACTCCTCGGGGCCTCCAAATTGACTATTACCGCTATCTTGGTAGGGTCCACCATTATTTGTTGCTTGCACACCACATGACCCACAAAAATCCCAAGGGAACACAGAACAAGCACTTCTTTAGGTTTAGTGTGATCTGATATCTTCGACACGTATCCAACATTAGGCGTAGATTGGATACATGGTGCTTTACTAACCTAAACATTATCCATTCATCAAAATACACCTCCAAGAACTTGTGAATAAACTCCTTGAATGCCACGATGACTACGCGAGAGAATATCGCCGACACATTCTTGAGTCCAAATGACATCACAGTATACTAGAAACAACCCCATTCCATCACGAAGGTTGTTTTACTCCTGTCTTCTAGCGCGATCTTAATCTGATGGTATCCGGAGAATCCATCAGTGAATGAGTAGGCCTCCTACCCTCCAACATTATCCAGTACCTCATCAGTAAACGGTGTTGGAAAAGGATCATGGACGCAGGCATCATTAAGCTTCCTTATATCTATGAAAATCTGTATTTCTCCCTTTTGTTTCTTTTCTTGGACCACCATTGGGCTCACCCAATCAAATTCCTCCACTAGTTCGATAATGCTTGCCTCAAGCATCTTGTCCAACTCCAAGCGGACCTTTTCCTTGTATTTGGGATTAAGGCGATATGGCCTTTGCTTAATAGGCTTCGCATCTGGCTTCAAGGTAATTTTCATCACGCCCAAGTCACCTATGATGCCTTTTAAGTCTGAAAATTTTGTAGGAAAAATATCCTGGTACTCGCAAAGTAACTCAACAACTTTATCCACTGTGGCATCATCCCAATAATCTCCAATCTTCACAAACTTTGGTTCTGCTTCAGTACCAATGTTCACTTGCCTAGTCTTCAATGGCGCGGTGATGTCTGGGTTCTCTATTTGTGGACCTTCAACTATGTGATGGCCTTCTACCTCTGGAATATTGATATTTCTTGGATCCTCATCTTCCATTTCAACAGTCACATTATAACATTCCAACACATGGCGTAGCTGGGTGCTCAAGTCTAGCTGAACTAGCTCCAAAGGGTCCTGTGGTATTATGAAGATCAACACCTTAACCTCCTGTAGAGCTTCATCAATGCTTTCAAACCCATCTTCAAAATTGAAGGTCATTAAGAAATCTTCCCTCAATATATCCCACTCCGTGGTGCGATGGCGGAGTTCGGCTTCCAGGTACCAATTCATAGGGATTATATCCAAAGTATGACAGAATAAGTGCACCCACTCTGGTTGTGGCTCTATTCCGTAGACTTTAGTCCATTTCGCCAAATGATCGTGCGAATCATTTCTCCCATCATATTTTTCAGTTAATCGCACTTTAGGACGACCAAATTGCAACCTCATCATTCTCCTGTACTCACGCCATTCATCAAAGATGTCCTTGTGTGTACCCCACCACTGTGCGGGCGTAGTGCGCAATGCCAAATCCAGCGCTTGGAAGCGATGATCCTCAGGGACTTCTCTTTCAAAGGCATCAAAAAATTTATCTACATCAATTAAGCCATCATAATAGGGTAAATTTCTTACCTTTGACGACACACAACACAACGATTTAGTCATCATGTTACAACGTAGCATAGATATTTCGAGCAACTGATTCTTCCAATGCTCCAATTCTTCATCTGAATTCAAGGTACAAGAGCTTTTGCGGTCCCATCCAAACTGTCCATCAGCTATCGGATTGATCCAGTCTTGGTCTCGTGCTGTAATTTTGTAGATTTGATCCAAATCATCATCACTTTCTTCATAGTCACAAACCAATTCAGTATAGCGTGGTCCTTCTGAAGGGTTCAACGGTACTACCACATGGAGCGATTTCCTTTCAAACGACATTGTCCACATTTTCAAGTTGATGACTCCATTCGTATTAATGACCCAATCAATTCTAAGGAGCACGGGGTATGGATTGTTGTTATCAACGATTTCTATCCCTTCAAAATCAACTAGCATGCTCGAACCTTCTATGTCTATGGTAACTCCATGTAGTTGCCCCATAGAGATAATCTTTCGCTGGTTTGCCATCCTCAGTTGAATTGGAGACCATTGCAGTGCAGGTCTCCCCATTCTCTCCCATGCATGTTTAGGAAAAATTTTCACATCAGATCCCAGATCTAAAATAACCTGGTCCATATCATATTCTCCTATCTGTGCAATGAGCCTCATTTCGCACCCAGTTCTTGCCTTATGTTTTCCAATATTTCTGACTATGCGGTGTCCATCAAGAGTATTTTCCTTACCAACACACTTGTTTATCAACAACCTTGCTATCGCGTAAAAGTTTCATGAAAGCCTCCAATAATGCAATAATTATAGACGGATCAACCTCTGTAGGCACGTTGGTCTTGGGTAGTTTGTCCTGACTTCCTGAGGTAGATACCTCAGTGAAGCTTTTCTTCACTTCCATAAATGTCTCCTTCACGTGTTCTAGATCGAAGCTGACTTCTTTATCTGGGGCCTTGCGGACCCATCCATTCTCTTCAGGCTGCTTTCCCTTGTCGTCCCCAGTCACTACTCCACTTCTTAGCACTATATTCACATTTGGATCCTCCTCGCGGGGCTCAGACCTCATCATCTGTAAGTTCTGTGTAGGGTGTTGAGGTTGTGCCTTCTTCTCCTACATCTTGGCCATCAGCACAGGACATTCTTCTATCGTATGGTCAAGCTGAGTGCAGTATTGACATGATGGCTGTGTATGATTCTGACACTCCCATGTGTAGTGCCCTGGCGTCCCATAATTATAGCAAATAACCTGCCCACGACCTCTACCAGGTCCTCCTCCTCCTTGGCCTCATCCATGCCCCTCATATGCTCCGCACGCTCCCCCACCACCATGATCTAGAGGCCGAGTTTCTTCTTTCATTCAATACGTAGGCGTCCTTTCCATCATCAGTTCATAGCTACGGTAGTGGCACTCATCGTGGCCCACCGATTTGCAGAAATCATAGAACATTTGTTATGGTGTGTGCACAAACTTTTGTAGAAAATGACAATTATCTATTATGTGTTTTCCAACCACCTAACAAATAGTGCACCATAGCGTGGGTCCCGTACTTGGCCCTGCTAGAGCTTCCTGCCTCAGGGGCATTGGTCCCCCCCTTGTGATATAATTCACGAAGACATGGGAGTGATCTTTGTCATGCCCCTGGCTCTTACACTTGAGGCACCAGACTTCCTTGCGCACCTTTGGCCTAGCCTCTTTCTCTTTTTTCAAGCTCTGGTATTACAAGTAGAGGTTCTACAACTGCAATTAAATCTATTGAACTCGTAAAGACGCGTCTTGAATAGGCATTTCATACAATCTCATCACGATTTCCAGGGCTTCTACTTGAGTTCCTATCTTCTGCTGCAATAAAGCGATCCTTAGGTGGGGAAGGAGCGAGGCTATAAACCACTTGCGATGATGACTATCGATGAGGTACATATTAGCTTTTCAGATCACACACTTCAATATTTGATCTAACTCCCATGGCATTTCACCAGCCTTCATCGTGATTTCCTTGAATCCAACTACTGATTGCGAGTTAGACTTAGGCTTATTGAATTCCTTGTTCAAAGTGGCCTTAGTGTCTGCTAACAATGCCAAAGGGTTATCGGTGCAATACTTGACATACCATGTCAACGCGCGATCCTACAGAGCAGTAACCAACTGCACCTTCTCCATATTATCATCCGTAATTTGTTGTGCTGTCCACACAACATCCACAATGAACTAAAATTCATCTGCATCCTCACTCCCTATACCCTTGAAAACTAATAACTTCATTGTATTCAACATATTGAACGGTGGTGGTGGCAGTAGTGTGGGCGAAGTTGTATGCTGAGGAGGTGAAGGTGGAGGTGGAGTGGATGGATGATGAGTTCATGGAAAACCCTACCTTATCAGTTGTACAACACTCCATGGTGAAGCCTGTATCATTCCCTCATCATCGCTCGAAGGAGGCCCAATCAACGGGCTATATTCAGGACCTATTTTCCCTCGATCTTTGAAAATATTTCCACTTCATGTAGCTCTGAACATCAAGGCAATGGCATAACCCGTTTTTCACACAACATCATCTTAATCTAGGTATTCAAAGATCTTATATACTTACCTTGCAGTCCTTTGAAGAAGTGTCACTCTTCTTCGCTGTAGCTAACTGAGGTATCAACTGCAAATTCTGTCACAAATCCTCCTATGATTCGATCAAGCCAGTGGTTAACAACGTGTGTGATTTTATCTTCAGAAGCTTCCAACCTCCGCACTAGTTTCGGGGTCCACACTATTGGACCGTCAAGTCTCCACCTTCCTTGGTCGTCTGCCAATTTAGCTATCCACTCATATAACTCAATCGGGAAGGTGCAGAAGAAAATTTCGTGTATTTTTGTGTACAAATATCTGTCCAACCACTATTCTTTTGACAGGCACGGATTCCTGTTCTCCTGCACTGTGAATTCATGGATCTTTCTATCCAACCACTTCTCAATTTCCTTTTTGGTCGGATTCCAGTGGTGCGACATAACACATCTCTTTATGTAGATCTCGGTCCCGACAACAAAACCATTTTTTGGCCTAGTGGGTCCTGACCCAAGTTTAGAGTTAGTTGTGCCAAAAAAACCCTACACTACTGGCCCTTTCGGCATCAAATCATGTAGCGCGGACTGAAGTATCACCCGAAGCAATATGGCGGGATGCTGGAACCAAGTTTCAGCATCCAGATATCAGTGTGTTGTCCCTTTTATATCTTAGATCTGCCTTCGTGTAGATCTCTAAGCCCTTATGGCTTGGTGCTGTAGTTTCCTTCAAATGGCCTCTAGACTTGCGCGAAGGTCTCTGATCGGCTTCTATAGACGTT
Source organism: Pinus tabuliformis (assembly GCA_031772625.1). Taxonomy (NCBI): domain Eukaryota; kingdom Viridiplantae; phylum Streptophyta; class Pinopsida; order Pinales; family Pinaceae; genus Pinus; species Pinus tabuliformis. Next base: position 1,394,207,204 of record CM062819.1, on the reverse strand, counting down.
TAACAGCTAGGTTATCTAATTACACGCATCATAAACTAACCTTAGATCAGAAACCACATAGATTTGCTTAAGTGCTTAATAAACTTAACAGAAAGTGTTATAACCTTCTTGTAAATACTTAACATGCATTGCGTTCATTTAATAAGACTTATCCAATAGATTTGCGCATCAATACATCATTATTTCATAAAGACATTATCTCATCACAATATATATCCCAAACATAAACAATAGAAGGAAATAGATAAAACATATGAATTTCTCCAACAGTCTTCTTTTTTGATCTTCAGTACAAGGTTACAAACTCAAAACTTCCCTGCACACTTAGCTGCAGGGGTCTGTGCACTAAGCTGCGGATACTACTCTAGGCCTCTGCGCACTCAACTGCAGAGCCTTTTCCTCCTCTAAGACTTACTTCTCTACGCTAACTCTCTAAGACTCCATTCGTCGTACCCATAGATAAAAGCATAGATCTGCCTTAGACTCTCTAAGACACACCTATTTATACAATCCCATGGTTTGCGAACCAAGGGTAGATCTCAAAACCAACTCAATCTTTTACATAAACGAGGGTAAAAACCATTTTTGACTCCTATCTACCTATGCGCTCCGCATCCACAATTTGCGGAGACTTTACATCTTTTTATCAAAATTTACATCAAAACTTGGGTTTTTAACCCAAAACTGACCCAGGGGACCCCATCCCAACACTATTCAAGAGCGTACATTATACCATAGGCTAGATACAAAATCCCTCATGTAAGTCTACAACTTAAAATCTAAGAAATAAGTATGTTTTAAACATTTCTAATGTGCCATCACATTCTATAACATGTGCTTGTTACCCTTGTGAGCTCACAGATCCGATCAACAGTCTGTCCCCAATATAACCTATTAAGTGCAATAAAAAAGAAATGTTAATCTATCATATTTAGCCTCTTTCTTTTTTTACTTAAGGTTCTTAATATAGACAATAATAATTTTATGGATGTTAATTGAATATGACTTGGATGAAAACACAAATTAAAATGATGTTGTGTTGGCAGCAACTAAATGAAAGCGATATAAATTCCATTGTAAGGTTGGCGATTGTCATTTGGCTTTCTATTGATTACGTTTGGTTTATATTAATGACACAGTCCATGTTATTCACGAAGGCATTATTAATTGTTTGTTAAAAATCCCATGGAATGATTTAATATAATAACACCTCTCTACTATTGGTGCTTTAATATTTACATTCATTTTGTTTGGTGTTTCCATGTAGTGAAAACATAAAGTTTTGAACCAAATCAATGCCAACAAAATCATTAATGCACAAGCTAAAGTGAAAAAATATTTGAGGATACTCCCGTTCTGACAGCCACAAAAAACAATAACAAATAATAATGGTCTGGGCATAATTTCCCAAAGCAAGTCGAGGGTTGTAACTTTTCTCCATTCAACAATTTATTTCACTAGCGATTCCCGACTCCTAATCTAGCATGGAAACTCAGGGAGAAAAGCGCGTAGCGCATTATGTGTACCTTGTTTATTAGATTTTAAAAGTTTCAAAATTTAGGAAACCACTGTCAATTTCATTATCATGTTTTTAGTTGATTGAGAAAACAAAGAGGAAAAAATAAATAAATAAGCCACTTTCATATACTAAATATCTTTCAACTAATCAAGAAAACATTGTAACTTTAGTGTAATGAAGAAAGCTTTAAAATTGTAGAGGTTCATATTTTCACTTATTTTATATGACTAAAAAATTATTATTGAGGGATACCCATAAAAATTGATAATAATATAATTACAATAATAATAATGGCCAAATATCATTTTTTTTTCTAAATTGCACTGTAGTTTTCACTAAATTTCATGCAATCCTATGCATTGAATGAAATTACTTACAACTTTTAACAAATGATAAGGTTTTTTATGCAGTTGCCAAAAAACTTAAATCACAAGTTTCCAAACGTTCATGACTATTACAATCATTTCAACAACGAATAATTTGGATAGCATTTCAACAATAGTTTTCGTGAATTCAAAACACCTGAAGGAGCTTGCAGAAAGGATTTTCAAAGAACAAGAACTTTGGGAAATTTGGTACAACTGAATTTGTTTTGTGCAAAGACAGTGTTAATAAGGTATATGACTATCCCAACTTATGTTTTTCAAACTACAACAGATCGATTGGTTGTCTCCTTTTCTTTTAAAGTTGAAAGGGTGTTGACTTTTTAGTCGATCATTTTTCATAATTTTCACTTGTGAAGAATATTTTTATGTGAAAGTTCATCATTTTGCTTCATAGCTGTGGAACGCTCTCCACTATGAGAAACAAAATAATAAGACTAGCAATTTTTTCAAAATTATATTTGGTGACCTTAACATATTTTCCATCATGTTTAAAATCTAAGGGGATAAATTAAACATAAATACTAATCTAGCATTTTGAGCAAGCTTTTCCTATTTCATAATAATTATAATGATATGCAGCTGGATCAATCGACATTATGTGCCATATGAAATCTTTTTTCATTTTCTAATTGTCTTTATTCAAGTTTTTTCAGTTTTCCCTTTCAAGTGTTGTGATTGAAATTTAGTTTTGTTGGGTTTCATGTAAATTTCGCCTCACATTCTGCAATTTGCCACACTTTACATACTTCTTCACCCATGCCATTACATATAAACTGATAGTGGGTTCTATAAATTTCATATAAACAATAACACGTTGGTTTCATATATAATAGGCTACACTATTAAACTATATTTATGTAGTGTGCATCATGTTTAATTGTTTTAATAAGCATTATTTCAATTTATACATATGATGTGGCATGTTCAGAATGAAACTAATATCTTAACTGTTAATTTACAGATAGAAAACTACATTGTGGGCCTCAGCTGGTACTTGGCAAACTTATTATGTCGACATTGACTAGCATTCACCTTTTAGCATATACACAAAAAGGTATGCAAATTTGTCTAATTTTCTTTCAATGGTGAGCAGGTTGTTTTTAATAAAAAAATTCAAATGTTATTCTATGTTGCTTGCATTTAGGCTCCTGAATAGAAAGATTTCCCATGTTTGTTTTGATTTGAACGTTGTAGTTCCATTAAAAAACATTGTAAACATGAACTAATATGAATATTTAGACTAAATTGCTTTTTAAAAAAATAGAGTTAATTTCATATAGCACAGAGAACACCATTAGAATATATTCATGGTGTCCACTTTACTATGCATACATATCCATATCAATGCGGACAATGGAAAAATACAAGTAGCAACAACTAGGAAAAGATTAAAAAACTTATGCCATAAATAAAATTGAATTTCCTAGGAATTGCATCATTTTACAAATCCGATAAGAAATTGAAAATAAGTTCTCATCTCTTTAATCTACTAGGGAACACAAACTAGAGAAAGCATGATAGGCTTAGTCCATCATTGGTGATTATTCTTATTTCTTGAAGTTTTGTCTATTTTGTTGTAGGTCATAAGTTAATAGTTTCAAAGATAGAAACTCATATGGCAACTGCATTGTCTTCTCTTGCAGAGTTTTTTGCAAATCTGTGGAAGTAACAAAGTCAGGTTAGTTGCATGTTGCATCATACGATTTTTTTTCCTCTGTTCCATTGCAAATACAATTTCTCCTTCATCTTCCATGTTTCACAATCTTGCAACCACAAGAGAATTGCATATAGCTAACCAATTTAAATGAAAACCTTCACCAAACAACTCTACAAATATGGCTAGATTAATTAGCATTGACAATTCACAAAAAAAAATAAAATGTAACAATGATGTGACTATTGATGATGTCTTAAACACAAATAATATTTTTAGACTTCAAGCGTTCTCATACACTACAAGTGATTGTCTTTTCAATGTAATTGAAGTTCTTTTTCATTTCCATTATATGTTTACTAAATTATGAAATGGCACAATTGACCACTTCTTGATATGCCTAGAACAAGGGAACATAGAAGTAACAAAATCTTTTAATTACAATCTAGCACCTGATTTCTTGTATCAACTTCATGGAATTCATGATGTTGAAACATATTTGTGGAGGATGCATCTCCCTTCTTCGAATGGTGCTACTGACAACGAACGAGGAGTATGGGGAGATACATTTTGCATACGCAAGTTGGCCAAATGGTTTAAATTACCAATAGGAATCTAGTCAAGCACAACAACAAAAAAGGTATTTTCTCTTCAACTCAAACAAAAAAACAAACCCATTGCATATATTGTTCCATGATGAGAACTCTCTTAATGGGAAATATGAACCATTGTTGAACAAGAAAATAGGTTGAATAGTTGTCACATGTAATTAATACTTTTCTCCTTCTTGCAAAGATATACAAAGTTATTTCCAAAAAATGAATGACAAAATGCAAACCCATGGATTTCATAAGAAACAAATACTATATCCTTTTGTGGAGATAACATGTTCTTTGTACTTTGTGATTTAATAGCACCTGACTTTGATGTAGAATTTTTGAGACTTTACATTTTCCAATCATTTTTCAATTTGATAATGTGCAATGCACAAGATGCATTGCATTGTTTACAAAAATATCTATCATGATGTAACAAAAACTAGAAAAAAAAGAGTTACAAATTGGCAAGCTATCTTATTAATTTGGAAATGCCATATGACAAAGGTGGAGTTGAAGGCGGTCCATTTTGTTTGCAATGGACAATGATAATATTAAAAGTAAACATACAAGAATTTCCTTTCTAACTAGAAGCTTTGTTAATAGCATTTCCAATGCAATAATTGTTCAAGCCAAGCATACAATATAGTGTCATTTGAAACATACACAATGCATATTCATTATGCACATTTTTCAATAGATGAACATAGCAATAGATACAATGTACATTGTCAAATATTTGAATAGACACAACCTCCTTGCACACGCGACATGCACCTATGCCAACAAATGCACATAAGAATCAAGACAAATTGTAGTATAGCATATCATTAATGAAAACACATAAAAACATTAAGATCAATGTCCATAGATTAAAACAACTAATGCGTTTAGAAACAAAAAACCATAAACAATCATACAAACAAAAATTGCAAAGTCAACATTGTTGCTTGTCCAAGAAAAATCCCTTGACAATTTACCTAGCCAAGATAGAAGGCACACCTAAAAAGAAATGTCCAATATGTAAACAATTGTAGTTTCAAAATAATTTTGAAAGGATTGGACAAGACTTGGAACAAATATATGTAAATTTATCTAACAGTCATAGAAATCTTCATATGAGAGTAAAATGAAAAGTTTGCAAAGGAGCACTTAAGAATGGAAAATTGCCACAATTTGTTGTCCCTGAGAGGATTAGGCAAAACAAATCACTGTTAGTTATAACCACACTATATGAAATTGAATAATGTCTTGTATCTTTAAGAATTGTATTTGCACAAACAAGACAATGGGGCCATAAATGATCACAAATAGGTTTAATAGGATCAATTATCAATGTTCCTGCCCAAATAAACATTGTTCAAAATTCATTCCCATTATTTATGGAATACACAACAAAAGTCGTTGTTGCATTGAAAAGACGCTTAGAATATAAAAATGCATTTTAAACAGGAAAATTTTGTGTGCTAAATGTCATGAATGCATTGAAAGAAGTATGTTCTCGACACCTATATAAAGATGAAAATATTAGCATAAAAAGAAATTGTTACGCCCCTATACTACTAGTGTAACCCCTTATTGTTATTAGTGCAATCCCCTTATTATATTGTTGTGCCCATGTAGTCCCCATATTGTTATTATTGTTCCCCATAGAAGCCCACTATTATTATTTTTGTGCCCTTACATTATTATTGTTATGTCGGCTCTGATTATATTATGACCCCTTAGACTCCAATATATAGAAAGGAGGTCTTTTCATTTGTATCATCCAAGAATTTTTCATTTGTGTAATGTAAAGGAGGTTTCCCCCTCAAAAAGGATGATTTTGAAGTTGTTGATCTATCTTTTCTATATTTTTTGTGAGCTCATTCATAACATTTAGTATCAGAGCTTTGGATTCTAGGGTTTCGCTGCTTCAAGACAGGTCATCGTGGAATTTTCACTATAATTTTTTTTTGCAATATTTCATATGAAAAAAAAAAGCATTTGAGCCAAAATCGTTCTGAACTTCTCATCCAAATTTCTGATCTTGTCTTGCTCTACTTTCGGAGATATGATCTGAGGACGTTAGGGTTTTTGCAAGCTCCAAAATTCCATCGCAAACAGGCCATCGTGGCATTTTCACTATAATTGTTTTTATACAAAGTTTCAGTCTCTGAAATTAAAACCCACTTGAGGAAAAATCTTGGTGAATCTCAAGCCCAAATTTCAGATCTCCTTTCACTATATTTTGCGTTGATACAGTCCAAGACATTTAGGGTTTTTGCAGAATCCCAAATTACATTCTAAACATGTGACCTTGGGAAAACCATCATAACTTTCTCTCTGAGCATCAAATTGAAATTTTGTAAGAAGTCACAGATTGAGGACAAACTTTAATGTGTTGTGTATTTTTTTCAGGTCCAAAGGTCGAAACAATGACACGTGGCAGGTTGTACAAATTTTCTCTACTAAACCAGTCTATAATGAGGTCATCATAGGAGATTTGGCATAACTCTTTATTGAAGAGTCTAATATTGATTAGACTGATGGGGTTAGAAAGAGGACTTAGAGGGCTACCAAAGACCAAAATTTTAGAACTTAAATATCTGAAATTACAGAGTTATAGTCGTTTAAATATTGAGCTCCTAAAAGAAAGAAAAATAATGACTTGAATCAAGAAAATAGAAACACCTAGTAAGAAAAATTGGATGGATGATTTGAAGAATGCGATCAAAACTAAGATAAATATTTCTAAGTGTGCCATGGAAGCTAATATCGATGTTATGAAAGTAGATTTGAAGAAATACATGGAATATTTTAAGAAAGACATGGAAGGTTTGAAGGAAGGTGGGACAAAGCCGCTACAAGAAAGGCCTCCTAATGACGAAAATGTAGTAGAGGAAACTAATGATGAGAAAAAAATAAATGTTAATCATGATTTCATAGAATGGATTGAAGACCCACCATATTCCAAAGATCGATATGAGAAATTTTGATGACAAGGATCCCATAACATGGATACTATAGATGGAGAAATATTTTGATCTACATGATGTTAAACTGTTACAAAAGGTACGTATTGCATCTTTATATTTACAACCGAATCAATTTTTATGGTATAAATGGCTTTGTTCTCATAAAACACTTGTCACTTGGTCAATTTTCATGGAGGAAATGATAGCACATTATGAGGATACAAAGAGAAACACCTTCTTTAGCCAATTGATAAATCTCAAACAAAAGGGTTCAATGGCAGAGCACATTGAGGAATTCCAAAAATTGAATATAAGGGTAAACAATACTCCAGAGAAGTAGAGGATTGATGTCTCCATATGGAATTTAAAGGATAACATTCAACATGAGGTTCTTCTTTGGGAACCTAATCCATTGGAGAAGGCATTTAGGTTGGAAAGAAAAATTGAAAGCAAAATTATGGCAACAAGAAATCCTACCACTCACAATTATAAAGATAGAAGTGTTGTTGCTCCTATCCTTCCAAAACCTATAAGGTTGACACCACAATAGTTGGAAGAAAAAAGAGAAAACAACCTTTGTTACAGTTTTGATAGCAAATACACTAAAGGTCATAAGTGTGTTGAGAAGAAATTATTTTACAGTGATTGTGAAGAGGAGGAAGAAAAGGATCAAGAAACATAAAAAGAAGAGGATATACACTAGGAACCAACCCGAAGAAAGAAGAAATGAATTTGACCATATCTTTTAATGCATTGGCAGGAATTACCACTCCTCAAACTCTCAAGATAGAAGGACATATCAAGATGAAAAAGGATAACCTCACTTTGGCGCATAATCGAATGAAACAACAGGCAAATCAACATCGCAACAAAAGAAGTTTTGATATAGGTGACTGGGTATTTTTACGAATACAACCATACAAACAAATGCCCCTCAAGCAAGCTAAGAAGGATAATAAATTATCACCAAAGTACTATGGTCCTTACAAGGTGCTGCAAAAGATTGGTACTATGGCATACAAATTGGAGCTTCCTGCATCTTCCCGAGTGCCCCCAATTTTACATGTTTCATGCTTAAAGAAGGTTAGGGGTGACAAGCTCCTAGTTCAAAAAATATTGTCAGAACTTGATGAGGAAAGAAAAATCATATTGGAATCGGAAGCAGTCACGGAAACAAGAACCCGAAAGCTATGAAATCGATCAGTTTCATAGTATCTCATCAAGTGGAAGAACTTACCCACTGAAGATTCCACATGGGAGGACAAGAATTTTATACAGAACCATCCATAACTACTCAATCATTGAGGAAAACACTTTTTTAAGGAGAGGGGCATGTTAGGTCCCTATACTACTAGTGTAACCCCTTAGTGTTATTAGTGCAACCCCCTTATTATATTGTTGTGCTCATGTAGTCACCATATTGTTATTATTATGCCCCATAGAAGCCCACTATTATTATTTTTGTGCCCTTACATTATTATTTTTATGTCGGCTATGATTATATTATGACCCCTTAGACTCCTATATATAGAAAGGAGGTCTTGTCATTTGTATCATCCAAGAATTGTTCATTTATGTAATGTAAAGGAGGTTGCCCCCTCGAAGAGGCTGCTTTTGAAGTCGTTGATCTATCTTTTCTATCTTTTTTGTGAGCTGGTTCATAACATAAATTGGGACAACATCCTACAATCAACTATTTTAAATGCTCCAAATGAAAACATTGACATTGAAGACAAAAATGAAATAAGTAGTGATTTAGAAAATGAAACACCAACTGAAACATTGGTACATGGATACATAGGATCCCAATGCATCCATGAGTTCCAAGACAAGCTAATTGAAGTTGCTCTAGTGGAAAGACAACGCCCCCTTGGAATTTTTAGAGACAAATATGTAGAGTAAATGAACTTTCCATCCCTTTCTTTGGAGACCCACGCAATAGTGACATTATAGAAATATTTCTCTACTAAAAATTTGTACAATGGGAGTTAATGCACTACAATGGTGATTTCTCTTACTATAGAACTAATTTGTTTTTCAAAACATCGCAAATAATAATTGAAAAATTCCTTTCATGCATTTCAATAAGAATTAGAAAAGGGAAATTAAAGGGAAGAAATTTACTAGCAAAATATGTTAAATACAAGCCACACTTGGAGAACATTCTTAGAAGTGACATTATTACATGGATTTCAAACACATAATATTTTATCCTAATTACTTGAAACATATGAAGTGTTGTACCCTCCTTTTTGTTTCTCTTGAGATTCATATAACTAAGGGGTTCGGGTGCACAACATATCAGAGTTTGGATCCTTTTTGAGAGCAAAAGATGCGTTCTAATATTCTATCAGACCTACTCAATTATAAATTTATCTGGGTAAAATTTCCAACAATATAAAGAAGTCTGAAAGTGGCCTCCTCAATCAAAGGAATGTGACAGTAAAAGTTGAGACCATGAAATTCAAAACTATGGAAAACCTTGCAACCCTAGAATCACACAATTCATTGTAAAATATATTACAAAAGCTTCGAGGACTAGAAGGCTAGGGATATGTTAAATGTCAAAGTTGGGGTTGTCTACTTACGAAACCCCGTAATGGAGATTGGAAGCCTAGAATTTCATGACCCCATAACCCCCATAGCTTTAGTTAAATCAAATTTTAAGGTCACCGAGGTTGAATCATTCACCAAAAGAATTCCTCGTGAAATAAACAAGGTACCCTTCTCTCTCCCCCTGATTGGACAAGTGACAACACGTAATTATGCGAAGGTGATGACAACAATCACCCACTAGGAGGTCAGCACATGGCATACAACTTTGAAATTTTCAAGGACCCGATGGACCCAGAAATGGATGACACATGGATCAATCTCAGGGTGATACATGGAGTGGTTGACGTTGGCATGATTTCATATTGGAGGTTTACCTCGAAAAGTCAAAATCTCCATGACAGTGTCTTATTTCATTTTAAATGGAGCGAGTTTTTCTGGGACAAGGTCACCAAAGCATTGGGACAGATGGGTTCCAGCTCAGCAATAAACAATGCCATTCTCAGTGTGGAGGAGTTTCCAAGTGGCAATGTGCCATCCACATTTCTCAAATACACATGATTAAGGAGTGGCCACCTGTGGAAAAGAGCAACGTCCATCTAACTGCAATTTCACTCCAAAGGAGTTCCGGTCGATAAATAAACAAGGCGGTTAAGCCAGTGCTTTTCCCCAAAAATTCAGATTCAATAAAGCAAAATTCGCATATCAACACTTGATATTTGTTCCAGGGAGTTTATCCTTACCTCTAATTCTTCTTAGGCATCCTGGAGAGAATGATAAAACTGGTTGCCACCTAACAAGCTAGCGCAATGACCATGTGAGCAATAGGGACAGTTATCAAGCGAGCATGACAAGTGAGCGTGAGATTAAATTCGTATATCATTCTCCTCTATTTTCATATGTCCAATCCAACTTCACCATATGTCCCCCCTCAATCCATCTCCTCAATTCTCTCGCCTAGTAAATTCCTGCGAACTAGCCATTGCACCCTGCACCCATACCATTGTACCATAAATTACCTATTTAAACTCGTCTTTTGTCAAGCCCTTCCATTTGTTTACAAACTACCTCTAATCAATTTCTCAAGAAATTCAAAACCTTTGTGCACTCACAATGTTCTATTCTTCTAGCTCCCAAGAAATCCGTAGTCATCCTCATTAAGAAAATATGAAGAAACCCAAGGGGAAATCGAAGACGTATGTGCAGCAAGCCACTAGTCCTTTTCCTACCACTAAATTTGTTATAGTACCCTCTGCAATAACAAATATCCTTAAAGGACATCTCATCACCTGGTCCATAAGGGATTTCTTCCTAACCGATGGTCCCTCCTCCACAAAAACAAGTAGTAACAACTGGTTCTTTAGATCCCAAAGGATAGACACATATGGTAGACCCAAACACGAAGTAGGAATGGGACAATTTTAATTAGGTCTTGAATCAATATAAAAAGGAGGAAGAAGAGAAAGAGGGCTTAGAGGGATAAATGGTTTCCCGATAGCACATTCATTTCAATAACCCACCTTCTTAATAGCATGACAAGCTCAAGCAATCCGCAGCTGAGAAGACATCAATAGTTAGCGGGCTTGAAGTAGAGATTATCCTGATCAATCCTACTTGAAAGGTCTTTCTAAACATTGAATAGATTCCGCCACTAGATATTTTTTACATTCCTATGCACAAGGCAGTGGTGAAGAGAGGGAGGAAAAAGAGAAAGATATATGAGTCCCAAACCTTAGTTCAAGGGAAGTTCTCACAAGATTCTCCCCTTCATGTCCTCCAGAAAGGTACTTCATCCACCAATGTCAAGGAACTTTGAAAATTAACTCAGTTCGTAGGGGCATATGCTTCGACCACTATGGAAAAATTCATCGAAGTTCAAGAATTGTTGAGGGAGAAGGATGAGAAAATTTCATCCCTAGAACAGACACTCACCGATAAGGAGGAGAAACTGGGAGAACAGTGGAAAGCCCAAGTGGATCAAATGAATATTGTGCTACTAAATCTATAGAAATAGTTCAATTCCCTTCAAATTTAGCATGAAAAGGAAATTAAGGCCAAGGATAAACACCTTCAAGAATCCCAACAGAAGATAAAGCAATTCCAAGGGGAACCTTTCAGCTAAGTTATTTCAAGAAGGAGGCTATTGAATTGAATGAACGACTATATATACAACAACAATTGTTCTGTGAGAAGTTAAATTTGATTCGAGAACAATGTAGGGTATGAAATGATCTAACTAATGAACTAGTGAAGATGATGTAATATTTTGATGAGGCTAAGAAGGACCTGATGAAATGTTGTAATGGAAACATAGTGTCCAGGGAAGGAAGTATGACTTTCCTAAAATTGATGCAATGCATAAATCAACGATCCTTAAAGGATGGGAAGCTCGGATACGATCAGTTAAAAATATTCTCAGTGATGCGCATGATATTTCAAATTCTCTGGTGGAATTTGTAAATGATTCCTTGCATGATTCGAATCTCATCTCTAGTTGTCCTAAAGATTCGTTTCCAAATGTGGACAACTTGCATAGAAAGTGATTTGAGCAAGGGGTTGAGTTCACATAAGGGATTAACCAGTTGATCAAAATTGATCTTGAAGTAAATTGGAACTTTCTAGTCAAACCCCATGCCAATTGGTTGGTTTTAAAATCACTCACCAATATTTTTACGCAAATGTTGCCACCATTATGAAAGACTATTTTCTGCAGTGAGACATAAATCAAGCCACATTCCCCTCCAAAATTGGTGATACTCCTTAATTTTTAGAAATCTTGGAAGATATGGATGGTGGAGCATGGATCCACTTCGTTGGATCAAGCGGGTAGACAATGAGTATATCTCCTCATTTGAAATCATATCATATCCTTGCCATTTTTGAAACTCTGTATATATTATATTTTCAAGAAAGAATCAACTCCTTATTTAATGATTAGAACAATTATGCCTTTGACACACTAGCCCAGTTGATTAGTATAGATATCTATCACATTAGGATATTTTTTGTAACTGTTTTTCTTGGGACTCTCGCTATAAGAGAGAGGAGGAACTCATTTGTAAGGGTTCGATTTTCATGCTAAGAAGTTGCTATACTTATGCAAGTTTTTCAAATTCTGATAATTAATGACATGTATGTTGTTATGAAAGACTAATGAAGAGGTTTTTGGTGATTCCAAGCATTGATATGTGAAGTATGTTTTATTGCTTATGTTTATAATTTTTCATATGTGTTTCTTTCCTCTTAGAAATCATGTAATTGTAGTTGCTATAAATCAATCTTTTATGTCATATTTATCTATGTCATGTTATGGTATATGGTACATGTAAATGTAAGATTCAATAACTTAAAGTACACTCCATGTTTTATAATTTCATTTATATTTTCTATACATTTCTCTGTTGAAGTTTAGTACATAGGATTCTATTAACTAGCCCTCTATAGCAGACCTATTTCTTCATTTCTTCCCTCACCTATGCTACGACAGCTAAAGAAGCTTCACTATTTGTTTGTAGGCCACCATGGCTAAATTTTACTTCTTTGGAACAAAATATAGATAATATGTGTAACATGTCAAGTTTTTTAGTATAATTATTGAACCAATTTCAAATCCTTTTATATTTTTAACTCTTGAGAAATAATGAATTGTCTACAAGAGACTCTAAGATGTCCTAGGCATTGACCCTTCTCCTCAACCTAGGAGTTGTCTCTAGGAACCACAACATGAAGAAAAATGTGTTCGCCATGATATGTCAACAAGGACCACCAACTTTCTTCGTCACGTTTACAAGTGTTGAACATCGATGGTCTCCATTGGTCAACATATTGACCAAATTACATGACAAAAGAATAAAAAGAAAACATATTGAAACAATAGAAGATTGCAACATTGACTATCTCATAATAAAAAATGTAGTGACATGTACTCATTATTATAGGCATATAATTAATTCCTTAACTCAAAGGATATCTCAAGATAAAATATTATTTGGAAATATAGTAATCACTACTTCATAACTAAATTCTAAAATAGAGGAATCGAACATGAACATGGGTTGCTATGGGTAGAAAATGCACCAATATATGGAGTCAATAGTAACACTGACATTGAAAAATTTGTTAACAATTATTTGACTTGTAACACAGATCACCTTGATCTAGAGCTTGCAAAAATACATCAACATCACCATACAAAAAGTTGTAAAAAGATAAAAATCTCACATTATAGATATAATTTTCCAATGCCACCCATGAGAATAACGAAAGTTATTGAACCAATTTCCTTGGTAGATGACACGATGAATAAAAAAGTGAAATTTTTGTATGATAACTTGGAAACCAAAAAATATGACAACAATAGTACTTTTGAGGATTTTTTGTAAGAATTGCATTTGACTGAAACTGATTACATCGTAGCAACATAAAGAAACAACCAACGATTTTATTAGAATGAAAACCCTCTCACATTTGGAATAATATATTTTCAAAGAACATGCCACAACTATGGAATGCAAATATTGATGCTCAATTTGTCCTTAACACATATGCAACTGCATCATATTGCACATCTTACATGACAAAAATTGACAAATCAATGACAAATGCATTTAAAATAATAAGAAGAGAACATGAAAAGAGAAAAGTAAATGTTATTGAAATGATACGTTTATTGGGAAATTCTTTTCTTAATCTCCAACATATGTCAACCCAACAAGATGTAAATATAACACTCTCTCTTCCATTGAATCATAGTTCATAGGAATGCATATTTATAAACATAGTACCAATGGATGAATGCACATTTACCCTCAAACCATCGTTCCTGCTAAAATTGGAAGATGACAACTCCAAAAATGTAATGTGTAATTCTATTATTGATCATTACATTGATCGACCTAATGCTATAAAGCATGTATGCCTTGTTGAATTTGCCTCTAAGTACAAAAAAAATGGCATACACATTTCAAAAATAAAGAAACCAAAGTTCATACGATTCGTCAAATACAAAAATCACATTGACTATGAAAACTATTGTAGGCAAAACCTTTTGTTATATGTTCCATTTTAAAAAAAATGAGAATGCATCGAAACAAAACTTGGTGTCATGCGAAGTCGTGTATATATTACATGAAGACATAATAAAAATAAATGAATCCAAATTCACATATAACATCAATGCACTATGGGGAAATTTGCAAATGAAATTCAAGAAATCCAAAACAATTACATAGATCCCATTGACACAACAAAAAACACAAAACCATTAAACACTTCAGTGAAAAGTATGATTTTCAAATAGACTTGTAATGTTCCCATCACCATGGGAAAAAATAAAATTGAATATTCGATTCCCTTTGCAAGAGGATCCAATTCTACTTGAAAACATGGAATATCGCAACTAAGAAGAATGCTAAATAGGGAACAACAAGCAATTATCAAAGACATTGTGCTAAAATAATGTATAAACATGGACAAACCATTCCTAAATGGAGGAGTAGGAAATGGGAAAACATTTAGAGTAAAAGTAATATTCCAAATGCTCATACAAATTTATTATGTGAACCATTCAACTAGTCCTTTGAGAACAAAGGGGTTGATAATAGCATACACAGGAAAAGTTGCAAATAAAGTAGGTGGTAAAATTGTCCATTCTACACTGCTAATACATTTTAACAATTCTGCCCCTACAACTGTTAGCAATGAACCATTAGATGCACTCGGAAAACTTTACCAAGGATTGAGACTAGTTTTCATTGATGAGGTTTCCCTACTAGGAAGTTGTTTCTTTTTTTCATTGATGATCAATTGAGAAACATTAAACATGTCTAGACAAAATACTTTGGAAATATTGACAATTTATTTTGCGGTGATCTCTATCAAAGTACTAACTATACAAGATTCCTTTATATTTGAATGAACTATCCTAAAAAAACAACAAGTTCCATATGAATTTTGGAAAGAAGACGTAAAATACTATGAATTTCATATTACAATGCACCAAACAGATGAAAATTTCATCTCAATATTGAATAGACTGCGAATAAACACTCAAACAGAAGACGATCTGTTATATTTGAATAAAAATTGTGTTAGGCCTACACCTATTAACCATGCTTTCCCTTATCCTTTTTTTAAATAAAGATGTTTCTTTCCACAATAAGGAAATTTTTTCAATTGTTCTTGGTGACAAAATTGTCATCAATGCAACCGACCAAGAAAAACAAAACCATGGTGATTTCCCTTTACATTTACATAAAAAAACATTGCCTTCAGAAATAGTTGCGAAAATAATAATGTTAGTTGAGATCTATGCTGGAAATTAGGATTCACAAGATGGAGTTGTTAATGGAACAGATGGAATCATTAAAGCCTATACAAAACCAAATTAAATTGATGTCATATAGATCAAGTTCTTTGATACAAACATAGGAAAATACCAAGCAAGAAAGTTGGCTCACTTATATAATGAAGGCATTTTCAAAGATTGGATCCTGTTGTGGTCAAAAAACAAAATACCCCCATTTTGACTTTATTATTATCATAATAACTATGGGGACCCTTTTGACTTTGCATTTGGATTCTGAATCATTGAATTGTTTCATCTTAGCCTAGTTTGCCTTGTTTTATTTTTAGTTTGCCTTAATCTTAGTAAGTTTGTTGTTACTAAAAATTTGTTTTAAATCTTAAATGATTAGGATTAATTAATAAATAGCCCCCTAGACCAAGCTCATGTTACAACATGTGGCAATGACTCTTCAATAAACAAATAGTGGAACTTTAGGTTATTGGAGTATTCTTTTGAAAACCTTTATAACCAAAGTTCGATGAATATAAAGTGGAAACTAATGCAAATAACACATAACCCGTATAAAAAAAACATGAACGAAGAAATACCCATATTAGAGTTTTTGTTATGAGTCACATTATGAAACTTCCGATAAACCAAAATTTCGATACTTGTTGGACACACCTGCTGCATCATTTCCTCCGCTCCCTTATATCAGAGAATCCAATATCGAAGTTTTTTTATGTGTCACCTCTTAAAATTTTGGATATGAAAAATATTTGATGTTTTGATATCATATAAGGTTTGATCATTGATATGCCAATCCCTTTGATCTTTGATCTCTGATAATCATATCCCTCTGATCTTTGATATTCGATATTCATATCTCTATGATCATCAATATCCCAATGCGCCTCCCCCTCCAACTTCCGATATGTCAGACTCGATATGATTTAAGATTTGGCTTAATTATGATATTGCGTTTTTTCGTATATAAGAACTTTTGGAATGGAACACATCTAAAATCTCTTATAAGATCTAATCTTCCAATCTTTGATATGGTTGCATATTCTATGGGCTTTATCACAATGATTTAATATAATATCATGTCTGCTTCTCATCGAGACTTTCCATATATCACAAATTTTGCAGAGTGTGCCATGTTAAAACTCGGATACTCAAAACCTCTGATATCCATTCGCGTTCGCCTCTTGCCACACTTTGGTTTGGTTGTTACTATTAAGTTTTGAATAAGTCACTATTAATGGTCTCGGGCTATTTATCATTGGTTTTTCATTAGAATTAGTTTAGATTCAAAATATTTGCAAAAATTTTATTTCTTTGTTGTATTTGGATCATGGGGCCGATTCTGGAAGAACTTTCTCTTCTGATTTTAATGGAACAGTTGAACCACTACATCGCTAAATAAAGACATGGGTTCTTGAAAGGCTATTTGGATAATTTTTTTGAAACTACCCTTCCGCTTATTCAAATACTGTTTGAATCTAATCCAAATGAAGCTTTCAACATCTTCTAAGTTTAGATTGTGATTCAAGAAAATACAAAACCTCCATATTCATTTAATTTTTATTTCTCATTTGTTGAGAAACTGAAGGGATCTGTTAATTTTGAAACTTTGTATGAATACCTGTCTCTTCAATAAGATCAAGGAGGTCACGATCACACACAGGGGGCTCTATAATAATTCGATTTGTGCTTTCACACTATTATAGAGCGCAAAGAGTTTTATTTTAGAGATTTTAGAGATGTTATGGCTTTGTTATTAAGGGAATTTGCACTATTGCAAGCAATTTCATTAAGGGTCAGAGCTACTCTTGGAACGGTGGGAATAAAGTTTTGACATGGGTTTAATTATGTCTTATTTTTGTGTACTATTACCAAGATGTAGGATGATTGTCTCCCTATTAAAGTGTCATTATTGGTTATGATATTTATTCAAATAATATTATATTTCTTTAATAGTATGCACTATTGTTCTGTCATTGACATTTTGTTGTTGAAGCTTTGTTAAAACTATCTTTGTAGGGTAGAATGAGATCGCAATCAATCTTAATGCGTTGAAGTATTCCTATGGTGATTGATAACTATTTATTATTCATTTGCAAGATTATTTTGCTTTCACTTGTATTAGTTAATGTGAACTAATTCCTTTAATTAATATAGAATCACATGATGAATTATATTAGTTCTTCCCCTGTTTTAATTAAATTACTCTCGGATTGGGAAAGGGCTATCCCATTCCAATTTGAGAAAGGTTTTTCTATTTTAGATTAGTCATGTAGATAGATGTCTAATTTTCATTTAGTTTAAATTTTCATTTACAGAAGTCCTCTTTGTAAAGAGGCCAAGCATATTTCTGGTTTGGCTGAGCCATATATCAGCTTAAGGATTTTCTTCCTTGCCCAAGCTAAGCAAGAAGGCTAATCTGATTGATCTTTCTTTGTTGGAAACTAAAATATTTACTTTAATCTAATAGAGATAGAGAAAGGATAGTTGGACCTAATTTAACCAATCAAAGCCACCATTTCAAAGGAAAATGAGTTGCTTTAAGTTCCCGAATGGGTGGTCTCCTTTAAAATGTTGAAGGGTGATTTTTCCAATCAGCATTTTTGGCACTATAAGGAGGTCTTATTTTAAATTGTTTGTTAAAGTTTTTATTGCATAATTTTAAACTCTGAATCATGGGTTCTTCCAAAAAACCTCCTTGGAGATTCTATAGTGTATCACAATCAAACACTATGCCAATCAAGGGATTTAAAAAATTGTCAAAAGGAAAGTTCAAAGGTAAGTCTTCCGCCTTCAATCACCTTTTTCAATTCATTTCAAATTCTCAAAAATTTAATATTGATGAGGTTGATCTTGGCAAGATTTTCACATATACTTTGATAGGTCAAGAAAAAGACTGGTGTCTTTCACTTCCAGTTGCCTCAGTACATAGCTAGGATGAGTTTGCAGTGATGTTCCTTCAAGATTTTCAACGATACAACTACAAAAAGGTGTGCAAACAACTACTTGAATTGCGTAGGATAGAAGGTGAGCCCTTGGATCAATTTTCAGTTAAATTTAAATTGACATTAATGCTCTTTAAATCCAATGACTTACCTCCTGAACATCAATTAACGAGTTGGTTTAAGTATTTAATTTCTCTTCCTTGTAATTCTAATGAAGAATCACATACCAAGGAAGACACTAATAAAGTTATTTATGACAATGAAAATATTGAACTTGGTTCTTCTTCATCTTCAAAAATTGTTTTAATTGATTCCCAATCCTCAAATGAATCTATTTTTGAAAGTGAAAAAGGGAACAATTCAAACACTTCCCCTTATAGTCATAA
Source organism: Pinus tabuliformis (assembly GCA_031772625.1). NCBI lineage: Eukaryota > Viridiplantae > Streptophyta > Pinopsida > Pinales > Pinaceae > Pinus > Pinus tabuliformis. The sequence continues at coordinate 1,394,187,895 of CM062819.1, read as the reverse complement.
TGATTTCAATGATTATAAATCAACTCTGATTTCTCAATCCTACAATGATAATGTACCTTCTTGCAGTTTTAATCTTGAGGATAATAATGATTTTAAATTCATAATCATATGTAAAAAGGAAATCTGTGTAAAACAACTTTGACTATGTTGTAACATAATTTGTAACATAGATGTATATGACAAATTACCTTTCTCTCATTCTTTTCAGTTTCTTTCCTTGTTTAATTTTATTTTTTATTTTGTGCACACACTGTTGGGTGCAGGAATTGCACTTAAGCAAGCTCCTTCAACACTTAATTTTCAATCCAAGGGTTTCTTAAACTTAGAGACGAAGCACAGGTAATTCCAGAAGTGGTATGAACGTTTCCTATTTCTATTCCTACTTCTCAATTGAAATCTTGCAGAATAAAACAGAAAAATCACAAAGGAAACTGACACTAAATTAGTTCTATTGCTGGAATGTAAAAGAATGAATTTGCGAAGAAATCAAATAAAGGAAATTTCACACTGCTTTAAACAATCTTAACTACTAAAATAAAACTGTATGTTTATCCTCAGTATGGGTGATGGCAGTTTAACAAGTGGGCCCTTGAAAATATTTTCCTTCTAAATGATTTTCCTTCTCACACTAAGAAATTGTTCTTGTACTCTTGCAATATGCGTGCACTAGTACAGGTATAGAACTTATGTGAGAAGTATATTTTACACTTATACTGAAGACTTTTGTCTTCATGTAGGGGCTCTAAGCCTCAAGGCTTGGAGCACTCTGTTCCTGTAACAAGACACTGGTTCTTGTACTAGAACAAAGCTTCCTACACCAAGTATTCCAATTTACTTTTAAGAAAAAATAAAAGGCATGTTAACTATAAAAAAAGAATTGCAAATGTGATCAGAATATGCAATAACTTGCTTAGAAAAAAATGCTTTAATCAACTGAATCTTGCAAATAGAAATAAAATTTTAAGATAAAAAAAATCTTCAAAAGTTAAAGCAAAATTTCTTTTGTCAAAGAGTTTGCATGCAATCAAATCTAACTCGAAACAGGTTCACTATATATTTCATATTACTTTTAATCCTTTTCCTTAAATCGTGAGGTGCAAACATAAATTAAGATATTGCAACAATGCTCTTTTATATCTCATGAAGTCATCTTTAATCTTTAGGAGTTTAACTTTTAGTATTAGAAATGCTTCCTTCTGATGATGAATGCTTGCTTTGTAGAAATAGATTAAATCATATAAAGGGAAAAGAAAAAAACACTTGATGTAAATAAACTAGCAAACCAGAGTGCAGAATCCTACGTGCAGTGGTGCATGAATAATCTTATCTGCATGATCCAAGTGAAAACAAACCATAAAACAAATTACAGGAAGTAAAGTAATTCAATTCAACTTTCACACAACAGATCCATTCACACTTTGGTTGTTTAACGAAATAAATTAGAATTCATAAGCAAGAATGAAATTAAGATTTAAACTACGCTTTTGCAAATAAACAAAGTTAAAACACACCTTTAAGATAACGAAAGCAAGAGGGTAAATGAGTTGGGTTGGCTGGCCCTAGCTAACCAACTCGTTTTAGGAAACAAAAACCTTCAGCACATTAATTACACATTAATAAAGGATTAAAATTTAGAGTGATAAAATCATGGCGCAGCTCCTTGTATTAATTCCAATCAACAAATATACATTATGAGTTCAAGTCCATCCCAGAACGAGGGCGACAATGAGATTACAAATTAACCAAAAATTACAATTGTACTGCTATCGCTACCACTCCTTCCCCTAGTTCTATCTGAAAGCTATATTTTATACAACCCTTCAGCCTATGGTTGTAATAAGAAATTACACAATCGTTCCAAATCGAGCCTTTCGGCTAAAACGAAATAACAACCAAAATTACAAAAATAAGCTAGCAGCTATAATACGCTGCAAACTAATCATTGGGCATAGACCTTATCCTCGGCAATATCCCTGACTATCCTCCACTTGAGTTCAACTCTTCATGACTGCAACTGAACTGGACGACGTGGACCAAGATGCCTACATGAAGTGATCGAGCTATTGTGGAGATCATGGAATGGATAGTTATCAGCGGTGCAGGAATCTACCTGCACTAGATCAAGCTAGTACAATGATTAATACTTTAGCTTATCAAATACTTTAGGAAAGTAAACATAAGTTACAAGAAATATTAAAGGCACGGAATCTATTTAAAATGATTAATTAAGCACCTAATAAACCTTAAACATGAAATATGAAATTTATGTAGGAATAGATAGTATTCTTGGACTAGTGCAAGAATGAAGAGGTTTATGGAGATAAACAAAGGTTAATGATTGTGGTTTGTAATAATAAGGGGGTAAAAATAGAGCATTTCAGCCTACCAACGCCCTCCCATCCCTATGTTGTTGTGTGTCCTCACACAACCTTTACTTGCTGCAAAAATCTTTAACATAGGGAGCCATCTTCCAATCCTGCACTTGGATATTGATCCTTGATTTCACTACCTTCATCTTCTTACCTCAGGCTTTCTTAAGTTGTTTGGTCACCTTCTTGAGGCACTTGTAGCATTTAGAAGCCTGAAACTTCCATATCTTCCCTTGACGTTTCTTTTCTTTGACCTCTTCTGCCAACTCTATCATGCCTTGCTTCTGCCAGGTTTGCTCCTTCATGACCTGGTTTAATGCCTCCAAGTCAAGAACTTATTGTTCGAGCTCTACTATCTAGTTATTTGGATAGAGGGTAGAGGTCTCCATTTCCATCTTGTATGGTGCAAGCACTTTTTCTGCAAATGATTCAAAACATGTACCACCGTTGCCAAGATCAAAGTTATCTTGGCCATTCAATGTCTGCATCATAATATCACCAAGGGTTTTTGTGCCAGGAGCTTCCATGTCACCGAGGGTTTCATTACCCTGCGCATCTAACTCATCAGGGGTTTTAGTACCATGTAGATCCAACTCATCAGGAGTTTCAATACCCTATTCATTCAGCTCATCAGGGGCTTCAGTACCCTATTCATTCACCTCATCAGGGGCTTCAGTACCATGTTCATCAAAATTGTCGAGGGTTTCTATGTGTTGCACCTCGTCATCTACCTGACCCTCTGTTGGGTCTCTACTTGCACTTGGTGTCACTCTTTTCTTCTTCAACTTATGAAGGAAGGCCAACAAGGGTATGTCGTCCTCCTTCTCTACATTTTCTTCATTCACCACAGTATGAGTTGTTGCATCCGCGAGAACCGAGAGGTTGTGATCTCTAGGTGAAGCCTAGGGTGACTCATCAATCAAAATCAGGGAGCTCAACTGAGCGCGACTTGTCCCCGAAGAGACAGTCCTTTTCTTATTCGAGGTCTTGGTCACTCTTCTTTTTGTTGAGGATGGAGTTTCTTCAACAGATTTCTCCTCTGCTTGCACTTGTTTGTCCTTGCTTTTTTTCTTGGTAGGGTGCGAAGTCTCGGGTTTTCTCTTCTTGCTTGCACCCTTTCCAACTGACTCCCCTGCACTTCTTTCCTGAAATTCTTTCAAGAATGCCTCCTAGGTTATTTCCTTAACCTCCAGCTCTTTCTTAACCAGGATTTCAATGATCCCATGATGGTACAATTTATCTGCAACCCATCTCGCACCCCCATTCTGCACTCCTTTTGCCATTTTCTCTAAACTTCAGAGCAGGTAATAAGGGAAATTGATGTGTTTCCCTGATTCAAAATGCAACAACAACTGGATATGGTACACAAACGTTAATGTGTAACATCCCTCATAGGTCAGAAAATTCTATAATATGTATAGGAGGTCTTGCCATTTTCCAAGCATGGCGCTTTGTGGAAGCCCTTTCTTCCAGTCAACTTTGAGCTTCCGGTCGACCACAAATCGACGCCATATTTTCTTTTTGATCCTCTCCTTTTTGAACCATTTTTCCCCTGCAGTTGACAAGCCTGTAGCTCACGCTATAGATTCTTTTGTGACCTCAAATTCCAGTGAGCCTACCTTAGCTCGGCCTTCCTCAAATCTATTTGAAAATTCCAGAGCCACAGCCATATTGACCCCATCGAATTTCTACAAAAATGGGAGAAATCCCGATTCTTGCAATAGTGCAAGACTATTTCGATATTCAGCCATATGCTTTATCTCCTTCATAGGTGATGGCTCATGTTTCACGAGCGCCATCTTGTTTGAATCCACCTCAATTCTCTGTCACAGCCTTAGGAAGATTTCACATTGCGGAGTGCAAAGGGGCTGCCGAGAATTTTATGATGGAGATCCGTTCGTCCACCGTCTTATTGATCCCTTCCATCCAATCACGTTCAATCATTAAAATCACCTGTTCGGGACATATGCACACACGTATCAATCTGCTACGGCAAGTAATGATAATTGGAGGAGGCAGATTTTTTTACGGTGGCGGTGTAACGGTCATGGATGATCGAATTATAAGGTAAGGCTATCATGAACAAGTGATAGAGGATATTTTCACAAGGAGGTAAGTGTGGGGTTTCAGGTAGATCTGTCCTATCCACTTTGCCTCATAATTCACATAAGGTGTACTTTGGTACTCATTAAAAATATTAGACCTCAGACCCTAAAATATCTTTCACTTTAAATGATTTCTCGCTAAAATAGTTAATGATAAAGAAAAGTCTTAACCAAAATTTAAATAATATAATGCTATGATCCATCACTGTGGTAGTAATTCATATGTAGAAATAAAAAGTAAATTTCATCAAGTGTTCTTCATCAAGCGCTCCAGTACTGCGTTGAACAATTTTTTTGCATTGTGTTTTCACAATCAAGCGCGTGCTTGCACTAATTGTGCTTGGACTGAACTTGTTTGCACTGCAACGTGCTTGCACTGAACTTGCATGCACCGATCATGCGTGTTCCTGCACCAGTGATTTCTGTAGCATCAAAGAAAGAGGTGATAAAAAAATTATGATAAAACAAAGTTATTTGGCTAGACTAACAAAAATTGCCTGAATATACAAGAGAAGTTTTATTCGCATTCTTTAGTGTTTCATAAGCATGGCTTCTAATCTGACTGCATTAGATCCTGCAATCGATCCATGAGGGAACAAAGAAGTGGGAAGGGGTAATTTTTAGAATGGGAAGGAATATCATAACAGGGATTCCAAGAATAATACCACCAAGGGGGATAAACGAAAACGGGATGTGGAAAAAATTCAAGGGGGAAAAGAGGGATTTTATGAAATCGGATAGGGATAATTTTCTTAGAAGAAAAAGGAGGGTGATTCATTATGGGATTAAGAAAAGAAAAATAGCGGGAATTACGAAACAAGAAAATAGAAGAAAGGCATAATTTTATCTTCAATATTTTCCTGCACTGGTGCCGAAAAAAGTAAATGCAACAGGAATTAAGCGTTTACTTGGATAAAAATTTCCATGCTAGTTACCCCAAACTTGGGTAAGGGCTTGGTTCCTTGAACCTGCTTCTTGGTGACAACCAACATATCTAAAAATTAAGTGACATTCCCTTTTTATTGAAATTTCGATCTTCCTCCCAGCATGCTATTTTTTTGGATTTGCTGCATAAAATCTCCTTTAGTAAGGGGCTAAAAATACACCTTCAATCTATGCCTATTTACCAGGAACACGGAATTCTGTCCATCAATAGTTTTGATTTCTACCGCTCTATTCTCAAACATTTTGACCACCTCATAAGGTCCCATCCAGCATGTATGGAATTTCCCACTAAAATATTTAAATCTAAAATCGTAAAGGAGTACCCAATCACCTGGTTGGAATTGCTTCTTCTGGATAGAATTGTCATGCCAATTCTTGCGTTGTTGTTGAACCAATATGTTCTGCTGAACAACATCACTTTGAAATTAATCTAACTCATTCACTTGTAGAAGACACTGTCGTTGTGCTTCAGAGAGATCTAGGCCCAATTGGACTATAGTCCTGAAAGTCTTGATCTGGAACTTTATCGAAAAGAGGACTTGTTTCCCGTACACCAGCTCATATGGTGTGTGTCTCATGTTGTTCCTCCAAGTGGTTTGGTATGCCCACAAGGGTTCTGGTAAATTGTTAGCCCAATCCTTTCTGTGGATATTTACTATCTTTGTAAGGATGGACTCAATCACCTTGTTTGTGGACTCCAACTGACCATTTGCTTGCGGGTGATACAGTGTATATTTCCTATGCTGGATTTTGTACTACTCCATCACACCCTGTACCAAATTAGAAATAAACTGCGGACCAATGTCAGAAACAATTTCTCTAGGCACACCAAATCTAGTAAAGATTTCAGTAAAGAGAAAATCAATAACAACATTTTCAGTAGCAAAATAAACAACTTTAGCTTCTACCCATTTTTTAACGAAATCTGTACAAACCAAAATATGCTTTTTATTTAATGATGTTGGATTTATTGGTCCTACAAAATCGATGGCCCATTTTTCAAAAGCCTCAATCATAACCCGAGGACATAAAAGCATTTAATTGGTTTGATTAGTATGGCCAATTTGCTGACAACTATCACATCGTTTGACATATTGTTTGGCATCCTTAAACAAGGAGGACCAAAAATAGCTAGCTTGTAACACTTTGTATGTAGTCCACTTATCAGTGAAGTGACCTCTGCAAGGTTCGTCATGGGAAGATTTTAAGATATCAAACACTTCTTCCTCTCTTACACATCTACAGATAATAAGATCTGGTCCAGTGTAAAAGAGGTCTCCTTGAATCCAAGAATATGCAACACTTTTCTGTATAATACTCCGCTTTTCACGAGCGGATAAGTGAGGTGGTGTTTTTCCAGTGACTAAATAGTTAGCTATGTCAGTGAACCATGGGGATTTTGTCGACACAGCAAAAATATGTTCGTCAGGAAAATCATCATCAACAAGAATTGCTTCACCAGGATTATTTAATCTTGAAAGATAATATGCTACTACATTAGATTTTCCTGGTCTATCAACAATAGTAATGTTAAATTCTTGCAACAATAATAACCACCTAGTCACTCTACCACTAGTTAATGGTTTATTCATCAAATATTTTATTGTAGAATGGTAAGTATGCATAAAGACTTCATATCCTGTAATGTAATGTCTGAATTTATTAATGAAAAAAATTACAACTAAAAACTCTTTCTCAGTAACCGTGTAATTTAATTCAGCGTGTGACAAGTTTTTACTGATGAAGTAAATAACATAGGATTGTTTGTCTTCTTCTTGTCATAAAGCTATGCCAATATTAGTATCTGAGGCATCAAAGGAAATATGAAATGGAAAGGACCAGTTTGGTCCTCTCAAAATTGGCGCCTGAACTAGTTTTTCCTTCAATGTCTCAAAGGATTGTTAGCAAGCTATGGAACAAGAAAACTCACTATCCTTAGCCAAAAGTTGGAAATGGGGGGTAGCTATCCTTGAGAAATTCTCAATGAATCTCCTATAGTATCTCGCATGTCCTAGAAAACCTCTCACTTCCCTTTGAGTTTTGGGTACAGGAAGACTCAAAATAATTTCTATTTTTGTAGGGTCAACCTGGATACCTTTGTCGGAAATAAGATGTCCAAGAACCACTACCGCCTTGCACATTAATATGAATTTCTTTTCACTCAAGGCAAGATGATCTTCTTGGCAACGAAGAAGAACTTTTTCTAGGTTTTTTAGGGCTTCCTAAAATGAATCACCAAACACAGAAAATTCATCCATATAGATTTCCACACACTCAAGGTCAGCACAAATGGCTAAGAATGCTCTTTGAAAGGTAGCCGAGGCATTACATAGCCCAAAGGGAAGCACTCGGTAAGCAAATGTACCCCATGGACATGTAAAAGTGGTTTTGTCTTAATCCTCAGGTGGAATATGTATCTGGTTATAACCACTAAAGCCATCTAGAAAATAAAAGTACTTCTTACCAGAAAGGGTATCGAGAACCTGGTTGATGAAAGGAAGGGGGAAGTAATCCTTAAGAGTGGCTTTGTTCAATTCTCTGTAGTCAATGAAAATGTGCCATCTCCCATATTTTTTTGGGACTAATACCAATGGAGAGACCCACTGGCTATTAGAAATAGGATAGATAAAATCAACATCCAAGAGTTTTTGCAATTCTTCCTTTACAACATCTCTTAGAGCTGGGTTCATATGCCTTTGGGGTTGTCGAATAGGTCAGGCTCCATCTTGAATATAGATATGGTGGGTATAAGTTTTAGGAGGGATTCCTTTCATATCTTCATAGCCCCATGCAAAGGCATCAAGATGGTTTAGCAACAAATTCACAAGCTGCTCTTGTTGGGATGCATCCAAGTCTGAAGTGATATGCAAGGATTTGCCTAGACTAATCTCAACAAGAGTGGTATCAGGTTCAAGAGTACACATAGGTGTTTCTAGAGATGGTGGTGAGGGAGGTAGAGAGTTGTGACTTTCTTGAAAATCTAGACTAAAAATATGACTCAATGACTCAAAATTGGGCATGGTGTCTAGATTGTTTAGGAAGTCTTGAATCTCACCATCCTGTGAGGACTCATCATACTGATGTATCATGGAAACAGACTGAGTCTCCTCATCACTACTGTAGTCTAACCACAAAGTGTCTCGAATCTCCTGAATGGATCTAGCGGGTGGATACAAGGTGACATTTTTCCTAGAATCTCCATGGGAAATATACATGTCACCAGAACGAAATCCAATGTAAGCATTGACTGTAGCAAGCCATGGTCGTCCCAAGATCAAGGGATGTCCTCCCACAGGATTCTTTGGCTAAAGCACAATGAAGTTTGTGGGGTATTCCCAAGAGTCTAATGAAACTACCACATCATCCAACACCCCTTCCGACTTGATTTTAGATCTATCTGCCAATTCAAGCACAGTGGGAGTAGGACGAATATGGACCAATCCAAGTTGATCCATGGTTTTCTTGGTCATAACATTAATGGCCACCCCTAGGTCTATAAGTACATTAGAGACAAGGAAATCACCTATCTGAACAGAGACAACAGGGTTTCCGGGGTCAGTATATTTCTCCATGTGTGTACACCTCGTCATTAACTCTACTGCTCTACCAACAAATTGAATAGTTTGAGGTTCCAATATTCGCCTTCCTGGATTCTTGAGAAAAATTTACCTAATGATTTTTGTGTAAATGGGGATCTCTTTGATAGCTTGGAGCAAAGGTACCTTTATGAAAATGTTCCTAATCTTGGAGGCTAGGCTAGACTCGGGAATGGGGTCATTCTTCTCCACAACTAACCTCTCCGGATAGGGAGGCCAGTTGGAAGAAGATGGCAAAGGCTTTGAGGGTATGGGGATGGGCTGGATGGTGACATATTTTTCAGAATGGTTAAGAGTTTCCTCCTCACCTTTCTTCCCCAATCTCAATTGGATATCATTGACTCCAACTGGAATAGAATGATATATGGATGAAGAAAGCGAGTTCATAGAGTGGATCGTTTGTACCGCTTTGTTATTGGGGTTGGGTAAGGTTAAGCAGGCAGCTGAGGAGATCGAAATGGTGGAGGTAAAGGCAATGGTTGCATTAGTTGACTCAGCTGAGGTAATGATGGTTGTGGCATTGGGTAAGGTGCATAAGTAGGTGGGTATGACAACATAGGTGTAGGATAGGAATGGTGTGAATGGTTTGGCCCTCTCCATCCTTGTTGCCAAGATTGGGAGGGTTGCCCATAATGATATTGGTTCCCATGCTGCCAATGTTGAGAGTGACTAGTGTTAAGATAGAAATATGGATGTGCATTATAACCAAAAAAATGCAGTGGAAGTTCAGGAGCCATACCTGCACTTACCTGAGGCCAGTTTCTTCGTGCTCCCATAGCATGCAATGATTCGGCTTCAGGTTTCCCTCCTTCAAATACAGCTTTCAGCCTAGGTATGGAGGGACATTTTTCCGTGGCATGGTTCTCTGTACAAATTTCACATTTATTAGTTCCTTTAATATCAAGAGGACATTCTCTTAAAAGATTCTTTTTCCTACATTTTGGACAAAAAATAGACAATGACTCTTGTTCCTCTACAAGTTTTTGCTGAAATTTCAAAGAGTCTATTTGTTTGCTAACAGTATTCATTATTTCAATTTTCATATTGTCCATTTTGTTCTCCAATCCAATAATCATAGCATCAGTAGATTCGTTTTTCTTATTTCTATTCCGAATTCCTTTACCGGATCTATATTGGTTCCTCGAGAATTTCCTACACAAGTCACACATTTGATCAAAAGATTTCTAGGCAATATCCCCCTGTCCTAACAGATTTAGATTATTCCTAGAATCATCAGTAAGCCCACTTAAGAACAAGGTTCTAATGGTACTTAGATCAAATTTGTTCTTTGACCTCTAGAGGATGTACATGAATCTCTCTAAGTAGTCCTCTAGAGTCTCCTCATCATTTTGCACAATAGTAAAGATTTCATCTTGCATATATCTAGTTTTACAATATTCCTGATAAGATATAGTGTTTCCTCCTAGTCCCATGAACCAGCAGAGTGTTGTGTCCTTGAGAGTTGCAGGAAACAACTTTAACTTCTGAGCATCAGATGAATAGTCATAACTTCTACATAAAATATCAAACTCAAATAAAAAAGAGTCTGGGTCTTCATGTACCTTACCATAGAAATGAGGAAGGGCTGATGGTGGAATATTTTTCATTTGTACTTGTATATCAGGATACACAATTGGGAATCCAAAAGTGGATTATTCCTCATTTACCTGATTTTCACCAGTTCCTTCTGCATGGTCTTCATGATCTGCCATTGTTGCTCCTCCAAGAGAACCACTCTCAATAGGCTGAGAAGGTTGACTATGGGTTCTAATAGTCCCCTTCTTCCCCTTTGTGGGTTGTGTCACACCTGGACTGCTGCTGCTAGAGTTTAATTAGACTGTTCCTGTGTGATGAGTCTGGGTCTATTTGGACTTTCTGCCTGCAAAATAAGGCCCAATATGAGATTTGATTTCAAATTTATGCGTATTTCCTTGGCCCTTAGTGGGCTTCGGACCCCTACCTCTCTTAGGCATTCATTTCAAAAAATTGCAAAACAAAATTCCATTAAATGTTGCAATTCAAAAAGAACTCAACACCTATAAATTCCTTCAAACAACAGAAGCACAATGCAGAAAAAATAATAGAAGACTTACCCCTATTGCATAAAATTGGAAAATTCTTACCAATTCAAATTGCCTCCCCGTCAACGACGCCAAAATGTTGGGTGCAGGAATTCCACTTAAGCAAGCTCCTTCAACACTTAATTGTCAACCCAGGGGTTTCGTAAACTTAGAGACGAAGCACAGGTAATGCTAGAAGTGGTATGAACTTTTCCTATTTCTATTCCTACTTCTCAATTGAAATCTTGCAGAATCAAACAGAAAAATCACAAAGGCAACTGACACCAAAGTAATTCTAGTGTTGGAATGTAAAAGAATGAATTTGCAAAGAAATCAAATAAAGGAACTTTCACACTGCTGTAAACAATCTTAACTACTGAAATAAAACTCTATGTTTATCCTCAGTATGGGTGATGGCAGTTTAACAAGTGGGCCCTTGAAAATATTTGCCTTCTAAATGATTTTCCTTCTCACACTAAGCGGTTGTTCTTGTACTCTTGCAATCTGCTTGCACTAGTACATGTATAGAACTTATGTGAGAAGTATATTTTACACTTATACTAAAGACTTTTGTCTTCATGTAGGGGCTCTAAGCCTCAAGGCTTCGAGCACTCCATTCCTGTAACAAGACATTGGTTCTTGTACTAGAACAAAGCTTCCTACACCAATTATTCCAATTTACTTTTAAGAAAAATAAAAGCCGTGTTAACTATAAAAAAAGAATTGAAAATGCGAGCAAAATCTGAAATAACTTGCTTAGAAAAAGAATTCTTTAATCAACTGAATCTCGCAAATAGAAGTAAAATTTTAAGATAAAAACAATCTTCAAAAGTTAAAGCATAATTTCTTTTGCCAAAAGGTTTTGCATGCAATCAAATCTAACTCGAAACAGGTTCACTATAATATTTCATATTACTTTTAATCCTTTTCCTTGAATCGTGAGGTGCAGACATAAATTAAGATATTGCAACAATGCTCTTTTCTATCTCATGAAGTCATATTTAATCTTTAGGAGTTTAAATTTTAGTATTAAAAATGCTTCCTTCTAATGATGAACGCTTGCTTTATAGAAATAGATTAAATCATATAAAGGAAAAAGAATAAAACACTTGATGTAAATAAACTAGCAAACCAGAGTGCATAATCTTACATGCACTAGTGCAGGAATAATCTTATCTGCACGATCCAAGCGAAAGCAAACTAGAAAAGAAATTACAGGAAGTAAAGTAATTCAATTTAACTTTCACACAACGTATCCATTCACACTTTGGTCGTTTAATGAAATAAATCAGAATTCATAAGAAAGAACAAAATTAAGATTTAAACCATGCTTCTGCAAATAAACAAAGTTAACGCACACCTTTAAGATAATGAAAGCAAGAGGGTAAACAAGTTGGGTTGGCTGGGCCCTAGCCAACCATCTTGTTTCCCGTTTTAGGAAACGAAAACCTTCAGCACGTTAATAACACATCAATGAAGGATTAAAACTAAGAGTGAGAAAATCATGGCGCAACTCCTTGTATTAATTCCAATCAACAAATATACATTATGAGTTCAAGTCCAGCCCAGAATGAGGGCAACAACGAGATTACAAATTAACCAGAAATTACAACTGTACTGCTATCGCTACTGCTCCCTACCCTAGTTCTATTTGAAAGCTATATTTTATACAACCCTTCAGCCTATGGCCATAATAAAAAATTACACAGTCGTTCCAAATCGATCCTTTTGGCTGAAATGAAATAACAACCAAAATTACAAAAATAAGCCAGCATCTATAATAAGTTGCAAACTAATCGTTGGCCATAGACCTTATCCTCGGCCATATCCCTGACTATCCTCCACTTGAGTTCAACTCCGGATGACCGCAACTGAACTGGACGACATGGACCAAGATGCTCATGTGAAGTGATCGATTTGTTGCGGAGATCACCGAATGGATAGTTGTCAACAATGCAGGAATCTACCTGCACTAGATCAAGCTAGTACAATGATTAATACTTTAGCTTATCAAATACTTTAGGAAAGTAAACATAATTTATAAGAAATATTAAAGGCACGAAATCTATTTAAAATCACTAATTAAGAACCTAATAAAACTTAAACATGAAATATGAAGTGTTGGGCATGGAATCCCCCCACATCATGTTTTGGGGCTCAAAGGCCAAGTTTTGAGTAATATTATTGTAAAGCCCCACGAATTGCGGGAGCAGAATGTATGTTAGAGTCATAGCGCTGTCCTCCCTAAGTTTGAATGTAATGTCGGCCTACCCATGGTTTGTGGACAATGGGATTGTATAAATAGAATGAGGCTCTAAGTTGTAAATAAAATTAATATAGAATGATAATAGAATGAATGGATAAGATGAGATAGTGAAGCATAGAGCAAGAGTCTAAGTGTGTCTTAGGTCATAGTAGTAGAAAGAGGCTTTGCAGCTGAGTGTGCAGAGGCCTAGTAGAGTCCACAACTGAGTGCGTGGACCCCTGCGGCAGAGTGTACAGGGCGGAGTTGAGTCTGTAACCAAAGAAAGAGAAGTTTTATATTAATTCCATGTATCTATTCTTGGGTTGTTATCCGTTGATATGAATTGAAATTGCACTGTTTATTTACTGCACGCATTTGTATGAATGATTTATATTGCTAAGAATAATTTACACATGCAAATAAGCTAAGTTAATCAACCAACAGAGAACTACTAGTAAAGACTTGGGTAATAGCAACGTCGACCCCCAAACAAGGCTGCGCGAGGGTAGCATCACAGGCTGTGAGGTATGGGTAAGTGTGCACAGGATTGAACCACAGACCGCTTGACCTCATCAGACATCTCTAGGGTGTGGAAACCTAGTTCTAGTACCCTCCCATACTATTTCAGGTGAGACCTCAATCCGCACTCGGCGGACTGTTGCCGAAAGGGCTAGTGGTACCGAGATTTGTTTGGCTAACTCAACTCCGAACTTGGGTCAGGCCCCAACAAGCTAAAAAATGGTTCCGCTGCCGGGACCGAGGTCTGCATAAGAGATGTCTGATGTCGTGTCATTGGAATCCAACAAAGAAAGAAATTGAAGGCTGGCTAGATAGAAAAATTCACGAATTTGCGGCACAAGAAAATAGGAATCTGCGAATATCGAAGGAACAGTGGTTAGAGCGCTACTTATATATGGAAATCCATGAAATTTTCTTTGCATCCTTCCCCTCTGAGTTATATGAGTGGATCCCAAAGCTAGTAGACAGCCAGGGAAGGTGTAGGCTCGACAAACCGATTGTGTGGACTCTAGAATTGGTGTGCAGACTAGAAGCGTCGGAAGATAAGCTCACGCGCACTATGGACCATTGTTTTGATCAAATTATAGGAGGGTTTATCACCGAGTTCGCAGTAGACATGACAGTCAGCTACAGTGAGGCGGAATGAAGCTTCCTCAAAGGACCATGAGGTAATTACATTAAAACTTTGAACACTTGGATTAAAATGCTACTGTGTCAAAGGCGGGTTATGCAAATAAAATGATGTTTGGGGCTACGCGAAGTGGGAGAATCTATAGAAACAAAGGTAGCGCAGAGATATGTAAGGAATAAAATTCCGTGCATACCACCTCCACCTACACCATTGCCAGTCTCACCATCTTCACCCCCATCTCTGCCCACACCACCTCCGCCACCACCACAACTCAACATTGCTAGCACGATAAAGTTTCTAGTGTTCAAGGGAGTACGGAATGAATACCTAGACCAGTTTTGGTTTGTGATAAAAGTTGTATGGGCAGCGCAGGGAGTCACGGATGACAATATAAATAAAGCAACACTGGTCAACGCTCTACAAGATTGCGCACTGACGTGGTATATTAAGCGTTCCAATGACAATCTAAACGCAGGGAATATGAATATTCAAGTTGCGTTGGACAAAGAATTTAGCAAGCTAAAATCAGAGACACAGTTGATCATTGGATTTAAAGAAATTGTGATGCTTCCAGGAAAGATCCCCTAGGAGCTGGATCAGAGACTGAAGAGTAAAATCAGGGAAGCTAATATGACTTTGACAGATGGGCAACACCACACATGGTTTGTAGCATCACTAACGCTGCATCTAAGGACCACGTTGTCACAACAGAAGCTACCACTCAGGGCGAGGCCTTGGAGATTGCAATGAGACTGCACAAAACCCCGATACAAGATCCTAACTTGGGAGTTCAACAGATCCTACCTACAGAGTTCAGACGGAAACGCGGGCCCTCGATCAAAATGCAGGGATGGCGCGCACTATATTTTAGTGGCGCAGATGAGGTTGAGGTGGAATGGGATGAGGGAGGGATCACAGACAGCTGATTTGTTACAATTGCGGAGGGCGAGGGCATTATGCCCGTGATTGTACAAATCCGATGAGAGCATCATGTTTATATTGTACCTAGTTTGATCATGAGATGGAGGACTGCCCCACACTGATAGTGAGGTTGCGCAATAAAGGAATACTCGAGCCTCCCCCGACTCAGAATCTGCAAATGATGAGGTATGAGTTCCACGAAAGACCCAAATGTAAACATCATGCTCCGAAGCGGTATTACGATAGGAGATGACAAGGGAAAGCAACCCAAAGAAAGTTCTTGGGTTTGCAAGGCTCCTACAAAGGAACTAGAGTTTGATTTGGAGTGAATGAAGGAGACATTCATGGAAGCTAACAAGAGATTCACAGAGGCCTCCACTTCAGGTAGGAAGGACAAACTAGAATCGGAGATGGACCCATAAATGCTTACTGCCTTTCTGGAGACATGCACGAAGTTGTTGCATGACAGCAAGATTGTAAAAGGACTGTAGGAACTAATCACTAGGTGCGCCGGGGCAGGAGAACCGCGCGTAGTCCGGAAGCTCGGGAAGCACACATCGTGAATAGGAAGGGAGATGAGATTGACTGCACAAATCGGGGAGTATGAAATGGATCAAACTATTCTGGATTTAGGATTAGACGTGAACGTACTGCCAAAGAAGACATGGGAGCGCATGGGTAGGCCCGTGTTGCAGTGGTCCCCTATTCAATTGCGAATGGCAAACCAACAAAAGATCCTTCCGATGGGAAGATTGCAGGGAATAATGGTAGACATCGAAGGTGCGAGCACGCTTGTAGATTTCAAAGTGATATATATTGTCGATGATAGAAATCCCTATCCCACGCTACTGGGAATAGATTGGGCCACTGATATGAACGGAGTGATAAATCTGAAGAACCACAAAATGATTTTTGAGAAAAAGTCACCGCGTGTAGTGGTACCTTTAGACCTTGCAGAAGGATCGCGCTACACAGAGCCAGTGCACGACGACAAAAGCAATGATGAACTAGATTGTATCTATCAGATAACCACTCGGGAACAGGATTCGGTGAATCCTACAATGGATGGTAGGATCTTGTGGGAGTGCAAAAGCTCCTACACATCGGATTCAGATGAGGAAATAGAATGATGGCAAAACCAGTTACATGAGGTAACCACACTAAATTGCAACATGATGGTAAGATCACTGTGCTGCATAACAACGGAGGTAAGGGATCTGCCTATGTATGACGGGTTGACCGCGGTGGAGGAGTTCCTGAAAAAATTTGAAAAAGAAGTGCTAGAATAGAATCGTTTTGATGCTCTGAGATGGGCACTGCACGCTATGCCCGCAGGGTGGTGGGGTACACATCAAAGAAGCTTTGAGAATAGGCGCAACTACAAAAGAATTATGGTTATACGGTTTGGAAAGCCTCAGTTGCGGATGGGAGCCGGGCATGATGGATGAAGAAGCCTACGCGCCCACCTCTCCAGATGGGTACAGGTGTATGGTACACAACCTACACGAACGCACACCATCCTCGTGATAGGAAACAAGAACAACAAGCAAGAGCAAGCGAGACGAGGGCGCGATCAATGAAGTATGATAATACCAAGCGTGCCAAAGATTATACACGAGGAAGCCTTTGACAAGGTGTGTGAAGTGTTGAACACGGTCCACCATGAGAGACGCACTAACTGGGACCTACACGTACCTGCAATGCTATGGGCTTACAGGACAACATGCAAGAAACTGATGGGACAAACACCTTTCCATTTAGTTTATGACGTGGAAGTCATCATGCCAATGGAATATATCGTACCTAGTCTGCACATAGCAGCGCTCACAGGGATGACGGACTGCGAAGCTATAGAGGAGAGACTCACGCACTTGGAAGAACTTGAGGAAGAACGGTTCTTGGCTGGGTTTCATCAGCAGATACAAAAGCAGCGTGAAAAAGCCTGGCATGACCACCATATCAAGTTGCGCACCTTTAAGGTGAATGGATTAGTGTTGTTGTATGATAGTAAGTTTGAAAAGTTTTTGGGAATATTCAGAATGCATTGGCTGGGACCATACGTGGTTAAGGAGGTCACAGACGAAGGTGCGGTCCAGCTAGTCAAACTAAATGGAGAACCCTTCTCATCCAAAGTAAATGGTAGCCACTTGAAGCCCTACACGGGTGGACAGCTATCTAAATAGCCAGCCGAAGCACAATATTTGCACTCCGAGGAGCCGTACAAAGGCGTGGGACTATAAACATACATAGCAGATGCCGGTACAAATGTATGAGAACAATTAAGACACAGAGTAGATAATGCAAAAGGTTCAACAAGCAGCAGCTCAGTGCACTGCCGAAATCAGTACCATTCGAGAATCGTTGGAGGGACTGCGCACCAAGATCACCGCACCAACAGAGTGACTCGAGGGTGAGTCACGATTTTTGTGTTGGGGGCCTGTTGGGCATGGTATCCCCCCATAGCATGTTTTGGGGCTCAAAGCCCAAGTCTTGAGTAATATTATTGTAAATCCTCGTGAATTACGTGCGTGGAATGTATGTTAGAGTCATAGGGATGTCCGCCTACCCATGGTCCGTGGACCATGGGATTGTATAAATAGAGTGAGGCTCTAAGTTGTAAAGAAAATTAATACAAAATGATAATAGAATGAAGGGATAAGATGAGATAGCAAACCATAATGCAAAAGTCTAAGTGTTTCTTGGGTCATAGTAGTAGAAAGAGGCTCTACAGCTGAGTGCGCAAAGGCCTAGTAGAGTTCGCAGTCGAGTGCACGAACCCCTGTAGCTGAGTGCGCAGGGCGGAGTCGAGTCTGTAACCAAAGAAAGAGAAAAATAAAGAGAAGTTTTATCTTAATTCCATGTATATTTTCTTGGGTTTTTATCTGTTGATATTAATTTCAATTACACTGTTTCTTTACTACGCGCATTTGTATGAATGATTTATATTGCTAAGTATACTTTGCACATGCAAATAAGCTAAGTTAATCAACTAATGGAGAAATACTAGTAAATACTTTGGTAATAACATCATTCGGCCTCCAAACAGGGTTGCACGAGGGCAACATCGTAGGCTCGAGGTACAGGTAAGTGTGCGTAGCAACGTGCGCACAAGGTTGAACCGCGAACTGCCTGACCTCATCAGACATCTCCAGGGTGCAGAAACCTAGTTCTAGCACCCTCCCATAATACTTCAGGTCAGACCTCAGTCTGTGCTCCATGGACTGTTGCCGAAAGGGCCAGTAGTACTGATATTTGTTTAGCTAACTCAACTCCGAACCTACGTCAGGCCCTAACAAGCCAACATGAAGTTTATGTAGGAATACACAATATTCTTAGACTAGTGGAGGAATGAGGAGGTTTATGGAGATAAACAGAGGTTAATGATTGTGGTTTTGTAATAGGAAGGGGGTAAAAATAGAGAATTGTGGCCTACCAACACACACTATGATGTCATCCTAAGCAACAAAGTTTCACACTCTCGTCAAATGCATTAATTAGTACATGAAATAACCAATTTCAAAATTTCAATCATCTATTTCAATTTCTTCTTAGGTTGAGATTCTATCTTATGATTGCATAGGTGATTTCAGATTTCCAAATGCATTCTACACAAATGATAATGCTCAAGAGTACATCTATACTTTTTTAGCAGCCATGCATTCCTTTCAGAAATCTTCATCATTGCTATCCACTCAATTCTTTTGAAAATAAGATTTCTGATTTTTCTTTTTCTTTACAACAACCTTTCATTTGAAAAGATTTAACATTTAATGCTGGTATGTTGTTTCCTCTTTCTTTGAATTCTTTTCAAACATATGAAACACATACTTATCTTGATGATCATATAAACAAATATTTGGAAGAGCTTCAAGGGAAGTATTTTATAAATAATTTTTTATTTTATTTTTTTCAATTTTAGAAGTACGTAGTATGTTTCATTTTTGTTTTAATGTTTCAGCTACAGTTTTATTTTTGCTGCCATTTGTTATTTACATGCATGCAACAGATAAGGCATGTAAATGGTTGCACTCGAAGTTTGATCTTACCTAGTCATAGTCTAGTTTTTAGATTAGGATTAGGAATATATTAAAGTTCTTTTTGTTAATATTTTGTTGATTGAATAAAAATATGATTTTAAACATTCTTAATAAATATACAGAAGAAGATGAAGACTAATAAGGTAAACTTATTATCAAATTCTTCTAGGTATTCATTTGCATTTTTATTATCATCTTCTTGACAGTGCTATACCCTCCAACATGTCAAGGGATCTTCTCGTTAAGAAGTCCCGACTAGACGTCAGAAAGTTTGTAGTAGGATTCCCAGTAGTGGGTAGTACAATATCGCCCTGATTGTGGTTGCGCACAAAGGTAAGTAAGATTTCTTTGTTGGTATCAATGGTGTGACCTTGCAGCAAGTCAAGAAAGGTGAATGAAGGGATCTAACACACGGAAGAGGGAGTGAGTGCGTCCCTTAGAAACTTGTGATAGCATGCAGCTTGAAAGGGAACACACAAGAAATAAGACATCACGAGATGCAAAGCAAGATAGCCAACGATCCAAAGTGATGGATTATATCAACAACGCACGTTAATAAGATTCATACAAACACATACGAAGTAGTCCATACATACATGCGTAAATAATAACTACATATATCATTAAAGTAACCAGGATAGCCGAACTACAATAACAACATATGCATGAAACATGTTGGCTTTTTTATATTAAAATAGTGAAATATCCAATCATACATACAACCATGACTTCCACTAGCCCCGACAGCGGAACATTACAGTCACTTCCACTTGCTCCTCTAAAGAGATGTACTAGCTCTACGCTGTGGAGAAGTCAAGGCTCGTTACAATACACTCCAAGATTTCTCTAAGTTACACCTATAGGAAGCTTGGCTCCCAAAATCCTATATAATGAGTTATAAGATTCTAGAAATAGCAAAGGGTGGGGTGACCCTTGCCAGTCCCATTTGTGAGTCTTCACATACCCTCATCACTCTTCAACTACTACATGACTGCTACATTATACTATCGACACTTGGTATTTCACTGTTACAACATGTTTACATTAAAATCTACACATGTACCCATGTGAGACAAAAATAGGCTTGATTAAGCCATGCAAGAGATCAATAAGACTCAGACAGATGTGGGAAGACTAACTCTTCAACATCCTCGTGATGATCGACGGTGACGAACTGATGCCAAGCTTGGTAGTCTATTATGTTGTCTGTGTGCTCTATGGTGACATCCTTTTGAAAGTGAACTCTTGCCTCCATTACATCTAAGTACACTAATTTGGCACCTATGTCCAACTTGTCAAATAAAATGCACATAATTGTCTTGAGTGCAGTAGGACCAACAACATATTGATTCATAGTGTCCACGCTCACTTGCAAGTCTGTGTTGGTGGCTACGTGCATCAACTGATTGAAGTACATGTCCAGCTCTAGTCGGACTTAGTTCTTTGACTTCACCTCGGTGAGTGTGCCAATGGATGGGATCAAATTCGTGCACACAATGACATCCATGCTCCTAAACACTCGTGCATGTGAAGCATGAGAACTAGTGATGAACTGTGGGAGTTCCTCATAATTCCAGATGCGTGCCTTCAACTCTACCACCCTTGGCTTAATCATATTTGACAAGTTGAATTGGGCTCCTTTGTACCTCATTGTCCATGTTTGCATGTGATCGACAACAGTGTGCAGATCTGACAAGATGTGTGCTCTCCTAGAATAGCACTACTACCAACCGTTGAGATGGACAACTGACTTATGCACGGTGACAAATATGAAGTACAACTTCCACATGAACATCTCGAGAGATGATACTTCATCTAGTATCTCTCTCCTCAACTCTGCTCTGGCGGATGGTGTCACCTACTCTCCTCCCTTCTTGGCAACTTGTAATTCCTTAGCCATGTGCTCGTTCTCATCTATCAAGAATCGAACACTCGAGGTGGTGTCTTTGGCATATGCTTTGGTAGCATCGCCCAATGTAGTTGGATGTCTGCGCATATCGGATATGATCACTTGCTCTTCAAACTACGCAGGAGATACATGGACATCCGGAGTAGATAGTTTGTGTGACTACACAACGTTGTGTTGTGACTCGTCGAAAGATATGTTGTGCATCTCTACTTCCAGATTGTCTTCAAGGATTTATGTGTCTCCTTGATCACTTGGGACATGCTCTGCTTCTAGATCTGGTGAAGCCGGTGGGGTGACCTCTTGGTTCCAAGGCATGAGGTCAATATCCTAATCTGACTCTGGCTGAACCATATCTGTGTCCATCTTCTCTAGCATCTGTTCAATCGCTTGAGAAAAGTCCTGCTCCTGCGACTTCTTTCCCTATCTGCTATGTGCCAGCTGCTCGGATGAATCAATAACCTGTATGGGCGCAGTTTCATAAATCTGTGCATGATGCGCCTCCTAATGTACCTGTTCCTACTACGCTTCCTTCAATATTTTGCGCAACTCTTGTTCTTCCCTGAGTTTTTGCTTTAACTCCTACAAATCCTTTTCTTTTTCCTCCATCTTCTATTTCTCTCTTTTCCTTTGTGCGATCCTCCTGTCGCGTTGTTGCCTCCTAGCCTAAATATCCAAAGCTACTTTCAACACAATTAGTTCTGCTTTGAACTTGTAGCTTTTCTCTGCCTCTATGTTGTCAACAACCTTCCTCTTTCCTTTGTCACGTGCAGATCTGCTATCCTCTATTACTGCTAATGATGTTGCTCTCTGAGATGTTGCTACCTTCTGTTTTTCTAACCACTCTACAACTAGGCTGACCAATTCATTGATCCTTGAGAAGTGATAGCAATATCTCCATGGATCTTCCTCAAGCCAATGACATGCCCCGTGGATCAAAGGATGTTGCACTCTCACAAAGTGATCCTTCACTAAGAAATGTGGGTCATACAGATTGAAACTTCTAGTGTCGAAGGTGAATCTCTTGAATTCCTCTGTCTCGGCCTTAGCATCCTTGAGATTTTGGATCTCATACAACCTGATCCACAAAGGAAGAGTGGGCCAAGGTGCCTTTTTCTTCTTGTGCAGTCTAATTGACAACCCTGTCGAGATGTGATATGACACTTCTTGCATGACAAGCTTGTCCATGGAAAACTTCGGTAAAACATGCAGAGCATTCTCCGCATTGTACATCCATATGAAGGTGCCAAGGGGTGAGGCATACCAATATGCTATGTCAATCAATGCCTCCATCGATGCCTGCAACATGCATGGTGGATCCTGATCAAATATCATCCTGTACACTGGGGTGATGAAGTGGTCTGGTAATTGTATGATAACTCCATGGAAGCTACATGTTAGTGTCAGTCTTTGTAGCCTTCCTCTAGTGATCAAATATGCTCTTACAAAGTGGTCTCAGAGTGTCAAGGTCAAATTTTATCATTTCAGTGAATCTTCAAGTAAAATTTGGTCACTATGCATTAGATCTAGGGTTTGCTTTTATTCATGTCAAAGTTGTCCAAATGTCGGTCCATGTCACCGTTCAGCTGAGTGTACCATCATTCATATGGTTTTCATCATCATGTCAAGTTCCACTGGGTCATTTTACACCTTGTTCATGCTTCAGTTGCACCTAGCTATGGTCATTTCCCTCTCCTAGGGTTTTGAAGGCAATTTCTTTTGGATGGTCTAATCATCAGCAAAACTTGTATCCTGATGTTCATACACCTTCCCCTATCCTTAAAGTACCTTATCAAACACTTCCCATCACTGAGATCCCCCAAATTCCTCATTTTCGCACAAACTCTAGTTTCTTGCTACAACCTGGCAACTTTCTCGGTTGGACCTGTGTTTTGCCTTTTTGGACCCCTTCACCTCATTCAATATTTGAAATTCCACTTTCCCCTGCTTCTTAACATCCCTCCCTACTTCCAATAATTTTCCCAAGAATTTAGAAGCCGCTTATCCCCTTCATTTCGCTTCATTTCGATAAATCCCTTGTTCCACACATCGGGAAAGGTTTCACTCAAATGATGTTTCTGAGAAATAAAAGATGAATTTTTTAAAACTGAGAGATTTTTTTGTCCAAAACATGCCAAGGAAGAAAATCCTCCTTCACTTTTTACACGGGTGTCATGTTTTTGGAGAAATGTCAAAAATACCGTTGCCTCAGGGAATTGAATGCACCTCTAGAGTGACCTTGGGAAAATCAAGTTTTCTCCTAGCTTGGTTGGCCAAATGAATTTTTTGATGAGTCAAATGATGACTAGACACAAATATCTTTCCAATGAGCTATCATGAGCTCAATTTGGAGTTGAGGAAGGCATTCAAACATTGACTGTAACATCACTCTGCCTTTAGGCAGCCTCATTTGGAACATTTTGACCAGTCTTGGAAGATTTTATTTTTGACAGGGAAAATGAACTCCAAATTAAAAAATTCCAATTGATCTGGAAATTAGACTCAAAGACCTTTCCAACGAACTATCCTGCACCCAATTTGGACATCGGGAAGGCCTCCAAAATTGGTCTGCAAGAAGGCGCGGTGCACTCAGGGTCCACACCTGTCACAAAGAAAAGGTACAGTCAGGTCCGCAAGGTCCATGACCATTAGGTGCGGGACCGCAGGTAATGTGAAGAAAAAGTACGGACCTAGACATTTTTGTGCACAACACATGTTTTTTCTCCCTGTAGCGCGGCGCTAAAATTCTAGAGCTCCAAATGAGGAATGGTTTGCATTTTTGGATTCAGCATGGAAAATCACGACTACTGGTGCCCGGACAAGAAATTTTGGCAAGAGATGAGTCTCTAAAAGGTCAAAAAAACACCCAAAAATGGCCTCTCTGCCACTTTTTTGACACACAGGAAGCAGTCTTGTTAGAATGAAGATTTGGAGGGGCAAATGAGCACCAAATTCAAAAATTCCAGTGGGGTTAGAAAGTAGACAGGACAGGCTTTCCAACAAGCCCACTTGGGCACATTTTGGACACCTGCAAGTGCCCCAAAACAGGCCCCAAAGTAGTGCGGCGCACAGAGAAAATGGCACGGCACGCAGAGGAAAAATTGCCAAATTTGCTTCCGTTTCACGAATTTTCGATTCGCAACTTCTCCAAGTGGGCCCGCTCATCTACACTTAGGTTTTTTGGCACAAAAGGTGGCATTTAAAGCATTTTCTTTCCAGATGGACTTCTATCCAAGTGGCGAAGGAAGGCAAACGGTCACCCAAGACAAATGTCATATTTGTAGCGCTGCACCTTTAGCTGATGGTTGGTTGTTCATCTCCATTTTGTAATGATTCGAGTAACTCCCCAACCCTTGGGCGTTCTATCTCTTCATGGAACATTATATATATATTGTATGTAAGCTATTTGCAAAGGGTTGGTTGGCTTGTAACTTCTTGGAGACTGTGGGAAGGAAACTTTGTTTCTTATTGTGTATTTTGACAGAGAATTAATGAAAGGCAGCGGCTTTGTTTCATGAGATTCTTGTGGTTGTGAGTGTAGCAAATGTGTCTCTTATGTTTTCATATGTATTTCGTTATGTTTCATTATTCAATTCATGTTCATTTCCAGTGAAATTTTCTGAGCGAGATTAGGTAGAATTCAATTTTATTGCTCTGCCTGTGGGAAAATTTCATGTTCATTGTTATTCTTCTATTGAAAAGGATTCATGTCACTATGCCCTTTTCACTTTCTTCAGCAATCTATTCATGCTGCGGTACCTCAAACTAGCTTGTTACATTTTCTGCCTACCTTGCTTCACGGAATAATCTGTGCCTTTGTATTAAATTCTCTATTCTTTATTGAGCACCAGTCCCATAACATCCCAGAAGCTCGGTCATTCATAAAATTGTTTCCAGAATCCCTATTCACTTACTAGCCTAAGGTAAATATTACATTGTAAGTCATCTCAGGCCTTTTTCGATTATCTATTCACTAAGTGTGACTCGGAGAGAGCCCTCTCCTACTCTGGTAGGGCTAGCTACCAGACTAAGCGTGGTTTGTGGTTACCCTAATTTTTGCCTTCCTTCAGCCTGAGGCAGATTTAGGTGCTAACACTACATTCGGAGAACAACTTGCAATAAGTGTGCACAGAGGTTTCTAAAGGTGCCCATGCCAAACACAAGTGTGGGAACTGTTGATGGGCATAGACTACATCAAATATGTAAGCGAGCATGTATATCTTCGCTTGCTAACCTTTGGGTGAATGTCGAGATTCTATTACTTGTTCCTTCAACCTAAGAGCCAACATGTCAGACCAATTGCAAGGTCTTTCTTCGCTCGTGAGTTGATCCAACACAATCACCCAACTCTGCGGGAAAGTTTCTGTGCTCTCATGGTCATATAAACGGGATGCAAAGATGACTAAGAGATGATATGCCTTCTGCATTATCCTTGTCTTGTAAACCTAGATGGGTGTTGTCCTGAACTTGGATGGCTCTTTCACCCAGCTCTTCAAGATATCTCTTGAGTTTGCATTGTTGCTGGGTCTATTGAAGGATGTATCCATCATGATCATCGACTACGGAAAGTGATACATCTACTGAAATTCCTTTGCCCTGAAGGTAGTGAGTTGTGTTTTACTGATGCTGCTCAACACCATTGCCTCTGGATCAAAATGCGAGAAAATCTAGTGGATCATGTCCACGCATGGAAACGCAGGATACCTGCATGCAATATGGTACAAGACAGACTTGTGTATGTTGACATAGACCCTACGATCTTCCAGATTTTCCTCATATGTGCCTAAGAAGGTTTTATTGTTGTCCTGCCATTTCATCTTGATATCCTTGTCTATGAACAACTTGGTGTCTTCATAGATAGGCGAGCTCATAGACATTTGCTCAACTACATCTCTAGTTGCACTCTCAATGGTGTCCTTTGACCCTGCTCTCTTGGAGGCCAATGTACCTATACTTCTGAGAGATGGAAGAACACCTATGACACATGGAGACAAAGCAACACTCATGGCAAGCACAATGTCAGTTGAAAACCAAAACAACTTGAGGACTGGCATGCAACACACCTAGGAGACTGACTGCCAAAACTGTGCAAAGAATTAGGGGAATTTTGAGGTCTGAAATGGACCTCCTAAGGAAATTATAAAATAATCGTGGAAATAATAAAATAAGATTAGATTACATCATCAAATTTTAGAGGGAAAAAAGAAAAAACTATTTTTTCAACTTGTATTTTCAACTTATCTCCCTATGGGTTTACTCAAATTTTGAGCGGAAACACTCGTTGGATGCAAAATTTGATTCCTCATCCAAGGAGTACCCATGTTGCATACTTTTGATGGACCCTAATACACGAAAAATGAGAAATCCTTGACAAACATGATTGCAATCACATTTTTTCATGTATTTCTCATTTTTCATGTAGCAAGGTCCATCAAAAGTATGCAACATGGGTAGTCCTTGGATGAGGAATTAAATTTTGCATCCAATGAGTACTCCCGCTCGAAATTTGAGTAAAAACTTAGGGAGATAAGTTGAAAATATGAGTTGAAAAAGTAGTTTTATTATTTATTATGTTTTACTCTTTTTATTTTTTTACTCCAAAAATGGAGAATCATCCCCCATGGTTGACATCATCATATTGAATCCTTTTGGTTCTTATAAAGTTTATTTTGGTTGTATATTTTTCTTAGGAGGCCCATTTTAGACCTCAAAATTCCCCTAATGCAAACTTTGGA
Source organism: Pinus tabuliformis (assembly GCA_031772625.1). Lineage (NCBI taxonomy): Eukaryota > Viridiplantae > Streptophyta > Pinopsida > Pinales > Pinaceae > Pinus > Pinus tabuliformis. Next base: position 1,394,160,826 of record CM062819.1, on the reverse strand, counting down.
CTATCAGCAGGCTAACTGACTGTTGAATCTACGCAGAGCATAATATAGCTTGGTCTGTTGAGAACTAAAATTGTGCAATGCACAGTTTCAGTCAGCAATGACTACAACCCAGAAAATGCATTTGCAAAATTTCGGGGGCCATCAGTACACTGCCTCTCAAAATTTCATAGAGAAAGATTGGAGGCCAATGTTGGGCCATCTCTTCACAATTTCTGGGAGGAAGGGAGAGCCTTCACTCTCAGAAATGTGCATTGCAAGCTGGGCAAGGCAAGGTCCAGGCCAAGGCAGCCCAGACCCAACAAAGGGAAACTTAAAACATGAAAAATATGAATGCATGACGAATTTGAGTGTAAACAAGAGTGAATGATCATGCATGAAAACAGTGAGTGAAAGATTCAGAAAAAGGGAAAACAAGAAAGTGTGTGAAGTGAGTCGCTGCAACAGTGACCGTTAGTGCAGAAACAGTGTCATGCATGTGAAAATAGTGAGATGTAATGAAAAACTTGAAACAATGCTTCTACAAGCTAACATGAATTAAAATGACAACAGGCATTCATTGAAACCAAGCAAAAAACACTCACACAAACTGAAATACAAAAAGTGACAAAAGAACAGCAAAAGACATGAAGAGCGGACTTACCCAGAAAACTCTGAGCTGAATGTGCCGAATGCTCCTAAATGTGATGTGGGATGTCAGACCTCCAAGATCGATGTGAGGAATGAGATCTGAAGCATCGAATAAATAAGTTTGATAAGATCGAGGCTTATGACGTGCATGCCACAAATCTAGGAAAAAGCGACACTTGGCAGGTTGTGACTAAAACGGATTTTGCATGTAACCTCCAGCTACTAAAATGGACCCCTAAAATCTAGGGATTCATTTTGTTTTTTTTTATTTTTTTCATTTTTCGGAAAAAGTGACCCATGCATACAAATCAAGATTGCTCGGTCTCGGAGGGAACCAGACAACCTAGGAGCACATGTAATAGTCTGCAAGCCTGGGAATGGCTTTTGTGCAGTTTCTGGGCTAAGCAAGTCTAGTTTTCCCTCAGGCATTGCATAATTTCTGGACTAAAGCCCTGATTGTCAGTCAAAATTCTGCAATTTTTTAGAGAAAGCCTAGTGATGGGCTGCATTGCACAATTTCTAGAGGGAAGGTTGCCTGGTTATTCTATGCATTTCTGGAGAGCAGAAGACAGCATAGATGGATTATGCAATTTTTGAGAGGAAGGTTGGTTCCCCTCCAGTATTGCGCAATTTTCCAGGTGAGCACCAACCAGAAAAAGACCAAGTTCCAGAATGTCAGCCTGCGAGTAGGAGGCAAACAAGCTGACAAGCACAGGCTAATGAGACAATGAAACTCAATTGAATCATATGTACTTGGATAGTGCAATACATGCTCCTAAGGATGGTTGGTAGGGAGGCTCCAAAATGAAGCTAAGGCAATATTTTGGAGGGTGGTTGTAGCTGCTACAACACGTCTACTAAAGTTTTTATTTTAGTTTATTATTTTATGCTTTAGTTTTATTTCTTTCATATATTTTTGTTGTTCTTTTTGTAGGTTTTGGTTTGATCCATCTTTTGTGAATAAAATAGTTGTGATAAAAGGAGCATTTTTCAAGACCCACTCAGGGAGATTTTCTTAACTTAAAATTTTTCTTATCATTTTTGTGATATGTTTTAAAGCAAGATTTGAGTAAGGAAATAAATCCCTGTTAAGATCTCAAATGCAATTTTTAATCACAACTCTTCATTAGTTTGTTTATAACAAAATCATGAATAAGAAACTCATTAAATGAGACAACATTTTGCTTGAAAAATACATAACAAGACCTTAATTCCTTATGTCAAGATTTTGCTTTTATCTTGTTTGAGTTATGCCTATTTCATGATTTTTCTTGCAATGGTTTACTTTTATTTTAGTTTGGTTTGCATTTCTCTTCGCTCTTACTTTTGGATCTAATTTCACAACATCATCCTCTTTTTCAAAATCCCTTTGAGTGTGCTTCTGGTGATATTACCAACCTTTTAGTTGGGAAGTACCTACACGCCACCTTTGGTCTGATACATGGGAAATTTTTTACTCTCATTTAATGAAATTCATTGGCAAAAGGAAGAACATCAGGATAATTATCAAATTGCTTTCTTTCAGATTCAGATTTGAAACTCTTATTATATTCTCTTTCTTTATCATTATGATAATCTCTAACTTTATAACATAAGAGATAATCTTGTTTTACAACAACCTTTATCATAAACAACTCCTAAAGTAGCAAAGGAAAAAGAAACAGTTTAGTATTTTATCACTCTTCTATGTCATCCCAATCTCTTAAGGAGAGGATTTATCCCCCCATCTATGTTAAAATCATCAGAGTGTCAAATAAATTATATGTAATATCTGGAAGATAGGGGGTCTCCTTATAGAGCCAGCCTACCATGATCATGAGCATTGATCGTAGTGAAATTATCATATCTAGTTACCATGCCAAGATAATGGTTTACAACAACTTGTTGTAAGACAAGAGGTCTCATCATGAGCCGGCTTGTTCATTACTATCAATACTTGTGAATGGCATTGTCGAAATCTAGTCACCAAGTCAGGACATGTAGAAAATCCTGTAGATTCACAAGCTCATGCAATGTACTAAAGCACATGACAAGAATCTACTTCTACTTTCAACTAGTGGAAGCCAATAGATCGATGAAAACAATAAGAAGAAGAAGAAGATAAATCAATGGCACATAACACAATATGTATATGGGGAAAGCCACTTCTCAAAACCCCGCTATATGTATTGCATATATCAGAAATATGAGTGAAAATACAAAGCTTGTTCTCACTAGAACAATTCCGCACAAGTATCCTCAACTCTTTCAGCTCACAAGCTAGATCTTACGTAATTCCTAGGATGAATAGCTCGTATTTAAATGGAATTCATGCTTCCAAAAATTCCCAATCCAAACGTAGGATCAATCTCTGATGCATGCATGATATTTACACTCCAGTAAATAATACCACTGATAATACATTGTCCCTGCACTCTAGTCTCAAAGGGGTCTTTCTCAAAATCGACATGCATGAGTTTCTCATGAGGGAATCTTCAGTTAATTGGAGTATCCCTAGTAGATGCATTAGTTCACCAACTAACTGCTAGTCCTCTATTAGCTCCTCAAACAGTTTGGAACTAATTTAACTGAACTTAACTCAGTAAATTGAGTGATCTAATTTCCAACTCAATTTAAACTCATATTGGAGCCCTAGAACTTAGGGAGAACATATACATGACTACAGAAAGACTTCCAACTAGAAATTCCTAAGCTAATTAAGTTAAGTAAAATTAATTAACTATTTACAAGTTGCTATGAGAATAGAATTTGATTTTAATTCTCAGTTTAATTCAAGGATAAATTAAACTGGAATTTCTTACTACCATTTCCCAACACTCCCTCTCCACAAGAAAGGGATATCAACTACCCCGATCCTATCTTTGTGAAACTCGAATTTACATCTTGATAATGCCTTTGTAAAAATGTCAGCATCTTTATCCTTAGTGGGGCTGCACTCTAACAACCAAATTTGCCTCAATACACAATCTATGAGATGATGATATCGGATATCAATATGCTTGGATCGATCATGAAAAAATGGATTTTCAGAGAGTTTGATACAACTCTGATTATCGCAATAAATCACAGTTGGATCCATCTACTTACCAAACAAACCAACTAGGATATTCCTCATCCAGATGGCCTGACATGTTGCCTGAATCGCAGCCATGTACTCTGCCTCCATTGAACTGAGTGCAATCGATCTTTTTTTCCTGTTGCACCAAGAAACTGCCGCTGACCCAATACGGAAGATCCCACCTGATGTGCTCTTCCAGTCAGATGGACTCTCTGCCAAATATACATTGGTGAAGCCTTGAAGCTTCACTCCCTCTGTCCATTTGTACCATAATCCATACTTAGAAGTACCCTTGAGGTATCTCAACACATGCTTTGTCACCTTTCAATACAACATGGTAGGCCTAACCATTGCTTGACTAAGATGGTTAACTACATATCACATATCCGGTCATACATGAGTGAACCCACAAGCTACCTGTAAATAATAGCTTCCACTACTTCCCCTGAAGTAGCATCCTCCTTCCTCCAGTTACCTTCTAGAGGAGTCTCCATGGGTTTGTTTCTCTCCATGCAGAATCTCCTGAGTATCTCGTTGGCATACTTTCCCTGAGAAACAAACAACTTCCCATCTCCCTACCATACCTCCATGCTAATAAAGTAATGCATGAGCCCCATGTCCTTCATCTCAAACTCTCTTGCAAGTTCCTCCTTGCAATATTTGATCAACTAATCATCACCTATCAGTATGAGATCATCAACATAAAGTACAATGATCAACCGTTTACCTTCCACCACCATGTGGTACAAGTTCGCATCTTCTTCAATCTTCATGAAGAGAAACCCAATGAAGTAGCTATATATCTTGATGTACCAAGCATGAGGTGCTTACTTCAGCCCATACAACACTCTCTTGAGCTAACACACATGTGACTCACAGTCAAAGGTCTCAAAACCTTCAGGCTGCTCTATGTACACCTCTTCCTCAATCATGCCATTAAGGAAGGTTGTCTTCACATCCATCTGATATATCTTCCAACCCATCTATATTGATAGTGGAAATATAGATTTAATTGACTAGTACCTTGCAACAAGAGAAAAGGTCTCATCATAATCAATCCCCTCTACTTGTGAAAATCCACTGACCTCAAATCTAGCCTTATGCTTCTCCACACTACCATTTGCAGCTTGCTTTACCTTGTAAAGCCAATGGGAGCTCACCACTGATTTGTCCTCTAGTCTCAAGACCACATCCCAAACACTATTATGAACTATGGAGTCACAATCCCCCACCATGACATCAACCCAAACTGGTTGTTGCACTAGTTCCTTAAAGGTACATGGCTTTTTCACAACACATTCACCCATGAGAGCCATGTATCCATTGTACCTCTCAGGTGACCCCCTCTGCCTATGTTGAGAAGTGGATTCTCCCACATTCTCTCGTGCATCATCTAGCAATCTGTTGGCCTCTCTAGTGTTCTTTCTTCCCTCTCCAGAAGACTTTGTCTGAGTAGATGTCTCCACTCTCGGATCCTCTACATGTGGTTGCTCCACATCAGTTTGAGGTTCCTCAACCTTAGGAGCTAAAATCTCCTCATTCACATGTAGCTCAATCTCCCTCTCAAGGGAAACTCACACAACCTTCTCCTCATTGAATCTAATATCCCTACGAATCATTGTCATCCTACTGGTCAAAAAGTACACCCGATAGTTGTGAGGTGTATCAGTGTACCCCACAAATATCCCCAACTCTTTTTTGACTCACGCTTCTTTTGTGCATCTTTGGTCACATGAAAATATACCAATGACCTAAAAATCCTGAAGTGAACAACATCTGGCCTCTTACCGAAATAAGCCTCCTCTAGTTTCTTCATCTCGAGTATCCGATGTGGGCTATGGTTCTGAACATAAATTGTTGTGTTTCATGCCTCATCCCACAAGTGTAGTGGTAGGCCCTGATCATGAAACATTGCCCTTACTTCCCCTACTATGCTTTTGTTCTTCGTCTCGACCACCCCATTCTGCTGAGGGTTATGGGGTGTCGTCAACCCCTGTTTAATCCCTTCCAATGCACATAAGTTCTTAAACTCGTTTGAGACATACTCACCACTGTTATCACTTCATAGAGATTTAACCTTCTTTCTTGACTATTTCTCCACCAATTATTTAAATTCACAAAACTTTGTGAAAGTTTGACCCTTTTTTTGAATGAAAAATATCCAACATTTACGAGAATAATCATCATCAAATATAACATAATACTTGTGTTTGGACATGGATTCTGTTGAGAATGATCCGCACACATCTTAATGGACTCACTCTAGAATAGCCTCTACTCGACTATCTCTGTCGTGAAAGGAAGACTTGGTGTATTTTCCCAAAGTACACCCCTTGCATGTATCAACTTGCTCAAGCGTACCTTTGGGAAGACCGATAGAGATTTGTTACAATATCTTCAAAGACCCATGATGCAATTGGCCCAATTTCCTATGCCACAACTCGCCAACGTATCGGCTTTACACCCTTTCTACTTTTTTGCTCAAAGCATCACACTCCTCTACCTCCAGCTTATAGAGATTCTTCACCTGAATCCATATCTTCTTTACTTGACCTGTGGTTATGTGTTGAAGGAACACCTTTCCTTTCGAGAAGATCACATCATAGCCTCTATCCTCAAGCATGGAAATGAATACCAAGTTCTTCTTCAGCCCGAGAATATACATAACATTCTTCAAGGTGAGTGGAACCCCATGCTCCCTCTGAAAAGTAATCATGCCCAATCAAGTAACACTATACTTCCCGTCGTCACCCATGTCGATATGCATCTGGAGATATTTCTCCTCCAGGGAACTGAATAACTCTTTGTCACTAGTCATGTGGACTATAGCCCCACTATCGACGTACCATACACTTCCCATGATTGATGACACCATGCATGAAATGAGGGAAAATTCCAATTCGAAATGAGAGGCCAAAGCCTCACCCGCCACTCCTCCTGAGGACTTCTTCTTGGAATTCTTGAGTGGACAATTTGTAGCAAAATGGTCCAGTTCATGACAATGAAAGAACTTAATTTTTGTCATGTATTTGTTCTTACCTCTATGATAAGAATCCAATTTGGAATGGGAATCTTTCCCTTTCCCCTTATTTGCCTTAATCGCTAAGGCAATGTTCTCTTCATCATAGGCCTTTGATGAAGAGCCATCCTTGGTGTTCCTCCTAATCTCCTCCTGCATCAAATCTGACCACACTCGTTACCAATCCGACAACGTCTCCCAACCATTGACAGAGTCCTAATAACTATGCCAACTCTTTGGGAGTCCTAGAAGAGCAAGACTCACCATATCATCCTCGGCAACCGTGATTCCAACACCTCCAAGTTCATCACGACATTGAGTGAACTTGGTCAATTATTTTGGAATAGTCTCACCTTTCTCCATTTTAATTTTTCAAATTTTATCCTTTAGTGCCAATTTCCTTTGGTTATTGTTTTTCTAATACAAGTCCATCAATGTTTTCCACATAGCATACAGTGTTTCCTTCCCATGGAGACTTGAGAAAATGTGTTCTCGAACTCCCTCAAGGATTATCTGCCTCACCTTCGCCACACACTTCTCCCATTTGGCTAAATTCTGTGCATTCGATGCTTCTAGCTTAGGAATTTCTTGATCAATGAATTCCTTCAAGCCATTATCCTCTAGGACAACCTCCATTCTATCCCTTCAGGCTATAAAATTTGAGTTGCTTTCCAAGGCATACTCAAGCTGCAAACTGTAGAATACCATCTGCCGATCCTGAAGTATGTATTGAAAATTTGAATTTCACACGTAACCCAAAACTCAAAACTTCAAAATCTCCTCTAGCATACTATTCTCAGCTCCGATACCATGTAGAAAATCTTGTAGGTTCACAAGCTCATGCAATGTACTAAAGCACAGGACAAGAATCTACTTCTACTTTCAACCAGTAGAAGCAAATAGATCGATGAAAACAATAAGAATAAGAAGAAGATAAATCAATGGCACATAACACAAGATGTATCTGGGTAAAGCCACTTCTCACAACCCCACTATTTGTATTTCATATATCAGAAATGTGATTGAAGATACAAAGCTTGTTCTCACTAGAACAATTCTGCACAAGTATGCTCAACTCTCTCAGCTCACAAGCTAGCTCTTGCTTAATTCCTAGGATGAATAACCCATATTTAAAGGGAATTCATGCTTCCAAAACTACGTAATCCAAACATAGGATCAATCTCTGATGCATGCATGAAATTTACACTCTAGTAAATAATACTACTGATAGTACATTGTCCCTGCACTCTAGTCTCAACTGGGACTTTCTCAAAATCGATATGCATGTGTTTCTCATGAGGGAATATTCAGTTAAATAGAGTAGCACTAGTGGATGCATTAGTGCACCAACTGACTGTTAGTCCTCTATTAGTTCTTCAAACAATTTGGAACTAATTTAACTGAACTTAACTTAGTAAACTGAGTGATCTAATTTCCAACTCAATTTAAACTCATACTGGACCCCTAAATCTTAGGGACAACATATACATGACCACATAAAGACTTCCAACTTGAAATTCCTAGACAATTAAGTTAATTAAACTTAATTAACTATTTACAAGTTGCTATGAGAATAAAATTCGATTTTAATTCTCAGTTTAATTCAATAACAAATTAAATTGGAATTTATTGTTGCCACTTATCAATAGGACAATGGCTTTAAAAGTAATTTATTAATAATAATAATAATAAATAGAAATGTATTTCCTCTAAAATATCAAGCAATAGATGGGATACTGAATTTTCCTTGGGTTAAAAGGTAACCCTGTCGAGGCTATGGATGCCTGCTAGTAGCAGTGGCTCTACCTATGATAATAAGAGTTCATCTTTTTACCAAACTCAATTAAAATCTTTTGTTCTTTAGTTAAAGTTGTCATCAATTAATCATTGTTATAAACATGATTTTTCTTTTATCATCAATATTGGAGATGTACAAAATTATAAACTTACACTATCATTTACAAGGATTTCATTGCAAAATCTGAATTTTAGCATTTTGATTCATTTAACTTCATTCCTTTTAGCATCTCTCCAACCTGCCTGTGGAAATTTATCTTATCTGGCATGGGAACACTTGTTAAATCCAGTGAAACATCCAAGGCTTTGAACTAAGAACCTGAAGGCAAAGACTGTGCCAGTGGATGTTGTAGTGAAAACTTCATTTGATTTCTTTCTAAATCCATAGCAGCCAATAGTTTAGTCTGGTATGGAACTAAGTGAGATGCCATTTGCTACTGCATCTCCTCCCTCACCTTCTTATTTATTTCTTTAATGGCATTTCTAGTAGGCCAGTTTCACCCAATAACAGTTGCACTTCCCTTTGCACCTAAAATAACTACCTTTGAAGAGGATGAGGCAACAGTTTGTGATGGATCCTCCAAGGTCACTTGGAAACTTGATTGATCTGGCCTTGTTTCCACTAGCCTGGTTTCAAGTTCCTCTTATTTTGTCTCTTGGGTTTTTTCATTTTTACCTACGTGTACATCCTCCATCTTTATATCTCCATTTTGGTCCATGGTCCTCTTTTGTGCTTTATCCTTGGTTACTGGAGTCTCGATCTCCATCTCTGTATTCATAGGCCATGAATCAAGGTTAGCTTTCCATTCGATCTTAGGCCTATACTCATGTTCATAAGTTGAATCTTTTATCTTCTCCCTCCTTTGGGAAATGAAACCATGAGGGTCATAATGCCAAACATCCCCTAGGTCAAAATTCATCTTTTTGAGTAATGCTTCAAATGTCTTGAAGGCCTGCTTGGAGTTGACATCAAAAGGCCCAATAAGCCTTCCCAATTTAAACATATGTACCTTCTTTTAAGGGAAAAAGTGGAGTTGGTCCACATTGAGTCTCTACCTGATGAATTCTAGAGAAAATATCCTTAGTGGCATGAACGCAAGTAGGTGGTAAGGGAGAAGTTCACACCCATAAACTTTGATCTCTCTATGATCCTCAAAAAGGTACCTATCCCCTACCCCGGTGTATTTTCTAAGTTGGATAATCTCTTTTTGGTGGGGAAGAACTCCGGGGGAGAAAAACCATGGATAAACTTATATGCAATGGCCATATAAGTTGATATAAACTGAGAATAACCATCAAAATCTGGCCTCTTCCTAACAACAATTTCCGAGTCGAAGCCAAATTTCCTCTTCTTGTCACAAGCCATCAAGTTGATGCCCAAGAACTCAAACTCATCCACATGAGTGTACACAAACAAATAGAACAACAATGAATAGTATCTGAAATAGGATGTGGTGGGAAAATGGTGCAGTTGAAATCTTATGGCCTCAGATAGGTAAGCTAGAATATCAAATAAATGACCAGGCTGCATCATTTTCCTTAAGAAACCCAAGGTGGCTTTGTTCGCTATGTTAACATCATCATCCCCAAGTATATGAGAAAATAAAGATATGATGGGTTGGATGGATTTAGCGAAGAGGGTAATAGGGAAGATGTCAGCCACAGGCAAAGATTGTACACTAGGGGCTAGGACCGTTTGCAAGAAAGATTGTTTCTCATTGGTTGGGAGAGTAGAGTAATGATAAAATAATGTGACATCATTAAACTGTTGGGGTTTAGGAGACCTAGGGTAAACCAGGGAATTTTGAATCAGCTATGGGGTTACTTCAAGGATTTTCATCCGAGAGGAAGAAAAAAAGAAACTCTTATGTCCAATGTAAGCTGCAATAAACTAGGGGATGAATTCGGGAAAATGGTGCTCGAAGGGTGTAATTTGATAACATAGTTCGAAGTCAACTACTTGGAATGGATCTTCCCCCCTAACATGGTTTCCATATAATTCGAAATGAAGGTCAACAAGGTGGTAGGCAAAGGCAAGGTCAACAATTTATGCCTCTATGTCCATGAAGGGGTCGATACTGGAGGAGGGTTTGGCCTCATAGGCGTTTGTTGGGAAAAATACTGAGAGCGGGGGTGAATCAATATTTTAAAAGCTCACAATAATAATTTTCTTTTCTAAAACATGTACATGACTTTACTAAGCCCAACTCACAAATGTATGCGATTGTTGTAAAAGAAACAACCGTATGCTTAGTAAACTTGTAAAAAAGCTAATTCTTTATCTGTTAAACTTAAACCAGAATGCAAGAGATTTATCAGGCATTTGATAAGTAGTAAGAACAGAATAAAGTATCACACATAAGAAACACACGTGAACACCAGGATTTAAGGTGGAAACCCAATGTGGGAGAAAACCACTGTTGTTGTCGTATCAGTCTTCAAACTTATTAATATAAAAAAATTCTTACATTCTTGTACTAGTGCAGACTCATGCCAGTGTGCAGGCAATCGCCTTATGAAGGCTACAACCTTCACTTGTTCTCCCGCTACTACTGGAAGGGAGCTCCAACCCCCAAATATAATTACCAACTACTACTAGCGGGAAGCTTTGACTTCCTCACTGAAGCCTCCAACCCTCAACAACATCCGTGGACCACGTTTCATAAATTTTCACACTAGATCTACTTGCTTTAATACATCACAACTTGTAGATCAACTAAAGCAAACACCAACTTAATTCAAACATAACAGTGAGATCATTGTAACCAGAACACATAACTGAACTCAAAATATTACATCAACACACATTATCAATTGCAACCCTGATCATTCATATGCCAACATATATATGCTACTTCACTTAAGGAAACCTGCATGTATACGCACTTTTCTGTAGAGAAACCTGCGTACAGATCTCAATATACTAAAAACTTGTAATTTTGAATCAGACATAGAGTTTACCAGAGTTATTTTGAAATATTGTGTTAGCTTACACAACTCTCATACAGTTAGCAGCATCAATAATCTTTTCAACCAATCAACATGTAACCAAATTCAACTTCATCATTTAATCAATTCTACTTCAAACATTGTCACTCAACCCAGATCAACATGAGGACATCATTGACAAACAACAGAGATATAGCATCACTGATTAGGTTGATCAGTCATTTATGAACAAAAATCCTTCCTTTATGTACGCGACTTTGAACAAACAAACCTATGTGTATGCTCGACTTAATCGAGACTAACCTCCGTACATATATGAAATTTTGACCTAAAATTGCGCAACTCTTCAGAATTTCAGAAAGACCCATATCATAATATTCAGAGATAAAAACATGTGTCAATACTTAGATCTAGTCAATCCATGAGCAGATCATACAATGTAAGTTCATTTCAAGTCTCATGATCCTGATCCATCATTGTATTCATCGGTGGATAATTATTTCAGATCTATGTGCCAACTATGGACCTTACAATGAAAATATACTTCGGATTGAAATATTCATTAAAAACCCTTTCACATGCACACTTAGCACTTTTATCTTCACCTCCTTACATAGCTAGAGCCTTAGCCAATACCATGAGTCAAAAATACACTAGTGTCGGTGGTAATCTTGGACAAGATCAAGTAATTGTTATTGCACTCAATATTGTGGGCTAATACCATGGTAAGGACCCTTGGTATTCTTAAATTAGTGTGCCATCATGTATGTGACTTTTCCTCTTTGTACCTGCATGTATACATAACTTGGCCTTGAAGAACCCGTGTATAGATCTTCAAATATTCACCTTTATCAAACTTATGATTCTCATCTGTAAACCTTTGTCCTGTCATTCTATTATTCTGTTCCATCAATCTGTCACCTTTGAACTAACCTATGGATTCATCTAGTTACCATATACTTGTTCTGTTACAAGTGATTTTCCATCAACGACAACACATGCATCATAATTCCAACAATCTCCCACTTTGGCTGTGATGGCAACCATGTTGGTGTTGATCACCTCAACCTGTAGAAACCTATTACATACATCAAATAACCATTATTCAAACACCAAGATACTCTCCCCTTTTGACATCAAGGGAAAAGGGTGGACCAAAGCTCCCCCTTTGGATCTGATTTGCACTATATTGTCCATGCTCCCCCTAAGCACATGTTGAATCTCCAGAAATATTTTCAAATAAAGAACATGACTCTATAACTCAACTCAGTATGAACTTCCTATCACCAAGGACTCATACTTACATCAATGACCCAAGCAAGTGGGGATACATATTTGACTCAACCACCCAACCAAGTGGGATCATTTTTTTTACACTACCACCCAACCAAGTGGGATTACATATTGACAGGACCTCAAAAGTCCATACATGACTGAATATGACAATTATTACATCATAGGTCTCCATATGACCTTTACATCAAATGACAGATATGACATTAATAACTGAGACAAAAAGATCTTAATAGTATCATAATTCAACAACCATAATTCCAACAATGCATTATATTCTGCAAGGCTAATGCTCCCCCTGAACCTGTGCTACCTATTCATTGTCAACAACTCATTCATCAAAGCATCTTCATCAATCAGATAAATATCAATGAGAAAAAAATAACTCAATACCATATCAGCAAACTATACCCATCAACACTAGAACAAGAAAAATCAAATAATAGCTGTCAGTAGCATGTCAGAGGTTGATCTTGAGTCTGTCCCATTGTTTTTCTATTATAGAAAAATGTATGCAACTGTCTGCAAAGAAACTTGCGTATATACACAACTATACTTCATGAAACCCGCGTATAGAAAGCAATCTTTTGAATTTTCACCTGTAGACTGAGAAAACTAGATTAACAACAAAATGAGGAAAAGACAACTCCCAGTTTTTGTCTGAGATATTCAAATGCTTCTCTGGGAAGAGGTTTAGTACATATATCAGCAACTTGTTCTTTGTTCTTGGAGTACATAATAGGATTTTTCGAAATACTAATAGCACTTCTATTTATCACATAGGGTGGAGATGGGTGGAGAACATTTGATTTGTATATCTTGTAATGTTTTCATCATCCATAGAAGTTGTGTGCAACAAGATGCAGGACCCACATATTTTGCTTCCACTGTAGATAAGGCAATGGAACTTTGTTTCTTGCTGAACCAAGATACCAATCAAGGCCCCATGTAAAATGCACCTCCACTAATGCTTTTTTGGTCATCAACATTTCCAACCCAATATGCATTTGTGTATGCATGAAGGATAAGATCTGCATCTTTAGGATACCATAGAACAAAGTCTTGGGTTCCTGTGAGATATTTGAATATTATATTTACTTCCTGAAGATGTGATTCCTTTGGATTGGCTTGGAAATGTCCAACAATCCAAACTGCATGCATGATATCTGATCGGGTACCAGTTAGATAAAGTGGACTTCTAATCATAGACCTATACTCTGGTTGGTTTACTGCAAGAGAATCATCAATAGAACTGAGGCTACATCCTGTCATCATGGGAGTACATACAAGTTTGCAATCTTCCATCCCATACTTCTTTAGAATCTACTTGAGATATTTTGTTTTTGAATGAAAGATGCCATCTTTTGCTTGTTGCACTTGTAGACCAAGAAAATAGATTAGTTCCCCAAGTAAAGACATTTCAAATTCTTGCTACATAACAGAAGCAAAGTTTTGACTCGTAGATTATTCATTACTGCCAAAGATGATATCATCAACACAAACAACAATAACTAGCAGTTTATCATCATCAATTTTTGTGTACAAGTTGTTGTCTGTGGATCCTTTTGTGAAACCTTATTGTTGAAGATATTTGTCAAGATGATAATACCAAGACCGTGAAGCTTGTTTTAGCCCATATAAAGCCTTTTTGAGTTTGCATACAAGGTTTTCATCATTCCCCAAAATGAATCCTTCTATTTTTTCAATATATACTTCTTATTCTAGATCTCCATTAAGGAAAGTAGATTTTACATCCATTTGATAAATGTTGAAATGTCAAAACCTTGAAAACGCAAGAAACATTCATATGGCTTCAAGTCTAGCTACAGGTGTAAATGTTTCTTCAAAATCTATACCTTTTTGTTGAGCATAAACTTTACCAAAAAGTATAGCTTTGTTCCTAATGACCTCTCCATTTTCATTCAACTTATTTTTGAATATCCATTTTGTCCCAATAACATTTTTATCATGAGACCTTGGAACCAATTCCCAAGTATCATTCTTTTCAATTTGATCAAGTTTTTCATATGTGGCCTTAACCCAATATTCATCTTTACTAGCTTGATTTAATTTTTTTGGTTCAATAGTGAATAATAAATCTATATAACTAGGATATCCTACAAGGGCTCTTCTTGTTTATACCCTAGATTCTTTTTCATCTAGAATTTTAGTTTTTAGATGATTCTTTTGAATATACTTGGATGGAGCCTTTTCTTTGTTTAATGTGTCTTCTTCTGTTGCTTCATTAGTTTCTTCTTCTAAAATAAGTCATCATCATTATCCTATTTTTCTTATGTTACCTTTTTTGGATCCGTGAATGCTTCATTAATCACAACATCAATGCATTCAACAATTTTCTAAAGTATCTTATTGTGACATTTGTATCCTTTGCTCCTATATGAGTAACCAAGAAGTATTCCTTCATCTGCTCTAGCTTCAAACTTACCAAGTTTTTCATAATTATTTTTTATGAAACATTTTCTTCCAAAAACTCTAAAATGATTTACAGTGTGCGTCTTACCATACCAAAGTTCATACAGAGTTTTATCACTCTTCACACAAACATGAGCCTTGTTGAGAATATTTACTGTAGTATGTGCAGCTTCACCCTAGAAGGTGTCAGGAGTTCCAGACTCGTCAAGCATAGCATGAATCATTTGTTGAACAATTCTATTCATTCTTTCACCACGCCATTTTGTTGAGGAGTTCTAGCTACAAAAAATTGTCCTTTTATGCCATGTTGTTCACAGAAATCAAAGAATTCAACTAATATGTATTCTCCTCCTTGGTAAGATCTGAGACATTTGATGTTTAGATCTAATTCATTTTCAACTAATGCTTTGAAGATTTTAAATTTATCAAATGCTTCATCTTTGTGTTTCAATCAACCGATCCAGCACATTCTATAAAAGTCATCAATGAATAAAAGATATAGTATTGTTCTCCACGAGATGACTTTTTCCTTACTAGTCCACACAAATTAGTATGTATAAGTTCAAGAGTCTTACTTGTTGATCCTTCTTTGGCATTGAATTGAACATTGGTTTTCTTACTGAATTGACATGACTTACATATGGTACTTTCTAATAGGGTGATGTTGGGCAGATCACGAACAACTTTGAGGTTGCTTGATTTTCTTATTTGAGAGAAGCTTAGATGTCCCAACCTTCTATGCCATAACACATTTTCCTTTTCCTTGCCTAGGTAACATTATTCTTGGCCACCTTTCAATATATACTGATTTCTTGAGGTTCTTGTTCCTTTTATTATGGTCTTTCCTATGTCCAATTCATGAACCACAGATTCTTTTGATCAGAGTACCACCTCATTTCCTTGGTCACACATTTGGATAACACTCAACAAGTTATAATTTAATCCATCAACATGCATAACATTACCAGCTTTAACCTTTTCTTTTATAAAACAAAACCTTTACCCTTAATGACAACAGGTGAGTCATTTCCAAAAGTGACATTCTTTTCTTTCTCTAAAGCATTGTATGAAATAAGTTTATCTTTATCACCTGTCATGTGTTTTGAGCATCCGCTATCAATGTATCATTGATTTTATTTTCTTTCTATAAATAATGATATGCCACATCTTTTAGACTGTAACTCCTTCCTTTTCCATACCTTAGAATTTGTTGATATTTTCTCTTTTTGAGATGTTGGCTGTAATTTGCTCCTGCATTCAGATTATTCATGTCCAAAGTTATTGCAAAATGAGCATTAAATTTCATCTTTAAGAGGTGAGAAGTTATTATAAGTTTTCTTCTTGACTCCTGTCTCATTCCTTTGTTTTCTTGCTTCTCTAGTCATGATGGTTTTGTATGCAACACATTGAGCAGCCTTATGACCAAAATTATGACATGAGAAACATTGTCCATTAAAGAAGAAATTTATGTGATCTTAGAATCTTCTAGTGTTGTTCACCTTTTGACTGGTGCTTCTATTGTTGTTCATCCTTGGATTAGAGTGAACACGATTTACCTGAGGAATGTCTTTATTCTTTTGTTGAGGACTAGAGCTTTGCTAACTAGTTTTTGCTGCTTTTAGATAGTTTCCGGTCGTGGTTGAAGAATTTTATGTTTGAGATGTTTCTCCTATGTATCCAAGACCTGTCTTCAGAAGAGGAGAGTTTTGCACCTTGATAATTTCATCTAAGGTTTCAGATCCTTTAGCAAATCTAAGATTTAGAGTTTTTATTTTCTCAAGTTCCTTAGTTAGACTTACTAATTCGCATTCTAACTTCTCATTATTCTTTTCCTTTTCTATGAATTGATGCTTCAATGTATCTATGGCGACATTGTTTTCTTCCAAGAAAAATTTGAGTTGAGTAATTTCTTCAAAGAAATATTTTTCCTCTAAAGCATCCACAAATTTATCGTTAGACTCATTTGTATTTTTCTCAAAAGCATGAGTAATTTAACATCTTGATCAAATTCTCCTTCTTCACTATTTGAAAATCCATCACTATCTTCATGAGTATAATAACTTCTTCTATTGTCAAACTGTCTCCTATTACCTTTTGCAGTATCCTTCCCTTTGTCATGGTTGTATTTATGAGGACATTTAGCAGCATAATGATTAGCTCTACTATTGATGTCCCAAATTTCTCTATTTTTACCCCATTTCTATAAACATTAACCTCTGTTTTATCTCGACTTAAACCTCTCTTTCCTGCACTAGTCCAAGATAACTACCTATTCCTACATATGCTTCATATCTTACATTCAGATTTATTAAAGTTCTTTATTAATCATTTTTACATAGATTTTGTGCCTATTAAGTACCTCTTGTAACTTATGTTAATTTCCTAGAAGTAATTGAGAAACTAAGTGTTAATTATGATTTAGCATGATCAGTGCAGGTAGATTCCTGCACCGCCAATTATGATTGTTCCAAGATTTCTGTGAGCTTAATCTTTCCACGTGGACATTTTGATCCATGACTCCAAGTTTGGTTGCTAATTAACGGAGGATAGATATTGGTGGCACACATTCAGGGATATTTTCCAAGGATGGTCTATGGCCAGTGAAGTACACGTTCTATTATAACTGATAGCTGATTTTGTAATGTTTGGTTGTTAGTCTGTTCAGCCGAAAGGCCTGAATAGGAAAATGATTGTAATTAGTGGAATATGGCTAAGGCCAAAAGAATGTATAAAATGTAGATTGTAGGTAGAACTAGCTAGCGATCCTTATGCTGTAATTTCATTTTCTATGTAATTCGGTATCGCCCTTGGCTTTGGGTTGGACTCACACTACTATGTACATTTGTTGATCAAGTAATACAAGGAACTCGCCATGTTATTCATACGCTATGTTTAATCTATCTTTCATGTGTACTTGAGTGTTGAATCATCTCGTTTCTTAAACGGGAAACGAGCTGGTTGGCTAGGGCCCAACCAACCTAGCTCATTTACCCTTGTGCTTTCATCATTTGGAAAGATTGTGTGAATATTTCCCTTTGCAGTTGCGTGGTGTGAATAGTTTTTATATTTACTTCTGAAGTTTTGATTTAAATCTATTTTGTAGTAAAGTGTGAGTGGATCCGTGGCTTGGAAGTTGATTGAGTTTATTTCTTTCTTGTAATTCCTTTCTTGCATTTCTTTACTCGCAATTCTGGTCTTGATTTTCTTCTGCTTGGATCGTGTAGGAAGCCTCTTCCTGTACCAGTGCATGTAGTTTCCTGCACTCCGGTTCAGTTATTCCTTTCATAGCAAATATTGCATTTCTCTTACTGCTTACCATTTTAAGTTGTTTCTGCAAGAAAATATATTATTAATTTCAGTAATCATCCTTAACATTAAGAGTGCATTTCTGAAGGATTTGAGAATGATTACATGAATTTATCATAGACACTTTATACTTGCATTTTATGACTTATGAACAAAGAACAGAAACATTTTAAGTGGATTGCCGAAGCTAGCTGATACATGCAGATCACTTAGACTACTGCTTTGATTACTTCGAGTTTCTTTCATTTCATGAAGTTTACTTCCATTGCAAGATTTAATTAATTAAAGCATTTCTTTTCCATAGATAATTTATCTCAAAATTTCGTTTGCAATTGCAATTCTTTTCAGCACGTCTTTCAATCTTTTCGAAAGTAAATTGGAAACTTTGGTGAAGGAAACTCTGCCTTGGTGCAAGAGTTGGTCTCTTGTCACAGAAACAGAGTGCTCTAAGCCCTGAGGCTTAGAGCACCTCCACAAAGACATAAATCTTCAGTAAGGGAGGTAAAATATACTTTTACACAAAGGCACTGTACCTGCACTAGTGCAAGCAGATTGCAATAGTACAAGAACAAGTTGTTTGTGTAGAAGGAAGATCAAGAGGAAAACAGATCTCTACAAGGGCCCACTTGTTAGACTATTAGCCATCTATCTAAAGATAAACATAGCATTTCATTCTAACATTTAAGATTGCTTCCAGTTGTGTGAAAACTCCTTTACTTGATTTACTTGCAAATTGTTCTTTTACATTCCAGCACTAGAGTTGCTTTGGTGTCAATTACCTTTAAGATTGTTTTCTATATGATTCTGCAAACATTTCCTTTAAGTAGGATTAGGAATAGGAAAATTTCATACCACTTCTGGCATTGCCTTTGCTTCGTCTCTAAGTTTATGAAACCCCCGAGTTGACAATTAAGTGTTGAGGAGTTTGCTTAAGCACAATTCCTGCACCCAACATTTTGGCGTCATTGTTGGGGAGGCGATTTGAATTGGTAAGAATTTTCCATATTTTTCTATAGGGGTAAGTCTGCTATTATTTTTTCTGTAGTGTGCTTCTATTGTTTGAAGGAATTTATAGGTGCTGATTTTTTTGTTTGAAAATTGCATTTTTTATTCGAATTTCGTTTTGTCATTTTTTTGAAATGAATGCCTAAAAGAGGTAGGGGTCTGAAGCCCACTAAGGGCCAAAGAAATACTGAAAAATCTGAAACCAAATCTCATATTGGGCCTTCTTTTGTATGCAAAAAATCCAAACAAACTCAGGCTCATCACCCAGGAATAGTCCACTTGGGCTCCGGTAGCAGTGGTCCAAGTGTGACACAGCCCATAAAAGTGAAGAAGGGGATTATTAGAATCCATAGTCAGCCTTCTCAGCCTGTTGAGAGCGGTTCATGTGGAGGAACAACAATGGAAAATGAGGAAGACCATGTAGAAGGAAGTGGTGAAAATCAGGTAAATGAGGAACAATCCACTTTCGGATTCCCGATTGTGAATCCTAATACACAAGTACAAATGAAAAATATTTCACCATCAACTCTTCCTCATTTCTATGGTAAGGTACATGAATACCTAGACTCTTTCTTATTTGAGTTTGATATTTTGTGTAGAAGTTATGATTATTCATCTGATGACCAGAAGTTAAAGTTGTTTCCTACAACTCTCAAGAACGCAGCACTCCGTTGGTTCATGGGACTAGGAGGAAACACTATAAATTCTTGGGAGCAAATGAAGAGTGTTCTTATCGAAATATTAGGAATATTGTAAAACTAGAGATATTCAAGATGAAATCTTTACTATTGTGCAAAATGATGATGAGATGCTAGAGGACTACTTGGAGAGATTCCTATACATCCTCCAAAGGTCAAAGCACAAATTTTATCTAAGTACCATTAGAACCTTGTTCTTACGTGGGCTTATTGACGACACTAGGAATAATCTAAATCTGTTAGGACAATGGGATATTGATCAAAAACCTTTTGATGAGATCTGTGACTTGTGCAAGAAATTCTCGAGGAACCAACATAGATCCGATAAAGGAATTCAGAATAGAAACAAGAAAATTGAATCTACTGATGCCATGATTATTGGATTAGAAAACAAAATGGACAATATGAAAATTAAAATAATGAATATTGTTAGTAAAACAATAGACTCTTTGAAATTTCAACAAAAACTTGTAGAAGAGCAAGAGTCATTGTCTATTTTATGTCCAAGATGTAGAAGACAACATCCTTTAAGAGAATTTCCTCTCAATATTAAAGAAACTAATAAATGTGCAATTTGTGTAGAGAACCATGCTATAGAAAAATGTCCCTCCATACCTGGGCTTAAAGTTGTACTTGAGGGAGGACAACCTGAAGCCGAATCACTGCATGCTATGGGAGCACGAAGAAATTGGCCTCAAGTAAGTGCAGGTATGGTTCCTGAACCTCCACCACATTTTTTTGGTTATAATGCACACTCATATTCCTATCCTAACACTGGTCACTCTCAACATTGGTAACATGGGAACCAATATTAGTATGGACAACCCTCCCAATCTTGGCAACAAGGATGGAGAGGGAAAAAAAATTCACATCATTCACATCATTCCTATCCTGCACCTATGCAATCATACCCTCCTACATATGCACCTTACCCAATGCCACAACCATCATTACCTCAGCTGAGTCAACCTATGCCACCATTACCTTTACCTCCACCATTTTGACCTTCTCAGCTGCTTGCTCAACCTTTACCCAACCCCAATAATAAAGTGGTACAAATGATCCATTTTATGAACCCGCTTTCTTCATCCAGATATCAGTTTATGCCAGTTGAAGTCAATGATCTCCAATTGAGATCAAGGAAGGTAATAACCTCAGAAAATCAAAAGAAGCCTATGGTGATTATCAATGAGAAAGGAGAGAAGGAAACTCCTGACCATCCCGAATAAGATGACACCTTTCAACCTATCCGTGTACCTTTTGATCCCTTTCCATCTTCTTCCAACTGACCTCCCTATCCAGAGAGGTTAGTTGTGGAGAAGAAAGACCCCATTCCTCAGTCTAGCCTAGCTTCTGAGTTTAGGAACATTTTCATAAGGGTACCTTTGCTCCAAGCTATTAAAGAGATCCCCATTTGTACAAAAATCATTAGGGAACTCTGTCTCAACAATCTAGGAAGGAGAAGATTGGAACCTCAAACTATTCAATTTGTTGGTAGGGTAGCAAAGTTAATGACAGGGTGTATGCACATGGAAAAATATATCGACCCCGGAAACCCTGTTGTCTCTGTTTAGATAGGTGATGTCCTTGTCTCCAATGTACTTATAGACCTAGGGGAAACCATTAATGTTATGACCAAGAAAACCATGGATCAACATGGATTGGTCCATATTCGTCCTACTCCCATTGTCCTTGAACTAGCAGATAGATCTAAAATCAAGCGGGAAGGGGTTCTGGATGATGTGGTCGTTTTCCTAGACTCTTGGGAATATCCTACAAATTTCATTATGCTTCAGCCAAAGAATCATGTGGGAAGACATCCCTTGATCTTGGGATGGCCATGGCTTGCTACGGCTGATGCTTATTGGATGTCGTTCTGGTGATATGTATATTTCCCATGGAGATTCCAGGAAGAAGGTCACCTTGTATCCACCTACTAGATCCATTCAGGAACTCCGAGACACTTTATGGTTAGACTACAGTAGTGATGAGGAGACTCAGCATGTTTCCTTGATACATCAAAATGTTGAGTCCTCGCAGGAGGGTGAGATTCAAGACTTCCTGAACAATCTAGACACCGTGCCTAATTTTGAGTCGTTGAGTCAGATTTTTAGTCTAGATTTTTTAGGAAAGATATGACTCTCTACCTCCATCACCACCATATCTAGCGACACCTTTATGTACTCTTGAGCCTGATACCACTCTTGTTGAGATTAGTCCAGGTAAATCCTTGTATATCATTTCAGACTTGGATCCTTCCCAACAAGAGCAGCTTGTGAATTTGTTGCAAAACCATCTTGATGCCTTTGCATGGGCTTATGAATATATGAAAGGCATCCCTCCTAAAACTTGTACACACCATATTTATATTCAAGATGGAGCCTGACCTATTCAACAACCCCAAAGGCGAGTGAACCCAGATCTAAGAGACATTGTAAAGGAAGAATTGCAAAAAATCTTAGATGTTGATTTTATCTATCCCACTTCTGATAGCCAGTGGTCTCTCCATTAGTATTAGTCCCAAAAAATTATGGGAGATGGCGCATTTGTATTGGCTACAGAGAATTGAACAAGGCCACTATCAAAGATTACTTCCCCCTTCCCTTCATCAATCGAGTACTCGAGACCCTTGCTAGTAAGAGGTACTTTTCCTTTATAGACAGCTTTAGCGGATATAACCAGATATAGATAGCACCCAAGGATCAAGTCAAAACCACTTTACATGTCCATGGGGTACATTTTCTTACCGAGTGCTTCCCTTTGGGCTATGTAATGCCCTAGCTACCTTTCAAAGGGCAGTCTTGGCTATTTTTGCTGACCTTGAGTGTGTATAAATGTATATGGATGACTTCTCTGTCTTTGGTGATTCATTTCAGAAAGCCCTCAAGAATCTAGAAAAAGTGCTTCTTCACTGCCAAGAAGCTCATCTCACCTTGAGTGACAATAAATGCAAATTAATGTGAAAGGCGGGGTTGGTTCTTCGCCATCTTATTTCCGACAAAGGTATCCAGGTTGACCCCACAAAAATAGAAGTCATTTTGAGTCTCCCTATACCCAAAACTCAAAGGGAAGTGAGAGGTTTCCTAGGACATGCGGGCTACTATAGGAGATTCATTGAGAATTTCTCAAGGATAGCTACCCCCCTTTTCCGATTTTTTGCTAAGGATAGTGAGTTTTCTTGGTCCATAGGTTGCCAATAGTCCTTTGAGACATTGAAGGAAAAATTAATCCATGCACTAGTTTTGAGAACTGGTCCCTATCATTTCATATTTCCTCTGATGCCTCAGACACTGTTATTGGTGCAACTTTAGGACAAGAAGAAGACAAATAAACTTCTGTTATTTATTTCATTAGTAAAAGCTTGTCACCTGTTGAACTCAATTATACGGTTACCGAGAAAGAGTTTTTAGCTGTAATTTTTTCCATTAATAAATTCAGACATTATATTACAGGGTATGAAGTCCTTTTGCATACTGAACATTCCACAATAAGATATTTGATGAATAAACCATTAACTAGCGATAGAGTGACTAGGTGGTTACTATTGTTATAGGAATTTAATATTACTATTGTTGATAGACCAGGAAAATCAAATGTAGTAGAAAATTATATTTCAAGGTTAAATAGTCCTGGTGAAGCAATTTCTGTTGATGATGATTTTCCTGACGAACATATTTTTGCTGTGTCAACAAAATCCCCATGGTTTCCTGACATAGCTAACTATTTAGTCACTGGAAATTACCACCTCACTTATCCGCTCGTGAAAAGCAGAACATCATACAAAAAAGTGCTACATATTCCTGGATCCAACGATACCTCTTTTACACTGGAGAAGATCTCATTATCCATAGATATGTAGGAGAGGAAGAAGTTTTTGATATTTTAAAATATTCCCATGATGAACCTTGCGGGGGTCACTTTGCTGATAATCATACTGCATACAAAGTGTTACGAGCTGGCCATTTTTGGCCTTCCTTATTTAAG
Organism: Pinus tabuliformis; assembly: GCA_031772625.1. NCBI lineage: Eukaryota > Viridiplantae > Streptophyta > Pinopsida > Pinales > Pinaceae > Pinus > Pinus tabuliformis. Next base: position 1,394,136,657 of record CM062819.1, on the reverse strand, counting down.
GATGCCAAACAATATGTCAAGCGGTGTGATAGTTATCAGTGAGTTAGTCAGCCTAATCAAACCAATGAAATGCCTTTATGTCCTCAAGTTATGATTGAGCCTTTTGAAAAATGGGCCATTGATTTTGTAGGACCAATAAATCCAACATCATCAATTAAAAGCATATTTTGGTTTGTACAGATCTTGTTACAAAATGGGTAGAAGCTAAAGCTGTTTCTTTTGCTACTGAAAGATTTGTTGTTGATTTTATTTTTACTGAAATCTTTACTAGATTTGGTGTGCCTAGAGAAATTGTTTCTGACAATGGACCGCAGTTTATTTATAATCTGCTACAGGGTGTGATGGAGGAGTACAAAAAACAGCACAGGAAATCTACACCGTATCACCCGAAAGAAACTGGTCAGGTGGATTCCACGAATAAGGTGATTGAGTCCATCCTCACAAAAACAATAAACATGCATAGAAAGGATTGGGCTGACAAATTACCGAAAGCATTGTGGGCATATCGAACCACTTGGAGAAATAGCACAGGACAAACACCATATGAGTTGGTGTACAAAGAACAAGTCCTCTTTCCGATAGAATTCCAGATCAAGACTTTCAGGACTGTAGTCCAATTGGGGTTGGATCTCTCTGAAGCACAGCAACAACGTATTCTACAATTGAATGAGCTAGATGAATTCCGAAGGGATGTTGTTCAATAGAACATCTTGGTTCAACAACAGCGCAAGAAGTGGCATGACAAGTCCATTCAAAAGAAGCAGTTCCAACCAGGTGATTGGGTACTCCTTTACGATTCTAGATTCAAATATTTTAAAGGAAAATTACATACACGCTGGATGGGACCCTATGAGGTGGTCAAAGTGTTCAAAAATGGAGCGGTAGAAATCAAAACTATTGATGGACAGAATTTTGTGTTCCTGATAAACGGGCATATATTGAAGGTATATTTTTAGCCCCTTACTAAAGGAGATTTCATGCAGCAAGTCCAACAGACATTTGAAAAGGAGTTGGTAGGTGGTAACACCAACCTAACGAATATTTGATTCCTTTTTGTCTTTATTAAAAAAAATAATAAAAGAAAAAGAAAAATAAAAATAAATGACAAAAGAAAAGTATAAAAAGAAAAAAAAAATCCTGTAATTATGAAAATTAGTTCACTGACATGATTGCAAAAGGATCAACCTGAAAACCAGCATGCTAGCAGGAAGATCGAAATTTTAATAAAAAGGGAATGTTACTTGATCTTTTAGATATGTTGGTTGCCACCAAAAAGAAGCAGGTTCACGAAACCGAGCACTTACCCAAGTTTGGGGTAACTAGCATGGAAATTTTTATTCAAGTAAACGCTTACTTCCCGCTGCAATTACTTTTTCTTGCACTAGTGCAGGTAGATTTCAAGGTAAAAACTTTTCCTTTCTTCTATTTCCCATTTCAAAAATTACCACTAGTTTCTTTTCTAAAATCCCCAATGAATTACCTTCCTCTTTCTTCTAAGAAAACTACCCTTGCCCGATTTCATAAAATCCCTCTTTTCCCTTGAATTTTTTTCCACATCCCATTTCATTTACCCCCCTTGGTGATATTGTTTCTGGAATCCCTGTTGTAATGTTCCTTCCCATTCAAAAAATATTTTACCCCCTTCCCACTTCTTTATTCCCTCATAAATTGATTGCAGAATTTGATGCAGTCAATCTAGAAGGCATGCTCATGAAACACCAAAGGATGGAGAATAAAACTTTTCTTTTATATTTAGGAAAAAAAAATCTATTCCAGGTACAAAATTGTGTTCTATCATAATTTTTTTGTTTTGGTAAAAGTCCCTGGTGCAAGACGTGCAGTGAAAGTATGACGTAGTGCAAGCAAGTTTAGTGCAGGAACACAACTGACTGTGAAAGCAAGTGTAAAATAAAATTCACACAGTCCAGAAGTGTCTTATAAAAGATGTTTATGGATCTTTATTTTCTTGCGAACATGAGTACTGATATATCATAGCATTTCATGTTCCAATTAATACTATGTTTCATCATTTACTGACTTAGGAATTTTTTTTAAAGTGCAAGCTGTATAGGGTTCTAAAATCTAAATTTTTTAATAAGTGTCAAAGTATTTCTTGATTAAATTACGAGGCAGACTGTGGGATAGTATTGTTGTCCGATAGCCTGTATTCACCTTCCTTGAAATAATTTCACATTGCTTGTTCATTATTACCTTACCCTGTAACCCGATCATTGTAATCTTTGTGCCCCCGTCACATAAAACTCCACTACACCCAATCATTATGACTCACCTGCATTGGCTTGATACGAATCTTCACCTAATATGAAGAGCTATTTTCATCATGACTGAGTGAGTGGGATTGAAAAGACGGAGGGTGACGAACCTCTGGCATAAAGCTCTCGGCAGGCATTGGTGTCAATCGCTGGAATTCTTTCGAGGTTGTGACCGAAAAGGGTGAAGTGCAGTTCGACATGGCACCCTTAAGGAGTGAGCCATTGTCTTTACAGGAGATTGAGCAAACCCTAGAATACCAGAACAGTCTTGCATTATTGCAAGAATTTGGGTTCCCACCATTTTTATAGAAGTTTGATGGATTCAACATGGCTGTGGTACTAAAGTTCGTGAAGACATTCAAAGGAGGCCGAGTCAAGGTCAACTCATTGAAGTTCGAAGTCATAGAGGAGTCTATTGTGCAAGCTACAGGCTTGCCGCTTATAGGGGACCATTGGTTTAAAAAGGAGCAACTCGAGAGGAAATGATGGAACAAGTTCATGGTTGACAAGAAGCTTAAGGTTGACTGGAGGAAGGGACTTATGCAGAGTGCCATGATCAAGAAGTGGCTAGACCTCCTGTTCATACTGCAGAAATTCGTGACTAGTGAGGGATGTTACACATTGGCATTCGTATATCACCTTCGGTTATTGCTGCACTTCGAGTCGGGAAAATTGATTAATTTCCCTTACTACCTGCTCAGAAGTCTTGAGAAAATGGTGAAGGGCGTGTAGAGTGGGAATGCAAGCCAAGTTTCAAGCAAGCTATACCATCATGGGCTTATCACGATCTTGATCAAGAAGAAGCTGAAAGAAAAAGGAGTAACCTAGGGAGAATTCCTGAAAGAGTTTCGAGTAAGGAATGCAGGAAATTCTGCTAGCATGAGTACAAGTAAGAAAAGGAAAGTAGAGACATTGTCTCCTGCCGAGCAGAAAGGTGAAAGAACACTGGTGCAAGCAGGGAGGAAGACTGTCAAAAACACTCCACCCTCAGCTAAGAAGAGAAAGACCAGAACCTCGGTGAGGAAGAAGACAGTCTCTCAAGGGACGAACCAGTCGAGCTCTTCGATTATAATTGATGAATCACCCTAAGTTTCCCCTAAAGTTCATAACCTTTCAGTGCTTGCATATGTAGCAGCAAACGCCATGGAAGATGAAGAGAACGATGAAGAGAACACGGAAGACGACGTATTGTTGTCAAATTTTTTCAGCAGATTAAGGAAGAGGAAGACAACACCAAGTACAGGTGAAGTCCAAGCAAAGGGTCATGAGGATGAAGAGGAAAATCATATAGAGACCCTTGATAATTTAAGTGAACCGGACATTGAAACCCTCAATCATTTTGAGGAACAGGGTACTGAAGCCCCTGCTGTTTTAGAAGAACAGGGTACTGAAACCCCTACTATTTTAGAAAGACAGGGTACTGAAACCCCTATTGGGTCAAATGGATAGGGTACTAAATCCCCTGAGGAACTAGAAGAATAGGGTATTGAAAACCCTGAGGAATTGAGTGCATAAGGTACTGAAACCCTTGGCACGAAGGTTGTGGAGGGCATCAAAACCCTCGATGACAAGGAAACCTCAAGTGCAGAAACCTTCGGCGACGTCATAATGCAGACATTGGATGGCCTTGACCTTGACAACAATGGGACCTATTTCAAGTTCGTTGCAGAGAAGACATTTACACCTGAAGACCTGAGCACGAAACCCTCCACTCTCTACCTCAACAACTGAATAGTAGATTTGGAGCAGCAAGTTCATGACCTGGAGGCTTTGAACCAAGTCATGAAGGAGAAAAATTGGCAGAAGCAAAGCGAGGTAGAGCTACTTGCAGAGGTAAAAAGGCAGAAGTAGCAAGTAAAAGTATGGAAGTATCAGGCTTCCAAATGCTACAAATGCCTCAAGAAGGTGACTAATCAGCTGAGAAGAGCCCGAGGTAAAAAGCCAAAGATAGTGAAAGTAGGAATAAGCATTGAAGTTCAGGATTGAGAGCTGGCCACTCATTTTTTGAGGATTTTTTGTAGAAGGTAAAATGTTGTGTGAGGACACACAACAGCTTAGGGATGGGAGGATGTTGGTGTCCCAAATTTCTTTATTTTTACCCCATTTCTATAAACATTAACCTCTATTTTATCCTACACTAGTCCAAGATAACTACCTATTCCTGCATATGCTTCGTATCTTACATTAAGATTTATTAAAGTGCTTTATTAATCATTTTTACATAGATTTCATGCCTATTAAGTACCTCTTGTAACTTATGTTAATTTCCTAGAAGTAATTGAGAAACTAAGTGTTAATTATGAGTTAGCATGATCAGTGCAGGCAGATTCCTGCACCACCAACGATAATTGTTCCAAGATTTCCGTGAGCTGAATCTTTCCACGTGGATGTTTTGATCCATGACTCTGAGTTCGATTGCTGATTAACTAAGGATGGATATTGGTGGCGCACAGTCAGGGATATTTTCCAAGGATGGTCTACGACCAACGAAGTACACATTCTATTATAACTGATAGTTGATTTTTTAATGTTTGGTTGTTAGTCCATTCGGCCGAAAGGCCTGAATAGAAAAATGACTATAATTAGTGGAATACAACTAAGGCCAAAAGAATGTATAAAATGTAGATTGTAGGTAGAACTAGCTAGTGATCCTTAAGCTGCAATTTCATTTTCTATGTAATTTGGTATCACCCTCGTCTCTGGGCTGGACTCGCACTACTATGTACATTTTTGATCAAGTAATACAAGGAACTTTCCATGTTTTTTTTTTTTATCATTGAAACTACACTAATTCTATTATTTACAGTAACAACAGCGAACAATTACATCCAGGATTACAAGTCGCCAGAGGCCTGGGGTGGCACTCTGGATCATAGAGCTTCATTAAAACAATTACCCGCGTAGGGGCCGTCTTCTTGTAACTAAGCACCCACGCAGGGGTTATATCATTGTGCCCGCTACTAAAACTGGAAGCCCATGCAGAGGCAGAGAAGCTTTAGAAACCAAACAAAACAAAAAAGTCTTTCCCACGCAGGGGCAAAAGAGAAAACTGTAAGAAATTCATCAGAATCCCACGCAGGGGACGGGACACGCACTGAACAGTAGAATTGTCAAACCAAACAAAACGATTCATGCCATCCATTAAGAAATGGCAATAGGGAAAACAACATACAAAAAAACCTGGGCTCGAGCTGAGAACTGGCGCTTGGCTGAGCCAGCAACTATTCATCCGAGTCTTCCTCCGAATCTTCCGGATAGATCCAGTATTCGCCTTCTGGTGGGGGTCCCCAGTCATACTTGGCTTTACCCTTAGCAGATGCTGGTTGAGAGGCTGGTGGAACAGCTCCTGGCTCTGAATGTGCCTCTGCCTTTTCCTCAGCAGCCTTGGAACTCTCTGCAGGATGAGTTGGGGCACTGGATTGCTCCCCTCCTGCATGATGCAATGGGGCATTGGGTTGCTCCCCCCCTTCTTCTTTCGCTTCTTCCATGAATAATACTGAAACATGAGCTTGAATGCTTGAATTACCTTGGGCATTGCTGAAAGAGAAAATCGCTGAGCCAAACGCCGGCAGTGGAGCAGCTCCTGGTTCCTGTGGTCCGACGTCCATGAATTGCTGCGTCTGGATGGGGTTGGCTTCCTCCACCCTCTGGCACAGATAGCGGCAGCAATTTGAAGACGGGTTGACAGGGGGGCATGAAGTTCCGCCTCGTCCTGTGCCGCGGCGACTGAAGGGCCTCTGTCTTGGCGGCATGATTTCCAAGCTGCCTGCAATCCCTTTAGCTACCTTTCCACCGATTCCAAGATCCAGAAGGTGTTTTCGTGCTCGCTCTCTGAGCCTTGACACACAGAGTCCCACCTCTACAATTCGAACAGAGAAACATTCCCAAATCTCTCCAGTCTTATGCCGCAGTGGTTGGCATTGGTTCTGGTGAGCCATAACTCGCCTCTGCCACAGCGTATGGTGCTCATCTGTATCCATAAATGGCCGTCCCTTCGAACTATTGCTCTCACGCTTGCCAACCAGGGTGGCGTAGAGAATTTAAGGTTATATTTGTGCTTGAGCCCGCCCATGTAGGCCATGTGGCGTACTATCCTCCCCTGGCGTGGCACCCGCATCCGGGTGGGCTTTGTCATTTTGGATAAGCTTATCCAGCTCCTGGGCTTGAGCATTGTCTGGGATCACTGTTGGGCCTCCTATGAGGAGTGTATGGTTGTGTTCTGCCCCTATGTTGGCAAGAAGGTCGGCGACTTTGTTGCCTTCTCTTTTTGTGTGAGAAAAAGAGATTGCCCTGTTACTGCGTAGGGCTTGTTCAATTGCTTCTAAACGTGCTGCCAGTCGCCAACTGTTTGTGATTTTTTTCACTTGAGAGCCATTCTGCAATCTCTTGGCCATGTTTATAAGAATCTGGGAGTCTCCTTCCACGATCAAGGGCTGCAATTGGAGGTTTTCAGCTAGGAGGAGCCCTTGCCATAGTCCTTCTATTTCCGCTGAATTGTTTGTATCCCAGCCCAGGGATCCCAAAAATATTTTCAATGGTGTGCCTTCATGATTTCTGAGGATGCCTCCAAAGCCTGCTTTTCCGGGATTGCCTTTGGAGGCTCCATCAAAATTGAGCTTGTAAGAGCATTTAGGTGGGGCACTCCAGGTATCTTTGCTTGAGTCACTGCTAATGGAAGTACTATTCCCGTGTTGGGATTGAGAGATGTTCAGTTGCCAATTGCTTAATATGCCTATCTCATTATCCAGCGAGGGAAAATCTTCCTTTGTCCAGGAGTGGAGGTTCAGCGTTTCATTTAGGTTCCCACATAGTTTGATCCAAACCTCCTCAATCCGTGTGCTCTGATTTTTGAAGATCCGCTTATTCCTTTCTTTCCAAATACTCCAGGATATGAGGCCCGGTAGAAGATTCCACAAGCTATTGAGGAGTTCACTCTTGTAAGGGTTCTGCGGCCAGTGCCTGAGAGATTCAGTGATGTCGTCTTGTGTTCTGCATCTCTTTTGACATCTGAAGCCCGCCTTTTCCCATAGTTGATTAGCTAGAGGGCAAGTATCCAAAAGGTGTTGAAGCGTTTCCTCATTTTGGCCACAGTTGGGGCATCGCGAAGGTCCATGAAAATTCCTTCTTCTTAATTTATCCCAGGTAAGGATTTTTTTGTGACTGACAAGCCATAAGAAGTAGGAGATTTTGGGCCATGAACCGAAGCTCCATAATTTGGTCCAGATGGGGTCCGGGTGGATATTATTATTGCAGAGTATCTTATAAGCTTCTGAAGTGGTGAAGTCCCCTTTTGGGCGATATCCCCATCTCAGGATGTCGGCCTCTTCATTATATCGAATTCTTCTTTTATCCAGCTCCCTCTCTAGAACCCCTGTATTCTGTAAATCTGTGGTAGTGGCCCATTGATTTCCATGTTTCCACTCCCTGAATCCGTGTTCCATTACTGGCCCCCAGTAGTGGTGTATCTTTTCTTGCTGCTGCTCCTGTCTGACTTGTTCCAAAGGTAGATGGAGGGTGTGAATGAGCTTTGGCATCTGATTCCAAGCATCTGTCCAAAACCTTGCTGTTTGACCATTTCTCACTTCCCAAAAGTTGTGTTGCTGTATTAAGTGATAGTGCTGTTTGGCCGCATTCCAAACAAGCGAGCCTTTCTCCCAGGGGATGAACCGGATGAGCTCCTCCTGGGGTCTGTTGTTGGCATATTTAGCAGTCCAGAGCCTAGCCCACGACTTTTCCGGGTTAGTGATCCAGTGCCACCAAATTTTTGCACTCATGATGGCATTAATGTGCTCCGGATCCCTCAGCCCAATACCTCCTTTTTCTTTTGGCTAACATACTGTTGGCCATTTGACCAGGGCCCATTTCCTATTAGTAGTCGTTCCTCCCTAGAGAAAGCTGCGTTGAAGCTTTCTAATTCTCTTCAGGGCCCATTTGGGCGCTGCAAGAATTGAAAATAGATATAGCGGCATGGCCTGAAGCACAGATTTAATGAGCACAACTCTACTAGCTAGGTTGAGAGATCTATACGTCCATGAGTTGAGACGGGATTCCATTTTCTCTATAAGAGTGCGCCAAGCAGAGTGCTTAAGAGCTGAGGCTGTAAGAGGAGCTCCAAGGTACTTTGAGGGGAGAGAGGCGCTCGGGAATCCAAGGATGCGAATGATGGCAGATTTTACAAGGGGAGGCGTGTGGAAAAAGAAAATCTGCGATTTGGAACAATTTACATCCGTGCCTGAAGCTTCAGCAAAGTCAGTGAGTAAGGATTTGAGGCGGGTAGCTTCCTGGGCAGAAGGGTAGCCAAAAAGCATAGTATCGTCAACAAATTGCTGATGTGAAGTGGCTGGGGTGTTGTGAACAGAGAGGCCCTTGAGATGGTGAGATTGGAGAGCTTGCTTGATGTGGCGTCCTAGTCCTTCTGCCATGAGAACGAATAGGAAGGGAGATAGGGGGTCCCCTTGCCTGATTCCCCTTGAGGGCTTGAAAGGCTTTGAAGGGATGCCATTTACTAGGATGGAGAACTGAGATGAGTTTATTAGACTCATAACCCATCGAATCCACATAGCACTAAAGCCAAAAGCTTTTAACATTTGTTGTATAAAGATCCAGCTGAGTTTGTCGAAAGCTTTTGAAAGATCTAGTTTAAGAAGCATACCTGCCTTTTTGGACTGCTTGAGGGAGTGGATGATTTCATGCGTGAGAAGAATGCCATCCAAGATTTGTCTGCCCTCCACATAGCCTGATTGTTCCTGGGATATGAGCAGCGGTAGCAGAGGCTTCAGCCGATTGGCTACTACTTTAGATACGACTTTGTATATAACATTACAAAGCGCAATCGGCCTATATTTTTCAGGCGTAATGGCTTCCTTCTCCTTGGGGATCAAGGCTATAAACGTTGTGTTGAGAGCTGGTAACATCCAGTGGAGGGCTCTCGATTCTTCCACCATTTTCCATACCTCTTGTTTGATCAGCTCCCAGAAGGTGTGAAAGAACGTGGATGTGAAACCGTCAGGCCCTGGTGCCTTTCCTTCTTTGAGCTGGAACATAGCTTCATCTACCTCCTGAGGCGTTATTGGGCGAAGGAGGAGCTCATTGTGTTCTTCCTTGACGATTCTAGGCACGTTGCTGGTGATTTTTTCGATTGCTATTTTCCTGTCTCCTTCGGGCTCCTGTAGGATCTGATTGAAGTGATTACGTAATTCGGCTTCGATTTCCTCATGCTTTTCTAGTTTTTCTCCTCCCTGCTTCTGGATGAAAGGGATATTATTGTGCATTCTTCTCTGTATTGTGGTTCTATGGAAGAATTTTGTGTTGCGTTCTCCTTCCTTCAACCATCTTATTCGGGATTTTTGCTTCCAGTATACCTCCTCCTGCTTCTGCCTGTCCTGAATCTGACTATGGATGCGCCGTTCCTGTTCTAGAGTCCCTTCAGTATGCCCTTCTGTGATTATCTTCTGATGGAGGTCTATTAGTTCCATGTTGAGAGACTGCTGAGCTTTGAAGATGTCTCCAAAGGTTTCTCTGTTCCATCTCTTTAGGTGGCCTTTGAGGTACCTGAGTTTCTGCTGAAATTGATACATCTTGGATCCCTCTGGAGGAGTGAAGGAGGTCCAAATGGATTTTACAAAGTCTTTGAACTCAGGGTGCGTGAGCCAAAAACCTTCAAAGCGGAAGGGTCTTCGCATTTGATCCCCAGGTCGTTGCCATTGAAGAGCTATTGGCCAGTGGTCCGAGCCCGTGTGCTGAAGTATAGCTGCTGAAAAGTCTCCTCCCAAATGAATCGCATTATCTGAGATGAGGATGCGATCAAGTTTGGAGGTGATTTGGTGTTTTCCAGCTCTGCGGTTGCTCCAGGTGAACGTGCCATTGCAGAACGACATATCTATGAGGGAGGCATTTTGTATGAAGTTCTTGAAGTGGGTGGTTTCTTGTTCCAGTTTGTTTCTCCCTCCTTTCTTTTCCTCTAGCTTCGTGATCATGTTGAAGTCGCCCCCGAGGATCCATAGAGGGTACCTTCTGTTGTTGTTCAGTGCCTCTATGGTATTAAGAAGTGCTATTTTGCTCCCTGTGTCCTGAGGGAAGTACACATTTGAGAGGTTGCCATGAACATTCGTACCCAAAATATGGAAAGCCGCCTGTATTAGATGGTGGGAGGCATGGAAATCTGAGAGGTCTATTGCCTGTTCATTCCATACAATGGCTAACCCCCCTGATGCCCCTAATGCGTCTACTGCCACTGAGCGACAGCCTGGCCATGCCTTCGTCAGGATACTACCTAAGGTATTACTGTTACATTTTGTTTCCTGGAGGAAGCATATTTGAGGCTTCTCCATTTTAATCATGTTTTTCAACATTCTTAGTTTCCCTGGGCTGTTGAGCCCTCTTAAATTCCAAGAGACTAACTTCATTGTTCACTATTTGCAGTGGGTTTGTAATACTTTGTCAATTTCGCATACCTTCCAGAGTCTAGCAGGAGCCTCCCGAGCTCAATGGTTCTCTGCAGATCTGTTTTCCTTCCTCTTTTCTTAGATTCTTTTAGAGGTTGGCTTCCATCCCATTGGCTTCCGGGTTGAATCCCTAGTTGCTGCTGCTGATAAGCTCTTGAAATGACTACCTCCAGCTGATTGAGTTGGGATTAAGTGATGTTGTCATAGTCTTTTGTTATGCATGCTAGCTCCAGCTCTTGAATGTTCAAGCCCTGCAAGTCGATGCTCTCAGGTTCTTCTTCCATAGGTTTCACCTGATCGCCGTCTTCCTCGCTTGGCAATGTGCTTGATGGCGGATCCATTGTGCTCCCCATCTCCATTTCCTTGTCCGTCTCGGCTAGAACCTTCTTATCTCCCCCGGGAAGATCTGGGGTGGTATCCGGGGTCCTGCGAGAGGGGGAGGATGGTGGTGGTGGAGGGGGGGCAGAGGAAGATGGCTGGGAGGGGCGGGGCTCCGAGGTCGTGGGCAGATCCTCTGAGGAGTGAGCTAGGATTTCAAAGCTATTCTTAGAAGCTTGACCGCTAGTGCTATTCTGCTGGGCCTTTTGCCCATTGGTGGTTTTCTTGTGCGCGCGCTTCCTGCTGGGGGCTTTAGTGAAGCCATCTTGAGTGGATGTGGCCGAGGGGTTCAGAGACGCTGCTGTGGCATTCAGAGGGCAGTCCCTGAATAAGTGACCAAGAGCATGGCATCTCCTGCAGCGGAAGGGCACATGCTCATAGTCCAGGGGTTGGATCCATTCTTCATCCCAGTGGGAGAGCGTTATCGATTCTGGTAGTGCTTCATTCAGCCTCATGAAAACACATATGCGGGCGTATGAGATGAACCTGCGTGTTTTGGTTTCTTCTGCTGTTCTGATGTATTCTCCAACTCCATTTCCAATCTTCCTGAGCGTGTCCTCGTCCCAGTATTCGTCTGGAAGCCCATACATTCGGATCCAGACTGGTGCCCAGGTTAGGTCCTCCTTATCCGGGTTGAATCTGGGTATCCAATCTCGCATGTACAAACCTGTTGCATTGAAGAAATGAGGCCCTGTTCCCAGTACTCTGAGTTTATCTTCAACGCAATAGAAAATAACTGTGAAGAAGCCCTTCGGTCCTAATTGCAACAGGACATCCCCTTTTGGTTTCCATTTGGCTGCAATCCATCCATATAGGGCTCTTTCCGTAGGCCAGAAACCTATGAACTTCCCTATGATGGCGTGTTCTTTCATGAACTCAATTCGAGCATTTATCAGGTGTCCCGGTAATTCTATTCTTGGCCTTTCAGTAGCTACTGGTTTGCAGGTAGCCGAAGTGACCTTTGGCGATTCCTCCTTGCTTTTCCCCTTGTCCTGAGTGCTGCTGGCTTGGCCATGCAGTCCTTCTGACTTCTTATTCTCTTGCTGTGGCGTATTTCCATTATTCAAAATCTCCCTGTTGATCGAGCCAAACAGGAAATCGTTGTCCGAATCGTGCTGCATTGGGGAGGGCCCTGATGCCCCCCCCTGCGGTGGCTCCATGGTGTCTGACTAGCATTGTTCTGGTTCTCTTTTCGCCCAGGGGTACGATTTGGTGTGGGTGCAGGGCCTGCGCTTCACAGTCTGCGCCGTCACGGATTGCAGAAAACCCTAATCGCTTCCTGCAGAGCTCTCGACACACCCAGAACTGATAATCTTATTGATAAGGAACTTTCCATGTTATTCATACGTTGTGTTTAATATATCTTTCATGCGTACTTGAGTGTTGAATCGTCTCATTTCTTAAATGGGAAATGAGCTAGTTGGCTAGGGCCCAGCCAACCCAGCTCATTTACCCTTGTGCTTTCGTCATTTGGAAAGACTGTGTGAATATTTCCCTCTATAGTTGCATGGTGTGAACAGTTTTTATATTTACTTCTGAAGTTTTGATTTAAATATATTTCGTAGTAAAGTGTGAGCAAATCCGTGGCTTGGAAGTTGATTGAGTTTATTTCTTTCTTGTAATTCCTTTCTTGCATTTCTTTACTAGCAATTATGGTCTCGATTTGCTTCTGCTTGGATCGTGCAGAAAACCTCTTCAAGTACCAGTGCATGTAGTTTCCTACATTCCGGTTCAGTTATTCCTTTCACACCAAATATTTCCCTTCTCTTACTACTTACCATTTTAAGTTGTTTCTGCAAGAAAATATATTATTAATTTTAGTAATCATCCTTAACATTAAGAGTGAATTTCTAAAGGATTTGAGAACAATTACATGAATTTATCATAGGCACTTTATACTTGCATTTTATGACTTATGAACAAAGAACAGAAACATTTTAAGTGGATTGTCGAAGCTAGCTGATACATGAAGATCACTTAGACTACTTCTTTGATTACTTTGAGTTGCTTTCATTTCATGAATTTTACTTGCATTTCAAGATTTAATTAATTAAATCATTTCTTTTCCATAGATAATTTATCTCAGAATTTCATTTCAATTGCAATTCTTTTCAGCGCGTATTTCAATCTTTTCGAAAGTAAATTGGAAAATTTGGTGAAGTAAACTTTGCCTCGGTGCAAGAGATGGTATCTTGTCACAGAAAACGAATGCTCTAAGCCCTGAGGCTTAGAGCACCTCCAAATATACCTAAATCTTCAGTAAGGGAGGTAAAATATACTTTTACACAAAGGCACTGTACCTACACTAGTGCAAGCAGATTGCAATAGTACAAGAACAGGTTGTTTGTGTAGAAGGAAGATCAAGAGGAAAACAGATCTCTGCAAGGGCCCACTTGTTAGACTATTTGCCATCTATCTGAAGATAAACATAGCATTTAAGATTGCTTCCAGTTGTGTGAAAACGCCTTTACTTGATTTACTTGCAAATTGTTCTTTTACATTCAAGCACTAGAGTTTCTTTGGTGTCAATTACCTTTAAGATTGTTTTTTGTCTGATTCTACAAATATTTTCTTTAAGAAGTAGGATTAGGAATAGGAAAGTTCATACTGCTTCTGGCATTGCCTTTGCTTCGTCTCTAAGTTTACGAAACCCCCGGGTTGACAATTAAGTGTTGAGGAGTTTTCCTAAGTGCAATCCCTGCACCCAACATCTACCACAAGCAAAAAATTTGAAGGGAAGCTTACCTCTGAACCTTTCGGTGCCCATTTGAAGTTTCTTTACAAATATCACCTCGTCTTCTTCTGATATATATCATGATTCCATGTGTTCTTCTTTTTCTTTTCCTTTTGCAAATGCTTTAAATGTGGCTTCTCTCACTTCTGAGGGACCTCCTTTCCTCATTTCAAAAGCAATCAGGATCCCGTGAAGTTGAACAATAGTAAGAGTCTGCAGATCCTGCTTCTCTTCAATGGCAAAAATTTTTGACTCGATGTTAGGAGTTAGAGATCTTAATATTTTCTCTACTAAAGTGGTGTCTTTTATTTCTTCACCTAGATTTTTCATGCGATTTACAATCTCATCTATACTTAGAAAGAAACTAGCAATACTTCCATCATTATGCATTTTGAGGGTTTCATATTGAATTCTAAGAGTTTGAATTTTAGCACCTTTTACCTTGATCTTTGAATGATTTTGTCCCATATTTATTTTGTTGTGTTTAACTGCATAAATTTGACAAATTTTGATTCTATCAGACTTCCCAATAATGCATTGACAACTTTGGCATTGGTTTCATATGTCTTATTTTATAATGCGTCTATTGGAACTGTGGCTGGATATTGGTAACTTCCTTCCACAATTTCCCAAACATCTGCTCAAAGGGACTAAAGATAGGATCTGGTTCTTATCTTCCACTATATTAAATTATTTCCATTGAAGAGTGGTGGTCTAATAGATTTCATTTCATCTTGAATGCTCATCTTGGGAGATGTTCCTTCAGGCGATCAAGCTTCTTTTGAAGGACCTTCTCTGATACCAATTGTTGGGAAAAATATTGAGAGGGGGGGTGAATCAGTGTTTTAAAAACTCACAACAATAATTTTATTTTCTGAAATATGTACACTACTTTACTGAACCCAACTCGTGTATGTACGCAACTATTGTAAAAGAAACTAGCGTATGCGTAGTAAACCTGTAAAACAACTAATTCTTTGTCTGTTAAACTTAAACCAGAATGTAAGATATTTATCATACATTTGATAAGTTGTAAGCAGGTTCAGTAAGAACAGAATAAAGTATCACACATGAACACCAGGATTTAACATTGAAACCCAATGTGGGATAAAACCATTGTTCCTATCGGCTCAGTATTCAAACTTACTAATATCAAAAACTTCTTACATTCTTGTACTAGTGCAGACTCATGCCAGTACGCAGGCACCCACCTGCTGAAGGCTACAACCTTCACTCGTTCTCCATCTCCTATTGGAAGGGAGCTCCAACCCCCTGATCTGATTACCAGCTACTACTAGAAGGAAGCTTCAACTTCCTCACTGAAGGTTCCAACCCTCAGCAACATCCGTGGACCACATTTCATAAATTTTCACACTAGATCCACCTGCTTTAATACATCACAACTTGTAGATCAACTGAAGAAAAAACAAACTTAATTCAAACAGAACAGTGAGATTGTTGTAACCAGAACACAGAACTGAACTCAAGATATTGCATCAACACATAGAATCAACTACAACCTTGATCATTCATATGCCAACATGGATACGCTACTTCACTTAAGGCAACCCGTGTGCATATGCGCTAATCTATAAAGAAACCTATGTACATATCTCAATATACTAAAAAATTGAAATTTTGAATCAAACACAGAGTTGACCATAGTTATTCTAAAATATTTTGTTAGCTTATAGAACCCTCATACAGTTAGCATCATCAATAATCTTTTCAACCAATCAACATGTAACCAAATTCAACTTCATCATTCAATCAGTTCTACTTCCAACACTATCACTCAACCTAGATCAACATGAGGACATAATTAACAGACAACAGAGATACATCAACACTAATCAGGTTTATCAGTCATTTATGAACAGAACCCTTCCTTTATGTACGCGACTTAATCAAGACCAACTTGCATATAGATCTGCAAATTTTGACCTAATATTGTGCAGCTCTTCAGAACTTTAGAAAGACCCAGATCATAATATTCAAAGATAAAAACATGTTTCAATACTTATATCTAGTCAATCCATGAGCAGATCATACAATGGAAAGTAATTTCAGGTCTCATGATCTTGATTCATCATTGTATTCATCGGTGCTTAATTATTTCATATCTATGTGTCAATTATGGCCCTTACAATGAAAATATACTTCATATTGAAGTATTCATCAAAAACCCTTTCACATGCACACTTAGCACTTTTATCTTCACCTCCTTATATAGTTAGAGCCTTAGCCAATACCATGAGTCAAAACTACACTAGTGTCAGTAGTAATCTTGGACGGGATCAAGTAACTGTTACAGCGCTCAATATTGTCAGCTAATAGCATGGTATAGACCCTTAGTATTCTTAAATTAGTGCACAAACATGTACGATATTTTTCTTCTTTGTACCTATGGGTATATGTGACTTGGCCCTGACGAACCCGTGTATAGATCTTCAAATATTCACCTTCATCAAACTTCTTATTCTAAATTGTAAACCTTTGTCCCATCATTTTGTTATTCTATTCCACCACTCTGTCACCTCTGAACTGACCTATTGATTGATCTAGTTACCATATACTTTTTATGTTACAAGTGATTTGTCATCAAGGACAACACATGCATCATAATGCCAACAACATTTGGGGTCTGGGGAGCTGCCTTCTTTATATTTTATGAGTATCTGAACAATTCATTGGTGGATAGGAGGGAATGGTTACCTAGTTTTCATGGAGCAGGTCAAAAGTGATGTTAGGAGGAGGTTCTTAGCCACATGAGAGCTCGAATGACATTATGGATAGGCAACTGGAGGGAGAGCTTGCACCGAGAACTGGTGAGAAATTTTGAAAATATGAGGAGAGAATGGTTTTTCTTTTATAGGTGGGGGGGACAACAATCACATTACGTGGGATGACATCATGGGAGGGAAGTGTGGCTTGATGGAATTGTATGATGACGGGTATACATGTACAGGAGTGAGGGCCAGTGGAGTTACTCTTTTACATTTTAAATTCACGCTCACTTGAAAAGGCACCTACAGATTGGCCCACGTGGTGAATGGTACTCACTCCAACCATCCTCTGCTTGGTCGGATAGCGAGAGGATGGATCCTGTACTCTCCCCCCAAATTGAATCTGGACTGTCAGATCCAGGTCTAACTTTTCAACTCGGGGGGGTGCTTGCTTATCGCTCATACAGGTTACCCCCCCCAAAGTTCTTCCAGAGGGTGTTCGGTTGGGGATGGACGACGATCCACCCAGAAACCGCTCGACCTTCAACTAATGATGAACGCCCATGAAAAAATTCCCCTCCACCTTGTTGTGCTTTATCGATAGGGGTCTCGTGAGTAGTGTTTTTTCCTTCAGACCTTCCACTATACCTCTAGACTCTGATAGTGGCCCCCATGGGTGATTTAACTATGTTTTGACTTAAGGGCCTTACCAATGATTCCTTGGCTAATTTGAAAGGCAGTTTTATATATGAACCTTGGCTATGTCCCTCAACTTCTTGTAACTATTGATGAAGGGAAACATCATTGGCTCCAACTGGGGATAGTGTATTGGATACAATGCACTGAAAACCTGCAGATTAGTGCCTTACTACTTGGGCATGGAGTCACTTCATTCAGACTTTCATAAAACAAAAACAGAAATAGAAAACATAAATCAGTGATGGTTATCTACAAATGGCTCACCGGTATCTACAGTGAATAGGAGTGGACCCTTTCAGTGTTGGAAGTAAAGCTTGATAAACTACTTGTTCACTGGTAGCTCAAGCACTTCGCCTTCTATATTTTCTAGTAGGAACATGATGTTCCCTTTTTCCTCAGCAATCCTGAAAGGTCTAAACCAAAGGGGATAAAATTTTCCATGCTTTCCTTTATCTTCCCTCCTTATATCCCATCTCAGTACTAAGTCTCCAAGCTACAGATATCTATCTTTTTCCTTTCTTTCAAACAAGGAATTTATTTTTTCTTGATAACTGAAAATTTCCCTTTCTTTTCAAACACTCAAATACTACAAAAACAAACTTTTTCAAAAGAGTTTTTTTTCTTTTAATTTTTATAAAACACTCAAAACTATTCAAAAATCTAATCTTGAGATCTATAAAGTCTAAAAAACTAATTGAAATAAAAGCTTACAAGATTTCTTTTCAAGGATGTTTTACATAGTTATGAGTAAACTAAGGACTAATTTGTCCAGAATCAAAAATCAGTCAAAAAACAACCAGCTTTTGTTTCTTTTTTAAAAATGAAATCCAAAACTTTTCAAAACAAGTTCTTTTCGAAGCTTTGCAAAGAGAAAAATGAGATGTATTCCTCAACAAAGGCAGATTTTTAAAGATCGGTCAGACTCATAAGAAGACTAGTAAAAACCAGGGTTATCTGAGGTTTCTAAGGCTTCTAGGCTCTGAGTTACTACAAAGACCAAACAAAAATCAAGCCATGCACACAAAGCTTCTAGAAATTCACCTAAAACCTAAATGCCAATGGAACTAACCTATGAAAAGTTTTCGACAAGACACATGCAGATCTGGGCAGAGGCTAAAACATATAAACAAATCCTAAGCTGACTGAATGAGAAAATTTTAAGTTTTTCAAAATTTTGACAGGGTCCGCAGGCCCCCAATATACCCAGGTGCGATACCGCTCTGTGTGTAAAGCAAAAGTGCGGGGATGTCCGCACTATGTTACAAACAGAGGGTGCTGTCCTCTTCCAAAAGCGTGAAAAACAAAAAATAATTCAAGATCTACAAAACCTACCCAATCCCACACACATCAAGCAAAAACCAGAAACAGAGAAACAGTTTCTCAAGTCAAAGTAAAAGCAAAGGCAAAAACCAAAAATTCAAGTCCCCAGTGGAGTCGCCATTTTGTCGGCTAGATAAGTCATTCTTGCAGACAAGACCGACCTCCCTAGTATCTATGGATATCTAGCTACAAGCAAACTAAACAAATTCTATCTTTCTCTAAATATGCGATTTATAAATAAAGGCTAATAGATGTTTTAGGCCTACCTCGAGTCTAGTGCTAGTTTGTGGAAGCCACACTCCGTTGATCCAAATGATCTCCTTTGTAAAGAATTTGCAAACACAAACAGGCACACACATCAAATAGCATCTAAAAAGCCAATATAATAAACCATATTTATCATGATGATCAAGGAATTCATGAAATAAACCATATAAGACAATTTATTGAGAAAAATGAATCTGATTGTATTAAATTTAATCAAAGAAGAACTTTACAACCTTGGTGCCTTGATGTTGTACAAGCTCCTTCTAGGGTCCAGCAAGAATCTCCTCTACTTTGACAAGTTTTACTCTCTTCCCAAAGAAGCCAAAAGGTATGTAATCTCTCCTCTCAAGCTTACCTAGGAAGTGTCAATTCCAACAGCATTTACCCTAAAAAATGTTCAGCTTTCAACCTCCCTAGCAACTAGCCCAATGCCTCAATTTATAGAGCAGAGGAGGGAAGTTACTAGGTCCACCTTCAAAGGGATAAAGACCTTCTTCAAAGGGATAAGCTCCTCCTATCAAGGGGTTAGCTCCTTTAGTTATGGGATGCATGAACCAACTAGGAGCGAACCAACCACGTCAAGATTCCTTCTATAAGCATCCAGAATTAACCCTAAGTGAGCTTTTAAGCATAAACTTGCGGCTTTTTAACTTTCACAGGGGTCCACACCCACTCCTTTAGAGACAAAGCGGGCAAGTCCGCAGGTAACATGACCAAGGGGTGCGGGACCGCAGGTACTGGTAAGAGAAAGTGCGGAACCAGAGGTTTATTGATTTTTAAGGACTTTCTCTCATTTTTAAAGCTTGATATGAAGAGTTGACGTTTGAGACTTGCATAGGAGGTCAGTATGAGTGATGATAGACCCACACTGATCACAGAAAGTCATGGTGACAATATTTTGTGTAACAAGCTCAGACGACGTTCTCAACAGGCGACTAGTGAGAGAGCTTGCATCGGGAACTGGTGAGAATTTTTTAAAATATGAGGCAAGAAGGGTGTTTTTTTATAGGTGGGGGGGATAAAGGTCACCTAACGTGGGATGACATCATGGGAGGGACATGTGGCTTGATGGGATTAGATGATGATGGGGACAGTGTACCAGAGGGAGGGCTAGTGGACTTACTATTTTACCTTTTGAATTCATGCTCGCTTGAAAAGGCACCTGCGATTTGGCCCACGTGGCGCATGGTCTCTAATCCCACCATCCTCTGTCGGGTCAGATAGAGAGAGGTCAGATCCCACACTCTCCCCCTGGAATGAATTTGGACCATCGGATCTAGGTCTGAGTTCTTAGCTCCGGGGGGCGCTTTCTTATCACTCGCACAGGTTATCCCCCCAAAGTGCTTCCATGGGGTGGTTAGGCGGGGATGGATGATGATTTTCCTAGAAACAGCTCAACCTTTGACCAGCAACACGTGCTCATGCAAAAATGCCCCTCTGCTTTGTTTTTCTTTTCCGATAGGGGTCCTGTGAGTAGTTTTTGTGCTTTCAGACCTTCCACTATAGCTCTAGGCCTTGTCAATGGCCCCCCATGGGTGATTTAACTATATTTTTACTTAGGGCCTTACCAATGATTCCTCGATTGATTTAAAAATAATTTTTAGATATAGCACTAGCTCTAATCTCTCAACTTCTTGGAACTTTTGAGGAAGGGAAAAAAACATTGTCGAAGAGAGAAAGATTACTTCTTCTCTTAGGGGTGTAGGTTCTTCAACTATGACTTCAATAGAAGAAGTTGGTGAATCTCTTGGTTGGATTTCATACCTATGCACTTCAAGGAGTCTATGTGTACCTACAAATGATGGGATGCGAGTTTTAGTGGATAGTATGTCACTACAAGGTCTAGTGGGGGTGAGTGATGATGTTGGAATTGAACTTCTACCTCTACTTACAAATCTACCCCTAGAATCCCTTTCTCTATGCATAAATTATTTTTATCATGATTTAATTATGCATCTAAAAAATTAAAGTTGAATGCACTTAAAATGATATGCAAACCAAGAATGGAATCCTATATACACCTCCCCAACAACGGTGCCAAAATGTTGGGTAATTTGATTGACATTAAATTACTTCATTAATTGTCAACCAAGGTTCGTGTACTTATGAAGTGTATGTGCACCATAAATGCTAGGAATTCTATCTTTGGATGAAATCCATCTAAGAAGGGATAAATAGTAGATGAGATTAAAGAGTTGCCATGCACATGTTCTTTCCATTAAAGCTATCTCAAAACCAAATGCCAAACTATATTGAAAATTAATCTATAACTTGAAATCTCAATTTATTCTAATTTCATAATCGAAAGTATATTTCTAATTTCATAAAGGAAATATTAATGATAATTGCATAAAAGAGATTCTAATACTGATTTGCAGAATTGAAAGTTTAATACTACTTCACAAAAGGAAATCTTAACACTATTGGAGAAAAGAAAACTTAACTCAGAAAAAGGAAATTCTAACTCTAAATTACAGAAAGAAACACTAATGTTAATTTCTTGCAGAAAGAAAGTAATTCAAATGAACTCTATCTTCAATTGATTACTAATGTGCACTAATAGCTCTGAAAAATCATCTACTCATCATCCACAAAGTTTAACTGAGTCGTAAAACTAAATTGCTTGAATAAAATACATTCTGGAAACAAATTTTTTTGTATTTTATTTTTATGAGCACTCTGGAAATAAAACAATAGGTGATTAGAAAATAACTGAAATGTAACTATTCGTATTGACAAAGATATATATATATATATATATATATATATATATATATATAGATATATATATATATATATATATATCTTTGTCAATACGAATAGTTACATTTCAATTATTTTCTAATCACCTAATATGAAATTTCTAGTTAGATGCAAACTAATTACGAGAAATTTGCAATGTAAATAGAAACTAACTATCCTTACATGATCCTGATCTTGGGGGGAGACCCCCAAGATCTAAAAAATTGAAATGGATCTTAGGGGGAGAGGCCCCTAGATCTAAAAAATTAAATGCCAGAAGAAAAGAGGAGAACGTCCAATAAACAAAACCACAAAGAAACTTTTTATTAAAATGGAGAATAATTGTAAAAGCTACATTGTGGTGGAAAACCTGTGCTTTTACAAAATGTGACTTGTTACTTATAGTCTTTTTTTGTTACAATACCAAGGGGTAAATTCCATGGGTGTGTAAATACCATGGTCGAATGAATACCATGGGTTGATGTCAGATACAATACCATGGGAAAATGCCATGGGTGAACGAATACCATGGGTGGATGCCACTTACAATACCATGGGTAAATTCCATGGGTGGATGAATACCATGGGTAGATGCCATTTTCCATTCGAAACATTACAACTCTCCAAGGGTTCCTCCCATGAATGTAAGTTCGTCACTGATCAAATGATTTCTCAATCACGCATTGGAAAAGAGGAACAAAGTATTATATTAATCCACACAAGTTTCTTAAATAGATCTTGCAAATACTTAAATAAACAATGACTAACTATGTTTTTGGTCTTGCCTCATGGATTTAATACAATTCTTTATCAAACTAATCTAAGAATCTTATGTCGATAGGAAATTAAACTAGTACGCCATATAAGAAGTAAACTTAAATTAAAATTCTATCTCCTCATGGTTTTCTACTAGAAGAGAAAATCATGGGGGTTCTTCTTGAACATGTCATCTCAATCGAACAAATCATCTCCATGCTCACTTGATCTTGCCATGATCTCTTGTCGAACTTCGCTTGACTGCTAAAAAATCATAGCCAGAGTTTGACTTTTGATTTGACTTTTAGATATTTTCATCTTTATATCTTGTCAAATCACGACGATAGGTGGAAATAGATGTGCAAAAAAAAATTAATCTATAGGTACCTTTCATTCCTTCATTGGTGCATTGAAACCTGTCTAACCATGGAGATGGGTGCAGAATTTGATATTAGCTGTGGAATGAGAAGGATTTTGTAGTTGTAGAGATGTTTTAATTATATTTCACAAAGAAACAATAAATTTTAAAACATGGATGATTAATACCTTTTGTATGCCTGAGTAAGTCTATGATGACCTTGATTAGGTTGAAACTGCAACAATATGGTCACAAAAAGATAAAGGAGATGGAAAAGGGGTAGTAAAAAATAGAACAATTTTGGCCTTCAATACAGCGAATCACCCTCATACCATATTCAAATTATGAACGTAGGATCATAAAGGTTAAACCAAAACAAAATTAGCTAGGTCTTCCAGAGGCCAAACCACCTCAACCCTCAACCATAGTGATCTCACCTATATGGTCCAAAAATCACTAACATCAACCAAATCAGTCTCAACCCAAATTGTCCAGGGCTCCAAGAAATAGTAACTCAACCCACAGCCTCCAGATAACCCAAGTTGTTCCAAGGCTCTAGAGAATTTGTCCCAACCCACATGCTCCAGGGACTAGTAACTCAACCCACAACCTCCAATGAACCCAAGCTATTTCAGGGCTCTAGATCGTTTTTTCCAACCATAGTCATAGTATTGAGAACCAATCAGAAAACCAAAATGGCGAAACCACTACACCATGGCTATCTAGGAAAAGGAAAGGCAATTATGAAACCACTCTCAATCCTGGAAAATCTCCATGCCAATGACAACACATAAACAAGGAATAACATGCATATACTATGCATCCAAAAATCAGCAAGGAAATCACACATGCAACCTGTTACCTGCAAGGTAAGCCTGTTGTAGAAATTGATCCAACTATCTCCTTGTGCTTCCTTGCTTGTCTTCTTCCAAATCCAAGTGAATGCTAGAGTGCTCCAAGGGTGCTCCAATAATTCTCTAAGTATGCAAGAGTATGAGAGAATGAATAAGAGGTAAACTAAAATTGTCAAAAATCTATGCTAAAAGTTGTCAAAAGATATGAATTGATTCTCTGATGTCTATTTATTATTGATGTCTCCTTTTTTCTTCATTTTCCTTCATATTTCCTCTAATTTCCTTTGCATGCAAATTTGTGTCTCTTCGCCTTCTTTTTCTCCTATTTTCCTTTATTTTCATAATTAAATGCCAATGATTAGCTCTTTTCTTTAGCAATGCCTTTCCCAATTTCTGTAGCCATTATTAACCAAAATTGATGCCCACTATAGTGTTTTTCTCATCATTCATCTTGAAATACCTTCCCCATGACCTTGGTCTTATTTTATTTACATGGAAAATCAACCAAGGGTTGTTACAATTTAGAGGATGGAAAGCTCTAAAAAAAGGCCATGGTTGAAGAAATGAGAACCTTGGACAAGAATGAGGCATGGGATTTGGTGCAGATTTTAGTTGAAATAAAACTCATTGGTAGCAAATGTGTATTTAAGAATAAGAAAAAAGATGAAGGGAAAGTGGAGAAATATAAAGCTTGATTAGTAGCAAAGGATTATTCCTAGGTATCGGGAATTGATTTTGGTGATATTGTTTCTCTTGTTTCCAAGTTAACTTCTATTAGATTACTCTTATTTGTTTTTGTTGTTTTTTATTTTGAGTTAGAAAAGATGGATGTGAAGACATCATTCCTACATGGAGATTTGGAATAAGAGATCTACATGAAGTAGCCAAAAGGATTTCTAGTGAAGGGTAAGAAATAACTAGTATGCAGGTTAAAAAAGTCTTTGTATGGGTTTAACAAATCACCAAGGATGTGGTATCAAAAATTTGATACATATATATAGGGACATGGCTTCACAAGGATCAAATAATATCACTATGTGGATTTTAAATTAGTTGGTGATCGTATTATTTATTTGGTCTTGTATGCGGATGATATCTTGTTAATAGGAATGAAAGAGAAACTATCTAGGATGTGATGACCCAATTTTCCTCGAAAATTGACATGAAGGATCTTGGTGCTACAAACATTATTTTGGGCATGGAAATTAAAAGAGATTGGGTAAAGAGGAAACTCTAGTTAAATCAGAGGAAGTATGTTGAGACAATATTGAAATGGTTTAATATCTGGGATAGTAAACTAGTGAAGGTTCCTATTCTTGTAGGTGTAAATTTATCAATAGAATAGTGTCCCAATACATAGGAAGAGGAAGAGGACATGTACCATGTTCCATATGCTAGTACAGTTGGAAGTTTGATGTATGCAATGGTATGTCCCAGACCAAACATTGCACATGTAGTGGGAGTATTGAGCAAGTTTATGTCAAAACTAGGGAAGGAGAAGTAGGCAATAATAAAGAAAGTTTTCAAGTATCTAAGAGGCACTAGTGATTATGGTTTATGCTACCAAGGAAGACCAAGATTGGACAGACTGTTGGGAATATGTGGTTTTGTTGATGCATATTGGGTTGGAGATATGGATTAGAGGTGATCTACAAGTGGGTATGTGTTTAACCTATTTGGAGGAGAAATCAGTTGGACAAGAAAGAGACAGTCTGTAGTGACATTTTCAACTAAAAAGGATAAATACATGACAGCCACTCATGTAAGCAAGGAAACAACTTGGTTACAATGTTTTTTTTCAGGTATCGAGTTTGTACAACAAGCTATAAGGATAGATTGTGACATCCAACATGCAATTTTCTTGGTAAAGAACCTTTCTTATCATTCAAAGACAATGCATATAGATGTTTAGTATCACTTTGTGAGGGATATGGTTGAAGACAAAAAGGTTTTGTTGGTAAATATGGACACCTTGAAGAATGTTGCAAATTCATTAACAAATTCAGTGAGCACTAAGAAGTTTTCTTGGTGTATAGGAACAATGGGCATTGCAGCCCTAGACCGGTGACTTTGTACTCCTGTGATCCCATGTGTGCAAAGAAAACAACAAGTAGGAAAATGTCGAGTATGTGTTATATTCTTTGCGTGACTTGCCCCATGCATGATACATTGCACTCGGACGACCCACCCACGGTTTTTCACAAGGTTTTAGACATTGTGGTTTTTTCCATGGTTTTGTAGATCTAATCAAAGGAACTATGGTTATGTTCTAATCTAGGGTTAATGGATTGGGGTTTACGAATGATTTGACATGTATAAATGTATTATAACATTGAAGGGGATATGATTAAAAAATAATCTAGTTTTCCTAGTTTTGGGTTCTAGGAGAAAAATATTTGTTTATATTTTCTATTCTTGCCATTGTATATTTTCCTTTTTTAAATTTGTTTGCAAGTATTACCTATACAAGGTTAAAAAATCAACAAGAAACGAGTAGTATTACTCTCCCAAAGATCTTAAACCTGGATTAGATTACAATTTTCTTGTGCTAAGTTCCATACTGAGGATCCTAAAGGGAGACTCTCAGATCAAAATTTATCTTATTGGGAGCAAGAAGGACAAAATTTTCTATTCTAGATTTTTTTCCAATGGTATGTCCCTCCTTGGAGCCATCACCACCATAGTTTCACTTTGAGGGCTTTATTTAATATCTCAGGATCATGAAGACCTAATCCTCCTACCAATTTGGTAATACAAATATTTTTCCAATCCAATAGGGCCCATTTCTTGGCATTCTTCACTCCTCGTCATAGAAATTTTCTGAAAAGGGTATTGATGGCATTGCATATAGTGTTAGGGGTATCTAAGGTTGATAAATAGTACATAGGTGTAGTTGGTGACATTGACTTGAGTAGAACTAGGAAACTTACCACATTGAGGGATCCCAAGGCCCAACTCTCAAGATTATTGGAGATGTTTTGGAGGAATCCTTGCCAACATGCAACTTTCATGGAGTTTCAAACAAGCGAGACTCCTAGGTATTTCGTTGGAAGACCGCTTCTCTGAAACTCAAGAATTCAAGAAAGATGGCCTTGAATCACAGATTTGGTAGTAAATAAAAACACATTAGACTTATATCCATTAATCAATATAGTTGAAGCATACATGAAGTCAGAGAGTATGGATTTTACCACTCAAATCTCTTGATAGGAGGCTTGATAGAAGAGAAAAATATCATCCACAAATTGTTTGTGGGTAGTTTGTAATTCATCACCAAAGGGCTGAAGCCATTTTATAATGTTCTGGTGGTTATTTTCTTTGCGATATCTCTCCAATCCTTCAATTTTCATAATGAAGATAAAGGTGGATATTGTGTTACCTTTGCGGAGGCCATAAGATGGATTTAAAAGCTTAATAGGAAAGCCATTCAAGGGGGTAGAATAGAAGGGGTAATAAATCAAATATTTGATCCAAGAAATTCACAGAGATAAGAAACCAAAAGAAAAGGGAGATTTAGTAGATACTCCTAGCTAAGTCTATCATAATCTTTAGAAATATAAAGCTTAATGAACATAATGTTGGAAATAATACTGAGAGGGGGGGTGAATCAGTATTATATAATTCTTTTAATAAATCTTCTTTATTTGTTCTTTGAATTATTTTTGCATGTCAGTACCATAAAATAATGAGCATGAACAAAAGAAAACAGATAGTCACGCCAAAGAACACAAGATGTAAGGTGGAAACCCAATGTGGGTGAAAACCAACTGCTGCAATATGTCTCTATCTTCTTTCAAATTAGAAACTCCTTTTACAATGGTTTTGTACTGGTGCAGTCCTTTACCAGTACGCAGGCTGCAACCTGCAGAGAGCTACAACTCTCTCTCGTTTTCCAGTCTCTCCTGGAAGGGAGCTACAACCCCCTACTTCTTTTCATACAAGGACCACTTTTCATAAATTTTCAAACTGGATCCATAAGCATCAATTGATCACCAAGTGTAAGAGAATCACCCAATCAACTAGATCAACAATAATAGGACCAAACCCAGAACACAACAATGATAACCAAAGATTTTAAGAGAAGTAAGCACCCTGCTCAACTGCTTGCCTGCTTACGTAAGCACCCTGCTCAACTGCTGGCCTGCTTACTGTACTCACCCTGCTCAACTGCTAGCCTGCGTCCTAGATGCACCCTGCTCAACTGCTAGCCTGCGTCCCGGACGCATCCTGCTCAACTGCTAGCCTGCGTACCTCGCTCTGAGTCTATTGAACTGCCTGCGTATGTACGCACCTGCAGCCCTTCAGTGCCTGCGTACCCCGCACCTGCACCCCTTCTGTGCCTGCATACCGGCGCACCTGAAACGCTTCGCTCATGCGTACGTACGCACTTTTCTTTCACTGTACCTGCGTACCTTCGGGCATAGATGATTTCAAGACTTTAGAAATAACCCAGACAGTCAGATCTACAGATCTGAACATGCGCCGAAGAGATCTCAGTCCATCAGTAGATTCGCCTTGTTTAGATCTAGACCAGATCTAGCCCTCATAAGATATTCAACCCAAAACATGCTCAAGCCAAATGATCTCCTTTGCTTTATATAGGCAAGCTCCTCCTAAAATCATGGAACAATACCACGAGCCGACACCATAATAACCCAAAACCGTCGGCTAAATACCAAGAGTAAAACATAAGAAACCCCAGGTGTGCTTTTCTCTGCCTTGAAATGTGTGCACTGGGGGGACGCACCTCCTGAACGGCTGGCCTGCGTATCTGGACGCGGTCCCTGCATGGTGTACCTGCGGGTACGCACCTTATGATCTGATTTCCTGCGTACTTCTATATTTTCAACAAAATGAGGGCCTTGCCACGGGAGTTGCCATCAAGTACAACATTTGTAACATATAGCCATACCAGAAACATAATGCCAACAATCTCCCCCTTTGGACTTGATGGCAACCTCACAAACCTCAGCTTCATTCTCCCCCTTTGACATCAAGGGCAAAGGGGTATGCTCCCCCTACGATCATGCTCCCCCTGAAAATGAACCAGATCTGCAGCAAAGAACCATAATCCACCATGAAAGAGATAGAGACATATTGCAGCTATTTCCAAGATCTCCTTCTGACCATCCTCCATAATGCCAACAATGCATTATATGCTCCCCCTGAACCTGTACCATCAATCAGAAAGGTTCAACAATAAGATGATGCATCAACAACCCCCAGCTTTTGCCTGAGGTATTCAAAAGTGTCCCTGGGCAATGGTTTGGTGAGAATATCAGCAACTTGTTCCTTAGAAGGAACATACTCCAACTTGACCTTCTGTTCAAGTACTTGTTCCCGGAGAAAATGGTACTTGATTGGTATGTGCTTGGTTTTTGAATGCATAACCGGATTCTTTGAGATGCTGATTGCACTTGTGTTATCACATAAGATGGGGATAGGTGGTGTACAAGTGATTTGAAAATCCTGCAAAGTCTGCATCATCCAAAGGAGTTGAGTGCAACAAGATGCAGCAGCAACATATTCCGCTTCAGCTGTAGACAAGGCAATCGAACTATGTTTCTTGCTGAACCAAGATACCAGTCTGGAACCCATAAAGAACGCACCACCACTTGTGCTTTTCCTGTCATCCACGCTTCCGGCCCAATCTGCATCTGTATAAGCATGAAGTGTAAGATCTGTATCTCTAGGATACCATAAGCCATAATTTTGAGTCCCTTGAAGATATTTGAAAATTCTCTTCACTGCCTAAAGATGAGTCTCCTTCGGATTTTCCTGAAATCTTCCAACTATTCCAACTGCATGCATGATGTCCGGTCGAGTACCTGTCAAATAAAGTAGACTTCCAATCATAGATCTGTAGGTTGGTTGATGTACTGCTGCAGATTCATCATTTGCACTGAGGCTACATCCTGTGACCATGGGTGTACATACTGGTTTTGCATCTTCCATACCATATTTCTTCAAAATCTGTTTGAGATACTTGGTTTGAGATAAAAAGATTCCTCCTTCTTTTTGTTGGATTTGCAAACCAAGGAAATATGTCAGTTCTCCTGGCAAAGACATTTCAAATTCTTTCTGCATGACCGAGGCAAAGCTTTGACTCATCGCTTCTTCATTGCTCCCAAAAATAATTTCATCTACATACACAACAAGTATTAGCAATTTGTCATTTTCAACTTTTATATAAAGATTGCTATCTGCTGATTCTTTTGAAAAACCTTGTTGATGAATATATTTGTCCAAACGGTAGTACCAAGCCCTTGGAGCTTGTTTGAGACCATAGAGAGCCTTTTTTAATCTGCATACAAGATTTGGATCATTTCCAAGAATGAACCCATCTGGCTGTTCAATGTACACTTCTTCTTCCAACTCTCGATTCAGAAAGGCTGATTTCACGTCCATTTGAAATACTTTGAAGTTTTGAAAACTTGAGAGAGCAAGGAACATTCAGATGGCCTCAAGTCTTGCAACAGGAGCAAAGGTTTCTTCAAAGTCTATTCCTTCTTGCTGCGCATACCCTTTACAAACAAGTCTGGCCTTGTTTCTAATTACTTCTCCATTTTCATTCAATTTGTTTTTGAAGACCCATTTTGTTCCGATAAAATTCTTGTCCTTTGGTCTAGGAACCAGCTCCCAAGTGTTGTTCTTTTCGATTTGCTCAAGTTCTTCATCCATTGCTTTCACCCAACATTCATCTTTGCATGCCTCTTTCACACTTTGTGGTTCAGTAGAGGAGAGTAACGCCAAATAGCTTGAAGCTTCTGCAACTGTTCTTCTTGTTTGTACACCTGCTTCTTTCTGCCCCATAATCTGAGATTCTGGATGATTCTTCTGAACATATCTGGATGGAGTCTTTTCTTCTATTCTTGTCTGCTCCTCTGGTTCTTCTTGAGGTTCTTCTTGAGATTCTTCTTCTTCATCATTCTGTCTTTGAGGGTAGCCTTCATCTTCTTCGATGTCTTCATGATGTACTTGCCTAGGAATGTATCCCTTCTCATCAACCACTACATCAATGCTGTCAACAATTCTGCCAAGTCTTTTATTGTAGCATTTGTATGCTTTTCTATGTGGAGAGTAACCAAGAAGAATGCCTTCATCTGCTCTAGGTTCAAGTTTACCAAGCTGCTCATCAGTATTCTTGATATAGCATTTGCTCCCAAAGATTTTGAAGTGCTTTACCGAAGGAGTCTTACCACTCCAGAGCTCATGAGGAGTTTGAGTGCTGTTCACCCGGATATTTGTTTTGTTGAGAATAACAACCGCAGCATGTGCAGCTTCACCCCAGAAAGTTGCAGGAGTTCCTGATTCATCAAGCATAGCACGAGCCATTTGTTGGACTGTTCTGTTCATTCTTTCCACAACTCCATTTTGCTGAGGAGTTCTAGCTGTAGAGAATTCTCTTCTTATCCCATGTTCTTCACAGAAATCGAAAAATTCATTTGAGGTAAACTCCCCACCTCTGTCGAATCTGAGGCACTTAATTTTGTGACCTGATTCATTTTCAACCAAGGCTTTGAAGGATTTGAATTTTTCGAATGCTTCATCTTTGTGCTTCATAAGTCCTAGCCAGACAAACCTGGAGAAATCGTCAATGAATAATATCAAGTATTCTTCTCCTCTAGGTGTTCTTTTCCTGAATGGACCGCATGTATCTGTATGAACTAGCTCAAGAGGCATGCTAGCTGATCCTTCCTTCTCTGGAAAGTTAGTTCTGGTTTGTTTTCCAAACTGACATGATTTGCATATGGTGTTGTCAGGAATTTTGATATCTGGAAGATCACAAACTGCCTGATATTTGCATGCTTTCCTTATTTGTGAAAAGCTTAGATGCCCCAACCTCCGATGCCATAACCAGTGCTCATCATCCTTGCTCATATAGCATTGTTGTTGTCCTTCTTCAAATATGTACAAATTATTTGGAGTTCTTTTGCCTTTGATCACTGTTTTACCTGTATCAAGATCATGAACAAGACATCCATTTGATCTGAATATAACCTCGGTTCTTTGATCACACATCTGGCTGACACTTAGAAGATTATGCTTCAATCCATCAACATACAAAACATTTCCAGCCTTGACCTTTTCTTTTAACTGAGCAATGCCCTTTCCTTTTATAGTTGCAGGAGTATCATTTCCAAAAGAGACTTTCTTTCCCTTTTCTAGAGCAGAATAAGACTCAAGTTTTTCTTTATCACCTGTCATATGCTTCGAACATCCACTGTCAATGTACCATAGATTTTCCTGTCCCTCTGCATAAAATTCTATCCCACATCTTTCTATTTGAGGTTCCTTTATTCTCCATGTTTTGGTGCTTGAGGCTTGCTCCTTTTTCTGCTGAAACCTGCTCCTGCATTCAGAGTCTTCATGACCAAAGTTATTGCAAATAGAACATTCAACTTCATTTTCAAGAACCGAAAAGTTGTTATAGGTCCTCTTTGTAATCCCTGTCATACTTCTTTGCTTTTGAGCTTCTCTAGTCATGATCGTTTTATATGCAACACATTGAGCTGCTTTGTGACCAAAGTTATGGCAAGAAAAACATTGTCCATTGAAGAAACTTCTGCGGTTATTGAATCTACCAGCCAACTGATTGTAGTTTCTATTTTCATCTATTCTTGAACCAAATTGAGAAGATTTTACCTGTGACTGGTTGTAGCTTTTGTTCACCCTTAAGATGGATTGCCCTTGATAGTTTCTGTTTGTAATTCGTTCCTGCTTTACCTGTTGATCTTCATTGTTCTTTTGCTCATTTCTTCTTGCTGCATCAAGATAACTTTTTAAGGTGGATGCTTGAGAAGTTTCTCCATTATAGCCCAGACCTGTCTTGTTTAGAGGAGACCGCTACACATTGATAATCTCATCCAAAGTTTCAGATCCTTTGACAAACTTGAGATTAATAGCTTTTGTTTTCTCAATCTCTTTTCTAAGACCAACAATTTCACCTTCTAATTTTTCAAGATGTTTTTCCTTTTCATCAATTTGAAATTGTAGAGTATCAATGATCATGTTCTTTTCTTCTATACATCTCTTGAGTCTAGTAATTTCATCATAAAGGTTATCCACATCTACAGCATCCATATAATCATCATCTTCAAATGCCATTAACAACTTATATTCATTACCTTGTTCATCTTCATCACTGTTTGATAGACCATCACTATCTTCATGAGTGTAGTAGCTTTTCTTATTTGCGTTATGTTTCTTGTTCCATCTAGCAAGTTCCTTTCCTTTATCCTTATAAGGACATTTTGCAGCATAATGACCTACTCTTCCACAAGCAAAGAATTTAAAAGGTAACTTACCTCTGAACCTTCCAGAACCCCTTTGAAGATTTCTGACAAAATTTGATTCTTCTTCCTCTTCTTCTGGGACGTGGCTTGCTTCATAATAATCTCCTTTGCCTGATGCCTTGAAAGCAGCTTCTCTTCTGTCTGATGGACCTCCCTTTCTCATTTCATAAGCAGTTAGAATTCCATGTAGCTGAGACATAGTAAGAATTCGTAGATTTTCCTTTTCTTCTATTGCAGATACTTTAGATTCAAACTTGGGGGACAATGATCTTAGAACCTTTTCAACCACAATAGCCTCTTTTATTTCTTCACCCAATTTTTTCATACAATTAACAACCTCATCTACCCGAAGAAAATAGTTAGCCACACTTTCATCATTATACATTTTGAGAGTCTCATACTGAATTCTGAGAGTTTGAAGTTTAGCACGCTTTACCTGTTCATCTCCTTCATAGCTTGTGACAATTTTGTCCCATATCTCTTTTGCGGATTTATAGTGCATTACCTTCATGAATTCTGATTGAGATATACATCCTAATAGAGTACTGACTGCTTTCGCATTTGTTTCATACTTCTTTTTCTCGGCTGCATCTGTAGGAGTAGCTGAAGGAAAAGCGTAGCCTGTCTCTACGATGTCCCAAACTTCTGTACCAAGAGATTGAAGATAGGCAGTAACTCTTACCTTCCAATAATTGAAGTTTGTCCCATCAAAAACCGGTGGCCTGATTGATGCTTCTCTCTCGTAGTTGCTCATGATGAACGATCTACCTTCAAGCGATCAAGCTTCTCTGAAGGACCTGCTCTGATACCAATTGTTGGAAATAATACTGAGAGGGGGGGTGAATCAGTATTATATAATTCTTTTAATAAATCTTCTTTATTTGTTCTTTGAATTATTTTTGCATGTCAGTACCATAAAATAATGAGCATGAACAAAAGAAAACAGATAGTCACGCCAAAGAACACAAGATGTAAGGTGGAAACCCAATGTGGGTGAAAACCACCTGCTGCAATATGTCTCTATCTTCTTTCAAATTAGAAACTCCTTTTACAATGGTTTTGTACTGGTGCAGTCCTTTACCAGTACGCAGGCTGCAACCTGCAGAGAGCTACAACTCTCTCTCGTTTTCCAGTCTCTCCTGGAAGGGAGCTACAACCCCCTACTTCTTTTCATACAAGGACCACTTTTCATAAATTTTCAAACTGGATCCATAAGCATCAATTGATCACCAAGTGTAAGAGAATCACCCAATCAACTAGATCAACAATAATAGGACCAAACCCAGAACACAACAATGATAAACAAAGATTTTAAGAGAAGTAAGCACCCTGCTCAACTGCTTGCCTGCTTACGTAAGCACCCTGCTCAACTGCTGGCCTGCTTACTGTACTCACCCTGCTCAACTGCTAGCCTGCGTCCCGGACGCACCCTGCTCAACTGCTAGCCTGCGTCCCGGACGCACCCTGCTCAACTGCTAGCCTGCGTACCTCGCTCTGAGTCTATTGAACTGCCTGCGTATGTACGCACCTGCAGCCCTTCTGTGCCTGCGTACCCCGCACCTGCACCCCTTCTGTGCCTGCGTACCGGCGCACCTGAAACGCTTCGCTCCTGCGTACGTACGCACTTTTCTTTCACTGTACCTGCGTACCTTCGGGCATAGATGATTTCAAGACTTTAGAAATAACCCAGACAGTCAGATCTACAGATCTGAACATGCGCCGAAGAGATCTCAGTCCATCAGTAGATTCGCCTTGTTTAGATCTAGACCAGATCTAGCCCTCATAAGATATTCAACCCAAAACATGCTCAAGCCAAATGATCTCCTTTGCTTTATATAGGCAAGCTCCTCCTAAAATCATGGAACAATACCACGAGCCGACACCATAATAACCCAAAACCGTCGGCTAAATACCAAGAGTAAAACATAAGAAACCCCAGGTGTGCTTTTCTCTGCCTTGAAATGTGTGCACTGGGGGGACGCACCTCCTGAACGGCTGGCCTGCGTATCTGGACGCGGTCCCTGCATGGTGTACCTGTGGGTACGCACCTTATGATCTGATTTCCTGCGTACTTCTATATTTTCAACAAAATGAGGGCCTTGCCACGGGAGTTGCCATCAAGTACAACATTTGTAACATATAGCCATACCAGAAACATAATGCCAACACATAAGGACAAGGTCTCTAGGATGAAAGAGTTTATCCTTGGATTTCCTGTCAAAAATGGTTTTCATCTTCTCTTGATAATTGATGATATTCTCAGCCACTTGTTATCTATTCTCATTTAATTCTACTGGTTTTTTAATCCTCTAAGTTAATGCATTTGGTTCTTCTTCAACATCTTGAATCAAAACAGCTATTGGTTTGGCTAACTAACTAGAAAAAAGAGTTTCCATTCCATATGTCAGTTCAAAAGGTGACCTACCAGTAGACCTTTTGGTGGTTAGTTTATTTTCCCATATGGAAAAATTAAGCTGAGAATCCCAATTCTTCTTATTTTCTACAATTATTTTCTTCAAAATTGTAGGTTTTAACCCCGTACAGAAATTACCTGCATATGAATTCTAAAACACAGAAAATAAAAAATGGGAGAGCATAACACATGAAACACATATACAAAGAGATTTTCCCCTAGATCCCAAAACCAGCACTACCAGCTTGATTTTTCATTATGTTCCTTTCAATGTTACAATACATATTTATACATGCCGAAGCATCCAATACCATGGACCAAAAACCATCGTGTCCAAAACCATGTGCGAAAATCATGCACAAAACCATAGGTATTTCCGCCCAACCTAACATAGGGTCCAAAACCAAAATTTTCTGGGGCGCTGCCCCAGACCCCATAGAATGGGGTTTCCTTCACCCCTCAAACCCCCTGTGACCCCCCCGCTACGTAATCGGTGCAACGAAGGGGGGGCTCAACCCCCCCTCTAACCCCCCGGTTAACTATGTGGGCTAGTCATGGAAATAATATAACACAACCCAACATTCTCCCACTTGTTTTCTTTCCACAATGGGCCACAAGTGAGCTTAGCCATTTATCCAGCCCTGCAACGCCCATTGTTTCTCTACACCAAGAGAACTTCTCAGAGCTCACAGATTTTTTCAATGCTTCTGCAGTATTCTTCAAAGTGTCCACCTTTACCAGCAACACCTTTTTGTCTTCTATCATATCCCTCACAAAGTGATACTGAACATCAATGTGCTTTGTCTTTGAATGATATGCAGGGTTATTTGCCAAGAAAATTTCACTTTGGCTATCACAGTCTATCCTTATAGCTCCCTGTACTAACCCCATACTTGAACACAATCTCTGCAAATAAACTGCTTTCTTGCTTGCATGAGTGGTTTCCATGTATTATGCCTCTGTAGTTGACAGTGCCACTACAGATTGTTTCTTACTCATCCAACTGACTGCACCTCCAAATAGGTTAAACACATACCCACTTGTAGATATTCTCTTATCCAGATCTCCATCTCAGTCTACATCAACAAAGCCACGAATATCCAACACTTTGTCCAATCCTGGTCTTCCTTGGTAGCACAAACCATAATCACTAGTGCCACGCAAATACCTGAAAATCTGCTTCACTGTTGTCCAATGCTCCTTCCCTGGTTTTGACATAAACCTGCTCAATACTCCCACTACATGTGCAATGTCTGGTCTAGTACAGACCATTGCATACATCAGGCTACCGACTGCACTTGCATATGGAACACGGGACATGTCCTCTTCCTCTTCTTGTGTCTTGGGACATTGTTCAACAGATAACCTCACACCTATAGGAATAGGAACCTTCACCGGTTTACTATCCTGCATATTAAACCTCTACAGTATTGTCTCAACATACTTCCTCTAGTTTAACCAGAGCTTCCTCTTTTCCCGATCTCTTTTAATTTCCATGCCCAAAATATAGTTTTCAACACCAAGCTCTTTCATGTCGAATTTGGAGGATAATTGGGTCTTCAAATCTTCGATAATTTCTTTGTCATTTCCAACCAGCAACATATCATCCACATACAAGACCAGATAAATAACACGGTCACTGATTAATTTAAAATATACACAGTGATCTGCTTTGCTTCTAGTGAAGCCAAGTCCCTGTATAAATGTATCAAATTTATGATACCACATCCTTGGTGACTATTTTAACCCATACAAAGACTTCTTTAACTTGCATACCATTTCTTTCTTACCCTTCACCGCAAAACCTTTAGGTTGTTGCATGTAGATCTCCTCTTCTAGATCCCCATGAAGAAATGTTGTCTTCACAACCATCTGTTCTACCTCAAAATCAAAAGCAGCAGCAACAGATAAAAGTAATATAATAGAAGCTACCTTGGCAACAGGAGAAAAAATATCACCAAAATAAATTCCTAGCACCTGGGAATAACCTTTTGATACCAACTAAGCTTTGTATTTCTCCACCTTTCCTTCTACATTTGTCTTCTTCTTGAACACCCATTTGCTGCCAATGGGTTTCCTTCTAGCCGGAAACTCCACCAGATCCCAAGCCTCATTTTTGTGCAAAGATGCCATTTCATCAACCATGGCCTCTTTCCAGAGTTTTCCATCCTCTGAATCTATTGCTTCCTTCACAGTTCTGGGATCATCATCAGTAACAGATAAAGCAAAATTTGAACAGAAATCATATGGACTATACCTTTTCGGCTGCTTTCTTTCTTGAACTGATCTTCTCACACCCGGAGTTT
This sequence comes from Pinus tabuliformis, assembly GCA_031772625.1. NCBI lineage: Eukaryota > Viridiplantae > Streptophyta > Pinopsida > Pinales > Pinaceae > Pinus > Pinus tabuliformis. The sequence continues at coordinate 1,394,099,091 of CM062819.1, read as the reverse complement.
GTGGCTCTTCATCTTCTGATTCCTCCTCTGTTGTAGAGTCTGATTCTTCCTCCTTGAGCTCAAACTCTATCTTCTTAGGTTCCTTTGGTTGGAATTCATGTTTAATAACATCTTTCACCTCTCTGAACACCACATCTCAACTGTACACAACCTTCCTTGTTACTGGGTTCTAAAGCTTATAACCCTTTAAACCATCCTTATACCCAATAAAGATGCACTTTTCAGATTTACTATCCAACTTGGTTCTTTTCTCCTTTGTAACATGTACATATGCATCACATCCAAATACCCTCAGATGTGAAAGAGAGGGTTTCTTACCAGTCCATACCTCTTGTGGAGTCTTTTCCTCAAACACTGATGAAGGTGATCTGTTGACCAGGAAACATGCTATCTCCACCTCCTCTGCCCAGAATTCTTGTCCTAACCTGGCACCACTGAGCATACTTCTTGCCCTCTCCATCATCGTCTTGTTCATTCTTTATACAACTCCATTTTGTTGAGGTGTATATGGAGTAGTCTTTTGTCGTGCTATACCAAATTTCTTACATAATTCTTCAAATTCCTTACTGCAAAACTCTCCACCATTATCTTTCCTCAGCACCTTTATCTTCTTCTCTGTCTGGTTTTCCACCAGAGCCTTAAATTCTTTAAACTTGTCAAAGACTTCAGATTTCTTCTTAAGGAAATAAATCCATATATTCCTTGAGAAGTCATCTACAAATGATACATAGTACACAGACTTACCTAGTGATGGAACCTTCACAGGTCCAAACACATCACTGTGCACAAGCTCTAATATTGGTTTCACCCTCTTACCACCAGAGGGGAAACTCACCCGATTCTGCTTCCCATATACACAATTTTCACAGAACTCAAAATCCAGAGAGTTATTACTCATACCTTCTACCATACCTTTACCATGAAGTATTCGAAGGCCCTTCTCTCCAATATTTCCAAGCCTTCGATGCCACAGCATGGTCTTCTCTCCAGAGACCACTAGATTTTCTACTCCACTTTCAGGAACCATAGAACTATTGCACCCATCAATAATAGTGCTACCTTGCAGCTTGTACAGAGTTCCAATCTGAACTCCCCACATCAATACCAATGCTCCCCAAACCATTTTTCAAGTATCTTTCTTGAACACTGTTTCTACACCTGCATCATCCATCTTTCTTATGGAAATCAGAGTTTTGGTCAATGCAGGAATATGCAGAACACCTGGAAGTGTTCTAACCCTTCCAACTTGCAACTTCAACTTTACTTTTCCGCGACCAACAATTCTAGCCTTCCTGTCATCCCCCAGGAAGACATCACCACCATCATATTTCTCATACTCGCAGAACCACTCTCTATAGGGAGTGAAGTGAAAGGATGCCCCTGAGTCAATCAACCATGCCTCATGATCTGCATGTGTACTTGAAGAAAGCCAAGTACACATCCCCACCTTCATTAGAGGTGGTTTTCCCCTCTGGAGAAGGAGAATCATCAGATCCCTTCCCTTTGTCAGGAGATTTAGATTTACAATCCCTTTTGTAGTGCCCTTCCTTTCCACATTTCGAACACAACACCTTTACATGTTTTCCTGGAGATTTAGATCTCCCTCTAGATTTAGATCTCCCACTCGATGACTTATTTTTGTTTCTATTATGGGACCATCCTCGTACAGACAAGGAATCACCATTCTGGCTCTCCATATTTTTCCGTCTCATCTCCTCCGTCAGCAAGGATGAGACTGTTTCATCAAACTACAAGGTAGATTCATTTCTACCTATTGCAATAACCATACTATCCCACGTATCTGGTAGAGAACACAACAAACTGATGCACTTATCTTCATCTGAAATTTTAATATCAACAGATAATAACTGACTTACCACAGTATTAAATGCTTTCAGATGTTCTGTAACCGAGTCTCCATCTTTCATCCTCAGGTTATACAGCTTTTTCCGTAGGAACAGTTTATTCACCAGAGACTTAGATTGGTACAAAGTCCCTAACTTGTCCCACAAAGCCTTCGTCGTAACTTCCCCTGATACATTCAGCAATACTGAATCTGAGACACACAATCATATTGTGCTCTTAGCCTTTCGATCCAACTTCTTCCATTCTTCATCAGACACTCCCGTTGGTTTAGTACCTGGATCTACCACGACCCACTGATATTTATCCACCAACAAATCCTCCATCTTGAGTTTCCATAACTCAAAACTATGACCATTAAATTTATCGATCTCTATCTTTCCACTGCTCGCCATCCTCTTTCACCACCAGAATCGATCTCGCAGATCTCCCACTGAACAGGTCTACCATAGGCCCAAGCAAAACCCCTCAGCAACAAAAGCATCCCCTTGAAGCCAAAATAGCTCTGATACCAAATGTAGGTTTTAATCCTGTATAGAAATTACCTGCATACGAATTCTAAAACACAGAAAATAAACAATGCAAGAGCATAACACATGAAACGCATATACACAGAGATTTTCCCCTGGATCCCAAAACCGGGACTACCAGCTTGATTTTTCATTATGTTCCTTTCAATGTTACAATACATATTTATACATGTCGAAGCATCCAATACCATGGACCGAAAACCATCGCGTCCAAAACCATGGACCGAAAACCATCGCTCCAAAACCATGTGCAAAAATCATGCACAAAACCATAGGTAGGTCTTCCCAACCTAACATAGGGTCCAAAACCAAAATTTTCTGGGGCGCTGCCCCGGACCCCATAGAGTGGGGTTACCTGCACCTCTGTTAACTACATGGGCTAGTCGTGGAAAGAATATAACACAACCCAACAAAAATTGTAACCAAAGATTTATTTAAAGATTCTACCAACCCATTTCCTTGAGGATAATAGGTGGTAGAGTGAGTAAGAATTACATTACATTTCTGGCATAAATTGATTAATTTTTCACATTTAAATACCTCGCATTATCTGTGACTAATTTATTGTGGCAATTGAACCTTGTAAATATGTTTTCCTTCAGGAACTTGATTACCATTGAGTCTGTTTCATTTCTGGTTGGAACAACTTCCACCCATTTAGTAAAATAATCAGTGGTTGTCATAATACAGTTATGCTATCCATTGGATGGTGTATTGATTTCCCTTATGAAATCCAACCCCCACTTCTTGAATGGTTCTTCTGCAAATATAGGAATTAATGGAAGTGGTGCCAACTTCTTCTTCTCAACAAAAAGTTGACATTTTTCACAGCATCTAACCAGCCTTTAAATATCAGAAAACAAAGTTGGCCAGTAAAAACCATCTTTCAATATCTTATGTGTCATAACTCTCCAGCTCCAATGGCCTCCACAAGCACACCCATGATATTCATTTATAGTCTCAATCATTTCCCCCTCTGTTATACATAACAAAAAAACACTGATAGGATCATTCCAATATAATTGGTAATTCATTATAACAGACTTTTGTGCTTTCAGCCTCAAAGCCTTATATTTTTCTCTATCTAAATTTGATGGATAGCTAAGAAACAATAAATAATGAATAATGTTCTCATGCCAATCATAACAAATATATTTGTAGGTAATTATGTTATCTTTTTAATTTTTCTTACCTCCTTCACCAACAATATTTGATTCAGGAATTGCATCTAGCAGATTAATCCCAATTGCTTGATAATTTTCTTATGTTAATATTTTAGCCAAACCCTTCCCTTTTATCAGTCTTTTTGGCTTAATATCCATTTCATATTCTTGAATCTTAGCTATCCATTTGCCCCTTCTTCCTTCATTGTCCCTTTGTGTTAAAACGTCCTTGACAGCTGAATTTGGTACATATGCAGTAGTTTGGGACTGCAAAATGTACATTTTGAATGCTTTCAAGGCTTTGAATAGAGCATAAGCTTGTTTTTCCAAAACATCATATTTAAATTCAACATCTATTACCACCTAGCTGAAAAATGCAACTGCCTGCTCCTTATTATCTTCATTCTTTTGCAAAAGTACAGCTGCAATTGTAGGTGAGGAAAAAGAGAAAACTTGAAAAGGTTTTTGATAATTAGGACTTTCCAAAATAGGAGCCTCTCCAAAAGCCTTCTTAATCCTTGCAAAAGACTCTCTGGATGTTGGGGTCCATCTAACCTCTACATCTTTCTTCAACATGTCACTAATCTCTTTTACAATTTCTACATAATTTGGAATAAACCTACTAAGAAAATTTATTCTTCCTAAGAAAATATGAATCTCCTTATTATTTCCAGGTAGAGGTATATGACTCATTTCTTCCACTTGTTTTGGGTCAATCCCGACTCCCTATTTTGACACAATATGCCCCAATAATTTCCCTTCCCTGAGAGAAAAATGGGACCTTTTTGGATTTAGAGATAGTCCATTTTTCCTGCATTTTTAAAACTTTGTTGTAGATGCTTCAAGTTTTCATCATCAGATTTGGAAAAATCTATGATATAATCCAAATATGACCACAAATTTGTCTTTTTCTCCCATAAAGACTATATACATAGCCCTCTAAAAGGTAGATCCAACATTCATCAAACCAAATGGCATGTTTGCATACATAAAAGTTTCCCATGGTGTTGTGAAAGTTGTTTTCTTTAGATCATATGGATGTATTTCTATTTCGTTGTATCCAAAAAATCCATCAATCATAGACAACCTTGAAGATCCTGTAACTTTCTGCAAAATATGATCCATTTTTGGAAGACAGTAATTATCCTTTAATGATGTTATGTTCAAGTTCTGGAAGTCTATACATAGTCTAACATCTCCATTCTTCTTTCTTACATGCACTATATTTTCCACCTAGTCTGAATACCTCAATGGCACAATAATCTTGGATTGAAGTAATTTCTTAACCTCTTTCTCTATTGAAGGCAACAACAAAGAATCAATTTGCCTAAGTTTTTGCTTATAGGCCTTGGCTCTTGGATTTAATGGAATTTTATACTGAATAATCTCTTTATCATATGTTTTCAGATCTTCATAGGACCAAGCAAAAACATTAGCATACTTCATAAATAGATTTTCATACCTTTCTTCATATTCTTTTGGAACACCCTTTGCCAATTTGATCAATTTTGGTTGTTGATCAATGCCAATGTTGCAGTCTTTCACATCATCTTCCCAATTATGTATAGTGACATTTACAGTAACGTAGTTTTACTCAAACAACCTTTCTAAAGGAACGGGTACTTTAGGAATGACAATTCATTTCAAATGTATTATCTTATGATATGCAATAGAATCTCTCCAGGGCACACCACTTTGGCTTCCTTCTCCTTCTTCATCATTCTCACCTTCCTCTTCTTCTTCTTGGTCAATTTTTGAAAAAGAAAATTCTCCAACTACCTCCAAAAATATCTTGAATTTTTCTTCATCTTAAAATACCTACCAATTTTTAATGTTATCAGGTACTGAAGGTTTTCATCTTACTTCTATTTCATACCTCAACTTCAAATTTTTAGGAGGTTTATAGGTGTTGTCTAGTATTGCAAGCGAATCAACCAATCTATTATCTTCTCTCGGCAAGATCTGAATATTGAATGTTGAAAATAAGTTATCAATCAAATCCCACACTTCATTCTGGTAAGCTCTGAGTCTGGGATGCTTTGTTTGACATTGATTTCTCATTTGTTTCACTACCAACTCTAAGTCTCCAAACACAAATAAGGAGTCAATCTTCATGTTCTTGAAAGCTTGCAAACCAAGAATCAGAGCTTCATATTCTGTAACATTATTAGTAGAATTAAATTCAAATTTATATGAGAGAGGGACCATTTCACCCCTTGGGGAAAGCAGTAGAACCCTTGCACTATTTCCCTCTTTAGAATAAGCACCATCAAAATATAATTTCTAGACACCCTCTAGTGTAGTTTGCTACTTTTGAATTGCTATAGGAACTTGAACTTGAGTATCCTCAGTAATTTCATCATTAATTTCCAACATAATATAGATATAGATATATATATATATATATATATATATATATATATAGATATGTATGTATGTATGTACGTATATTTATCTTGGTTGTAAATAGGGGAATTGATGGAACTTGATTCTTTTGTAATTGTTTTTATGAACTTGGATTCCCTATACAACCTCCTTTATTCTCCTCCAAAAACTGGAATAATAGCATAAGAAAAATCCAACTTTAAAAGTCCTCCCAACTTCGCTCCCCAAGATCTAGAAAGCAACATTCCAAATCTAGTAGGAATGTTTATAACTACCACATCGATTATAATGCTTTTAACTGGAATTTTTGCTAATGAAACTACAAGATCCTTGACCAAGCCAACACATTTCACTCTTTTTGAGTCAAAACAATGTAATTCCTTGTAGGGTTTTGTAATCTGCGAACCCAATTGCTTCATCACTGAAAGGGGCATCAAATTGTGAGAAGCTCGTAAGAATAGCATACAATTATGCAACGTAAAATCATTCATAAATAAAGTAATATAAAAAGGATGTGTGGCTGAGTCTTTCTCTTCCACATGAGGTCCAAACGTGGCCATAGGATATTCTTCTTCTAAATATATTGTATTTGTGTTAGCAACAACTTCAAATAGATTAATAAAATCAAAAATTTTCTTTCTATTTGCTTTCTATGAGCAGGTTGTTTTTCTAACTTAGCTAATGGAACTAGGATTTTAATTTTTTCTAACTCCTTTTCAAAATTAAATGGATGCACACCTTTTTCTACTTTTACCTTTCATTTTCTACTATTTTCTCCTCTTGATTTTGCTACTCGCTTAAAGGAAGTTGATGTACATGTTTCTGTTGATTTACCTCAACTTTCTCTACCTGCATCATATCAACAATGTTTTTTGAATAATTATCAATTTCTTCCTCTACCAAAACTACTTGAGGATCATAATCAAGATTTTCTTCAGCTTCTTCCCCTTCTGATAAAGTGGAATATTGTTTTTCTTGAAACTTCAAAGCTTCTTCCAACATTTGTTTTGGTTCATATTCAATATATAGGGGTGGTTGGACATGGTCTTGTTGATATTTTTTTCCCTCTGCATAATTTGGAGAGGAGGCCTCCTGTACTGAGGATTAAAATTTTTATTTAGGGTTTGTTGAATCTAACTTGGAGTGTTTCTATTTTCTAATTCCATCTTGACCAATTTGTTAGTTAAATTCTTGATTACCTTGGTCATTTCATACAACTCCTTTTCTTAGGAATCTTTATGTTGACTTAAAGATCCAACCTCTTCCTTTCCCTTCTTTTTATCTGCAAAATCGATTATTGGCTTTATTTTTCCAACTGCATACAAATTTGCCTCAATTTCTAAGATATCAATTTGAATCTGGCCTAGCGTTGGTGATCTTCTTTCCCTCAAAGTAAAGCCAACATCAAACTCAAAAGCCTCTCCAAAAACCACCTTTGCAGCTAAAGGAGGGGGTTTTATCTCTATAGGAAGACTACTATAAATATTATTAAATATGTTGATTTGATGATTTGAGGCTTCTGCGATCTATACTCTGTGTGGTGTTGTCTTTTAAAGTCATTGCATTCATGTTTGTTGGAATCTGCATTTCGAACCAACCTTTGTGGTTCATCATCAGGATTAGATCCATGAGTGAATAAGTCATAACTCAAATAGGTTATGTGAGATCTGACTTCTTCTTTGCAATCATTGATCTGAATTGTTCTAATAAATGAACTTATCTTAATTTCTCCCTCCCATACAGGTCAAAAATTGTTGATTTGAGGTTTTTGTGATCTATGTTTTATATGTTGTTGTCTTTCGGAGTCATCAAATTCATGTTTGTTGGAATAGACATTTCGAAACAACCTCTGTGGTTTATCATCAGGATTAGATCCATGAGTGAATAAGTAAAAACTCAAATAATTATTAAATCTTTTAATAAATTTTTCAACTTCTTCATTTGGTTTTCTTTTGATGGCATTAAACTCAGTCAAGAAATAACCATGATCCTTTTTCTCTCCCCATCTCTATATAAAAGCATTCTCCAATTCCGCCCAGTTATTTATGGAGTTTTCTGGAAGGGTTTTAAACCACTTCCTAGCTTCTCCATCTAAATATTGGACAAATAATCTCATAACAACATCCAAATATTCCACATTTAAATTCTATGCAAAGGAACAAAAGGTTTCCACATGATTTTCTACTGTAATTTCATCTTCCCCTGTAAATATAAGTAGTAATTTAAAATAATCATGGGGAATTTAATTCATAGTTGCGATAGATTAAGGGGAGCATATATGTTTAACAAAAAAACTAGAATATCCATATTTGGATTTAAAGGAGGAAGGCTCCCTAACTGGGCAGTCGAAGAAACTAGGGAAATATTTGAAATGGGGACAAGCCGAGGGATTTGAGTAATAGTTTGGCCTAAAGAGGAAAAACAAATAGTTTTTATTTCCTTGACTTATGAAAACAAGGGGAATGAAAAATAGACAAACTCAAAAAATCTTTCTTTAATAGTTGGTTCCTTAAAAGGTGGAGGAGATTTATCTTCTGATAATTGTAAACTTTTTAAAATTTGTTTTGGATGATCAGCTTTGATATTTTGTAAACCACAACTAGAATTAGGAGCAGAAAAAGTAGGATTAGGGTTTTTGGGGACTTCTTTTCTCTCCTGACCTTTCTTGATATGAGCTACTCTAGATCAGACATGGGTGGCGTTATTTTTTTAGAAATATTTGATCTAGTATGAGGTCTTTTTAGAGCCAGGATTACTATCTAATAATCCCCTTCGTGAGAAAACTTAGCCAAAACACTTTCTTTGCTCACCAAACAAAGAAATTTTAAACCAAACCCAGTGGGAATTTACTTGAATCTTTTCTCCCCATCAATGGCACCAAAATATGTAGTAACCCTAGAGACAACCTCTAGCTAAGAGGAGGTCAATGCCTAGGACATTTGTGAAAAATGGTAAAGGCTTTGCTTTTTGTCACATACATCATAGTTGAGAGATATTTTATTAGAAGGTAATGAAAAGAGAGTTTCTTGGAGAAGAGATACCTTTCTCGATGGCCACACTACCTAAGAAAATGATTTTAGAGATATAACAAGATAGTAGAATGAAAAAGTGGAAGATTTAAAATAGAAGGTTGTAGTAACATAATCTCCTGTAATAAACCTTAGCAGAAAACATGAAAGACTGAGAAGGTGACAATATAAAAGTGTGGAGCGAAGTTTAAGGTTATTTTAATAAAAAATCTAAAGGTATTGTGAGCCTTTTCAAGAAAAGTAAATATGTATTAATGGAAATAACCAACAACTTCTTACACATTTTCAAGAGAAGAAGAAAAAATAATGACTTATAGTAGGAAAGAAACACATATCATTTTCGAAAGGCAGTTGGAATCATCCAAGAAAAACTTTATTAAATCTCCAAGAAAGAGTTGATACATTACACCATTATTTCTCTCTAAAACCACAATTCAGAACCCAAAAAATCGTTCCTCCATGTCTTTTAAAAGAAAAATTACATTGAGGACATTTACAAAAGCTGTTAACGATCAAAAACTGACTTCAACTACTTTCAAAACTATTCTCAACTCTACTTGGTCCTTACCAGGACTCAAAGTCATATGAAATGGAGACCTAAAGGCTTCTTGTCAAACTTACAAAACCTCTTCCACTCCAAAGCTTATATATTCCCAAGATATATGCTTATGATTGACAATTTGTGGAATTAAAGGACTTGAAACAGGTGTATGCTTTTGTTTGCCTAAACTGTTAAGTGCTTATGTTCATTTGCATAAACTGATATGAAATGCATATAACAGTAAATAAAGCAGCAAATAAGAAAACCACATAAGGCAACAATATAATATGGATTTCACCCTAATATCTTGGGCTACGTCTCCTTGAGCTCTAATCAACTCGATTAGGCTCTTTGGGATTATGGCTTTAATTCTTTTACAAGTGCTACACTTAACTCCATTGGTTTACAAATGAACCAATGGGCTTAGAATGCCATCTTTATCCCTAGTTGTTTGGCTTTCAGGGCTCTGGCTCTCAGCTCTTGGCTCTTAGCTCTGGCTCTCGGCTCTTGGCTCTCGGCACCGACTCTCGGCTCTTGGCTCTCGACTCTTGGCTCTTGGCTCTTGGCTCTGGCTCTCGGCTTTGGCTCTCGGCTCTGGCTCTCAGCTCTTGGATCTCGGCTCTTGGCTCTTAGCTCTTGGCTCTGGCTCTCGGCTCCAGCTCTCAGCTCTAGCTCTCGGCTCTGGCTCTCAGCTCTGGCTCTTGGCTCTTGGCTCTCGGCTCTGGCCCTCGACTCTGGCTCTTGGCTCTCTGAGCATTCACTGGGCCTTCCAATGGATTTCCCAGTATCTTTTCTCTGCCCAAAAACTCACTGAGCATTACGGGCCTCTATGAGCTTCTCAGGGCTTCTCCTGAGCATCATGTTGTCTCTGCCTCTAAGAATTCGCCACTCTTTGTTTGTATGTGTTTCTCTTGGTATTCGAACGATTCTGGTTTCGCTCAACCTCCAAGAGACCCTCTGTCAATTGTGCTGTCTGTGTATTTGTAACACATCAGTTACAATCTACCTCCATCATCGAAGACTGACTGTTTCATTACAAGAAGCAGTTTTCCATTGAAATGAACCGGCGGGCATGGGCAACCCAATCATTTGGCCTCCCTATGCAGAAATCCCGAAAATAGCCAAATAACGGAATACACAGGCAAAACCCATCATGAGCCATTTAACCAGAACTCAAATAACATTCAATTGCCCCTATAATCCTTTCAGGTTCGCAAAACAGCTTGTTCATCATTCACCATCCGGTCAGTGATCGATAATCAACAACTGATAATCATTTCAGGTGGCCCACTTGAATGGAGATTACTCGCCCGAAAAAGTGGTTTTCTCTATCCTGCGGCGTGCTACGTGTCAGCTGGTGTATGGAATCGGGTGAATCCCTTCTAATACCACTTACTGCTTGAAGCTCGCCCAAAATACCATTTAACACAGAACTCAAAAGTTTCGTTGTTTTATTCATAAATCTGTCGAGTCTGCTGCCTAATGAGGTTTAGTGGTAAACAATATTTAACCTTATTAATCATGTTTTCTGCTTTTAACCCTATTCCACATCTTTGATGCCATGAGCCAATCTTTGACTATCACCTCATCCACTGCGTTGACATCACCAGAAACCTGTGACTCTATCCCGGGTTTCCACATGTCTTGCTGACGTAGCCATTGATTCTTTGGCCCGAAGTTTGACTCTCCAATTTGCGATCACCGATCGCATCTCGACCGTTGATTCCTTTTGATCCGACAGCTAACAATGTTCATCGCAATCAGCCCATTGCAAATCTTCACGCCTTTGGTTAAGTTCTCCCTTTGGCTTTTTGCGATGCGATAAAGCAGTAATCGCATATCATAATGCCTTAAGGCCTATGGTTAAGTCCTTCCCTTTGTCACATTTGTGATGCGATATAATATTGCCCGATTTCCTTTTTGACCAATCAAACAGTGCCACATGGCCCAATCCCAGCCTGCCATGTGTCAGTTGTGGATTGGCCCATGAGCCTATACCAAAAATCAACTTTTTCAATATAGTTTTAAGATTAATGAAACTGCCTCCCTTTTTAAAGGACATTGGACAATTTTCATTTTACAATAACTCCTTCATCCAGAGTCCGTTTTGGTCCATTCAAATTGCAGTAGATTCAGAATGAAGAGATCTATGCAATGAGACTCTTTCCAAGAGTATCCTTTGACTTCCATTTTTGATCATTAAAAGTCATCAAGGATCTTTTTTTGATCACGCCTCCCCATTGGAAATCTTTTGGACCCCAAAAGACTGATATATTGATCTGAACAGTAGATGAGAGTATGACACCCTCTTCTTTCAGCCTCCATACACTTGCCTTGCATAGTGCCTCTGAACCAAATCCTTTGAACATTTTCCTTCCTAAATGTGCTAGTCCTCCTGGGAAGAACTGTCTTCCTCCTTGACTTCATGCAGAACTCCTACTAAGAAGGTTACAAAAGGTAGTTATAACTTCTCTTCCTTGATCATTGATCCAAGGTGGCTCAAACAAATGTGAAGTTACATCTTATTCACAAATTTTTACATTTGTATTTGTTTGACATATTGTTAACAACAACAAAATTATAGACAACAACTGGATGGCCTAAACTCTTGCTTCATCAAAAGAAATAGATTTCACATCTTGTGAACACCTCCATGTCTTTACATCTGCATACAAATGATTGACTAGATAACAAGCCAACAAAACATACCTTTAAGACAATTGACCCTTCATTTCAAGCATGTAGAAAAGGAACTTTAGGATTCTTTTTCAAAGATGAAACACTTCATTATTATCTCCATCTTGGAGACCAAATCAACTTTTTCCAAGTCAACATTACATTACATGCATGCTTAAAACAAAGCAATTAACACTTCAAGTTAATGACACATACATGTTCAAATACAAGGAAATCATCAACATCCTTGTGTTCATGCACATCATTCTCATGAATGCATTTCATCCTTCAACTTTCGCTTAAGTACAATGTACTTTCGAAGCTGAAATGAATATAATGTTGCAGCAATAAAATGAGTCTCCTACTCAACTTTTCCATTCACCTTCTTGGTAAAACCCTGCAACTTGCATTCCATTAACAAAGAAATGCAAATAGATGCATTATATCAATAGAAATGCAACCTTTAATTGGATAAGAACTCTAACCATTTCTTACCAATCCATTTCAAAGGTGTTTCCTTTGTCTGCACATCATCATCAACATGTGAATCATCCTAAAACACATCAATTATGGAATCTTTCTTTCCATTCCTGCCATTCTTTCTTTCCACCTTCTTCAAGTTTCATGGAAGCATGGTTGGATTCAAAGTCAAACATTTTGCAGCAATATGTCCTTGCTTATGGCAGTAAGTGCAACACATGTGCATCTTCTCGGTAGCATGATTTTCCTTGTCCAATGGACATTTGGCTTCCTGCTTCTTTTCCTTCAAAATTTTCCTGTATGCGGTCATTCTCTTCCAACATCTAGAAACACTATGGTTATCCAAACCACAAAAGGAACATGCAATTCTTTTCCAATGCCTATGTGGAAATTTATCATGCTTTACATAATCAAATGGAATATGATTAAAACCAAATTTATACCTTTCTTTTTCACCTTTATGACCTTCATGAGGAGGTGAATTGAATGAAGAAGTAGCTCCCTTTGGATCACCATCAATCTCTTCAATAGTTTTTGAGTTTCCACAACTATTTGGTTCAAGTGTATGCTTATGAACACCTTTGTCCTGCAAAGTATGTTTCAAACTATTGCATTCCCCATGAATACAATCTTTACACTTTTGAGGTAGAAGACCTGACATGAAACTCCTTCTAGGAACTGTTTCAATTGCCTTCCTGGCTACTTTGGAACTTTCTCCATAAGATTGTCCATAGCTAAGACCCAAATACTTAGGCCTTTCCTCAACCATTATTGGCTCAACAATACCCTGTGCATATTTTCCCAATCCTTTTCCTTCATAGCCCATTTTGGACATTAACTTGGACCCTATACCTCTTGTATGTTTTTCAAAAGAACCAACATAATCATTCTTAGAGGAATTTGAAGAAAAACTAGAATTGTTTACCTCTTCTTCAAGCTGATACTTGACTAAGGCTTCTTTGGAAATAAAGAGCTATGTCTCCAACTCATCCATCCTTTCCAGGTTCATATTTGCAATATGAAGTTGTCTCTTAATTTCCTGCAATTTGTGAGAAAGCAACTGATTCTCTTCCTTCATGGAATTCAACTACTCTCGAAGTATGATGCTCTTCCTTCCATCCTCATACATTTCTCTCACCATATACATCATGATGAACAAATCTTGCTTCATGTCTTCATCAAAGAATCTTGTGATGAAGGAAGAATTTGAGGACTCACGTGTAGAAGTAGTCATCATCAAATGAAAAAAAGAACTTCAAACAAGATTAACAAAGAGCTTATTCAAGCAACCTTTTGCAACAAACCTCTTGTGCTTCAAGGATTGCTTTGAGATCCTTTGGGATAAGAAGAATGCCTTCAGCCCTTCTTCTTTCTTGTCCTCTCTTGGACTTAGCTATCAATAGCTTTCCCTTCACCTCTACAAACTCAAACAACAATCATTTTACAACAATCAAACAATCAATCCTCAACTGTTTAAACACCTTTCAAGTTAAGCAAGCAAATAGATTGCTCTATCAATCAAGCATCCTACTTTGATCAATCAAGCATCATGATACCACCTGCTTCATGATACCACCTGTACTAGTATAACTTGCTCTAATATAACCAGTTCTGATATAACCAGCTTCGATACCACCTCATCTGAAATGGGGACCTAAAGGCTTCTTGTCAGACTTAAAAGAACCTCTCCCACTCCAAAGCTTATATATTCCCAAGATCTATGCTTATGATTGACAATTTGTGGAATTAAAGGACTTGAAATAGGTGTATGCTTTTGTTTGCCTTTAACTATTAAGTGCTTATGTTCATTTGCTTAAACTGATATGAAATGCATATAACAGTAAATAAAGCAGCAAATAAGCAAACCACATAAGGCAACAATATAATATGGAGTTCACCCTGATATCTTGGGCTACATCTCCTTGAGCTCTAATTAACTTGATTAGGCTCTTTGGGATTATGGCTTCAATTCTTTTACAAGTGCTACACTTAACTCCATTGGTTTACAAATGAACCAATGGACTTAGAATGCCATCTTTATCCCTGGCTATTTGGTTTTCTGGCTCTTGGCTTTGGCTCTCAACTTTGGCTCTCGGCTCTGTCTCTTGGCTCTTGGCTCTCGACTCTGGTTCTCGGCTCTTAGCTCTCGGCTCTTGGCTCTTAGCTTTGGCTCTCAGCTCTGGCTCTTGGCTCTTAGATCTCGGCTCTTGGCTCTTGGATCTCGACTCTAGCTCTCGGCTCTCGGCTCTTGGCTCTTGGCTCTTGGCTCTCGGCTCTGGCTCTCGGCTCTTGCTCTCAGCTCTCCGAGCATTCACTGGGCCTTCCAATGGATTCCCCAATATCTTTTCTCTGCCCGAACACTCATTGAGCATTACAGGCCTCTATGAGCTTCTCGGGGCTTCTCTTGAGCATCATGTTGTCTCTGCCTCTGAGAATTCGCCACTCTCTGTTTGTCTTTGATTCTCTCAGCATTCGCAAGATTCTGGTTTTGCTCAACCTCCAAGCGACCCTCGGTCATTTGTAACACATCAGTTACAGTCTGCCTCCATCATCAAAGATAGATTGTTTCATTACAAGAAGCAATTTTCCATTAAAATGAACTAGCAGGCACAGGCAACCCGGTCTTTTGGCCTCCCTATGCAGAAATCCCGAAAATAGCCAAATAACGGAATACACAGGCAAAACGCATCATGATTCGTTTAACTAGAACTCAAATAACATTCAATCGCCCCTATAATCCTTTCAGGTTCGCAAAACAGCTCGTTCATCATCCACCGTCTGATCAGTGATCGATAATCAATAGCTAACAATCATTTCGGGTGGCCCACTTGCACGGAGATTACCAGCCCGAAAAATATATTTTCTCTCTCCTGCGGCGTGTTACGTGTTGGCTGGTGTATGGAATCGGGTGAAGCCCTTCCAATACCACTTACCGCCTGAAGCCCACCTGAAATACAGTTTACCACGAAACTCAAAAGCTTCGTTGTTTTATTCATAAATCCATCGGGTCCGCTGCCTAATGAGGTTTAGCAATAAACAACTTTAACCTTATTAATCACGTTTTCCACTTTTAACCATATTCCACATCTTTGTTGCCTTGAGCCGATCTCCGACTACCACCTCATCCGCTACGCTGACATCACCGGAAACTTATGACTCTAGCCCGGGTTGCCACATTTCCTGCTAACGTAGCCATTGATTCTCTGGCCCGAAGTTTGACTCTCCAATTTGCGATCACCGACCGCATCTCAGCCATTAATTCCTTTTGATCCAATGGCCGACAATGCTCATCACAAGCATCCCATCATAATTCTTCACGCCTTTGGTTAAGTCCTCCCTTTGGCTTGTTGCGATGCGATAAAGCACTAATCGCATATCGCAATGCCTTAAGGCCTATGGTTAAGTCCTTCCCTTTGGCACATTTGTGATGCGGTATAATATTGCCCGATTTCCTTTTTGACCAATCAAACAGTGCCACGTGGCCCAATCCCGGCCTACCATGTGTCAGCGATGGATTGGCCCATGAGCCTATACCAAAAATCAAAATTTTCAATATAGTTTGAAGATTAATGAAATTGCCTCCTTTTTTTAAGGACATTGGACAATTTTCATTTTACGATAACTCCTTCATCCGGATTTCGTTTTGGTCCATTCAAATTGCAATAGATTTAGAATGAATAGATATATGTAATGAGATTGTTTCCAAGATTATCGTTTGACTTTCATTTTTTATCATTAAAAGTCATCAAGGATCATTTTCTGATCACAAAGACTAAACTTAGGAATTGAAATACTTTAATTTGAAATTACAAAATATAATATATTTTCCAAAATAAACTATATGCTTGGTCTTCATTCGATCATTTGTGATTCTTGTGCAGGATCGTTTGAGGAAGCTCCAGCTTCCACTCCTTTTGTCAGTGATATTAAATCTCGACATTTCTTCCACATTGTCAGGTCATAATTTAGACACTTGATCAATATTTCATAGGCCATATTGAATTTTTTTTTGTGTTGTAGGTTGTATTTTCAATGAAGAGAGTCTTTACTAACCATAATAATTGAAAGTCCCTCTGCAAGTGATTCACAATTGTTGACCCTTTCAAGATTTTTGTTTTTCATGGGAAGCATTTATTTTACTTTTTTCTTCCACTAATAAAGTTGCATATGTCTCCCATGGAAGAATACTTCTCTGTTGATCCCAACATGAAGGTAATCTTGCTCGGACTCTTTTCTCAAAGTTTGAATTAAATACCAACATTGATTCCTTGATCTCTCCCAACCTGTTTTCTGCGTTTTTCCTGTAGATATTCTTTTGCACCATCTTATTTATTTCTAAAAAAATGGATGTTCTCTCTTCAATATCCATTTCTCTCAACTCCAGAGAAGACTTAGCATTCATAAAATAAATCATCCCTTTTGCTAACTATTCACTTTGTTGTGATTTGTCTTTATTGGAACAAATAACCACATCTAGATCTCTTATCACTGTTTTATCTTTTTCCATGACCAATATATGATCCAAGATTACCTTTATCTATTGGATGATATCATTCCAAATAATTTCAATTTATTGAATAAGAGACATGTTACCTTGTTTGTCTTTTAATTCCTTAATTTCATCACATTCTATTAGATATTTTTTATGATATTGTGATGTATTTTCTTTAGCCATGTTCAGTTGTCTCTCCTTATGCTTAAATTTCTCTTTAGTATCATCCAAATTCTTTGGTATTTTCCTTAACTCGTCCTATGAAATATTTAACTCAGTCGTCACCCTCATGATTTTATCAGTAGTGTCCTCAGAGTCTAGTTGCACTACAATTGTGCAAACATGTGCATCTATCTTCTGTTGTTGTCTTGCATTGAGTTCCTTTAGAGTTTCCACCTTATTTCTTTCTAGCAATTCATGAGTTAGAATTTTCTTCTCCTTTTCAATTTGAGCTACTTCTGGAGCTAAGACATGCTCAATAGTAGGCAATTTCAACTTTCTCCTTAACAATTGGATCTCAAATAGTGCTCCTTGTAAAAGTTTTTGGACAGTTGTTTTGTCTTCTAGATTCACTCCAAGCTTGATGATTAACTTCTTTAATTATTCATTTTGATTGTGGAGAGCTCGTGGTTTATCCTTTTCTTATTTCAAATGAACAATTACTTTCCCCAAAAAGGCCTTTGCCTTATTTGTTGCTAATGAATTTTTACTCAAGTCATTGTAAATCAATTCTCCAGTCTACCTATGAAGATTTATTTTATCAAGTAATGAAATATCTTTTGCATTCATAGTCAAATTTACAGTTTTGAATCCAGCTATAGAAAAAAATGTCAGTGTAGTAGGATGTGTAAAGGAAAACTTTAGCTGATTCCTTTCTACGTCCATGGATGAGAACAATCTAGTTTGGTATCCAGGAATTGATTGAGCTTCCAACTAAGTGACAACATTTTCTCTGATATTTTTCTTTCTTTCCTCAATCTTCTCATAAGAGTCTTTGAAGATAGTAAGAGAATTATGCTCACTTTATTTAGGAATAGGAGAGGAAGGTGCACATTTTACCTCTCCTAGTTTCAATTGGAAACCAACTTCATTTGAAGGCCTTTCCATCAAAAGCTCAAGTTTTGTCTCTTCTCTCTGTAGCCTTGGTTTTCAAGCTTTGAGACGTTTCAACATCCAAATCAACGATATCTTCTAATTTTTTTAATACCTTCTCACTAGGGAGAGGAGTTTCAAATTCCATTCCATTATGTGATTGATATAAGCTGCCATTTGCAAGTTTTTCAATTTCATGCCTTGGTTCATAAATATAAGGTGCATAAGAATTTTCTACCCTTCTTTTTAAATAATTTGGTAAGGATCATAAGATGACTTCTCCCCTTTTCTAAAAATGAATCTCCTATAGCATTTTTTCTACATCTTCTGTTGCCTATTGATTGTTGACAATAAATGGCCAACAATCCTGGGAAATTTAAACAAGTATCCCTTTTTACAGGCACAAAATGTACTTTCTCCACATTCAAACTTTGGCCAATAAATTCTAATGCAAACATCATCATGGGCACAAAATATGGAAGTTTGTAAGGGGAAATTTTCACTCCATACAATCGGATCTTTGTGTAGTCTCCAAATGCAAACCAATCTCCCACTTTCAAATCTTTACTCAACTGTAAGAATGATTGATCTTTGGGAAAGAGACTAGGTGGAACAAAATTATTAATGATGGTGTAGACTATAGACATGAAAGAGGCAATAAAATAAGGAAAACCTTCATAACCGGATTGGATTCTCACAACATCATTCCAATTAACAACTGACTATTTTTTCTTATTGGGATCCATTATGTTTAAGCTGATATGCATAAATTTATCCACATGAACATATAAGAATAGGTAAACTAAAAATGAGGGGAATCGAAAGCACCCTGTGATACTGAAATTTAACAATTGTGTATTGACAGAGACTTCCCAAAATGATGGTATGTTTAGAATTACATTAGGTTGCATTACTAAATGAAACATTGTTATGGTTGCACAATCAACAAAAAAGGTGTAATGTTTTCCCAAAACCCTCATAATTATTTCTAGAATTGGTCTAACTCCCTCAGTAAAAGTGACTATATGGAAATGAGCTTAATTCAAATCCAAAGTACCACCTAGTGGCATAATGTATTAAGACTATTTAACACAATCTTCTGTAGATAAGTTTTGAAAAGTGACCATGATAGTTTCTTCAGAAAAAGAAGTTTACTGGTCAGACTAGGGAAAATCCAGGGCTTGATGAATTAAAAATGAAGAGGATTGAAAAACATTTTCTCCTAATGAATTCATCACATAACATCTTTGAGGGTATAGGGATGAAGTTAGCTAAGTGATGAATTCCGGAAAATGATACGTCTTGAGAACAAGTGCAGGAAAAAAAAAAAACCCTACAAAACAACTCTGAGCCTAATTGACTGACCAAAATATTTTGATGAAGTTCCATTAAATTTATTGGGCATACAGGGTCAAAAATGTCTCTTTCCATGTCCATCAAAGGGATATGAGTTGCAAAGCCAACTAGCGAAGTTTTCTTCGACATTGTGAAAAACGTGACAAGGCTATGTACAAGAACAAATATATGAAGAACAATGGTTGACATTGGACATAAGTTGGAAGGTGCATGTGGACATCAGCAGACTCAGGTGAAATTAGCAATGGTAATGAATCAGGCAAAGAAAATGTGGTTTTATAGGATAAAAGAAGGAAAACGGAGTAAATAAATAAGGGCAAAAAATATGTAAGGATGATGTATGATGATGTGGGATTAGTGTGGAGTGCAGAGATGGAAGGTGAAATGGAAGGATGGATGAGATGGCATGGTGGAGGAGTGATGCAGACATGATTTGGATAGGTTTACTATCGCACTCACCTGAATGTCATGCTCGCTTGCTACAGAATGGAGTGTAAACAATTTACCACTCGCAGGGGCACCCACGGTGGTAAATGGTATCACCCTGCAATGATGTCCAGGGTGATCCCAACTGTTGTAGTGTTTTCTTCTCAAAGATGTACGAAAAGAACCCACTTAAGATTTTGGATGACAAACAATCTCAACAATATAAATGGCTACTAAACATTGTAGATTTGCAGCAACTGATAGAAACAAAACCTGCCAAAATTCTGATCTATGCAACAATCATAGTTAAACAGCAAAAGGAAATAGTAATAACTCCAATCATCCAATGGAAACCAAATATACAAAGAATAGTTTTATGATAACACCTGTGAAGCAAAAAAATAAATGTTACCAGTCCCCCTCTATGGGATTGGTTCTTGGCTATCCTCAAACGTCTTCATCTTCTGTAGAGTCTCTCTCCTCTATAATGTGTAAACCCAGCAAATAATGGTGTGCAACAATGAAAATAATCAGAGTTACAATAGTAGGTGCAACAATGAAAATAATCAAAAGTGAATAATGAATGGAAAACTCTTCTATTTATAACAAAATATTGAGTTATCCTCGAATAATGAGCAATAATAAATTATTATTAACCCCATTATTGGAATAACCACTTGGAATATTTTATTATGTTTGGTTAGGAGGGAAAAAGTATTTAAACTTTTATTTAGAAATAATAAATAAATAAATGATTTATTTATCATCTCAAGGAATTGGTTAAGAAATAATAATTAAATAAGATTTATTTAATTATTCCTAAGGGATTTAGTCAAATTTGACAAAGAATAATAATTAATTATTCGTAGAGAAATATAAGATAATTAATGATTTATCTGTTTATTTTTCATAATTGGGTCAAATATGACAAGGAATAATAATTGAACAATGGTTTAATTAATTATTCCTAGAATAAAATCAAATAAATAGTGATTTATTTAATTATTCATGGGTTTAACTATAAATTACTTAACAAAGGTGGTTTATTAAGTAATTTCTCAAAATGAAAGCAATTTTACTATGGTAAAATTGGCTTTACATAGTGTACTTCAATCCATCTAGTAAATAAGGCTAGATAATCAATTCTTTGGTGATAATAGATTTCCCCAACGTACAAGTGTTAGGAGCAAAATGTATGACCGAAGTACATTGTAAAGACACAATCACTAGACAACACAGTGGAGTCAGAGAGAGAGAGAGAGACCAATAAAGATGAAGTGAAAGAGGATAGGGACAAAGGGGGCAAGACTAATGTAAGTCTCCTTTTATGTTGTGGTACCAGACCTCAATGAGGTGGGGGAGGCATACCCATACCCACCGAGATAACTTAGTACAAAAATAATGGTGCGCCCAGAAACATAAAACTGAGCAATGAAGTACATGCTGAATGGTACATGACATGTTGGCATAACAGAGCCAAAAAATAATACAATGTGTCCCATATACATAATGCACCTGGAAAAACATGAGCCAGGACTGAATACAATAATATCTGAGTACATGAGATATAATGACCCTTCCCTCAAAAAATGGGTGGGAGGGAGAGTAGAACAATCAGAGAAACCCTGTTGAACAGGGAAGGGCTCTGCAAAACTGAATGGATCATCTGAAGGAGACGTGCATGCTATGAACACTGTGATCAGTAGGAACCGAATCCATCAAATCTGCGGAACTGCATTTGAGGTTGTAGCATAACAAGAATGCATTCAGGCATTTGGGGGGCTACCTGAAGGGCCACCCCCTAATGAGGTCTGAAACATCTCACACACACTCGGGAATCACTAGTACAAGTTGCTGCATCACTGGACCATCATTTGTATGGATCACAAACATTAAAAAACCAAGTCAAAAGGCAATGATGAGTTCCTTTGCTTGATCTGAGGCACCGAACAAGAATGGAAACTGGAACCAAGATACACTGCCCTCTAGGTCGTTCTTCTGGAATAAATGGGTTGATGTTGATAGAATAGGGCTTGCGATAGGTGAGGAAATAAGGATCCTCAACTAAGACACAAGGGAAAATAGTAATGTGACTGATCAACTGACACCAAGGATAACGAGAAACGTGGTACTAAGGGAAAAACAGATGACTTCCGTTTTTCGAGCATAAAGTGCGTGATTGACCTGGCGATGACTGACTCAACTCTAGATGGGATGGGGACAGTATGACTGGAGACTAAAATGGGCAACATAGGATGAATGGTATGCAAATCTGGATGGAATATTATGACATGATAGAATGGGACGTGAAACAGACTCCATGGATGCAATGGTGACTCATCGCGGATGCTTTGAACAAGGGTGACTCAATGATGTTGCCACACACAAGAGGCCTAGTGGGGACCATGAAAACATGAGTAAATGATGGTTACTCCTAACAAAAATTGACACATGGTACAACAAGTATTAAGCGGAGGTGGTCCTCAAAATACAAGTGTCGCTTTATGGAGAAATTTGATTTTGAAAGGTGACAAAGTGACCCTTCTTGGAAAAATGGTTTCCTAGTGAAGTGTCAAATCATCAAAAACTAAGGAAGACCCATTATAGAGCTTGATGAGAGCTTTACAACATTATTGAGAGTTCGTCAAACTAAGCTATAGTCTGGTCACAATGGGCAACAGACAAATTGGGGATTTTTCTATGAAAGGGCGTTTTCCCTCCAATTTGGATTCAGTTGCTAAGTGAGCTATGGTGAATTTAGAGAGGAGGAAAAGGCCCTAAATCTTGTGGAGATCATAGCAGACAAACCGACTGTCGGAATCAAGATCTGTGACTTTTAGGTAGGTGGTATTACTCATCTCAAGATATCCTTAATGCTTTTTGGAACGATGGTTCCTGGTGAAGAATTAAGGGAAGAGGAAACTGAGAATGAACTACTAGAGTATGTCTAGAATCATTCTCATCCACTAAGTCAAACATGGGGACTATGTGGAAATAGAGTACAATATTTGAAGATATGGTATCAAACTCCTATGATATGTGATGTGCATATGGCTCTCCGACAAGCCCGGTATGACAAAATATCCAAGGAATGGGAGGATAATCGACCATACCTAGGTCCAGTGGGATCTAGGTTGAGACTTATGCTAATCAATTGAGAAGATGGTTAGGGGAAAACCATCATGCCCCCAAGCATGGGATATTTCCCGCAAATGTATTTTATGGAGTGGACTGATTTGGAATGAAAAGGTGGGAATTATGCCCCCTGGTAGGAGTTTGTGGAGTGCCATTGTGTTCTGAGTGCTCTAAAAAATGATTCAAGCATCTCGGCCCAACTTGGCACGATATCCTTCAAAGGATGATAAGGAGATGTAGGGGCATATGTTCCCCCTATTATGTTGTGGGCGTACCGGATGTATTTAGAGTGGTGGATGCCAAACACTTATATGTTTTATGTGATACATAATATGATTATGAATTTTATATGATAATGATGGTTCGCCATGAGTTGTGTGTATGGTTGTCTTCTATGGTATACATGTGATAAATTCCAATCTAGAATGTTATTTGCAATGGTATCTACATAATTATTTTGGGCTCTAGGAACTTGACTGAAAGTAATGGTTTCAAATTCACGTACCAACAGCTTAACTCACAGATATTTTCTAAATAGGACTTGGTTATGCACATGATACACACCATTCAATTGCATGACAAGTAGCAAGGAATCTAAACGAACATGAAGATGAAGGATACGATAAGTGAGGGAATCAACTTGCCCCCGTTAGCATAACCGATGTACGGTGTGGATGATGGATCCATATGAAAGGTGCAAAAGACAATGTATGAGATGATGTAATACACCTAAGTTCATGGTAGAAATATAGACACACAAATCAAAGGGATATTCTATGAGCGGAATTTCTTGAGTTAGAGTGCACTAAGAGAATTAGGAAGGAAATGACCTTCAGAATCCTCCAAAAATATGCACCCTTCCCTAAGTGCAAGGGTAATTAGGGGTAGACATAGCTTCCATGATGTCTTGATCAGAATGGAAGATGGGCAGACAAGAGGAAGACTGACTGCATGATCTGCCAGAGGTACCTAGTGCATCAACCTGAGAGAGAAGGTTCACAACACATCATCTGGAATGGTAGAAAAGAGCTAGTAGATGGAGGATCTACGAATGTTGAGACCTGCGATTTTGTTGAAAGAGGTTCGATAGAAGCATGTGCAGAAACCTCAGAAAGGTTTGTCTGCGAGGAACTCAAGGATGGCGATAGGTAAAGGACATGGCCCGTGGAGTCTGTCATCTCGACATTGGGGGGAGGGATCACAAAGTTGGGGCCAGGGTCCCCCTATTCTATTTCACTAGTGGTACCAAAATCCACAGGTAGAGGAGTAGGTGATCCATTACGAGTGTCCTCGTATTCGCAAAGCGCCTCAATGCAATCACGAAATTTGTCGAGATGAGGGAAACAATGGGAATAGTGACCATGATGATCGCACAAGAAACAAGGGTGATTTGTGCGTAACATTCTTAGTTTCTTGGCTGGACCTGGTAAGTTAACATGGACTTCAGGGACATTTGACTCAGCGAACACTTCATGAACCAACGGTTTAAGATGAGGGAGTTTAGGACAATTACTGGTGGCGTGCCCAACAACTTTACACAAAGTGCATGGAAGTGATGAATTTGGGGCCTTGGGGGCTACAGGAGCTTGGGGAGCCTTGTCCTTAGGTTCTTTCCTCTTGTATTTTCCCCCATGTCTAGATGCTTTTGCGACAGGAGTGGGTCCTGTTGAGGTTGTAATGGAACTGGATCATCGGCAGGGGTTGTAGGGACTAGTTGAACTAGGGTCAAAGCATGATAAGGTCTTAGCTGACCAAGGGGAGTGCTTGTAGAGGGGTAAATGTACCATACTAGGATCCCCAAATTCATGTTAGGAAGGACAAGCGAAGCCATGACAGGGACATAAAATACTCCCGGAGGGGGAAATAAGAAAGGTATATGGCCTGCAAGCTAATGTCCTGGCGGAATAGCTCCTGGATGGTTAAGACCTAGTGGAAAGATAGGAGAATCACCCACAAATGGAGGAGGTCCTGGGGGGGTGAATCGAGAGGGCTTGGCTGGGATGGAAATTGCAAGGTGTTGAGGAGCTGGCTATTGATAGGATGCACCAAACTGCTTAAGGGCATCCTGTGATGCATGTAACATGCAAACACTCATAGAGTTAGGCTCTAATATGGGAGGGGAAGGACCAAAGAAAGCACCCAAAAATGAGGAATCTTTATAGACTTTGGGTGAAACACCAGTGAGAGGAGTTGAAGGCTACTTATCAGACATTGACGAGATAATGGACTTGGGGGAGTTCACAGATGTCAGCTTGTAGTAAGTCAGTTGATCGATGGTAATGATATTCTCTTCATGGGGGAAGCACATCTTGCAAAACACCGCAGACGCAACGGATGACATGGAATATCTGTAACTGTGACCTCAGAGAATGTTATAATCCAAAGGGGCATCAATAACCTCGATGTCTACATTGAGAGTCCTACCCGCAAGGGTCACTGGATAGTTGCAGTACATATCAAGGCGTTGGGAGAAGTGTCTGTCCCAAGCATGCAAAGTGATGGTGGAGGGGAACAACTCAAGTGACTTAAGTTGTTACCAAATAGTAGAGGGCATCACATAGGTGTAAGCACCTTCGTCAATAATGCATCGGGAGATGATGGCATTACGGACTCGAACTGGTATCTGGAAAGCAACGGATGAAGGAAATGGGGGATGTTTTGATGTATCAACAGGGAAGATAATTAGATGATCGTCAGAAGGATATACTAAACCCAAGGCAGTTAGTAGAGCTTTATTTTGAGATGGGAATGACTGGAGGACTTCCAGCGTTGACATGGAAGCAGGTGATTGTGCCAAGTCATCTATTATACTGTATGTATGGGCAGCTCGGTTAGAGGCTGCATTATGGCATAATGGTCCCTTTGGGATCTTGGAAATGGCCTCAACTTTAGGTTTATGGATCTGTAGTGGACCATTTGGTGTCATAAGAGGCTCATCAGATGCTTTAATTTTGGACTTAGTGGCGGACGAAGTCGATGGTTTGTCATATTGATGCGATCGAGCTTGTAGGTTGATATCGGAGGGATTAACCTCATCAGAATTCATCATAAGGATATGGTAATCATCAGGACTAGAAGGTTTGTGGGGATGGGCTGCTTGACCTAGATTAGGTTGAAAAACTACAAATCCTTACTGAGGGAAAGGATTTGTAAGCACTACCAGTTGAGATGGCGCAGGATTCTGAGGTGATTGTTGACCTCTAGAAGTTGCTTGATCTTCCCAAATTTGGTGCATCTGAGGTAAGAGAGCACACTCATGTGTATAATTACCATGTATACTACAACATGAAAAAGGCTTGTTCGTATGAATAACCTTGTTATGCTTGGGTTGGCCACCTTGTTGTTGGTTTTTGGTGTTAGGCTAGTTCCCCTGTGGTTCACTAGGTTGATTACCTTGATTACCCTGGTTACCCTTGTTACCCTTCCCCTGATTATTTTTATTTGAATTTTGGGGATTGGTCGCACTCTGTTGTACAAACACTTGACCCTGGGGGGGAGGTGGATTCTAGGGCTGAGGATGCATGGGAAGATGCAGAACTAATGGCTGAGGGGCTGGAGTGCTCGAATGTGCATAAGGAGGAGCAACGGTTTGGTAGACGGGTTCGAGTCCTGTAAACATGTTGCTACCAAAAGGGGCTTAGTGTTAGAGGAACTGGTGTCCCCCTGTAGATAGCCATAACTTTTCTGAGCATATGGAGAAGGGTGTGAAAGGGTTCCAATGATACCATCGGTGGCATGAGATTCACTCGTGCATTGTCACTTCCAGGATGAGGGAGGTCTGGAATGACAATATAGACATAACCATATTGCACATAAATCAGGTTATATCTTAGAGAAGTTTGGAGAGCTTCTTCCTTGGTTTGAGGAAAATGGGACTCAACATCTTTTCCAATGGGTGATAAAAGGATCCTAAGAAATCAATCTAAGTAGACACGGTCTTCGAAGGGAAGAGCATGGCATGTACTCCTCCTTTGACACCACCCTTGAACATGGTCGGATAAGCGAGTGGTGAAGGACTGACGGAATGAGGTCAATATCTCCGTACTGTTGTCGTTCCAAAGAGGTAACTAGACATATGAAAGGAATGCTTTAGCAAGCATCGCGAAAATGGAATCAGATGTGGTAGGTTGGTCTACATACCATTTTGCAGCATCTCCAGTGAGCGTGCATTGGAAAAGCCAAAAACGAATGGAATCATTGGTAATGGAGTTGGATGAACACCACATGTGGAAGGATCAAACATGGTTGGTAGGATCCTCTCCAGCATTACCCTCAAACTTTGGGATGTCTGAGGGAAGCTTAGTCGGCATAGAAGGCCAACCAACATCATGGTGTATGGGATCATTTATCAACTGGCTAAAATCTGGTAGACTTAACCCAGCCATAAAAGGGAGCATGGGGGCTGTCGGAATGGTTCTTAAGACTCCTTTGACTTGATGTGACTACCGAGATAGAATTGAACCTAACACCAAGTTGGGTTCCTACATTAGCTGTGGGTCAACTATGACAAAGGAATAATAATTGAACAATGGTTTAATTAATTATTCCTGGAAAAAAATCAAATAAATAGTGATTTATTTAATTATTCTTCATCGGTTTAACTATAAATTACTTAACAAAGGTGGTTTATTAAGTAATTTCTCACATTGAAAGCAATTTTACTATGGTAAAATTGGCTTTACATGGTGTACTTCGATCCATCTAGTAAATTAGGCTAGATGATCACTTTTTTGGTGATAACACCAACCATCGATCTCCCGACGATAGTTTCCTACTAGACCGATTACAAAGGTGCCCCCTAGCATAAAATTCGATCACGTTGTGGTGTCAGGTTCCCTATGTGTGTGGGTCCTAATGTGAATGACGACATTCAACTTGGGAAATGCACTCGCTTTAATGTTAACTCATTTTCCATAGGAAAATGGCACACCACCATATAATATCAAAATAACTTCATATAGTGGACCTGCGCCACCTTGAATCAAAATTAGTTTTTTTTTAATAAAATTACACAAAACGATCCCAATGACTTTTTGGCATTTCTTTACATTTTTCTTTTTTTTTTCTCTTTTTTTTGGCATATATGATTTTTTATTTTATTTTAAACATAATGAAAATGAGATAAAATAGAGTATATCAAGATTGTGAGAGATTTTTCAGCGAAAATCACATGGAGTACCATTTGTCGACGCGTTTCGAACCAACTAGTTGGTTCGAAACGCGTCGACAAATGGTACTCCATGTGATTTTCGCTGAAAAATCTCTCACAATCTTGATATGGATCACAGAAGCCTGAACTCTTTAAGAGTATATCAATATATCATCAATAAACACTATCACAAACTTGTCCAGGTAAGGATGCAACAAATTGTTCATCAAACACATGAAGGTGGTTGGAGCATTGGTAAGATCAAAAGGAACCACCACAAACTCATAATGTACATACCTCGTGCGAAATGTAGTCTTATAGATGTCTTCTTATTTGATGTGCACCTAATGATATCCCAATCTTAGATCACTCTTTGATAATACTACTGCTCCCTTTAGCTGGTCAAACAAGTCATCAATCTGCAACATTGGATACCTCTTCTTGATAGTCACTTTATTCAACTTCCTATAATAAATGTGCAACCTAAGAGTACCTTCTTTCTTTCTTTACAAACAATAATGTAGCATGTCAAGGTGACACACTTGTCTTTATTTATCCTTTATCTAGCATCTCCTTAAGTTGCAACTTCAATTCCACTAACTTTGGAGTGCTCATCTTGTAAGGAGCCTAAGATGTTGGTGTTGCTCCCAACATCAACTAAATAGAAATTCCACCTCTCTATGAGGAGGAAACTCTAAAATATCTGCAAGAAGCACATATTCAAATAGCTCCAAAATAGGATACCTCTTCAGGATTTCATCATCCCCAACCTCCTTCCCTTTTTCACTGGAAATATGAACTGCAAAAAATACACATCTCTTTCGACAATTGTGTTTTTCCTACATATCTCTAACCATTCTCATTGATGTATGCTTATTCTTTCCATGCAATAATATTATTTCCCCATCATCATCCAGACACTGAATAGCCTTATCATAACATTCCACTTTAGTCATGTGAATGTACAACCAATCCATTCCCAAAAGCATATTGTATGATCCCAATGGAATAAAATCTAGATGTGTTTATGTAGGCATACCATTCAACTCAAATGCACAATATCTCACCAAATGATGAACTCTTCTCTTAGTCCCTGTAGCCAACTGCACCAACCAAGATTTTGTCAGCACTTCTATATTCAAGCAACACTTATCCACCATGTCAGTACTGATATAACTATAATTAGATCTAGGGTCAATCAAAATGGAAACAAATTGATCAAAAAGCTTACCTTCCATCTCAATAATGGATTATTGATGATCATCGTGCCTATTATCCACTGCTGCATAAACTTGAGGAATATTTTGTCCAACATCTCCAACTATCTATGCCTCCTAAGCATTGTAAATCTAAGGACTGCCACCCTGATGCGATGGGCACTCACTCCTATGATTCTCTCCACCACAATTCCAACACCTCAAAGGTTTTCTATCATCACCCTTATTCTACTCCTCTGGATGAAATCCATGTCCTCTGTCAACTACATTGAACTTCTTATAAGATTCCACATTCTCCTTTTCACCTACATCTTGAGGTATTCCTTTCTTCTTATCCCACTTTCATTTAGTCTTGTCATTACTTTTCCAATCCCGCTTAGGCTTAGACTTGCATTCTGAGTGCTCATAACAATGCTTTAGCTTCTCGATGAATTCATCTAATTACCAAGGCTCATCATAATCAATCTGATATTTAAATGCTAAAGGAAATCCACTAATGAACCTTTGGACCTTTTTCTTCTCATCCTTGAGGTTGGGAACATACCTCAACACCTCTAGAAACTTGGTCATATACTCTTCATCTATCATGGAACCCATCTTCAACTCATATGACTCCTTGGCCTTCCCATCATAATATCTCTTAAACAATTACTTATTCCTAAAGAGTGTTTTAAACTCATGTTAACTAAGCTCCTCTACCCTAATGCCTCTGACACGCTTCACATATTCCCACCAAATATACGCTTTTCTCTTGAGACTGAAGATCACTATCTTGGTTTTCAAATTCTTTGAATGATCATGCAATATGAATAATTTCTTCATCCAAAGCAGTCATACTTATGCATCTTATGATTTCTTCACATCCCCATTAAAAGTAGGAGGCTTGGCTTCTTGAACTCCTCTAGAAAATACAACTTCTCACTTCTCCTATAAGGATGTTGGAATTAGTGATGATGATATCTCTTAGAACCAGAGTTAGAATAAAATCCATGAGTGTTATCCCGCTTGCTAGGTGTACCCAAAGATCTACCACCTCTGACTGTATCATCTCTATCCAACTTGTATCCTAATTGAGATCTGCTACTATATGCCCCATTAGTATTTTCCTCCTATCCATGACTGATCCTCAATTTTCCCTTCTTTTGAAACTCTAAAAGACTCTAAAGGATGACTGCATTAACCTCTGATTGATTTTCTTGAGTTTTGGAAATCTTGTCTTGTGCCACAATAAACCTATTATTATCTGCCTTACAACTTCTGATTTATACCTTCAAACTTCTTAGTGTATCTTTTATATGAAGAGAGTATTGTTCACCTTGCTGCTCAACTGACCTATCCCATTCCATTGAATTCACATTAGGCCCATAAGGGGAGTCATGTGAATTGTAGTCCACCATTTTTATCTTCATCTCTGATCTTGTATCTCTTGCAAACAAGTCATGTTAGATAAACCAAATAGAGACATAATCAAAATCATACCTTAATGAAGTTCAGGCGAGGTTATCACGTCTGTGAAAATCAATCCAGATTAGCACGATACAATCTTCATAAGCATATCAACTCATACATAAAAATCATGATCATAACATGAATTAACCTATATGTATGAATGATAAACACATAAACAACTGACATGCATGCATAACCATATGCATTTATCCCATCCAGTCCAAGCATTTGAACCTAGAAGCATTGATACCACCCTATAATGCCTCACCCCACATTTATCCACTTTTACAAGCTATCCAAGGTAAACATGATTTGAGCATAGAAAATTTTAGGGGCGAATGTTCGCCCTTTGGCGAAATTAAGGGGTTTTAAATTTTTAGTGGGCGAATATTTTGTATCATAGTACATCTTTACAGATCACCTCAAATAGCCCACCTTATTTTAAGGGAAAGGGTAAAAAAGGTAAATTTAGCCCTTGAAATTACGAGTTACAGCCTTCCATTCGCCCATTTTCAAGAATAGGTTTTATTTAAGTGAATCCATTCGCCCATTTTCAAGAATAGGTTTTATTTAAGTGAATCCTATGTGCCAAAGGCCCAAGTACCATATTTATAAAAGAGTTATGGTAAATTAATAAAAATATAAATAAATGAGAGGTATGGTAAATAAATAAAACATTTTTTATATTTACTCCATAAGTCACCTTATATACAAGCAAGGGTGTAAGCAAATAAAAATATAAGTAAAGTGGAGGTATGTTAAATAAATAAAACGTCTTTTTATACTTACTCAAAAGGTATGGTAAATAAATATAAATATAAATAAACTAGACGCATGGTAAATAAATAAAACCTCTTTTTATATTTAGTCCATAACTCTCGTTCTATTTATGAAGGCTCAAGAAAGAGGTTTTATTTAAGTGAATCCTATGGGCCAAATACCATATTTGTAAAAGAGGTATGGTAAATTAATAAAAATATAAATAAACGAGAGGTATGGTAAACAAATAAAACATTTTTTTATATTTACTCCATAAGTCACCTTATATTTACGAACACTCAAAAAATGCATTATATTTAGGTGAAACCTATGGGCAAAATACTATGGGACAAATGCCATGGACTAGATTGTTATTAATACCATGCAAAAAAACATTGTTAACCCTAGTATTAATAAAAATAAAAATGGCACATGGTATTGACCCATGGTATTCACCAAAATGGCACATGGTATTGACCCACGGTATTCACCTGGAATGTAGCCTATTTAAATGGGGGAATTAAACCAGCATAGATCCATCTTTACTCTGGATCTACTAACCCCCGAGAGGTATCAAATATCATGATATGCAAACTAGCATAGAGTGAAAAAATATTTGATCCGATCAAGAGTAAAAATGGATGTTGTAATTTAATGTATGTTAAACATTTTAGCTTCGTTAAAATAAAAAATAAAATAAAAATAAACTATTAATTTTATTAATTTTTATAAATTACTAATAGTAATTTTTAAGCTCCAAGTTTATGATAACCCATGGTATTGACCCATGGTAATACCATGGTATTCATGTGAGCATAGACTATTTAAAGGGGAAATTCTATCATCTTAGATCCATCTTAATTCTGGGTCTACCAAGTGCTCGGAGGGATAAATAGATTTCATCCCCCTAAGAGTGGTAGATGTGGAGTTAAGATGGATATAGGTTGGTTTTTATGATAATGAAGATATTAAATAGACTTAGGAAATTATATTGTAAAAACATCTTAAGGTGAATGGTTAAAGCATAGACATTGGACAAGTATATTTGTATACTTTTGTTTTAAACTGAAACAAATCCAGGGCTAAAAGGAATGGATTGATTGCACTAGTCATCCTTCTATAACTTTCCAACATATGCTGGAGTAAACAGATTGTAATTTGGGTAATTTTTCTAATTGCAAACAGTGACATACTTGTGTATTGGCAGGGTGGTTACGAGGTCCCTAGAAGTGATGAATTTGAATTTTTCTTGGTTTTATATATAGTATTAGGTTTTTTCTCATGCTTTCTGTGAATGGCACGGGTGAATTTTATCCTACACCCACTAGGTTATCGATATGTAATTTCGGTAATTTTGATTTCAAAAGATATTTTAAAGAAATGCAATGATTTCATTTGTGTATTTAATAAACACAAGAGTTTATAATTGAGTAAAATATTCGCCATGCCTGGTGAGAGATTCGCCAAAAAATTATATATACATATAACATTATTGATAAAATCGCCTTCCATTTTTCCTATATACCATGGAGATTCGCCCATTTATTATACATGTAAATTTAGGGGAGCTTCTTAAAATTTTCCCTGGATTTGAGTGTCACTATGATATGACTTGACCTCCAAGTTCCACTTATGGAAGTGGGTATGACTAACCAACAACTCACAACCATCCCTCAAGAACTATAGACTACTCAAGAGACTGTAAACTACCCCAGGTGATCAATCCCTGAGTTGGAACTCTTTTTCACGAGAGAAAAACCCCAACCACACTGATAATGTTGCATGCATGTGGTTGGAAGGCTATAACCAGCATAGGCCTAGATACCAATGGTTATTACCCAAATTCCTCAATTCAATGCAATTGGTCGCGATATCTATTCTACTTTTTTAGAAAAGCCTCCAAACCACTGCCCAAAACTGCCTGTAATGTTCCATAATCATGTCAATAAGCATAAAAATTATAAACAAATAGAACTCGAACAAGATCTTGATCAAGAGACGCCTAATATAGGATATATATTTCATCAAACACATTAAAAACATATAAGCTACAGGTCATGAATGCATATATGATCATAAACTTCTGAACTTCATTTGAAAATCACCAACAAGGCTCAATTCCCTCTAAAGCTAGCCGCACAACCACTTATCAGTCCATGCGTTCATCAACCATCCAATAAATTATCAAATCATGAGAGTGTTCCATAGCTAGAGCACATCATAAAACCATGCATATAACCAACATATAACCATAATAGAAACCATGAAAAATCAACCATAAGATCACCATAATAATCAATACAAGTGCTCGTAGATCACAATAGCAAAATAGCTCATATTAACATATGAAAATTCCAACCAAGTTAGGGACTTCCACGTACCACTCGACCATAGATTGGAATGAACCAAATATCTCTTTCACCTTGTTGGGTAATTTAATTGACCTTAAATTACTTCATTAATTGTCAACCAAGGTTTGTGTACTTATGAAGTGTATATGGACCATATATTCTAGGAATTCAATACTTGGATGAAATTGATCTAAGAAGGGATAAATATTAGACGTGATTAAAGAATTGTCATGCACATCTTCTTTCCATTAAAGCTATATCAAAACCAAATGCCAAATTGTATTGAAAATTAATCTATAACTTGAAATCTCAATATATTCTAATTACAGAATTGAAAGTCTATTTCTAATTGCATAAAGGAAATACTAATACTAAATGCTGAAAATATATCCTAATACTAATTTGTAGAATTGAAAGTTTAATATTACTTTACAAAAGGAAATCTTAACGATATTTTCTGAAAAGGAAACTTAACTCAGAAAAGGAAATTTTAACTCTAAGTTAGAGAAAGACACATTAATGTTAATTGTTTGCAGAAGGAAAGTAATTCAAATGAATTGTAGCTTCAAGTGATTACTAATGTGCACTAATACCTCTGAAAAATCATCTACTTATCATCCAAAAAATTTAACTGAGTCATAACACTAATTTTCTTGAATAAAATACATTTTGGAAACAAATATTTTTGTATTGTCACTTTATGAGCGATCCGGAAATAAAACAACAGGTGATTAGAAAATAACTGAAATGTAACTGTTCGTATTGACAGAGAGAAACAAAACTATATGAAATTCATTATTATATTCAAACTATCTTTGAGAAATTGCAATGTAAATAGAGACTAACTATCCTTACAACTCTCAAGGGGGGCCTCCCGTGAGTGTAAGTTCATCACTGATCAAATTATTGCTCAACCACACATCATAAAAGAGGAACATAGTATTATATTAATTTGCACAAGTTTCTTAAACTGAGCTTTCAAATACTGAAGTAGACAACAACTAAATTTTTTTTTGGTATTGCCTCACATCTTTTATACAATTATTTATCAAACAGATCTCAGAATCCTATGCCGATAAGCAATTAAACTAGTCTTCCATCTAAGAAGTAAACTTAAATTAAAAGTCTATCTCATCATGATTTTCTACTAGAAGAGAACATCATGAGGGATTCTTCTCGAACGTGTCTTCTCAATCGATCAAATCATCTCCACACTCTCTTGATCTCGCCATGATCTCTTGTCAAACTTCGCTTGACTACTGAAATGTCATAGCCATAGTTTGACTTTTGATTTGACTTTTAGATATTTCAAACTTTGTATCATGCCAAACCATGACAGTAGGTGTACATCCATGTGCAGAACAATTATCATCTACATGTACATTTGATTCCCTCATTGGTGCATTGAAACCTGTCTAACCATGGAGATGATTGCAGAGTTTGATATTAGTTGTGGAATGAGAAAGATTTTGTAGTTGTAGAGATGTTTTAATTATATTTCACAAAGAAAAAATAAATTCTAAGACATGGATGATTAATACCTTTTGTATGCTTGAGTAAGTCTATGATGACCATGATTAGGCTGAGCTGCATTCAAGATGGTCACAAAAAGGTAAAGGAGAGGGGAAAAGGGTAGTGAAAAAGAGAACAATTTCAGAGTTCAACATGCCCCCACACAAAAGGTCTTGCATGTCCTCATGCATAAAAATTTAAAACTGGTTCCTTCTTCTTCTTTAGTGTATAATCTTAGAAGATTATGCAAGCATGTCTAGACTAGTGCTTTCCTTTCTCCTTTTTATGCTGAAAATTTTCCTTGGTTTCTTCATCATAATTTTACTCTGCAATCCTTTGATTCTGTTTTTAAGGAATCTATTATTTGCTTTGAGCTTCTTGTTTTTCTTGTACTAGTGGCATAGATGCAAAAGTATATTGTCATTTTGATTCCTTAATATATCATTTTGTATATTTGTTACTTTTTGTTACTATGTAAGGTGTTTATTAAGGACTTCTAACTCATATATATCTTGCTTCAGAGCATCCTCAATTCTATGTTCTTTTTTAGGAGTATGATCTGACAAAGGATTTTCATTAAATACATTCGCTTGATTCTGAGAGCCGAATTTTACCTTTTGTTGCACTCTTTGTTCCAAATACTCCACATAGTAATAGATTTCTTATTGTACTAGAGCAATGTCAAGTGTTATCCTTGTTGGGCTTAATGTTTGCGGCGATGCCCTGTATCCTTCTTCTTTGAGATCGACCAGTTCTGTAGATTATACATTTGAGAGTTTGGAAATTTTTTGTCTTCTTCTAAAGTTTCATTCCTGATTCTTCAATGTTTTTCCTGTTTCTTTTTCTTTGATTCTTCACTTTCGTCAAGCAGTTTAGTATTTGGGCTTTCTTTCTTTCTTCTAAAATTTTATTTTTCATTTTTCTGTTTATATTTTTCCAAATACTAAGAGAGAGGAGTGTCACCTTCAAGTAGGTATTTTAGTTCCTCTATTTCATTCTACGTCGAATTCTCCTTTCCATTTTCTTCTTTAGGGTTAGGGTTTGGAATTGACCTGTGTTGACCTATTTTAATCTTTTTACTTGTTTCTTCCTCATAAGCTTCTACAAAGTGGTTGCAGAGTATAAAATATTTCCAATTATCTCCCTTAGCTTCTAAGTGTTCTTCTATGAGGATTTTAATAAGTCCATGATGATAAAGGGTGTTATCAAGGAATTTCAATTCTCTTTGCACCTGATAGGTCATCTTTCTAAGACTATAGAGAAAGAAATAAAGCAAATTATTTCATTTCCATCAATAAAATGCATTAAAATTTGAGCATTATAGAATAACATGGTTATGAACCTTCATTCACAAATTAAAAATTTCTTAATAACCAATAGTAAATTCCTCCATTTTCCTTTTAGTGTTGTGACCAGAATTCCATTTTTAAAGATAGAAATGTCCATACCTAGATCTCTAAGGAAGTTTACCCAATCTCTCTCTTTGATTTTTCTGTTCTTAAACCAACTCTCTCAATTTCTAGGAAATTTCGTAGCTTCTTTCATGATGGACTATGTCAATATAAGCTTAATGTCACCAATTTCTGCCTTGACCCCATCAAAAGCCCGAGAAAAAGATTTAGTCACCTTTGTCTCATGCCCATCAAAATTTTCAAAGAAACTGAGCCACACTACTTGCTGTAACTATTCTCTGACTTGCGAGTATGCTTGAAGGAACTTGACTCCATTAGGTTCTGATCGAATGATGATACCCATGGTGGAGAGAAGTCTCGGTCCTAAACTGTTTCATTTTTACAGAGGTGATGGAGGATTGACAAGAAGGAGGTGAGAAAATTGAATGGTCAGGGTTATGGAATGAAGTGAAATGGAGTAGAATGATAATGGAGTGGGGTTCTCACGGGGTATTTGATTTATGATAGGGCTAAACCTTTTCGCATGATTCCCTTGATTTTTTTAGATCCGCTTTCATATGATTGATAAGATGTATGCGATTTCAAATATATTTGATGTGATAGGCTTAGTAATGATGATGGAAGGATTTTGTAACGATTATGATAGTGAGACATTATTTTTAGGTAGTTCATGGTCTTAATAAGCCATGATTTTTAATGAAATCATACAATGAATTAAAATCTAATGCTCTTATATGAAAACAATTTGACATCCTACATACCTCATTATGATATTCCTTTGTTGTGGATTCTCTAAATGTGAAGTGTTGATGTTTTTCTAACTATAAAAATTAAACTCATCTACAAATTTGAAGGTTATCTATAGAATGACATTAATTATGTTGCTACTTATTCCTTGAGATTTGTTGTTCGATTAGAGGGAGATTCTTTATTGTTTATGTGTCTTTGATGATCATTGAAGAAGGCTAGTCTTCAAAAGTAGTGCTTACCACATGTAAACTTATTAGAAAAAGGGACCAAAAAAAATTAGGGAAAAGACAAGGGAATTATGAAAATCTAAACCACCAAGAACTCTTGGTTTTCAGTTAAGATTTTTTGTATAAGCATGCCAACATTGTTGGTTTTCATGCTTATATATATATATATATATATATATATATATATATATATATATATATATATATATATATATATATATATATATATATATATATATATATATATATATAATTTAAATGAGAAAAAGAATTACAATTGAGTTGGAGAATGAGGAGAATGATCTCCTTTCTTAACCAACTTGAATTCAAAATTTTCTTCGAAATATTTGACAAAATCTTCCTTTGTTAGTGGTTTATGATAAAATATTAATCCATGACCATTAGCATGGTAACTTTTTCATCATCAATAGTTTTTATCTTGACTACATTTTCATAAACAATATCTATTTCATAACGACCAAGCCAATGAGTTTGAAACTTTGTTTGAAAATTTTTGAATTTAGAATAAAAAAGAAGAGCCCAATCACCTAGCTTGAACCTTTTATTTTTGATAAATCTATCATGCCATCTTGATATTTTCCACTGAAATACGCTAGTTCTTTGAATAGCATCTTGTCAGATCTCATCTAGCTCATTCAATTTTGCTAGTCTTTGTTTCTGAGCTTCTAATAGAACAAGGCCCAATTTAGCAGTTGAGTCTAAACGTCTCCATTTGTAACTCAATTGTAAGAAAAAAATTCTTCCCGTAGAAAATCTCATAAGGAGTATGTCTAGTTGTATTTCTCCATGTGGTTCGATATGCCCATAATGCTTCTGGAAAATTTTCTGCCCAATCTTTTCTATGCAAATGCACAGTCTTGGTTAGAATTACTTCAAGTACCTTGTTGGTGGATTTCACTTTTCCATTGGCTTTTGGATGATATGGATGTTGAGTCCCAAACCTGCATCTTCCCCATATACCTTTTCAGCCTTCTTTTCCATTTACTTGATCCACCAAGCTGTCAAATCATTGCATATTAGTCTAAAAAGAGCTTATGAAATGGTTTCCTAACTATGTTTATGATTGTTGTTTGATTTAGATTTTTGTTCAATCAGCTGCGGAAACTTGTCACTTTCCGCAGCCATTTTGTTAAAGACTATGTTACAGGTGTCCAATGGAGAATCCGGCCACATGGGCAAGCTGCAAATGACATGTACATGGAGCGTGTCCCCTTGGTTCAGCCGAATCACTCACAAATAGCCATGGTCAAAGACGGTCAAAGGAGGGGTCAAACCAAGAGTTTTGCGGTGGCACGGCTCTATTTTGCCCACGTGAAGTTTTGTGTGGCAAGATCCTCAATCTACGGAGGTGTGCTAACACCTGTGAAGCAATCCTTGAACCGAATCGAGTAGCCACCACTCCATGGATTTATCTGTCATGATTACTATACCACTAGATCTCAGGCCGTGGAGATTTACGTGTCTGTTTGGCAGCGTAGAATCTAGGAATCAGATATAGTGTTTTCACTTATAAATAACACGTTAGTATACGCTGGATAGTGAGCTTTTGATATGTAATCTTGACTGTGTTTTCCGAGCCCACTGTACCGTGCCTCTATTTCTATGTTTTTACTACACTTTAATATATGAGAAGACAGCGTTCTTGAGTTCCATTTGTGACTAAGTATTGATTGGCTGAGGTTGCAGAGGGCCCCTGTACACCAAAGCTCTGTATCTACTGTATAATTTCTCGCCTTCTTTCATTATGTTACTGCTTTTATAATTAGTTGCTTGAATATACTTCCTGATATTTATACTAACTGCTTTTTATCTTTTCTTTTATGCTTTCTCATGGTTGCTAGCTGATCAATCTTTGTCTTTCAGGTTCTTGTAAGCAGCCCAGGAAAATTACATAGTTTTAATGACTACTGACATGAGATCATCTTGTCCTTTCTGCTGATTCATTTACTGAGTTTTAATTCCAGCATTGTCATTTCTTTCAGTTTTTCTTTGCTTATTTACTTTTCTGCCACTTAGATAACATATTACTCATCTGTTTATGATTTCCTTCCTATAGCCAAGTGACTCAATTAGTGAGGAATCAGAATATTATTTGATGTAGTATGATTTAGTTTGCTTTCCTGCAAGTTAGTGATTAAAGTACTTATGTCATTTTCAAGAATTGAAATATGAATGAGTAGTTAAATCTTAGTTTCCTTTTATGCAATTTGATTTCCTGCAATTTAGATATCATATTACTCAGCTTGTTTATGATTACTTCCTATAGCTAGAGCGAGTCAAAAGGTGAAGGGTCAGAATGTGGGTTGAAGTAGTGTGATTTAGTTTGCTTTGCTTTCAGTCTTTGAGTTGTTTTGAGTTCAAGTTTTATTTTCTTTTCATACAGCAGTAAGGATACTGGGCCATTGTCACTAGTTCACTGTTTTGGTACATTTATTTTCTTTTAAGAATTGATTTCATCACAGTCAGTTTGAAACCTTCTTTTTGAGAACTTTAAAGTTTGGAAAAATCATTTTAGAAATCACCATTACCATCCCTACTTGACTTTCAATTTCGCCATCTCACACTAGGGAATCCACAGAAGATAAACCCAAAAACTCAAAAACGACAAAGAACTAAGAAATCGGTTATCTTGCATATACAGTGCACTTCACTTCAGTAGTTTACGACTCCCGGATTGACATTTTAAATAGCAATTTAGGACACACTAAATTGACCAAACATTTTGGCACCGTTGCTGGGGAAGTGAAACTAGGTAGCCAATTTCTTAAAAAAAAAAAACAACAAGAAAATTTCAAGGAAGGAAAAATCGATAACTTCTCAAAGTATGCTCTCCTCTTGCACCTAGTGTGATCTGGAGGATCATAAAAGAGAAAGTTATTGGTTTAATAATTTCTTGAGTATGCTCTCTTCTTGCACCTAGAGTGACCTGGAAGATCAGAAAGAGAATTATTATCCCGACTTGAAGAAAAATAAAAAAATGACATGCATAGAGCAAGAGATTCTAGGGGAAGGTTTTTAGCTAGGGCCAAGAGTTTGATTTTTACAACTCCATCTACTTCAAGGAATAGATAAGAGACACCTCCATCATCTCCAACTCATACTCCTAGCCTTACGATTCCTGGAATTCAAAGAGGCAGTAGTTGAATTAGGAGACTCTCCCACACCATCCATCGAATCTGAATTAGGAAAAGATCCTTTCTTTCCTTCTACAGGGAGACACATTGTAGTTGAAGAGGTAGAATCACCTGAAGAAGAAGAGGGAGAAATTCCTCCTCATTCGCCATTAGTAGAGGAACCAGAGGACTCTGAAGTCTCTGAGGAAACTATCATGACAGAGGAATTAGTGAACAAATTTGGTAGAGGTAGAGGTAGAGGAGGAGGAGGAGGAAACAATGGAGGAGGTAGAGGTAACAATGGGGGAAATAGGGGTGGAGATAACTCATTCAGATTTCCTATAGTTGATGAGGATTCGCAAGCAATAATGAAAAACATTTCACCATCTGTCCTCCCAAACTTTCATGGGTTAAGAAATGAGGATCCTGAAACATTTCTATTTGAGTTTGAAGTCGTGTGTCAAACTTATGATTATCTGGAAGACTCTCAAAAACTCAAATTGTTTCCTTCAACATTGAAAGGAGCTGCTTTGAAATGGTTCATGGGATTAGTCACTCAATCCATTAGGACTTGGAATGATATGAAACAAACATTTTTGGATAGATACCTGGACTATTGTATGCCCACCAATCACAAGGATGAGGTATTCAAAATGGTGCAAAGAGAAGATGAAAATTTAGAGGATTTACTTGAAATATTTCAATACAACCTGAAAAGAGCAAAAATGAATAACTTAGATGAGGAAACCTTGAAAGCCCTTCTATTAAAAGCCATTAGAGATGAATGGATAGATATTTTGAACATGATGGGAAAAGGAGATATATCTCAACTTCCACTTCATGATATAGAAGAGCTATGTGTCCATCTCTCAAGGGGAAAATCTAAAACCGGAAAAGGGCCTAGAGATACTTCTCTCATTAGAGCAAACAAATCTGCAACTAGATCAGTAAGTAGGGCTGAGATTGGCAACATTCTTGATGAATTCAAAAGCAATATCTTAGGGAGTCTTAGTGAGCAACTAGACACCCTTAAAATACAAAACAAGCAGAAAACAGAAGCTGAAGCTTTGGCCATATTTTGCCCAAAATGTAGAAAGAAACATGCTCTAAGGGAATGTCCCTTGGATGCAAAAGTTGTAGAAACATGTGTGATTTGTTCAGAAAACCATGAGACCAAGGATTGTCCTTCAATTCCTGGGCTCGAAGCTGTCTTTCAAGAATATCCAAATTCAATTAAGTCTCTCTGTTTTGTTGCAAGGAGACCTTGGCAGGGGCAAAAAAATCAAGGGTTTAACTACTCTATGAACTTTCAACCCCCACCAAATTGGAATCCTTGGCAACAACCTTGGTCCCAACCTCAAAATCCTTTTCAATCATGGGTACAAGGTATGCAAAATCCTTATGGGAGATTTGCTCAATTTTATCAATATCCTCCATCTTTCCAAAATCAACAAGCTCCACAACTTCCAAATCAAAATCCACAACTATCATTGCCATTTCCACAACAACAACAACCTTATCAACGGAATCCAAATTCTCAACTCTTGCTTCCATTCCAACAGAAGACAAATCAATTACCTTCCCAGCCATTGCCAAACCCCAACAATAAAAACCCTCAAAATTCTTACATGGTAGAAGGACAACAATTTCCTACCTATATGATTGTTTCTCTCAATGATGTACAACTCAGATCTGGTAGAGTTTTAGATAAGCCTTCTATAGATGCTCAAAAGCAAAGCATTTCTGAGGAAGATTCTCTTGAAGCCAATATAGGTTCTAAAGTATCTCTTCAAAACCCAAGCACTCAAAAAGAAAAAGAAAAAGAATCAACCCCCACAACTCCTATAGTTGAGCAACCTGCATCTTCATCCACACCTCCTTTTCCTGAAAGATTACAAATTGACAAAGGAGTGGAAAAACAAATCTTGTTGCCTGACTATGATTTTCTAGATGAATTAAAGAATGTCTGTATCAAGATTCCCTTGTTACAAGCCATTAGAGAGATTCCTATTCTAGCAAAAACAATAAAGGACTTGAGTCTTAAAAGACCAAGAAGGAAACCGAGAGATACAAGAAGAATCCACCTGGTAGGAAAAATTGCAGATATCATGATGGGAAAAATTACTATGCAGAAGTATGTAGATCCCGGTAGTCCAATTGTCAAAACACATATCAATGGGGTAGAAATTCCATATACTTTGATTGATTAGGGGCTGCTATCAACATTATGAGTAG
This sequence comes from Pinus tabuliformis, assembly GCA_031772625.1. Taxonomy (NCBI): domain Eukaryota; kingdom Viridiplantae; phylum Streptophyta; class Pinopsida; order Pinales; family Pinaceae; genus Pinus; species Pinus tabuliformis. The sequence goes on along the minus strand of CM062819.1, from coordinate 1,394,055,728 downwards.
ACAAACTATGGAACAGCTGAAACTTCCTAATATTCTTTTTACACCTACTTTACTGCAACTTGCGGATCGATCAATTATCAATCCAGATGGTGTATTAGAAGACATTTCGGTCTCCTTAGACTCTTGGGAATATCCAGTAGATTTTATGATTTTAATTCCCAAGAGTAATTTAGGAGGACACCCTCGCATCTTAGGAAGAACTTGGCTAGCCACAGTTGATGCTTTTATCAGTTGTAGGTCTGGGGATGTGTATATTTCTGATGGTAATTCGACAAAGAAAGTCAATCTGTATCCTCCAGCGAAAGCAATTACAGAAATAGGAGATAATGAGTGGGTTGATGATGAGGATACTATACAACCTATCTTACCATTTCTGAAATCAGTGAAGATAGTCAAATTCTGAACACATTAGAAAACTTTGAAACATCTTCAGAATATGACCACGCACAATTTCAGTTAGATTCTGACATTGAGTATCTGTCATCTAGACAAATGTATCTTTTCTCTATGGAAGAGTTTGGTAGTTCTACCATTGAGATCTTTCCAGGTAAAACATTGAATATCAACAAAACCTTGGAAAAATCACAACAGCGAGAGCTAACAAAAATATTGCAAAAACATTCTACTGCATTTGCATGGGAGTATACCGATATGAAAGGTATTGACCCTAAAACTTGCATTCATCACATCTATATCGAGGAAAACAGTAGACCAATCAGACAACCTTAGAGAAGGATGAATCCAAACCTTAGGGAGATAGTGAAAGAAGAGCTACAAAAACTACTCAATGTAAACTTCATTTATCCAATTTCAGATAGCTGATGGGTTTCTCCTTTGGTTATAGTACCTAAAAAGAATGGTAAATGGAGGGTATTCATTTATTACAGGGAATTGAACAAAGCAACTTTGAAGGATCACTTTCCTTTACCCTTTATCGATCAGGTATTAGATACTTTAGCAGGCAAAAAATATTTTTCATTTTTGGATGGTTTTAGTGGCTATAATCAGATTCAGGTAGCACCTGAAGATCAAGATAAGACCACATTTACCTGTCCATGGGGAACTTTTGCTTACCGATTACTTCCTTTTGGATTATGTAATGCACCCGCAACATTTCAAAGGGCAGTACTAGGAATCTTTTCTGATCTAATCCATGATTGTGTAGAGGTTTATATGGATGATTTTACAGTTTATGGTAATTCATTTGAAAAGGCATTAGAGAATTTTGAAAAAGTCCTTATAAGGTGTAAAGAAACAAACCTTTCATTGAGTCATGAAAAATGCTTCATGATGTTTATTGAAGGTATTGTTTTGGGACATCATATTTCGGGGGATGGGATTAAAGTTGATAGATCAAAAGTTGAAGTCATCTCCAAGTTGCCTATTCCAAATTGTCAAAAAGATGTTAGAAGTTTTCTTGGATTTACTGGATACTATAGAAGATTTATCAAAAACTTCACCAAAATAGCATCTCCACTCTTCAAATTACTTACAAAAGACTGTGAATTCAAATGGGATCCTGATTGTCAATCTGCATTTGAAACTTTGAAAACAAGAATATCTGAAGCACCCATTTTGAGAGGGCCAAATTGGAAACTTCCTTTCCATATTTCTACATATGCTTCAGATACATCTCTAGTAGCTATGTTGGGTCAAAAGGATTTAGTTCCTTATGCCATTTACTACACTAGTAAAAATTTGACTCCCACCGAGTTAAACTATACTGTGACTGAAAAAGAGTTCTTAGTTGTTGTTCATGCAATCAATAAGTTTAGACATTATATAACAGGCTATGAAACTTTTGTCCATACTGATAATTCTGCAATTAGATATCTAATGAAAAAACCTGTTACTAATGGCAGAGTTACAAGATGGCTCTTACTTTTACAAGAATTCAATATTACTGTGTTGGATAGACCGGGGAAACAAAATACAGTAGTTGATTTCTTGTCTAGGATCCAAAATACTAAAGAAGATTCTCTTGTAGAGGATAAGTTTCCAGATGAATATTTATTTGCAGTAACTACTAAGACTCCTTGGTATGCAGATATTGCTAACTATTTGGTTACAGGGAAGCTACCTCCACATTTATTTCCTAGTGAAAAATGAAGAATTATTCAGGAGAGTTCAAATTATTCATGGATTTCTAACGAATTGTTTAAAACAAGGCTAGATTGTGTGATCAGAAGATGTGTTCGGGAAGATGAAATGCCTGACATCCTGAAGGCATGTCATGATGAACCATGCGGTGGACACTTTGTTGACAAAAGGACGGCCTATAAAATCCTTTATTTAGGATATTATTGGCCTTCCCTCTTCAAAGATACAAAACAATATGTCAGAAGGTGTGACAGCTGCCAAAGAGTTGGGAGACCGACTCTTTCAAATGAAATTCCATTACAACCACAGGTACTCATCGAACCCTTTGAAAAATGGGCTTTAGATTTCATTGGACCCATTAATCCACCATCTAAATAGAAGAAGTATATATTGGTATGCACTGATTATGTCACTAAATGGGTAGAAGCCAAAGCATTGCCTTCTGCCACTGAAAATTCAGTTGTTAATTTTCTTTATGAGGATATTTTTACTCGTTTTGGTGTCCCAAGAGAAATTGTGACCGATCAGGGAAGTCAATTTACATCTAACTTGATGGAGAAGCTGATGGAAGAATACAGAATCAAGCACAGAAAATCTACTCCTTACCATCCGCAAGCAAATGGCCAAGTGGAGTCTACAAACAAAGTTCTTGACAGCGTCATCACCAAAACTGTCCATCTACACAGAAGAGATTGGACAGAGAGGCTTCCTGGAGCCTTGTGGGCCTACAGAACTACATGGAGGAATACAACAGGACATTCTCCCTATGAACTTGTTTATGGGAAAGAAGTCCTGCTCCCCATCGAATTTCAAGTCAAGACTTTCAAGATGGCAGTTCAGTTGGGGATGAATCTATCAGAAGCCCAAAAGAACAGAATGGAGCAGCTGAATGAGCTAGATGAGATCAGACAAGAAGCAATTTTAAGAACTGATCTAGTTCAACATCAAAGAGCTAAGTGGCATGACAGATACATCAAAGAGAAAAAGTTTCAAGAGGGAGATTGGGCACTGCTGTTTGATTCCAATTTTAAAGACTTCAAAGGTAAATTTCAGACTCATTGGCTTGGGCCATATGAGATTGACAAAGTCTTTAGCAATGGAGTGGTAAGAATCAAGACCATTGATGAATTTCAAACTCCTCCCATTGTGAATGGCCACCAATTGAAAATTTATCATAAGCCACTCTCAAAAGAGGAATTTGTCAAAATGTTTCAAGAGAATTCTGCAATAAGGTTGGTGAAGAAGAATCCTTCTTCCCCACCAGCCTAGCCTTTGTTTCTTTCAGTTTTAAAAAAAAAAAAAAAAAAAAAATATATATATATATATATATATATATATATATATATATATATTGTATAAGACTGAAAACCAATCACAGATTGGTGGTCTTATACAGAAAATGTAGAGTGAAAATCAGGGACACCTGACACTCTATATTTTCCAAAAAAAAAAATCTCTTCTCTCCTTCTTTTTCCATCTTCACTCCACCTCATTTGCCATTCCACTCCATCTCCATCTCATTTTCATTTCACTTCACTCCGCTTCATTTTCACTCCATTCCACTCATTTCATTTCATTTCATCAATAAAAGTCCCTTTCAGGACTATTTTCACTCAGTTAGTTATTATCTAACTATCTTTGTTCAGCTAAGAGGGTGTTGTGTCAGTTTCCGCAGCTGGTAGCAGTTTCCGCAGCCAGAAGCAGTTTCCGCAGCCACCACTCTGTTTTTCAAATCCACAGTCAAAATGTTAGTGCAATAATCATGAAAATGCAGGTGTAATTGAGCATATGCTATGAAGACATGGAGCATATCCAAGACATCAAGGAAGAGCAGTTGGATAAAAGCTAATGATAAAAAAATGACAAGGTTTCCAAAGGTATGAGCAAAAATTTTTAATCAAATAGCAATTAAAGTCATGGTTGTGCATAGTTATCAAACCATAAAAGCTCTACTATGTGCAATGATCGTCACGATAGCTCCATTACCCACTACCATTCCACGATTTTATTCCACACACCATGCATTCATTTCTTAATGGTCTCATGATTGATTTTTGGGTTTAAACTCATAGTCGACTGCACTTTCATTCACCACCTGTAATCATGAGATGTGACCTATCCCATTACGGCTCCTCTCCACCGCATTTTCCGCAGCCATCCATTAAAACGTGTAACATTTCGTACGCAGCCATTAGTTCAAAATCTCGACCTCACTCCATCCCCTTACCATTCTGTTAAGACCATCCTCTTCACATGCGTCTGCACTTCCTCTTGTGGACTCATTGCAGCCGCTCATCCTCTGTTCCGCATGTAATCCCGAAGCACTTCCGTTACCTGCTATCCATCTACCAATTGCAGCCACTGTATTTTGCTATAAACCCTGCAACCGATCCACCTTCCCTCTGCTAAAACCTCACACGCAATTGAGTTTTCAGTTGAAATTCAAAACAGAGGAAGAAATGGGAAGATTACTGAGGGCAGAACCAGAAGGACCTAAATATTTAGAAGGTTACCCTTAAGCAAAAGATTTGCTGAAGAAAGCCAAATGGTTACGCTTCATCCAAAAATTTAAGGGATATAATAAAGAGGTAACCAAAGCTTTTACACGGCCTTTCGATGGCCAAATGGTGGAGATTGGAGACTTGAAGCTCACGGTGACTGAAACAACAGTAGCAGCTGCCACAAGCTTACCCCAGGAAGGTGAGCGATGGTTTAAAAACAAAAGCGTGGACGAACAGGCATGGAGAATTATGCTAAGAAAGCCAGGTATGGACACCACTGTGTTTACAAAAGGAATTCCTGTTCATGCATTGAAAGAAGAATGGGCCAGTCTGTTGTTAGTTATCCAAAAATTTATCATTTGCGAAGGACGCTTTGGTTCAATGTACATGTACCATGCTAGACTGTTGATGAATTTCTTAGAGAGACAAACTCTTAATTTGCCTTATTTCTTACTATTGAGTTTGAAAAAGATGAGTATTACAGTCCAAAAACACATAGGAAATATAGAACCTCATCTATATCATCATGGACTTGTAAAGATTCTCATTGAGGACCAACTGAAGAAAAACAAAGATACCTGAGAACAATTCTTGATAAGAAACTACTTTTAGGAGCCATCTGAGGCCTCTGAAGTAGTACACCAAAGACACCAAGAAAGAGTAGGAGAAAAGAAAAGAGTACCATAGTCCAAGACTCTCCTACTACAGAATCTCAAGAAGTTGGTCAAAAAGAAAAAGAGAACAGAACTAAGGACAAGAAACAGAGAAAAGTGAAAGGCAAGAGAAACATACAAGAAGTCTACCAATCACCTGAGCCATCTATAGAGGAAGATTATCAAACACTATCGGAGAGATTAGTGCATCTTCAAGAACAGGCTGCTATAGCAAAGAAAAAGGAAAAAGGTAAACAGAGCATACAAGAAGGGAGTACTAGTCCACCATATCTAAGGCGAAGCACCAGGCTTAGAGGAAAGGGGAGTAAAACACAAGTAAAACGGCCCCACTTTATTGACTTGGGTGGGGAAACACCCGAGAAACCTCCAGCTGGCCGTAGTCCACCTTGTCCTCAGCCAAGTATTGAAACTAGTCCTCCACATATTGATAAAAGCCCTTATCGGCCAGAGCTAGAAAGAAGTCCTCCTCCTCCACAAGATTTTGAACTCAGTCCAAGAAAGACACCTGAAATAGATCCCAGTCAACAAAAGGTATATAACTACCTTGAATCTTTAGAAAAAACAGCTGCAGGTCCGAGTACCACTCTGCCCCACATGACACCAGATGCACAAGTTCAATCCTTAAAGCAAGAGGTATTTGAATTAGAGGTTATAAACAGGCATATCAAGCAAGAAAATGAAGCACTTAAGGAGCACTTTTGGGACTATGGCAAAAGAAAAACAAGAAACTAAAGAAAAAGTGCAGAAATTTGAGTAGAGAATTGATCAATCTCAAATTCAGATGTTTAATAAGGAAACCCAGGATGGTGGTAGCACCAAAGAAGAAGAAAAGAGGACTAGATGTCCTAGCAGAGGCTTCAGAACATATGGATTAGAGGGGAATGACTAAATTTTGGTTGCATGAGGACATGCAACACCTTCACAGTGGGGGTATGTTGAGTCCCAAACTTGCATCTTCCCTATATACCTTTTCGGCCTTCTTTTCCATTTACTTGATCCACCAAGCTGTCAAATCATTGCATATTAGTCTAAAAAGAGCTTATGAAATGGTTTCCTAACTATGTTTATGACTGCTGTTTGATTTAGATTTTTGTTCAATCAGCTGTGGAAACTTGTCACTTTCTGCAGCCAGCTCAAGTTTCCGCAGCCATTTTGTTAAAGACTATGTTACAGGTGTCCAATGGAGAATCCAGCCACATGGGCAAGCTGCAAATGACATGTACATGGAGCGTGTCCCCTTGGTTCAGCCGAATCACTCACAAACGGCCATGGTCAAAGATAGTCAAAGGAGGGGTCAAACCAAGAGTTTTGCGGTGGCACGGCTCTGTTTTGCCCACGTGAAGTTTTGCGTGGCAAGATCCTCAATCTACGGAGGTGTGCTAACACCTGTGAAGCAATCCTTGAACCAAATCGAGTAGCCACCACTCCATGGATTTATCTGTCATGATTACTATACCACTAGATCTCAGGCCGTGGAGATTTACGTGTCTGTTTGGCAGCGTAGAATCTAGGAATCAGATATAGTGTTTTCACTTATAAATAACACGTTAGTATACGCTGGATAGTGAGCTTTTGATATGTAATCTTGACTGTGTTTTCCGAGCCCACTGTACCGTGCCTCTATTTCTATGTTTTTACTACACTTTAATATATGAGAAGATAGCATTCTTGAGTTCCATTTGTGACTAAGTATTGATTGGCTGAGGTTGCAGAGGGCCCCTGTACACCAAAGCTCTGTATCTACTGTATAATTTCTCGCCTTCTTTCATTATGTTACTGCTTTTATAATTAGTTGCTTGAATATACTTCCTGATATTTATACTAACTGCTTTTTATCTTTTCTTTTATGCTTTCTCATGGTTGCTAGCTGATCAGTCTTTGTCTTTCAGGTTCTTGTAGGCAGCCCGAGCAAATTACATAGTTTTAATGACTACTGACATGAGATCATCTTGTCCTTTCTGCTGATTCATTTACTGAGTTTTAATTCCAGCATTGTCATTTCTTTCAGTTTTGCTTTGCTTATTTACTTTTCTGCCACTTAGATAACATATTACTCATCTGTTTATGATTTCCTTCCTATAGCCAAGCGACTCAATTAGTGAGGAATCAGAATATTATTTGATGTAGTATGATTTAGTTTGCTTTCCTTCAAGTTAGTGATTAAATTACTTATGTCATTTTCAAGAATTGAAATATGAATGAGTAGTTAAATCTTAGTTTCCTTTTATGCAATTTGATTTCCTGCAATTTCGATATCATATTACTCAGCTAGTTTATGATTACTTCCTATAGCCGGAGCGAATCGAAAGGTGAAGGGTCAGAATGCGGGTTGAAGTAGTGTGATTTAGTTTGCTTTTCTTTCAGTCTTTGAGTTGTTTTGAGTTCAGTTTTTATTTTATTTTCATACAGCAGTAAGGATACTGGGCCATTGTCACTAGTTCACTGTTTTGGTACATTTATTTTCTTTTAAGAATTGATTTCATCACAGTCAGTTCGAAACCTTATTTTTGAGAACTTTAAAGTTTGGAAAAATCATTGTAGAAATCACCATTACCATCCATACTTGACTTTCAATTTCGCCATCTCACACTAGGGAATCCACAGAAGATAAACCCAAAAACAAACCAAAAACTCAAAAACAACAAAGAACTAAGAAATCGGTTATCTTGCATATAAAGTGCACTCCACTTCAGCAATTTACGACTCCCGGATTGACATTTTAAATAGCAATTTAGGACACACTAAATTGACCAAACAATGGAGTCGAATTTTTATGCTTGATTTTATATTGCTCCATGATATTTTGCACCAACTTGGACGTGAATTGGCTACCTTGATCTGTTGCAATTTCTCTTGGAACACCAAAACAAGTAAATATATCCTCAAAAAGAAATGTAACTACAACATTTTCAGTTAAAAATAAAAGAGATTTAGCTTCTACCCATTTTGTAACATAATATGTACAAACAAGTATATACATTTTCTATTTAGATGGAGGATTTATTGACCCAACAAAATCTACATCCCATTTTTCAAAAGGCTCTACAAGTACCTGTGGTTGTAGGGGAATTTCATTTGATGGAATAGGATTCCCCATTCTTTGGCAACTGTCACATATTTTGACATATTTTTTGGCATCCTTAAACATAGATGGCCAATATTATCCCAAAATAAGGATACTGTTTGCAATTCTTTTGTCAGCAAAGTGTCCTCCACATGGCTCATCATGACAATATTTGAATATTTAGGGTTCCTCATCTTCTCGAACACACCTTCGGATGGTCAAATCAGGTCCAGTTTTGTACAAATCTCCATCTATCCAAGAATAAGGTGCACTAGTTTTTATAACTTTTTGCTTTTCCCTAGCTGATAGTTGTGGAGGTAATTTTCTTCTAGCTAAATAATTGGTAATATCTGCAAACCAAGGTGTTTTAGTATATACTGCAAAAATATATTCATCAGGAAAATTATCTTTTACAGAGACATCATACCTATTATTCTACATTCTAGAAAGAAAATCAACAACTGTATTTTCTTTTCTGGTCTATCAAGAATAGTAATGTTGAATTCGTGTAACAATAATAGTCATCTTGTAATTCTACCATTAGTAATTGGTTTATTCATTAAATATTTAATAGTCAAATGATCTATATGAATGAAGGTTTCATAACCAGTGATATAATGACGAAAGTTATTAATGACATGCACAATAGCTAAAAAATCCTTTTTTGTTACTATCTAATTTAACTCCATTGGAGTCAAATTTTTCCTTGTATAATAAATGGCATAAGAAGTTAAATATTTTTTCCCAACAAAGCTCTTAAATCTATATCTGGAGCATCAATAGATATGTGGAAATGGAGAGATCAATTAGGTCCTCTTAAAATTGGTGCTTTAGTACTCTTTTTTTCAATGTCTCAAATGCTTTTTGACAGTCAATTTCCAAACAAATTCGCCATCTTTTGTAAGAAGTTTAAAAAATGGAGGCTATTTTTTGTGAAATTTGCTATGTAACCTTTATAATAACCAGTAAATCTGAGAAAACTTCTAATGTCTTTTTGACAAACAAGAATTGAAATTCTATAAATTAATTATACTTTAGATGTATCCACTTTAGTTCCATCACATGAAATATGGTGGCCTAAAACAATCCCTTCATTGAACATGATAAAACATTTATCATGGTTATCTTTGTTTCTTTACATCTAATACGAAACTTTTCCAAATTTTCAAGAGCTTCCTCAAAAGTATCTCCATATACAGTAAGGTCATCCATGTAAACTTTCACACAATCATGAATTAGATCAAAAAAGATACCAAAAATGGATCTCTAAAATGTGGAAGGTGCATTACATAATCCAAAGGGAAGTACCCTATAGGAATATGTTCCCCAAGGACATGTGAACGTAGTTTTATCTTGATCTTCTAGTGCTAGTTGGATTTGGTTATATCCACTAAAACCATCAATAAATGAAAATTAGTTCTTCCCATCCAAGGTATCTAATACTTGATCTATAAAAGGTAGTGTAAAATGATATTTTAAAGTATCTTTGTTTAATTCCCTGTATTCAATACACACTTTTCGTTTCCCATTTTTCATTGGAACAATGACCAAAGGTGACACCCATTGACTATATGATATTGAATAGATGAAATTCACATCAAGTAACTTTTGTAAATCCTCCTTACGAATTTATCTTAGATTAGGGTTCATCCTTCTCTGAGGTTTTCTAACTGGTTTGACATTTTCCTGGATATAAATATGATGCATACAAGTTTTAGGATCAATCCATTTCATATATGTATACTCCAATGCATAAGCAGAAGAGTGTTTTTGAAACATCTTTATCAATTTCTTCTTTTTAAATTCTGCCAAGTTATTATTAATATTTAATTATTTTCCAAGAAAATTTTCAACTTGAGAATTGCCAAACTTTTCCATAGAATGTAAATCCATTTGATGAGATGATAAATATTTAATATTACATTGTTCCTAAAAAAATTGAACTTGCTCATAGTATGAGGAAGGATAATTATTATTCATTAAATTTATCAGATTATCTTCCTCATCTAATTGTGAAAGAGTAAATATTGATTTCATATCATCAAAGTCTTCATTATCATCATCTATCCAAATTTAGCTCTTCCAATTTATTATTAATATTTAATTATTTTCCTGGAAAAATTTCAACTTGAGAATTGCTAAACTTTTCCATAGAATGTAAAGCCATTTGGTGAGATGATAAATATTTAATATTACATTGTTCCTAAAAAATTGAACTTCCTCACAATATGAGGAAGGATAATTATTATTCATTAAATTTGTCAGATTAGCTTCCTCATCTAATTGTGAGAGAGTAAATATTGATTTCATATCATCAAAGTCTTGATTATCATCATCTATCCAATTTTAACTTTCTACTTCAGTTATTGATTTTGCAAGTGGATATGATGTGAATTTCTTAGTGGAGTTTCAATCAGAAATATACATGTCACCGGATCTACAACTTATAAATGCATTAATTATAGTTAGCCAAGGTCTACCAATGATTAATGAATGGCCTCCTAAATTATTCTTGGGAGTTAAGCTCATGAAATCCACAGGATATTCCAAAGAATCTAGAGAAACAAACACATGTTCTAATATACCATTTGGTTTGATAACAAACCTATCTGCTAATTGTAACAATGTAGGGGTATATTGAAGATTATGAAACTTCCATTGTCTGTTTACTCATAATATTGATGGTTGCTCCTAGATCAATCAAAGTGTTTGGAATCTCAATACCATTGATATGAATTTTTATAATAGGGCTACCTGGATCTAGATATTTTTGAACAATTGGTTTCCCCATCATAATATCAACAATTTTTCCTACCAATTGGATTTTTTTGACATATTTTCCTTTTCTTCCTAGTTTTCTAATGCATACCTCCTTAATATTTTTTGAAAATATTGGTATTTACTTTATAGCTTGAAGCACAGGAATTTTGATGCAAATATTCTCAAGTTCATCTAACATATCGTAGTCTGGTAAAACAATTTTCCTTTGTATTCCTTTATCAATTTTGAGTTGTTCAGGAAAAGGTGGATCCTGTAAGGAAATAGAATGTTGTTTTACTAGAGGAACTATAGGATCTTGTTTCATTTGCTCATCCTTTTATTGTACATGAATATCTTCCTTTATAGGTGTATTTTCTTAATCAAGAACTTCATCCAATTTATATTTTTTGATGGCAACTTCTAGTGACTTATTTTCCAAAACCCTACCATATCTAAGTTGAAAATCAGTTCGACCTAATGGGGTTATCACACAAACTTGAAACTATTGACCTTCAACATTATAAACAACATGTTGCTTTTTATTATTTGTATTTGGCAGCGGTTGAGCAGGTAGTTGATTGGATTTTTGAGGAAATGGTAATGAAAATTGATGATTTGGGTTTTGAAATTGAGGGGGTTGATTTGGTTGAGGAGAATAATATTGTGGTGGAAAATAAGAATAAGTTTGTTGGAATTGAGGATATTGGGTATATTGAAGATTTTTTCCGTAAGGATTTTCCCAACCTTGTACCCAAGATGGATTTTGAGGTTGGGGGACCAAGGTTTCCAAGGCATGGGTGTAGACCAGTTATTTTTTTGTTGTGCATATGATTGAGTATTCAAACCTTGATTCATATTTTATAGTTGATTTTTCCATGGTATTTTAGCAATCAAACAAAGTGATTACCCTTGGCTTGTTCCAACCTCATCTTAAAAAAAACTTTAAGACCGGGTTTTGAGGGGCATTCCTTTGTATTATGCTTTTCATCACGTTGACACAAATTTCTATACTATCAAGGGGACATTCTCCCAAGTCATTTTTTTCCTACATTTGGGATAGAAAATAGATAATGCAACATTCTCAACTTTTTGCTTGTTTGTATCTTAAGAGTATCTAGTTTCTTGATAAGACTCCCAAGGATATTTGTTTTGATATTATCAAGCAAATTTCCTATTTCATCTCTACTTATTGTTCCAGCTTCAAATTTAATAATTCTAGACATAACAGGGTCTCTTGATTTTTTACCAGTTCTAGCCTTGCCCCTTGAAATATGTTTACACAAATCAAAAATTTCACAAAATGAAAGTTGAGAAACATCTCCTTTTCCCATTAAATTGAGAAGATCAATCCATTCATATATGATGGAATGCAACAAAAAATATTTTAATGTTTCATCATCTAGGTCATGCATCTTATCCCTTTTTACATTATAGGGAAATTTTTCAACTAGGTCTTTAAGGCTTTCATCCTCTTTCTGAATCATCTTAAAGACTTTATCCTTAAGGTTATGGGGCACACAATAGTCCTTATATTTTTCTAAGAACACTTTTTTCATTTCTTCCCATGTTATAATAGTATGTGTTCCTAGTACCATTAACCATTTAAGTGATCCATCTTTAAGAGTAGACGGAAATAATTTCAATTTTTGAGGATCAAGTAAGTAGTCATAAGATCTACATAAAACTTCAAAATTAAAAAGAAATTTTTATGGATCCTCATTTATTAAACCATGGAAATTAGGGGTGGTAGTGGGTGAAATGTTTTTCATTGTAGTTGTGGCGTTGTTGTGGCCACCAACAACCCCCCTCCTTATTTAGTATTAGCAATAACACTAAGTAAGTGGGGACCCTTAGTAAAAATTCAAAAATTCAATTAAAACTCATGTATTTTACTCCTTAAGAAAACATCGCATCGCGCAAAGACCGATAGGACATTTCCTTATGAGTAAAAATGATAAACTACGAAAGTGCGACGCGAATTTCATCGCATCACATGTATTAAGAAACACTCATATTGGAATAACCTTAAAAAATCGCCGATGACAGATATGCGATATCGCAATATCGCAAAAAAAAACACATAACCATTTAACGATTATAACAATCTTGCGATAGCGTGATGCAGCGATCTGCGATCTGCGATTCTGCGATAAGCGCGATCGGGCAACCCTACGATAACACATCTTAATGAAATATGCGATAATGCGATACTACGATAATGCGATACTGCGATAATGCGATACTGCGATGATGCGATGCTGCGATGCGAATCGCAGAAACTGTCCATCGCAGATTTTCCCCGGCTCAACATTCAAGAAAAGTTGTCCATAAACCAAAAATTGGATACGCGCTTTAATGAAAATTAATGAATGATACGCCAAGTGTTAATGAAGGAGAGTTTTGTGTTTTTCAAAGAGTCAGTTCACGTCAAGTGGCATGTTTTTGTACATCCGTAGAGTGTAAAACCTTCTTGTCGATTTTTATTATCATTACTCTCTCCTCATGTGTGAACTGCAGGAATGAAAAACAGAAACAACATGAAGCAATGTGCAGGAAGCAATAAAGGAAAACGGTAAATCTCCAATGCTCGGAAACAGAGAAGAGATGCTCTCATAAACGGATATCGCATGCAACAGAGCCGCAAATTCACAGAGCGCTGCTGAGCTATCCATTACAGATCTTTCAGTCACAGCCATGGTTGAATGAGTAGTTGAACAATGCTGATATCAAAAGGCGATTTAATGCTCAAGGTCAGAAGCTCACGAAAGCAGCATGTTTACAAAATTTTGAAGCTTATACCCGGTGAAGGAAAAGGCGCTAAAGGCGAAAAATGCAGTAGAAAGGCCCGGATCAAAGAACGGAGGCAGTTTCCGATGCGTGATTAGTGCCTAGCACTAATCGCGCATCGGAAAGAAAATTTCTCAAAAAGCAAAGTCCCTAACTGCTCAGTCACTCGTAAGCCCGAAAAACGCAAGAAAGCAAAGGCAGAAGCAATTCAAGGATTAACCAAGTGGAACTTGGATTATTACTGAGCATACACAGTAAATCCACATAGCCAGAGGATGATTCTCACGGATATCTTCTATTTTGCTGAAAAGATGGTGCCAGCTCTTACCATTTATGTTTGCTTAGCTCAACCAAAAGCGGAAGACAGTCAGCCGACTCTACCCAGGCAAATATTTAATGCTTGCAACATTAAGGAGCAAATGCAGAAATAAGTTAGATATTGGATTTAATTTTTAGAAATAGTTTTTCTTAGAAAAAGGGTGGTCATTTAAACCTTATCCTGAATCTGTGTAATTAAGTTATTTAGTTAGTAGTATTTAAACCCTTCTCATGCATTTAGAGAAGGGTCCAGAAATTTATCAAAAACTTGTCCTCAGAACATGCACTTTTGCACCCTCAGAGGAGGTTTTGGTGAATGAATGGATAAAGATTTGTTGATGTTTGCATTTGATATCTGCTATTGATGTTGCATTTCTGTACTCTTAGTAGATGTTAGAGCAAGGAGAGATAAATCATTGTTGCTTGAAGCTTATGAGTAGGACCAATCATAAATGGTACTTTTATCTCTTGACCATTTCTGCTTATATGTTAAAGTGATATATAGTTTTTAGTTGTTTATATGTTATTGCATGAATGCTTGAGTTATCATTTGGCACTTTTGTACGGTGGTAGCTATTTATTTATGTTTAATGCATGAATAGCTCATTATGCGATATGTTGTTCACAACTGTTTCGCCTAACTTTTTATGCGAAGTAGTTCATCTTAATTGATTTCCTTTCCTATAATCGCTGAATGATCTTTATTACCAGTTGTTATTTGAAATCTCTTTAGATCGCATAATAGAAGAATTACACCCCGGGTTAGCATAGATTTAGATGTGTTGTTTATTAGATTACAATAGCATAGAATTAGATTAAAGTTTGAATTAGAATAGCTTAGATAGGAACTATTAGATCAGCAACATCCAATTCTACACACACACACACCCATAGATTGGGAAACTGGTCCCATTATCCCCAGTCGGACCCGCTATACCAAACGGATAAGGAGCTGCCAACCAAGGTCCGGACCAGGCGAGTATCCCCCTTGTTGTCAACCTGATTTTCGGGGCTTCAACATATTTGGCACTAGAAGGAGGGCCTAAACTATGAATGGCAAGTAAATCCAAATCTGAATACCATTCTGAGAGTAAATCTCCCTCATCATCTCCCCTGACTTCCCCATTACATTTAAATCCAGAGTCAGAAGTCGCTCGAGTATCAACCGCTGCTACACACCCTGATATTTCAGAACAATCTACCGTAGAACTTCCTGAAGTCGAATCACTGATTCACAAACTTCAGCGATTTTCCATTTCTCCTCAGAGGTCTGATAAATCTCAAGGCAGTGTGACTTCGCAGTACAACCCTGCTCATCCCCTGACCAGGCTAAAGAGTGAAAAGTTTGGCGTCCAGCCAACCAAATTACCTCTTCCCACCAGGAATAGAGCGAGGAAATCACCGCAAGATTCTGACAGTGAGACTCTTTCGTCAGCATCTTCCATCTCAACTACTTCACCGCGAAGTCAACCATCCACACCTCCACTCCAGATCATAGTCCATCTGTCCACTGGAACCCCCACAACCCCTCTTCAATCATCTACAATCGTAGTATCCTCATCCTCCCAGCCACAGGGATAATCTTTTGCACTTTCCTCTATTAGCAGTTCAACGATGGCCCAGTCTCCATGGAATAACCCTGGGGCAGTCTTAATGCCTGCACCCTTCAGTCAAATACCGGCCCATCCTGAGAAATGGCTGCCTAAATTCAATCCCGAGGCAGGCATGCTAGCAGAAGAGCACATAAACAACTTCATGCTTTCCATTAATCTCAATGGAGTTACTAATGAAGATGTTGTTGTTCGGCTTTTTCCTTATACACTGCAAGGAACAGCCGGGTCATGGTACTTTTCATTACCCTCCGGATCCATTACAATTTGGGACATCTTCCAGGACCAATTCCTAACCAAGTTTGGTGATGACAGGTCGACGGCAACGTTAATCAATGACCTATCCAATCTTAAAGCCGAAGCTAGAGAGCCTATCAAGGATTTCAATTTACGGTTCAACAAAATTTTCAACAAAATTCCTATTGCTTCCCAGCCTAGTGAAGAAGTACGATGTGAATGGTATATCACCGCTCTACCATCAAACATAGAAATCTTCATGGACAGGGCAAATAAAATAACCTTAGCTGATAACATGAAAGAAGCGATAGCAGTAGAGAAACGAATAATAGCCCTGGAAAAGAGATCCGCGATAGAGGAACGTAAGTCCAAAAAAGTCACCTTCAAGGAAGACTCCAAGAAGAAACAAGCAAAAGATCCTTTTGATTTGGAAGGATTGCAAAAAGTTCTAAAGACCATGTCCAATGAGATGGTCGACATAAAAAAGCAAGTAGCAGAAAATTCTTCGAAAAAGCCCTACAGAGCTTTTAAAAGAGGTCCTTCAATGGATGCAAAGCCACCTAATTCCATTTCAAATGTTGAATCCAAGGAAGAGGAAGAGGAAATTGCCACTGAAGGGAAGACTGATGATGAAGAAGTTGTGGAATTACAAGGAATGTGGGATTTCATCCTCCCACAAGAAGAAGATCAAGAAGTATTTCCAGTTAGCACACGAAGCAAAAATCAGCTTGATCCTCCCCAAACTACCCCTAAGCCGAAGAGCGCAAGCTCTGCAACAAAGGATAAAGTCGCAACAAAGAAAACGACATCTAAAGCGACTCAAACTAGCCCAGTCCAAGCAGATGAAACAACTCCATCTAAAACACTGATAGTGTCGGATGAAATGGAGTACAATATTATTGATGACATGAAGAAGACTAGGGCTAATATCACTCTTTACGAACTGAGCAAGTTGAAACATCAACAGAAGATAATGATGAAAGAATTACATGCCATGCCAGTTGCACCTTTTCCTGCCGTTGTACTTTCTCAAGCTTCCCATAACATGGGAAGACCTCCAACTACCGCGATCAATAAGATTGATCCAAATGACATCGCCTTAATTGGAGGAAGGTCAAGATCTCACACTCCCCCGTTTCTCCTTACTTATGAAATCTTCAACAAAAATGTGCACAATTGTTTGGTAGATTTCGATGCTTCATCGAATATTTTACCCAAATCTATATGTGCCAAGTTAAATGTTCAACCACAGAAATCTGCAGTGCGCATAGTTCAGCTAGATCGATCTCAAGTCGAAGTGATTGGCGAACTAAATCAAGTAACCATAAGATTGTCATCCAACCCAAAGGTATGTCAGGTTATTGACATTCTAGTTGCCGATATCCCAGAATTCTATGGCTTAATTCTTAGCAGGGATTGGTCAGAAAAACTCCATGGATACTTCGCAACCGACTGGTCGCACATGTGGCTGCCCTACAATGGTAAACCGAATCAAATAAAAGTTGAACGAGAGCTACACTAGAAGTACATAGTAACGTAGTTAGAGGGAGAAAATTAACCAGTAGTGTATAACAGCAGCATCATTGGCAATTACTCGGTAGATTCTTTCCTCGGCAATTTCAATGCTCATGTGTCACCCTATTTAGAACACTCTTTTTTGTCCTAAGTCGAAAATTTTTCTCGAACTGATAGTTCGAAATGTATCAATTTTTTAGATAAACCTGTAAATAAATATTTGTTTTGGAAATTATTTTTTGATGGTTCTAGATCTAACGAAGGAGCAGGAGCAGGATGTGTTCTAATTAGTCCAGAAGTAGAGAAAATCATGCTCACATGCAGACTCGAATTCGATTGCACAAACAATACATCAGAATACAAGGTTTTGGTTCAAGGCCTGTACAAAGCAATCGTGTTAGACATCAAGTATCTTCAAGTTTTTGGAGACTCTGAGATTGTGGTTAAACAGGTACGTAACACTATACATTGCTTATCAGGTCACTTAAAACACTATCAATCTTTAGTACAAGATCTGACTGAGCATTTCATAGCATTTAATATTTCTTCAATCCCCAGACTCCAAAACGCAAGTGCAGACCATTTGGCTAATGTAGCTTCTAAGCTTATTCCATCCGAAGATTTTAGTCCAGATAGATTCTCAATAGAATTAATCTTTAGACTGTCCATTCCTGACAACATCACAAATTGGAGAGTATTCAATGACGATCCTGATATCGTAAATTTCCTTACGTCTGAAGGATCCTACTCCAATCAAATAATTGACGAAGACCAGCACGATCGACAATTGCAACAAAATAGCACTAATAATGCTATACCTAAGTCGGTGGTCAAGTTAGAAGACTTATACGATTTGAAAGATTGGTTTAATAGGTCTACCAATTCAAAACTCTACAGTTCAACCTTGAACTACGAATTAGTAAACCTAGCGACCGATGCTAAGCCACAAAACATTAATCTAGGCCTCGGCCTAGCCCCTGAAGAGAAACTAGCGTATATTCGTCTTTTGAGACAATATAAAAATGTTTTTGCTTGGAATTATGATGAGCTGAAAACATACGACACTTCCATCATCCAGCATACTATTCCCATGATCGATAATGAAAAACCTGTCCAACAAAAGCTGAGAAAGATCCACCCCAATTTAGAAAATCAGATAAAAACTGAGCTCAATAAGTTACTGAAAGCCAGGATAATCTTTCCCGTCAGACATTCCAAATGGGTCTCCAATATGGTACCCGTTAGAAAGAAAAACGGAGATATTAGGATTTGCATTGACTTTCGGAACCTTAACAAAGCCTGTCAAAAAGATAATTTTCCTCTACCACCCATGGAGCAGATACTGCAGGCAGTGGTGGGCTCAGAATTAATGTCTTTCTTGGATGGATTTTTAGGATACAATCAAGTGTTGGTACATCCTGATGATCAGTTGAAAACCACATTCAGAACTAAATGGGGCACATACGCATATCGAAAGATTCCATTTGGTTTAATTAATGCTGGTGCCACATTTCAGAGAGCCATGGACATCGCATTCAAAGGTTTAGTCAATAAATCTGTAGTAATTTATTTCGATGATATAACAGTGTACTCGAAGAAGCGAAGCGACCATCTCAAAGACCTAAAACAAATATTTCAACGATGTTTAAGGTATGGAATTTCACTTAACCCAAAGAAATCTTTTTTCGCACTAAGGGAAACTTTTAGGATTCATAGTGTCAAAATCCGGTATTCACATTGATCCTGACAGAATCAAAGAAATTTCTGAAATATCCCTACCTCATAACAAAAAAGCCATGCAATCTTTCCTTGGTCAAATCAATTTTGTAAAGAGATTCGTTCCAGATTTTTCATGAATCATGTCTCCTTTGCAAACCATGATTAAAAAGAATTCAAATTTTAAATGGGGTCAAGATGAACATGAAGCATTCAACTTGATCAAGCAAGCTATTATTAATGCTCCATCTTTAGCAACCCCGAATTTTTCAGAACCTTTTATTTTATACACATTTGCCTCAAATAAGTCATATGTTGCGATTCTAACTCAAGCAAATCAAGAAAAAGTCGAAGCTCCAATTGCGTTTTTTAGCTCAAATTTATAGGGTGCTAAACTCAATTATTCAGATGTGGAGAAACAAGCTTATGCTGTTTTCAAAGCAGTCAAATACTTCAAACCTTTCTTACTTAAAACCCATACTAAGATCATAGTACCGTTTCTAGCGGTAAGGAATCTTCTAGTACAGAAGGACGTGGGTGAGAAAAGGGCCAATTGGGTTACTGCCTTACAAGAATATGACCTTGAGATTAAACCAGCAAACATTGCAAGAGGTCAAGGCTTCTGCAAAATGCTGGCTGGAGCATCGCAAATTTCTGAAATTCCATCTGAAGAGGTACAAATGTGTGAGGTAAGCCTAAATGATGCAGAATCACTATATGCTAATATCATTTATGATCTTAAAAATGGGTATGCTCCTTCACACCTTGACCATACTAAGAAAAGAGCCCTAAGGTTGAAAGCTAAGCAATATCAGCTCATAATTGATATTCTTTTTAGAAAAAATTATGATTATGTTCTTCTTAGGTGTCTTGAGAAAGCTGAAGCTGAAAAAGTTTTGCAGGAACTCCACGATGGGCCAGCAGGCGGACACTACGCTGGAGATGCTACTGCACATAAAATCTTACGCGCAAGATATTACTGGCCCACGTTGTTCAAAGACTCGCACAGTTACGTGAGAAGATGTCAAGTCTGCCAAACTACTGCTGGAAGACAAAAGAAGTTGTCCCTGCCACTACAGCCGGTAAACATCGAGCAACCTTTCAGTCAGTGGGGCTTGGACATAATAGGTGAGATCGTTCCTCACTCTTCTAAGCAGCATAGATACATCCTCACAGCAACAGATTATTTTACTAAATGGGTAGAAGCAGTTCTGCTCAAGACGGCTAATTCTGAAAATATCATTGAGTTCATAGATCAATTTATAATCACCAGGTTTGGATTGCCATCCGCTTTAATGTTTGATAATGCATCATACTTTTCTGGAAATGAAATGACTGAATTTGCACTTAAAAGAGGATTCAAACTCAAATATTCGGCCAATTACTACCCGCAAGGTAATGGGTTAGCTGAGTCAACAAATAAAACCTAATCAGGATCATTAAAAGAAAAGTTGACCAAAATCAAAAGAATTGGCACAAGGCTTTGATATATGCTTTATGGGCAGATAGGATAACGCAAAAAGCTTCTATCGGCACTTCTCCCTTTAATTTAGTTTATGGGAAAGAAGTGGTTCTTCTGACTCACTTAGCCATTCCTTCTTTGTCTTTAGTACAATACATTGATGAAGTACCCGCTTCCTCCTTATAGCTAAGACAAATGGAAATAATTAAATTAGAAGAACAACGAGAACAAGCCAGGAAAACACATGCTCATCATCAAGCACTGGTAAAATCCTCTTTTGATTCAAACATAATTACCAGAAAAGATTTTCAGCTGGGAGATTTAGTTTTAAAGTGGGACAAGGCTCATGAAGAAAAGGGCAAACATACAAAATTTCAAAGGATGTGGCTTGGTCCTTTTCAAATTGTTGAAGTCATAGGTCCATCAACATTTGTGTTACAGGATTTAGTAGGCAAGAGGGATCCTTTGCCTGTTAATGGACAAATTCTCAAGAAATATTTTCCATAGAAGATTATTCTTCTATTTTTTGTAGAATAGTTTTTCTTTTTTATAATAAAACCCATTGTGAATGGTTACATTAGGAATTTATGGAAAAAGACACCAATTCTCTTTCATATTTTGAACTTTTCGCTTGTATAAATAGCAAATCTTTTTGAAAACTGATCTTTATTATTGACAGATACAGTTAAAAACTTTAGCCTAGATATGATACTAGTTTCAACTTGAAATAATTTGATGAAAGCAACCTTTAGTGAAGAAATTGTTTTATCTCAGTACAATGAAAGGTATCAATAACAAAATAAAGATTCTCTGTAGAACAGTTGTTTCCAAAAACTCTATTATTTTCGTCCAGAGCTATCTTAAGGAAACAATGACTTCCTCCCTGCTAAGGAAAATCGCAGCTTTCAGAGGAATAATCCAAGGATACACTTTATCTTGAAGAATGAGAGGTCTCATCACGAGCCAGCTTATCATGATCACAGATATTATAACTTGCTGACTTTTCCAATACTGTCCACCACAACAGGGCAATGACTCAAGATTGTTGCAATCAAAAGACAAGGGGTCTCATCACGAGCCAGCTTGTTCAGCAAAGTTATAAATCAAGTGAATGACTGTGTCATAATTTGGCTACCAAACCAAGACATTGTTCTTTAAGAATAAAAAGAAAATCAAAGCAATAAGTGTGGATATGGATTTTTCTTTGAAATTTGTAGGTCACCTTAAGTACGATACAGGATCATTGTTGGGTAACAGGTAACCCTGTCGAGGCTATAAATGCCTGCTGGCAGCAGAGGCTCTAGCTACGACAAATGAGCATATTTAAAACTGGTTTACAAAGGAGACTTTGTTTTATCTCTACAAAACCAAGTAATGGCTGATGTAAATACAAGGACTAGCCTGAGGTAGCAAATAATTAGAGTAGAAAGAGGTTGAAACAAAATATCATTGACAGTTTAGAGCATAATGTACTCTATCTTTCTATAACAAAGTTTAATTTTCTGAAAAATTTTATGTTTTGGAAGTTTGAAAAATTCAATAGAAAAACAGAGATAACTGGTTCTTCCAAGTGAATCGCCAAGTGTTGTGGCCATCAACAACCCCCCTCCTTATTTATTATTAGAAATAACACTAAATAAGTGGGGACCCTTAGTAAAAATTCAAAAATTCAATTAAAACTCATGTATTTTACTCCTTAAGAAAACATCGCATTGCGAAAAGACCGATAGGACATTTCCTTATGAGTAAAAATGATAAAGTGCGAAAGTGCGATGCGAATTTCATCGCATCGCATGTATTAAGAAACACTCATATTGGAATAACCTTAAAAAATCGTCGATGGCCGATATGTGATATCGGATATCGCAATATCACATAAAAAACACATAACCATTAAACGATTATAACAATCTTGCGATAGCGTGATGCAGCGATCTGCGATCTTGCGATCGCACAATACAGCGATCTGCGATTCTGCGATAAGCGTGATCGGGAAACCCTGTGATAACACATCTTAATAAAAAATGCGATAATGCGATACTGCGATGATGCGATGCTGCGATGCGAATCGCAGAAACTGTCCATTGCAGATTTCCCCTGGCTCAACATTCAAGAAAAGCTGTCCATAAACCAAAAATTGGATATGCGCTTTAATGAAAATTAATGAACGATACGCCAAGTGTTAATGAAGAACAGTTTTGTGTTTTTTGAAGAGTCAGTTCACATCAGGTAGCATGTTTTTGTACATCCGTAGAGTGTAAAACCTTCTTGTCGATTATCATTACTCTCTCCTCATGTGTGAACTGCAGGAATGAAAAACAGAAACAACATGAAGCAATGTGCAGGAAGCAATAAAGGAAAAGGGTAAAGCTCCAATGCTCGGAAACAGAGAAGAGATGCTCTCATAAACGGATATGCATGCAACAAAGCCGCAAATTCGCAGAGCGCTGATGAGGTATCCATTACAGATCTTTCAGTCACAGCCATGGTTGAATGAGTAGTTGAACAATGCTGATATCAACAGGCGATTTAACGCTCAAGGTCAGAAGCTCATGAAAGCAGTATGTTTACAAAATTTTGAAGCTTATACCTAGTGAAGGAAAAGGCGCTAAAGGCGAAAAATGCACCAGAAAGGCCCGGATCAAAGAACGGAGGTAGTTTTCGATGCGCGATTAGCGCCTAGCGCTAATCGCGCATCGGAAAGAAAATTGCTCAGAAAGCAAAGTCCCTAACTGCTCAATCACTCGTAAGCCCGAAAAATGCAAGAAAGCAAAGGCAAAAGCAATTCAAGGATTAACCAAGTGGAACTTGGATTATTACTGAGCATACACAGTAAATCCACATAGCCAGAGGATGATTCTCACGGATATCTTCTATTTTGTTGAATAGATGGTGCCAGCTCTTACCCTTTCTGTTTGCTTAGCTCAACCAAAAGCGGAAGACAGTCAGCCGACTCTACCCAGGAAAATATTGAATGCTAGCAACATTAAGGAGCAAATGCAGAAATAAGTTAGATATTAGATTTAATTTTTAGAAATAGTTTTGCTTAGAAAAAGGGCGGTCATTTAAACCGTATCCTGAATCTGTGTAATTAAGTTATTTAGTTAGTAGTATTTAAACCCTTCTCATGCATTTAGAGAAGGGTCCAGAAATTTATCAAAAACTTGTCCTCAGAACATGCACTTTTGCACCCTCAGAGGAGGTTTTGGTGAATGAATGGATCAATATTTGTTGATGTTTGCATTTGATATCTGCTACTGATGTTGCACTTCTGTACTCTTAGTAGATGTTAGAGCAAGGATAGATAAATCATTGTTGCTTGAAGCTTATGAGTAGGACCAGTCATAAATGGTACTTTTATCTCTTCACCATTTATGCTTATATGTTAAAGTGATATACAGTTTTTAGTTGTTTATATGTTATTGCATGAATGCTTGACTTATCATTTGGCACTTTTGTACGGTGGTAGCTATTTATTTATGTTTAATGCATGAATAGCTCATTATGCAATATGTTGTTCACAACTATTTCGCCTAACTTTTTATGCGAAGTAGTTCATCTTAATTGATTTCCTTTCTTATAATCGTTGAATGATCTTTATTACTAGTTGTTATTTGAAATCTCTTTAGATCGTATAATAGAAGAATTACACCCTGGGTTAGCATAGATTTAGATGTGTTGTTTATTAGATTACAATAGCATAGAATTAGATTAAAGTTTGAATTAGAATAGCTTAGATAGGAATTGTTAGATCAGCAACATCCAATTCTACACACACACACCCATAGATTTGGAAACTGGTCCCATTATCCACAGTCGGACCCGCTATACCAAGCGGATAAGGAGCTACCAACCAAGGTTCGGACCGGGCGGGTATCCCCCTTGTTGTCAACCCGATTTTCGGGGCTTCAACAGGCGCCTTCATCAAAAATAGGAACTCCATAAGGATCTGGTTCTCCTCTACCACCTCTACCACCTTGTCCTCTATTTCCTCCTCTGCCTCTTCCACCTCTAACCCTAAGTTCACCATTTACATTATGTACTTCTCCTTACCATTCCATTGTATACTCCTCAAAGCTAATATAAGGTTCTATAATAGGATTATATAACTCTTCTTTTGTTTCCTCTATTAATGGTATATTAAAACAAGTTTCCTCTTCTTCATCGTTAGCAACCTCTACTTCTTGTCCTAAACATTTTCTCTTGTCTATTGTAGCTCCTAGAGACAACCCATGAGTTGAGAAGAGACCAGTGCCTAGGACATCTTGATGAGTGTTTTGAAGATCATATGGGAGTTTATATCACACTCAGTATTTAATATTTTTTGAGAAAAAATTGAATCAAAACCTTCCTTGAGAGGATGAATGCAAAAACTTGATGTAAACTATTACTCGCAGAAGCATTAAAATTAGATTAATAGCGGCCAACATCACATGAACTTATAGTTTACCGGTCATTATAGTATATTTGGTAGAAGACTTGACCAAGAGGGAATATCATTACACAAAGCTTAAATCTAAGAATCCTATGCATCAAGATTCAGAGTGAAATGGATGAAACAAAGAATCGAATGGAATGCAAAGATACATGGAGTGCATTTTAAGGGTCAGATTTCATATCAATATAGGCATCTTTCATCGACATTAGACTTAGATGAATCCATAAATTCATGAAAACACTTCCAGAAACTACTATTACATGTCATATGAGAAGAATAATAAGAACATATGGAACAAACACAGAAAGAGTACATACTACAGGTTTAGATGAGTTAGAATCGCCAAAAATTTGTATTAATCTTCCATAGAGCATAAATTTCATAGGAAGCTTAGAGTACTTATCTCTTGGAAAAAAATAAATTTTGAACCCTTGGTTTTGTATCATAATTGTTTTTATAGGGCCTGAGAGGGGGAGCCCGTTACAAAATATGCCTTCTTGATTTCTCACAATGAATCATCGTAGAAAAATATCAATGTGATCCATGGCATAGTGCTACTAACTGAACTCTAACTGACTGACTGAAAATAAAATATTTACATAAAACAGGAAATTAAAGTTTCATGGTCGACACGATCTACAATATCTCTAGTCATGATAGGAAGGTTATGGAGGCAGCGTTGATGGTTCAATGATTTGGAGCACAGGAGGGTTGACAAACTGCTCACATATTTTCCACAATGCTAGCACTGGTAGATGTGCTTGAAAGAACCATTGATATGAAATTTTGAGGTTGGTCAGACCTGTGTAATTCAGTCTAGGACAAAACAAGGTCTTTACCATCCCCAACAGTTGAAAATCCCTCTTCAGATAGTTTACCACAGTATTTCCCTTTAAAGTGGCATTCTTCTCATGGGAAGAGCCTACTTTTATTTTTGCCTCCACTAGTGGTTGACAGTATTGTTCCCATTGGATCAACACTCTCCAAAAGTCCCAGTAGTTGGGCAACCTTGCTTTAACAACCCTCTCAAATTCAGCATTAAAATTGGCCACATCCTTTGTTACCACCTCTAGGCACTCCTCAGCTTTGACTCTATCTTCCCCCTTCTCCTTATGGAAAAATTTGAAGATATCCATGATAGCAGTTACTCTTTCCACCATGTCTATGGGCCTCAACTCAATGAGTGGCCTCTCATTCAAAAACTGAATGAAACTTTTGGGAATATGGGATTTCTTCCCTCCGTCCGCTTTGGATTATAGGATGAAATCTTCATAATCTTTGATTACAACTCTCTGTTCATCCATCAAGGTTATGTACTCCTAGTTGTTCCTTATCTCTTTAATGATCTCATCCCAGACCAGTTGCTTGGCATGTAGCAGAGACATGTTTCCTTTCATCTATGCCTTTCGCTTGAATATCTCCTGGTTTGCTGCATGTAGATTCTTACTGATGATGTTTTCATTTATCTTGGCAGTCTCCAACTGCTTCTCTTTCTGTGTTAGACTTCTCTGGGTAGCATCCAGATCGTTCCGCACCCATTTAAGCTCCCCTTCCGAAAGTTGGAATTCAATGAGGGTCTTGGTGAGTTGTTCAGTGGGGTTTTTAGGATCTTTAGGTGTAATTACTAGGATAGATATGTGTGTCTAAACTCATTTTCATCTATGTTTCCTACTGCTTAAGGGCTACTATTTCATTATTCCTTTCAATGAGATCTTTGGCTAGGATCTCCTTCTCTTCTTCTACCTGTGCAAGCTCTTTAGATTGAACATGCTCACTACCTGGCATCTTCAGCTTATGCCTTAGCTCCTGGATTTTTGTTTGGGAAATTTGAAGGAGGGCTTCGAAAGTAGTTTTATCCTCTTTATTCACATCTAGCTTCATGACCAGCTCCTTGAAGCTCTCATTCTGTTCTTTCTTGCTTCAACCTAGTTGCATCCTTTTCTAGCAGCTTCTCAACCATGTTGATAGTTATTGTGTTCCTGTTGGGCTCACTATATAACATCTCTCCAACCTGCCTGTGGAAATTTATCTTGTTTGAAAGGGGAACACTTATTAAATCCAGTGAAACATCAAAGCCTTTGAACTGAGATCCTAAAGGCAAAGACTGTGTCAGTGGATGCCGTAGTGAAAACTTGATTTGGTTTCTTTCTAAATCCATAAAAGCCAACAGTATGGTCTGGTATGGAATTGAGTGAGATGCCATTTTTTGTTGCATATCCTCCCTTTCCTTCTTATTTCTTTCTTAAATTTCGTTTCCAGTAGGCCAGTTTGACCCAGTAACAGTTGCACTTCCCTTTGCACCTAAAATAACTACCTTTGAGGAGGATGAGGTAGTAGTTTGTGATGGATACTAGAAGGTCACTTGGAAACCTAGGTGATATGGACTTGTTTCCACTAACCTAGGTTCAAGTTCCTCTTCTTTTGTATCTTAGGTTTTTACCTTTTTACCTGCATGTACATCCTCCATATTTTTATCTCCAATTTGGTCCATGGACCTCTTTTTTTCTTTGTCCTTGGTTACAGGAGTCTCGATCTCCATCTATGTATTCATAGGCCATGAATCAAGGTTATATTTCCATTTTATCTCAAGCCTATACTCATGTTCATAAGTTGAATCTTTTATCTTCTCCCTCCTTTGGGAAATGATGCCATGAGGGTCACAATGCTAGACATCCCCTAGGTCAAAATTCATCTTTTTGAGTAATGATTCAACTGCCTTGAAGGCAAGCCTAGAGTTGACAACAAAAGGCCCAATAGGCCTTTCAAATATAAACATATGTACCTTCTTTTCAGGGAAAATTGGACTTGATCCGCATTGAGGCTCTGATTAGTGAATTCTAGAGCAAATATCCCCATGGGCATGAACACAAGTAGGTGGTAAGGGGAAAGTTCACACCCAAAAACCCTAATCTATGTGTCATCCTCAAAAAAATACTAGTGCCCTACCCTGGAGTCTTTTCTAAGCTGAAGAATCTCTTTTTGTTGGGGGATAACTCTGGGGGGGAGAAAAACCATGGATAACCTTATATGTAATGGCCATATAAGTTGATATAAACTGAGATTAACCATCAAAATATAGCCTCTTCCTAACAACAATGTCCCAGTCAAACACATATTTCCTTTGCTTATTACCAACCATCAAGCTGAGGCCAAGGCACTCAAACTCATCCACATGAGTGTACACAAACAAATAGAACAATAGTGATTAGTATCTAAAGTAGGATGTGGTGGGAAAATCGTGTAGTTGAAATCTTATGCCCTCAGATAAGTAAGATGGAATATCAAATAAATGACTATGCTACATTATTTTCCTTAAAAAACTCAAGGTAGCTTTGTTCGCCATGATAACATCATCATCCCCAAGCAGATGAGAAAATATGAATAGGATGGTTTGGATGGACTCAACGAAAGGGGTGATAGGGAAGCTGTCAGCCATAAGCAGAGATTATAGGCCAGGGGCCATGACCATTTGCACGAAAGATTGTCGCTCATTGGCTAGGAGGGTAGAGTAATGATAAACTAGTGTGACATCAGCAAACTGTTGGGGTTCAAGAGAGTTGGGGTAAACCAGGGCCTTTTGAATCATCTCTATGATTACTTCGAGGATTTTGGCCCCATAGGAAGAAAAAAATCAATTCCTATGTTCAATGTAGACTATAGTCAACCAGGAGATGAATTCAGGAAAATGGTGCACGAAGAGTGGGATTTGATAATATAATACAAATTTAGCTACTCGGAATGGGTCTTCCCCCTTGACGTGGTTACTATACAAGTTGAAATGGAGGTCAGCAAGGTGGTAGGCATAGGTAGCGTCAGCAATTTTTTCCTCTATGTCCATGAGGGGGTCGATGGTGGAGGAGGGTTTGGCCTCACAAGTGTTTGGGTTCTCAGGAGCTGCCTTCTTCATATTTTATGGGTATCTGAAAAATTCACAGGTCGACAAGAGTGACTGTTTACCTAGTTTCCATGGAGTGGTTCAAAAATGAAATCGGGATGAGGTTCTTGGCTAGCTCAGAGCTCAAACAAAGTTCTAGATAGGTGACTGGCAGGAGAGCTTACACCAAGAACTAGCGAGAAATTTTGAAAATATAGGCAGGAAGGGTTTTCTTTTCATAGGTGAGGAGGACAATGGTCAGTTGATGTGGGATGAAGACATGGGAGGGACACATGGCTTGATTGGATTGGATGACAATGGGGACAAGTGTACATGAGAAGGGGCCAATAGAGTTACCGTTTTACATTTTGAATTCATGCTCGCTTGAAAAGGTGCCTGCTGATGGGGCCACGTAGTGCGTAGTCCCCACTCCCACCATCCTCTGGTGGGTCGAATAGCAAGATGACGGATCCCTTACTCTCCCCCCAGAATGGATCTGGATCGTTGGATCCAGGTCTGACTTTTCAACTCTGGGGGGAGGCGCTTTCTTATCACTCACACGGGTCACACACCCTCCCCCTCCCGAACTGCTTTTGCAGGGTAGTCGGATGGGGATGGAAGATGATCCACCTAGAAACCACTCGAGCTTTAACCAATGACGTGCCCGTACAAAAACGCCCCTCTTCCTTGTTGTGCTTTTCCAATAGGGGTCACGAGAGTAGTGTCTATGCTTTTAGACCTTCCACTATAGACCTAGGCCCTGATAGTGGCCCCCCATGGGTGATTTAAAATTGTTTTGACTTAGGGGTCTTACCAATTATTCCTTGGATGATTTAAAAGGAATTTTTAGATATGAGCCCTGGCTCTAATCTCTCAACTTCTTGGAACTGTTGATGAAGGGTAACAACATTGGCTCCAACTGGGGACAATGTATTGGATACAATGCACTGAGAACCTGCAAATTAGTGCCTTACTCCTTGGGCATGGAGTCATTTCATTCAAACTTTCATAAAACAAAAAAATAAATAGAAAATAGAAAGCAGTGATGGTTATTTACAAATGGCTCATCGGTATTTACAATGAATAGGAGTGGACCCTTTTAGTTTTGGAAGTAAAGCTTGAGAAACTACCCATTCACAGGCATCTCAAGCACTTTTCCTTCTAGATTTTCCTGTAATAAGGTATTGTTCCCTTTTTCCTTAGCAATCCTAAAAGGTACGAACCAGAGGGGATCAAATTTTCAATGCTTTCCTGTATCTTCCCTCCTTTCCCATCTCAATACTAAGCCTCTTAGTTGCAGATATCTGTCTTTTTCCTTTTTGTCAAACAAGGACTTCATTTTTTCTTGATAATTGATTAAATTCTTATTCACTTGTTCTCTGCTCTCTTGAAGTTCCACCAATTGATTTATCCTTCTAGTCAAAGCATTTGGCTCTTCCTCAATGTCTTGCAAGATTCTAGCCACTGACATAGCTAGTTGTATAGGAAAAATTGTTGCCTTTCCATAAACCAACTCAAAAGGGGATTTTCTAGTGGCTCTCTTGGTGGTAACCCTATTGGCCCATAAGGAAAATTTTAGTTGTGAATCCCAGTTCCTCTGATTTTCTGATATTGTTTTCTTTAGAATCCTTACCAGGGTTTTATTTGAGGATTCAGCCAATCCATTTTCTTGTGGATAATAGGTGGTGGAGTGGCCTACCACATTGTTGCATTTTTGGAAAAAATCTATAAATTTGGCTAACTTGAACACCTAAGAATTGTTAGTGAAAACCTTCTTGGGGCAGCCAAATCTGGTGAGGATGTTTTCCTCCATGAACTTAGTAACTACCACATTAGTTGCAATTCTTGTCGGGGTTGCTTCTACCCACTTAGTGAAGTAATCGGTAGCAGTGAGCATCCATTTTTGTTCACTGCTGGAAGGTGGATGCATTTCCCCAATGAAATCTAACCCCCAATGTCTAAAAGGTTCTTAAACAAAAAGAGGGATTAGAGAAAAAGGTGCTAATTTCTGTTTTTCGGCAAACATTTCACACTTCTCATAGGCTGAGACAAAAGTATGCACCTCACCAAATAGTTTGGGCCAGTAAAAACCTGCTATGAGGATCTTTTGTGCTATAGCCCTCCAACTGTAATGTCCTCCACATAGACAATTATGAAATTCATCCATAACTTTGTGTATTTTTGCCTCAACCAAATATAAAATCAAAATCCCCACAAGATCCTTGTTAGTGTGAAAATTCCTAGAAGGTGTACCAAAAATCCTCATTTAAGTCACAAGGTGACAAGTGACCCTAACAACAGTTTGATGGTTGTTATTGTTCTAGATCTGCAATACAAATGGGAAATCTATAGTAAAAGAAAAAAAGATCCAAAACAAATAGCAGCAAAATAATGTATCCAGAATAATAACCCAATTGGAAAGATAATTTTAAATAAATAAATCTTTATTGATAAAACCTGGTGAAGGATATCTACAGATTGGTTAGTAAGTCCCCCTCCATGGGATGGGTCCTTTGATATCCTTGATGCTTCATAAATATAATTCCCTCTCTCAATCGTGTGAAAAAACCCAAACAAATTTGAAGAACTCAAATGGGAGCCCAAGAAAATGATGATAGTATTGATGATGATAATGATCACGGTGAAGAATGGATGAAGAACCCTCCTTTACCTAGCAAAGTATGGAGTTAATCTCAAAAATGGAGAATAATAAAATATTATTTACCAAATTCAGATCTAACTACTTGGAATACTTTATTATATTTATTGGAGAGGGAAAACAAATTTAAAGTGGTTAAATACCTTTATCTATGAATCATTAACAAATAAAAATATTTATTAATTATTTCGCGAGAAATAAATAAGAGAGGTGTGAAATCAAAATAATTATTAAATAATGATTTGATAATTATTCTATTAACATAAATAAGGAAATTCAAATAAATAATGATTTATTTAACTAATCCTAAGGAATTTAGTCAAATATGACAAGGAATAATTATTAAATAATGATTTAATAATAATTCCTAGAGAAAATTAAATAAATAATGATTTATATAATTATTCTCATGGGTTTTTATATTTAAATTAGAAAATAATTTAATAAAAGTGGTTTACTAAATTATTTTCCACAATGAAAGTGATTTTATTATGGTAAAATTAAATCCAGATAGTGTATTTTGATCCACCTGGTTAGAAATGGCTAGGTGATCATTTTTTGGTGATAACAAATTTCCCCCACACGTATGAGTGTTAGGAGAAAATCGTATGACCAAAATACGTTGTAGATTACACTTCCACAAGACACCAAAAGGGGAGTCAGAGAGAGAGACAGACAGATCTGAAGCAAGTCACAGATGAGAAAATAATGGAGGAGGTGAGACCTACAATACTGATAGAAGTCTCATTTTATGTGGTAATAGATGATCTCAAATGAGGCAAAGGAGGCATACCCATACCCGCTGAGATTACTGAGTACAAAGAATAATGGTGAGACCAGCAATGTGGGACTGAGCTACAAAGTACATGATACATGATACATGATACACTGGCATCAATGGGCCAGAAAATAATACAATGGATATACATAATGTGCCTAGAAAAACCTAACCCAGGACTGAATACAATAACATCTTAGTACATGAGATATAATTCCCCTCAAAATTACATGGGGAGGGGGGATCACAACCAAAGAAGCCATGATGAATAGGGAAGGGCTCTGAAGAACTGAATGGATCATCTGAAGGAGACATGCATGTTGTGGGCGCTACAAGCGGTGGAAACCGAACCCATCAAATCTATGGAACTTCATCTAAGGTTGGATCAACATCTGTGGTCATCTGGGCATGTGGGGGGGATACCTGAAGGGCCACCCCCTCATAAGGTTTGAAACATCTCACACACACTCGGAACTGGGATAATCATCTAGATCACCAAACCTTCAAGTTTATGAATCTCAATCGTGTGATAAGGATCTGATGTCGAGCATGTGAGAAATGACAAAGACAAATGGAAATAATGAGTCCCTTTGCTTGATCTGAGGTATCGAACAAATATTTGAGCTAGAACCAAAGTACATCGTCCTCTAGACTACTATTCAGGAATAAATGTGATGAGGTCGACAGAAGAGAGCCCGCCAGCATTGAGGCAATGAGGAATCCTCAACAAAGGCACTAGGGAACATAACAGAGTGACTGATGGAATGACATCGGGGATGATTATGGAAGGAAACAAGATGGATGGTGGACTGATGATTTCCTTTGTAATAGCATAATAAAAATGGTTAACCTAGTAGCGACTGACTCAAATCTAGAGGGGATGGTCAATGACTCAAACGGGGGTTCGGAAAAGATGGAGCAGAAGGATTAGAGGCCAAATATAAGTATAATGGAAGAAATGTGGCATGACGACAAATGAAACACTGTAACGGGACATAATGTGGACTCAGAATAGACTCCATAAGTACAAGGGTGACACATCTTAGATGTTCTGAACAAGGGTGACTCAATGATGTTGCCACATAGGGGAGGCCTAGTGGGGACCATAAAAAAATGAGTAAATGATGGTTACTCATGATGAAAATCAACATGAGAGTCAAGTTGTGCAAAGGTAAAGTGGTACCAGAGAATGGGTGGCTCAAATGAAGAGATTCAATTTTAAAGGGTGACAAAGTGAAACTTCATGGAAAAAATGGCTTCTAGGTGAAGTGCCAAATTACCAAAAACAAAGAGAGAACCATTATATAACTTGGTGGGAGATTTCCAACGGTGCTGATGATTCTTCAAATGAAGCTATGGTTTGGTCGCAATAGGTGACAACAAAAAGTAGGGTTTTTCCTATAAAAGGGATTTTTGCCTCCAAATCCAATTCATTAGCATAGTGAGCTATGGAGAGTTTGGAAAGGAGGAGAAGGCCCTAAATCTTGTGGAGAACGTAGTAGACAAACCGACCATCAAAATCAGGATCTACGACTTTTAGGAAAATGGCCTTACTTGTCTAAAAATAACCTTAATGCTTCTTGGAAGGATGGTTCCTGGTGAAGAATTAAGGTAAGAAAGGAATACATGAATTGTTGTCATGTTTTCTTCTCAATGATGTACAAAAAGAACCCACTTAAGATTGTGGATAACAAACAATCTCAATAATATAAATGGCTGCTAAACATTGTAGATCTGCAGCAACTGATAGAAACAAAACCTGCCAAAGTCCAGATCTATGCCACAATCATAGTTAAACGGAAAAAAGAAAGAGTAATAACTTCAATCATCCAATGGAAACCAGATATGTAAAGAATAATTTTATTAGAACACCTATGAAGGGAACAAATAAATGTTACCAATCCCCCTCTATGGGATGGGTTCTTGGCTATCATCAAACGTCTTCAGCTTGTGTCGAGTCTCTCTCCTCTATAATGTATAAACCCAACAAAAATATGGTGTGCAACAATGAAAATAATCAGAGTTACACCAGTGAGAGCAACAATGAAAATAATAAAAAGTGAATAATGAATGGAAAACCCTTCTATTTATAACAAAATATTGAGTTATCCTCGAATAATGAACAATAATAAAATATTATTGATCCCATTCTTGGAATAACCAGTTGGAATATTTTATTATATTTGGTTAAGAGGGAAAAAGTATTTAAACTTTTATTTAGAAATAATAAATAAATAAATGATTTATTTATCATCTCAAGGAATTAGTTAAGGAATAATAAACAAATAAGGATTTATTTAATTATTCCTAAGGGATTTAGTCAAATTTGACAAAGAATAATAATTATTTAGTGATTAATTAATTAATTATGCTTAGAGAAAAATAAGATAATTAATGATTTATCTGTTTATTTTTCATGATTGGGTCAAATATGACAAGGAATAATAATTAAACAATGGTTTAATTAACTATTCCTAGAAGAAAATCAAATAAATAGTGATTTATTCAATTATTCTTCATGGGTTTAATTATAAATTACTTAACAAAGGTGGTTTATCAAGTAATTTCTCACAGTGAAACAAATTTTACTATGGTAAAATTGGCTTTACATTGTGTACTTCAATCCATCTAGTAAATTAGACTAGATGATCAATTTTTTGGTGATAACAGATTTCCCCCCAACGTATGAGTGTTAGAAGAAAAACTTATGACCGAAGTACGTTGTAAAGACACAATCAGTAGACAACACGGGGGAGTCAGAGAGAGAGAGAGACCAATGAAGATGAATTTGAAAGAGGATAGGGACACAGGGATCGAGACTAACGCAAGTCTCCTTTTATGTTGTGGTGCTGGACCTCGCTAAGGCGGGGAAGGCATACCCATACCCGCTGAGATAACTTAGTACAAAAATAATGGTTCGCCCAGAAATATAAAATTGAGAAATGAAGTACATCCTGAATGGTACATGACATGCTGGGATAACAGAGCCAGAAAATAATACAATGTGTCTCATATACATAATGCACCTAGAAAAGCATGAGCCAGGACTGAATACAATAATATCTGAGTACATGATATACAAAGTCCCTTCCCTCAAAAAATTGCTGGGATGGAGGGTAGAACAATCAGAGAAGCCCTATTGAACAAGGAAGGGCTTTGCAAAACTAAATGGATCATTTGGAGGAGACGTGCATGGTATGAACACTACAATCAGTAGGAACCAAACCCATTAAATTTGTGGAACTGCATCTGAGGTTGTAGCATAGTAGGTATGCATCCGGGCATGTGGGGGGATACCTGAAGGGCCACCCCCTCCTGAGGTCTAAAACATCTAACACACACCAGAGAATCACTCATACAATCTACTACATCACTGGACCATCAAGTGTATGGATCACGAACATGAAATGGCCAAGTCAAAGGGTAATAATGATACCCTCTGCTCGATCCAAGGTGCCAAACAAGAATGGAAACTGGAACCAAGATACACCGCCCTCTAGGTCATTCTTCTAGAATAAATGCGCTGATGTCAACAGAATAAGACCCGTGATATATGAGGCAATGAGGATCCTCAACTAAAGCACAAGGGAAAATAGTAATGTGGTTGATGGACTGACACCAGAGATAATGGCGAAAAAAGTGGGACTGAGGGACAAACATACGACTACCCTTGTCAGAGCATAAAGTGCATGGTTGACCTGGCAGCAACTGACTCAACTCCGGAGGGGATGGGGACAATATGACTGGAGGCCAAAATGGGAAACATAGGATGAACGGTATGCAAATATGGATGGAATATTGTGACATGATATAATGGGACATGAAATAGACTCCAAGAATGCAAGGGTGACTCATCGTGGATGCTCTGAACAAGGGTGACTCGATGACGCTGCCACACAGACTAGGCTCGGTGGGGACCATCAAAACATGAGTAAATGATGGTTACTCATGACGAAAGTCGAAATATGGTATGACAAGTATTAAGAGGGGGTGGACCTTGGAGTACAACTATTGCTTTATGATGAAATTCGATTTTGAGAGGCAACGAAGTGACCTTTCTTGGAAAAATGGTTTCTTGGTGAAGTGTCAAATCATCAAAAACTAAGGAAGACCCATTATAGAGCTCGGTGAGAGCTTTCCAACGGTGTTGATGGTTCATCAAACTGAGCTACGGTTTAGTCATAATGGGTGATAGAAAAATTGGGTATTTTTTTATGAAAGGATGTTTCCCCTCCAATTTGGATTCATTTGCTAAGTGAGTTGTGGTGAATTTGGAGAGGAGGAAAAGGCCATAAATCTTGTGGAGATCGTAGCAGACAAACTGACCATCAGAATCAGGATTTGCGACTTTCAGGTAGGTGGCCTTACTTATATTTTCAATTTCATTAGTTTATTTTCTAATTTTTGGCACTTGGCAGATCCCTGAGAGACCCCTGCTCTTACTCATGGTCGCATCACATTTTCTGGGCCCATAAATGCGATCTGGCTCGCAAGAAACAGCTGGAAACCTGCGAGCTTGTACTTTCTGGGCTAAACACTGCAATTTGGGGCTGGAGAGAGAGTTGGTTTGCTGGTCGAGTGGGGGTTGTAGGTTTATTAGTGTATACCATTGTTTTCTGAACTGAGAAGACATGTGGTGTTTTGCAGATATGGTAGAGCTGAAAATCAACTGGCATGAACGAGACTGGGATACTCTTTGATCCAAGATCCAGGGTGATTAGGTGGTTCCAGGGGCACTAGCTCCTTATGGGGTTCTCAAGTTGGTAGAGAACCCATTGATGAGCATGGGTGAAACATTTCTATCGAGAATTGTGAGCTATTGGGATCTAGACCAAGAGGTCTTCATCATGCAGGGGAACAAGATTGATCTCACATTACAAGATATTTACTTCTTGACCGAACTACCTCCCCTCAGATTGGTGGAGGATATTCATCCATTGTTACCTCATGAGAGGAACATTACTGAGTTCGCGGAGTACCATTGTCGACAGGGTGTTCGTTTCAAGTGAACAACTATCCCGCTTGTTAATCTAGAGAGGCTAGAGACACATACTGTTGCCATAGTTGTGCTACGGGTCTTGGGCACCCAGGCATTCCATCACATCATTGGTGGGCAGATGATGTTGGTTGAGAGTGTTTTGGATGGGACCTACTATGGGTGGGCCTAAATGATGCTTTCGTCGGTGAAACAATAGTTGAGCCTTTGCAAGAGGCAAGTGAATCGTGACTACAATTTTGGTACAGTACTATGTGCATTCTTCTTTGAGAAGATACCCACTATCTATCCTCATGTACAGATCCGAGATGGGGGCCCACAGGAGCCCAAGATGCACCATTGGGGACAGCTACTGCAGAGAGGAGGAGGGGGGGGAGTCGAATGGGTGTCCTGTCCCAATTTTTTCACACATTGGGATCAGATGCCCCTTCACATTGACGATTACCCTTAAAGCAAGATGAACTATCAGGGGAATCCACACTTTCCACTTTTGCCCAGGCGAGCATGGGGACCAGACAGTAAGTGTTAAGTTGCTATGTTTTACGGTGAAATTTATATTTCTATCACATGTATATGGTACTGAGTGTGAAACATGTTGTATGCATACATAGCATCGGTGAAGCCAAGAGGATATGAAGGCCGAGCCATGGCGCCTGGGGCTGCAGATCAGGGGACATCATCGCCATAGCAGGGTCCAGAGGGTACTGCACTACTTGTTGATTTGCATTGTAGGTTTGATGTACTCTTTACTAGGGTTTTAGAGCACGAGTGGCATGACTTAGAGGATCGGTACATAGATGAGTGCATCGATCTTCGCCAGAGTGGTGAGGTATCATGCGGCATGTGGCGATGGTTGGTCAAGCAGTACTTGATCTACGTGCAAGTGGAGCAGAGCCTTTGGCGTGAGATCTATCGAACAGTGACTAAATGGAGGGACATGTGGGTCCCATTTATTGTGATTTTTTGTAACATGTTGTGGGAATGTCAAATGTATTTATAGTTATGGCTCCAAACGCTTTTATGATAAATAATATGATTATTTATTTTATATGACAATGATGGTTCGCCATTTGTTTGGTTATATTTTGTGGTATACATGTGATAAATGCCAATCTAGAATGTTGTCTGCAATGTGTTGTAGCGGCTGCAACCACCCTCCAAAATTTTTCATTAGATTCTTTTTGGAACCTCCCTACCAACCATTCACAACAACATGTCTTGCCTCATCAAGTACACAAGATTCAGTGATTTTCTTGCAGAATGATAGCCTGTCTATCCAAGCTTGATGCATTCCCCTCACAGGTTGTTTTTCCATACTTGGTCCAGCTGCAGGATGAACAACTCCCTTAAGGAATTATGCAATTCTAGAGGTCAACCATCCTTCCCTCCAGAAATTGCACAATTTAGTCTGGCAACCTGCTGGGCCCCAAAATTGTGCAATTCTGCTAATCAAGCTTCATCCAAAAAATTGCACAATTACCTCCTAGCAGGGCAGCTCAGCCCAGGAATTGTGCAATCCTGGGCAGCAGTCAGCTACTGTGCCCAGAAATTACGCAAATCTCTTGGACAGTCAGTCTAGCTCCCTTACATAAATGCGCATTTTCTCCCAACAGTTGATCAGGCTCTTGCATGTGCAGTTGGTTTGACCAATTCCACCTGGGACCAAGGAATCTTGACTTGCATGCATGGGCTGCTTTTTCCCGAAATAGACAAAGCAACATGAAAAACGCATCCCTAGATTTTATGGAGCTATTTTTAGCATCTGGAGGTTACATGCAAATATTGTTTTAGAATATTTCCTCCAAGGGTCACTTTTTCCTAGATTTGTGGCATGCACGTCATGAGCTTCAAACTTATTTATTCAACGCTTCAGATCTCATTTCTTCACATCAATATTGGAGCTCTAACATCCCACAGCACACCCAAGACTCTTTGACACACCAGCTCAGCTATTCATAGGTAAGTGGTCTCAACTTGTCTTTTGTCACGTTTATGTCGCTTTTTTTGTTTTCTCTTGTGTGTGTTGTTTGCTTGATTTCTTTGAACGCTTTTTATGGTTTACATGCATACTAGCTTGTACTAGCATCGTTTCAGTTTTCATTACTATCTCACTGTTGTCGCATGCATGAAACTGTTTTGTATGAACAGTCGTCGATTCCGTGACTCGCTTCACCCACATGCATGTTGTTCCATTTTCTGAATCTTTTATTCACTGTTTGCATGCATGACCATTTTCTCCTGCTTACACTTAGTATCACCATACATTCACTTTCACATTTTCTTTCAATTTCCCATTGGCGGGTCTGGGCAGCCTTGGCCCAGACTCTGCCTCACCAAGACATCATTGCGCAATCTTGAGAGGGAAGGCTTAATCTTCCCCTTAGGAACTGTGCATTTCTACCCAGTAACTATCCTTCAGGCCTACTTTGCACAATTTTGAGGGATAGTGACTGCTGGCCCAGAAAATTGCGAAATGAAGTCACTGAGACTGCAACCATTACTAGCTGAAATTGCACATTGTGCAATTCCAGCAGTCAGCCTGGATTACGCATTGCACAAATCCAACAGCTAGGCATGCCTCCTAGATAGCCCAAACTTTGTGCAGTTCTGGCAGGCAATCAGCCATGCTCCCAAAATAAATTGCGCAATCCTTGCCTATCAATCCCCAAGTATGTGTTATGTCGTCCCTGAATTTTCTATGGTTTTTGCTGACAGATTTCTTGCCATGCATGTTGTTTTGTCTCTAGATCTAGCAGGTGTTCGTGCGCCTCTTATCAGTTCAGGATAAATGGCATCCAAGAGAGCATGACCAAAGGACACTGATGGAAGTGCAACTGGAGCAATGGTTGAGTGAGTGTCCTTAAGTCTACCGATCTATGAAGATACCAAACTGATTCTAGACAAGGACATCAAACTGAAATGGCAAGAGGTCAATGATATATTTGCAGGCACTTTTGGGGGAGACCTCAAAGACCACCAGGTATATGTGAACATTCACAAGTTCGGTTTGTACCGGATTGCATGCAGATACCTCATGTTCCCATGCGGGAACATGATACACTGGATCGTCTCACACACTGACCCCGAGACGATGACCTTGAGCAGTGTCAATGGGACGAAGATTGCAACCTTCAAGGCACAGGATTATGATGAGATGTATCAGATGTCGAAGCCCATAACTATCATGGAGACTCCCTTCATCTTACCTAGCAACAATGCTAACTCCAAAGACATTCTGAAGAACTGGCTAAAGGAGCCGGTTAGATTCAGGATGACACCCAACCAGATCTACAAGACGAAGATACTTCAGAAGGCATATCAATACTTGGTCATATTTTCATGTCAACTGTATGGCCAAGAAAGCATGAAAACCTTCCCATAGAGTAGGGTGATCATGCTAGACCAACTAACCAGAGAGGGAAAACCATGTAACTGGTCTGGCATGTTGGCTCATCAGCTGAAGGAACAGGTAACGAGGGCTCGATAGCCACCCAAAGGTATGCAAGAAGAAATCTACATGTCCACCTACATCTTGGATGCAGTTTGTGCCCGACAGGAGTCACTAAGCTTAAAGTTGGCATGGTCACCGGTGGAGACTACTATGAATACTTATTGTAAGATGTTGTCCAAATGCAGCTTCAGAGGAGTTATCACACGGTTGTCCGATCATTTTGTCACCTTGGTTTACAAGATGATATTCAAATAGGATCCACCCTGCATGTCGATGGCAACAATGGAGGCACTGATAGACATAGCTTATTGGTATGCCTCACTGTCCAGCACCTTCATACGAATGTACAGTGTGGAGAACCCTCCACATGTTCTACCGAAGTTTTCCTTGGACGTGCTCATCATGCAAGAAGTAGCATATCACATCTCGGCAGGATTGGTAGCTAGGTTGTACCGGAAGAAGAAGGAACCTTGGCCTGCTCTTCCACTGCGCATCTGGTTATACAAGATCTGGAGTTTAAAACATGCAGATGTCAAAGTAGAGCAGATGAAGAACTATCCATTCAACCACTGAAGTTACAAACCTTATGAGCCGCATTGTCTTGTGAAAGATTATTACACGAGAGTACAGTTCAATTGGATCCATGGGGCATTTCAATGGG
This sequence comes from Pinus tabuliformis, assembly GCA_031772625.1. Classification (NCBI taxonomy): domain Eukaryota; kingdom Viridiplantae; phylum Streptophyta; class Pinopsida; order Pinales; family Pinaceae; genus Pinus; species Pinus tabuliformis. Next base: position 1,394,014,127 of record CM062819.1, on the reverse strand, counting down.
TGGAGGAGGACCCATGGAGATATTGCTACAGTTTCTCTAGACCCAATGAACAGGTAAGCTTCATTGTGGAGTGTTTATCGAAGCAACGTCAAGCAGCATCCCAAAGAGCACCAGAAGTAGCAGCAACAGTAGAGATGAACATACCTGTGCGCGACAAGGGCAAGAGGGCGATTGTCGATCACATGGAGGAAGAGCAAAGCTGCAAGTTCGGAGCAGATCCACTTGTGGAGAAAGCATCTTTGGCCATAGAGGTGAAGAGGCAACAACACGACAAGAGAAACACGTAAAGGTAGAGAGAGAAACTTAGAATGGAGGAAACAAAGGAGTTGCATGAGTTGAAGGAGAAACTCTGAAAGGAACAGGATCTGCACAAACAGGAGAGGAAAGCGTAGCAGCAATAGGTACATAAGGGGGAGAAACATGTGCAGACATATGAAACAGTGCCCGTACAGGTAGTGGAATCATCAGAACATCTGGCATCAGGCAAACAGAGTGAACCATCACAGGAGTAGGACTTCACTCAGGAGATAAAGCAAGCACTCGAACATATGGACCAAGACATGGAGCAACAGGAGTTAGACCAGGACATCGACCTCATGCCTCACCACCAAGGGTTCGACCCACCAGCTTCTTCGCATGCAAAAGATGAGCAAGTCCTAAGTGACCAAGGAGACATTGAGATCCTTAGAGATCAGCCAGAAGGGGAGATGCAAAAAATCTCATTCGACAAGTCTCGACATAGAGTTGTGCAATCTCGCAAAGTGTCAACTCCAGAAGATCATACATCTCTTACGCAGTATGAGGAACAAGCGACCGTGTCTGACATGCATAAGCATCCAAAAGCCTTGGCCAATGCCACTAGAGCATATGTTGAAGCCACTAGCTCAAGTGTTCGCTTTCTGATAGCTGAGAATGAGCGAATGGCTAAGGAGCTACAGACGGCCAAGCAAGGAGGAGAGTTGGTGACAGCATCTGCCTGAGAAAAACTAAAGAAGGCAATACTAGATGAAGTATTGTCCCTTGACACAGTTATGTGGGCGTTGTATTCCAAGTTTGGTACCATGCATAAGGCAGTCGTCCATCTCAATGGATGGTAGCAGTGATGTGCTAGAAGAGCACGTATCTTGTCGAATGCACATGCTGCTGTTGATTACATGAAAACGTGGATGATGAGATATAAGGGAGCCCCGCTTCACTTTCCAAATATGATGAATCCCAGAGTGGTCAAGCTAAAGGCACGCTTCTGGAGTCAGAACCGGTTGGGACTCTCACCGAGGTGAAGGCAAAGGCACAGCTCCCACTATAGCTTGGCTCGTACTTTGACAAGTTGATGTGCATAGCCACCATCCTAGACTTGCCAATCAATGCAAACACCATGCACAAGTATGTTGTTGGTCCGATCACATTGAAGACAATGATGTGCATGCTTTCAGATGAGTTGGATAGAGGAGCCTGAGCAGTGTACCCGGATGCTATGGAGGCAAGAGTCAGGTTCCAAAAAGATGTCACCTTGGAGTACATGGACACCATTGCAGACTACTGACGTTGGCATAAGTATGCTACTATTGATCATCGGGAGGATGTTGAAGAGTTGGACTTCCCATAGTTGTCTGATTCATAATGATGTATTGCATGGCTTTCTCAAAGCCATTTTTTTCTCACATGGGTATATGTGCATTGTCATAGAGTAGATGAAGAGTCATGAGGGTAGATGAACTGTCACAAAGGGGAATGTCAAGTGCCACCCCACCCTTTGCTATAAATAGTCCCTCATAACTCATTGTAAAGTCTTTTGGTCAGCCAAGCTTCCAATAGGACTATCTTAGAGAGATCTTGGACAATATTGTAATGAGCATTGGCTTCTCCACTACGCAAAGCTAGTACATCTCTTTGGAGGAGCAGGCGGTTGTGGTTATAATGTTCTGCTATCAGAACTAGTGGTTAGACATGGATGTATTGTATGGCTGGAACTTACACTTCTTGTTATAACAAGAATCAGCACATTTCATGCATATGTTGTATTGTATTTCAGCTATCTGTTTACTGTAAATGATATATGTATTTGTTTTCTTACGCATGCATGTATAGCTATTTCTGTGTATGTATGTATGAATCTTTCTGAAATGTGTTGTTGGTTTAACCATCACTTTGGATTGCTAGCTAACTTGCCTTCCATGTTTTGATGCATATTTGCTCATGTGTTCCCTTCTTAACTCCATGATATCATAGGTTTCCAAGGGGTACACTCATCTCAACCCTCATGTGTTAGAACCTCTCATACACCTTCCTTGGCTCACTGCATATGTCACACCATTGCCACCAGCAAAGTTATCTTACTTTCCTTTGTGCGAAATCGCGGTCAAGGCATTACCATACGACCCACTGATGGGACTCCTACACCAAACGGTTTGAGGTCTAATTGGAACTTCTTACCGGGGAGATCCCCTAACATGTTGGCGGGTCCAGCACCATCAACATTTCTGGAGCTAGAAGGAGGGCCAGATGACAAGATGTGTCCTCTCATCATGTTTTGAACCTTTGCATATCTATCATGGATTCTTGCACTCTTCTCCCTCCACGATGTTTTTCGAATTCTAATATGTTACCATCACGAGGGAGTTTTTCGATCACTTGTCCACTTACACATATGATGGTGAAGGTGAAGTGGGTTGGCCTGAGTTCTTACACGACTTTATTTCCATGCTTCATGAGGAAGATGGATGTTCTAACGAATAGGCCAGTTTTCTGCTTGCATACACACTTCGCAAATCTCCACATCGATGGTTGTGCAGCCTACTAGCTAATAGCACGTACTCACTTGAGAACTTATGTGATCTCATTGGAGACACTTTCTATCATTTTGATCCAGAACATCTTGACCAAAAATTGTTACAACAATGGAAGGCTCTACATGAATCACCTATGGATTTTTGGCAGCGCTTCCGTGATTTACAGTTTCAAGCTTTGAAGAGCCAGATGAAATTTTTCTATCTTTGGGACCAATTCAAGTATTGTGTTAAGAAATCTTCTCATCCCAAGAAGAAGTTTGAAATCAATCCTCGCTCAGTATTCTTCAGTGATGGAGTTGCATAATCACAGATGGATACGGTCACTGTCACAAGTGACAGTCCGCCGTCCCCTCATCAAATAGCTCCACCACTGTAGAGTGATGTGGGAGATCATGCTCACACATCTATTCAGCTATCACATCCTCCCAACATCACTTCACTTAATTTTCATGTAGATTTGGTTGTGAGTCCATTGAGTTGTCATATGCATTTTGTTCCACAACCTCCGTCTTCGTACTCGGCTATTCCTCTGGATGATATTGTCTTGTGTCCTTCCATTCCGGACTCTAAACTTGTTGTGAACAAGGAACAAGCCACTTGTTTCACAACCAACATGCACTATCATTCATGAAGAGTATGACTATGAGCTTGTGTGTCAACACTCGGCAAAGGATGACCCCCTTCTGTCTGAGCCTCCTCTATTCTTTCCTGACATTTTTGGTGAACCTGCCATCCATGATTTCGCATGTGTATCTTCATCCACGGATGCACCCATTGTTAATCACTCACAGGACACACCGGATGTCAGTCCATCATCTGACAATGGAGAGGATAAGCCATTCATTGAAAATCCACTTGATATTTCATGTGCCTTTTCTGGAAACACAGTGGATGAATTTGTTCGCTTCTCATCTACCCCTCTACTTGATTCATCAGATCATGAGGATGCCGATGAAATCATTGATTTTTCTGATTGTGGCTATCGTGATCCATTTACTCCCATATTCAATCACGATCATGATTCTATCGCAGTCAATTTTTCGAAGCCACTGGTTTATGATGATCTATCTGACGATGAAGTTGAAACACCCAAGACTGTCGAGGCACTTCAGCTCGAGATGATGGTTATGTCAGGCCCTTGATCTCTTGGGGTTAGTTTCACTTCCAATCAGAAAAAATTTCAATCACCTGAGGCTCCTCATCACTCATCTATATGCATTGAAGATCAATATCACACACAGATCATGCTTCCTCAACTCAAACTGCACCATCCCATCGCTCATGCATTGGAGTAATATTACATTACAAGCACGCATGCACGACGCAAGTTGTCTTTGTTCCTTTCGTTTGCTTGCATGTCACATCCAAGAGTATGTGTGTGCTTCAAAGTTGCACGTAGTGTCGCACAACATCATGACAAGTCCACGGACCACATGTCATGCACTTGCACTCACTTATGTCCCATGGACACTTTCAAACATGAAGTGTGTTTGTCTTCATTGCTATATATTTCTTGTTTGCTAGTTCACACAACCGGGTTGCTCACGGACCAAGCCTTCACCAACATGGATCAACCAATGTGTCAGTAGCTGCATTGGAAATATCACTTCACGTGATCAGGCCCATGCACTATTAGCTTAGGAGTAGGTGTAATTTTGCTTGCAGTTGTTTGCTTGCATGCTTGTTTTCTTACCTTCTTTGCTTGTTTGTTTGCTTTCTTGTTTGCTTACTTTGCTTTCATATTTTCTTCTACTTCTGCTTTGCTTTGTTTTTATTTGCTTGTTTTGTTCGTAGCTTAGCTTCACATGAAACCATGTTGACTCTTGAGACAAGATGGGTAAAGTACAAGAGGTCTTGTACTCTTATCACTACTTGGTTATCTAGCATCTTGCCTCTGTATGATGAACTTGTTACCTTCAGTCCATGATATGTCGAAGGAAAATACATATTGTTCGAAGTAAACCTTAATGAAAACACAACACCTGCGCACTAACTAGTGTCACCTACTCTAGTCAATTGTTTTTGGGTTAACCCTTGTCAGCTCAGTCAAGTAGAGTAAGGTGAGGGGAGAAAGCTTAACAAGCATGTCAAAGGTATGTAATAAACTACTTCTCTAAAGGAACAACCTCTTCTGCTCTCAATAAGTTGGGATCCCTCTTCCGCCTCTGAAACGAGTAATTGTTATGCATAGTTATAAATAAATAAAAAATGAAAAGTGAAAAATGAATAAGGCGAAAGAAGAGAAAGGCTTCCTGCGCAGAGAGGTGATGCAAGTAACTCTATCGGGTACTGACCAAGCTCCCTGGCAGTGGAGCGATGCTTCTGTTCCTGCGTGACTCCACTAGGGTACTATCTAGACTTACTGGCAGTGGAGCAACACTAGATATGAAACTAAGACTCTGAAGATTTTATTGCTTGTGCACCAATATACCCATCAACCCCAATCAAAACAACTATGTTTCCTTGTCTTGGAATGTGTCTCAATCGACCAAGATCTTGGTAGATGCTACATCTTACAATCACGCTAGTGTGAAACCAAAACGAACTAAAAATTGAACAATACTTCTTGAGGTGTTAGACTTGTTTTTCACGAACAAGGTCCATTCAGAGAACTGGAGTTCTACCAGTGTGTCGCCAAGTGTTGTAGCAGATACAACCACCCTCCAAAACTTTTCCTTAGCTTCGTTTTGGATCCTCCCTACCAACCTTTCACAGCAGCATGCCTTGCTTCATCAAGTACACAAGCTTCAATGATTTTATTGCAGAATGACAACCTGTCTATCCAAGCTTGATGCATTCCCCTCACACGTTGTTTCTCTGGACTTGGTCCAGCTGCAAGCTGAATGACTCCCTCAAGAAATTGCGCAATTTTGGAAGGAGACCAACCTTCCCTCCAGAAATTGTGCAATTCAGTCTAATAGCTTGCTGGGCCCCAGAATTGCGCAATTCTATCAGTGAAACTTCATCCAAAAAATTGCACAATTCCTCCCAGCAGTGCTCCTCAGCCTAGGAATTATGCAATCTTGGGTAGCATTCAGTTGATCTACCCAGAAATTACTCAAATCTCCTGGGCAGTCAGCCCAGCTCCCTTCTAGAAATGTGCATTTTCTCCCAGCAGTTCAACAGGCTCTTGCATGTGCAGTTGGTTTGACCAATTCCACCTGGGACCAATAAAAACTTGGCTTGCATGCATGTTTTACTTTTTCCAGGAATAGAAAAATCAACATGCAAAAAGCATCCCTAGATTTTAGGTAGTTTTTTTTAGCAGCTGGAGGTTACATGAAAAGATCATTTTAGAATCTTTCCTCCAAGTGTCATTTTTTCCTATATTTTTGGCATGTGCATCATGAGCTTCAAAATTATTTATTCGACACTTCAGAGCTCATTTATTCACATTGATCTTGGAGCTCTAACATCCCACAACACACCCAATACTCTTCGACACATCCAGCTCAGCGATTCATGGGTAAGTGGTCTCAACTTGTCTTTTTCATGGGTAAGTGGTCTCAACTTGTCTCAACTTGTGAGTATTGTTTGCTTGATTTATTTGAATGCTTGTTGTTGTTTACATGCATCTAGCTTGTACTAGCACCATTTCAATTTTCATTACTATCTCACTATTGTAGCATGCATGAAACTGTTTTGCACGAATGGTCGTCGATTCGGTGACTCACTTCACCCACATGGATGTTGTTCCATTTTCTGAATCTTTTATTCACTATTTTCATGCATGACCATTTTCTCCTACTTACACTTAGTATCACCATGCATTCACTTTCACATTTGCTTTCAGTTGCCCGTTGGCGGATCTGGGCAGCATTGGCCCAGACTCTGCCTCACCAAGACAGTATTGCGTAATCCCGAGAGGGAAGGCCCTATATTCCCCTCAGGAAATGCGCATTTTTTCCCAGTAAATGTCCTTCAGGCCTACTTTGCGCAATTCTGAGGGACAATGACTGCTAGCCCAGAAAATTTCCCAATGCAGTCACTGCGCCTGCAACTATTGCCCACTGAAATTGCACATTGTGCAATTCCAGCAGTCAGCAGGTAGCCTGGATTGCGCATTTCACAATTCCAACAACCAATCATGCCTCCAAGATAGCCTAGACTACCTTTTTCATAGTTCTGGAAACCAATCAACCATCCTCCCAGAAGAAATTGCATAATCCTTGCCTATCAATCCCCAGGTATGTGTTATGTCATTCCTGAATTTGCTTTGGTTTTCGTTGACAGATTTCTTACCATGCATGTCGCTTTGTCTCCGGATCTAGCAGGTGTTCATCTGCCTCTTGATAATTTAGGATCAATGGCCTCCAAGATAGAAGGACCAAAGGACACTGATGGAAGTGCAATTGTAGCAGTGGTTGAGCGAGTGTCCACAAGTCTACCAATCTATGAAGATAACAAGCTGACTCTAGACAATTACATCAAACTGAAATGGCAAGAGGTCAATGATGCATTTGTAGTCACATTTAGGGCAGACCTCGAAGACTCCCAAGTATACATGAACATTCACAAGTCCGGCTTGTACCAGATTGCATGCAGATACCCTGTGTTCCCATGCGTGGACATGATACACTGGATCATCTCGCACACTGACCCCAAGACGATGACCTTGAGTAGTGTCAGCAGGATGAAGATTGCAACCTTCAGGGCACAGGATTATGATGAGATGTATCAGATGTCAGAGCCTGTGACTATCATGGAGACTCCCTTCAACTTACCCAACAATAATTCCAACTCCAGAGACATTCTGAAGAACTAGGTAAAGGAGCCGGCTAGATTCAGGATGACACCCAACCAGATCTACAAGACGAAGATACTGCAGAAGGCATATCAATACTTGGTCATCTTTGCATGTCGACTGTATGGCCAAGAAAGCACAGAAACCTTCCCACAAATTTGGGTGATCGCATTGGACCAACTGGCCAGAAAGAGAAAACCATGTAACTGGTCCAGCATGTTGGCCCATCCACTGGTGGAACAAGTAACGAGGGCTCGATAGTCGCCCAAAGGCATGCAAGCAGAAATCTACATGTTTTCCTACATCTTGGATGCAATCTTTGCCCCTCAGGTGTTCCCAGGCTTGAAGTGGGCATGGTCACCGGCGGAGACTGCTATGAATATGTATTGTAAGATGTTGTCTGAATACAGCTTCAAAGGAGTTATCAAACGGTTGTTCAATCATTTTGTCACCCTGGTTTACAAGATGATATTCGAACAGGATCCACCGTGCATGTCAATGGCAGCAATGGAGCCATTGATAGACATAGCTGATTGGTATGCCTCACCATCTGAAACCTTCATATGAATGTACAGTGCGGAGAAGCCTTTGCATGTTCTACCGACATTTGCCTTGGACATGCTTGTCATGCAAGAAATAGCATATCACATCTCGGCAGGATTGATAGCTAGGTTGCACCAGAAGAAGAAGGCACCTTGGCCCACTCTTCCACTGCGCATCGGGTTATACGAGATCTGGAATTTCAAGCATGCAGATTTCGAAGAAGATCAGATTAAGAAGTATTCATTCGACCTCCGAAGTTACAATCTATATGACCCGCATTGTCTTGTGAAATATTACTATATGAGAGTACAGTTCAACTGGATCCATCAGGCATTTCATTGGGTGGAGGAGGACCCATGGAGATATTGCTACAGTTTCTACAGACCCAATGAACAGGTCAGCTTCACTATGGAGTGGTTAGCGAAGCAACGTGAAGCAACATCCCGGAGAGCACCAGAAGCAATAGCAGCAGTAGAGATGAACATACCAGTGCATGACAAGGGCAAGAGGAAGATTGTCGATCGCATGGAGGAAGAGAAAAATTACAAGTTCCGAGCAGAACCACTTGTGGAGAAAGCAGCTTTGGCCATAGAGGTGAAGAGGCAATAGCGTGACAAGCGAAAGGCACAAAGGTAGAGAGAGAAACGGAGAATGGAGGAAATAGAGAAGGAGTTGCATGAGTTGAAGGAGCAACTCTGAAAGGAACAAGAGCTGCACAAATAGGAGAGGGAAGTGCAGCACTAATAGGTACAGTAAGGGGCACAACATGTGCAGATGGATGAAACAGTGCCCGCACAGGTAGTGGACTCATCAGAACAACTAGAATCAGGCGAACAAGGTGAACCATCGCAAGAGTAGGTCTTCGCTCAGGAGATAGAGCAAGCACTCGAATAGATGGATACGGACATGGAGCAGCAAGAGTTAGACCAGGACATTGACCTCATGCCTCACCACCAAGGGGTCGACCCACCAGCTTCACCACATCCAGAAGATGAGAAAGTCCTAAGTGACCAAGGAGACATTGAGATCCTTGGAGATCAGCCGGAAGGAGAGAGGCACAACATCTCATTCGATGAGTCTCAACATAGAGTTGTGCAATCTCGCAGAGTGTCAACTCCAGAAGATCATACATCTCCTACGTAGTATGAGGAATGAGTGACCATGTCTAACATGCGAAAACATCTAGTAGCCTTGGATAATGCCACTAGATCATATATCGAAGCCACTATCTCAAGTAAATGAATAAGGAGCTAAAAACGGCCAAGCAAGGAGGAGAGTTGGTGACAGTGTTTGCCCGAGCAGAACTGAAGAAGGAAATACTAGATGAAGTACTATCCCTTGACATAGTTTTGTGGGCATTGTATTCCAAGTTTGGTACCATGCATAAGGCAGTCGTCCATCTCAACGGATGGCAGCAGCAATGTGCTAGAAGAGCACGTATCTTGTCGAATGTTAGTGTTGTTGTTGATTACATGAAAATGTGGATGATGAGATACAATGGAGCCCCACTTCACTTTCCTAAGATGATGAAGCCCAGAGTGGTCGAGTTGAAGGCACGCATTCAAAGTCAAATCCAGAACTATGAATAGCTCTCGCAGCTCATCACTAGTCTACAGGCTTCCCATGCACATGTATTCAAGAGTATGGATGGGTTGGTGCACACACATGTGATCCCATCTATTGGGACTCTCACCCAGGTGAAGACAAAGGCACAGGTCCGACTAGAGCTTGACTCGTACTTTGACGAGTTGATGTGCATAGCCATCAGCCCAGACTTGCCAATCAGTGCAGACACCATGCACAAGTATGTTGTTGGTTCAGCCGCATTGAAGGCAATGATGTGCATGCTTTCAAATGAGTTGGACAGAGAAGCCCGAGGAATGTACCTGGATTCTACGGAGGCAAGAGTCAGGTTCCAGAAAGATATCACCTTGGAGTACACGAACACCATCGCGGACTACCGATCTTGGCATCAGTACACTACTGTTGATCATCGTGAGGATGGTCAAGAGTTGGACTTCCCACTGTTGTCCAAGTCATAACGATGTCTTTCATGGCTTGCTCAAAGCCATTTTGGTCTCACATGGGTACATGTGCATTGTACTGTAACATCTTACCAAGTGTAAGTTCAAGTGTCGATAGTTGGATGTAACAGTCATAGAGTAGATGAAGAGTCATGAGGGGAGATGAATTCTCACAAAGGGGAATGTCAAGGTTCACCCCACCCTTTGCTATAAATAGTCCCTCACAACTCATTGTAAAGGCTTTTGGTCATCCAAGCTTCCAATAGGACTATCTTAGAGAGAGCTTGGACAGTATTGTAACAAGTCTTGGCTTCTCCACTACACAGAACTAGTACATCTCTTTGGAGGAGCAGGCAGTTGTGGATGTAACGTTCCATTGTCGGAACTAGTGGTTAGACATGGATCTATTGTATGACTGGAACTTACACTTCTTAATATAACAAGAATCATCACATTTCATGCATATGTTGTATTGTATTTCAGCTATCTGTTTACTCTAAATGATATATGTATTTTTTTGCTTATGCATGCATGTATAGCTATTTCTTTGTATGTATGTATGAATATTTCTGAAATGTGATGTTGGTTTAAACATCACTTTGGATTGCTAACTAACTTTCCTTCCATGTTGTGATGCATATTTGCTCGTGTGTTCCCTTCTAAACTCCGTTCTATCACAGGTTTCCAAGGGGCGCACTCATCTCAACCCCCATGCGTTAGAACCTCTCATGCACCTTCTTTGGCTCACTTCATATGTCACACCCTTGCTACCAACAGAGTTATCTTACTTGCCTCTGTGCGAAATCACAGTCAAGGAATTATCGTACGATCCACTACTGGGACTCCTACACCAAACGGTCTAAGGTCTAATTGGTACTTCTTACCAGGGAGATCCCCTGACATGTTGGTGGGTCCAGCGCCGTCAACACAATGGTATCTACATAGTGATTTTGGGCTCTAGGCACATGCCTGAAAGTAATGGTTTCAAATTCACGTCCCAATAACTTAACTTGTAGATATTTTCTAAATAGGACTTCGTTACACACATGATACACACCATTCAATTGCATGACGAGTAGTAAGGAATCTAAACAAACATGAAGATGAAGGATGTGATGAGCGAGGGCATCAACTAACAAACCTATCACTACATCATATTCAGCCTAATTATTGGTGGAAGATCCAATGCACGCATCGTTTGAAAGGACTAACGTATGCAAGGGGGTAAAAATGGCCCAGGTTGCCGAGGCTAGATTCCAGGAGAAGCGACTTGCACCGTCAGCATGACCGATATATGGTGTGGATGATGGATCCATCTGAAAGGTGAAAAATACAACAGATGAGATGATGCAATCTACCTAACTTCATGGCAGAAATAAAGACACGCAAATCAAAGGGATATTCTATGAGTGACATTTCTTGAGGTAGAGTGCACTAGGAGAATTAGGAAGGAAGTGGCCTTCAGAATCTTCCAAAAAACATGCCCCCTTGCCTAAGTGCAAGGGTAATCACGGGTAGACATAGCTTCCATGATGTCCTCATCATACTGGAAGATGGGAAGACGGGAGGAATATTGACGTGGCAGCATTACCTAGTGCATCAACCTGAGACATAAGGTTCACATATGCATCATCTTGAATGGTAGATGACGAGCTGGTAGATGGAGGACCTACGGATGTTGAGACCTGGGATTCTTTCAAAAGAGGTTCAATAGAAGTGCACGCAGAAACCTCAGAGAGGTTTTCCTGCAAGGAACTCAAGGATGACGACAAGTGAAGGATATGGCCTGTGGTGTCTGTCATCTCGACATCAGGGGGAGGGATCATGATGGTGGGACCAGTGTCCCCCTATTCTGGTTGACTAGGGGTACTAGAATCCATAGGTAGAGGAGTACGGGTTCCACTATGAGTGGCCTTGTATTCATGAAGCGCTTGAAGGAAATCATGAAATTCATCAGGACGAGGGCAACAATGGGAATAGTGACCACGATGATCACACAAGGCACAAGGGTGGTTTGTGTGCAACGTTATGAATTTCTTGGGTGGACCCAAAAAGTTAACATGGACTTCAGGGATATTTGACTCAGGGAACATTTCATGAACTAAAGGTTTGAGTTGAGGAAGCTCAAGACAGTTATTTGTGGCATGCCCAATAACTTTACACAAAGCACACAGAGGTGATGGTTTTAGGGCCTTAGGGGTTGGAGGAGCTTGGGGAGCCTTGTGTTTAGGTTATTTCCTCTTAGCTTTGCCCCCCTATCTAGATGCTTTCGCAACAGGAGTGGGTTCCTATTGAGGTTGGGATGGAACTGAAGCAATGACAGGGGCCGTAGGGACCGGTTGAACCGAGGTCAAAGCATGATAAGGTCTTAGCTGACTAGGTAGAGTGCTTGCTGGGGAATCAATGTACCATACTAGGATCCCCAAAGTCACATTAGGAAGGACCAGTGAAGCCATGACAAGGATGTAAAATACTCCTGGAAGGGGAAATAAGAAAGGTATCTGGCCTGTTGGGTAATGTCTCGTGGAATAGCTCCTAGATGGTTAAGACCTGGAGGAACAGTTCTTGGTGGGAACATAGGAGAGGTTCCCACAAACGGAGGAGGTCCTGGGTGGGTGGATCTAGATGACTCAGCTGAGATGGTAATAACATAGTGCTAAGGAGCTAGCTGTTGATCAAAGGTATTGACCTCGTCAGAATCCATCATGAGGATCTGGTAGTCACCGGGACGAGAAGGATGGGTTGCTTGACCTAGCTAGGGTTGAGCAGCAACAAATCCTTGTTGAGGGAAATTATTTATGAGCACTGCTGGTTGAGATGGCACAAGATTCTGAGGCCTTTTTTGACCTCTAGAAGCTACTTGAGCTTCCCATGTTTGGCGCATCTGGGGTAAGAGAGGACACTCATGTGTATAATGGCCATGTACACCACAACATGCACAAGGTTTGTTTGTACGAATAGCCTTGTTCTGCTTGGACTGGCTACCCTATTTCTGGTTGTTGGTGTTGGTGTTAGGCTAGTTCCCATGGGGTTCACTAGGTTTATTACCTTGATTACCCTTGTTACCCTTCCCCTTGTTCTTGTTCTTCGAACTTTGGGGATTGGTCACACTCTGTTGCGCAAACACTTGACCCTAAGGGGGTGGTAGTTGTTGGGGTTGAGGATTCATGGGAGGTTGCAGCGCTAATGCTTGAGGGGATGGAGCACTAGGTTGTGCATAAGGAGGAGCAACAGTTTGGTAGGTGGGTTGGGGCCCTGGAAACATGTTGCTAGTAGGAGGGGCGTAAGTGTTGGAGGAACTGGTGCCCCCCTACAGGTAGCCATAACTTTGCCAAGTATATGGCGAAGAGTGTGAAAGGGATACAATGATATCATCGGCGGCGTGAGATGCCCTAGGTGCATTGGCACTTCTAGGATGAGGGAGGTACGGAATGACAGTATAGAAAAAACCGGATTGTGCATAAATTAGATCATATCTCAGAGCAGTTTGGAGAGCTTCTTCCTCGGTTTGAGGAAAATGGGACGCGACATCTTTTCCAATGGGAGATAAAAGGCTCCTAAGAAACCAATCTAGATAGACACGGTCTTCGAAAGGCAAGGCACAACATGTGCTCCTCCTTCGACGCCACTCTTGAACATGGTTAGAAAGGCGAGTGGTAGAGGACTGACAGAATCTAGTCAATAGCTTCGTACCAATGTCGTACCAGAGAGGTACTTGGAAATATGAAAGGAACACTTTAGCAAGTGTCGTGAAAATGGAATGAGATGCGGAGGGCTATCTACATACCATTTTTCAGTGTCTCCAATGAGCGTGCATTGGAATAGCTGAAGACGAATGGAGTCATCGGTTATGGATTTGGATGAACACCACATGTGGAAGGATTGGACATGGTTGGTAGGATCCTCTCCAGCATTACCCTCAAACTTCGGGATGTATGAGGGGAGGTTAGTTGGCATAGAAGGCCAACCAGTATCATGGTGTATGGGGTCATTTATCTGCTTCGTGGATCTCGGTCAGCAAATATTGGAAAAAAGTGTCGCCTTTGTCACAGCTGGTTCTTGTGACCTGCCGAAATGACCAGAAAGCTTGCGGAAGTCAGAAATTTATCAAATATAGGGTTAAAAAACTAGGAAACATTAAAAGAATTGAAAAAATAAGAAACCATAAGCTGAAAACTAAAGGTCACCCAGGTTTCTAGATCTTAAGTATAAAACCCATTGGAGTTTCCAATTTTGATTGGAGACCCAAGGTTCTGAATTGGAATTATGTCCCCAGTGGATTCGCCAAATTTGTTGTAGTGTTTTCTTCTCAATGATGTATGAAAAGAACTCACTTAAGCTTGTGGATGACAAACAATCTCAACAATATAAATGGCTTTCAAACATTGTAGATCTGCAACAACTGATAGAAACAAAACCTGCCAAAGTTTGGATCTATGCCACAATCATAGTTAAACAGCAAAAAGAAAGAGTAATAGCTCCAATCATCCAATGGAAACCAAATATGTAAAGAATAATTTTATTATAACACCTATGAAGGGAACAAATAAATGTTACCAGTCCCCCTCTATGGGATGGGTTCTTGGCTATCCTAAAATTTCTTCAACTTGTGTAGTCTCTCTCCTCTATAATGTATAAACCCAGCAAAAATATGGTGCGCGACAATAAAAATAATCAGAGTTACAATAGTGAGTGCAACAATGAAAATAATCAAAAATGAATAATGAATGGAAAACCCTTTTATTTATAACAAAATATTGAATTATCCTCGAATAATGAGAAATAATAAAATATTATTGATCCCATTCTTGGAATAACCATTTGGAATATTTTATTATATTTGGTTAGGAGGGAAAAAGTATTTAAAATTTATTTAGAAATAATAAATAAATAAATGATTTATTTATCATCTCAAGGAATTAGTTAAGGAATAATAAACAATTAAGGATTTATTTAATTATTCCTAAGGGATTTAGTCAAATTTGACAAAAAATAATAATTATTTAGTGATTAATTAATTATTCTTGGAGAAAAATAAGATAATTAATGAATTACCTATTTATTTTTCATGATTGGGTCAAATATGATAAGGAATAATAATTAAACATTGGTTTAATTAATTATTCCTAGAAGAAAATCAAATAAATAGCAATTTAATTAATTATTCTTCATGGGTTTAATTATAAATTACTTAACAAAGGTGGTTTATTAAGTAATTTCTCACAGTGAAAGCAATTTTACTATGGTAAAATTGGCTTTACATGGTGTACTTCGATCCATCTAGTAAATTAGGCTCAATGATCAATTTTTTGGTGATAACATGAATGAACTACTAGAGAAGATCTAGGATCATCCCTTCCCATCAAGTCAATCATGGGACCAGATGGTAAATGTGGTATGACATAGAGTAGAAGTTTTGAAGATATGGTATCAAACATCTATGATATGCGATGTGCATATGGCTCGCCGGAGAGGCCAGTAGGACAAACTATCCAAGGAATGAAAGGATAATTGACCATTCCTATATCAGTGGGTTCTAGGCCAAGACTTATGTTGATCAAGTGAGAATGTGGCTAAGAGGGGTACCAGCATGCCCCCAAGAACGAGATACTGGCCCCAATCATATGTGATGCAGGGGACTGATTTGGTATGCAGAGGTGGGAATGATGACTCCTAGTAGGAGGAGTTTGTTGAGCACCATTATGTTCCAAGTTCTTAAATAAGGGATTCAAGCATCCCAACCCAGCTGGCACAAGATCCTCCAGAGGATCATGGATAGATGTAAAGGCATATGTTCCCCCCAGTAGGGATAGATGGAGTATGTTATGGGCATACTGGATGTATTTAGAGTAGTGGACTCCAAACACATTTTGATGATGGTATATAATATGGTTATGCATGATGTGGTTCACCATTTGTATGGATGGCTTCTTATGGGAAGAATGGATATATACAATAAGAGAAAGGAAATGGTGCATTGCCAATCTGATTTGGTACTAAATATATGAATCAATTGGATTGAATTTATGGGTTTGCATACATGGTGTCTACCAAAAATTGGCTTCGGATATAAGGAACTAATGCTTACCTAGAAAACATGGTGGTTGAACAACAACAATATCTAAGGGACTACGTTGTTGAGGTAAGATGGAGGGATGAGTAAGTGGATCATCCCAAGAGTGATCTAAACTGAGATGAGACTCTCGAGGTTCTTCTAAACAGGAAAGAATAATGGTACTAGAGTCAACACTACCAGATGCACTAGGAGGTTTGGGGAGAATTGCTTCTCCTGGACTCTCAAAAATGGATGCCCCCTTACCCAAACATTGAGTGGCAATGTAATGGCCACAAGTTGTATGTTTTTTGAATGCATGGGTTCGAAGTAAGGGGTTATTGAACCAATCAACCTCACCATGGATGAAGTCTTTGGACTACACAACATATTGGTCATGGATCTGCTGTGAAAGGAAGTAAGCACGATGGTGCATATCATCCCAATGGTAATTAGGAGTGGTCAGAGCTTCCATGATGTCTTCATTAGAATGGAAGATGGGTGGACTGGAGGAAGAAATACCACGTGATGGTGAAGAGCTACCTGAATCATCTTCATGAGAAACTAGGTTCACATACGCATCGTCACAGATGGGAGACATATGACTAGTAGAGGGGACATCTACTGATGTTGAGATAGGTGTGTCCGCTGAAGGAGGTTCAATAGAATCATGAGAGGAGATATATAGGGAGTTCTCAGGGAGTGATCTCATGAATGATGATAGGTAGAGGATGGGAGCATAATGGTTCATCATCTTGACATCAGGGGGAGGGATCATGATGGGTGGTTGGGAGATCTCTCATTCTAGAGTAGGGATGGGACCATACTTCACAGGTAAAGGAGAAGTTGACTCATTACAAGCAGCCTCTATTTCACGAAGCACTTGAATTGTATTGCAAAAATCTTCAATATGGGGAGAGTGATGGGAATAATGGTCATATTTATCGCACAAAGCGCAAGGGTGGTTTGTGTGTAACGATCAGATTCTCTTAGCCGATTCAGGCAAGGTTACATGGACCTTGGGGATGTTAGGATTGGGAAAGGTATCAGTGAAAACCTCTTTAATGTGAGGGATTTCAGGACAGTTATTGGTGGCATGACCGACAACATCACACAAAGTGCAAGGAGGAAGAGGCTTTGAGGGCTTATGTGCATTTAGAGTTGCTGGGGGAATCCTTGTCTTGGGATCCCTTCTTTTGGGCTTTGTCCCCCTCGTCAGATGCTTTCGAAATAGGAGTAGGCTCCTATTGAGCTTGTTGTGGAACTAAATCAAAGGCAGGGGTAGGAACAACCGGTTGGACCGGGGTCAAAGCGATGTAAGGTTTCAACTGATGAGGTGGAATGTTTGAAAGGGGGATCAATGTACCAGACTAGGATCCCTAAGGTTATATTAGGTAGACTCAATGTAGCCATGAAAGGTGTAGAATAGACTCTGGGAGGTGGAAACAAGAAAGGTATCTGAACAAAATGGTAATGACTTGGGGGAACAGCTCCCGAATGGTTAAGGGCTGGGAGAATGGATCCAGACAGAAAAGGATTAGGAGACACACTAGTAGAAGGAGGTGGTCCTTGAGAAGTTTTATTGTTAGGCATGGTTGAGTCAGACATAGCAGCTTGTGGAGTTGCATTCTCCTGTAATGACATATTGAACTATTTAGGGCCGGCCCGTGATGCTTGGAGCGTGAAAACACTCGATGATATTGGTTTAGAAGGTGTAGGTCCAAGGCCATAATAAGCACCAAGGAAAGAGGAATATTTATAGACTCCAGGAGATATAGACAAGACAGTCACATGGAAGAAATGTTGGACTGAGGCAAATTCTGGGCTTTTGGATCATAATACGTCAACTGATTGATTGTGATGATCTTTGCATTATGTGGGAATCACATATTATGGTGCACCGCAGATGCGAAAACTGACATGGCATAAGTATAACTACGACCCAAAAGGATGTTATAGTCGACGGGAGCATCAATGACTTCGATGTCAATATAGATGGTCTTGCCGGAAACTGTGATTGGGAAGTTGCAGTATAATCCAAGGGGTTGTGAGGGGTGAAAATCCCATGCATGCAAATTGATGGTGGACAGGCATAGGTCAGGGGAACCAATGTTTTTCCAAACATTGGCAGACATCACGCAGGTGGATGTACCTTCATCAATGATACACCGCTGGATAGTGGCATTTCAAATGGAGACTGGAATTTGGAAAGAAACAGACGAAGGTAAGGGAGGATTTTCCAACTTGTCAACATGAAAGACAATCATCTAATCATCCTGAGGATCCACAGTGCCAAGAGAATATAGTAGAGCTTTTCATTGTGATGAGCACGTCTAGAGAACTTCCAGTGTTGACATGGTAGTAGGAGATTGCTCCAATTCATCTACTATGTTATATGTATGGGTGGCTTTGGTAGAAGCAATATTTCGATGTAACGAACCTTTGGGGATCTTGGGAATGACCTAAACCGTAGGTTGAGGGATCTGTAAGGTATTGTTTGGTCACAATAAAGGTGCAAGGGACACTTTGGTTGGGGACTTAGTCCCAAATTTGGCGGAGTGCTTTTCATACTAACATGATCGAGTCTGGGGTTGACTTTTTTGGTGTTTACCTCATCAGAATTCATCATGAGAATATGATAATCGTGGTGACCAGATGGACAAGCTTGTTGAGTGGCATGACCTTGCGAATGTTGGGCAACTATATACCCTTGGTGGGGAAAGGGTTGGTAAGCACGCCGGGTTGAGATGAAGCAGGAGGGGGAGGAGGAGCGGAGGGTTGCGATCCTTGATAAGCTACTTGAGCTTCCCATGCTTGGTACATCTAAGGTAACAGGGGACACTCATGACTATAATGACCATAGACTCCACAACAAGCACAAGGTTTGTTCATATGAAGACCCTTTTTCTGTTTGGCTTGACTGCCCTATTGCGGGGTTAAGTGGAGGACCCTTAGGGGCATTGGGTTGAGCACACTAGTTTCCTTGATTACCTTGAGGTTGTTAGTTCCTATTATCCTTCCCCTTGTTCCATTTCCTGGGATTTAAGGGATTGATACCACTCCATTGAGAATACACTTGTCCTTGTGGATGAGGTTCTTTGCTGCGGTGGAGGGGGAGCAGGCATGGGGGGCTAGGGAGCTGGTGCCGAAGGATCTGGAGTGCTAAGCTATGCGTACGGATAATATGGAGATGGGAAAACATTGGTATAAGCAGGAAGTGAAATAGCTAGCCCTAACATCATTTGATGTGGACGAGGATATGCGTATGGTGTGTTGGGACCTAGATAAGGAGTGCCCTGAGAAGGATTGGGGCAAGGATAATAGTACATGGGACTAGTCCCTCCCTGAGGCTAACCATAACTCATCTGATGAGGATCATATGGTTGGGTGTGTGAAAGGGTTCCAACAATGCCATTCATGGCATGAGATGCCCCTAGCGCATTAGCAACACCAGGCCCAGACAAATCGGGGATGACAATGTAAACATAACCTGACTAGGCGTAAATCAGGTCAAATTTAAGAGCTATCTGGAGAGATTTTTCCTCAGATTGAGGAAAGTGAGAAGAGACATCTTTCACAATGGGCACCAATAGCGATCTAATAAACCAATACATATAGACTCGGTCTTCGAAGTCGGGAGCTTGACAGGCACTCATCCTTCTACACCATTCCTGAACATAGAAATGCGAGTGGCAGAAGTTTGATGGAATGAAGTCAAAATTTCAGTACCAGTATCATAAATGAGAGGTAAGTGGAAATATGAAAGAAAGTTTATGGCAAGAGTCGCTAAAGTGGAATGGGTTTCCCTAGGCTGGTCTACATACCACTTCATAGTAGCTCTAGTGAGCATGCGTTGGAACAACCAAAGATGAATGGAGTTGTTGGTAATAAAGTTGGATGAACACCACATATGAAAGGATCGAACATGATTGGTTGGGTCTTCTCCAAGATTACCCTCAAACTTCGAGATGTCTAAAGGGAGTTTTGTAGGAATTTCTAGCCATGTCGGATCATGGAGAAGGTGATCATTGATAAGCTGGTTAAAATCTGGGAGACTTAGACCAACTAAAAAAGGAAGTAAAGAAGTTAGAGTGACCACACTGGTTGAGGTTTTTCTAGTGGGGATACCCTGGTTGGCACCTGGGTTACCTCCTGGGTTCCTACACCTACATTAGTTCTTGACATGATGGCGATATGAGGATGATGGGATGAGGAACCAAAGGATGAACGAGACAAATCAAAAGAATCAAAACCAGAATGATGACTCGATGGAGGATTGGGAGGATGAAAATCGCACTTGACGAGGAGGAGTGATATGGCCTAATGGGAACTAAGGATGAAGCCCTCGAATTTGACACGAAAATCTTCTTTGAGGTGCTATCATGTCTAGACTAAGTGATAATGATAGGAAGAAAAGAGCGACAAAAAGCAAGCAAACACCTAGTGCAATGGTGCCAAGTGTAAACTAACTATTTTAATGATGTTACTCTAATTCAAGAAAACACATCCTATCAAATAAAAAATACCTCTAGCCTATAGGTGATCTGAATCCTCAAACAATCCTAGGTCCTAGCTAAGTACATGGCCTTGAAGCTTAAAACCCTTGTTGGCCTTACAAAGTCTTTCGTCAAAGACTCTTCTTCGTTTGTCAATGAGTTAAGGGCATAAAGTTTGACCCTAGGGACATTCTTGTTAGTTTCAATGTGGTTTCCCTTTACACTTGCATCCTTATTAAGGAAGCCATTGAGGTCATCAATCGCCTCACCGACCCTGATACTGCTTGTTTAGTAGAGATTTGTCTTACATCTACTTTTTTTTGCTTTGAAGGGGAATTCTATGAGCAGACCTGCGAGGTTGCCATGGGCTCCCCCTTGTCCCTAGTTGTTGCTAATCTTTTTATGGAAGACTTTGAATCCAAGGCTTTGGCTTCAGCCCGTCTCCTGCCTAAGCTATGGAAAAGATTTGTGGATGACACTAGTGTCATCTAGTCCCATGGCCAAGATGAGTTAGATCAGCTTTTCCAGCATCTCAACAATCAATCTTCTTCCATAAAGTTTACTATGGAGCAAGAAGTTGATGGGTGCTTACCTTTCCTTGATGTTCTCATTTCGAAGAATGATGACGGTTCTTTCTCCCACCAGGTGTTTCGAAAGAAAACTCATACTGAGAAGTATATTCATGCTGGCTCTCACCATTTCCTTGCTCAGAAGTTGGGTGTTCTCAACACGCTAGCTACTCGTGTGCTGAGAATTTCTGATGAAAAGAACCTTGATAAAGAGAAATCCAATCTGCTTAATCTTTTTATTTATAATAGATATAGTAGGCACCAGGGTCTAAGAGCTTTCCTTAAAGCTAGAAAAGGTCCCAAGGTTAAGAAATACCCTAAAGATCGAATCTCGGGGGTGAAATCCCTTTCATCTAGGGGTCTACTAACAATATTGCGAGAATCCTTAGGAAGCATAATGTTCCCTCAACCTTTAGACCCCTTAACACCATTTGTAGCTCCCTAAGATCTGTAAAAGACCCTGTTGACCCCAAGGACATGAAAGGTGTTTATGTTATTCCATGTTCTTGTGGGACCCCCTATGTTGGTGAAACTGGGTGCTCTATTAATCAGAGGATTCATGAGCACACAACCAACATCAAGCATGGGAGGACCCGGTCTTCAGCCTTGGCAGAGCATGCAGAGAAGACTAAGCATCATATATGTATTGAGGAGGCCCAGGTTATTGCTAAGATTGCTCCTTTTCATCACCACAACTTTAGGGAGGCCATAGAAATTGAAAGGAGGCCGAGAAATCTCAACAAGGATGACGGCTGGAATTAGCAGTTGTTGAATCCCTGCCCTTTCCTCTTAATTCCTCCCCCGCCCCCAACCCCCCAACCCCCCAACCCTTTTTTTCCCTTCTTAATTATTTTTTTTTTCTGATTTTTTTCCCTATCTTTTGGATTGTTTGTATTACCCCTTTCTTTTGGGTTGATATTTGGTACTCATTTCCTTTAATTATTCATCTATTTATTAATAATTTATTTCGTTTTTAATTGAAATTATTAGGATTATGAAACCTTCCTTATTATTTATTTATTTTCTTAGTTTAAGTTCTTAAATTTTAGATTTTACTGTATTCTTAAGGTTTTTATTAAACATGATATATAAATAATAATTAAGTTTAAAATTATAAGTTTTTATATTTAGATAACAAGTTAACTAATTAATTGATTAATTGATATACATTTAAGTTTAATTCTTATTTATCCCTTAATATAATTAGTAACCTATTCAGTTAGATGTAATTAGATTAAACACATTAACTGATTAATTAATTATTTAATAAACTTTAGATTTTATCTTAGTACTTCATATATTAGTATTAATGTGAATTTATATACATTTTATTTGGTTGTTAAAGAGGATAATACATATTTGGTTACATATAAATAGATGTAGCAATCAAACTAATTATTTAATTTATTACTGATTTAATTAATATTTTATCATGTAAGATTCCCTATAGCATTATAGGTTTAGATGTATTTATATGAAAATAAATAAACACTGATTATTTAATTAGTTAATAAACATTTATATTTTATCCTAGTACTTCACATGTTAGTATTAATATGAATTTATTTAGTTGTAAAATAATACTTAATTGGTTACATATAAATAAACTTTGTAATCAAATTAACTTATTAGTTAACTAATTATTTATTTCATTAATATTTGATCCTATAATATTCTCTATAGTATTATGAGTTTATATGTAGTTTAACAAGCAATTGCACCAAATGTTGCAAAGGAAACGTCGTAAGGCCATAGCATATAACATTAATTTATGCTTCTTTGACAATAGTTGAAAGAAAGATAAATATGAAGAAAGAAACAAGACACGAAGCCAAAGAGATCACAGCTTCAAAGTATGAAAAAAATGAAACTTCAAAAACCTGGTCATTATGAAAAGGATAGAAATGAAGTATGAATTTTCTAATGCAAAGTGTGAAGAGAAGAGATATCTTAAAATCTTTATTACTTTACTATTGACCAAACATATGCTTAAGGAGATATTAAATAGACCACATGACACCAAAAAAAATGAGTGGTTTGCCTAATTGAATGAAAATAAAATTCATACATAAAACAATTATTTGAAACAACTATTGACAATTGAATCACTCAGTAAACCAAGATTTAGAAGAACTATAACAATGTTATCGTCACGAAACGATGCTATGTAGAATTAATAGAAATGTGCGGATTGAGAAGAACTATAACAATGTTATCGTCACGAAACGATGCTACCTAGAATTAATAGAAATATGCTTCTAAGTACAAAACTGTGTGTCAAATAATTAATCGATGAAAACTCTGTCAAATAAAAAGTTATATTTTCAATTAGGTTTCCTTCTACTGAGCCCAAAATAATTTTTTAGATTAGTACTCAATCTCCATGTAAGTTGTTCATATAGAAATTATCTGCAATACTCCTTTCCATTTCCTGTGGAGTAATACTCATTCGATGTGATGTTGAATAAAGTTTCTTTTTGAATTGTTATGTTGAGATTAGTCATTGAATACATGATCAATTCAGTTTGTTGAGATAAGGCTGGATGGTTGCATTAAGTCAATTGCATAGTTAACCTTTGAATTTTCCCGAGTAAAAAAAATATTAATAAAATTTTATTTATGTCTTTAAAGGTTATTAAATTGCTATAAATATAAATGTAAATATAATATTTTTAACTTACTTTAAAATTAAAAAATAGAAATTTGATATTTTTTAGCAAGTTTAATGCAAACCATTTATCATTTATATCGAAACAAAGATTATAAAGAATATTTATGGCTAAGAATCTTGTCATATTGCTATAAAATATTTTGATTGTGAAATAAGTTATGATTTTTGGGCATGTGGTATTGATAAGCCATGGTATTGTAACAAAGCTTATTTACAAGTTAATAATATCCATGGTAAAGTGGGGGTGAATATCCATGGTTAAGAATATTTTCATATTGTTGTTAAATATTTTGATTTTGAAATAAGTTATGTTTTTTGGGCATGTGGTATTGATAAGCCATGGTATTGTAACAAGCATATTTGCAAGTTAATAATATCCATGGTAAAATGGATGTGAATATCCATGATTAAAAATATTTTCATACTGATATAAAATATTTTGATTGTGAAATAATTTATTTGTTTTGGGCATGTGGTATTGATAAGCCATGGTATTGTAACAAAGCCTATTTTTTATAAGTTAATAATATCCTGGGTAAAGTGGGGATGAATATTCATAGTTAAGAATCTTGTATTGTTATTAAATATTTTGGTTGTGAAATAGGATATGGTTTTTGGGAATGTGGTATTAATAATCCATGGTATTGACTCATGGTATTGTAACAAAACCTATTCAAAAATTAATAACAATTTCAAAATATAACAAATTGAATTTTATTATTTTTATTATTTTAACTTTTAATTATTAATCAAGCAAACATTTAAATGATCACGCCCATCCTCCATACTAGGTTAATATTACTTTTAACTTTTTATTTATTAATTTTAACTTCTCTTTATTACTTTTAATTTTTATTATTACTTGAGCCAACATTTAAATGTTTATACTCATCCCTGATATTACTTTTAACTTCTTTTTTTAAATTGAGCCCACATTTAAAATTGTTTACACATCTAACCTACACTGGGTTGTAGAGCGCAGAGATCGGAGAATAATATTTCTATTTTCAATTTATTTACAAATACCACATGACATTGCGGAAAGGTGAATCTAAGCTCATGGCTAGAGGTGGATGTGGAATGAAACAAATGGATTTGGCAGATGGGGATGAAATGGCCAGATAGAGAGAGGTATGAAATGAGTAGATGAGAGAGTGGTGTGTTTTATAATATTTTTAATTATATTTTAGAATTTTGTATTGTATTAAATAGACACTTGTATTGAAACTAAAAAAGTTTGCAAACCTTTGATATTGTTAGTTTGATGGTATATAAAACTAAGAATATTTTGATAACAAATCTTAACCATTCATTTAATTAAAATCAAAATTATGAAAAACCAATTCCAATAAAAGCCAGGCCTATACACTTAATTATAAAATTAATATTACGCTATAATAAACTAAAAATTGAATGGAAGGCTGGTGACTATACATATTCCCCTGCCCTTTTCCAAATGTAAAGCTTCTGCTGCAAGTGATTACACAGTCCGCAAGTCTCTGTTCTCAATGCAATGGGAATCCCTTTCCCAATAGTTAATCACGTTGAAGTGGACCTGTTTGTAATATCCCAGAATCCATCCATGCAACAGCAAATTATATACTTTGCATCCATTTATCAACATTCCAGATTAATTATAATATAAAAGCACAAACTAAAAGAGGTTTATCGTAAAATAGTTTACAATCGTTCTTTTCCAATTTCACCGATACTTCCGAAATCAGAGACAAAACAAATTAAGGAACGTCTATTTTCAATTTATTTAGAAATATCACATGACCATAGAGCAAGGTGAATCTAAGCTCATGGCTATGTTATCTACAAATATTATTCTAAATACAGAAAACACTAAAATAAGGTAGAGAATTATAAAAATAATTACCTGTCTCCACTCCATCTTTATTTTTGGTATTGATATTATTTTAATTGAAAAACTATCACACTTTTTTTAAATGGCTCATTTTGTTATACAAATTTTTGAATTTGAGAAAGATGTGAACTCACTACAGCTCCGTATTATATATATAGAGAGAGATATATAATATAATCTTTAAATTAATCTTCTTATTATGGGCTATTATGATAAAAGTGATGGCATTTGAAATATTGCAAGGTTAATAACTGCTCTGTCAGCGAAAAAAATGGCACTGCAGAAAATCCAATATGGGCACTTCTATCAGGATAAGTAGACTCTGATATAGACACTATTATAGCAATATCCAATATGGGCACTTCTAGCAGGATAAGTAGACTTTGATATAGACACTATTATAGCAATATCCAATATGAGACAAAAGTGCAAGAAGAACAACAGTGAATCCAACCATGGCACTGCTCATCTGTGGCTCCAGCTGCATTCCTTTGCAAATTAGGGACACTGTGTTATAAGTGAAATGGATGGGGTTCATGTGATAGAATGATGTCTGGACCAATTTCATCAAACCTATCTCTTGATTAATCAATCAATCAATCAATAACAGAAAAAATATTTTAGCCATTGATGGATTCAACGTGGGAAATCAATAGCCTTTTCTTTGATTTTGTCGAAACTTAAAATATTAGATAGCAGTAAATTCACCAACAGAAGACATAAGATTTCTTAAGCACCTGTGGTAATCGTCATAGTCGAAGTCATAGCCCATTGCCTGCGTAGATCAAAGACAATTGTCAATAATAAGCAATGAATTCATGAATGAAAGAAACTCAAATGCAATTGTTAGCCATAAGGTTGAACATATTGATGGGTAGTAATTGTTAAATAAAGAAAATTTCAATTTTTAACACCATAAACTTGTATTCATACATCATCCTGAATGGGCCAAGAAGCGAGATCCTTGAGGCTTAAACACCACAGACAAGAAACAGGGTTTCAGTCTCATAAATTTGCAAAGGGTCTTTTGGTAGAGTGGTGACTAGTGGATCCATTTCCTTGGTATATAAACCCATGGAGTGATTATGGACACTATATCTCAGATGTTCTGCAGTAATTTTAGGAAGCAGGGTCTGATTGAAAGCAGATCATAACTCTCTGCTCAAGTTTGGGACTCTCCTCTTTTCAACTCCCAGTTTTTGATTCACATAATCTGTTATACAACAACGAGGCCACACACACGATTCAAACCCCAAAATTTCAGGAATCATTGTCAAATCAGTTTTAGAATTTCTCTAAAGAAAATGAACGGTCCCTCAGCGAGAATGAAATCAGACTTCTATAAAGAAAATGAATGACAAAAAACTGAATAATTGAAACAAAAGGGCATTCCGGGAAATTGAATAATTGAAACAAAAGGGCATTCCGACAAATTGAATAACTGAGACAAAAGGGCATTCGAGAAATTGAATAACTGAAACAAAAGGGCATTCTGGCATTCAAGAAATTGAATAACTGAAACAAAAATGCATTCTGTGCATTCAAGAAATTGAATAACTAAAACAAAAAGGCCGCTCCATCACATTCTATCAAGAAACCAGTCACAACCGCCAGTGTCCCGTCTTCGCAACTAGTCACAACTACCACATGTCGTGTATCTCAAATCAATGGAGGAGTATAATTTAATCATCTAACAAAAGATCGAATGGTGCATAATGAGGACAAGTGGGCAATAAGGGAGTTCTTCCAGAGGGAAACGCCTTATGGCGTAATTAAGAGAATAATAAATTATTTTTTAGCTTTAATGTTCTTAGTTCATAGAATTTAAATTAATTAAAAACAAATATATTTAGTTACATATAGATTTAACTAAAATAGATAAATCTAACTAATTAATTAATTAAATATCTAATTTTTCCCTAAATCTTGGTTGGGTCACATGTAGTTGTTGCCCAGTCAATTATAGTCGTTCCCTTTTGTTAAAAGTAGTTGTTTCTTTCTAACCATTGGAATGTTTGGTCTCTCTATTTAATTTGTTGCCAAGTTCTGATTCTTTATCTTGTCTTGACAATGAACCACACTTGTTGGTTTGAAACTCATCGACAAATGAATTTCGATGTGATTATCGCTGAAAACATGTCTCAAACACTTGATAATGATCACAAAAGCCTTAATTCAATAATCCTAGATCTACTGTTTCAGATGGCCTTCCAAAGAACTTCTTACTTGACGGAATCTCATCCCTGCAAGTAGAGTTGTCCAGAGAAAGGTGGGGTAGAGGACCAACTTCTTCCCACAGCTAGTCCTATAAGGTGTTTTCCTAATATTTATCACTGCGATTACCTTCATCCCACAAGGGTGGTCAACACTTGAGCTTTTTGGTAGTCATCCCATGCATGGAATTCCCTGCCACAAGTTGGATAGCCCCGAGGAGAACTACTCACACGATGACCTAGCCTAACCCCCTTTGAATTAGGTTTCTAACACACTCCAACTTTAACCATGGGATGGTGAAGGATTTTAAGCTCTCTAATATGAAAACTTCTATGTTTCAATGAGAAGTGACTAATGGGTGTTATTGGAAGCCTATCCCACCGACCCTACACCTACACTACAAATATTTTTTGGCCATGATGCCCAAGTGGGCTTAATATATGTGTGTTGATTTATTAAGGTGTAGTGTTTAAAGTATTGGCTTGGTGGTGTTAACCAAGCTCTCATTCTCTTAAGGTATGAGTGTGTGAAAAAGATGTGTCATGTGGATGAGTTAATTAAGCATGTTTCATGATGCTATATGTTGCTGAAAGAACAATGTTGATACTGTAAATGAAACTGAAATGATAGAAAATTAAACAGTCAATCAAGCATACGCAACCCCACCCACAAGGGATACCAAGTAGCTAAGCAAGAGAAGGAAAACATAAGCTACTCAAAGACACATAAAGAGGCCAAAAAGATCTGATGTCAAGGGACTAGGATCTAAAGGCCCTAAGCTGTTGAAAATGGTGCAGACAAACAACAAAAATCAGAAGTGAAAACTGTTGTAAAGGACAAGTATGAAGCTCTAAGACCTAGGATGCTCAAGGGGATCCTAAGGGGGAAAAGGCAAACCCAAACTCTAAAGTGAGAAAAGGTAAAATAAACCTATCCAATGGATCTGAAAAGTAATGGATCAGATCTGAAAAACAGAGGCTAAAAATGTTGAAAACCCTAGACTCCTCACTCAACAAATGTCTTCCTAACAATGTGGAGGAGTACTCTAAACCCTAGGGGGTTATTTCCTTCCTCAAAGAGACAAAACAAGTGGATCTAGGCCTAAGGGAGATTAATTAACAAAGTTGAATAACCCAAACCAGTGTATAGACAACACTCTCGACAAAACTATAAAAATTTTGAAAATAAATCAGAAAAGTTGCAAAACGCAGGTACTAACCTATTTTCAGTGAGAGAGCAGCTTGTGGGCCAAAAAAGGGGAAAAAAGTGCTCTTTGTCCCCGGGAGTCTCGATTGAAAAATCTGGAACAGATGTTGTCGTCTCATGCTCGACTGGTACCTGTGACTCGCGAAAAAGACCAGAAACCCAACATAATCTGAAAATTTGACAAAATAGGGTTTAAAAATAGAAATAAAAATTGAGAGGCCTAAAAAATGGCTGAAGAAACCCTGAAATTTTTGAAACTTCAGTCACCCAAGAACATGGTTATTAAACTAGTGGAGTCGCCATTTCTTGATGACAAATGTAACTAAAGACCCAATGGAGTCGCCATTTGTTAGTGTGAAAATTCCTAGAAGGTGTACCAAAAATCCTCACTTAAGTCACTAGGTGACAAGTGACCCTAACAACAATTTGATGGTTGTTGTCGTTCTAGATCTGCAATACAAATGGAAAATTTGCAGTAAAAGAAAACAAGATCCAAAACAAATAGCAACAAAATAATGTATCCAGAATAATAACCCAATTGGAAAGACAATTTTAAATGAATAAATCTTTATTGATAACACCTAGTGAAGGAGATCTACAAATTGGTCTGTAAGCCCCCTTCTATGGGATGGGTCCTTTGATATCCTTGATGCTTCAGAAATAGAATTCCCTCTCTCAATCGTGTGAAAAAATCCAAACAAAATGAAGAACTCAAATGGGAGCTCAAGAAAATGACAATAGTGTTGACGATGATAATGATCATGGTGAAGAATGGATGAAAAACCCTCCTTTATATAGCAAAGTATGGAGTTAATCTCGAAAATGGAGAATAATAAAATATTATTAACCAAATTTAGATCTAACTACTTGGAATACTTTATTATATTTTTTGGAGAGGGAAAAGAAATTTAAAATGGTTAAATACCTTTATTTAGAAATAATTAACAAATAAAATGATTTATTAATTATTTTGCCAAAAACAAGAGGTGTGAAATCAAAATAATTATTAAATAGTGATTTAATAATTGTTTTAATAACATAAATAAGGAAATTCAAATAAATAATGATTTATTTAAATATTCTTAACGGATTTAGTCAAATGTGACAAGGAATAATTATTAAATAATGATTTAATAATAATTCCTAGAGAAAATTAAATAAATAATTATTTATATAATTATTCTCATGGGGTTTTTTATTTAATCAGAAAATTATTTAATAAAAGTGGTTTACTAAATTATTTTCCACAATGAAAGTGATTTTACTATGGTAAAATTAAATACACATAGTGTATTTCGATCCCCCTGGTTAGAAATGGCTAGGTGATCATTTTTTGGTGATAACAATCCTTATATTACAATTGGCCATTTGAGCTAACAAATTTTTGGGCTTGCAACCTCAGAGCCCTATATTTAAACTTATCGAAATTTACGGGGCACCTCAGAAAAAGAAAATAATGAACAATATTTTTATACTAGCAAGACACATTATAATTCATCTAAAATTTGAGGGTTGATGTTTAGATCTCTTGCTACTACTCCAAATTTCCACTTTCTCCATCTCCTACAGCCAGTAATTTTATGCCCAATGCTTGGCAATTTTCTATAGATAGAATTCTAGCTAGCCCCTACCCATTGATGAGCTTGTTAGGCTTGATATCCATGTCGTACTCTTGAATCTTAGCAATCCACTTGCCTCTTTTTCCCTGACTATCCCCCTATACCATAATATCTTTCACAACAACTGAAGGAACATAAGTAGCTATGTTTGATTGCGGGACATAGATTTTGAAATCCTTTAGGGCTTTGACCAAGGCATAATCTTGCTTCTCCAAAATGTTATACTTTATCTCAACATCTTGTAGCACCTGACTGAAGGATGTTATTGGTTGCTCATGCCCCTCATTATTTTTTTGCAATAAGACAACGAATATTGTATGATAATCTAGGTTAACTAACACATCTATGTAATTTCTTTAACTATCTCAGAATAATTTGGTATGAATCTCCTTAAAAAGTTAATTTTGCACAAGAAAACCTCGATCTCTTTCTTATTCCTTGGTAATGGGATTCTATTGATGGCTTCCACCTTGGGGCCAATCTTCACCCCCTCTTTTGCCACTATGTGCCCTAACAACTTTCCTTCACCTAGAGCGAACTGATATTTTTTAAGATTTAAGGACAAACCATATTTTCTGCATTCCAAAAAGTGAGCCAAAGATGTTTGATGTGTTCCTCATATGTTTTCTAAAAAATAGTGACATCATCCAATTAAATTACTACAAACTTGTCCTGCTCTCCCACAAATTCTATATCCATGGCTCTTTGGAAAGTGGCTCCTGCATTTATGAGGCCAAAAGGCATTCTAGCATACATAAATGTTCCCCAAGGCGTGGTGAAAGAAATTTTCTTTTGATCTTCAAGATGCACAACTACCTGATTGTATCCAAAAAAACCATCCATCATAGACATCCAAGTAGATCCTACCACCTTCTGCAGAATGTAATCCATTTTAGGCAAAGGGTAATTGTCCTTTAATGAGGCTTTGTTGAGATTCCTGAAGTCCACACATAACCTTATTTCTCCATTTTTTTCTGACAGGGACTAGATTTGCTACCTAGTCTAAATATCTCAAAGGTACAATGATTTTTTCCTGGAGCAACTTCCTTACCTCCTTTTCAATAGATGGGAGTAACAGAGGGTTAATCTGCCTAAGCTTATGCTTATATGGTTTCATCCCCCTTCAAAGGGATCTTATGTTGAATAATAGTAGTATCAAATGTTTTTAAATCATCATAAGACCAAGAAAACACATCCATATAATTTTTGAAAAGGTCCATATACCTTTTCTTATATTTATGAGGAACTCCCTTTGCCAACTTGATTATTCGAGGATCCTTTTCTGAACCAATGTTGCAATCTTCCACTTGCTCTTCAATTTCTTTCTCAGTTGGCTTGGTAGCCACATCATTTGAGTTGAAAAATCTTTCCAAGGGAACCAAACCCCTGGGAATAGTGTTACCCTTCAGTTGTAAAATCTTGTGTCCTGCAATGGTTTCTTCCCAACTGGCCTATTGTTCATCTATCACTCTCTCTTCCTCCTGGTCAATTATTGAATTTTAGAATTCTCCGATAACTTCCATGAAGCGTTTAATCTTCTCCTCATCTTAAAACACCTACCAATTCTAAAGTATCTGGTACCAATGGTTGGTGTATGACCTCAACTTCGTATCTAAGGAGTGGATTTTGAGGAGGTTTAAAGTTGCTGGCAGCTATAGCCAAGGAATCAACCATCCGATTTATTTCTCTAGGAAGGAAATGGATATTTAAGGCTAAGAAAAAATTATCAATCAAATATTAGATCTCATTTAGGTAATCCTTTAATATTGGATGTTTGGTTTGGTATTTATTCCTTATCTATTTCACTACTAGCTCTTAATCTCCAAACACATCCTAGCTCTTTAAAATTTCTAGCAGCTCGTTGACCCAGTAGAAAGGGTTCATATTCAAAAACATTATTAGGGGCTTTAAACTCCAACTTGAAGGAGAGAGGGATCACACTTCCTTTTGGGGATACCAACAACACACCTACCCCATTTTCTTCCCTAGAATAAGCAATATCAATGTATAGCCTCCAAACTTTATCACACTCCAGTAATTGTTGGTTTAGCTAGACTGAAGATTCCACCTGTGTTTCCTCCAGGATTAGTTCACTTTTCTCTAACAACAAGCAAGAGAAATATTTCTCTATACAATATATAGGGGAATTATTTTAATGGTCGGCTCTAGTAATTGTTTTCACAAATATCGATTCTTTGTATAGTCGTATTTATTCTCCGCCAAACACTAGTATGGTAGTATATGTTAAATCCAATTTGATGGATCCTCCAATCTTAGACCCCCATGACTTGGACAAGAGCATACCGAACCTTATAGGGATATCAACTATTATAATATCCATTACCACACTTTTTGCAAGGATCTAGGCTAAATTTACAACCATATATTTAATCATCCCTAGACATTTTACTCTTTTGGAGTCAAAATAATAGAGACATTTATATGGCCTTGTTACATGTAATCCAAATTGCTCCATAACAGGCAATGGCATCAGATTGTGGTAATCTCCTTAGTCAAGCATGCATTTATCTAATAAAATTTCATGAACTACCAAAGTAACATAAAAAGGGGCAATGGAAGACTCTTGTTCCTCAACATGAGGTCCAAATACAACCATGGGCCTTTCTTCCTGGAGGTTCATACTATCATGTGAAGGAGCTATGGTGGATGGACACATGAACTGAGACACATGGGCTTTGTAATTAGGTTGTTTTAATAGTTTAGTAAGGGAGGTGGTAGAAGGTTTATTACAGGTCATTGGAGAGGGGTTATTTGAGTGGCAGTTGACTGGATATGGGTTGGGAAGCTAGTCAAACTCTGTTTGCGACTATTTATAAGGATTTATTGACCTCTTTCAGTTTCAAGGGAGGGATGAAATGAGAAAGAGGGTAAACATGCAAAGGCTTCTTCATTTTTGACTCTTGAGAAGAATGTGCCAAATGGTAGACCACTTTCCTGGGGATATTCCAAAACTCTAGAGGGAAAATCTGAACAGTTTATCATAGCCTTTTGAGAGCTTGAAGATGATACTTTGGAAAAAGAGTTCACAGGAACAAGGGTGACAAGGGTTCTTTCCTTCCATATCCTTCTAGATATTACACTTTCGGGTTCAGTTAC
Organism: Pinus tabuliformis; assembly: GCA_031772625.1. NCBI lineage: Eukaryota > Viridiplantae > Streptophyta > Pinopsida > Pinales > Pinaceae > Pinus > Pinus tabuliformis. Next base: position 1,393,980,213 of record CM062819.1, on the reverse strand, counting down.
AGGAGGAGTACCCTGTTGTGAAGTATCTGAGTGAATGTGTGGCCTTTTGAAAGCCAGGGTGGTCAAAATGGAATTTAGATAATGGAGTCGCCAAGGTGAGAGATATTCAACCCACACCCCTTTTTTCTCACCTTACCAAAGGGTGTACAAATGTTGTACCTAGGGAATATATTCTAATTCGTCCCTGGCTACGGCACCAGAAGATGTTGTAGCTCCTAGAAACGTCCCTTGGGTTAAGAAGAGACCAATGCCTAGGACATCTTGATGAGTGTTTTGAAGATCGGATGGGAGTTTATATCACACTCAATATTTAACATTTTTTAAGATAAAATTGATTCAAAACCTTCCTTGAGAGAATGAATGAAAAAACCCGATAAAAACTATTACTCACAAAAGCATTAACATTAGATTCATAGCGGCCAACATCACATGAACTTGTACTTTATCATTCATTATAGTATATTTGGTAGAAGACTTGAGCAAGAGGGAAAATCGATACACATGGCTTAAATATAAGACTCTGATGCAACAAGATCCAGAGTGAAATGGATGAAACAAAAAATTGAATGGAATGAAAAGATACATGGAGCGCATTTTAAGGATTAGCTTTCATGTCAATGTAGGCATATTTCATCAACATTAGACTTAAATGAATCCATAAATTCATGATAACACTTCCAACAACTACTATTACATGACATATGAGAAGATTAATAAGAACATATGGAACAAACACAAAAAGAATACATATTACATGTTCATATGATCTAGAATCTCCAAAACTTTATATTAATCTTGCACAGAGCATACATTTCATAGGAAGCTTACAATACTTGTCTCTTGGAAAACCAAAAAATTTGAACCCTTGGTTATGTATCATAAAATTGTTTTTATAGGGCCTCAGAGGGAGAGCCTATTACAAAATATTCCTTCTTGATTTCTCAGATTGAATCGTCATAGAAAATATCAGTGTGCTTCGTGGCACAGTTGTACTAACCGAAATCTAATTGATTTATTGAAAATAAAATATTTACATAAAACAAGAAATTAAAGTGTCATGATCAACATAATTTGCAGTATCTCTAGTCATGATAGGAAGGTTGTGGAGATTGCATTGATGGTTCGATGATTCGGATCATTGGAGGGTTGACGAAGTGCTCGCATCTTTGCCATGGTGTTGTTGTTGGCATAGGAGCTCGGAAGAACCTTTGATATGCAATTTTTAGGTTGGTAAAATATGTGTAATTCCGTCTAAGATGAAACAAGGTCTTTAGCATCCTTAGCAGTTGAAAATCCCTCTTCAGATATTTTAACACAATCTTTCCCTTTAGAGTGGAAGCCTTCTCATGGGATGAGTCTACATTGATTTTGGCTTCCACTAGTCTTTGACTGTATTATTCCCACTGGATCATCACTCCCCCAAAGTCCCAGTAGTTGGGAAACCCTGTTGTGACAACCCTCTCAAACTCAGCATTAAAAGTGGCCACATCCTTTGTTACCACCTCTATGCACTCCTTAGCTTTGAGTCTAGCTTCCTCCTTCTTGATAATTTTATATATCTCCATAATAGCAGTTCCTTTATCCACCACGTCTATGGGCATCATCTCATTGAGTGGCCTCTCATTCACAAATTGAATGAATCTTTTGGCAATCTAGGAATTATTTTGTCCATCCTCTTTGGCTAATAGGATGAATCCTTCATAATCTTTTATTACAATTCTATGTTCATCCATAAAGGTTGTGTACTCCCATTGATTCCTCATTTCTTCAATCATCCCATCCCAGACCAGTTGCTTGGCTTGCAGTAGAGACATGTTTCCTTTCATATTTTCCATTAACTCAGAGATCTGTTGGTTTTCTTCCTGTAGATTCTTACTGATGATGTCTGCATTTGTCTTGGCAGTCTCCAACTGCTTCTCTTTCTATGTTAGGCCTCTCAAGGAAACATCAAGATCATTTTTCACCCTTTTAAGCTCCCCTTCTAAAATTTGGATTTCATTGAGGGTCTTGGTGAGTTGTTCAGTGGGGTTTTGAGGATCTTCAAGTACAATTATTGCACAAATATGTGTGTTTATTCTCATTTGCAGCTTTGTTGCCTACTGCTTAAGGGATACTATTTCATTATTCCTTTCAATGAGATCTTTGGCTAGGATCACCTTCTCTTCTTCTACATGTGAAATCTCTTTAGATTAAACATGCTCACTACCTGGCATCTTCAGCTTATGCCTTAGCTCCTGGATTTCTATTTGGGAACTTTGAAGGAGGGCTTCGAAAGTAGTTTTATCCTCTGGATTCACACCTAGCTTCATGACCAGCTCCTTGAAACTCTCATTCTTCATGTGGAGAGCCCTGTAGTTGACTCTCTCTTGCTTCAACCTATTTACAACCTTTTCCAACAGCTTCTTGGCCTTGCTGATAATCATTGCGTTCCTGTTGAGCTCACTTTAGAGAATCTCTCCAACCTGCCTGTGGAAATTTATCTTGTCTGCCGGGGGAACACTTGTTAAATCCAGTCAAATAGTCAAGGCTTTGAACTGAGAGCTTGAAGGCAAATATTGTGCTAATGGACACTGTAGTGAAAACTTCATTTGATTTATTTCTAAATCCATAGCAGTCAATAGTCTGGTCTGGTATGGAACTAATTGAGATGTCATTTGTTGCTGCATCTCCTCCCTCACCTTCTTATTTCTTTCTTCAATTGCCTTTCCAATAGGCCAGTTTTACCTAGTAACAGTTGCACTTCCTTTTTCACCTAAAATAGTTGCCTCTGGAGAGGATGAGGCAACCATCTGTGATGGATCCTCCAAGATCACTTGGAAACCCAATTGATCTAGCCTTGTTTCCACTAGTCAAGTTTCAATTTTCTCTTCTTCTGTCTCTTGGGTTTTTTTGTTTTTACCAATGTGTACATCCTCCATCTCTGTATCTCCATTTTGGTTCACGTCCTCTTTTTTGCTTTGTCCTTGGTTGCTAGAGTCTCGATATCCATCTCTGTATTCATAGGCTATGAATCAAGGTTAGATTTCCATTCAACGTTAGGCCTATACTCATGCTCATAAGTTGAATATTTTATCTTCTCCCTCCTTTGGGAAATAACACCATGAGGGTCATAGTGCCAGACATCCCCTAGGTCAAAATTCATGTTTTTGAGTAATGCTCCAACTTCCTTAAAGGCCTTCCTGGAGTTGACAATAAAAGGCCCCACATTCCTTCCAAATTTAAACATATGTCCCTTCTTTTCAGGGACAAAGTGGAGCCGGTCCACATTGAGGCTATGCCTGATGAATTCTAGATGAAATATCCTCATGGGCATGAACACAGGTATGTGTAAGGGGGAAGTTCACACCCATAAACCCTGATCTCTGTGTGATTCTCAAAAAGGTACCATTCCCCTATCCCGATATCTTTTCTAGGATTGAGAATCTCTTTTTGTTGGGGGATAACTCTGGGGGAAGAAAATCATGGATAATTTTATATGAAATGGTCATATAAGTTGATATAAACTGAGAGTTACCATCAGAATCCGGCCTCTTCCTAACAACAATGTCCCAGTCGAAGACATATTTCCTCTACTTGTTATCAGCAACTAAGCTGAGGCCCTGGCACTCAAACTCATCCACATGAGTGTACATGAAGAAATAGAACAACAGTGAATAGTATCTGAAATAAGATGTGGTGGGAAAATGGTGTAGATGAAACATGGCCTCAGATAGGTAAGCTGAAATATCAAATAAATGACCAAGCTGCATCATTTTAGAAATCCCAAGGTGGATTTGTTTGCTATTTTAGCATCATCATCCCCCAGAAGATGAGAAATTAGGGATAGGTTGGGTTGGATGGGTTCAACAAATATGGTGATAAAGAAACTGTCAGCCACATGCAGATATTGTAGGCCAAGGGCCAGGACCATTTGCAGGAAAGATTGTTGCTCATTGGCTGGGAGGGTAGAGTAATGATAAACTAGTGTGACGTCAGTAAACTGTTCAGGTCCAGGATAGTTGGGGTAAAATAGGGCCTTGAATCAACTCTGGGGTTACTTTGAGGATTTTGGCCCCAAAGAAAGAAACAAAGAAATTATTTTGTTCAATGTAGGCTGCATTCAACCAGGAGATGAATTCATGAAAAATGTGCACAAAGGGTGTAATTTGGTAATATAAGATGGATTCAGCTACCAAAATGGGTCTTCCTCCCTAACATGGTTGCCATGCACGTTGAAACGGAGATCAACAAGGTGGTAGGCATAGGCAGGGTCAACAAGTTGTGCCTTTGTGTCTATGAGGGGGTCGACATTGGAGGATGGTTTGGTCACACGGGCCATTGGGGTCTCAGGAGTCGCCTTCTTAATATTTTATGAGTATCTGAATAATTCATAGGTGGACAAGAGAAACTGGTTACCTGGTTGTCGTGGAGAGGGTCGAAAATGACGTTGAGAGGAGGTCCTTGGCTAGCTGAGAGCTCGGACGACATTTTGTAAAGGAGACTAGCGAGACATCTTGCAAAAGGAAGTGGCGAGAAATTTTGAAAATATGAGGTGGGAAGGGTGATTTTTTAATAGGTGGAGGGGACAACAGTCAGCTAACGTGGGATGACATCATGGGAGAGACACTTGGATTGATGGGATTAGATGATTATGGGGACAAGTGTACATGAGCAGGGGCTAATTGCATTATTATTTTACCTTTTGAATTTGCGCTCGCTTAAAAAGGCGCCTGCGAATTGGCCCACGTGGTGTGTGGTTCCCACTCCCACCATCCCCCCGTGGGTTAGATAGGGGGAGGCTAGATCCTGCGCTCTTCCCCCATAATGAATCTAGACCATCAGATCTAGGTCTGAATTTTCAACTCCAAGGGGGGCACTGGCTTATTGCTTGCACAGGTTACCCCCCGAAGCACTTCCAAGGGTTGGTCGGGTGGGGATGGATGAAAATATTCCTCGAAACTACTCGACCTTTAACCAGCGACATGTGCCCATGAAAAAATGCCCCTCTTCCTTGTTGTGCTTTTCCAATAGGGGTCCCGTAAGTAGTTCCTACACTTTCAGACCTTCCACTATAGCTCTAGGTCCTGATAGTGGCACCACATGGGTGATTTAACTATCTTTTGATTTAGGGGCCTTACCAATGATTCCTCGGCTGATTTAAAAGGTATTTTTAGATATGAGCCTTGGCTATGATCTCTCAAATTCTTGGAACTATTGATGAATGGCAACAACACTACCAAAGAAAGAAAGATTATTCCTTCTCTTGGGGATGTAGGTTCTTCATGTACGACTTCACTAGAAGAAGTTGTTGAATCTCTTGGTTGGATTTTAGACCTATGCACCTCAGGGAGTCTATTTCTACCTGCAAATGATGGGATGTGAGTGTCAGTGCATGGTATGTCACTATGAGGTCTAGCGGGGGTGAGTGGTGATGTTGGAATTGAACTTCTACCTCTACTTACAAATGATTTTTATCATACTTTAATTATATATCTACAAAATCAAAGTTGAATGCACTTAAAATTATATGCAAACCAAGAATGGTATCCTATAGACACCTCCCCAACAACAGTGCCAAAATGTTGGGTAATTTGATTGTCCTTAAATTACTTCACTAATTGTCAACCAAGGACTTACGAAGTGTATGTGAACCATATATGCTAGGAATTATATCTTTGGATGAAATTGATCTAAGTAGGGATAAATATTAGATGTGATTAAATGTTTTTCATGCACATGTTCTTTCCATTAAAGCTATATCAAAACCAAATGCCAAACTATATTGAAAATTAATCTATAACTTGCAATCTCAATTTATTCTAATTACATAATTGAAAGTCTATTTCTAATTGCATAAAGGAAATATTAATGCTAATTGCAGAAAAGAGATCCTAATACTAATTTGCAGAATTGAAAGTTTAATACTACTTTGCAAAAGGAAATCTTAACACTATTTGTAGAAAAGGAAACTTAACTCAGAAAAGGAAATTCTAACTCTAAATTACAAAAAGAAACACTAATGCTAATTGCTTGCAGAAGGAAAGTAATTCGAATGAATTGTAGCTTCAAGTGATTACTAATGTGCGCTAATAGCTCTGAAAAATCATCTACTCATCATCCACGAAATTTAACTGAGTCATAAAACTAAATTGCTTGAATAAAATACATTCTAGAAACAAATATTTTTGTATTTTATTTTTATGAGCACTCTAGAAATAAAACAACAGGTGATTAGAAAATAACTGAAATGTAACTATTCTTATTGACAAAGAGAAAAAAAAAACTATATGAAATTTCTAATTAGATGCAAACTATTTACGAGAAGTTTCAATGTAAATAGAAATTAACTATCCTTACAACTCTCTAGGGGGGCCTCCTGTGAGTGTAAGTTCGTCACTGATAAAATGATTGCTCAACCACGCATTGGAAAAGAGGAACCGAGTATTAAATAAATATGCACAAGTTTCTTAAATAGATCTTTCAAATACTAAAATAAACAATGAATAACTATGTTTTTGGTCTTATCTCACGACTTTAATACAATTCTTTATCAAACTGATCTACGAATCATATTCCAATAGGAAATTAAACTAGTCTGCCATCTAAGAAGTAAACTTAAATTAAAATTCTATCTCCTCATGATTTGCTACTGGAAGAGAAAATCATGAGGGATTGTTCTTGAACATGTCTTCTCAATCAAACAAATCATCTCCATGCTCCCTTGATCTTGCCATGATCTCCTGTCGAACTTCGCTTGACTACTGAAATGCACCTTTCCAGATCATGATGGTAGCTGGAAATCCATGTGCAAAACAATTTTCATCTATAGATACCTTTCATTCCTTCATTAGTGCATTGAAACTTGTCTAACCATGGATATGGTTGCAAAATTTGATATTAGCTGCGAAATGAGTAATATTTTCTACTTATAGATATGTTTTAATTATATTTCACAAAGAAATAATAGATTCTAAAACATGAATGATTCATACCTTTTATATGCTTGAGTAAGTTTGTAATGACCTTGATTAGGCTGAAACTGCAACAAGATGGTCAAAAAAAGGTAAAGGAGAGGGATAAAGGGTAGTAAAAATGAGAACAATTTTGGACTTCAACACAACCAATCACACCCGTGCCATATTCCAAGTATGAACGTGGAATCATAAACGTTAAACCAAAACCAAAATAGCTAGGGCTTCCAAAGGCCAAACCACTTCAACCCTCAACCACAGTGATCTCACCTATATAGTCCAAAAATCACTAACATCAACCAGATCGGTCTCTACCCAAGCTGTCCATTGCTCCAAGAAATAGTAACTCAACCCAGAACCTCCAGATAACCCAAGATGTTCTAGGGCTCCAGAGCATTTGTTCCAAACCACATGCTCTAGGGACTAGTAACTCAACCGACAACCTCCAAGGAACCCAAGTTATTTCAGGGCTCTAGAGCATTTGTTCCAACCCAAAGTCATAGTAACGTGAGAACCAATCAGAAAACCAAAATTGGGAACCCACTACGCCATGCCAATCCAGGAAATGGCAAGGAAAGGTTGAAACCACTTTCATCTAGGAAAATCTCCATGTCAATGACAACACATAACCAAGGAATCACTTGCATATACCATGCATCCAAAAATCAGCATGGAGATCACACATGCAACCTGTTACCTACAAAGTAAGTTTGTTGTAGTTGTTGAACCAACTATCTCCTTGTGCTTCCTTGCTTGTATTCTTCCAAATCCAAGTGAATGCTAAAGTGCTCCAAGAATTCTCTAAGTGTGCAAGAGTATGAGAGAATGAATAATAGCTAAACTCAAAGTGTCAAAAATCTAAGCTTAAAGTTGTCAAAAGTTGTGAATTGATTCTTTGATGCCTTTTTATTATTGATGTCTCTTTTTTTCTTCATTTTCCTTCATTTTTCCCCTAATTTACTTTGCATGCAAATTTGTGTCTCTTCGCCTTCTTTTTCTCCTATTTTCCTTTATTTTCATAATTAAATGCCAATTATTGCCTCTTTTCCTTGTCAATGTCTTTGTCAATTTCCGTAGCCATTATTAACCAAAAGTGATGCCCACTTTAATGTTTTTCTCACCATTCAGCTTGGAATACGTGTCCCATGACCTTGGTCTTATTTTATTTACATGGAAAATCAACGAGGGGTTGTTACAATTTATAGGATGGCAAGCTCTAGAAAAAGGCCATGGTTGAAGTAATGATAACCTTGGACAAGAATGAGGCTTGGGATTTGGTGGAGATTCTAGTTGGAATAGAGCTCATTGGTAGAAAATGGGTGTTTAACAAGAAGAAAAAAGAAGAAGGGAAAGTGGAGAAATATAGAGCTCGGTTAGTAGCAAAAGGTTATTCCTAGATGTCGGGAATTGATTTTTGTGATGTTTTTTCTCATGTTTCCAAGTTAGCTTCTATTAGATTACTATTATTTTTTGTTGTTGTTGTTTATTTTGAGGTAGAAATATGGATGTGAAGACATCATTCCTACATGGGGATTTCGAATAAGAGATTTGCATGATGTAGCCAAAAGGATTTCCAATGAAGGGTAAGAAATAACTAGTATGCAGGTTAAAAATGTCTTTGTATGGGTTAAAGAAATCGCCAAGTATGTGGTATAAAAAATTTGATACATATAGACAGGGACTTGGCTTCAGAAGGATCAAGGCATATCACTATGTGTATTTTAAATTAGTTGGTGATCATATTATTTATTTTTTCTTGTATGTGGATGATATCTTGTTAATAGGAAATGACAGAGAAATTATCCAGGATGTGATGACCCAATTGTCCTCTAAATTTGACATGAAGGATCTTAGTGCTAAAAACATTATTTTGGGCATGGAAATTAAAAGAGATTGGGTAAAGAGGAAACTCTAGTTAAATCAGAGGAAGTATGTTGAGAAAATATTGCAAAGGTTTAATATGTAGGATAGTAAACCAGTGAAGGTTCCTATTTTTGTAGGTGTAAAGTTATCTACATAACAGTGTCCCAAGACATAGGAAGAGGAAGAGGACATGTACCATGTTCCATATGCAAGTATAATTGAAATTTTGATGCATGCAATGGTCTATACCATACCAAACATTGCACATGCAGTGGGAGTATTGAGCAGGTTTATGTCAAAACCAGGGAAGGAGCATTGGACAGCAATAAAGCAAGTTTTCAAGTATCTAAGAGGCACTAGTGAATATGGTTTGTGCTACCAAGGAAGACCAAGATTGGATAAAGTGTTTGGAATATGTGGTTTTGTTGATGCATAATTTGGTTGGAGATTTGGATTAGAGATGATCTACAAGTGGGTATGTGTTTGACCTATTTGGAGGAGAAATTAGTTGGACAAGCAAGAGATAGTTTGTAGTGACATTTTCAAGTACAAAGGCTAAATACATGGCATCCACTATGCAAGTGAGGAAAAAATTTGGTTACAATATTTGTGTTCAAGTATGGGGTTTGTACAACAAGCTATAAGGATATATTGTGACAACCAACGTGAAATTTTCTTAGTAAAAAACCTTGCTTATCATTCAAAGACAATGCATATATATATGTTCAATATCACTTTATGAGGGATATGGTTGAAGATAAAATGGTGTTGTTGGTAAAGATGGACACTTTGAAGAATGTTGCAGATGCATTGACAAATTATGTGAGCACTAAGAAGTTTTCTTGGTGTAGAGAAACAATGGGCATTATAGCCTTAGACCAGTGACTTTGTACTCCTATGATCCCCTGTGTGCAAAGAAAACAACAAGTAGGAGAATGTCAGGTATGTGTTATATTCTTTGCACGACTAGCCCCATGCACGATATGTTAGGCCCGAAGGACCCACCCATGGTTTTGCACAAGGGTTAAGACATTGTGGTTTTTTCCATGGTTTTGTAGATCCAAACAAAGGAACTATGGTTATGTTCTAAAACAGGGTTAATGGATTGGGGGTTTATGAATGATTTGGCATGAATAAATGTACTGTAACGTTGAAATGGATATAATGAAAAATCATCTAGTTTTCTTGGTTTTGGGTTCTAGGAGAAAAATATTTTTTTATATTTTCTATTGACACCATTATATATTTTCCTTTTTTTTTTAATTTGTTTGCAATTATTATCTATACAAGGTTAAAACCTTTAGCTAGAATTGAGTAGTATTACTCTCCCAAAAGTCTTGAACCTAGATTAGATTGCAATTCGCTTATGATAAGTTCCATATTGAGGATCCTTAAGGGAGACTCTCAAATCACAATTTCTCTAAATGGGAGTAGGAAGGACAAAATTTTCTATTCTACATTTGTTTCCAAAGGTATGTCCCCCCTCGGAGCCATCACCACCATAGTTTCACTTCGGCAGATTTATTTGACATCTCAGGATCATGAAGACCTAATTCTATTTCCAATTTACAAATAGAAAGTTTATACCAATCCAATAGGGCCCATTTCTTGGCATTCTTCACTCATCATAGAAATTTTTTGAAAATGGTATTGATGGCATTGGATATAGCGTTAGGCGTAGCTAAGGTTGATAAATAATACATAGGTATAGCTTGTAACACTGACTTGAGTAGAACCAGGAAACCTATCACATTGAGGGATCTGAAGGCCTAAATCTCAATATTATTGGCGATGTTTTGGAGGGATCCTTGCCAACATGTAACTTTCATGGAGTTTCCAACAAGAGGGATTCCTTAGTATTTCGTCGGGAGATCGCTTCTCTGAAACTCAAGAATTCAAAAAATATGGCCTTGAACCATAGGTTTGGCAGGAAATAAAAACACATTAGACTTATCTCCATTAATCAATGTACCTAAAGCATGCGTGAAGTCAGAAAGTATGGATTTTACCACTCGAACCTCTTGCGAGGAGGCTTGATAGAAAAGAAAAATATCATCCACATATTGTTGGTGGGTATTATGTAAGTCATCACCAAATGTTTGAAGCCATTTTATAATGTTTTGGTGGCTAGATGCTTTGAGATATCTCTCCAATCCTTCAATTTTCATAATGAAGAGAAAGGTGGATATTGGGTTACGTTGACGGAGGTCACAAGATGGATTTAAGGGCTTAATAGGAAAACCATTCAAGGGGATAGAATAGAAGGGGTAATAAATCAAAGATTTGATCCAAGAAACTCATGGGGAGAAGAAACCAAAAGCAAAGGGGATATTTAGTAGATAATCATAAGCTTTAGAAAGATCAAGCTTAATCAACATAATAGATTTTTTATATTTCTTCAAGGAATGGATAGCCTCATGAGTAATCATAATACCATCGAGAATTTGATGTCCCTCAAAAAAACCTATTTGTTTTAGGGAGATAATACTATTCAGTATGGTTTTGAGGAAGTTGAAAATAATAGAGGAGATAATATTATAAATAACATTACATAATCCTATTGTGGTGACGATGCTTAATCATAGTTTTGTGAAAAAAAAATTGAGTTGTGCTCACCTTCTCTCAACCATTTAACTCATGATTTATGTCTCTATAGGGTCTCTTCTTGTTTTCTCCTCTATTCAATTTTATTAACCAATTAACCCTCCTCTAGAATGAGTGCCTCGGAGCATCCCTCTATAATAATTTGTTGTTGTATCTATTGCATACGTGATTCTAGTGCCTATTTATCTGTCAAGATGTGACCAAACTCTTTATAGTTCCATTCCTTGATTTTCCTTTTTAATTCTCCAAGTTTGAGTTGAAAGGAATGCATTTGATTCCAACATTGGACATGAATCTCATCCCACCAAGTCTAGGATTTGGTTAGGAAATCCATATCATATAACTAGAAACTCTCAAAATGAAATGGGTGATTTCTGGGGGAAATTTTCACGTCTATTTCTAATATGATAGGCTAATGATCAGACCCTAAAAATGGAAAAATCACTACTTCGACAAAAATTTCTTGATTCAGCAAGGCCTCTCACACCAAAACCAATCTAAGAAGCTTGTTATTTTGTGTCTACCTCCATAATGGTTATTCCACATGAAGACTCCATTAATTGTATTCAGATATATCACTCAAGAGTCCTGAATCAGATCGACAAACTGATAAGCTTATGGATCCAATCTTCTCAACTCCCCTTTATTTTCTTCCAGTGATTTGATCAGGTTTAGATCACCCCCCATAATCCAAAATTTGTTTGGGTGTAGATTTATTATTGAACGAAGGTTTGCTAGAAAAACCTCCTTTTCTATAAGTGAGGACCATAGATGGTCGTGAAAACCACTAGTTCCTTGGTTCCTCTATACCTTAATCTTCCCGATAGGATCCTTGGACAAGCAATACAACCTGAGAAAGAAACCTTGAGGTTACAAAGGGTTATGATTCCTATAGCACTCCCATTAGCATCCAATTCCATAGACTCACAGCCTTTCCAACAATGCTCAACACTGTCTTTTAACTTCTCATTAGAGATATTTGCCTTCGACAACATTACAATTTTAGGATGTTCCTTAATAATTAATTATTTAAGATGCCTCTACTTGCTTATGTTGTTGAGGCCTCTTATGCTCCAAGTGATGATCTTTATTGGATAAAAAGTTTCAAGGAGGGAATCACCTCCAAAAGTGTGATTACCTTTCTAGTATTGATAAGATGATCTCCTACTTTCTAGATCGATTCCTTAGCGTATTTCCACCCCTTTTTCCTATTTTATTTCATCGTCTAACCTTTCTTAGGGACATTCTAAGCTTTAATTCCTGAATCTATTTATTCCTCACCCTATTCTCCACTACTAATTTTGCCTTGGCTTTGCAATTTTTGGTAGATTTCTTGAAATTGGTTCTTTTGTTGAGCTGATATAAACCTCAAGCTTATATGTTTCCATTCTGCTGGCATTCAAGCTAGGATTTGTTACTCACTTCTAAGGCTCTTCCCAATTTCATGTGTTTCCATTTTCTTCATTTCTCCTAGTGGTATCTCCTCCTGATCAGGGTTTCACGTGGGTCCTTCTGAGCCTTTATCTTAGGAGTAACTTTTTCGTGATGTGGCTTACCTTCTGGATCTACATTCATTAAGTCCTATGGGATTTTTGGCTCTTCATCACTTGTTGAGATCACTTCATAACTATTTCCAGTTTGATTCACTTGTGCCATGACTTTGGTTGGTTTTCCTTTGATGGATTTACTCTTATTGTTCACTTTCTAGAAACTCTCAACATTCTCCTTTGCTGCCTATTCCTAGACATCAACTTTATTTAGTGGGAAATCCCAAAAAAAAATGCCCATTTTCATGGCATCGCCTACACCAGAATGGGACATGCTCATACTCTAGTGGCTATCTCCACAACTCCTCCTAATATTCCAATTCTTTGGATTCAGGAAGGGGCTACGTTATATTCATGTAAACACATATCCTTGCATAAGAGGTATAACAACCTCTCTTGGTGTATTAGATATTTTGACAAAATTTCCTATGGAGTTGTCGATACCCTCTAAAATCTCTAGATCCCATAAATCTGTAGGGAGAGAAAAAACACACCCAGACTAGAGCTGCCATGAATTTTTCATGTTCTCTATTGTAACACTCCTCCTAGTACATCATAAAAAGCTCGATATTTTTGAAAAATATGGATCGTTTTCAAAGATCTGGGTCCTATCCTCCAAGTTTGAGAAAATCACTGTAAAAAATCCCCTTGCTCCTAGTTTCAACTCAATATGGTCCTTTGGCTGCCATTTGTTCCGGATCCATTTAATAAAATCCCTTTCCATTGGTAATATCCCTATAAATTTGCAAATGAATGCATGATATTTCATACACTGACGATGCCCTTCCAACTTATTGCTTGGAATCACATACTTCGGATTTGTATCCACTCTTGATAGACAGCTTTCCTTGAAACGAGATTGTCGCTGACCCCCGAGGACAAATTTCCCCTACTTTGTGATTTTCCCTTTACTCATGCCTTCTCTAGTTGGATTTGGATAATTATCCCCAATCACCACAACCTTATTGGAGGAGATCACTCCCCGTGTCCACTCATGAGTGGACTCAGTAATAACACTATCAAAAATCACCTCCATGTAATTCTAAAAAAATAAATAAATGAATAAAATATTTTGCCATAATTGCCAAATAATTTAAAAAAATTTCTTTACATACACAAATATAGTCAAAACATATTTTTTTAAACATATTTTTTTAAACTATTCAGTTTTAACTTTAAGTATAAAAAATATTTACATATAAATATACAAATATAAAACTAAGTTATAAAATCATCAACAAAATTTATATAATATATGGTACACAAATTATAAGTGATCTTGCACCAAATTTTGAACGAGGAGAAGACATTATTGTTGGGGTTTTTAATGAGTGTATTTATGTTTTATAACATACATAAAATAAATTGATGTTAATTTTTTATTTAAGTTATTTGAGAAATTAATGTAACTTTATCTTAAATATTATTTATGTGGGAAAAAATCAATTTTTTTAAAGTGTAAAGTTTTTAATCATCTAATTGTATATCATATGCTTGAGTGGGTCTAATGGTTAAGAGTATGTGTTTCCTCCTAAGAGGTTACAGGTTCAAAACCAGTGGGGGTAGAGTATGTATGCCTTCGTAGACTTAGCAGTCAAATTACGTGTCATACTAATGGTAAGACCCAAAGTGCGATCGCTACATAATTTTGAGAATATAGATACCCCTTAGTCAAGGCTACTCAAACCACAGGGTAGTCATATAATTATCTCAAGACTCATAGATACCCCTTAGTCAAGGCTTACTCAAACCACAGGGTAGTCATATAATTATCTCAAGACTCATAGATACCCCTTAGTCAAGGCTTATTCAAACCACTGGGTAGTCATATAATTATCTCAAGACTCGTAGATACCCCTTAGTCAAGGCTACTCAAACCATAATTATCTCAACGCTCATAGATACACCTTAGTCAAGACTCACTCAAACCACAGGGTAGTCATATACTTATCTCAAGACTCATAGATACCCCTTAGTCAAGGCTACTCAAACCACGGGTAATTATCTCAAGACTCATAAATACCCCTTAGTCAAAACAACTGAAACTAACCAACAAAAAATAATATAAACACTTTTAACACCAAGCTTATATTTATTTAATTATTATAAATTATGACTTTTAACACCAAGCTTATATTTATTTAATTATTATAAATTATGACTTTTAACACCAACCTTATATTTATTTAATTATTATAAATTATGATTTTATATATTTTTAAGAACATCTCGAAGTTAGTTGACTTATGTTGTATATAATAATGGTGTATTACATTATATTAAACCTATTAATATTAATATGTATTTAGTTATCCATGGTCTGAGCTTGGTGAAGTACCCAGTGACATTTTCAGGGCAGAATGGCATTTCGTTAGTAGGAAACTTGGTTAGGTCTTAGCCATTGAACCGCATAGAAGATTATTACCTCTAATTGTCAAAGCAACACACCTTTGAAAAGCTTGGATTAGTTTTGACCATGTCTGTGGTCACATTGAAATGTTTGTCCACAGCCGCTCGGTCACTGTACTGTACACCAGTGGTTTCATTGGATGGTGCAGTGTCTTGCACACTGGCCAGATGCCAGAATGAATTATGTATGATTTTGGCAATATCACGATTACAGCCTGCTCTAGATTTGCACTGTTGACTAGTGCATCAACGATTGATTGAAAACTGTGGATTGCACGTGAAGAGGGCCCGTTTGTGTCCTGTAAATTTATTGCTGAGGTTAATTCAATTGTAGATTTAGGTAATATTTTAGTTTTAATGATGGTAGCAGAATCTAATTCAATTGTAAATTTAGATGATATTTTAATTGGAATGATAACAGTTAAATTAATTGTTTGGCCTCGCTCGTCTTTATAACATCCCAAAAAGCTACCAATAAAAATATCCAAAAATATACTGATTGGAAATACAATTGAGTCACCCAATGAGAAATGGGAAATGTACAGTTGGTACATTTATCACACAATTCTTGTTCAGAATTGCTTTGCTTCTAAGATTGGCAAGGACCAGTACTGTGGAAAAGGAGGAAATTGGACATGCTACTATGACAGTAAAGCCTGCTGATGATATTGTGTAGCTATGCATTTTGGTTAGATAATTGGTTAACAATTCATTGGGCATGATAACCTTGGTAGTAAATTAGTCAATGTCTATGCTGAGTCAATTTGGTATGCAAATTTTTTTTTAGTAAAATTAAAATTTATATAATATAGTAGTAGAGTAATAAATATGGTATAAGTTGGTATATATTTATAATTAGTATAGCCTTATAAATTAAATAGTTGGTAATATGCAACATCAAAAGACACATTTATGATATATTTCATGTTGAAGATTCTTAATTTGTAAATAAGGTTTGTTACAATACCATGGGCCAATGACGTGACTTATAAATAAATTCCACATGCCCAAAAAACCATAACTTACCTCATATCAATTAATCAATTTAATTAAAAGAGCAAAAGAAGGCATAACTACTTTGGAGATAAATCTCAATCTTTGATTTGTGTATGCTACTATGAATATTCTAGAATATTCCATGGGGTTAAATTGCCACCATATAATTAAATTGAAATTCTAGAAACACAATTCTAAAATAGACACTCTGACATATATGTATATGTGGGTGTTCATATATGTCAATATATATATAAGAAGTATTGCATTGTCCTATGTATTTGGAGTTTAAATGGGCTATCCTTCTTTTGTTGTTGGTGAGGGAATTCACAGATCAAGTGTTCTCCTCCGTAAACCAAACATTTCGATGGTCTTTCCTTCTTCCAAACTTTAAGGGGTTTTACCTTAAATTCTAACTAATTATAGAAATGTTTTTCCTTTTAAATGGTGTCACCAAGTGTTTTGGGATCCTCGAGCTTTACCTTTTCTTGAAATAGTCTTGGTAATCCATTGGCATAATATTGTATTTTCATCTATTCATATTTTAGAAATGGCACATATTGCAATAGTACTATGTATTGATTAGAATATGTTGACAATGTTGGATGTCGCCAACATTGTAAGGGGATCTCCCCAATGTGAAGTCCCAATTAGACCTCACATTGTTTGGTGTAGGAGTCATCCTGTCATACAGTCTCGCCACCGTTGGAAAGGTTAAAGATATGTCTTGGTTACAATCCAATACAAGAGAATGCAACACCACTTTGGGGTAGCAAGAATGTGAGCTTTGTGAGACACCCAATGTAAGGTGTACGAGGGAGACTTCCATGGCTGGTGAGGGAAACGAGCCACCGGTTAGAAAAGTAATAATATTATCCTAAAGGGGGACCTGGGAAGAAAGAGAAAGGTTTGTTGAATACTTGCGGATTAGTCCACATAATAAACAACAATCGTTAGAGCATAATAACGCTCATTCAATATTAGCCATAGCTTACAAGTAACAAATTAGTTCATTAACTCAATATGTAATTAAAGCAACATATATCATAAACATAACCAGAATAATCCAACTACATCTATGATACATGTATGAAGAAGTGTCGGATCATTGAGCTTCTGATTAAAAGTGCAAGATCCAAAGTACATTGTTACATAGATGAAACATTGTATCCAATAGTGGAACATGAAGCCACAACTTGCTTCTCCAAAGAATGATCTATCTCCTATGTATTACAAGAGAAGCCAAGGCAAGACCTCTAGAATCTAAGCCTTCCAAAAAATCCCTTTGCTTGAGTTATGAGGAGCTATTTATAACAAGTAACAATGAACTTTGAGTTTCCTCATGACTCTTTGACTTCTATGACTGTTCATATTCTATACATGACTCATTACATTCCAATGTGTGGCTATTCACATTCCACATGTGTCCCTTGGACTTCATTACATAACATTTATTACATAAGAAAAATTACAAATGAGACAACGACTATATAAGACAAAACAATAATGGGACAAAGAATCATCAAATTGATAAGTCATTTTCTTCTACATGGAGCTCATTTGTGATGTAAGTGTGTCATGCTCTGAACTCCGTTGAGATTTATTTAACCTAAACTGGCAAGTGTCTAGTGTAGCACATATGTACCTCTAGTGCCTTAGTCAATATGCTCTTGGAGGATGACTATACATTAGTCCAGAGACAATACAATTCCATGTGCGCTTTGACTGGTGCAAAGGTGTACTTCTGAATAATGTCTTTGGTTGCCTCCAAGCCTTCCTGTTCCGTTGCCTGCTTGATTTGCTCGATGTATTGATTGATCTTCGAGAAGATGATCTCCCTACCTTTGATTGCTTCAAGTGTACCTATCGAAGGAATCCCATGCTTCTGTGTAAGAGACGTAAAATCATTATGCAGATGATTATATGAAGCAATGGTACTAATCGACTGTTCGCCAAGATGCATGTAGTTTTGGTGGTGGAGTCTCAACTGAACTCTATCCATCTCTGCGACAATCCTGTCTTTCTTCTCTAAATGTTGCAGAGCATCTGGATACTTGACAGCCCACTCCTGAAGATGATCAACTGCTCTATTTTCTACCTTTAGGAGTTTCACCACTTCTTGTGCCTTATTCTGTATGCCAACAAGAGGAGACACCACTTGTTGTAGAAGAATCATCTCATCGTATAATCATGCCATAGTGTCCTCCATTGGCCCCAATTCTTCCTGCATGGTTAACTGCCTTATAGCAGTGTTGGAGCTTTGTGATGATAACTGTTGATTCTCTACCGCAAGATGTTCTTCATGTTGCTTCATCATAGAAAGTTCTATTCTTAACCTAACATTCTCATCCAGCAAGTACTTAGAATTACCTTGTGTTGTTGTAGCGAATGCAATATTTGTCGCCATAGTAGCTCTTGGATTCCATCTGACATTGGAGGTTATCACCTTCTTTGTAGCAATTGAGACTAGATTTTGAGGATAATTGGGAAAGTATTTATGCCTTTGCTTTATGATCCTCTTCTTAATTTGATCGAACATTACACTGCATACATTCATGACTCTGTCTGCCGATGGGAGTGTGATCACCATCTCTTCAAAAGGAAGATGACGACCTGTGAGAGGGCGTTCTTCTATAGTATCTAGCTCTTCCTCCATTGGCTAGATGGTATCCTCTTCTTCCAGCTATTCTTCTTCAAGTTCCTAAGTCAATTTCTCTTCTTCCAATCTTTGTGCTTCTTCCTCCTCCTAGGACTGCCTCTGATATTATTCTTCCATCCTTCTCCTTTCTTCTTCTTCTTCTTGTTGCTTCTGGAGAAACTCATCCTATTCCTTTTCTCCTCTTATTCTTATTCTTATCTCCTTTTCTGTTCTACTTGAATAGCTCATGTGTTTGAAGGATCAGCTTTCCACTTTCTACTTCTCTTGCCTGCTGAATCATATTTGATCCTTTTCTTAGGAGATAGTTTCCTTACTTGAGGAGTAATTTGTTCCTCCTCCTGTACTTGCAAGTCTTGATCTAGCAAATCATGGGGTGAATTGGTCACAAACTCTGGATGTGCCTTCATGTTCGTGTTGTACCTATTCTTTATTTTCTCATCTTCTATTGTGGAAATTGATGAGTACCCCTTATTGTGACTAATCTTTTCACAGTGTTGCTTGACCACTTTCCTGGGATCATATCCATGAAAATATTTACTGGCGAAGTGCAGGCAGTCTAACTCCTGTATCTCTATTGTTTTCGCTTTGTGGCTCTTTAACTCATATAATCCAATCCTCAATGGAAAGATGTGCCAAGGGATTTCTTCCTCCTGTGAAGAGTTCCTGACAATCCCTTGTCCAAATAATTCGTTACTTCTTGCATGAACACCTTGTTGGTCACATGTCGAAACATGAGATAAAGGGAAATATGAAAACCAAAACATGTGATATATGTATCCTTAGGAGCTACAAACCATTCTACGATATCTTCGTGTGACTCCTTCACCTAATTGGTCATGCAAGGAGGATCGATCTCGAATATCATCTGAAAGATGACTACAAAGAAGTGCTCCACCAATTTTTCATACATGCCTTTGAAGCTTAGTTCTAATAACACTCTATAGTGGAAACAAATAGAGAACTTCTCCTCAGGGGTCCAATTCCATTTCATTCCCGGGAACACATTCTATGCACAAATTCCATCTAATAGAAATGCAGGCATGTATAGTGCCTAGTTCACCCTCAAAGATGCTTTTTCCTATGCCACCTGATGCTACAACTCATATGATAATATATCCGCCCAATTGAAAACTTGGCCACGTGTCACCGACAATACATGGCAATCAAACATTGATATACATCTCTGAGAATATTTGTCGGATAGGCTACAGATGGGCCTTGGTGAAACTTGGCATGATCTTGACACCATGATTTGATAACATCACTTGTGTTGAGGTCGGCCCATCTTGTGAAAAAACTCTCATTTTCATATTAGTGGACTTGAGCATCTTATAATATGTCTACATACCTTCACCAGAAAATGTGGCAAGTTGGCTGCCACTCTTATTGTGAAGCACAAGGTGAGATTCATGCATATGTTTAATGATCCATTCAATCACCTATGCATATGGCATGACCGGGAATCTGCATAGTATCCTATGCATCCTAGACTTCTTGATGTTGATGTATGCATGCACATCTTCTAAGTCCTCAGCAATTTTTTCCTGCATGAATGTGTTGTAAATACTGCTCCATGTGACCTTTGTATTCTTATCAATAAAGCACTATGTATATGCATACATAGGAATGTTTGGATTTGTAACTTCGACAGGTTCATTAGTGCTTTATTTTAAGAGTTCTATGGAGGCCACTTTACGAGGTGACATATTTCCAACAGATGACGACAAGGTGATGATACTTGTAGCACGAGCACCTGTTTGTGGCAGCACACTCATAATGACAATATTATCTTAAAGCAACCTACTTATGCAACAATACTTGTAAATCACGTACAAAGAGCCATCACATGTAACTGGACATGAAAATATATGAATGACAACACAAAATAACTTGCATGCATGAGAAAATGGGAATGCAAACTAGGAGGGTGCACTCTCAAAGCACGAAGGAGTGTCTAAGGTCATTTAGGGCTTTGCAGTGTGCTCAAGCAAGTGGGGAAAACCATCAAGGGCACATTATTGCACTCCAAAGGGTTGAAGGGGTGAGTTTTTGGGTCTTTGGGCCTTCACAATGTGTTCATGCACTCTAGGAGAGAGAGAGAGAGGGTGCATTGTCGCACTCCGAAGGGACAGACGATGATTTAATCAAGTCTTCAGGGCTTTGTGGTGCACTCATGAGCTCAAGAGAAATGAGGGTGCATTATCGTACACCAAAGGGTGGAAGGATGATGTGCTCATGCGCTCAAAGGAGGGCACAATTCTTCGTGTTGAAGAAGTGCACTCTAGAGGGAAACTTGGTTGTTTAGGGCGTAATTTTCAAGACTGATAAATATTTGACCTCAAGAAGTGCGCTTTACCTGTTGGAAGCTCATAAACAAGTTTAAATGATATGATTTAGTGATCAGAATGAGTATAAGAAGAATTCACAAGACTATATAGATATTTTCGCATTCACGGTGGAATATGAAAGGGTTGAAGAATGTGAAGCATTTCTACATGCGACAATAGATTAACACTTGCAGCATGAAAGTTGATCATAAACGTCAGCAATCGATATGAAAAACCAAGAAAATATAGTAATAAAAGCAATAATGAAAGTGAAATCATGAAGTGCAATGAAATTATTAGACATGCAAAACTTACTTGTAGTGTTGGTTGATAAAGAGTTTCTTGACTCCCAATTGTGCACCTACCTTATATGGAATGATTATGCAACAAAATTATTAACCGAGTTGATTTAAAGAAGTTAACATGCAAAATTGATTCATGCATGAGCACCACTTGTCAACGAGTGAAAGGATTAGTTAAGAGAAGTTAAGTGGGTCCCTATTTCCTAGGAGTGTGCCCACATGCAACAAGATGCTCATGCATGCACCTAAGGAAGAGTGAATGTCTTCAACACGAAGGTGTGTGCTCAAGTAGGGCGCACTTCCTAATCATGAAGGAGTGTGCTAAAGAAGGGCGAACTTCTTCAGCCCGAAGGAGTGCGCTCAAGTTGGGCACATATCTTTACCAACTTGGAGTATGTTTTTGCTTTTCTGAGTGATTTTCTTTCTTTTGTTTGCTTTTTCAGTGATTTTGAGTGTTTTTCTAGTGTGTGCATGGCGAGAAGGCAAGTTTCTAATTCAATATAAGTGATGAATTCACCGAAACATGGAATAACTAACTCAAGTGCTTCTAATGGTCAAGTGACGACGCTTAGGAAACATTGACTTAGGAGGGTGCGAAACTAGAAAAAAACACAAGAATAGCAAATCAAACAACACAAAGGAGCTTGAAACAATAGTTGACATAGGCTCCAAAATTAACATAGGAAAATTTTTTGGAGGGTCGTTGTCACAACTACAACAGAATAGTTGTTTGATCCTTTCATTATGATACCCATATATATCTCCAATGGTTGATCCATGTTGCAATAAACCTTGCATGCATGACAAATTTTGTAGCAATGTCAAGTTTAGCTTTGTCTACTCTTCTTATTATCTAATGAGGCTTTCGTTATCTACTTTGCAAATCTGAAGGTCTTCCTTCAAACTCTCCATTGTCTAGGTCAGGAGATGTCCCATCTTCTCTCCCCTTTTCCTTAGAGAAGAACATTTCAGTGTTGAGTTGTGCCTTTCTACTTGACATCCTTGTATTTCTTTTCACTACTAGAAAGTCTTCTTATCTATTGAAATAACACATACCTATTAATGCCATTAAAATCATAACAATTTAAACATGCCTACTACTTTTAATTCATTTGTTCCTAGGCCTATACCAACTTGCATGTTTATCTTGTTGCATCAAACTCAAGTTAGTCTTTAAGTAACATCAATGTATTCATATATACAACAAAATAATTTCACATAAGTACACATGCATGCATAAATATTAATTTAAAACTTAAATTCTTTCCTTTACTCAAGCCCATCTAGGTTCAATGCAAAATGTTAGCTCTGGTACCACTTGTAACATAGTATCAGAGCTCCAATTTCATCGGTTCTTGATCCCATCCAAGTCCAATGTTGAACCAAGCTTTGATACCACTTTGTCACATACTCGGTGCCTTAATGCTCAATTAAGGATACATGGTATCATTTTTTTTTCTTCTTCACAAGCTTAATGGTCAACTTTGATATCACTTTGTAATACACCAAACCCCCCTAATCCTTCATTAAGGATGTAGGGCATCACATTTTCTCTAAATAATTATATTAAATAATTCCCGCACATTCTCTAATCACCATCCACAAATTACGAAATTTTGTTGGATCATTTCATCAAATAGTTTGTCTACACTATTTATTTCTCTCAAATCCCATTCTTCCACAGAGTATGTCTCAAAAATTATAGATGAAAACCATGTTGAGAAAAGTGTTTTCATTGATGTCAAGTCCATGTTATTGATATCAAGCAATGCCAAGTTTGGGGGGAGCCTGGTATGTGTGTTGTTTCCTAACCAAGGTCAAGGATAAAATTAATATATTTGAGGGCATTTATGTTTGAGTTCCTTAGTCCCAATAAGTAAATTACAGGCTCATTTGGATAGTCCTCTTCGAGACCTTTCCAATGGTATATGGAACTTGGTACGACTCCTAAGGAATAATGATCTATCACACTTTAAAATTTGTTTGTTCCATTTTGACTTGGTTCCTATGTGCACAAAAGACAAAAATCAGAACCACCCCCCTCATCAAACATCGAGCAAGAAATGGGGGCCTAGGATGGATATCAACTATGTGATATGATAAGGGTAGTAGGATCTTGTTTCCATGCTCTTAAAGGTACCAGTTGTTTTTGTCACATAAGAACCAAAAATCAGACCCCCGCTCTCATTAACCATCATATAAGTAGGGAAGCCCTAGGAAGACTCTTAACCCTTGATCACAGTGATTAAATTAATCAATGACCAGTAATGATCAGAGACACAAGTGAGTTAAAACTTACTAAATGGCTAAATGGAAAAGGCACATGTGGTAACCAAGTGATGTGGCAATGTTTAGTTAAGGCCTAAATAGGGATTAGCCTTAATCCCAACCAACATAGCCCTGACTATTTTTAATAAATGGATATGCTCGAGGACCAATGACTGGGGGGGACGAGGCAACATGTTGTGGTAGATAGATGGAAAATAGGTGGCAATGACATGGTTGGAAACTAGCACGACACACAGTTAGCATGACATGTGGCAAATGGATTTGT
This sequence comes from Pinus tabuliformis, assembly GCA_031772625.1. Taxonomy (NCBI): domain Eukaryota; kingdom Viridiplantae; phylum Streptophyta; class Pinopsida; order Pinales; family Pinaceae; genus Pinus; species Pinus tabuliformis. The sequence goes on along the minus strand of CM062819.1, from coordinate 1,393,956,002 downwards.
CCCTTTTAGGTGGCCACATGGCCTATTTTTTGGTGACACGTGACACCACCCAAAGGATGCCACATGGCAAGATGATGTTAGTTGTGACATGTCAAGGGAAATGGAAGTATCTTAGGATCTTCACCATGGATTGGTTTTTGCAAAGGTTTTTAGTGTTGATGATTTTCGTATGTTTACAAAGGTAGGGATATGGGCCACTACCCACTTCTCATCTACTAGTTATTGAGTTTCAGAGACTTTGCAAGTGGCGAGCAATCTCATCTACTGACTTCTACAAGGAATGTGAATATAATTGTGTTGTGAAGTCTATCTCAGTGTCGATACCTTGTGGGAGTCTATGGAGGCAAAGACTCAAGATAGACTAGTAAGTGGTGAACTATGGAGCACTGGTCACAACCCTCAGTTGTGAATGCTAGATGGGAAAGTGCCCAGGGGTCTATTGGCCTCTCAACCTATTGGTACATCGACAGTTAGAGTGACAAACAAGTGAGTATAAGGTCAATAATCGCACATTGGGATGAACAAAGAGTTTCCTCCCCTTGGTATTTTGTTAAGAAGAGTTGATCATTAGGGGCTAAGAAAATTTAGTGTTCACACATGAAGTTTCATTTGAGAACTAAAGGACCACAAAAGATAAATAAAAATTAAGGTGTCGCAGATATAAATAGTAATATATGTCAATGTGAAATATGAAAATTTGATGTGGAAGGAGCAGAAGGATGCATTCGACATGAAGAAGGAGGTTCCCATGCACAATTGTGTGTGATAGTTGTTGATAGAGAGAGTGAGCTACAATATATGTAGATCTGAATAACTAGTTCAATTTGTACGAGAAAAATGTGAAGGGAACCAAGATGCAGATTGGAAGTCAATAAGTAGATATTTAAAGCTCGAGAGGCTATTGTGGGAGTGTGTGTGTAAATTATTGATTAAAGGAAGAGATGCCATTGTTAAAGACAAAGAGAAAGTGGTTAATCCAAAACAATTGATTCACAATTACATTAATTTCCATACATCTCAATTTTAAAATGATATGAAATATAGATTTTATTGGATACTATAGGTTGGGGCATGTAAATATCAAAGGTTGGTGCATAGAACAAGTTGGGGCTTGTAGATCTGAGGGGGTTGATGCCTCCTATGAGTTGCTGCTGACAAAAATTGATGTAACGAGGAGTTGGAGCTCAAATTTACATCATAAACAAAAAACATTTGTGGTTTTCTCCCACATGCGTTTCCACGTTAATTCTATGTGTACAAAATGTCATGTATTTGATGCTTTTATCTATTATTGATTTCATTTAATTGTTTAATTGATTAAATAATTGCAAAAATTGTATAAGACTAATTCAACCCCCCTCTCAATATTGTATAATTTCGAATAATTGGTATTAGAGTGGGTTCCTTTAAAAATGGTGTAACAACTGGAAAGTATATTTGCAGGGAATCATGGCCAATCATGATGGATTCTTTTCAAATAGAGCACCAGTATTTGATGTAAACAATTATGTATTCTGAACAAAAATAATGGAATCCTACATAATGTTTCTTGGTGTTGATGTATGGGCATGTATAGAAGTTGGATACATAGTTCCCAGATGAAAGAAGGGCATATTCAACTAATGCAAAGTCTAGGAATGTAATCTTGTTTGGTCCTAACCAATCTAAGCTAGACAAATTGATCCACTACAAATGTGCTAAGGAGGTTTTGGGACAAACTCAAAAATAACTATAAAGGAGATGCCAAGGGTAAATAAATATAAACTACAAACTCATAGAATGAGGTTTGAAAGTTTAAATATAAATGGAGTGTATTGCAAAATATTTTCTTAGAGTTGATGAGGTAGCTAACTTGATTAGAGGTCTTAATGAGAAACTTGATGAATATGTAGTGGTTCAGAAAGTATTTAGATCTCTTTCTATGAGATTCAATGCTAATATCTTTATTACATAAGAGTTGCAAGACCTTAACACTCTCACGAAAGAACAACTTCATGGAATTCTCATGGCTTACGAAATGAGAATTGGAAAAGAGAAGTTAAAAGAAAAGGAGGTTGCCTTAGGAACTTGATGAATATGTAGTGGTTCAGAAAGCATTGAGATCTCTTTCTATGAGATTCAATGTTAAGATCTCTGCTACATAAGAGATGCAAGACCTTAACACTCTCATGATAGAATAACTTCATGGAATTCTCATAGCATACGAAATGAGAATTGGAAAAGAGAAGTTAAAAGAAAAGGAGGTTGCCCTCAAAGCTTAAAATTCTAAATAACATCAAGATTTATCCAGTCATGAGTCAGATCAAGAGATGGCTCAATTCTTGAGGAAGTTAAAGAGAGGACCTAACAAGTATAAGGGTAAGTTTCCTCTCAAATGCTTTGATTGTGGTAGAATTGGTCACTTTGTTTCAAAATGTCCTTACACTAGAGCCGACAAGAAAGAAAGAAAAAAAGAACAAAAGAATAGAAGTAAATATCACAAATACGAGAAGGGAAAGACTCAAAAAAACGAGTTTATATTCTAAATAAGACATGACTCATTTGAAAAAAGAAGTGAACAATCATCTGATGAAGAGCATGATGAATGATTTCTCGTGGCCTTAGATTTTGAATTTAAATACAAAGATAATCCAGACAAAGAGGAAGCAGTTGATCTTGAAGGAGTAGTTCGGGTCAAACTTGGCCAAGTGGTAGAGTTAAGGACGATAAAAATTGACCAGGATCGGTGCATGGAATTCGGCTCTCGAGAATGGGTGAATTTGTGGGATCGTTAAGTCGTCTAATATACCTTAATTTTGGAACATTTAAAGAATAGGCTCGTGTTGTTATAAAAAACAAAAAAATATTACTAAAAAAGGGGGGCAAGTCAGACCCGCCCACCCCACCGACCATATATTAATATTACATATGGGGTGGTAGGCAGTCAAAACCCACCATCCTCGATCCTTACACAATATATATAGCATTGCAATACATATCAAAACAAACAAGACTATTTTGGGTGGGCGTGCATTTGAACCTTGCCCGCCCCCCAAGCAACCTCCAATGTTAGCCATTGCGCCAATGGCCATGCGCCTTGGCAATTCCGCCACCCGCATTTATTTAACCCATCATTTTCCATACAGACAGAGAGCGACCAACAGAGAAGCATCGAGCGACCAAAGGAGGAGAGAAGAACCACGAAGTACGAAACCATGACACAATTCTGGGAGGCGGAACCATGCCCAGTCAGAGATGTGGGACCTTGACGCAGGAGAATCAATTGATGCCTAAAAGATTCCCTGGGAGGCAAAAAATTTACAGTGACAAAATTTAACGTGTTTATAGTCATTTTTGCACGTTTTCTCCCCAGGAGTCCAACCTTGTAGTAATAATCTCCATCTGAGTAGCAAAAATATAGGTGTCCAACAGTAAGGAATCTTTGGAGAATCTTGTGGAATTTAAAAGATTCCCTTGGAGGCAGATTTTGACGGAGACAGAATGATGCCGAATTTATAGTCATTTTTCACAGAATTTCACAGGGAGCGTAGTGATGTGCTGAGAATCTTCATCTGAGCACAGGATTTTCCATCCATCTTCAGGAAAGAATCTTTGGGGCAATCTTCAAGATTCCCAAGGGTCCAAAATTTGAAGGCGTCAGAATTGGACAAGTTTATAGTCGATTTTACACCACTCATAACCGGGAATTCATTTGTGCATTCCATTTCAGTAGTTGAGCTTTGCATTTTTCGTCCATATTCAAAAGTGGAGGTATATGATGCAGTTATGCCATGTCTTTCTTCTTGATTTGCTGAGATAATGTATTTATTGTTGAGATCCCTGCTTACCATTATGTTGAGGGATACTTGTTGCCACATCATGTGAGATTTGTTTAGCTTGTCATGTTGAAGGAGGACCCATTGAGTGAGAGTTTCTGCAGGGAGACCACCTTGTGGAGAGACAAGCCACTCTGATTGAGGGTATTCATCCTTCTAATGACAAAGAACATACCATGTACATCATCATCATTTGCAGCATTTAATGAAGCGACCTCCCCACTCTTGACACCAGGGCCCGGAGATGTAACTCACACTAGATGAACTCTGTTATCAATGTGTTTGTGTTCATTGCTTTGATGGTCGTTGATATGTTTTATCTTCCTTAAATCATGCGCATGTGGTTGTTCAATACTCTTTTACATGAAATTCTTCTAAAATCATGGAAGTAAAATATCTTTTTTAATTCTAGTATTTGAAGAGATCCAGATCAAGTTTAGTATCAGAGCGGTCTTTTCACTAATGTGAATTGCATGATTGAACGTGCAACAAGAAAGAAAATGGTGAATGACAGAGATATGCACGAGGACCTCCTCGATGTCAAAAATGGTGGACATAATGTATGAAGCTTATGAGAAGAAAATGAAAAGAGAGGAACGAGAGAAAGAAAGAGTAGAGGACGATGCTCCATCTACCGCCTTGAGTGTACATTCATATTCTTAATCGTCTTCTCGTCATTCAGATGAGGATATTAGTTAGAGCCTTCAAGTATAGAATGATGAATTGAAGAGACTTCTATGAGAAGAGAAAGAGGAGAAGCAGAGACTGCAACTTCAGTTACAAGCCGCGAAAGAGGTCTTGGAAAAATTGAAGTGCAATGAAGGCTTAGCAAAGCCATCATCACATGTTTTAGAATCGACATTTGAGGTAAACAATGTTGATCATTCTTCAGTTCCATATTCACATGATGTTATTTCTATTGGAAACGTGGAGGTACCCATTTCAAGAACTGGCATGAGACTCCTTACCAAGATGGGGTATAAAGGAGGAGGACTTGGTGTTAATGGCTAAGGGATGACTCAACCATTGAAGGTTGTACAAAGACCTTGATTCGTAGGTTTGGGATACATTGAAGGAGAGTGCTCAAATGTGTTAGAAGCTTCTGAGACATTGTTGAAACCCTCGAGGAAAGAGAATGTTGGAAACACATCACCATCCCCCCATGATAATGCACATCGCAAAGGGAGAGTTAAGACAAGATCTCATTGCCAAAATGGCACCAAATACAGTCGAGAAAGGTATAACAAGTCTCAGTATTCTAGAGCTCATTTCTATTACAAGCATGTTTATGATGAACATAAATCATGGCATAGAAAAACATGTAGTTTTTGTGGTTTACATAACCATGTGATTGTTGAGTGCTGGAAGAGAATGGCAACAAGAAAGAAGATGAGGCATGAAATGCCTTCTCCACATCAGGGAAGGAGGCAGGTTAAGAAATTTTGGAGGAAGAAAAAAAATTGCAGCCATTGCAACAAAAGTGGTCATCAAAGAGCCACATGTTGGAGGCTCCATCCAGAGGAGCATCTTAAGGACAAAGCACCCGTGTAGAAACCAGTCGATGAAGGTGTTCAAAAGGAAAATCTGCCACATACCTGTTGGTGCACCTTTTTGAGTAAGAGATGGTTTTACTAGACATGGTAGCTTGTCATGGCCTCATTTTTAAAATCATGTGTCGCAGTTTAAGTTGTAAAAGTGAAGATGTGTTTTCCATCACTTGTTAAAGCAACGATGATATTTTGACCTTGTATTGATAGCTGGGGTATTTTTTATATTATGATGTAAACTTGACCAAAGAGTATGTGGTATAAACTCATGGAAAGTATGGGGATGCTTGGGTCATGATTGGTCATGTAATTGAGCATGTAATTTGTAAAGATTGTACTACAGGTTTGTAGAGGATGCAGGTGTTGGTTCATCGTGTATGGCTCTGAAGAAAGAAGATGAAGGAGAAGGAAGGGTGACCTATTAGGACATTTGTGGTGAAAACAATGTACACAGCAGTTGCATATTATGATCATTCTTTTGGAGGACCAAAAGCTCCTTAATGGGGAGGAATGATCCAAGGGATCCAAAAACACTCAAAAGTCAAAGAGGACTCAAAACAATTCAAAAAACAAAATGGTTAGATGGAAGCTAAATAAAACCCAGATTGTAGTGCTTGCCTCCCTGATTCCAAGAGTGCAAATAACACTCAAATCCGAGCTTGTATGGTCGAGTTATTCACAGTCAAAGTTTGGGTCAAACATGGCCAAGTGGCAGGGTTAAGGAGGCTACAAACTGACCGGGGCTGATGCATGGAATTTGGCTCCTGAGAATGGGAAAATTTGTGGGATGGTTAATTCATCTAATATCCCTTAACTTTGGAAAATTTAAAAAAAGGCCCATGTTGTTATAAAAAAATATATACTATTAAAAAAGGGGAGCAAGTCGGACCCGCCAGATCCACCCACCCCAACAGCCATATATTAATATTATATATGGGGTGGAAGGCAGTCAAACCCTGCCACCCTCGGTCCTTACACGATATATATAATGTTGCAATATATATCAAAACAAACAAGACTATTTTGGGTGCGTGAGGGTTTGACCCTTGCATGCCCCCAAACAACCTCCAATGTTATCCATTGCGCCAATGACCATGCGCCTTGGTAATTCCTCCACCCACACTTATTTAACCCATCATTTTCCATATGAACATAGAGCGACCAACGGAGGAGAGCGGAACCGCGAAGTGCGGAACCATGCCCAGTCAAAGATGTAGAACCTTGATGTAGGAGAATCAATTGATGCCTAAAAGATTCTCCACGAGGTATAATTGTTATAATGTTTACAGAATCTCCATATGAGTATCAGAAATGTAGGTGTCCAACATCAAGGAATCTTTGGAGAATCTTGTGGAATCTAAAAGTTTCCCTTGGAAGCAGATTTTGACCGAGATAGAATGATGTCGAATTTATAGTCATTTTTCACAGAATTTCGTAGGGAGCACAGTGGCGGGCTCAGAATCTTCATCCGAGAAACAGATTTTTTGGCCTTCTTCAAGAAAGAATATTTGGGGGAATCTTCAAGATTCCCTAGGGTCCAAAATTTGACTGTGTCAGAATTGGACAAGTTTACAATCGATTGTACACCACTCATTGCCATGAATTCAATGGTGCAGTCCATTTCAGAAGGTGAGCTTTGCATTTTTCGAGCATCTTCGAAAGTGGAGGTATATAATGTAGTTATGCCATGTCTCTCTTCTTGATTTTCTGAGATAATGTATTTATTATTGAGATCCCTGATTACCATTATGTTGAGGGATACTTGTTGCAACATCATGTGAGATTTGTTTAGCTTGTCATGTTGAAGGAGGACCCATTTGAGTGAGAGTTCCTGCAGGGAGAATGTCTTGTGTAGAGACAAGCCACTCTGATTGAGAGTATTCATCCTTTTAATGACAAAGAACATACCATGTACCTCATTATCATTTGCATCATTTAATGAAGCAACCTCCCCACTCTTGACACTAGAGCCCGGAGATGTAACCCACACTGGGTGAACTCTATTATCAATGTGTTTGTGTTCATTGATATGATGGTTGATGTTATCTTTTATCTTCCTTAAAGCATGGACATGTGGTTGTTCAATACTCTTTTACATGCAATTTTGCTAACCTAACAAAAGTAAAATATATTGGTTAATTATGGTAGTTGAAGTGATTCAGATCACCAAATCATGGAAAGAAAAGTGGTTCAAATTGTACTAGAAAATAGACTTGTACAAAGGCACAATAGGGTATTTTCTTTCAAAATTTCAAAACCATTAATTTTGAGACTGAGAGTGGTTTAAATGGTTTTTCAAACAAAAAGAGAAAATAGTTACATCTCTGGTATTCTCTCAAATAAAGCAAAAACAAACTATAAGAAAATAGATGTTTTGTTACAAAGTGAAATGAAATATTCAATTCGGAAGGACAATTGTTGATGAAGAGCTAGTGGGTGCTTGACATTGTTGATAGACTTCTAGAAGATGTGCCAGATCGAGAGGAGGTGAGGTCTAATGCTCACTTGACAACTATATACCTGAGCTTGCAAGGATGGTAGTAATTGATTTTCTTGTTCAATGATGACCTTGGTTACTTGTAGGTACCCGTGAGGTTTTATGAGTAATTCCCAAGTCATATCGAAAATTACTTTTGACAATTGGTCAATCCTTTCATGAAACTTTGCCCTATCATTTTTCCATTTTGCTCTTAATATTTCTGCTTCCAAGGGAGTCTCCTATGAATCACTTGGCAATATTTTTGCTTCTTTAAGTGATTAGGTGATAGATTGAATAAAAAAATTAGAAATTATTTTAGTATCTTTTACTAAGTCTTTAACCAAGTGTATATTATTCTTTCAAATATGAAGAACCTTAGACTTTTACATTTCATTAATATTGGGTAAGTTTGGAAAGAACCTTTAGGATCCTTTTGCCATTGAAAAAACTCATTGAGTTTGTGCTTGGTTTCATCACAATGGATTTCAATATCAATAACAGCATCAAGAAAATAATTGACCAATTTTTTTTAGCATGAATTGTACTGAATTTGTTGCAGATAAGTTGTTGCTCATGTTGAAGTTATTGATTTAATTCATGATCTTCATGCTTAAAATTATCAAGGTATAAATCATTTGCCTCAAATTATTTTATCTTCACTTGTAATTCACCTAGCTTGTCATCCCTTTTCTTGATTTCAGACTCATATTGGCCTCTGGCCAAAGATACTTGAACTTGAATTTGGGAATGAGCTTGCGAGGAATGTTGTTCTAGTTTTTGTATTCTTTCATCTTTTTGTCTAATAAATTATTTTAATTTTGTTGATTTGTCTATACTGGAAGAAGCATAAGCCCCTGCATATTGATTCAATTCCTCAATTTCCTCGTCAAGTGCTGCTAATAACTATCTCCAAGGAGGTTGTTGGTAAAGTAGTAGTTGTTGTTGAGACATGTGTCTCAACGACCTTCCTTTTCTTCCTGCTCTTTTTAAGAATGGTCTTGTAGTTTGGGTTGTAGAATACCTCTGTAGGTGGTATTTCTTCAATGTTCAACTAAATAATAGCATTTGGATACGTTGGAATCGTCTCCAAACTAGGCTAAGAATGGATAGGAGTTTTAGTAATAAAACTTAATTTTGCAGGAGCAGTTTTTGAGGTATTAGGGGAGACATCCACTGATTTTTGTCCAACAGAATTCATAGCACTTGTTTCGGGAATTATTATCTCTTTTATTGGTTTAACAAGCTCTGATGTAATCTCTTTAAATATTTTCTAGTCTTTGATAATATCATTAATCACTTGATTTTCTGAAGTAGTTTTCTCTTGAGAATCTAAAGAAGAAACTTGAACATGCGTAGTTGATTGAGGAGTGACTTGTTGTGTTAAAGAAATGGAAACATTTACTAAAATACCTTCTTATTGTTGAAATATGGCAACAAGAATATTCCAATTTAATTTGTCGTTGAATTAAATTGTGAATTAAAATCGAATTTAGTCTTAACAGCTACTTGGAAATGATTAATTAATTTCTTTTACATTAATTAGTTGGAAAAATTCAAGTTAGAAGTCTTTCTGAAGTCATTTATCCCTTAAATTAAGCAGATAAGATTGAGTTATATTTGAGTTGTAATTAGTTAACTCAGTTTACTGAGTTAAGTCCAATTAAATTAGTTCCAAACTATTTGAGGAACTAATAATGAGTTAACAGTCAGTTGATGCATGCATGCGCTCAACTAATGCTACTCCAGTTAACTGAATATTCCCTCATTAGAAACTCATGCATGTTTATTCTGATAAAGACCCAGTTGAGATTAAATTCAATGACACTGTACTATCAGTTGCATGTGTTTTCTCATGGAGAAAACTCATGCATGCAATCAAGGATTTAATCCTTGAGGATTGCGCAATTTTGGGGGAGATCATCCACTTGGTAATAGGAGAATCATCCACAAGGAACAACGCAATGAAATAGGAGCTTGGAGGGTAGAGAGGAAGGTTGAAAAGAAGCCAAGATTGCCTGTGAGCATCTGTCAGGATTGTACTGAGAGCTGGATAGTTGTGAGAGCTAAGGCTTTGTATAATTCCTATGTATTTCCACCTTGTATGATAATACAGATAGTGTGGGGTTTTTAGCTGAGGCTTTCCCCAAAGTATTTTCATGTGTATTGTGCATTGATTCTTCTTCTTCTAGTTATATTGTTCAACTCGATCTTTAAGCTTCCTCAAATTGATAATAGAAGTAGGTTGTAGTATTCTGCTTTGATTTATATTAAATTATCGGGTTAACTTGCACCAGATTTTATACATGGTATGAGAGGTGGATTTGTAGATATTTTCTACATGGTATCAGAGCTGTGAACAGTATACTGAGAATATAATTCAAAGTTTGAAGTTCGGGGTTGAGGTGCAAATCGAATTCATATCATACTTCAAGGTTGGCCAATGGCATTCTATGGCTTGAGACTCGTGTATGCCTTGGAAGGTAGCTCGAATTACATAGCATGGAAAGATAGAATGGAGGTTGTATTAGAAGACAATGGCTTAAAGGAATTAATTGATCAAGAAATCCTAAAGCCAGCTTTAACTAATGCACAAGAGTTGGCTGAGTGGAAGAAGTGTGTGGCGAAGGCGAGACGGATCATCCTTGAGCGAGTTCGAGACCATATTATCTCGAGTCTCCATGGGAAGGATACTCCATTTTCAATGTGGAAGACAATGAAGGACCTCTACCAAAACAGTAGCAACCAGAGGAAATTGGCGCTCAAGGATAAGCTTCGAAGAATCAAGATGGAGAAGGGCACTACTATTTCCACATATCTGAACAAGCTCACCACCTGCAGAGATGAGCTTGGCAGTGTGGGAATAACTACTGCCAATGATGATATGGTGAGCCTCGCTGTCCTTGGCCTTCCAAAGAGTTGGAATAGCTACCAGGACTTTATGAATGGAAGGGAGAAACTGCGAGATTGGGAACGACTGTGGTCGGATCTTATGCAGGAGGAGATCAGGAGGAGCACACGAGATGGTTCTTCATCCAAGAATGATGATGAAGAAAATCTGGCCTTAGCAAGTAAGGCAAGGAAAGGGAAGGGGAAGGCTTCCCATTTCAAATCGAATTATTCTCATGGAGGGAAGAAGGGTGACATGTCTAAAGTAAGATGCTTTAATTGTCACGATATGGGACTGTTAGCCCCCTAGTTTTCTCTCTTTTTTCCATTTTCCCCTTTCTAAATCATAACCATTTATTGTTGTTTTACCTCTTTTATACACCCTCATCTTGCACCAGTCCAAGCACGGTGACATATTGTGTATAAAATTTACTTTTCATACTTTTAATTTAACTTAGCATTAATTAATCATTTGTTACATGATTTCTTACTTTTAATCACTCTTTGTAACTTATCAATATCTCCAATGTTTATTTGGTAGTTAGAGTACTTACTGTGACCGCTGATCCTAGTGCAGGATCGGATCTTGCACCGTTGCCAGCACAACAAATCCTTGCAGCAGATTCGAACCTCCTTGATCACCACCTCATTTTGAGCAGCTTCAACCATGACAGCAAGATCGATCCAAAGGCAGCCGAGATCAAATCTATGAAGGACGAAAGCTGGAGATTGGCTATGGCTAGTTTTGCTAACTATCTAATTTTGAAGGCCGAAAAGCTAAATTCTGCGTTTGGTTATGTAATCAGTTGAATGATCTATTTTGGCCTTTGGCCAAAGATCTATATAATGTAGAATGTAAATAGGACTAAGGAAGTTTTTGATAGTAGAAGAGAATAGAGACACAGCCAAAGAGGCAGTAACAGGTTGTTGTATTTTGTTATCGCCCGAATCTGGGCTGGACGACGTAGTAATGTATGTACTTCCCTCAGTGAATTAATAAAAGGGAGCTCTGCCTCATGTTTCACAAATTGTGTTTCTGCATTTGAGTGATGAATTGATTAAGGTACTGAGCAGCATTTCTATTTAAAGGGGAAACGCACTGGTTGGCTAAGGCCCAGCTAACCCAGCACGTTTACCCCATTTCCCGTTTTCCTGCAATTTGTGTATACATTGTCAAGTGTGATTTAATTTTAAGCACATGCATTCATGTCTGAGTGAAAGCGGATCCATTGTGTGAAGTAGATAAATTCCCTTTCCTGCACTTGATTTCAAATTGGTTTTCCTCCGCCTGGTCCAAGCAGGAGAAATAACCCTGCACCAGTGCACGTTGGTGTGATATCTCCTTTTCTGCAATTTTATTTGATTGGTTTTCCCCGCCTGGTCCAAGCAGAGAAATGAACCTGCACTAGTGCACATTGGTGTGATGCTACAAGCCTTCTTAGTCTACTTCCCGCAATATTCTTTCTTTCATTAAATGCTCATGATAGGATGAATGTATATTGATTGTTTCTTTATTCCTGCACTCTGTTAAGATCAGAAACATTCACTTTTTATGTGTGCAATTTGATTTAACAGTATAATAGCACTTGCAATAATTAAGCACTCATTTTAAGAATTAAATGCTAAGTGCAGGAAGCTATGATCCGGTGTAAGAACTAGTTTCTTGCCATGGGATCTGAGTGCTTTGAACCTGGAAAAGTTCAAGCCCTTGCAGGAAGTAAAAAGCCTTTAGTAAAGACATCATTTATACCTTCTGCATAAATCTTTGTTCCTGCACTAGTGCAAGCAGACTGTGATAGTACAGGATAGAATAGTGCAAGAAGGAAATCTATAAATGAGCAGGTTTAAGGGCCCATCTGATGAGACTGCTAAGTGTCTCTGCTAAATAAAAACACACACTCAGTAGTTAAACAATAATTAGCTAGAGTGATTGCCCTTTATCTTTAATTCCCTCTTACAAATGCATTCTTCCTTGTTCCAGTCTTAGATTATTTTGATGGTTCAAGTTGCCTTTTTCTCTTTTTAATTTGATTCTGCAATCATTCCTTTAAAGAAAATATGGATTTATATTAGGAAGATTCATACCATCTCTGGCATTTCCTGTGCTTCGTCTCTAAGTTTACGAATCCCCCGGGTTGACAAATGAAGTGTTGAGGAGTTTGCTTAAGTGTAATTCTTGCACTCAACATTTTGGCGTCATTGTCAGGGAAGCGATTTGATTTGGTAAGAATTTTCTGATTATACAATAGAGGTAATTTTTCCTTTATTTTTGCAGTATTGTTTGGAAAAGATTCTTTTAACGAATTTTACTGGTGTTAATTGATTTCTGACAACATTTTTTATTAAAATTTGTTTGTTATTTTTCTTTCTTTTTTGAAATGAATGCCTAGAAAAGGTAAGGGTTTGAAGCCCACTAAGGGCCAAAACAATTCTGAAAACAATTCTCATATTGGGTTTCCTTCTGTAAGAAGCATGGAAAATTTTAGGGGCGAATTTTCGCCATTGGGATAAATTAAGGGGTTTTATATTTTTATTGGGCGAATATTTTGTATCATAGTACATTGTTACAAATCGCCTCAAATTTATTTATAAAAAAATTAGGTATGGAGGTTAGCCCACCTTATTTTAAGGAAGAGGGAAAAAAAGTAAATTTAGCCCTTGAAATTAGGAGTTACAATCTTCCATTCGCCCTCATTTTTCAAGAAAATGTATTTATGATAGCTATAAATAAAAATATAAATATAGTGGAGGTATGGTAAATAAATAGAAGCTCTTTCTATACTTACTCCAAAGGTATGGTAAATAAATAAAAATACAAATAAACTAGAGGTATGGTAAATAAATAAAACCTTTTTTTATATTTAGTCCATAACCCTCTTTCTATTTAAGAAGGCTCAAAAACGAGGTTTCATTTAAGTGAATCCTATGGGCCAAATACCATATTTATAAAATAGGTATGGTAAATTAATAAAAATATAAATAAACGAGAGGTATGGTAAATAAATAAAACATTTTTTATATTTACTCCATAAGCCACCTTATATTTATGAACACTCAAAAAATGTGTTATATTTAGGTGAAGCCTATGGGCCAAATTATTATTAATACCATGCAAAAAAACATTATTAACCCTAATATTAGTATTAATAAAAATAAAGATGGCACATGGTATTGACCCATGGTATTCACATGGAATGCAACCTATTTAAAGGGGGGAATTAAACTAGCATAGATCCATCTTTACTCTGGATCAATATGGCGATATGCAAACTAACATAGAGTGAAAAAATATTTGATCCCTCTTGGGGCTTGGTAGATCAAGAGTAAAAATGGATCTTGTAATTTAATGTCACTTAAACATTTTAACTTGGTTAAAATAAAAAATAAATAAATAACCAATTATTAATTTTATTAATTTTTATAAATTACTAATAGTAGTTTTTAAGCTCCAGTTTTATGATAAACCATGGTATTGACCAATGGTAATACCATGGTATTCATGTGAGCATAGACTATTTAAAGGGGAAATTCTATCAGCTTAGATCCATCTTAATTCCAGGTCTACCAAGTGTTGGGAGGGATAAATAGATTTCATCCCTCTAAGAGTGGTAGATGTGGAGTTAAGATGGATATAGGTTGGTTTTTATGATAATGAAGATATTAAATAGACTTAGGAAATTATATTGTAAAAAAAATCTTAAGGTGAATGGTTAAAGCTACATTTAGTCACTTCACAAAATTTAGTAAAAAATATCGATATCTCCATTAATATTTGTTTTTCTAATTTAACAAAAAAAAATTCAAAACAATGAAATCTTAACTCTTTCCACATCACCCTCGCAGAAGAGAAGAGAGATAGTCGTTGCCCATATTTCCCACCATTTTTCAAACATTCTCAATATGATATCTTCATGAAAAAGTTAAGGTACGGACCTTGGATTAGTTGTTTGAAAAATATGTTGGTTTGTACAACCTTTCATCTTCTCTGCTATTCTTAGTTTGTCATAATGATCTGTAGGGGTTGGGTCACTGCACCATATTGTCCTAAAAGGCAAAGATTGTGCACCAAAAAGGAAATTAATCCACATGTTACAACGCTGTTAAAAATGGTATGAAGGTAGTGAATTATGCTAATAAGAAATTTATATTGGGAGAGACGTAATTAAATTTTATTATTTAATTGAAGATTTCTAATTAAAATAATAATAAATCTACATTTATATATTTATATATTGATTGGAAGGCCTCTGACAACGGTCACTTCTTTCCATTAGATTCCCTGCAGGCCTTTGGATACCTACTGTTACAGGGAAAAGTGTCTATATAGAATTGCTCTATCCCACTAAGGTGTGACAGCTGCCTTAGAAACAAACAGAGAAAAGCTACTTTCGTTTTTCCTTTATGAATTATAGATAGAGAGGAACAGAAAGACCAACCTCTGTCTTGCGTTAATCTCCTGATTTGATCCCTCTCTTCTTTGATAGTCTTCAACTACCTGCTCCCTTGCACGCCCAGCTTCACAAAGTACCTGTAAGATCACAGAAGCATAGCACTATACAAAGACATGGATCTATAATCATAAACAATCTAGGATCAGATGTAAATTGACCATACAAATGTAGCAAGCATCAATGACACAAAAGCATGGAGGAAAACTTGAATAGATTTTATTGATAAACAAGAAAAGAGCCAAGAGTAGTTACAACCAGTTGTTTTGACCCAGCATCAACCTCCCAGCAAAGAAGCCCCTCTTCACCTCAAACAAAGCTTAGATCACCCAACAATCTGATGTTTGTCTCAAGAAACCAACAGCAATTCCTTACAATATGCAAAATTCCAGCCTCTGGATCTCTGGGATGAGGGATCCATATATAGATGTTTGTAATGGAGATGAGTCAGCTCAAGATTTGATTAGTGTCTTCCCTCTGATAGTTCTTGCTTCCACTTGGAGATTGATGGTCTCTTACTCATCCTTGGTCGAATTCAGTGAGGCAAGTGTCACAGGAGAAGATTCTGGAAGCTTCCATTGCCTCTCCACCTCGCGGAATGACACTGCCATTTGTCATTTCTCACCCATCGCACCCCACAGAAGGGTTTTTTGAAATGAAATGCACCCACACAATGTATTTAGGTGAGATGCAACGCACTTAGCCAATGGAGCAGCTGAAATGATCCTGTTTAGACCAATTCTGAGCAGTTTTTCATGGAGAACTTCTGGGAGAAGCTGTAATCTGCTGACCTTGTTCCTTTAGGGGTTATAACAACACTTTTAGGGACTTAGGAGCCCTTGATTTATGGACATTTCATGCTTGGGGTTGTAGGGCCCAAAAATGTCTATAACAGTTGCCCCTTAAAGCATGAGGTCGTTAATCTTTTGATGTCGGGTGAAATGCTTTATTATGAGGATCCGAAGTTCTTTCAATGCTGGGAGGAGACCTGGAATAAGATACAATACAATACATTATCTTCATAATATTTTCATGATCTAGCTGAGGCGGGCATTCCCTGCTCAGCTTTATAAATTAATTTTCATGTACATAGGACAAACAATCGTCTGAGTATAGACTGATGATTCTGATAGAGCCATCATCCTTTTAATTGGATGATCATTTGTGTAGCAATGATGTACATTTGATGTCTTTATTTCCCTGAATATATATCGCAGCTTGGATGGATGAAAACCAAGTAAGTGGAGAACAATCCACTTTTGTGTTTCCAATTGTGGACCCTGATATTGTGGCACAAATGAAGAATATTCCACCATCAGCTCTCCCTCATTTCCATGGTAAAGTTCATGAAGATCCTGACTCTTTTCTATTCGAGTTTGATATTCTGTGTAGAAGTTATGATTATTCAACTGACGCTCAGAAGTTAAGATTATTTCATGTTACTCTCAAGGACTTAGCTCTATGCTGGTTTATGGCATTAGGAGGAAACACTATAACCTCTTGGGATCAGATGAAGAGAGTGTTTTTGTCTAAATATCAAGAATATTACAAAACTCGGGACATGCAAGATGAGATTTTTACAATCATACATGATGACGATGAAACTCTTGAAGATTACCTAGAAAGATTTATGTATATTTTACAAAGGTCGAAACTTAAGTTTGATCCCAGTACTATTAGAACCTTGTTCCTAAGAGGACTTACTGATAATGCTAGAAATGATTTAAATATGTTAGGAAAAGGTGATATTCCTCAGCAAATTTTTGAACAAATTTGTGAATTATGTAGGAAATTTTCAAGAAATCAGTATAGATCCGGTAGAGGAACTCGAAATAGAAATAGAAAAACTGAATCTACTGATGCCATGATTATTGGACTAGAAAATAAAATGGAAAACATGAAAATTGATATAATGAATACTATTACCAAACAATTGGACTCTTTAAAATTTCAACAAAAACTCATGAAGGAACAAGAGTCATTATGTATTTTTTGTCCTAAATGTAGAGACAATCATCCTCCTAAAGAGTGTCCTCTTAATTTGAAAGAAACTAATAAATGTGCTAGTTGTGCAGAATACCATGTCACAAAAAAATGTCCCTCTATACCAGGACTTAAAGCTATATTTACAGGGGGACAACCTAAAGCTGAATACTTGTATGCTATGGGAGCAAGAAGGATTTGGCCTCATGTAGGTGCAGGTATGGCTCCTGAATTTTCTCCACACTATTTTGGTTATAATTCACATGCATATTCTTATCCTAACACTAATCAGCAGTGGCAATATGCAAATCAATATCAACATGGGCAACCTTTTCAACCATGGCAACAAGGTTGGAGAGGGCCAACTCATTCTCCATATTCCTACCAACGACCTATGCAGTCATATCCATCTACGCATACACCTTATTCAATGCCTCAACTTCCAAGTCAATCTACTCCACCGTTGTCTTTACCTCCACCTTTTCGACCTCCTCAATTTCCTACTCAACCTATGCCCAACCGTAACAATAATAAAGCAGTGCAAATGATCTATCTAACAAACCCATCTTTACCATTAAAGTACCAGTCTATTCCAGTTGGGGTTCATGATATTCAATTAAGATCGGGAAGGACTGTAACATCAAAAAATTAGAAGCAACCTATAGTGATTGTTGAAAAGAAAGGATAAGAGGAAACTCTTAACCATTCTCCAAAAGCTGTCACTAAGCATCCCTTACCCTCTGAATCCTTGCCATCTTCTTCCAACTAGCCTCCCTTCCTAGAGAGGCTAGTAATGGAAATAAGTGAGCCTATTTCTGAGACTAGCTTAGCATCAAAGCTTCGAAATATTTTCATTAAGTTACCTTTTCTTTAAGCCATCAAAGAGATCCCCATTTGTACCAAGATTATTAAGGAACTCTGTCTCAAGAAACCTGGGAGGAAGAGATTGGAACCCCAAACCATTCAATTTGTTGGTAGGGCAGCAGAGTTGATGACGGGATGTGTGTCTATGGAAAAATATACTGATCTCGGAAACCCTGTTGTCTCAGTTCAGATTGGTAATGTCCTTGTCTCTAATGTTCTTATAGACCTAGGGGCAGCCATTAATGTCATGACTAAGCAAACCATGGATCAACTTCGGTTATCTCATCTTCGCCCTACTCCCACTGTGCTTGAATTAGCAGATAGATCTAAAATTAAGCCAGAAGGAGTATTGGATGATGTGATCATCTCATTAGATTCTTGGGAATATCCTGTTGATTTCATTGTGCTTCAGCCAAAGAACCCAGTAGGAGGACATCCCTTGATCTTGGGTTGACCATGGCTTTCTACGACCGATGCATATATTGGATGTTGTTCCGGTGATATGTATATTTTGCATGCAGATTTTAGGAAGACAGTTACCTTATACCCCCTGCCAGATCCGTTCAGGACCTTCGAGATACTCTATGGTTGGATCAAAGCAATGATGAGGAGAATCAACCCATTTCCCTTATCCATCATTATACTGGGTCTTCACAAGAAGATGAGATTCAAGATTTCCTAAATAATCTAGACACTATGCCTAATTTTGAGCCATTAAGCCAGATTTTCAACCTAGATTTTCAAGATAATCATGATTCTCATTCTTTTGTACCGCTGCATTTGACCACTCCCTTAATTACTCCTGAGCCTGATACTACTCTTGTTGAGATTGGCCCTAGTAAATCCTTGCATATTAGTTCAGATTTGGACTCATCTCAGCAGGAGCAGCTTGTGAATTTGTTGCAAAACTATCTTAGTGCCTTTGCTTGGGGCTATGAAGATATGAAGGGTATTCCTCCTGAAACTTGTACACATCATATGTATATTCCGGAAGGAACCCGACCTGTTCGACAACCCCAAAGGAAAATGAATCCAGCTCTAAGAGATAATGTGAAGGAAGAAGTATAGACACTCTTGGATGTCAGTTTTATCTATCCTATTTCCGACAGTCAGTGGGTCTCTCCATTAGTGTTAGTACCTAAGAAAGATGGAAGATGACGTATTTGTATTGATTATCGAGAATTAAATAAATCCACTCTCAAAGATTATTTCCCTCTCCCTTTCATTGACCAGGTGCTTGATACCCTTGTAGGAAAGAAATATTTTTCCTTTTTGGATGGCTTCAGTGGCTATAACTAGATACAGATTACACCCGAACATCAGGATAAAACTACTTTTACATGTCCATGGGGTACATTTGCTTATAAAGTGCTTCCCTTTGGTTTATGTAATGCCCCGACTACCTTTCAAAGGGAAATCCTGGCCATTTTTTATGATCTAGAATTTGTAGAAATTTATATGGATTGTCAGTTTTATCTATCCTATTTCCGACAGTCAGTTGGTCTCTCCATTAGTGTTAGTACCTAAGAAAGATGGAAGATGACGTATTTGTATTGATTATCGAGAATTAAATAAATCCACTCTCAAAGATTATTTCCCCCTCCCTTTCATTGACCAGGTGCTTGATACCCTTGTAGGAAAGAAATATTTTTCCTTTTTGGATGGCTTCAGTGGCTATAACTAGATACAGATTACACCCGAACATCAGGATAAAACTACTTTTACATTTCCATGGGGTGCATTTGCTTATAAAGTGCTTCCCTTTGGTTTATGTAATGCCCCGATTACCTTTCAAATGGCAATGCTGGCCATTTTTTATGATCTAGAATTTGTAGAAATTTATATGGATGACTTTTCTGTGTTTGGTGATTCTTTTAAGGAAGCTCTCAAAAATATAGAGAAAGTACTTCTTCGTTGTCAGGAAGCCCATCTTGCCTTGAGTGACAAGAAATGTAGATTAATGTGCAAAGCGGAAGTGGTAGTTGGCCATTTGATTTCTGGTAAACGTATCCAAGATGATCCAGTAAAGATTAAAATCATTCTGCATCTTTCTGCACCCAAAACTCAAAGGGAAGTAAGAGGTTTTTTAGGACATGTTGGTTACTATAGAAGATTCAATGAAAATTTTTCTAAGATAGCTACCCCTCTTTTTCAACTTCTAGCTAAGGATAGTGAATTTTCTTGGACCACAGCTTGCTAAAAATCTTTTGAAACATTGAAGGAAAAGTTAGTACAGGCACCAATTTTGAGAGGTCCTAACTAGTCCCTGCCTTTTCACATTTCCTCTAATGCTTCAGATTTGGCTATTGGCACAGCTTTAGGACAAGAGGAAAATAAGAAATCCTATGCTATTTATTATATTAGTAAGAATTTGTCTTCCGCTAAATTAAATTATATAGTTACAGAGAAAGAGTTTTTAGCTGTAATTTTTGCAACTAATAAGTACAGGCACTATATTACAGGATATGAAGTATTTGTACATAGTGATCATTTTGCGATTAAATATTTGATGAACAAACCATTAAATAGCGGTAGAGTGACTAGGTGGTTACTATTGTTGCAGGAATTTAATATTACTATTCTTGATAGACTAGGAAAATCTAATGTTGTAGCAGATTTTCTTTCTAGATTAGATAATCCTGGTGAAGCAACTCCTGTTAATGATGATTTTCCGGATGAACGTGTATTTTCTATGTCAACAGATTCTTCGTGGTTTGCTAACATTGCTAATTACTTGGTTACTGGGAAAACACCACCCCACTTGTCCGCTCGTGAAAAGCGGAATATTATTCAGAAAAGTGTTGCATACTCCTGGATTCAAGGAGATCTCTTTTACACTGGTCTAGACCTGATTATCTGTAGGTGTGTAAGAGAAGAGGAAGTGTTTGACATATTGAAATCCGCTCATGATGAACCTTATGGAGGCCACTTTGCTGATAAGCGGACTACATATAAAGTATTGTGTGCTGGTTACTTTTGGCCTTCCTTGTTTAAGGATACCAAACAGTGTGTCAAGCGATGTGATAGCTGTCAACGAGTGGGCCAGCCTAATCAAACCAATGAAATGCCTTTATGCCCCCAAGTTATGATTGAGCCGTTTGAAAAATGGGCTATTGATTTTATAGGCCAATAAATCCAACGTCATTATGTAAAAATCATATTTTGGTTTGTATATATTTTTTTACAAAATGGGTAGAAGCTAAAGTTGTTTCCTTTGCTACATAAAAAGTTGTTGTTGATTTTCTTTTTACTGAAATCTTTACTAGATTTGGTGTACCTAGAGAAATTATTTCTGACAATGGTCCACAGTTTATTTCTAATCTGGTATAGGGTGTGATGGAGCAATACAAGATCCGGCACAGGAAATCCACACCATATCACTCGCAAGCAAATGGCCAGGTGGAATCCACAAACAAAGTGATCGAGTCCGTTCTTACAAAGACAGTAAATATATATTGGAAATACTTGGCTGAAAGATTACCATAAGCTTTGTGGGCATACAAAACCACTTGGAGAAATAGCACGGGACATACACCATATGAGCTGGTATATGGAAAGCAGGTTCTGTTACCAATTGAATTGTAGATCAAAACTTTCAGAACTGCAGTTCAATTAGGACTAGATATCTCTGAGACACAACAATAGCATCTTCTCCAATTAAATGAGTTAGATGAATTTCGTAGGGATGTTGTTCAGTATAACATACTAATTCAGCAGCAACGCAAAAGGTGGCATGACAAGTCTTTTCAGAAAAAACAATTCCAACCAGGTGATTGGGTGCTCCTTTATGATTCTAGATTTAAAATTTTTAAAGGGAAATACCGTACACATTGGATGGGACCTTATGAAGTGATCCGAGTATTCGAGAATTTATTAGTAGAAGTTAAAACTATTGATGGACAAAATTCAATATTCTTGATAAATGGACATAGATTAAAGAAGTATTTTCAGCCACTTGCGAGGAAAGATTTTACACAGCAAGTCCAACATCAATTCGGGACGGTAGTGGTGAATGGTAATACCAACCTTTTGAAAACATGAATTCTTCTTCTTCTTAAAAAAAAAAAATTAATACAAAAAAAAGGTAAAGAAAAAAACATTTCCCTGTAATTATGAAAATCAGTTCACTGACATGATTGCAGAAGGATCAACCTGAAAACCAACTTGCTGGTGGGAAGATCAAAATTTTCTAATAAAAAGAGAATGTTGCTTGATCTTTAGATATGCTAGTGACCACCAAGTAAAAGCGGGTTCAGCATAACCAACCTTTATACAATTGGGGTAATTAGCATGGATATTTTTATTCAATTAATGCTTAATTTTCGCTACAGTTATTTTTCTTGCACCAGTGCAGGTAGACCTTCCAGAAAATTTTATGTCTTTCTTCATATTCCACTTTCGTAATATTCCCTCGGTTTTCTTCTTCAATACCAGAATGATTAACCTTCCCATATTCTTCTAAATTTACCCTTTCCGTTTCGTAAAAACCCCAATTTACCCTTGAATTTTTTTTCCCCTATCCCACTTCTATTTATCCCCTCTTGTGGTACTATTCCTGGAATCCCTGTAACAGAATTCCTTCCCATTCTGAAATTTACATTTTCCCACTTCTTTGGTCCCTCATGAATTCATTGCAGGATCTCACGCACAAAGAGCAAAAGGATATGCTCTGAAGCATCAAGGAAGGGCGAAGAAAATTTCCAGTATAAGTTGAGGAAGCCATGTTGGAAGTCCAGCCTATATTTTACTTAAATTCCCTGTTCTTTTTTCCAGATATTATGCATGCACTAGTGCAAGCATGTCGTCCTATATAATAATGCAAGCAGAATGGTACCAGCAAAATAGCATAGTTTAAGCAGTGCAAGCATGTACCCTGTCAGAAACATAGTACAATTTTTTCTTTTCATAGCATACGTCATAGGAAAGTGGTCATCATGAAATTTTATAAGAAGTCCTTTCATTTAGTCAATGATTACTTGTGCTATCATATTAACTAGGAGAAAAATATTTAAAGTACAAGGTGTTTTTAAGTTAATAATCATGATCATTTTGTAATGAATGCTAAGTTCTTTTTTTGAATTATGAAGAGTGCAGAAGTGTTTAACCGTTGCTTGGATATAATTGCCCCTTTCTGCCATTATCCTAGATGTCCTTCACTCGTAATGATTACCTCACCTAGATGTTAAAACGCCATTGCAAGTACCAGTTCGGCATGATCTCAAAGATGTCGTGCATCCACGGCTATTTCAGTGGAATGAATGGGTGATAAGATGGAAGGCATGGTGGACGGTTGGATCCCTATCTATAAGAACCAATTTTCCCGGTGTTGCATGTAAATTATTAACTGTTCATAACCGTTAAGCGGTGATGCCACCTATTCGAAGCGAACCTTTGTCTCTCAGTAGGGTAGAACAGACTACTGAGTATCGCAAAAGTCTTGCACTATTGCGAGACTCGAGCTTTCTTCAATTCTTGCAAAATTTTGACAGGCACAACAGTGAAGTGGCCTTACAATTTGCTAGAAGTTTAAAAAATGGCCGAGTAAAAATTGGGCCTCTAAAATTTGAGGTTACGGAAGAGTTTATAGCAGCAGCGACAAGCTTTGAAAATACTGGTGAGTAGTGGTTTAAAAATTAAAAACTAGAAAGGAAGCGATGGCAACGTTTCATCGTCGATAAGAAGATGAAGGTAGATTGGAAGGAAGGAATTTCGCACAGTGCCCTACTAGGATAGTGGCGGGACCTCCTTTTCATCCTACAGAAATTCGTAACCTGTGAGGGAAGGTACTCCCTCACTTTTGTGTACCATTTTAGGATGTTGTAGCATTTTGAAGCTGCCTGGCACGTCCGGTGGAGGCTTAATTTCCCCCATTTTTTGCTTAAGAGCTTGGAAAAAATGGCCAAGGGTGTGCGGGACGGATGGGCAGGCCAGACCGACAAGAATTTATATCACCATGACTTGATAAAGATTTTGGTCCAGAAACAATTAGAAGTTAAAGGCATGACCTGGGAGGCGCTATTAAAATAGCTACAATAAAAAGACAGTTGTTGGAAAGGAGATAGAGGACCCCGCCAGCATAAGAAAAGGTCCGAGTAAGAATGTAAAGGGGAGTCCTTCTTGCACCAGTGAAAAAAGGAAACGACTTGAAAGATCAATAGAAGAAAGGGCCCCATCTCCAAATAAGAAGACAGCTAGTGCACCTGTTGAAGAGACTCCTTCTACGCCACCAGTACAGGCACAGATCCCCGAAGAAGACAACTTGTCAGTCCTTGTGGATGCAGCAAAATTTGTAGAGGTCGAAGATGACACTCTACTGGCCAATTTCATTAAAAGGCCTTGGAAAAATAATGAAGAATCAGATGCAGGCAAAGAACCACAGTCCCCACAGGACATTAAATCCCCTTCTGCACCAGTGCAAGAAGAAGAACCAGAAGAAGAAGAATTTCTTAATGTAACCATGAGGGATACTGAGGTCCCTGAGGAAGACACAGCCCCTGTCGAAACAGAATAAGAAGAAGATTTGGTAACTCCTGCTGCTCGGATAATTGAACTAGAGCTTCAAGTGCAAAACTTAGAACAACTCATAGCTAAAGCACAAGAGGATAAAGAACAGAGTAAAGAAGAATTAACTGCGAAGATCCAGAAAAAGAAAGGAGAAGTTAGAGTTTGGAAGTACTGAGCTACACGATGTTTCAAGCGACTTAAAAAGGTGAAAAAGAAACTAAAGAACATCATAAAGAAGAATTCTGAAACATTGCAGGCCAATGTCAATATGTCAGAGCAGGATTGAGCTGGAATGCTCAAAGTTTTGAAGGTTTTTTGCAAAGGTAAAGAGTTGTGTGAGGACACAGAATATCTTAGGGATGGGAGGATGTTAGCCCCCTAATTTTCTCTCTTTTTTCCATTTTCCCATTCCTAAATCATAACCATTTACCATTGTTTTACCTCTTTTATACACCCTCGTCTTGCACCATTCCAAGCACGGTGACATATTTCGTATAAACTTTATTTTTCATACTTTTAATTTAACTTAGCATTAATTAATCATTTATTACATGATTTCTTACCTTTAATCACTCTTTGTAACTTTTCGATATCTCCAATGTTTATTTGGTAGTTAGAGTACTTACCATGACCGCTGATACTAGTGCAGGATCAGATCTTGCACTGTTGCCAGCACAGCGAATCTTTGTAGCAGATCTGAACCTCCTTGATCACCACCTTGTTTTGAGCAGCTTCAACCATGACAACAAGATCTATCCAAAGGCAGCCGACAACGAATCTGTGAAGGACCAAAGCTGGAGAATGGCTACGGCTTGTTTTGCTAACTGTCTAATTTTGAAGGTCGAAAAGCTAAATTTTGCGTTTGGTTATGTAAACGGTTGAATGATCTATTTTGGCCTTTGGCCAAAGATCTATATAATGTAGAATGTAAATAGGACTAAGGAAGTTTTTGATAGTAGAAGAGAACAGAGACACAGCCAGAGAGGTAGTAACAGGTTGCTATATTTTGTTATCACTCGAATCTGGGCTGGACAATGTATTAATGTATGTACTTGCCTCAGTGAATTAATAAAAGGGAGCTCTGCCTCATGTTTCACAAATTGTGTTTTTGTATTTGAGCTGATGAATTGATTAAGGTACTATGCAGCGTTTCTATTTAAAGGGGAAATGCGTTGGTTGGCTAGAGCCCAGCCAACCTAGCACGTTTACCCCATTTCCCGTTTTCCTATAATTTGTGTTTACATTGTCAAGTGTGATTTAATTTTAAGTACATGCATTCCTATCTGAGTGAAATCGGATCCGTTGTGTGAAGTAGATAAATTCTCTTTCCTACACTTGATTTCAGATTGGTTTTCCTCCACCTGGTCGAAGCAGGAGAAATAACCCTGCACCAGTGCACGTTGGTGTGATATCTCCTTTTCTGCAATTCTATTTGATTGGTTTTCCCCACTTGGTCCAAGCAGGAGAAATGAACCCGCACCAGTGCACGTTGGTGTGATGCAGCAAGCCTTCTTAGTCTACTTCCCGCAATCTTATTTCTTTCATTAAATGATCATGACAGGATGAATGTATATTTATTGTTTCTTTATTCCTGCACTCTGTTAAAATCAGAAACATTCACTTTATATGTGTGCAATTTGATTTAACAGTATAATAGCACTTGCAAGAATTAAGCACTCATTTTAAGAATTAAATGCTAAGTGCAGGAAGCTCTGATCCGGTGCAAGAACTAGTTTCTTACCATGGGATCTGAGTGCTTTGAACCGGGAAAAGTTCAAGCCCTTGTAGGAAGTAAAAAGCCTTTAGTGAAGACACCATTTCTACCTTCTACATAAATCTCTCTTCTTGCACTAGTGCAAGCATACTGCGATAGTACAGGACAGATTAGTGCAAGAAGGAAATCTCTAAAGGAGCAGGTTTAAGAACCCATCTGATGAGACTGCTAACTGTCTCTGCTAAAGAAAAACACACACTCATTAGTTAAACAATAATTAGCTAGAGTGATTTCCCTTTATCTTTGATTCCCTCTTGCAATTGCATTCTTCCTTGTTCCAGTGTTAGATTATTTTGATGGTTCAAGTTGCCTTTTTCTCTTTTTAATTTGATTCTGCAATATTTCCTTTAAAAAAATTAGGGATTTATATTAGGAAGATTCATACCATCTCTAGCATTGCCTGTGCTTTGTCTCTAAGTTTACGGATCCCCCGGGTTGACAAATTAAGTGTTGAGGAATTTCCTTAAGTGTAATTCCTGCACTCAACAGGGACATTATGCAACTAATTTCCCATCGAAGAAGTCCAAGAAGGGATCCTCGGAAGGATCGGAAGGTGAGGCATTAGCCTCTCAGTTTGAAATGGACTTTACCATCATCGCATGCATGGTGTCATCGATGATGGTTTGTATCTGGTATCTTGACAGTGGAGCCTCATTCTACATGACCGGTGATAAAAAAAATATTCAGTGCCTTGGAGGAGAAAGACCTCAAGATGTGCATAGAGATGGGTGACGACGGAAGGTATAGTGTTTCAGGAGTGGGCACAGTTGCTTTTCAGAGAGAGCATGGAGCTCCTCTCACCTTGACAAATGTGAAGTATGTGCCAGGACTGAAGAAGAACTTGGTATCAGTCGTGATGTTGGAGGACAAAGGATATGATGTTGTCTTCAGTAAAGGAAAGGCATTCGTAAGACACATAGCCACGGGTCAGACCAAGAGGATAGGGATTCAGGTGAAGAATCTCTATAAACTAGAGGTAGATGATTGTGCAGCATTGAGTACAAAAGAATAATTGGTGCAAATCCAAGACATTAGCAAGTTTTGGCACAGGTGGTTGGGCCATTTGCATCATGGGGTTTTGAAGATAATGCAACAGATATCTATAGGACTTTCCAAAGGTAAACTTGAGCAAGTTGACACATGCAAAGGTTGTACCTTGGGAAAGTACACCAAGTCTTCCTTTCATGATTGAGGCAGTCAAGCGGAGGCTATCTTAGAGTGAGTTCATATTGATTTGTGTGGATTATTCTCAACGGCATCCACAGTGAAGCAAAGGTATTATGTGATTTTAATTGATGACTATTCTTGTAAATGTTGGATTTATTTCATGCAGAAGAAGGACCAAACTTTCACAAAGTTTTGTGAGTTCAAAGCTTTGGTCGAGAAAGAGTCAGGGAAGAAGATCAAGGCCTTTAGAAGCGACAATGGTGGAGAATATGTCTCTCAAGAGTTTAAGGACTTCTGTGCAGCAGAAGGAATTAAACGAGATTTGACGGCACCTCATAACCCATAGCAGAATGGGGTGGCCGAAAGGAAGAACAAAACTATTGTAGGGGCAGCACGAGCAATGCTGCATGACCAAGACCTACCACTTCACTTGTGGGCTAAGGCATGGAACACAGCAGTCTATTTGCAGAATAAAAGCTCGCATCGCATACTTGGGATGAAGACACCAGAGGAAGCTTTCTCCAGTAAGAGACCAGATGTGGGTCACTTCAGGATCTTTGGCTCATCGGTATATTTCCTTGAGACAAAGGATGCACGGAAGAAGCTTGAGCCAACAACAGAGTTGGGGATACTTGTTGGGTACACTGATACACCTCACAACTATCGGGTGTACTTTCCTACCAGTCGAAGGACAGTGGTTGGTAGAGATCTCAAGTTTGATGAGAAAAATGCCATGCGAGTTTCCCTTGAGAGGGAGCTCCAACTACAGGCTATGGAGGAACTATTGGTTCCTAAGGAGGAGGAGCCTCAGACTAATGCGGAGCAGCCACATGCAGAGGTTCCAAGAGTGGAGACATCCACTCAAGCAGAGTCTTCCAGAGATGGATGGAAGCGCACAAGAGAAGCTGACAGACTGTTGGAGGATACGAGAGAGAATGTGGGAGCACCATATTCTCAATGCAAACAGAGGAGGTCACCTGAGAGGTACACTGGATACATGGCCCTTGCTGGGGAATGTGTTGAGACCGAGCCATCTTCCTTTGAGGAAGCAGTGCAGCAGCCGATTTGGGTTGATGCTATGGTGGAGGAGTATGACTCCATAGTTCGTAACAGTGTTTGGGACGTGGTTCTGAGACCAGAGAACAAGTAAATTGTGAGTTCATGTTGGCTTTACAAGGTAAAGCAAGCTGCTGATGGTAGTGTGGAGAAGCATAAGGCAAGATTTGTTTCACATGGATTTTCACAGGTCAAGAGGATCATGTTGTTGCAGTATATTTAAACAGAGGAGCAAGATGCTGATATTTTGAAAAATGCATTGTCAAAGTGTAAATTCGAGTTCCATAGAGACAGGATTGGGATGGCAGATAATCCTTTTCTTGTTGAGAGGGAGTGTTGAAATATGGCAACAAGAATATTCCAATTTAATTTTTCCTTGAATTAAAGTGTGAATTAAAATCAAATTTAGTCTTAACAGCTACTTGGAAATGATTAATTAATTTATTTTACATTAATTAGTTGGAGAAATTCAAGTTAGAAGTCTTTCTGAAGTCATGCAAGAGTTATCCCTTAAATTAAGGAGATAAGATTGAGTTATATTTGAGTTGTAATTAGTTAACTCAGTTTACTGAGTTAAGTCCAGTTAAATTAGTTCCAAACTGTTTGAGGAACTAATAATGAGTTAACAATCAGTTGATGCATGCATGCACTCAACTAATGCTACTCCAGTTAACTGAAGATTCCCTCATTAGAAACTCATGCATGTCTATTATGAGAAAGACCCAGTTGAGATTAAAGTCAAGGACAGTGTACTATCAGTTGCATGTGTTTTCTCATGGAGAAAACTCATGCATGCAGTCAAGGATTTAATCCTTTAGGATTGCGCATTTTTGGAGGAGATCATCCACTTGGTAAGAAGAGAATCATCCACAAGGAACAACACAAGGAAATAGGAGCTTGGAGGGTAGAGAGGAAGGTTGAAGAGAAGCCAAGATTTCCTGTGAGCATCTGTGAGGATTGTACTAAGAGCTGGCTAGCTGTGAGAGCTAAGGCTTTGTATAATTCCTATGTATTTCCACCTTGTATGATAATACAGACAGTGTGGGGTTTTTAGCTGAGGCTTTCCCCAAAGTATTTTCATGTGTATTGTGCATTGATTCTTCTTATTTTGGTTATATTGTTCAGCTCGATCTTTAAGCTTCCGCAAATTGATAGTAGAATTATGTTATAGTATTCTGCTTTGATTTATATTGCACTATCGGGCTAACCTGCACCAGATTTTCTACACTTATTTTGGAAATTTCAACAAATTTAGTGGAAACGGAGACCTTCTTGTGACCCTGTAAACTAGAAAATGTTGGTAATTGTCTAGAGGCAACTATTTAGCTTTATTGTATACATTTAAATAATAAGAAGCCCAACAAAACAATTCATCACAATGATTAGTCTCATGAACATTTTTCATAATATGTGAAATTATAGTCAAACCTTCAACAACCTTGGTAGGATCATGTGGCTTTGCAAGAGTGGTAGCCAATTTTAACTTGTGTAAGGGTTTCAATTCTTTTCCAACATGAGTGTAATTCTATAGAATAAAAGACCGATTTGCAAGGGGAATTTGGGCCACAATTTCTTGGAAGCCTTCTTTAACTCAAGATTAATCCCTGTCCCTATTGTTTGATGGTAAACCTCTCTACATAAGAGCTTATTTAGAACATAAAGAGGCACAAACCATGATATAGGTAAAAAGTTCTTTCGCGGACCAATCCTCAATTCTCAAAAGATAATCCATAGCGGTTATAGACATTCTTTGAGGCTTGGAACTAAAAATGGCTCGATAAATGGGAATCATGACAAGATGAAAAAATTGATAAAAATGGTCAAAATAATTCTCTTCCCATAGTTTACTATGATAAATGTGGATGGTCAGAGGATCAACAAGTGTCCATTTCCAGCCCATTGTTGGAAAATCTAGGGAGAAACAGATGGCATCCATTACGAAGGCTGACATATAGAAAGGGAGATTATGTGTGTATGTTTGTTTGTTGTGGAAAGGGAGACTATGCTTGGTGATATTATCAAATAAAATTTTGGCCCAATTGAAAATAAACCTGTCAAAATCCCTACGAATAATAGGGACCCAATCCAATGGAAACTGCGAAACATTTTAATAAGAAAATAATCTACATACATAAAGGAAACATAAAAAAAGGAGGATTTAAGGATTGTATGGAATATTTGTAAGATGATTCTTCCTCATGCTTGCTAGGGTCTCTCCTCCATTCTCTAATTAAACTAGGGAGATATTTCTCCGCATTGTTACATTCTTCTTTCATAAAACTGTAAAAAAGCTAAGAATTATACAGAAGTTGTGGCTTGGATAGTTGATACATGTAACAACCCTAGTGAAAATTCCATGTAATAAAAGTTAAAAACAATAACCACGGTTGATGGGACACTTATTCCAAGTTGAATGTTGGGAAATACATCCTAGGGTGTGTTCATTTGGTTGTTTATGGCTAAGGAAATTGGAAAAAGGCAATGGCTAAGGCTTTGGAAAGGAAAAATGGCATTTTTGGCACTTTTATTTATGAAAATACAGGAAATTAGGAGAAAAGGAAGGTGAAAGGTCACAGGTTGCATGTGAGGAGGAAAATAATGGAAAATGACGAAAATATAGGCCTCATTCATAAAAATTCTTCTGAGGATCCGTTGGTAACCTTTTGTCAATTGAGTTTTGGATCTCTCTCATTATTCTCTCTCTCTCTCTCTCTCTCTCTCTCTCTCTCTCTCTCACGCTTGGACACTTAGAGTTTTCTTGGAGCAATTTTGGCATTGGATCAAGAAAGGCAAAGAAGGCAAGAGGAAGCAAAGATCAAGTAGGGAAAGGTAGGATCAAATAGCTACAACAAGCCTCATTGCAGGTATCAACTTGCATGTGTATTTCCCTTGCTATATTTGGCATGCATGGCATTGCATGTGGTTCTTTTCTATCATGGCATGGGTTTTTCCAGGTGTAATAGTGTTTTCAGCCTAGCCTTGCCATTTCTGGATAGCCATGGTGTGATGGGGTTCTCATGTTTTGGTTGAGTTGGATTACAGGATGGATTCAAAGCTGAGTGGGGTGGATCTTCGAATTATAAAGAACATGGACTAGTGGTCCCTGAACCCGACAATGGATCACAGTAAAGCCACCAGATAGTGACCCCTGAGCCAGACTGTGGGTTGCGATGTTGGCTTATATGGGCCTGACCCAGGTTCAGAAGAATTATTTAGCCAAGCAAATCCCGCAGCTATCGGCCCTTTCGGCAACAACTCGCAAAGCACGGACTGAGGTCTCACCCGAGGTAGTAGGGGAGGGTGCTGGAACCAGGTTTCCACACCCTTGGGATATCTAGATGTGGTTTGGAGGCTTTGCACCCCGTTCTACAGCGTCACGTCGTGCTGTATTCGCGCAAATCCAGAATGCCTTTTACTGTCTATTACCACGCAGTCTACGGATCTAATCTATAGGAGGAATTACTGCAACCGAAATCTACTTTAAAGTGGTCTTTAAGGAAATGTTTATCACTTTTATTCTGTTCACAGATTAAGATTTAAACCCAAAGTCACAAGTATTCAATAAGCAGTGCACATAAATCAAACAATGTTATTAACCATACAAAATGCCAGATTCGCGATAATTCAGATTCAACACAGAATTCAAAAGAAACTTATCTTTATTTCCACTTATCACCCTTACATCCAGATCTGCCCTCTGCACTCAGCTACAGGGGTCCGCGCACACAACTGCGGACTCTTCCAGGCCTCTGCGCACACAGCTGTAGAGCCTCTATCTCCTACCCAAACCCCCGACTTGGACTTACAGACGCTTTCAGAATGCTTCTTCTCAGACACCCATTACATATCAAACCTCCAAATCATACCAAAACTTAGCTACTCTACCCATAGAGCCTTGCTCTATTTATACCTTTCCATGGACCACAATCCATAGGCAGGCCAACTCAACTTACATTTCTTTACATTATTTTTGGGTGGACTACCCTTTTGACTTTGACTTATTACACATTGCGCTCCGCATACTTCGGAGTTTTTACAATAGTTTAATCCTAATTTCTAGGCTTTATGTCGCAAAACCGTTATGCGGGACCTCCACTACCCAACAGTCCCCCAACACAATTATCGTGACTCGTCCCGAATCACTCGTTGGTGCGACGCGATGCGCCGCCGTGGCTTCGCGGTTCACCTCCCTTTGAGTGACGTTCGTCGTCCTACTGCTTCGTCGTTGACTCCTACAACGCTTCGTCTGGCTCCTACTTCAGTGTTTTTACTACTTCCTCCAACCGATGATGCTCATTCTACTCTGCTCGGTTAACACAGAACACCTCCTGATATAATTTTAGCTCAAGCAGGCAAGCCTCAGGCGGGACCTCCTTATACCTCCACAGCCACTTCCAACCTTCGTATCTTCTCGTCGCACTGTCTAATGCAGCTTGTGTTGCAATTTTGCAAAACCATTGCTACTATTCGTGAGATTCCATTGTTTATAGTTTTTCAGAGACGCCTTAGTAACTTCATTCTAACCTGTGGTCTCCGTTTCCCCATCTTTTTGTTGAATTGTTGTAGTTTTCTGACCCGCCCATGGACGGGGTGATGGCATTCGGACCACTTCTGCTTCGTTTCTTCTCTTTTCCGGTACATCCCCTACTATTGAGTCTACAGGCTGCGGGACGCCCGCGGCTATCAACACCATGCTCCTGAGATAGTCTGGCTGCCCTCTTGGCCATATTACCACCTGCAGGCTTACTCCTTGTGTAGAGATAATAAACAGCGCCATGTCAAGACTCAGCATACGCTTTGTGGAAGTGTAAGTCGCCTGGTAGCTGTTCCTCAGTGTTTTATAAGCGAGTCAAATTTCAAATTCCTAGATTGCCGCCTGTTCCAGCGTCCCTGTGTAAATTCTGCAGTAGCTCGTGCCATATCTGGCTTGTACTCCTTCCCTTAACTACCCGTCGCCCGCTCCCTTTTGCCATAATGCAAACATCGTGTCATGAATAGTGACCTGAATGGTCACCTTGGCTCGAAGCAACGCAACAACATACTTCTGACTGTGTGGCTGCAATCCTGATGATGGGCCCAATCGACGCGTATCCTAGCACTCGCGCCTCTTTCTCCTAGACTACTTTATCATCCCGCGCTCTCTTTCAACTCGTTGGAGCGGTGAGACTGTCCCTCGAACGGTTAGTCAGGCGGCCAGCCCGCCCGTATAGAGCTTCAGGCGACTGCCATTTACTCGGCCTGGAAAGGGGTCCCCATTGAGTTTGGAAAGTTGAACTGCGCCCCCATCGGTAACTTCTTTGACGACGTAAGGTCCCAACCAATGCATTTGGAGTTTGCCAGGGAACTTCTCGAATTTACTGTCGTATATCAATACTAGATCATTCTCCTTGAATGTGCGCACCTTGATATGGTGATCATGCCACACTTTTTCCCACTGTTTCTACACTTGCTGATGGAATCCAACCAAAAATCGTTCCTCCTCCATTTCTTCAAGCTGCACAAGCCTTTCCTCCAAAGCCCCATGGTCTGCCATACCTGTTATTGCCACGATCTGCAGACTAGGCACAATATATTCCATAGGCATGATGGTCTCCTTGCCATAGACTAACCGAAAAGGTGTCTGGCCCATCAATTTCTTGCACGTGGTTCGATATGCCCATAGCACAACAGGGATGTGCAAGTCCCCATCATTTCATTGCGCATTACAGACCTTGGTCAATGCAGTCTCCAAGATTTTGTTGAATGCCTCCACAGTGCCATTTGCTTGCGGGTGGTATGGTGTACTCTGTTGATGATCTATTTGTAATTCCTCAGTGAGTGCGCGGATGGTTTCATTCAGAAAATGTGTTCCCCGATCGCTCATGAGAATTTTGGGACAACCAAACCTTGTCAGTAGATTCTCGAACAAAAACTTCTCAGCTATTGCAGTCGTGCAATCCTTAACCGATTGTGCCTCAGCCCATCGGGTTAAATAATCAGTTATGATGATGATATAGCGCACGCCCATTTTTCCTCATGGCTCAATAGGTCCTACAAAGTTGATTGCCCACTTTTTGAAGGGTTGTAGCATCATCTACAGTTGGAGCGGCATTTCATCTCTCTGCGATGGTTTCCCTGTCCATTGGCAGACGTTGTAGGCTTGGCAATGAGCTTTCAAATCCTGATGCAAAGTGAGCCACCATACTCCTGCGCGAAGTATCTTTTGGGCTATAGCACGACTTGCATAGTGTCCACCAGCAACCCCCTCATGGGCTTTCGCTAGGATTTGTCCTCGCTCGAACTCCGGGACATACCGACACAGAATCCCATCGTTGCCCATTTTGTAGAGGTGTCCTGCAATCACGGTGAAGTCTGCTGCGCGTATCACCAATTCCTTCTTTTGCTGAACGGAGTGTCCTTGCGGCGCGGTCCCTATAGTTAAGAAATGGATTATATCTTCAAAATGACCATTCGCTACGCGCACCGCATATAGATGAGCATCCGGAAATCCGTCTTCTAGATTTGTGGGTTCTTCGCCGGTCTCAATTTGGGACAAGTGATTTGGGCTTGCATTTAGACGTCCCGGCTTGACGACAACCTCAAAGTCATACGCCCCCCCAACACAGGCTTATTCACGAGGTATTTTAACGTCGAGTGATCGATATACATCTTAAAGTGACCTCCCAGTAGATAATGATAGAATTTTTGAAGCGCGTATACCATTGCTAATCCTCGCACTCAGTAGTGGAATAGTTCTTCTCATATTTTGACAACCGGCAACTTGCGAATGCAATCAGGTGGTCAATTCCCTCCGCTCCTAGCTGTGTAAGTACTGCCCCTAAGGCGATACATGACGCGTCGACATGCACATGAAATTCGATGTCCCATTTTGGAAAGACCAATATAGGGGCCGATGCCATCTTTTCCTTAAGCATCTCCAGACTTTTGTTACATTCCTTGTTCCAACAATAAGTAGCATCCTTCTTCAGCAACTGTTCCATCGGAGCCGTGATCTGAGCGTAGCTTTTGATGAACTTTCGATAGTAGCCTGTGTGCCCTAGTGTGGCGCGTAATTGCTTGACATTGCACGGCGCTTGCAGATTGAGTATGTCTTCACCAGATCCACCATCAGGCCTTGCTTACAGACCACGTGGCCCAGTAGGTTTCTGAATGGAACCAGGAAAGTACACTTCTTCAAGTTGAGTGCAATCTGATGACGGCGGCAAGTATCCAGCATCAACCGTAAGCTCGCTACGTGCTTCTTAACCAGTCCAAACATGGTCCAGTCATCCAGGTAGACTTCCAAGAACTTGTGAATAAATTCTTTGAATGTCGCGACTACTATTCGTGAAAAAATGGCCGGTGCGTTCTTCAGTCCGAAAGGCATTACTGTGTACTAAAAACAACCCCATTCAGTAGCAAACGTTGTCTTACTCCTGTCCTCTGGTGCAATCTTGATTTGGTGGTATCCTGAGAACCCATCCGTGAAAGAGTAGGCTTCCTGTCCCCCCACATTTTCTAGTACCTCATCTGTAAACAATGTTGGAAATGGGTCGTTGATGCAGGCATCATTGAGCTTCCTGAGATCGACGCAGATGCGAATCTCGCCCTTCTGTTTCTTCTCCTGCACAACCATCGGACTTACCTAGTCAGACTCCTTGACTGGTTCAATGATTCCTACTGCCAGCATTTTGTCCAACTCTTCGCAGACCTTTGCTTTATATTTTGGATTTAATCGGTAGGGTTGTTGCTTCACCAGTTTCGCGTCTAGCTTCAATGTGATCTTCATCACTCCTAGTTCTCCTAGGATTCCCTTTAGCTCCGTGATCTTTGTTGGGAACAAGTCTCGGTATTCCCGAAGCAACTCGACGACCTTCTCTACTGTGGCGTCATCCCAGTAGTCCCCAAGCGTTGCATACTTCAGCTCTTCTTCGGTTCCAATGTTAACTTGTTTCGTTTTCAATGGTGCCGTGATATCTGGATCTTCAATTTCGGGTCTGCACACCTCCCAGCTCCCCTCTGATTTCAGAATATTGACGTTTCGTGGATCATCCTCATCATCTTCTACCTGGACATTATAGCATTCGAGGGTCTGACTCAACTGCCGCGACCAGTCAAGCTGCATAGTTTCCTCTGGCTCTAACAGTGTCTTGAATATGGCAGCCTTTACCAGCTGTAATGCTTCGTCCACGGGATCCATCCATTGGTCTTCGAACAGAAATGTCAACAATCTCACGCGTAGTGTCCTGGTCCTCCACAGTTGTAATAGATTAGCTGCCTGTGACCCCTTCCAAGTCCCATTCTGCCCCATCCTCGACCGCGCCCTTGGAACCCACCACACACAGTCGCCGCGGCTAGATCCTGACTTTGTGCCTCCGTCTGCATTCTATAGGCAGATGACTGATCCATCAGCATTTGATAGCTACGACAATCCCTTTCTTCATGGCCCACTGATCTACAAAAGTTGTAAAAGAGCTGCTGGGGGGTCTGGTTGTATTTTGGTAATAGATGACAGTTATCAGAGTTGTGCTTTCCTCCCACCTGACAGATTGCGCACTAAAGCAGGCTGGTTGTGCTTGGCCCTGTCTGTGCCTCTGGTCACAATGGTGTTGGTCCCCATGTTACCACAAAATTCACTGAGACCGGACAACAATCTTTATCGTGTCCCTAGCTCTTACACCTTACACACCATACTTCCTCCTAGACTTCTGAGCGCGGTGTTTGTTCTTGTTTTAACTTCTGCATTTGCAAGTACAAATTTTGGACCTGCGCTTAAATTTGTTGAACTCCCAACCCTGGGTCTGGTATCGGGGTTTTTTGCAGCTGCATTGCTGCCTCCAGTGCTTCAGATTGGGTTGAGATCTTTTGTTGTAATAGAGCTGACTTCAGATATGGCGTTAATGATGCGACAAACCAAGCGCAGTGCTGCTCATCTGTCAGTGTCATATTGGCCTTGCGAATAGCACTTTTCAACCTCTGATCCAAATCCCATGGAGTTTCACCTGGCATCATTACAATCTCTTTGAACCCTACGACCGACTGTTTTCCTGACTTCGGCCGGCTAAATTCCTTTTTTAATTCGGTCTGGATTTCCGCTACCCCTGTTGTTGGGTTACCACTTGAATACTTCATGTACCATGTCAGCACTCGGTCCTACAGTGCGCTGACTAAGGTATCTTTCCTGATGTTATCATCCGCAATTTACTGCGTGTTCCATACTGATGTTAACACAAACCAGAATTGCTCCAGGTCTTTGCCTCATGCTCCTTTGAATACCGACAACTGAATCGCGCTTGCCATAGTTACCCTTGATCTATAACCATCCCTGATCCCTTCAATCCTTCCACATTCCACACTAGACACCTCGTAGGTAGATCCCGGTCTCGGCAACAGAACCATTTGTTGGCTTATATGGGCTTGACCCAGGTTCAGAAGAATTATTTAGCGAAGCAAATCCCATAGCTACCGGCCCTTTCGGCAATAGCCCCCGAAGCGCGGACTAAGGTCTCACTTGAGGTAGCAGGGGAGGGTGCTGGAACTAGGTTTCTACACCCTTGGGATGTCTAGATGTGGTTTGAAGGCTTCGCACCCTGTTCTACAGCTTCACGCCATGCTATATTCGCACAAATCCAGAATGCCTTTTACTCTCTATTACCATGTAGTCTACGGATCTAATCTATAGGAGGAAGTACTGCAACCCAGATCTACTTTAAAGTGGTCTTTAAGCAAACATTTATCATTTTTATTCAGTTCGCAGATTAAGATTTAAACCCAGAGTCACAAGTATTCAATAAGCAGTGCGCATAAATCAAACAATTTTATTAACCATACAAAATGCCACATTCGTGATAATTCAGATTCAACACAAAATTCAGAAGAAACTTATCTTTATTTCCACTTATCACCCTTACATCTAGATCTGCCCTGCGCACTTAGCTGTAGGGGTCCGCGCACACAGCTGCGGACTCTTCCAGGCCTTTGCGCACCCAGCTGCAAAGCCTCTATCTCCTACCCAAACCCCCAACTTGGACTTATAGACACTTTTAGAATGCTTCTTCTCAGACACCCATTACATATCAGACCTCCAAATCATACCAAAACTTCGCTACTATACCCATAGAGCCTCGCTCTATTTATACCTTTCCATGGACCGCGATCCATATGTAGGCTGACTCAACTTACATTTCTTTACATTATTTTTGGGCGGACTACCCTTTTGACTTTGACTTATTACACATCGCGCTCCGCATACTTCAAAGCTTTTACAATAGTTTAATTCTAATTTCTAGGCTTTCTGTCCCAAAACCATTATGCGGGACCTCTGCTACCCAACATGCGGTAAATCTAGGATTGTGTTGCCTCAGTGGGCCTAGGAATCCTTGTCAATGAATGGCAGGATATACAGTAAATGCAAGAGATGGTTTGCTCTCCATTGGGCCAAGTAATCCCGAGTTTGGGATATGAGGTAAAGCCTGGAGAGTGGGTCTCGGTTTAGGGCCTAGTGATCTGGGTTTGGATTGTGAAAAGCCTAAGAGACTAGGACACAAAAAAATTCCTCATGGTGTAGGTGGAGAAATCCGCTGGCATCCATGCTTGTTTGGCCTAGTGATCGAGTGGAGATCATGATAAAGCCTATTATGATGTGTTAATTGTGTTGGCCTAGTGATCTGGGATGGATTACGGTGGTTTCTATTGATGAGGGTGAGGTGGTTTAGCCTCGGTATGCCCTAGTTGGTTCTTTTGGTTTGAGTCCCACATTCATGCTTGGAATATGGCACGGGGCTGAATGGCTAAAGAGAGATTTGGCTCAGCCATTCTATGGTCAGTGGAACGTGGTAGTCCCATCTTTGGTTGGTTTGTTGCATTCATTAATGAGAAATTCATTCCTTTGATTTTCATGTGTAAATGTATTAATGTATATGTGGATTTCATGGCTGATATGCTTATGATATTTTTGTCCCTATTATGTTGGTTATATGTATGTTTTATGACAACCATGTATGGCTCTCAGCATGTTTCTACTTGTGAATGAATGGATAATGTATTTATGGCCTAATAGATGATAATGCAGAAAATGACATGAGGGAATAATGGTTCATAGCGATTCTCAGATAAGTATGAAATCCATACACTTAATTCTGTTGTTTACACCTGTAGGTTACATGTTGATGATATGTTTGACGAAATTCCTGTCATGGATAGTAGGGGTCTGGTTAAGGTCTGGTTCAACTTATTGCTTTGGCATCATTGTTTCCCTGTACTTTTACTGATTTTAAGCTATCACCCCATTCTCGGTAGTGACCTAGGCTCTAGGCTTGAAAAAGTCGCTTAAATCTTGGGATCCCTGGCATAGAACTGGAAATTTTAGTCTCTAGTCACTGGCAAGAAAGGTTATGAGAGTGAATTTGGGTTTCTGGATGCTCTCTTTCCCATAACATGGGAGCACCTGAGGCCTAAGATGTCCAAAACATCGTGGCACCTAGGGACATGTTGTCTGAGTCGCTGACTTGTCTCCTGATGATTTTGAAGCTGATGTTGGATGATTGTGTGTAATGTTTCCATTGATTCCACTTCCTTAAGGTCACATAGAGGTTGAATCCAAACATAGTAGGGCCTCTCATCTCATGTTTACCCGGGTTGGCTAGTTACTTGGGTAGATGTGGGAGGAGGGTGTTACAATACATACCCTGGAGGTGTTCTGACTTGAATGACCCAATAATTGTGCCACGTGAAGTGATGAATTACCTCTCTGTGATGTCCATGTTCTCAACCACCCAGTGAATAATATCAGCATAGGGAAGAATTTTGGGGCAAGCAACAATTATGTGCATGTGATATTTTGAGGCATCTTGAATTGTCATCTCAGAATTTTTGTTACCACCCTACTTTGTGGTTGCTACTATAGGCTTTGAGTAATATTCTGTTGGTAATTCTTCTTCTAGTAAGTTATATATTCATTCCAATATGAAATACCAGAGTCCATCATGCACATAGTATCGAAAAAGAGGAAAGAATTGGGCAACTTCCTTTTAATTACTTCCTGTAATGGCCATATTGGTGGCTAGATCGGTGTCTTCTTCTTGGCTTTCACCATATCGATAGTGTTAACAAGGCTTGTAGAAATATTGCATTGTTACAAAGGAAAATCAGAGTTAAAATTTCATCCGCACCATAAAACCCATTAATTGATATAATTGCATACAATCGTTAAATCATTAAGTTTTGCATGTGGGAGTTAAAATGCATGAAAGATGGTGAGTACAAAAAATTGAAATTTAGGCGTGCCTATCAGTTTTCCACATAACTATGATAGTTACGTAGGAATTACAACTGGTGTGGTTTGATTCAGGTAAGAGGTGAGTTGGAAATCGTCATGGTTTCTACATCAACTCAGGCACTAAAGCCCAGAAGAAACAAAGAGTGTGTAGTAAGAAAATTTATGGGATGATTAAATCTAGGGTGACATGGAGGGTAAACACACACTGGTCCAATAGAAAACACTATGAATCAATATATATGCCACATGAAGAGGTTAAGTCAACCTAAGAATAGGATCATGGAAGAAATGGAAGGAATTCACATTAAAAGTTCTGGGATAACAAGCTCCCATATTATGTGGAAAGTGGAAGTGTGAAGACCCAATTAAGTGGTGGAAATGCCAATGGGAAGGGCCGACAAGCATATGTGTCATGATGAGTTGTCTTAGGAGTTCACCCCCCAACTCTTTCGAATGAAGTGATGAAGGAAAACTATAGGACAAATGTTTTGCGATGCCTTGTAAAGGATAAGGGAATGGAGCACGAATATGGGAGGCAGAAGATAATACAAGGATGAAGGGGGGTCGTGATACCTTGTTATCGAATTTTCTTGTGTCACCCAGGAAGGTGATCCCCGAGAGAATGGAAAGGAGTGAATTATGGAAGCTTCATGGAAGAGCCTTCGAGCAACGTGTCAAGTACAGGGATCAAAGTCACGAAAGGGGAGAACAAAAGGTTTAATAATGATATAAACCAACAAACCTTATATTAAGACTTTGGGTATTCTAAAGCGCTCGACTGTGGTGGTTCTGGACTTTGGCCTCATTAATATAAAATTTATTTATCAATGTATAAAGTCAAGGATGTGGTGATTATTTAAGCCTTCGGCTATTTATTACAAAATATAAAATTCAAAGTTTTTTTGAGCTTTTATAAAGTGAAATATTAATGAAAAATAGACAAAAATAAGCTAAAATTTTAAAAAAGGTCCCCATTTTTATTATGATTAAATACATAATGGGGGGTTGTTGTTTGCTACAACAATTAGTGACATACTGGGTGAACCAATTATCTCTGTTTAAACTAATGAAGAGAAGAAAAAGATAAGATTGCATAACAAGAAACTTAAAACGTGATAGAAATTTGTGATGGGAATTGTATGGTCATTTAAATAATAAGAAAGAAGGACTTGTACTCATATATTTTCATCTTACCTTTATCCATAATGGAAAGGGTATATTATTTTATTTGTTTAGATAAAATAGGATTTTTATTTGATTACTAAGTAGAGATTTATGTCAATTTATGCATGCTTCTTGTAATTCAACATTTTGTTACTCGACATCGCTTCACTGCCAACAGGCCTGTTTGGTACCGTGACAAAGTTGCCTTAGTCTCACATATGCATATACCCACTACTAGTGAGCCTGTTAAATACCCGGGTGGGTTTACATACATTCCCCATGACTTCTTATATTTGTTTTCTTAATCACCTTTCGATCATAGAGTTAGAGATTGCATATTTTGTAATGGTACATAAGAAGTTGGGTGGTAAGGAAGTTATTTAGAAACAATGTATATCATGGCATTCAACTAGTTATTCATCTTATGATTTTCCATTCTTATTGGGGATTAATTATATAAAGGGAAATTGAAACTTCTATAAAAGGATAGACTTCAAAGCATTTTCCAAATAACACTTTCTTTAAAAGGATAAATTAACCATAAAATTCAGTGATGATACTAGGCATAGTTTAAGTTTCAAACTAGTTTGCAGTCCTTTTAAATGATAATTCTCTATAACAAAGGGTATATAAATAGGATATCATAACTGCAACATGTTTCGAATTGTTATAAAAAAATAAACAACCGCAAAAGTGTATTTACAATGATTATTTACATATTTACAGAAAAATTGAATTTTCAAGAAAAATATGTTTTCAAAATCTGTCCATTCACCAAAAGATTTTCTTCAACCCCTTCAAGGGTTTGCAAAATAAATGTGGATGGACCAATTTTCTTAGAGATTTAAAAGGGACCAAGCCAAAGTTTCTAAAATTTAGAATGTTTCCCTTTATCTTCATGTGCCTTATCCCATTTCAAAACTTAGTCACTAATATTGAAATTTGTGTCACCTACTGAACTGTTGCAAACTATTGTTTGATGACCTTTTGGTGATTGTTATAGGTTTGTTTGGCTTTTTGTCTTATTTCCTCTAACTTAAAGATTTGTGTTAAGTGTTGTTGTAAGCTAGAGCAGGGTTGTTCCTAGATGGACCAGACTAGGGCCAATGAAGGTAAAGCAATATTTGGAGGTAAAATGGCTCATTTTCCATATACTAGAAAGTAAGGGGAAGTGCCTATTGATGCTTTGTAAGTAATTATGTCATCCCATAAGGAATATATGAGAGCTTTATGCCAACTTTTCTGATTATCATCAATGGTCCTTTTAATGATTCTTAAAAAAAAATTATTAGTTGATTCAGCTAATCCATTACCCTGGGGATTATAGTTAGATGAATATTTTAATTTGAAACCCTTTTGGATAGAAAAATATTTAGTGATTTGGAAAAAAACTAAGTTCCATTGTCACAAATTAACGTGCTCGGCAGACCAAACCTAGTGATTATATGTTGATCAATAAAAGGTATCACTTGTTCAACAATATCATTTTTAAGAGGAATGACCTCCACCCATTTTGTAAAGTAGTCTATTGCAATGAGAATAAACTTATGAAGTTTACAAGAGTGAGGATTGATCTCACCAATTACATTGAAACCCCATTACTT
The DNA here is from genome assembly GCA_031772625.1 of Pinus tabuliformis. Lineage (NCBI taxonomy): Eukaryota > Viridiplantae > Streptophyta > Pinopsida > Pinales > Pinaceae > Pinus > Pinus tabuliformis. Next base: position 1,393,912,455 of record CM062819.1, on the reverse strand, counting down.
GAAGGGATGGTCAATAATAACAGGTTGTAAAGGCAATGTTATTTTATTTTCTCTCCCAACAAAAGTCTGGAAAATTTTGCATCTTCAAACATATGAATGTGTGTCTTTGAAAAGTGTAGGCCAGATCATGCATGAAGGATTTTATGAGTAGTAGTATCACCTCCAAAATGACCACCCGCTGGTCCATCATGTAAATCCTGCAACACTTTGTCAGCCTCATGTTTTTCTAAACACCTTAGTAGCTCATGGAATCATATTTTTTTCTAAAAAGAATTAAATTGATAAGTTGGTACTGGATCGCTTTTAATAAAACCTATTTTTTATTAGATTCTAAATGTAAAGGTGTCAAGCCATGAGTCAAAAAATATATTAGATCAACATATTGTGAAATTGAAGTGTCAGGGATAACACATAGATGTTGAAGATCCTTTGCTTCCTAATCTTATTAACTATTTTTTATCATGAATCAATAGGTTGTGTGACCAACTTACCTGATCCTTGACCTCGGACAATATTTGCAGGCTTAATGTCTAAATCATACTCTTGTAATGCAACTACCAATGAGCTCTTTTTTCACCAATGTCTTTCTGAACTAATAGATTGCTAACAACAGAGTAGGGCATAATTACCTTGGTGTGTGACTTAATTAAAAAGGGTTTGAAATGTTTAATTGATTTAAAAACTGCATATGTCTTATTTTCAACATCTAAATGTTTTAATTATACTCCTTGCAGTCTCGAGATGTTGAATGCTATAGGTACTTCTGCATCTTTATCATTTTTCTAAGTTAAAATGACTGCATAAGATTGATCAAAAGCAAATGTATATAAAATAAACTCTTTATTGTAATATGGAGAAAACAAAGAGGGGGTTTGCATAGTGGTTTGTTTAATAGAGATAAATGTTTTCTTTTATATTACACTCCACTTGAAAGTTGCATTCTTCTTGATCATGTTTTGCAAAGGCAACACTATTTGTGCAAAGTCGGGAATAAAATGTCTTACAAAATTGATTTGACCTAAAAATGACTGCATTGAATTTTTATTATGTGGAAGTGCAATTTATAAAATGGATTTAACTCTATCAGGGTCTATAATTATGCCATATTTAGAGACAATGAATCCCAAAAGTTTACCTTCTAGAAGCGAAAAGAATGACTTTTTAGGATTAAGAGAGATACCATATTTCCTGCATTGTTCAAAAAAATGTTTCAATTCATGAATATGATATTTTCGTATTTTCGAAAATATGGTAATATCGTCAAGATATAAAACAATGGTTTTATTTAACAATCCTCTGAAAGCAATATCCATCTCCCTCTAGAATGTCTCCCTAGAATTAATAAGACCAAATGACATCTTTTGATAAGAATAGGTTCCCCATTTAGTCCTAAAAGTTGTCTTTAACCTATTGTTGGGATGAATGAGGATTTGATTGTATCTTGAGAACCCATCAAGAAAGGACATCAATTCTAATCCCACAACACATTGCAAGCTCTACTCCATGGGAGGCAATGAAAAATTGTCCTTTTTCAGAAGCTGTGTTGAGGAATATGAAATCGATATAGATTCTAATATCTTCATTCATTTTTCTAACTGGAACCAGATTAGATACCCACTTAGAATTCCTAACTGAAAAAATAATCTTGGCTTTCAACAGTTTGTCTAATTTAACTATAATTTGAGGCTCGAGATGATCTAGACTTATATAGGAACGCAATAAAATACAAATACAAACATAAACACCAAGATGCAACAAAAATAAAACTTTATTTCATTAATATCAAAGAATTGAAATATACTTACATACATGATGGAAATAAACTAGCTCGGGTGATGGTAGATTATCTCTGAGAATAGATGTGGTGGCTACATGCCTCTGAACTATGTTACAATGAGGCTCGATGGCAAGTTTTTATCATTGAGAAATAATGAGAAACACTAAACATCTAAAAACCTAACCCTAGGAGATGAAGCACCAAAAGCTTGTGGGCCCCGTTGGTGTAAGTTAGAACGTCAACTTACTGGGGTCGTAACTTTGTCATATGATCTTTGTTTGGCTATCATAATACCTTGTTTTGTTAAACCAATAAAAAACAAAAACAAAACAAAACAAAAACAAAAAATAAAAAACAAAAAAACAAAAAACAACAAAAACAAAAAACAACAAAAACAATGAAAACAACAAAAAAACAAAAAAACAAAACAAAAAACAAAAAACAAAAAACAAAAAACAAAAAACAAAAAACAAAAAACAAAAAACAAAAAACAAAAACAAAAACAAAAACAAAAACAAAAACAAAAACAAAACAAAACAAAACAAAAAAAACATTTGAAAGTTTAGGACCTGAAAAAATGCCAAAAATAGTAAGTTGTGCTACAATTGAGGAAACTGAAAATAGACAATACCCCTTAGGAAGTAATGGCCCCCATTTCGTTGAGTGCCTCCATGAGATGGGGAAACTTTCGTTGAACTTGGTCCCTAGTGAGCCACTTGCCTTGGTGTAGGAGTTGGCCAGCTTTGACAACTTGATACAATTGGATCTTCTATTAACGAGTGTTCTTGATATGTGTGTCCATGATCCAAACAGTTTTGGCATGTTCCATGTAGTTTGGGTTTAGCTCTGTGGGTGTGAGTTGTTATGTAATGCCTGATGTGTATAGTAATGGGTGAAAGTATGGTCGAAGGTAGTCCACATTGAACATTGGGTGCAGACTAAGGAATGGGGGAATGTTGAGCTCAAAATAATTGTCTCCCACAACCTTAGTGATGGTCTAAGGCCCATATTGGAGTGGGTGAAGCTTGTGTTGGGCCCCAGTGAGATGCTTTTTCTGCAAATGTAACCAAACTTTGTCGGGCACCTAGAACCTATGTGGCACCTGATGCTGATCGCAACGTTGCTTATACTTAGCATTGGATTTGTCCAACATGTCATGGAACTATTAGCGGATGTGTTAAATGCACTCAATGAAGTTGTTAGCCCTGTCAACTTCATTCTGGACATGAGCCAAATCTACAAAAGTAGCTACAAATGGTATGGCCACCTCAATGGGACATAGTATCTAGAATCCCAATCCCACCTGAAAGGTGTTGGGTGTTTGTTATATTCTTTCCATGACTAGCCCCAGGTGAGAAGCTAGGGGGGTGGTTAGTTCCCCACTTTACTTTTCCAAGCGCAGTGGGGGAGCCATAGGTAGGGCAGCAGCCCCCCTTGTCGGAGGATTTGCAGGGGCTGCACAGGGTTCAGGGCAGCAGCCCGCAAAATTTTTTCTGGACCCTATATTAGGTGGGCGGACCTACCTGTGGTTTTGTGCATGGATTTCACACATGGTTTAGGCATGATGGTTTTCTGCCCATTGTATTTTTAAGATCCGGTCAAGGGAACTACGTCATGTTCTAATATAGGGTTTATGGATGCTTCGACATGTATATATATGTATTGTAACATTTAAAGGAATATAATGAAAAATAAATCTAATAGTCCCAATTTTGGGATCCAGGGGAAAATATATGTGTATATCTATTTTATGTTTTATGCTCTCGCCATTGTTTATTTTCTGTTTTTAAGAATTCATTTGCAGGTAATTTCTATACAGTGTTAAAACCTACAAAAGGGATTGTGGCCAGTTGAGCTATGGAGAGCTATGTTGTAACTATGTTGTACATAGGGGAGAATTTCATCCCATGTGCATGGATGCTTCGAGTTGAACATGCACATAATGTGCATGATCATCATGTTGATGACCTCTGTTTAGCCATCAGTTTGGGGGTGGAAGCCCATGGACTTAGTGAGCTTGGTATCTAGCATCGACCAAAGGCTTGACCAAAATGTCCTCAGGAACCTATTGTCCTGATCTAAGATAATGGATAGTGGGATCCAAAAGTGTACCCACACTCGTTCAAAGAATATCTTAGCAGTGGCCTCTGTTGTGATATTTTTCTTACAAACCGCTAGAATGGCCATCTTAGAGAATCCGTCAACGACCATGAAAACACAGTTGTTTCCATGCTTAGTAGAAGGAAGGCCCGACATGTAATCCATGGAGGTGGATTCCCAAGGTCAACTAGAACTAGGCAAAGGAGTATATAGGCCTTGCTTCTTGACGGTTGGTTTGGAAATGACACTGACAGTTCAGGATCTGATGTACTTCCCAACATTCTGTCGAAGGTTCGACCAATAAAAATACTTCTGTAGCACTACCATCATTTTCTCTACTCCAAAATTTCTAGCGCCCCAAGTGTAGTGCACCTCCCAAATCAACTTTGCACTCTTGCTTAAAGGAACAAAAAGGTGTTCTAGGTGGCATAATAGTGCAGCGTGGAGGTGAAAATCAAGAAATTTCTTCCCTTCCAAAAGCATCTGGTATGTGTTGCCAAATTCTAGATTACTCTTGTAAAGATGTGGCCACCCTGAAGTCTCGTGTCCAAAAGATTCAAGCATAGTGGTTAATGGTGGGTTGAGGTAGTCTACAACATTATTGGTGCTTCCCTTCTTTTACTTAATGTTCAAATGGAACTATTGCAAGTATGTGGACCATTTCTTATGGTGATCATTATGCAACTTTCCTTATGTCTGTATGAATTGCAAGGGATGGTGGTCTATGTGGATGACTGTTTCCATCCCTATAATGTAATGCTTCCATTGTCGGCAGGCCTACATAATGGAATACATCTATTTTTCATAGATGGGATGCTTTCAGACTGTGTCTAAAAGTGTCTCACTATGATATGCCACTAGGTGCCTCTATTGAGTAAGAATTGCATCAATAGCATAGTCAGAGGCATCTGTGTCAAAATCAAACTATTGTTGTAGATTTGGTAATGTGAGCATTGGTGCAAAGAAGAAATGATGCTTAAACTCGACAAAATCCTTCTGTTGGGATTCATACCAAAATAATTTTTCTTTCGCTCCACCCTTGGTGACTTGACTCAAAGGCCAAGTGATATGAGAGTAACCCTACACGAACCTGTGGTAGAAATGGGAAATACCCAACAAGTTGCAGAACTTTGTTAGGGTGGTTGGGGTTGGCCAATCTCGAATAACTTGTATCTTGGATGGGTCACATGCACACCCTGCTCATCAATGATGTACCCTATATATTGAACCTTGATCGTACCAAAAGTGCATTTCTCCAACTTGGCACACAATTTGTGTTGTCGCAGGGTTTGGAGGACTTGTCGAATATGGTGGAGGTGCTCTTCCCAACTCTGGCTAAAGATCAAGATGTCGTCCAAATACACTACCACTAATGAGTTTTTGAAGTGCCACAATATGTCGTCCAATAGCCTCATGAAGGTTGTGAGGGAATTCTTCAACCCAAAAGGCATGACCAACCATTTGAAAAGACCCTCCTTGGATTTGAAGGCAATCTCCCACACATCGAAGGGTTCGATTGGTACCTGGTGCTAACCAAATTTCAAGTCAATATTGCTGAAATATTTGGCCCCCTTGAGCTAGTCTAGAAGGTCATCAATCTGTGGAATTAGATACCTATTCCCAACAATGATCTTATTCAGCGCCCGATAGTCAATACAGAGTCTCCAGGTCCTTTCCTTCTTCTATACTAACACGATTGGGCTCCCATAGGGTGATGAACTCAACCTGATGTGCCCTTTCTACAATAGCTCCTAAATCTACCTCTCGATTTCATTGTTCTCCAAAACAGAGCATCGATAGATTGGCCCATTGGGTAGTGGTGCACCTGGGGTCAGATCGATGGAATGCTTGACCTGACAGTGTAGGGGTACCCCTGTGGGTGAGGTGAAGATGTCCCTGTATTCCTCCACAACCTTGTCCATCTATTGTTTCCATGCGGAGGAGCCCTGTCTGGAGGCCGCGGATGTGGCCACAACCTTCTTCTTTCCCTGAGGTTGAATCATAAGGAAGACATATTTCCCAGTCTAGGAAATGATCTTATTACATTACTTTGCAGATATCAAAGATATGGAGGTAGGAGGTGATACCTCCAGTATCTTGTATAACTTATTGCCCATAGAAATAATAACAATGTGAGGCCTAGACTCATACACAGCATGACGTTTCCACAAGTATGGTTGGCCTAATAATACATCACAAACATCAAGAGGATCAACATCACATAATAACTCATCTGTGAAGAGCTTGATGTTGTAGGGAAGGTAGTACAGTTGGTCGACATGGAGATCTCGTCCTTAGTGAAGCCACCCAATGGTGTACAATTGTGGGTGTGGTGCAGTTTGTAGGCCCAACTACTTCATGACCTCTACTAAAATGAGGTTATTTTGGCTTCTATTTTCGACAATGAATTGTAGCAGAGAACCCTTCACCCACATCTATGAGTGGAAGAGTCACTCCCCCTCCTCTGGATCTTCAGACTCAATTTTATGGATAATGGTGGTGGCAATGATGGCACTGGGTTCCACATCAATAATCTGCTTCCCTATATCATTCCCCTTGTTAGGTTCTGACTTAGAGCGAGAACATGCATCTAATTCAGAAGCTTTCAGCTCAGCCACCGGTGACTGCTTAGCTTGACACTCACTTGTGTTGTGAGTGGGGCTCTTATGGAACTCATACCATTTCCCTGTGTCATTATTTGTCTTCGTGGTGTTTTTCTTTTCTTGTGGTTTCAGTGAGTCATCATGGGTCGCCCCACCTTGGCTTTGTCCTTTATTCTGCAGTTTTGGGGTGCCTTTCCCTTACTTCAGATTCGCAAATCCAAAGTATCGCTTCTTTTGTTTAAATTTTTACTCAATCTTGAAAGTGTATCGATAGGTGGCACCAAGGAGATGTCCAGGAAATCGTCCTAGATGTATTTGTGTAGACAATTATGGTACTTGAGTACCAAATTCCATTCAAAATCCTTGATACCCAACTTCGTGCCAAGGGTATGATAAATATTTTTGAACTCTAGCATGTCTTGGTCCTTTCCCTGCCACGATGTGGTCCACTCTATGTATTTATCTTCATATCACCTGATAGGTTAATATTGTTCCTTGATCGCCTCTTGGAAAGAATACCAAGTGGGTGCAGATGAAAACAATGAGGATCCCCTCTCGTCCTTTTGTTGATAGTAGGTTTCCCACCAGTCCTTGACATGGGGGGCAGCTTTGAGGAGTGCAAAAGTAATATTTTCCCCATTGGAAAATTTATGAACCAAAAAATATCCTTCCAACAAATTTAACCATCTATCTACAATGTATACATCTATCTGGCCTTCAAATATGGGAATGTCAAAGTTGACTTGTACCTTAAAGGGAGTGGCGCCTCCAGAGTGGTTGTTGGATGAACATGTGTCACCTGTGGGTAGCAGCTGAAGGATCTGGGCAAAGTTATCCATCATCACATTCCTCTATCTCTTGAGGGCTTCCTCGAGCAATATTTTTAAAGGATCTCTTGCTCTCTCGTCTTTCTTTTCTTCCACCATGGGAGGTCGTTGAGGTTTGTGAGGCCGGTCTTGCAAAGGTTCAACCAGTTCGAGCCATAACTCCTTATACCCTAACCTTGTTGGGGATTGTTTAGTCAATTTAGTGTGTCCTAAATTGCTACATTAATTATCAATCCGGGAGTCGTAGACTGATGAAGTTTGGCACACTATATGTGCAAGACATCCCCTTTCTTAACTTTTTGTCGTTTTCAATTTTTATTTTGTTTTGGGGGTTTTTATCTTTGTTTATCTCCTAATATGAATGGAAATCCTATCCCTGAGTGTTAAGAATACTCTAGAAGGCAAGTATGGATATAGATTTTAAGGAAATTATATCTTCTATAATGATTTCCAGAGCTTAACACTTCAAAAGGTCTTAGAACATACTAGTGTTGAAATTAATACTTGAACAAGAATAAAAATGTGTTGCTATCCAAATCAAGCAAATAATGAACTACTGATCATGAAACCATTATCTATGCTGTTGTCTAAATACAGAAAAATGAATTAAGCTACTACACTCAAACAAATCAAAAGTTGTGATCTAGTAAAAGTAAAATCAATTCACATCATTCATACTCTGATACCTCGCCAGGTAGTCTAAGCCATGGCTTTCGGAGATAATGTCAATGATATGAGCAAGTTGATGTCTAATTGCAGAAAAGTAAAACTAAAATCAAATCACATCATTCATAGTTTGATACCTCGCCAGGTAGTCTAAGCTATGGCTTTCGGAGATAATGTTAATGATATGAGCAAGTTGATGTCAAATTGCAGAAAAGTAAAACTAAAAGCAAATCACATCATTCATAGTCTGATACCTCGCCAGGTAGTCTAAGCTATGGCTTTCAGAGATAATGTCAATGATATGAGCAAGTTGATGTCTAATTGCAGAAAAGTAAAACTAAAATCAAATCACATCATTCATAGTCTGATACCTCGCCAGGTAGTCTAAGCTATGGCTTTCGGAGATAACGTCAATGATATGAGCAAGTTGATGTCTAATTTGCAGAAAAGTAAAACTAAAATCAAATCACATCATTTATAGTCCGATACCTCGCCAAGTAGTCTAAGCTATGGCTTTTGGAGATAACGTCAATGATATGAGCAAGTTGATATCTAAACTAACTAACAAAGCAAGTGAATAAGACTAAAATCAACAAAACAGAACTGGAATTAAAAAAAATTAAGAAAAGCAAAGTCAGCAGAGAGGCTAATTCCATGTCACTAATTATTGCGAAAATTGTATGAAAATGCCTGGGCCTACTTTATCCTGAAATATACACACACTGATCAGTGTTCACAACAATATACAGAACTTGAAAAATCATGTATAGGAATGAAATGTTAATACCATAGCAAATGAAATATACACAGGTGGATAACTATGAAATATGTGCAATGAAAATAAAGAAACAATGCATAAAACTTTACAGCAATAAGGAAAATGAAACCTCAGCGTGCAGGGGCCCTCTGCACGGCCTTGGTCAACAGGCTATCAGTCCAAAATTATGCTCACACAGTCATATAAAAACAGAGTCTTCTTTATAATTCAAAACAGAGGAAGAATCCTCTCGTTACCACAGTGGGATTAGTGTCATGGCACAGTAGACTTAACAGCAAAATTACATCAACAACAGACTAACTCTATGCGTTTGGAAACACGTTATTTATAACAAAAGCTTCATAATTGTTTTCCTGTGAAACTATGTCAACAAAGGACACGTAAAAGACAGCGTCCATGAAATTAGCATAATGGTTGCCGAGATTATTCAATCTATCAAAAGTGGTTGTTGGATTCGCATCGTGGGGCAGTCTACAGCTATCAACATGACCCCGGGGATCTGGGAACAGACACGAATCCTTCACATGTTTGAAAACGGAGTCATGTTGTTGTAGACTCCTTTGTTTGACCACTGCTTGACCACCGTTGACCACGGTTTTCCTTGATGAATCCGGCTGAACCAATAGGACCTGATCCATGTCCAGGTTATTTCTAACTTGGCCATGTGGCTTGTTTTGCCTGATAACACCTGCAACCTATAGTTTAACAAAAACAGTTGCGGAAAGTTGAATCAGCGGCGAAAAGTGGTTGCATTCCGCAGCTAATGAGCAAAATCTAAGTCAAACAACAAACACAAAAACATAGTTAGAAAACCACTTAAATGCTCTTTTAAAATCAATATGCAATGATTTTGATAGCTTATGAGGTCCAGGTGAGGGGAAAAAGTCTAGGAAAATGTGTAGGAGAGGTGTAATTTCAAAGCTCAACATACCCCCACTGAGAAGGTGTTGCATGTCCCCATGCAACCAAAATTTTGACCATCCTCCTTTTAGTTCATGTGTTCTGAGACTTCTGCCAATACATCCAGCCTTCTTTTCTTCTTTTTTGGGACCACTGTCATCCTCGGCTTCCTCATTAGACACTTGAATTTTAGGTTGATGAGAGCCTTGCTCAACCTCCTGTTCTTTTTCTTCAATTTTCTATTTTTCTTCTGCCATAGCCCAAGATGCAACATGGTGTTGTCATGAATAATCTTATCTAACCTACCCTGTTCTTTCAATGTTTCATTTTCTCTTTTGATGTGTCTATTTAGGACCTCCAACTCAAAAAATTCTTGTTTTAGTGATTGGATTTGAGCTTCTTGAGCTGTATTAGGTTGGGCAGATGAAGTGCCTTGGTCTGTGGCATTTTTCTCCAACGTCTCAATATAATCATACATTTCTTGCTGGATTGGATATATCTCAGGTGTAGTCTTCATTGGGCTGCCCCCAAAATCTGGTTGAGAAGGATTGATCTCAAAATCTGGCCGAGAAGGACTATTTTCAAAATCTAGCTGAGGAATAGGAGTATGGTGTGGACCACGACCAGGAGGGATTGCTAAAGGTTGTTCTGGTGTTTCCCCTCCTAAATCAATAAAGTGGGGCCCTTTAATTTGTACTTTCCTCAATTTCCCTTTAAGTCTGGAACTTCTCCTTAAATTTTGTGGGCTAGTGTCCTCTTTCTCCCCACTCTGTTTTTCTTTCCCTTTCTTCTTTGTTGCAGCTGACTGTTCCTGAAGGTAAACTAGTCTTTTAGACAGTATTTGGTGGTCCTCTTCTGAGGAAGGTTCTGGGGTTTGATAGACAGCCTCAATATTTCTTTTCCCTTTTGATTTTCTTGGCTTCTTACCCTCAGTTCTTTCCTTCCTACTTTCAGACAGTTTTTCTTCCCTACTAGTTTCTTTAACTATGTTAGTAGAAGTGTCCTGAATTCTATCACTTGTTTTCTTTCTTCTGCTTTTCCTTGATGAGCTTCTTTCAGGTGTTTCATGTGGATCTTGAGAGAAATTTCTAACCAAAAACTGCTCCCAAGTGTCCTTCTTTTCCTTTAATTGTTTTTCAATCAAAATTTTCACAAGGTCATGATGGTACAGGTGGGGTTCTACGTCCCCCAGATTCTTTTGGACGGTGATGGACATTTTTTTCAGGCTATTTAACAAAAAGTAGGGCAAATTAATAGTTTGATTTTCTAGAAAATTCATCAGCAACCGGGTGTGGTACATATACATTGACCCGAATCGTCCCTCACATGTAATGAATTTCTGGATTATCAATAATAGACTAGCCCACTTTTCTTCTAAAGCAGAGACAGGGATTCCACGTTTGAAAATGGTTATATCCATACCTGGATTTCGTAGGATAACCCTCCATGCTCTCTCGTCAAAGCTTTTATTTTTGAACCACCGTTCTCCCTCCTGTGGGAGTTCTGTTGCAGCTGCTATGGATGCCTCTGTGACTGAGAATTTAAGGTCTCCAACCTCAGCTTCCACGCCATCAAAAGACCTCGCAAAAGTCTTCGTAACTTCCTTGTTGTAGCCTCTAAATTTCTGAATGAATTGTAGCCACCGTGCCTTCCTTAGCATGCTTTTCAATTGCGGATACCCTTCCATAAATTTGGGCCCTTCTGGTTCTGCTCTCAACAGAGGACCCATTCCTTCCCCTGCTTTAAAATACGTCTGCGTGAATGATAGACTGACGGAGGTGAGACAGTTGTGCTTGCGGGGGATGTAGAAGGACTGTGGAGAAAAACCAGTAGTCTTAAATGGAGGAACATAGAATAGGTAGCGAGAATGAGTTCACAGAACGAAGGCTAAAATGAGTTCACAGAACGAAGGTTTATGTGAGCAGACTAGAAATATAAATGCAACTTCGATGGGACAGTATGGAAATAGAGTGAACTCGACAAAGTTTTGAACTAGACGACTGCGGAATAGACATTAGCATGCTCACAAAATGGCTACAGAATTTGTGCAGTATGAAAGAGTCATGACCAAATCGATCACGTCCTCATAATTACCCAGTTTAACAGATGGAGTTTCAAGGTATGATTAAACATGAGTTAAGTTTGGAGGTGGATCATGAGGCCGTTAAAAATTAATGCAAGGTTCGTGGTGGAATTATGTAAAGGCTATGGAACAGTTATGGAAGCTATCAAGGCGAATCATTACATATAATGGAGCTGGTGGTTTCATAACTATGTAAAATGTGTTTTAAAATGCTATTTGAAATGAACTTTTCTCATACCATGGAACTTACCACTTCTGTCCACTGACCTTTGATTGGCTACTTCCTGATGATGCTTCTAGGTGCTTTATATCTTTAGAATATCTTCCTTTTGCCATACCTGCATTTGATTTTCATGATCATTTAACTAACATCTGACTGTCAGTGTTGAAAAACAGAGTAATGGCTGCGGAAACTGACACAGTGATCATATTACTGAATGGAGATGGATCAATGATGACTGAGTGAATGAAAACTGGTCATGATATTGTTCTTATTGGCAGAATGAAATGAAATTAAGTGAAGTGAAATGAAGTGGAGTGAAATGAAGTGAAGTGAAGTGAAATGTCATGAAACTATGAATACAACGAGAAAAGATTTTTTATTTTTCTTGGAAAATATAGGGCATCAGGAGTTCCTGATTTTTGCCATGTATTTTTGGTATAAGACTGCCAATCAGTGATTGGTTTTCAAGCTTATACACATTTTTTTTTTTTAAAACAGAAAAGAACAAAGGCTAGGTTGGTGGAGAAGAAGTATTCTTCTTCACCAACCTTATTGCAGAACTATCTTGAAAGATTTTAACAAATTCCTCTTTTGAGAGTGGCTTATGATAGATCTTTAATCTGTGGCCATTCACAATAAGAGGAGTTTGATGTTCATCAATGGTTTTGATTCTTACTGCTCCATTGCTAAATATTTTGCCAATATCATATGGCTCAAGCCAATGAGTCTGAAATTTTCCTTTGAAATCTTTAAACTTGGAATCGAATAGCAATGCCCAATCTCCTTCTTGAAACTTTTTCTCCTTGATGTATTTGTCATTCCACTTAGCTCTTTGATATTGAACTAGATTAGTTCTTAGGATTGCTTCTTGTCTAATCTCATCTAGCTCATTCAACTGCTCCATTCTATGCTTTTGGGCTTTTGATAGATCCATTCCCAACTGAACTGCCATCTTGAAAGTTTTGACTTGGAACTCAATGGGGAGTAGGACTTCTTTCCCATAAACAAGTTCATAGGGAGAATGTCCTGTTGTATTTCTCCATGTAGTTCTGTAGGCCCACAAAGCTTCAGGAAGCCTTTCTGCCCAATCTCTTATGTGTAGATGAACAGTCTTGGTGATGATGCCTTCAATAACTTTTTTTGTAGACTCCATTTGACCATTTGCTTGCGGATGGTAAGTAGATTTTCTATGCTTGACTTTGTATTCTTCCATCAGCTTCTCCACCAGGTTTGATGTGAATTGACTTCCCTGATCTGTCACAATTCTCTTGGAACACCAAAGTGAGTAAAAATATCCTCATAAAGAAAACTAACAATTGAATGCTCAGTAGCAGAAAATAATGCTTTAGCTTCTACCCATTTAGTGACATAATCAGTACATACCAATATATACTTTCTTTGTTTAGATGGTGGGTTAATAGGTTCAATGAAATCTAAAGCCCATTTTTCAAATGATTCGATGAGTACCTGTGGCTGCAATGGCATTTCATTTGAAAGGGTAGGTTTCCCTACTCTTTGGCAGCTGTCACACCTTTTGACATATTGTTTTGCATCTTTGAAGAGGGATGGCCAATAATATCCTAAAGAGGGGATTTTATAGGTTGTCATTTTGTCAACAAAGTGTCCGCCGCATGGTTCATCATGACATGCTTTGAGGATATCAGGCATTTCATCTTCCCTAACACTTCTTCTGATCACAAGATCTGGCCCTATTTTAAACAATTCGTTAGAAATCCATGAATATTTTGAACTCTCCTGAATAATCTTTATTCTTTCACCAGGAAATAAATGTGGAGGTAGTTTCCCTGTAACCAAATAGCTAGCTATATCTGCATACCAAGGGGTCTTAGTAGTTACTGCAAATAAATATTCATCAGGAAACTTGTCCTCTACAGGAGAATCTTCTTTAGTATTCTTAATCCTAGACAAGAAATCAGCTACTGTATTTTGTTTCCCTGGTCTATCCAACACAGTAATATTGAATTCTTGTAAAAGTAGGAGCCACCTTGTAACTCTGCCATTAGTAATAGGTTTATTCATTAGATATCTAATTGCAGAATGACCAGTATGAAAAAAAGTTTCGTAGCTTGTTATATAGTGTCTGAACTTATTGATTGCATGAACAACAACTAAGAACTCTTTTTCAGTCACAGTATAGTTCAACTCAGTGGGAGTTAAATTTTTACTGGTATAGTAAATGGCATAAGGAACTAAATCTTTTTGACCCAACACAGCTCCTAAATCTGTATCTAAAGCATCTGTAGAAATATGGAAAGGAAGTTTCCAATTTGGTCCTCTCAAGATAGGCGCTTCAGATATTCTTGTTTTCAAAGTTTCAAGTGATGATTGGCAATCAGGATCCCATTTGAATTCACAGTATTTTGTAAGCAGTTTGAAGAGTGAAGATGCTATTTTAGTGAAGTTTTCTATAACTCTTCTATAGTATCCAGTGAATCCCAAAAAACTTCTAACATCTTTTTGACAATTTGGAATAGGCAAGTTGGAGATGACTTCAACTTTTGATCTATCAACTTTAATCCCATCCCCTGAGATATGATGTCCCAAAACAATACCTTCAGTAAACATCATAAAGCATTTTTCATAGCTTAGCGAGAGGTTTGTTCTTTACATCCTATAAGGACTTTTTCGAAATTTTCTAATGCCTCTTCAAACGAATCACCATAAACTGTAAAATCATCCATATAAACCTCTACACAATCATGGATTAGATCAGAAAAAATTCCTAGTACTGCTCTTTGGAATGTTTCGGGTGCATTGCATAATCCAAAAGGAAGTACTTGATAAGCAAAAGTTCCCCATGGATAGAGAAATGTGGTCTTATCCTAATCTTCAGGTGCTACCTGAATTGGATTATAACCACTAAAACCATCCAAAAATGAAAAGTACTTTTTGCCTGCTAATGTATCTAATACTTGATCGATAAAGGGCAAGGGAAAGTGATCCTTCAAAGTTGCTTTGTTTAATTCCCTATAATCAATGCATACCCTCCATTTACCATTCTTTTTTAGTTCTATAACCAAAGGAGACACCCATCAGCTATCTGAAATTGGATAAATGAAGTTTACATTAAGTAGTTTTTGGAGCTCTTCTTTCACTATCTCCCTAAGATTTGGATTCATCCTTCTCTGAGGTTGTCTAATTGGTCTACTATTTTCCTCGATATAGATATGATGGATGCAAGTCTTAGGGTCAATACCTTTCATATCAGTATACTCCAATGCAAATGCAGTAGAATGTTTTTGCAAGATTTTGGTTAGCTCTTCCTGTTGTGATTTTTCCAAATTTTTGTTGATATTCAATGTTTTACCTGGAAGAATCTCAATGGTAGAACTACCAAAATCTTCCATAGAGTAAAGAGACATTTGTCTTAATGATAAGTACTCAATATCAAAATCTAACTGAAATTGTGTGTGGTCATATTCTGAAGATGTTTCAAAATTTTCCAATGTGTTCATAATTTGACGATCTTCACTGATTTCATAAATGGTAAAGACAGGTTGTATACTGTCCTCATCATCGACCCATTCATTGTCTCCTACTTTTGTAATTGCTTTTGCTAGAGGATACAGATTGAATTTCTTTGTCGAACTACCATCATAAATGTACATATCTCCAGATCTACAACTAATGAAAGCATCAGTTGTGGCTAGCCAAGGTCTTCCTAAGATGAGTGGGTGCCCTCCTAAATTACTCTTTGGAGTCAAAATCATGAAATCTACAGGATATTCCCAAGAATCTAAGGAGACTGAAATATCTTCTAATACACCATCTGGTTTGATTATTGATCTATCTGCAAGTTGTAGTAATGTGGGTGTAAAAAGAAGATTAGGAAGTTTAAGTTGTTCCATAGTCTGTCTACTCATAATGTTGATAGCAGCCCCTAAGTCAATCAAAGTATTTGGAATTTTTATCCCATTTATATGTGTCTTGACAATTGGAGTACCTGGATCTACATATTTTTGCATGGTAATTTTTCCCATCATGATATCTGCAATTTTTCCTACCAGGTGGATTCTTCTCGTATCTCTTGGTTTCCTTCCTGGTCTCTTAAGACTCAACTCCTTTATTGTTTTTGCTAGAATAGGAATCTCTCTAATGGCTTGTAGCAAGGGAATCTTGATACAGACATTCTTTAATTCATCTAGAAAATCATAGTCAGGCAACAAGATTTGTTTTTCTACCCCTTTGTCAATTTTTAATCGTTCAGGGAAAGGAGGTGTGGATGAAGATGCAGGTTGCTCAACTATGGGAGTTGTGGGAGTTGACTCTTTTTCTTTTTCTTTTTGAATGTTTGGATTTTGAAGAGATGCTTCCTCATAACCTTTATTGGATTTAAGAGAATCCTCCTCAGAGGTATCTTGCTCTTGAACATCTATAGAAGGTTTTTATAAAACTCTACCAGACCTGAGTTGTGCATCATTGAGAGGAACAATCATATAGGTAGGAAATTGTTGTCCTTCTACCACGTAAGCATTCTAAGGATTTTTGTTGTTGGGATTTGGCAATGGCTGGGATGGTAGTTGATTTGTCTGATGTTGAAATGGAAGCAAGAGTTGAGAATTTGGATTTTGTTGAGAAGGTTGTTGTTGCGGAAATGGTAATGAAAGTTGTGGGTTTTCATTTGGAAGTTGTGGATTTTGTTGATTTTGAAAAGATGGAGGATATTGATAAAATTGAGCAAATCTCCCATAAGGATTTTGCATCCCTTGTGCCCATGATTGGTATGGATTTTGAGATTGGGGCCAAGGTTGTTGCCAAGAATTCCAATCTGGTGGGAGCTGAAAGTTCATAGGATTGTTAAATCCTTGATTTTGTGGCCCCTGCTATGGTCTTCTTGAAACAAAACAAAGGAACTCTACTGAATTTGGATCTTCCTGAAAGACAGCTTTGAGCCTAGGAATTGAAGGACAATCCTTGGTCTCATGGCTTTCTGAGCAAATCACACATGTTTCTACAACTTTTGCATCCAAGGGACATTCCATTAAAGCATGTTTCTTTCTACATTTTGGATAAAAGATGGCTAAGGCTTCGGCTTCTGCTTTCTGTTTGTTTTGTATTTTAAGGGTGTCTAGTTGTTCACTAAGGCTCCCTAGAATATCAGTTTTGAACTCATCAAGCATATTGCCAATCTCTGCCCTACTTACTGATCCAGTTGCAGATTTGTTTGCTCTAATAAGAGAAGGATTTCTAGGCCCTTTTCCAGTTATATATTTTCCCCTTGAGAGATGGACACATAATTCTGCTATGTCATGGAGTGGAAGTTGAGAAATATCTCCCTTCCCCATCATGTTTAAAATATCTATCCATTCATCTCTAATGGCTTTTAATAGAAGGGCTTTCAAGGTTTCCTCATCTAAATTACTCATTTTTGCTCTCTTTAAGTTGTATTGAAATATTTCAAGTAAATCCTCCAAGTTTTCATCTTCTTTTTGCATCATCTTGAATACCTCATCCTTATGATTGGTGGGCATACAATAATCCAGGTATCTATCCAAAAATGTTTGTTTCATATCATTCTAAGTCCTAATAGATTGAGTGACTAATCCCATGAACCATTTCAAAGCAGCTCCTTTCAATGTTGAAGGAAACAGTTTGAGTTTTTGAGAGTCTTCCATATAGTCATAGGTTCGGCACAAGACTTCAAACTCAAATAGAGATGTTTCAGGATCCTCACTTCGCAACCCATAAAAGTTTGGGAGGACAGATGGTGAAATGTTTTTCATTGTTGTATGGGTTTCCTCATTGGCTATAGGGAATCCAAATGAGTTATCTCCATCCCTATTTCCCACATTGTTACCTATACCTCCTCCATTGTTTCCTCTTCCTCTACCTCGACCCCCTCCTCCAAATCCATTTACTGCTTCCTCTGTCATGATAGTTTCCTCAGAGTTCTCTAGTTCTTCTACTAATGGCGAATGAGGAAGAATTTCTCCCTCCTCTTCTTCAAGTGATTCTACTTCTTTGATTACAATATGTTCCCCAGTAGAAGTGAAGAAAGGTTCTTCTCCTAGGTCATATTTAATGGATAGTGTGGGAGAGTCTCCTAATTCGGCTGCTGCCCCTTGAATTCTAGGAATCCTAAGGCTGGGAGTGTAAGTCGAAGATGATGGAGGTGTATCTTGTCTATGCCCTGAAATAGTTGGAGTTGTGAAAATCGAACTTTTAACCCTAGCTATAAACCTTCCCCTAGAATCTCTTGCTCTATGCATGTCATTTTTTTTTTTCAAGTCGGGCTAATAATTCTCTTTCTGATCTTCCAGGTCACACTAGGTGCAAGAAGAGAGCATAATCAAGAAATTATTAAACTAACAACTCTCTTTTCTGATCCTCCAGATCACACTAGGTGCATGAGGAGAGAATACTTCAATAAGCTATCAATTTTTCCCCTTTTTTTATGTAAGAGATCAGCTAACTAGTTACACTTCCCCAGCAACGACGGCAAAATGTTTAGTCAATTTAGTGTGTCCTAAATTGCTACATTAATTATCAATCCAGGGGTCATAGACTGATGAAGTGTGGCGCACTATATGTGCAAGACAGCCCCTTTCTTACCTTTTTTTCGTTTTCATTTTTTATTTTGTTTTGGGGGTTTTTATCTTTGTTTATCTCCTAATATGAATGGAAATCCTATCCCTGAGTTTTAAGAATACTCTAGAAGGCAAGTATGGATATAGATTTTAAGGCAATTATGTCTTCTATAATGATTTCCAGAACTTAACACTTCAGAGGGTCTTAGAACATACTAGTGGTGAAATTAATACTTGAACAAGAATAAAAATGTGTTGCTATTCAAATCAAGCAAATAATGAACTACTGATCATGAAACCATTATCTCTGCTGCTGTCTAAATACAGAAAAATGAATTAAGCTACTACACTCAAACAAATCAAAAATTGTGATCTAGTAAAAGTAAAATCAATTCACATCATTCATAGTCTGATACCTCGCCAAGTAGTCTAAGCTATGGCTTTCGAAGATAACGTCAATGATATGAGAAAGTTGATGCCTAATTGCAGAAAAGTAAAACTAAAATCAAATCACATCATTCACAGTCTGATACCTCGCCAGGTAGTCTAAGCTATGGCTTTTGGAGATAACGTCAATGATATGAGCAAGTTGATGTCTAATTGCAGAAAAGTAAAACTAAAATCAAATCACATCATTCCAATACCTCGCCAGGTAGTCTAAGCTATGGCTTTCGGAGATAACATTAATGATATGAGTAAGTTGATGTCTAATTGCAGAAAAGTAAAACTAAAATCAAATCACATCATTCATAGTCTGATACCTCGCCAGGTAGTCTAAGCTATGGCTTTCGGAGATAACGTCAATGATATGAGCAAGTTGATGTCTAATTTGCAGAAAAGTAAAACTAAAATCAAATCACATCATTCATAGTCCGATACCTCGCCAGGTAGTCTAAGCTATGGCTTTCGGAGATAACGTCAATGATATGAGCAAGTTGATATCTAAACTAACTAATAAAGCAAGTGAATAAGACTAAAATCAACAAAACAGAACTGGAATTAAAAAAAATTAAGAAAAGCAAAGTCAGCAGAGAGGCTAATTCCATGTCACTAATTATTGCGAAAATTGTATGAAAATGCCCGGGCCTACTCTATCCTGAAACATACACACACTGATCAGTGTTAACAACAATATACAGAACTTGAAAAATCATGTACAGGAATGAAATGTTAATACCATAGCAAATGAAATATACACAGGTGGATAACTATGAAATATGTGCAATGAAAATAAAGAAACAATGCATAAAACTTTACAACAATAAGGAAAACGAAACCTCAGCGTGCAGGGGCCCTCTGCATGGCCTTGGTCAACAGGCTATCAGTCCAAAATTATGCTCACACAGTCATATAAAAACAGAGTCTTCTTTATAATTCAAAACAGAGGAAGAATCCTCTCGTTACCACAGTGGGATTAGTGTCACAGCACAGTAGACTTAACAACAAAATTACATCAACAACAGACTAACTCTATGCATTTGGAAATGCGTTATTTATAACAAAAGCTTCATAACTATTTTCCTGTGAAACTACATCAACAGAGGACACGTAAAAGACAGCGTCCATGAATTTAGCATAATGGTTGCCAAGATTATTCAATCTATCAAAAGTGGTTGTTGTATTCGCATCGTGGGGCAGTCTACAACTATCAACATGACCCCAGGGATCTAGGAACGACCACAAATCCTTCACATGTTTGAAAACGGAGTCCTATTGTTGTAGGACTCCTCTGTTTGACCACCGCTTGACCACTGTTGACCACAACTTTCCTTGATTAATCCGGCTGAACCCATAGGACCCGATCCATCTCTAGGTTATTTCTAACTTGGCCATATGGCTTGTTTTGCCTGATAACACCTGCAACCTAGAGTTTAACAAAAACAGCTGCAGAAAATTGAATCAGCTGCGGAAAGTGGCTGCATTCCGCAGCTAATGAGAAAAATCTAAGTCAAACAGCAAACATAAAAGCATAGTTAGAAAACCACTTAAATGCTCTTTTAAAATCAATATGCAATGATTTTGATAGCTTATGAGGTCCAGGTGAGGGGAAAAAGTCTAGGAAAATGTGTAGGAGAGGTGTAATTTCAAAGCTCAACAGGGATATGCAAAGAAAAATAGATAGAAGACGATTCTGATACCACTGATCCTGACTTATACAGGAACACAACAAAATACAGATACAGACATAAACACCGAAATGCAACAAAAATAAAACTTCATTTTATTAATATCAAAGAACTGAAATATGCTTACATACAAAATGGAAATAAACTAGCTCAGGTGATGGTATCTTATCTCTGAGAAGAGATGTGGTGGATGCATGCCTTCGAACTATGTTACAATGAGGCTTGGTGGCATTTTTATCATTAAGAAATAATGAGAAACCCTAAACATCCAAAAACCTAACCCTAGGAGATGAAGCACCAAAATTTTGTGGACCCCATTGGGGTAAGTTGGAACGTCAAATTCCGGGGCCATAAATTTGGCATACGATCTCCATTTGGCTATCATAATACTGTGTTTCAAATATCTCGAAGAGGAGGCCAAAAACAAATGGATAAACCAATTTGGAACTTTTCTAGTCTCTTTGTTTTCCATAAAAAAACATCTTTTAGTCCCTTAAAATGACTCCAGAAGTTTAGGTCCTGAAAAACTGCCAAAAATAGTAAGTTGTTCTACAATTAAGGAAAATAAAAAGAAATAATGGTGGGGGTTCAAGTGGAATAGGTGGGTGGCCACCAATATCCACCTGGATCACAAGATTAGGATGTTTTTTTCTTAATTTCTGCTGGATAGGATTTTCGTTGGGTAGCACTCGGATGGTATGTTGGATGATTGATGTGTCATAAGTCTTGATATCATCATAATTCCACGAAAATACATTCTTGTATCTTTTAAGAAGGTGAATAAATCTTATTATTTCATCTGGTGATAGTCCAAGCCCTAAATTTACATTTTGAGGATTTTTGTCTGATCGAAGATTGATGACCTCAAATCTATAGGAAGAGATTTTAGTTTTATAATTAATAGGTTTTTAAAATATATCCTTAAGATCATAAAATTCTTATAACTTGACTACGGATTTGGGAATAGAGTTCTCAAATTTGCTTTCAATTGATGATTTGTTCAATTCTTTATCATGAGAGTCTTCATTGATGATCTGGTCATCATATGTTCCCTCTGAAGTGAGGAAATTTATGATGTCTTCATCATCATTGAAAACTCTCTAGTTGGAGATATTATCAGGTATGGAGGGTCTAAATATCAATTCAATTGAAAAATAGTCTGGGCTGAAGTCTTCAGGTGGGATAAGTTTAGAGTAAATGTTTGCTAATAGATTTGCACCTGCATTTTGTAACCTTAGAATGGGGCTGATATTGAACCTAAGAAAATGAGAAATCAATTCTTATATAATCAATTGATAATGTTTTAAGTGAATGGAAACACAATTAATAGTGCTTCTTACCTATTTGATAGAAATTTTCGAGTCACCAAAAACTTTTAAATATTTTACATCTACGTGTATTGTTTTTCGTAGTCCCCGCACAAGTGCTTCATACTCAACAATGTTATTTGTGCATTCAAAATCAAGTCTACATGTGAGCATAGTTTTCTCCTCGTTAGGGTTGATCAGAGTGCACCCTGCACCTACACCATCATTAGAATTCGAGCCATCAAAATACATAGTCCAAAATTGATTATTTACATAAGAGTCTACGATATTTACACAACGAGATGTATCAGTTTGCGCAAAAATTTCAATTTCTAATGATATAGAATTAGATGAAAAAGGAGATAATTGTGAAGTGAAATTTCCAAAATATGATTATGTACAATAGTTTCATAAGATATTGTTGGTAAAAGTGATGGGCTTGTTTTCCTCTTCTAGTTCAGTGACAATGTGTTTGGTATGTTTTTCCTGTTCAACTCTTATCAATTGGGCTTCACCATTATATGGTAGCCATAGGTGTGACCAGTCAATTTCAAAATAGCCCTTCTACTTTTCTGACTAGTCTCTACTTAAGAGAAGACCATAGGACTCAAGGATATCAGGTATTATAATATCAATGATTTGAAATACTTTAGATTGGGAAGCTAATCTAATTAAGACATACTTCAATTCACCTAAAACCTTTACTTTAGTTCTATCATGTTGTACGATTTGAATGGATGATTCCTATGGCCTTGCATTAATTTTCAAACAAACATAATAGAGCACGGTGTTAGAAGATGCACCAAAATAAACCAAAAAATTATATACATTTTTATTAAATATCTCAAAGGTTAAGAGGAAAGGTTCAGTATGGGAATTATATCTATCACCTATGAGAATTACATCTACTTGTTTCATTTTATTAGAGGAAGAAGGTTACTTTGGCTTAGATTTAGTTTTGGTAGTCACATCAGTATTGGGTAGGGGATATTTTGAAGTGGCATTCAGAGCATTCAATAAAATATTTTATTGTTGTTTTAGTTTACTAAATTCATATAGTGAAATATTAGCCTTGGTATTCTTCGTATCCTCTATGATATTATACTCTATACTATCAAAAATCACAAGAGTTTTGGGAACATACTTATTTGGAGTGGGACTTTTAGTGGTAGAAGATGGAGAGCGAGGAGTAGGAGTAATATTTTTCTTCATTGGAGTAGAAGAGGAACTTGCAAAATAACCTTTTATTGGATGGAGAAGTATTTTATGTAGGGCTTTAATTAGTAGTAGATGTACCTATAGAGATTTGAATTCTTGTAGTTACAGGAAGAGCTTCTTCCTCGTCATTTGAGAAGTGTAAATGAAATACCAAGTTGGATTACCATCAAATATTTCTTCTTCTTCCTATTCTTTGTCTTCAGTTTACTAAGGATCTTCTTCCTCTTCTTTGTCTTCAGTTTACTACAGATCTTATTCCTCAACTTCCTCTTCATCAACTGTTGCAATTTTCCTGGAAGGAGGAGTTTGTTAGGCCTTGCTAAATTGTCTGAAAGATCTTGTTGAAGATGATTCTTCTGTGATGTCTTGCTTCTTTAGTTCAACAACCTTGTTTGACAAAGTTTTGATAACCTTTTGAATGCCTTCAATATCAAAGGAATATTTAGAGCCCTTCTTCTTCTTCTCTTCCTTAAACTGGACATTTTTAGCTAGATGAAAGGATGTTTTCTTTTCTTCAGTGGGAGCTTTCTTGGAAATGGTGAGCATTCATTTCTAAACATTTATTGCTTCTTTCATATTTAATCAACGAGAGTAATCTTTCCATATTTGTCCACAAACATATCCATTTAAGAGGGAAGAGCTTCAATATATCATTCGAATTAAAATCCTCACATGGTTTGGACGTACCTAGTATCTTATTCAAAGTTTTATTAAATCGTGAATTAAAATATTTGACTCTTTCATCAAGACCCATTTTTATATTGGATAATTAAATTATTAATGAATTTGGAGTCTTGTCATTGCCAAATTTCTTTAAAAATACATCTTCAAAAGTATCTCAATTGTTTATGGAGTTTTCAAGTAAAGTGAAATACCAAGAGGTGACTTTGCCTTCAAAAGTACAAGTAAAGATTCTACAAACTACATCTTCTTCTGAAAAAACTTTAATATTGATAGCCAACATAAATATATTGATATGTTCTTTAGGAGGTACACCATTATCATGATTAAATTTTGGCAGCCATTGTTTAGAGTGTTTAGGAAGAGGATGTTGTTGACCTCCAACATTCACAACTCCAAGGGTTTCCCAAGGTCTCTGTGCCATTCTAGTAATAATAGGGATTGTACCAATTACAATAGCGGAGGTAGTTACAATGGATGATGATGGGATAGTGGGTGATGAGAGACTTGTTGTACTGCTAAAAATAGAAGATATTTTAGGTTGATTTGAAGAAGGAGATATAGATGAGGTCGAGGGAGGACAAGTATGAGATGAATGAATAGTAATTGGAGTGATGTTAAGTGTATGAGGATGGGAATTACGAGTAATAGTTTCACTAGCTATTGAACCAAAAATTGAGACATTTTTCTTTTGACGGTGTGTGTCTAGTGGAAACTTGAAGGGTTTTGCTCCTTAATTCTCATTTTTAGCTCTGTTCAAGATGCCAAAACTCTTCAGTATTGATGTAACACTTTCTTCAGAGGCTTTAGATGTTTGAGGTTGATCTCCTCAAATTGGTAGTCCTTCGATATTCTGAATAATGTTTTGAATTTCAGGTGATACAGGTGAACCTTGAGGCGAGGGTGTATTAACTAAAGGTTTATTGGAAGATCTATGAATAATACTTGGAAGTGTGTAAGATGGTTCTGCAACTTCATATCGCAGAGGAGGAGATCATGAAGGAGATCTGGACGTTAAGGGAGAGATTAAGGGAGTTTATGAACTCTTTGAATGGGTTGTAGTACTTTTCTTATGAGATCTTCTTGACATTCATAGTCTAATGACCCTCCTTTTAGTGCTAGAAATGGCCTCATAAATGTTTTGGAAATCACTTAGTTAGAGCCCAAAATTAGACTCTTTTCTATTTGGGGTGGCGATTTTGACTAGTTTTAAATTCGATCCATTTACCAGCATGGAAGTGCTCCAGTAGATGGAGTCTTAAGGATATATAAACTAAAAGAGAAATATAACATGGGAGACAATGATTCTAAGTAAATATAGGAAAATAAACTAAATAAATTATAATTGGAATATATCGTTTAATATATAACCCGGTTTCAATTGTATATGTGAAATGAAAGATAACTCTATAACAAGAGATGTTGATATTTTTGTTAAATTTTAATAAAAACAAACTGAGAATGATAAAAATAAAAATAAAAATAAAATAAAAAAAAATAAAAAAAACAGTTAAAAATTTAATTGAATTGTTATACTAACAACATCACATATAACCTTGAATAATTATGTTTACAAATGACATATACAATAATATATAAATGAATTATTAAATCCTTCACTTATAAACATGAATAAACTCAAATGATTCCAATAAAAATTATAAACAAGACAAAATCAATAATAATACCAATTCTACTTTGCTTCTCTGAGACATGGAACCAAAAGTGGTTCATCTTGTATTATAAAAGAGACTTGTACAAAAGTGCAACTAGGTCTTTTCTTTCAAAATTTCAAAACCCTTGATTATGAGTCTAAGAGTGTTTTAAATAGTTTTTCAAACAAAAAGAGAGAATAGTTACATCTTCGATATTCTATCAACTAAATCAATAACAAACTGGAAGAAATTAAACATTTTTACAAATTGAAATGAAATATTCAACTCGGAAGGGCAATTGTTGAAGAAGAACCAGTGGGTGCTTTCCATTATTGATAGACTTCTAGAAGATGTGCCAGCTTTGGAGGAGAGTAAGGTCTAATTCTCACTTGACAGCTAAATACATGAGCTTGCAAGGATGGTAGTAACTGAGTTTCATGTTCAATTATGACCTTGGTTACTTGTAGGTACCCATGAGGTGATGAAGAATTTCCAGGTCAACTCGAAATTTACTTTTGACAATAGTTCAATCCTTTCAAGAAACATTGCCCTGTCATTTTTCCATTTTGCTCTTCATATTTCTTCTTCCAAGAGAGTCTCCTATGAATCACTTAGTAATATTTTTTCTTATTTAAGTTATTGATGATAGATTGAACAACATAATTAGAAATTCTTTCAGCATCTTTTACTAATTTTTTAACCAAGCGTATATTATTATTCCAAACATGAAGAACTTTATACTTTTGCATTTCATTAATCCTGGGCAGGTTTGGAAAGAACCTTTTTGGATCCTCTTTCCATTGCAAAATCTCATTGATTTTGCACATGGTTTCATCATATTGGCTTTCACTATCAATAAAATCACCAGGAAAAGAATTGACCAATTTTTCTTGAGCCTAAATTGTGCTTAATTTGTTGCTCATGTTGAAGTTGCTGATTTAATTCATGAGCTTAATGCTTATACTTAGCAAGGTATAAAGCATTTTCCTCAACATGCTTTATCTTCTCTTGTAATTCACCTATCTTTTCATCCCTCTGTTTGATTTCAGACTCATATTGGCATTTAACTAGATATTCTTGAGCATGCATTTGGGCCAGAGCTTGTGAGGAATGTTATTCTAGCTGTGGTATTCTTTCATATTTCTATCTGAAATTATTTTACTTTTGTTTATTTGTCTATACTAGCAAAAGCATTGGCCCTGCATATTGAGTCAATTCCTCAAGTTCCCCATCAAGTGTTGCTTATGTGAATTCCCAAACTATCTCCAAGGAGGTAGTTGGTAAAGCAGTAGTGTGGTGAAGTAAAATTATAAGTGAGGACACAAACAAATTCCTCTAGCCCGATAATGGGTCTAGCCACAACTAATACATTCTATGGAAGATTTCCTTAGGTTAGAACCAATTAAGATGGCCTACCTCTTAGTACACTTATCCCGTTTGATGATGTCCTTGCTTGCTCGCTCCAGCTATCTCTCACATCCTTCTTCAAATACCTAAAACAAGTAAACAACATCAAACAACAATCGTGATAATAGACAAATTGTAATTCAACCTACTTAACAAGTCAAGAAACATTAAGCCATGAATATGTAAGATGACAAATCATGTAGGAAATCAATCGATAGTTGCATATATATTGAATCAAGAAGAGATTACAACCATTGTCTTGATGTTGCCATTCTCCTCCAACAAAACCAGGTTCCCACACACTTCTGCTAGCATTCCATGATGATCTCAACAATAATAGTTTTAAGGCTCTTCCCTTTAGGCTTCACTCCAAACCAAATGCACACTTCTCCCTCACACAACTAGAGAGCTACAACTATGAATAGCTTGTTGTTTACTCCAAACCAAAATAGCACTAGCACACCAACATTAACACTTCAACACTAACACTAGCTTGTGCTTGGGAAAAAGGGAGGTTTATATAGGATGAATGGATGGGAGATGGATCCTCTTCTCATGGGAGAAGGTCTTATCCCTTGAGGTAGTTCCATCATTATAGGGGAAAGGAGCCCAAAATGACATCCTCGACCCCATCCGGCCAAACCATTTACCAAACTTCCGTTACGAAGCTTCTAGAGCTGGAAGCTTCGGCTCCTTATTTAAAAAACTTTCCCTAAGAGGACTGGCACGACTAGAACAAAGCTCAGTCACTCTGTTTGGCGCTAGGGATAGTGTTAATCCCTGCATATCAGTGCGAGGAAGACAAGGGCCATTAGCGTCGGTCTTGTAAACTGGGAAAAATAGAAGTTTCAGGGGAAATGGTGCAAAAGGGAATTGATCTACTCATGAAAAGGGACACAATGGGAGTTTCTTCATGATGGGAAAGCATGTAGGGTTCACTGTAAAGGTCCTCCAGGATCAAGGAACGGGGAATACAGAGACAGTGAAAAATTTTTGTGTAACAGATGCCCCCTAAAGTGTGAAGTTCGAACTAGAGTGAATGATGAGATTCTTTATGAATCAGTGTGGGGAACCGTAGTTTGCCGTTGGAAAACCTGCAAGCAAGTACATATACATATACATAACTAAGAACCTGTCAAAGGATACATGAATCATCGCATGGATGCAGCCATCCAAAGAATGATCATGTAAATGGATCCAGGTATGGGTGCAGCCATCCATTAGAGAGGATCATAATGAAACCAAGGTATGGTCACAACCATCCAATAATGAGAAGGATCACATATGATAACTCATGGTATGGTCGCAACCATCCATCTAAAGGAGACATGTATATCAACATAGCCATGTCACATCACTTTGCAACCTGGACTTTTGTAATCTGAGTCTAGGGTCTTGCGCTCCAGCACGACCCGATCAAAGTACAAATTATAACATGTGAATAGATGGGTTGACGTCAAACATGCTAGAAAATCGCTTGATTACCATTCAATGATGTAAACTGTTAACAAGCATGAGAGAAACCACCAACAATGACAATGGTCCTCAAGGTACCATCAGCACAATCCACAAAATGTGAATAGAGGAACTGAAGTCAAACACCCATGAAATCACTCGATCGAAAGCCAATGATGTGAACTTGTCATCGAGTGCGAAGAACTTGCCATTAGGGCATGCAAGCTCTAAGGTACTGGAAGGGAGTCTCTCAGTCAACTTCCTAGATAATGAGTTGAAGTCGACGGAAAGTGACCATGTTGAAGGAGCGCCATAATGTATCCCACATCATCGATGCGAGACAAAAGGAGGCAAAATTATTTTGGATGATACAAAGAAACAAAGGTAAATGTAACTGCAGAAGGACAACTCTTGAGCATATCGACGACACGACTGAAAGTTTGGCAGCTATTGGATCCATAAGATCAGTGGTCATGATGACATGGCAGAGATCAAATGGAAGGAAAAAATGAATGGCCAAATCCAGGAAGGTCAATGATACAAAGGAGGATATCCCAACCTGACACAAAGCAGAAAGTGTCATGTTCAAGAGTGAGTTGCTGACATAACTAATTAGATTTCCAAATTTACCCCCACCATTTCTGGTAGGTACCCCAATTATTTTTTAATCGCAAGCTTGGAGGGGATATCATATGCTTACACTATAAGTTCATCCTTCGGACGAATCTGACCTAGTAAGTTTAACGAGCCCTAGGAAGGAGAAGCTCATGTTCGTCATGGCAACGAATCCGATGTCGTTTAATATTTTAACGAGTCCGACAAAGCTGTAACTCGGTATCTTTTTCATGTTTAGAGAGTTTGAAAAAAACACGGAAAAGAAAACTCCACATGGTCCCTTTTCATACATTTGTGTCTCTCGATCCCGAAAAGGTAGAAAACAATACTTGAGAGGATCGCTTGACCATTTCAGTCAAGGAGTACCTTTTTCATAAATAGTGCATCCCAGCCCGAAAAAGGGGTAAACTTATACTGGGCACACGATGTTTCACATCCGTTAACGAGTTCGAAATGACAAGAGCTCAGCTATCTTTTCAATTTTAAAGGGTTGGAAAAGAGATTGAAATCAGACCACATGTTTTTATTCTCTTTAACGAGTCAAAAAGGGAAAAAATACTCGGCAATATTTTCATTGTTTACGAGTCAGAAAAGAGCTTAAAGGTGACTTGTCCTGGAGGAACGAGTGGTATAAAGGGTAGCAATTGGTTCCGGCAATGGTGGAACTGCTCAAAACATGTAATGGTCAAGAGGCTAGCAAATAAAACTACTCATTGTTGCGGTTCCTCAAGAAAGGAAAAACAACCAAGTGAAAGCATATGATCGGCCAAGGACATGGTGGCGATGGAATGAAACAACCAAGGCTCATCTAGCATAAATTAGCTGAAAAACGACAATCAGGAGATATAAATTGGGCATGGGTTCACTTTTACACAAGCTTGAACCATGGGGTACTCTTCTTGGATTCGGTTTCATGTTTACACAATCTTGAAATGAAAAACTATGCTTGAGTTTGGTTTCATTTTTATACAAGCTTGAAACAAAGATAAACTATGCTTGCTATAAGTTTGCATGCCCCCAGCAGAATGACTCAAATCGAGGTAAATTCCCCACAAGCTTCATTTCATTCAACGAAGTGGATGGAATGAAGGTTCACTTTCAAGATCTTAGAAAGACTCGGCTGGGATTTTACAAGATCTTAATCAAAGAATTGATTTGGAAAAGGGAGTTGCTTCATTTTTTAAATGAGGTTGACACAACAAAAGAATTATCCTCAGACATCTGTTTCATTTTTTAATGAGGTTGATATAGGAAGAAACTGTCGTCGGGACTCCTTGATTCATTTTTTAACGAGCTTGACACAAGACAAGGAACTATGCTCACATTTTGTTTCATTTTTTAATGAGGTTGACACAGGAACAAACTATCCTTGAAACCATTGTTTCATTTTTAACGAGCTTGACACAAGACAAAGAAATATGCTCACACCCTTTGTTTCATTTTTTAACGAGGTTGACACAAGACCAGGAACTATCCTCATACATATGTTCATGAACCATACAAGAACATGGCTCCCAAGAGGTCTTCACTAGATGAAAGAACCACGCTCCAGAAGGAATACATGTCATTTGGTACCATAGACAGATCGGGTTCCAATGCCCCCAATACATAATGTACTATACCATCTATGTGAGCATCAACAGACGCGGAGATGGAACTGGTAGCCACATAATTGACCTGTCGCAGGGAAGGTACTTCTTGCAAACAAGCGCTGATAGGGGATGATGGTTGCAAAGGAGGCACCTGGTGACTAATGAACGACAATTGATCAATAGCTACAATTCTCCCTTCGTGTAGAAAACAAACCACACGGGAAAGCGAAGAAACAAGAGCTCCCATGATATAAACATAGTCACATCCAAGGAGAAGATTGAAATCTAAGGGACCTTGGACTACCATCACGTCTATATAGATGGTCTTTCCTCCCAAAGTAATAGACAACTTTGGAATGATACCTAAGGGTTGATTGGTTCCTCCGTTGAAAGCCAACATATTCTAGGTGACAGGCACAAGATGTGGGGAGCCCAAAGCTTGCCAAGTAGTAGAAGACATGATGCTAACCGATGCGCCTTCATCTAATATAGTGCCATGTACTACAATATTATAGGCTTGTATTGTAATCTAGAAAGGCACAAAAGATGGGAGGCAGAAAGCAGTCAAGTGACTCCAATTGAAAGAAATGACAGAACTACTTGGTGGGGGCATCATATGATTACCCCCATGTTGTATAGGAATAGGAGAAGGACTCTCCTGAACAACTGGGACGAGAGGGTAACTCTTTAATTAATAAGAATCTGAGGACACGAGAAGAACATGAGCAGTATGATCACCACTCTCTTCCACAACAGAGTGATCAACTGAAGGGGGAGACAAGTCGACACTCTTTTCAACCAATGGTTGGTCGGGAACAGACACAAGAGAGTCACGCTTAGGAAGAGCAGGATGGGCAAGAGATGAATCCAAGTCAATCTCTTTACCAACCGGGAGAGGGTTAGAAGAAAGCCTCTGATATCTAACAATAAGTTGGGGTTGAGGAGCTGCAATATTTTCCAAAAGTTTGGAAGCTTTATCCATAAGAGGACAAAGGTGAAGAAGATGCTCTCCTTCACATAACCTACAGGGGAATCTAATCTCCCCTTTCTTCTTGCCATCGCTAACCGAACGTGCAACATCGACATGATCACCAGATGTCGATGGGGATGGTCGATCCAGATTTTGAGACCATACCTTTAAGACTCTGGGAATGCCATAAGAGTCTCGAAGGAGATGGTCACCCTTACATAGCTTGCAAGGGAATCTGACCTTCAGTGGAGGATCAGAAGGTTTGTCTATGGGAGGTGCATTTAGAGTAACAACTGCATGGTTGGCCTCTCGCTTATCTGTCTTCTTCTTCTTCTTCTTATCCTCCTGGTTACTAGATTTCAAGCTCTCACCAAGCGAAGTAGAAGGGGATGAAGAAGTGGGGGAAGAAGGCGAGGGGTCGAACTTAGAATTATTGTGACGTGATTCAAATGAAGGAGACGTTTGGACAGGATTCGGGATGCTCGGGACCACTGAGGTCGAAAACAACCAGACATGTAAACCAATGGTTAACCCAGGAAGGGACAACGTCGCCATATAAGGAGCACCAACATTTCCAAAAGAAGGAAAAGGACCAGGATTCCCATCCAAGGGGAACCCTTGACTGGTGGAATCTGGAAATGTTTCCATTGGAATCGACCCTAAATAATTACTAAGGAAGATAACTTTTACCAAGAATATTTCGTGGGAAGTTAATTTTAGAACACTGAAAAAAAAACTTTACCTTTTCATGTTTTAAGAGTTGAGAAAAGGATAAAAGATGACTCTAGTCACTTTCGGAGTTAACGAGCTTGAAAGGACAAGTGCTCGACAATCTTTTAAAATTTAAAGAGTCAGTAAAGATAAAAAATGACTACTCAAGGTACTATATGCATAAAGGATTACCAGGTAACCGTGAACTGTAGAATACCTCCCAGCGAACCGAGAAGTACGGGCAGGCAGTCTCTGCGAATGTTGTGTTTGATGTATCACGTTTACAAGGTGGTAGACTCGGCTTCCTATGGATAAAGGATTGCAACCTAGTGGGGTCTCCCTTTGTATATGTGACGGTACGAGGAGCACAAGTCTGTACTAGCGTTGTCTAATGCCGAAGCGAATGACAACTACTAGGTTTAAAGACGTCGAAACACGTCTCTAGCCTAGACCACTAAATGTAAGTGTTAAGTTTCAATGCTTCCTTAGGTTAATTCAATAATTTTTAATGGTTGATCTTGAATTAGGTTTCAATTACAAGGCCCTACCACTGTCATCTGACAAAAATCCTATATGCAGGTATATGAGAAAAGAGATCTTTGTCTTCAACGAAATTTAGCACTAATTGAGAGATAGGGAACACAAAATCAATGCAACAATCAAAGAATGAAATCTTTCTCTAATACATCTCCTAAATGCACTGAATCTTCCTATAACAACAAAAGAAGTTTCATTTCATTTCCAATGCTTATGATGATGCAACTCTAGCTTCTCAATAACGCTACTAATTCAATATTTTCGCTTAAGTAAACTAGAATGATGTTCTTCTTTTCATAAAATGAAAAATGAATCTTTCACCTAAAGCAATTTAAATGAAAATTTTCACAATTCCGAACAAACAAGCATCAATCAAATCCAACGCATGATAAATGAAACTAAAAACAACTTCTTCCCTGAATCGAACAAACCAAACACATAAATGCTTCAATTTAGAAACCAAGCAATGTAATCTATGCTTGGAAAGAGAAAAGAGACACTTGAAATAAGAGAACAAATGAGACTCTTTGACACATTCAATTGAAAACAAAGCATCCTAGTTACTCCTGGGAGGAAGAAGAGAGTCTGAGGGTCAAGACACACTGGCACTGGAATGGGAGAAATTCTTATTTTTTCTTAACTCAGAGACTGGAGCGACTTTTGAGCCAAAAGTAGCGCCGATCGACACAGCCGGCATGACTTTCAAGCTAAAACTAGCACTGATCGGCGCGATTGTTTGGCCAAAAATAGCATTGATCAAGGGATTCAAAGAAAAAATAAAAAAGAACTTCACATAGGGCCAGACTTAACACATTTGAGGGTGGGCTAAACCAAGGAAGCACACAAACCAAGCTAAATGAAGCTCTCTAGTCAGGGAGAAAACGATCTAAAAGGCGTACAGGGTCAAAATCATGAGAGCAGAACACACTGGCCAAGATTGGGGAGGAACCCTAATATTTACTTACAAGCATCAGCGTGATTGCCTAACAGACAACAAGCGCCAGAGGCTGGTCGGCGCGACTGTTTCTCAGCATATCGCACTGTTTGGCATGACTGTCAGCGGATTAAGTGCGCTGATCGAGGGAGCCAAGAAAAAAAAATGAAACAGGGACCAGATTTGCTGCTATGAATTTCAAACTCAGACCAGTAAGAGGGAGAAAATAAACCGAACCAAAGGGAAAAATAGAACTAGAAAATTTCACACGAAATCATGAAATCCAAGACAAACAAAAGGATTGGAATCCCCAATGGAGTCGCCAATTTGTGGTGAAGTAAAATTATAAGTGTAGACACAAACAAACTCCTCTAGCCCGATAATGGGTCTAGCCACAACTGATATTCTATGGAATATTTCCTTAGGTTAGAACCAATTAAGAGGGCCTACCTCTTAGTACACTTATCTCGTTTAATGATTTCCTTGCTTGCTCGCTCCAACCATCTCTCGCTTCCTTCTTCAAACACCTGAAACAAGTAAACAACAAGAAACAACAATCATGATAATAGACAAATTGTAATTCGACCTACTTAACAAGTCAAGAAACATTAAGCCATGAATATTTAAGATGACAAATCATGTAGGAAATCAATCGATAGTTGCATACATATTGAAGCAGGAAGATATTACAACCATTGTCTTGCGTTTCCATTCTCCTCCAACAAAACCAGGTTCCTCAACAATAATAGTTTTAAGGCTCTTCCCTTTAGGCTTCACTCCAAACCAAATGCACACTTCTCCCTCACACAACTAGAGAGCTACAACTATGAATAGCTTGTTGTGTACTCCAAACCAAAATAGAACTAGCACACCAACATTAACACTTCAACACTAACACTAGCTTGTGCTTAGGAAAAACGGAGGTTTATATAGGATGAATGGATGGGAGATGGATCCTCTTCTCATGGGAGAAGGTCTTATCCCTTGAGGTAGTTCCATCATTATAGGGGAAAGGAGCCCAAACTGACATCCTCAACCCCATCCAGCCAAACCATTTACCAGACTTCTGTTACGAAGCTTCTAGAGCTAGAAGCTTCGACTCTTTATTTTAAAAAAATTCCATAAGAGGACCGGCGCGATTGGAACAAAGCTCAATCGCTCCAGTCGGCGCTAGGGACAATGCTAATCCCTGCATATTGGCGCGAGGAAGACAAGGGCCATTAGTGTTGGTCTTGTAAACTAGGCGAAACAAAAGTTTTAGGGGAAATGGTGCAAAAGGGAATTGATCTGCTCATGAAGAGGGACACAATGGGAGTTTATTCATGAAGGGAAAGCATGTAGGGTTCACTGTAGAGGTACTCCAGGATCAAGGAATAGGGAGTACAGGGACAGTGACAAAATGTTGTGTAACAAGTAGTTGTTGTTGAAACATGTGTCTCAACAACCTTCCTTTTCTTCCAACTCTTTTTAAGAATGGCCTTGTTCTTGGGTTGTAGAATACCTCTGTGGGTGGTATTTCTTCAATGTTAAACTGAATAATAACATTTGTAGATGTTGGAATCATCTCCACACTAGGCTGAGAACTGATAGGCATTTTAGCAATAACACTCGATTTTGCAAGAGAAATATTTGAGGTATTAGGGGAGACATCAATTGATTGTTGTCTAACAAAAGCCCTAGCACTTGTTTTAGGAATTATTATATCTTCTACTATTTTAAAATGCTTTGAATCAATCTCTTCAAATATTTTCCAGTCTTTGATATTATCATTAATCACTGGATTTTTTGAAGTAGTTTTCTCTCGATAATCCAAAGAAGAAACCTGAACAAGTGTAGTTGCTTGAGGATTGACTTGTTGTGTTGAAGAACTAGTAGCCTTTAATGATATACCTTCTTCTTCTAGAAATTTCAGAAAATTTAGTGGCGAGGGAGACCTTCTTGTGTCCTTGTAAACTAGAAATTGTTGGTAGTTGTCTAGAGGCAAACGTTTAGCTTTATTGCAGACATATAAATAAGAAGAAGCCCCACAAAATAATTCTTCGTAATGATTATTCTCATGAACATATTTCCTAATATTTGCAGCAATAGTCAAATATTCAACCAACTTGGTAGGATCATGTGGCTTTTCAGGAATGGTAGCAAATTTTAACTTGTATAAGGGTTTCAATTCTTTTTCAGCATGAGTGTAATTTTGTCGAATAAAGAGATTGATTTGCAAGGGAAATTCAGGACACACTTTCTTGGAAGGCTTTAACTCAAGGGTTATCATGTCCTTATTGTTTAATGGTAAACCTCTCTACATAAGAGCTTATCTGGAACATAAATAGGTAAAACATGTGGTCTACCATTACTTCCCCAAACCTTGATATAAGTAAAAAGTTCTTCTATGAACCAATCCCCAATTCTTAATATACAATCCATAGTGGTTGTAGACATTCTTGGAGGCTTAGAACTGAAAATGGCTTGATAAATGGGAATCATGACAAGATGGCAAATTTGATAAAAATTGTCAAAATAATTCTCTTCCCACAGTTTACTAATATTTGCAGCAATAGTCAAATATTCAACCAACTTGGTAGGATCATGTGGCTTTTCAGGAATGGTAGCAAATTTTAACTTGTATAAGGGTTTCAATTCTTTTTCAGCATGAGTGTAATTTTGTCGAATAAAGAGATTGATTTGCAAGGGAAATTCAGGACACACTTTCTTGGAAGGCTTTAAATCAAGGGTTATCATGTCCTTATTGTTTAATGGTAAACCTCTCTACATAAGAGCTTATCTGGAACATAAATAGGTAAAACATGTGGTCTACCATTACTTCCCCAAACCTTGATATAAGTAAAAAGTTCTTCTATGAACCAATCCCCAATTCTTAATATACAATCCATAGTGGTTGTAGACATTCTTGGAGGCTTAGAACTGAAAATGGCTTGATAAATGGGAATCATGACAGGATGACAAATTTGATAAAAATTGTCAAAATAATTCTCTTCCCACAGTTTACTATGATAAATGTGGATGGGCAGAGGATCAACAAGTGTCCATTTCTAGCCCATTGCTGGAAAATCCAAGGAGAAATAGATGGCATCCATTACAAAGGCCAACATATAAAAAGGGGGATTATGTGTGTATGTTTTTTTGATGCAGAAAGAGATAATATGCTTGGCGATATTATCATATAAGATTTGGGCCCAATTGAAAATAAACCCGTCAAAAGCCCTATGAATAGGAGGACTCCAGTCTAATGGAAATTGTGAGACATTTTGATAAGCAAATAATTTACATAACATAGAGGAAACATAAAAAAAAAGGAGGATTTAAGGATTGTATGGAATATTTGTGTGACGATTGTCCCTTATGCATGCTAGGGTCTCTCCTCCATTCTCTAATAAAACCAGGGAGCTCTTTTTCTGTATTGTTACATTTTTCTTTCATAAAACTATCAACAAACTAAGAATTATACACAAGTTGTGGCTCAAACATTTGATACATATCCTAGAGGTGTTCTAGCTTGAATTAGCCAATAATTCTACATCGTGAAGTGAGGAATTGCCTCTCCATGATGTCCATGTTCTCAACCACCCAACAATTCATATCGCTGTAGGGAAGAAGTATAGGGCAAGAAACAATTTTGTGCAAGCGAGATTTTGAGGCATCTTGAATTGTCATCTCAGAAGTTTTGTTACCACCTTGCTTTGCAGTTGCTACTATCAGCTTTGAGTAATATTCTATTGGTAATTCTTATTCTAATAGGTTATACATTGCATTCCAGGATGAAATATCAGAGCCCATCGTGCACACAGTGTCAAAATGGAGGAAAGAATCAAGCGACTTCTTGTTAATTACTTCTAGGAATGGCCTTGTTGGTTGTTGGACTAGTGTCTTCTTCTTGGATTTCACCATATTGGTAGTCTTAATAGGGATTGCATAATTATTGCACTATTAAAAAGGAAAAATAGGGTTAAAGTGTCATTCACACCATAATTTGACATAACTACATACGACAGTTAAATCATTAAGTTTTTCAGGGGGGAGTTAAAATGCATGGAAGGTGGTGAGTATAAAAAATTGAATTCTATGCATGCTTATCTATTTGGCACGTAAATATGACAGTTGTGCAGGAGTGACAGGTAGCGTTATTTGATTTGGGTGAGAGGTGAGTTGGAAATCGTCGTTTTTTCTTTGTTAGCTCTGGCACTAAAGCCTAGAAGAAACAAAGAGTGCACGATAAGGAAATTGTTGGGATGACTAGATTCGGGGTGACATAGAGGGTAAACATACATTGTTCCAATAGAAAATGTTGTGAATCAATATAGATGCCACGTGGAGAGGCTAAGTCAACCCAAGAATGGGATCCCAGAAGAAATGGAAGGAATGCACGTTAAAAGTTCTAGGGTAACAAGCTCCGGGATTACATGGAAGGTAGGGGTCTGAAGGCCCAATGAGGTGGTAGAATTGCCAATGGGAGAAGGACCCACGAGCGGATGTGTCGCGATGAGTTGTAATAGGATTTCATCCCTGGATCTTTCAACTGAAGCGACGAAGGAAAATTCTAGGAGAGATGTTTCA
Source organism: Pinus tabuliformis (assembly GCA_031772625.1). Classification (NCBI taxonomy): domain Eukaryota; kingdom Viridiplantae; phylum Streptophyta; class Pinopsida; order Pinales; family Pinaceae; genus Pinus; species Pinus tabuliformis. The sequence continues at coordinate 1,393,874,173 of CM062819.1, read as the reverse complement.
AGACGACTTGGAAAAGATAAGGGAATGGAGCATGAATGGGAGAGGTTGAGGATAATACATCAAGGGGGCTTGCAACGCCTTGCTATCAAATTTGCTTGCATCACAACGGAAGGTGATCCCTAGGAGAATGGAAAGGAGTGAACAATGGAAGCTCTAAGGAATAACCTTCGGGTGACGTGTCAAGCACAAGGATCGAAGTCATGAAAGGGGAGAACAAAAGGTTTAATGATTATATAAACCAACAAACCTTATATTAAGACTTTGGGTATTCTAAAACTTTCTACAATGGTGGTTTTGGCCTTTGGCCTTATTAATATATAATTTATTTATCAATGTATAAAGTCAAGGATGCGATGATTATTTAACCCATCAACTATTTATTAAAAAATATAAAATTCTAATATTTTTTGAGTTTTTTAAAGAGTGAAATATTAATGAAAAATAGACAAAAATAAGCTAAAATTATAAGAAAGGTCCCCATGTTTATTATGGTTACATAATTGGGGGGTTGTTGTTTGCTATAATAGGTGGGTAAGCTTTATGAGGTATATACTTACAAAACCCCATTTTTTGTTGTTCAGTTTTAAGTCCCTTTAGAATAATTTGTAAATTTGTTGAATAAGAGGACTTAATAAATTCTTTTGAAGATATAGCTATGTACTATTTGATATATTTGTTGTGGTCTTAGTAGGCGCAGACTCCAATATTAATACAACATTCTCATTTTGGTTTAAAAAATAAAATCAACATTTGAATGAGAGAGTGGTTTTGTCATGAGTACTTTGTCTTTTTAAGGTTAAAATTATAGTTCATTTGAAATCTTAGCCTAAGGTAACTTGTATTGCAACCAAAACTTAAAAATCAACCATCCAACTGAAATGTAGTGCTAAAATCAATAACAAGCATTTTTGATAGCACACTAAAATTGCAATTTTATTAACTATGATTTACAAAATCGTGTCTAAAAGAAAATCATAAAAAACAATTAAAAAAATAACATACTATAAAAAATGACAATAATAATTAAAAATGAGCCTTGAGGGTTAGCTCAATTGGTCAAGATCCCATTACTAAAGCACCTTGCCATTGGGAGGTCACAGGTTCAATTCCCTTTGATGCCCTTGGGGTTATGCTATGTTTAAATATACCTAAATTAAAGTAAAAAATAATAAAGAGCTAAAATTGCATATACCTAATCTTGCAACAACAATATCAACTACTAATACTGTAAAAGTGTGTCTATTAATTTTTAAAAAAGTTTGAAGATGTGAAATAAATGTAAGAAAATGATTTCTTAAAAAAATATTTGAAAATTAGAAGTGAGATTTAGTTGAAAGGGAAAAGTCATTAAAATAAAGAAATAAGTTTGATCCATTCTTTTCATAGGTAGATATAACATAACTTGTGTTAACTTGTTTCTAGAGTCTATGGATCATTGCTACTATTATTTGTTGTTTCTCTTGTACAAAAAATAGGTTTTTGTAATGTTCAATGCGTATGGGAGCTCTTTTACTAATATCAATGCCTTCAAGAAAGACATATCAAATTGTTCAATATGTTCAAGAGAAAAACATAAAATGCATCAATACTCAATAACATAATCATGCTTGTTTGCATAAGAAAATAACATAATACTACATCCGAGAACAATAAAGATCATAAACAAATGAAGTTTGCAAAAACCCCATACAATTTTCAGCATGTTGCCCCATACAATTTCCAACATAAACAATATGATTTCCAGTTGAAAGCATATGCAAAAGATAAAAAAATATTTGAGGAAATAGATGGTTGGAATTTCTGCAATTAAAACCTTGTTATATTATACAATTTTCATGATTCGTAAACTATCATGGACATTCCACTAGATAGTTCATCACAACATATCTGATAATATTATATTTAAAAATATGATATTCTGCACTATTACAATTTTATTAAACTTCAAAAGCTGTAGATTTAATTGTAATCAGTGCATGCATGCGAATGGAAATTATGCAGAAAAGCAGAGAACGACAAAATAAGCTCACACACACATAAGGCACAAGATATTCTCTCTAGGAAAACCCTTTCAAGAGAAAACCCAACTGGAAGGTGAAGTCGCTCACTCTCTTTCTCTGTTTGGAAATATGGCTGCAGGTACAAAGAAGTAATGTTTGTGGCTCGTGGGCTGCTACAGTGCATAGACCCTCTATGTGTGCTCTACCCTTGCTATCTTTGCTCAACTATGGAACAAAATGCTCTCAAAAGAATGGAATGTCTCTTTCTCCTAGTGGCCTGATTATAACACAACCTGATAGCCTACTAGTGGTTAATTTCGACTACATCAACTCTTAACTAGAGTTACAATATAGATGCTTCTAGAGTCTTTTACATCATAATCATGCAGTTAGCCCCCTTTTCCATGAATAATGGGGGCTAAAGCGACATCCTCCTGAACTACGGGTGTGAAAATAGGAAGGTCAACTTTTGAGTGGCATAAGTTTTGCATATGGAATCTAATTGATGCGCTTCTTGCGTTGTTGGAAAGATCTTTGTGTGTAGAACAACATGAAATGATGCAGCACTAAAATGGTAAAGTTTTACCCCCAAAAAAATGGCATTTGATGCCTCAAAATGCTCGTGGAATGTTTTAGACCCTATGTTTGTCAAACTAGGTCCCGTAGGTAAAAACGGTCCCGTGAGTTGATTCCTCCACTTTTTCCACTCCAAATGCATCGAGATGGATGACAAACAATATAATGATCCAATCCGGATCATTTCAACTACTAAAATACATTTTCCAGTTGAAAAATTATGCCTAATTTCACCAATGTATAATGAAGAAGATGGCTGGGAAAATTTGTAATCAAACCATAGTTGTCCCATGAATTTTCCAATGTCCACAGTGCCATCTCTCATAAGAGAGCTACAATTTTCTATAAAGCAAACTGCTTTGAAGGCAAATCATTATATATACAATTATTATCTAAATTAATTAGGCCGATAGGCCTTTCTTTGAAAGGGACCTTTCGTCGTTCTTTTCCTTCTGACGCTGACATCTGGCCAACGACTAGACGCTGACACCTGGCGGCGAACTCCGTTTTCGTTTTTGTTCAGGAAACGAATACCTAACCTCGCGAACTCCGTTTTCGTTTTTGTTCAGGAAACGAATACCTAATTACCTGCATATCGGCCTGCATATCGGCCTCTCTGCAATGAAGGGGCGGAGGTATTCATGGTTGTCGCCGCCTCACTGACTGACCCTGGGCATAGCTGGACGATGCGCCCGTGCCCGGCGGAACAGAAAACACCCGGTTGAACGACAATCCATCCATTTTTTGCTCTTCATGTTTTTTCCACGCCCTCTGCAATAATGTTTTTCTGCTTTTCCACTCACTGCTGCACTAATGTCTCCAGTTTTTGCTGTGTTATCTGTGCAGGTTTTGCTGTCTTATCTGCTTATCTGCGTTCTGGGCTTATTGCTGGTAACTTTCTGCACATTTTTTTCACTCTACATATTCGAAAACCCTTCTGCGTTTGTTTGGTTGATATTTCCTCTGCATCTTTGTGCTCCTCCTCGACCTGAAGCCTGCCACAGCAAATACGTCTCACTGCATCGATATCCGGTATCCAAGGTATGTAGTTTTTGCCTTTTAATGTCTAGCTTCATAATCTGTGAATCTGAAATAGGTTTTTCACGGGTTTTTTTGGGGATTGGGGGCATTTTATATTCCGGATTTTAGGGCAACGGAGCTGATTTTTAAATTGGAAGTTTCTTGCATTAAAACTGATATTCTTCCAACTTGCTTTGTGACTTGCACCTGGCGTTGAATCTCATCCCAGGGTAGACCATAGTGGGAATGGAACCTTGGTGGATGGCTGAATCCTCTGTCAACCTGATAAACATACCAAATCCCCATTAGCAGTCTGAAGCTGTTTTAAGTTTGTGGAATAGATCTTTCATGGGGTTACTCTTTTGTTAAATTATTTGTCTGTTATCTTTTTCTTCAGAAAACCATATTTCAATCTGAAGTCGCTCCACTCTGATTATGAAATGGGTGTTTCACTTGTCCACAACATGTTACTTTCTAAGATTATCTGGCAATTCGCTAGGATTAGTTATATGAGAGTGTTGTGCTATTGGATTGGTGGTTGTTTCCAAAGCTCGGTACATCCTTATTTAATGGTTAATGTTCAGTGTATGAGAAGGATTGTGCTATTGGATTGGTGGTTGTTTCCAAAGGTCGGTACATCCTTATTTAATGGTTAATGTTCAGTGTATGAGAAGGATGGATACCAATCTGAAGTTTTGTACAGCTCTGTGAAATCGTTACTTACAAAATTTATGCACATCTTGGGGAATTATACTGTTGGTGGCACTGTTCCTGACATGTGCAACGCTGGCACTGATATCCCTTTTTGGGCTCCACTTAGCTGTCTAAAGGAATGATCCATACACCTGCAATGAGGATTCTTCATAGGACCCTGAGTTGCGTATGAGAAGGATGGATCCAATCTGAAGTTTTTCTACAGCTCTGCGAAATAGTTACTTACAAAATTTATGCACAGCTTGGGGAATTATACTCTTGGTGGCACTGTTCCTGACATGTGCAACAAAATTTATGCACATCTTAGGGAATTATACTCTCGGTGGCACTGTTCCTGACATGTGCAACGCTGGCACTCATATCCCTTTTTGGGCACCACTTAGCTGTCTAAAGGAATGGTCCATACACCTGCAATGAGGATTCTTCATAGGACCCTGAGTTGCACTATTACTTTACATGCAGCATTAGCATCCATATCCTAAGTTTTTGTACATCCTTATTTAATGGTTAATTTTCAGTGTATGAAAAGGATGGATGCCAATCTGAAGTTTTTGTACAGCTCTGCGAAATCGTTACTTACAAAATTTATGCACATCTTGGGGAATTATACTCTCGGTGGCACTGTTCCTGACATGTGCAACGCTGGCACTCACATCCCTTTTTGGGCACCACTTAGCTGTCTAAAGGAATGATCCATACACCTGCAATGAGGATTCTTCACAGGACCCTGAGTTGCACTATTGCTTTACATGCAGCATTAGCATCCATACCCTAAATTGGGCACCATCTAGCTGTCCAAAGGAATGAGCCACACCCATGTTTTTAGGATTCTTCATAGTGTTCCTTATCAGATGGTTATGACTTTTGCACTAAATATATACTGTTTTTTTTTTAAATCTTTTGGAGATTAAATAAATCATTTCTTTAGGTCCCTCTTATTTTAGGCCAGTAATTTCATGCTTCAAGAGTTGCAAACTTTATTAAACTAGAAAATTAGTAACAGAGGTCTCAGGTGAAAGAGGTAGTACAAAGAAACTAATGAAATTGATATTTCAGTTTCACACACCTTCTCCACTAAATAGTCGTAGAATTCGTTTATACAAACATTAGAGTCCAGTTCCTTGACTATATGAAATACTAGGCATGAAGTGAAACATGGCCTTGGTGGAGGACTTATTTTCCAGTTGATGACTGTCGTCAAACTGGGTTGTGCAAGATTATAAATAAGACACTATATCATGTCCATTCTGACAGGCATATCAAAACATTCTTTTACCCTTCTGATTACAGCAAAGAACCTTTAGATGTGATTCTTCAAATGTTTTGGATCAAATCATGTTGCTAGAACACACTCATTGAGTTCTCTATTGTTTCTGATTTCTGCCAGAGCTTTACTGGCATATCTGACTGAAAAGTTTGAACTTTATGAAATGAGTAGTGAGTTTTATTCTGAAATGAACTCTATTGTGTATTTGTTGAGTACTTGTTTTGAAGGATAAACCTGTAAAACGAGTGCTTATCTGAAAAATAGAACAGAAGATTTTGACTGCATTTGTGACATATTTGCTGGAGTTCTTTAGTGTTGTCTCATTATAATTCTTCTACCTAGAGTCGTTTATAACTTTGAAGCATTGATCATTGATGAAGCCTTAGACCTTTTGTTGCAGATTTTTTATGCTCGATATGTTGGAGAGCTTAAAATCTTTAGCCCTAGATGACTGTTATCATTATAATCTCAAGCCAAACAATTGAAACTGAGAGTTAAGCTCCACAGGCTGTTAAACCAGCAGTTGTACAGTCAGACAAATCACCAAAATCCTTGTCTGTATGGCCTGCAGCACATATCTGCTGTATGGACCTGTATGGCTGCTTTAAGGCTTGATAATATGATATATGGTTCTACTGTATGGCCTTCTCACTGACTTCTGGTTCCTCTCCTGCTCGCTAGATCTGTTCCACTGTAAGTTACCTCTTCTATCTTGTTTTATTTATGATTTACTAAAAAACCCCTAAACTGCCAAAACCCTGATCTCATCCTGAGATGTATGACCCAGTTTAAATCTAACTCATTAATGTATTAATTACACTTCATTAGACTCCTTAGGCTATGTCAACTGTAAAACATAATATATTTCACTTTTTTTTAGTGAATTATAAAATAGAATTATTTACCCATTTTCTAAGTGGTCACTTTCGGCATGTCTCAAACCACTCACTGCACATTCACACTGAAATCTGTGCAATAAGTTCCTGTCTGAGCATGCTTCTCAACAAATCATATATGACATATTCACTTGATTGTTTTTCTTGTTTCTTCGACCGCATTTCCCCCTACAAGGCATTGGATCTGATTGAACCAGTTTTATGTTGAAAGTTTATCTTAATCAATTGATAATATGCCATCTTTAGGGCATGAAATATTGATGTTCTGTGTATACCTTGGAGATCTGAACCGAACAGCAAGGAGATTGCAGGTGCGAGGCACTTTTTCCTGATTATCTGAAGTTCAGCCTCCATAATTTTGGCGAATCTCCTCTTTGATGACAAATATCAACACGCAAGAGAGAGGAAGTGTGATTACAAGACAATGCACTCTGTTTAAGCCTTTCATTTGACCCTGTTGAAAGCAAGATCCTCAAGGGCAGTTTTCAGTGATAACATCTCCCGGTGGTACCCTAATAAATGCAGTTGCCAATAGTCACATGGTGATGCCACGTAATAATAAATAGAGTGGTTTCCCACATTGTATGACCACAAAACTCAGAGTAAAAGTTGCCTTCGGAGATGACAAAGTACACATGGTCAAGGGTCAAGAAAATGGTTATACATCTGTCCAGTCTCTAGCCTGGAAAAATTTGATAGTCTCCCAACAGCGTTTTGCATTCTGACATTTGAATCAGTGCCGGCATGCACTGCGACTTGTACCTCCATTTATTAGAAGTTTCAATCTTTATCTACCAAGAAGAGCCATGGCCTTGTTCCCAAACTTGAATGAACATAAGATATGCCCTCTACATATATTTATTTTATGCTCAATTTCTTTGTTTCTGGGTAAACACAACCTTTTACATGTTGATTTACTGCGCTGCTACACAGGAGCTGTGGAAGTGTAAAAATTAAATAATACTTAAATATATGTCTAAATATTTTTTTGATTTATTTGTATGTTCTAAGAGCTTCATCGATAAGATATATTAAGAAGATTGTGATTGGGTCCATTTTTATGGAATTTGTAATAGAAGTTAACATAAATGAAGTTGATTTTATATTACTTGATTTATAAATGCTTAATTGAACAGTTATGGTAAGTTTATATTACTTGATTCAGAAGTGTTTATTTTTTCCCCAAAACTTTCGTTTTATTTCAAAAAAATTCAAACCTTCATTTACGGTGACATGTTTATGTTTTATGACTCCTAACTTTCAGAGCGCTGTAAATCAGGATGTTCCGTTGTAGACTAAAACCAAAAAATGTTTATACATCTGTCTCATCTATTAGAAGTTTCAACCTTTATCTACCAAGAGATGTACATTGACATGTTGGTTTGCAGAAGGGCCATGGCCTTCTTCTCAGAATTCTGTTATTCGAGTGTTTTCTTAGTGTTCTCTTCTGTGTTTTTCACTGGCAGGGACAGAGTTGTTCCCAGGTTCAGAAATTGTTCGCCCAGGTTCCCAGTTTCTCAGAATTCTTCTGTTTACCTTGCAGGTGAGTGCTCTCGAGCACAAATTCCGTGCCTGTGTTTCTTTCTATTCTTCCTGTCCATGGTTTTTGGACCAATTTGGTGATTACATAAGCTTTATTGCCTCGGATGCTTCTTTACCTATTCTCAAATAAACCCAGAATAAACTATATAATGTATTGATTTAATCTGATTCCTCAAAGCATCAGATGGAAAGTTCTTTTATTTTTGCAATTAGGTTATTTCTATTTTTCTCTCAACCTATGCTGTTGCTTTCATGGTTCTATTTCCAAACATTACGTAGACTTTAAAAAGGACTGTTTAATCAATAAGTGTGAATATGTGAACTGAAAAAATTATGCGGTCGATAAAACTGTAATTCGTGGGGTGGATAAAGTGTTAAAATCTGTCAAATTCACCTAAGAGTTACCTGGGAGTGTCGGATGCTTTAATTACCATTTATATACGCCACTGCTTTCACTGTGATTACGAACCCTGCCCCTACGGTTCACTTTGCACATAGAAGGTCGGACCTTCACTTCTCCCATGGTCCTTAAACTGCACATGGGCTTATCATGTGGATAACTCGCAAAGGCATCGTCTGAAAATTGATTCGGGTGCTTTTTTTATTACCTTCTTTGTTTCACTTTCATCTGAAATCCATGTGGGCGTTCGAGAATAAGCTTCTAATTGCTTTGAAATTAATCTGGGAATTTGGGTATGGGCAGCCTTGAAATCTAGTGTTTAAGAAAACAACACTCACAGGCCTTTTGATATCTAGGTGATCGAGATTGTCACAGAGATTTTCACCACTTGTTGGGATTGAAATTGTAGTCCCACTAGAACATATGATGATGTCAAGGGAAGAGAACAAGGATGTACAGGCCCCGGACTCGTCTGCCATTGAAGCTCCATGCCCTCTTGCAGAACCAGGAGATGGTGGTGGTGATAATAATAACGATGGAGATGTGGTTGTTTCTGCTTCTCAAGAAGAAGCCACAATGATCAATAGTAACATCAAGAAGGATGGGTGGGAAGCAGCTCGTGCATGGTTGATGACATTGCCCAGGCGGAGGAATGTCATGCACAATGAGATCGAAGATTGGCTTCATAACAACAAGCACAATCTCTCTAGAGAAATCATCACAATGCCGCGTCAACAGCTTTACCGATACCTTGTTAACCAGCACAAGCTCATTCGCAGAGCTGACCAGCCACAGTCGCCCCAACAACAGGTACTCACTTTTATCCTTTTTTTTTTTTGATAAGTATGCTTTTTCTTAAGTCACTAGGAGATATGAACCCCACTTCATAATACAGGACAATACCCACTTTAACAAGAAGAGTGATTTGAACTTTGTACCTTTATCGACTGATCATGCAGTAATACCTTTAATCTCAATCTAATTCTGAATTTTCATTTATATGGGTGTAGTACAGTTCTGAATTTCCATTTATTTGGATGCGGTGTAATTCTGAATTTTCATTTACTTGGCTTTCACAGGATAGATTTATGCCTTCTCTTTTCCAAAATTTCCAAATAATATCTCTTGTGAAACCCAAAAGATATTTCCCCACATTTGTGGAAGGCATCTCGTGTGCCAAATACAGAGGGGTTTGAGCTAGCTGAATTACCAGCAACTTTGGCCGCAACTGGTTGAGCTAAATGGTAGATTATGTTTTTATCAACAACCGTTTCATTATTTTTTCAAGTCTTTGTGTGGTCATGGAGGTCCTCTTTTTGGTCTTTTTGGTCTTGTGCAACTTAAATCTATTTCAATTTCCAGGTTTCTATATTGGCAAGTTTTTGCAGTTTTTTTAAATCTGATTTATTAATTTTTTTTTGGCCTTGTGCAACTTAAATCTATTTCAATTTCCAGGTTTCTATATTGGCAAGTTTTTGCAGTTTTTTTAAATCTGATTTATTAAATTTTTTAATAGGCAATTTTGAAATTGTGTTCTCATAATTGAGTGATTTAGTCAGATGGGTTAATTTGAGTGGTTGAGTGCTTTAAGCTTCTTGCACAAAGTTTTTGGGTAGATCCCAGCTTGGCTGTCTCTGTTGCATGCCTCACTTGATATCTCTACTAGGTCAGGTACTATAATTTATTCTACCAGGTCAGGTACTATAATTTATTTTGATGAATTTATATTATGTACCATCTGCAAAATGGAAGAGAAAGTACCTGACCAAACAAACAAAATAAATGGGCATATATCCATCATAACCTATATACTCTAAACATTGAAAATTTTGCGTAGAAGCTTTTTTAGATCTCTTTTTTGTGGTTAAGAGATTTAAGAAAACCTTCGTACTGTTCGCCTTGCAGGCATGTAAAGGACAGACTCAGTATTGCATTTCTAAATTTGCACCTTCTGTTCTATTTAGGCTCAAAGCTATTTTGCATAGACACTGCCTTCTTAAATGAAAGGTTACTTGTCAGAAAATAGCTGAGGATAAATTTTGTGTACAAACTGTTGAACTTTCCATAAGAAAGCAAAACAGTGAACAGTTTGCAGAAAGCGAAAGTCAAGGAAAATCATTCTCACACATGTAGTGGCAATTTAACTAAGTACCTTGAAATTAAGAGTTATTACCTTGAAATTAAGAGTTATTTGAGGAAACAATTTGCATGTAATGCTCTGTATCGGTGACAATATGTTTTCACTTATGCTATAAGTAATGTGTCGAGCTGATTTCGAGGACTCTAAGTGTCACTAGGACCAACAAAATAATACCCATGGTCCCTTGATTGCCAGTGTATATGCCTGCAGCCATGCTAGAACTTTTACTTTCACATCGAGATGATGTAATTCCATGTTTATTAGGCACCGATATGTTCTCACCATGGCTTGGGAGGTCTGTTCTAGCTGCTTAAATTTTTTTGAACATTACCTGCAGGCTGCTCCCTATTTTGTTCAGACGCATATTTTGTTGAAACGATTTTAAGTAGTTTCAATATCATCCTCACTTAACACCTGTTCTGTCAGCGCTATTGTTAAGCACTCACCCCTACTTTCCTCTGTGGTGAACATGTCTCCTACATCAACATTTGCTGGTTTTCAAGGAGAACACAGTCTGTAGTAGGGGCATGTTCTCATGATCTATCTATTTATTGTTCTGAATTCTGCATGTGTGGTGCATAAGAAACTGACATACTAACAACACCAATAGACAAAACATGGTGTGAGCACACATTTTTAGAGCAAATTTCCATGGTCCACACCTAAGGATAGGTAGGAGGCGAGGTCATCGGAAGCCCTTCATTTCAGTGCATGAAATTACATACGTTAGTAAGGCTAAAATTATATTGAAACTGCCCACATCCTTTCCCCTTTCACATCATACTCCATTTGCCTCTATTTAACTTTGTACAAAAAGAAAATGGGAATTGATTTACTCCTCTTCTCCAGATCGCTGCATTTAGATGGGTTGGCCAAGCTGCAAATAAATATAAACTGCCCATCAACATTTAGCCTTCTTAGATTAGATTCCGCATTCATGTCACATCTTCTTTGACTAGAATTTTGTGTTGTGGTAAAATTGATGAATTGCAGGTACTCCTATCACAGGAAAAAGAAACCTCTTGTTCTATTATGGAGACAACCTTGACATCGAATGCCATTTCTCTATTGATGAATGGTTGCACCGAGATTCAACCACTACTTCAGATAATCGATGTAGGTTCTGTTACCTCATTGAAAACAACATCCTCGCACTTCCACATTACTCTATCTGATGGAGCACATCAACATAAGACTTTGCTACCATCCGCATATGGCCCACAAGTTGTCTCTAGAGACATCCAAATTGGATCAATAATTCTGCTCAAAAAAGCAGCTTGCACAGTGCTCCAAAACTCCTCGTAAGACCCATCATTTGAAACCACCCTCTTTTACTTCGCCTAGCCGTTTTTTTGCAACAAAAAAAGGAAAATGCAATCTTTATTAATTCATTTCTTACTTGTTTTCATAAGGTCCATCCGAGTCGTCGAGCTTGAAGTTGTGAAGCGATCAGCAGTGTTGATGAAGGACGCATCGACGCTGCAACATGCACAGGCGGGTTCAGCCCAATCTAGCTCTTCGTCAGCTAAAGATCCCTTGCCCTCTTTAGTTACTCCGCCCCCTACGGCAACAACTACAACAATTCCATTCACGGCACTCAACCCTTATCGAAAATATTGGTCTATCCAAGGTAGAGCATCTGCAAAGACATCATTGAAGGCATACAACAATGTGCGAGGCTCAGGAAAAGTTTTCGGATTTGACCTTATCAACCGTGATAAGGAAGAGATCCACCTTTCTGCATTTGCTGAACTGGCCGAATCTCTTTACAATCTAATTCAGGTTGGGCAACTATACATTGTATCAAATGGCACAGTGAGAGAAGCAAATCCAAACTACAACCACCTCAAGAACAAATGGGAGATTTACTTGTCTGCTGCTTCCATTATCAATCCATGTCCTACAGATGATCCAACGTTTCCCTACCAAAACTTTCACTTCAAGAATATTGCTGAAGTAAGAAATGCAACTCCAAATACAAATGTAGATGTCATTGGTGTTGTTACTTCCACGTCACCTGCATCAACAATTCGACGAAAAGATGGAAGTGAGACATTAAGGAGAACACTCATACTAAAGGACATGTCGGGTTTTAGCATTGATGTAACATTATGGGGAGACCACTGTGACTATATCGGACATCATCTTTCTGAATTCTACTCTTTTGACAACCCACCAATTCTTGCAATCAAAGGAGGCCGCGTGTCTGAATTTAATGGCACCACAATAGGGACAATACCAACAAGCACTCTCACATTAAATCCACAGGTTGAAGAAACTCAACAACTACATGCATGGTTCCGTGAAACCAGCTATAGCTCTTCTTCTCCATCTTTGAGTAGAAACTATGGTGTTTCTTCGAAACGTGCCCTGCCACGAAAGACGTTTCATGAAATTGCTTGCATGCAGCCCTCTGATAAAGCGGTCTGGGTTTCAGTTCGAGCAACAATTACTGCTCTTCATATGGATGACTTCTACTTTCTAGCATGTCCACTAGATTTCAATGGCAAACAATGCATGAAGAAGGTTGTAGAGCATTCCAACAATCTTTGGCATTGTACAAAATGTAACGGTGACTTCCCAGAATGCGACTACCGTTACAAACTCAAAATTGAACTACATGACCACACCGGGAATCTACAGAACGTTACAGTTTTCAATGATGTAGGGAACGAGCTCATGGGCATCACGGCTAAAGACTTGTTCCTACTTTCTATCAAACCAACTGATCTACAAGAAATTTGTGGCCGGATTTCAGGGCACCGCTTCCAGTTAACACTTTCCATTAAAACAGATTACTTCAACGGTGTTCACCGCTTGCAACCAATACTGATCAATTCAGAGGAAATTCAATATGCCTCTGCATGCAAGGAAGCGCTCACTGACATTCAAGCATTGTCCGCTTCAAAACGACCTATTGTTCGCCGCCTGTGAACTTTTTCTTAGGGCTTCATCTACCAGGCCTGTTTGTACATAAAGAACCATTTCCACACAACTAATTGTCTCATCTTTGTAAATTACACACCCATGTTATTATGATGAAACCTGTAGTTTTCATTGCAACTACTCTCTTCCAGTCATTCCAACATATGTATGTTTGCCATTTACTTTTTACGTAATATAAATATCAACATTTGTAAAGAGTCACTATGTGTCTCGTTCGTTCTCTACATGCTACACACTGATCCCTTGCTTGCTAAGCTATTCATTTTATCGCTCAAACATGTGAAACAAAAGTTTTTTTAAGTAAAGGGAACGAAATATTTTGATTCTTGTTTCTCTCCTCTCAATGATAGATACTGAAATAACATATGATTTCATAGCATTCCTAATTGCATGTTTTCCCTTCTACCTACTCTACCTATCTTCACCGATGTCAAACTAAGAAACATTTCAATCTATGTTCAAAATATAATGTTCCAATTTCACAATGGATGTGCACCCAATAAAATGAGATACCAAACATGCACTACTTGTTTACGAAAACTAACAACTATTACTTGTACTTGTTTAGATATGCCACCAAACAATCAACTTGCGGCCAAAAACAAGCGGCGGCGTATTCTATATGCACAACAAAAGGATCGAATAAATGCACGACGTCGACTACTTTATGAACAGCACAAAAACCCTACTACTTCCTCTACATCCCTTCCCACCTCAAATGCTCTCCCACCTATACAAACCAACCCAGCACACATTCATCATATCGATTATAACCCTCCCCTTAACGAAGAGCACCGTCGCTTTCGAGAAAGGATTGATGGACTTTCTACCTTGCATGTTTGCACAACATGCAAGGAAGCATACCCAGGAATGAAAACAAAGCTCTTCCACAATAGACTCTCTTGTTTTCGCTGTGCGTCATCTAAATCTACCAATCGTTTTTCTGAACTGAACAACATGGACCCTGGAGAACAACCCTATGTCCTTCACCAATTAACGCAAGTTGAAGAAATGCTCATTGCACGTGTCAACCCCATTCTACAAGTCACTCATTCCCGTGGTGGTCAATATAAATATAGTGGCCATACAATTAGCTTCCCTCAAGATATTACCAGTATTGCCAAATACTTACCCCGGATGCTCTCTGACTTAGACATCCTCATTGTGAAAAGGCAAAATCCATCTGAAAAGGCTTACGAATTCTACGTTTGCAAATCACGTGTCCTTGCAGCCCTTGAATACAAAATAAAATATGACCCTTACTACCATGATGTTCAATTGAATTCATCTACAATTTCTACACTGCCAGATCTCCCTACAAACATTTCTTCTCTTCTCCACAGTGTAACCACCTCCTCTTTTGAACCCCATCAAACCACTACTGATTCCACTTATAATCCTGATGATGTCATGCTACCTCCATTAGAAATCCAACCCTCTTCTTTCGTTCCAGTCCTCCCAAATTCATGTACCGAGCGTGACCACATTTGTAACTATTTGCACTCGACCCATTCAAATTCAACAAGCTCTATCGATTGGCCTCCAATATCTCCAACTGTTATAAATGAATACAACACCATCGGCCTCCTTGCCATGGCATTCCCCACACTCTTCCCTACAGGCATTGCAATGATCATGCAACCAAGACTTACAAAAGTTGAAATGCATGAATATGCTTTGCACTTGCTTCACTACCATGATAACCACTTTGGCCAACACCCAAGATTCCACTACTATCTTTATAACATTCTAATGCGCCACCGTAGCCAAGCAACAGCCAGTGTCTTCGTGAAGAAGTACATTGAGAACAACTTGCCAACAACGGTATCAGACCTACGCCAGTGTCTTCATGACTCTCCGGATTCAAGATTGCCAGAGCAAATAATGAGGTTTGGGTCAGCTCTACGAGGAACACGGTCTTTCTGGAACAAACGCCGATCTGAGCTGACTGACATGATCACACAAATAGGAAGCCCAACATTCTTCTTCACTCTCAGTGCAGCTGATACTAAATGGCATGACTTGCACGCGATCATGCCCACAAGTGTTCATTCCACTCCAGTCAACCCCTTCCAATGGAAAATCCAAAACATAATTAAAAACCCACATCTAACAGCCCAATATATGCATTGTAGATTTACAATTTTCCTTGAAGAAATCCTTCAAAAAGGCCTCCATGCAACCGACTACTGGTGCAGGTATTATTTAATATCCATATCCCTCTACGTTAATTTTATACGTTGCATATACATGTATTAACTGAATGTACCCTTCATGTTATATTCAGATACGAATGGCAACATAGAGGATCCACACACATTCATGGCTTCCTTTGGCTACAAAATGCACCAGACATGGACACACTTGATTGGGACAATGCATTGGAAGTTGCTAATGCACAGAAATATTTCGACCACTACGTAACTGCTTGGAATCCACGTCAGGCAGAACACCGAACTATTCCGCTTCACCAGTCAACAATTCATAACCCGTGTTTCCTTGACACAACAGCAATATTCGCATCCAATCAATTTGAAGACTACAAAGAGCTTGTCAACTGCGTCCAACGGCATACAAAGTGTCATGAATCTTCCTGTCTTCGTAAGAAAGACAATGTGCTTAGCTGCCGATATGGAGTACCGTGGGAATTGAAGTCCACTTCTTCACTTTTCATTGATGATAAGGGTCATAAAACCTATGTCCTTGCTCGCAATGATGAGAGATTGAATATTCACAACGCCGATCTACTCTCTATTTGGAGAGCAAATGTTGATTGCCAACCAGTCCTTTCTCGCCATGATGTATTGAAATATATTTCAAAATATGCAACAAAAGCAGAGACACGATCTGAGAGCTACCGTCAAATGCTATCGCGACTATCACAAAGTGCCCTTCCAGAAGCACCTACTAGTGGTGTCATCCGGAAACTCCTTACAGAAACCATTGCAGATAGAGACATTGGTGCACAGGAAATATGCCATATGTTACAAAAGCTACCTCTCTCTCTTTCCAGCCGTACATTCCGTTCTTTGAATGTCAACAGGACTGTTTTCAAACGTGTTTCGCAAGATACCGAAAATCCTGGTTCGACACCAAACTTTATCGTTGCGTATATGAACAGGCCTGCCTCACTAGAAGCACTGCCCCTCCTTGAAGCTGCTCGCTCGTGGTCATATTCTTCCCAACGGAGAAGCAACCACTGGAAACACATATTTCCCCCAATGATTGTACATGTCTTGCCCCATTACAATGTCATTCCTTCCTCTACTAATCCTTCTTATGCCACCTTCTGTTGGAGTGAATTACTCTTGTATTTCCCCTTCCGAACACTCCCTGATGATATCGGTTCAACTGATGCAGAAATTATTGCACACTGGGAACAAAAAAAGGGTACATATACACCATGGCATGTCCATCGTGAACCTGAAAACCCACAAAGCCCACCTACTGAAGATCAACCTACCCCGCACACCCCCCCTGATTCCATTCAGATGGATGAATGGCAAATCCTCTCTCAACTACACCCATGTTACAATATTGCAATTGATGACCTCGACATGATTGGCTACCGCAACTTCGATGTCAACCACAATTGGTCACAAAATACTGTCCCTCCCCCCTTGCAAGAAACCGCCATCAATTTCATTGAATTCAACCGCTCACCCATTCAAAACCAACATCAATCATTTTCCAACCTTCCCCATGAGCATACATTATCCCCTACCCAAAGCATAGCTTTCACCGCTGTTTTTTCACACTTCAAAGCCCCTTCGCCAAAATCCCCACGGAAGATCATCGTACAAGGAACAACTGGCACAGGAAAATCCCATTTGATTAAATGCCTTCACCAAGCATTTGTGGAAAACTCGCCAGCCAACAAAAACCCTTTATTGTTACTTGCACCAACCGGCGTTGCAGCTTTCAACATAAATGCCCTCACAATTCATTCTGCCCTTCATATCCCTATCCAGACAATGCATCCTCTCGAAGGCCAGCCGCTCCTACACCTGCAAGAGCAGCTCCGTCATGTAGAATACATCCTCATTGACGAAATGAGCTTCATTGGTCCAAAAATGCTTTCTCGCATTGACGATCGTCTAAGAGAGGCATTCCCTCTTCATCGGAATACACCATTTGGTAATCGCTCAATTATCCTTGTCGGAGATTTAGGCCAACTCCCACCTGTAAAAGACATTCCTTTATATGCTGGGACATCGCGTGGCACTGCACTTTGGCGCAGCTTCGACATATTCATAACACTTTCAACCGTTTTCCGTCAACAAGGAGCTAGCTTGTCCCAGGTTGCTTTTCGGCAAATACTTGCAAATCTTAGGAATGGAATATCTACACTTGAAGATTGGCAACATCTAATGTCAAGAACAAGTTCCTCTCTTACACCTGAGGAGAAATGCACATTCAGCGAGTCCATGCACCTATTCGCAACAAACAACGCAGTTGTCTTGCATAATAAGAAAATGCTCAAACAATTGAACATCCCAGTAGCACTTTGCTCTGCGGAACAACAAATACAGAAAAATCCTACTACAACAGAAGATGAGCACCTACCTGCCAAGGTGCTCTTATGCAATGAACAAAAAGTTATGCTCACCAGCAACTTATGGGTACATGTAGGCCTTGTCAATGGCGCGCTTGGGAAGGTTGTCTCAATATTTTATTCAACTGACTCAAAGCCCCCAGCATTACCATCCTTTGTGGTTGTTGACTTTCAACAATACAGAGGAACACCGTGGGACATTTCACACCCAACATATGTACCCATTCCTCCCATCACAAGGGGTGCACGCCGTCAGATACCACTTCAAATGGCATGGGCTTTAACGATACACAAGTCACAAGGAATGACATTAGACAAAGCAACAGTGGACATCGGGACCAGAGAACGCCAAGGGCTAACATTCACTGCAATTTCAAGAGTGCGGTCACTATCGGACATACACATCAATCCAGCATTCCCATTCTCCCGCATTGCACACATGCACAAGAATCCATATCTTAAGCATAGACAGCAAGAGGAATCATTCCTTGCATCAAAATCTATCCAGGATAATACACTTTAGCCAATCATACAGCCTGCCTTCCAGAATTACCCACATGGTAAACACCAGTCACTACATACAGAAGTTTCACATAGATTCCTTGCTATTACATTTAATTTCATATGATTTTATACTCATTTGGAATCGTTTAATTTATTTCGAATTTTCAAACAAAATCGTCAAACATATTCATTGCCATTTACAGTGTTCCCTTTTCTGATGCCAACAGGTATGAATACATGCTATTTACGACAATTGTACGAGTGTTGCGAAGAAATCCAGCAACAAGAACTTACATTACAGGATATGCAGACAAGGATCCTGCCACAACCATCCATGCCACTATACCGTCTGCGCCCAACAATTACGTTGTTAAAGAATATAAGGAAACTACTTAAGATTACAATTCACATCCATGAAAGGGATGCACACAGGCAAATGTGACATCAACTGCAGGAACAGCTCGCACAACATGGCACCACAATAAACACTAACTGGTGTTGCCGATGCCATGGCCCATCATGCATATATGATTAGCGGCTCATTCTCAATTACATCTCTACATAATGCTGTTATTGTACATATGCTTACAAGCCAACAAAACTTTCATTGTATATATCTTTACTTATATATGGCATGTTTAGTTATATCTTAATATAACTCTTCTCTGTTGTATGAACAAAGAGTATTCAAGTACGTGGTCCACTGTGCTTTGTTTTGGGTTTTATGATTCAACCAACAACTTTTTGTATAAAGAAACACGTTTCTGACTTTAGATAGGTCGCTTGGGTTTTATGATTCAACCAACAACTTTTTGTATAAAGAAACACGTTTCTGACTTTAGATAGGTCGCTGTTTACAACAACCTATTAGGGAAATTTTCATTTAACTCTGAATCTCTCAGTATCTGGATTTGAGCAGTACCTTTTTTAATTGTTAAATTTCCCAGTATCGAAAATGCACTTACCTCTGCCCAGTAGTTGGTACCTTCTGCCAATGCAGCTTTGAAACAGAAACTATGGTTTTCCTTCAGAAAAAACACACGTCCAGCACCACAAATCCCTGGAATTTATGGGAATTTCATGTCTCATGCATGTCAAATTCATATTTGCAATTAAAATAGTAGATGAGGAATGTTCTTGACAGTAGAGGTGTTTTCTTTATAATGAACTATTTCTTTTATTCTGGGCTCTTCAAGGTTTGTTCAGTTGACATTCTTTACTGTAGATTACAGCTGCACTAACTCATGTGTTGTACACCTTTGTTTCACCTAAAAAGTGAGTGGATCACCAAGGTTGCATCATCCAAACGAATGCAGTATGATCAAGCCCCTACTTCAATTAGTGTTCTCAGGAGTGGTTTATTTATGTGCGTACTCAGTACTTATATTTATTATTTTTTTTTCCTACTTTTGATGTAGCTAAGTGAAATTTGAAAATACAAGTGCAAGGGATGTCTTGGGTTAATGCGTGTTTTTAATACAAATCATACTGTAGATTGCTTATACTGATGGCTGAACAGATTTTAATTGAAAAGTGAGCAGCAGATTAAGTGCACATAAGGTCTATCTTACTCTGATACTGCACACAATTTTCCGCAGTTTATCGATTATCCTAATGCCATTAGTAAAATTGCAAGGTTCATTTACGACTGCCATTTTTGTAAAACGAATCCATAACATTTAGCAATTTGGTTCAAGATCAGATAGTTTTGCTGCTTTGTTAGGTAAGCTTTAATTTGCATGTGGATTAAATAAAAGTCCACAAACTCTTTAACAAGATAATGTAATGGAACAGGATGATCCCATTATCATGCTAGAAAATTCTGGTTGAATATTCATAAATATATTTGGCTCCTCTACAGTTTTGGTACATCTTTGATATTGCATTTTAAATAATTCATTTGTCCTGTAACATCTTTTTCCACAATATGAAAACAGAGTAACATCATTTAACCAGAGCTACTATCTGTAAGAGATAGGGTGAACATCATTAAAATGGCGTCGTTGATACACTTTTTTTCACATCATTTAAAGTAGAGCTAATATTTGTAACAAATAGTAGGAGAGCAGAGTTACACTATGAGCATTTAAGCATTTATCGCCCTTCATTCACGTTTTTTCTTCACATTATGAAAGGTGAGTAACATCATTAAACCAGAGTTACTATTGGTATGGTCTCTTTAACATGATACTAGTTTTTAATGCTTTCTGTACCTAACTGCATATCTTGTATGTTTTTTGTCTCAGACTGATAAGGTTCTGCTGTATCTTTTCCCCTATGACGTGTCTCACATATTTGCTCTAAGTTTTAATTATGTCTTTACTCCGTATGCTGTGTGGTCAGCTTTTCATCAAAGATTGGCTCATTTTATATTTTTATTTGGTTGGTAAATATTAACTCTTCACCTTTGCTCATCAACTCCCTTCGGATGGACACTACGTTTTCAAGTTTGTCACTTTGAGGTGTATTTGCATAGTATTGATATGCCTTGTGTGGAATTTTAGCTGTCTGGTTGCTTTGACCGCTTAACCATGAACTGCTGTCCCTTTATTTTGACCATTTTCTATACCAACCAGAGGCACTGAATTTTTGGTGACAAATGAGTAACTGGATATTGTTTGGCCTGATGGTATGTCTAATTTCAGCCAAGTAAACTTGTTTGCCTTAATGAGTCTACTGCTTTATGTTTGCAGAAGTTAAAATGATGACACAAAGATTTTCAAAGTTGTTGCTGGGTGAAGACATGTCAGGTGGTGGTAAAGGAGTATGTACAGCCCTGGCAATATCTAATGCTTTTACAAACCTCTCAGGTATAACATTTTTAATTCTGTTCTGGAATCACACAGGATTTTATGCAAGTCTTAAGCAAAATTTTTTACTTAATCTTAAGACATAAATTTTCACTTAATTTCAAGATACTAACTCCTAACATGCAGATCTCTTGTGGCAGCTACTATTTTTGGACAACTTTGGAGATTGGAACCTCTGGTGCAGGAGAAGAAATCAATGTGGCGAAGAGATGGAGTGGCTACTATCCGTTAGTGATTACATTGTTGAACTCATCCCAGCTTTCCAGAACTTTCCAGATGGTAGTAGATTAGAGGTAGGAGCTTGATAACTCCACTATTTAAATATTTTTTACTTGCACATAAATGGTGTCATGGTATTCAAACTTTAAAATTTAACCTACGCAATTCTCTACAGAGAATGCACTTGTTTCTTACGAACAAGTAGAAATTGTTTTTGTTCTTGTTTCAGGTTATGGTAAGCAATTCTCTACAGATAATGTACTCGTTTCTTACAAACAAGTAGATATTGGTCTTGTTTCACGGTTAGTAAAGGGTTATTGTTGCATTTCTTTTCCTTTAAAGGTGGCTGTGTCCCTTAATATGCATATCTATTCTTGTGTCAAACTTGATTACGAATAACATCTTTGTTTTGAATTCTTTTCATTTCTTGCTAGCCAAATAGCTTAAGTCACTATACAAGGACAGTCTGATGCCCACATGTAGTTAATACAGAATGTATTTTGAAAACTACGATTTAGCTTTGTAGTGCTTGAATCATCATTTCATGTTGGTTTTCATTTGTTAGTAACCAGATCATTTCTCTTACAATATGATTGTAATATCTTTTGTTCCTCTTACAATATGATTGTAATATCTTTTGTTTCTCTTCTGTGGGAAATTTTGTACAGGAGTCTCAAATTTTGTACTCAGAATTATGACAAGAAAGCCCCTGCTGGGTTTGTAAGGAAAGAGAGCTTCAACACCAGTTTTGTCTCCAACCGCCAAGATGATCAGTACGCTACTAACATGTTTAGTGAAGAATTTCTGCTATTCTCTTGTAATCTATTGCCCCCAAAGCTCCTCATAGATGAGAATATTTGCAGGATGTTCATATTGTTGTAAGTTTGTAGTACTTGTGGAATGCCTTACTCTTGTGCTGCTTCTCATCTTCAACAACAAGAGTTTCTGTGGTGAATAAGCAGAATCCATGTCCTGCCTTGTGAAGCAGCTCTCCACTGTGATAGTGTTCTTTGTAATGTCTCTGATAAATCCTTTAGACTTCTATTTCATTCTGTAATATGATGGGATTCACTCTACAGAGTCCATGTCATTTTCTCTTATGTTAATTTTCTCTGTAATGACCCTAATAAATCCTATATAATGAGATTTCGTTTTGTAATATGATGGGATTTCACTCTACAAGATTGGTTTCAGTTTTACTTGTATTGTGGTATATCAAATTTCTCAGCTTTACTTGTAATAGGATGGGATTTCATTCTATAATATCATGGAATTTCCCCCTGCAATATTTGCTACTAAATTTTACAATTCCAAATTAACAATCCTATCGGCCTCTCTTTGTACCTTTTGGGACAATTGCTAGTAATAATACTTATATTAATGCCCAATACATAGCGATGGATCGTATAATATTAAAAGTGGTGAACTCGTTGAGGTCGACTTGTGCAATGCAAAATGATATCGTACTGATTTGTAATGCACAACATGACATAGGACAATTTTTGCAGGAATATACTACTTCACAATTTTGGAACGGTCGATGAGGAGACATTTCAGTTGTAATATAAACAAAGATAAATTAATACGCAGTCAAAGACAAAACTAAATGTGTAATACCATGCCTGCGGTAGGATAATAACCACACCAAGACACCACTATATCCTCATCCATATAGATGAAAATATGAACATGTTAAATATTTTTTTTAAACATACAACATAGAGGTATAAATAAAAATATGAATATATTAAATATTTAGTTCTAAATAAAAATAAAAAATAATCTCACCTGTATGAGCTATATAGCTTGAGTGGGCCTAATGGTTAAGAGCATGTGTTTCCTCTTAAGAGGTCATAGGTTCAAAACCAGAGGGGCGTAGAGTATGTATGTCAAATCATTGTGTGGAGGTGGTGGAGGTGAGTCCCTTGTCCCATTGTGACATTAAAATTAGATGATGATAATAATAATAATAACAACTATGTTGAATAATATTAACACATTAATCATAGTAATTGCATTGCCAACTTTAATTTCATAAGTTGTCATTTTCCATATCTCTTATATTTGAAGTACAAACAATAATTCTATATATAAGATAACACGAGAAAATTATACTCAAATTTTGTTTTAATTTTATTAATTTTTTATTTTTAGAATTGTTTTTTTCTAATTTAATTATATTCATTGAAATGAAAGTTAAACAATAATTCTACATATATAAGACAACAGGAGAAAATTATACTCAAATATTATTTTAATTTTATTAATTTTTTTTTTTAGAGTTGTTTTTTTCTAATTTAATTATATTCATTGAAATGAAAGTTTTATTGTATAGATTATAGAAAAGTGAAGAGAAAAAATAAAGTCAAATTAAAAATTAAGAAGAAAAAAAAAATTATGATTACTGGAATTGGAATTGAAAAAAAAGTCCATAAAAAAGACAAAAAAACAATATACCTCAAATTAAAAAGTAATAAAACTGAGATTTTTTTATTATTATTGGAAAATGTTTTTTTAATTAAATTGAAAATATAGAGAAAAAACTATAATTCATGAAAATGGAAATAATAGAAAAACAAAATATAAAATATAAAAAAAGGAAATAAAACTAAAACAAAAATTAATAACTAATAAAATATTAAAAGTTACTAAACAACACCTAAAACCTCAACCAATCACCTTACAAATAAATAAATTAAAATAATAATAAAAAGAAGACTTCTCAATATTAAATTATAAATAAAATATATAACACTGAAAGACAAAACCAAATAACTAAAACATAGCTCCCACAACACCGCAATTAAAAAATACAAAGTAAGGGAGATCCCACTCCTATACTTAATAGCCAACACAATTTACATATGCAGGACAAGGATTGGGGAGGACGGTAGCCCTCCCTTTGTGTTATCCCTCCCTTTGTGTTCCCTTTGTGTTAAGTGGGTTTTGTTGTTATTTTAATAATATTAACACAATAATCATAGTAATTGCATTGCCAACTTTAACTTCATAAGTTGTCATTTTCCATATCTCTTATATTTGAAGTACAAACAATAATTCTATATATAAGACAACCAGAGAAAATTATACTCAAATTTTGTTTTAATTTTATTAATGGTTTATTTTTAAAATTGTTTTTTTCTAATTTAATTATATTCATTGAAATGAAAGTTTTATTGTATAGATTATAGAAAAGTGAAGAGAAAAAATAAATTCAAATTAAAAATTAACAAAAAAATCCATTAAAAAAAAAAAAAAAAAACGTACTTCAAAATAAAAAGTAATAAAAGTGAGATTTTCTTTTTTGGAAAATGTTTTTTTAATTAAATTGAAAATATAGAGAAAAAACTATAATTCATGAAAATGGAAATAATAGAAAAAAAAAATAAAAAAAAAAAATAAAAAAGTTAAATTAAAAAAAAGAAATAAAACTAAAACAAAAAATTAATAACTAATAAAAAAATAAAAGTTACTAAACAACACCTAAAACCTCAACCAATCACTTTTCAAATAAATAAATTTAAATAATAATAATAAAAAAACTTCTCAATATTAAATTATAAATAAAATATATAACACTTAAAAACAAAACCAAATAACTAAAACATAACTCCCACAACACCGCAATTAAAAAATACAAAGTAATTGAGATCCCACTCCTATACTTAATAGCCAACACAGTGGACCTATGCAGGGCAAGGATTGGGGAGGACGGTAGCCTTCCCTTTGTGTTAGCCCTCCCTTTGTGTTCACTATGTGTTAAGTGGGTTTTGTTGTTATTTTAATTATTTTTTTAATATAATTATATGATATTTTAAAATTATATATATATATATATAATTTTATTTTCCAAGTTTCGGTAGTTTTTATTTGCAAGATTTTAAGTTAAAATTTAAAATTTATTTATTTATTTATCAATTTTGTATTTTAATGAGTTTTTTTTAATTGTTTTTATTTTTTTATAAATGTATTGATGGAAATATATGTTTTTATGGAAAGTTGCATTTTTCCATTTTTATAATTTTTTCTTGTTTGTTTTTGCTTTTGTTTTTTGTTTTTTGTTTTTTGTTTTTTTTTTTTTTTTTTTTAATTATTTTTAATGTAATTTATTAAAAATAAAAAATCAATTAATTGAAAAATTAAGCAACACTATTTTTGGATTTAGAGTTGATTTTATGGTTTTTATTTCTAAGGGCACTAGTAGTCAAGGTCATAATGTCAATTAATGCATAATTTTAACTACAGAAATAGAATATAAATTACACTAACTTAAAAAACGCTTAAAAAACCAACATTTTCCCTTTTACATGGTGAAATATATTACCTTCAAAAACTGGCATTACAAAGTTTAAAACATTAAGGTCAATATCTCATTAGGGAGACCTGACCATATTCAAAAATGAATTGTCTGTAAAGAAGGGAGAGATAATTGTATACTAACATGTACAAAATTAACCATACTAAAACTAAAAGACTAGCCTTAGTGGTAATGTACTAAAGATTTGTAACAAAAGAGACATAAAAACATAGGAATTATATAACTAGGGTGAGTGATCTAAATTTGAGACTGCAACCTAGAAGGGTTCTTTTGGTTCCTCAGATGTTTACCCAACCATAAAAGGTATGACAAGATGTTGGTCTATTCTCTCCATTCTTTGATCTAGGTCCCTCAAGTGTCAATGCAAGTGTTCGAAGGAGGGGAGAATATCCACACGACACTCATGTCGATCCAAGAGAGTATGTCCCAATAATAACTTCATCTGCATATATTGATTGAAATGTCCCCTTGTGTGCCTATCTAAGATCTAATTTGCCCATTCCATAAGAACCTTCATATCTGAGAGGGGCATCTTTCGAGAGGAAGCTTCTCCCTTAGCCCGGGTGATTCCTCCCTAAATGTGAACTGGCATGAGGTCTCAATAACACAAAGTAAGGTCCTCTAGCCTATGGTGCATGCATGTGTTTTCTCTGTGGGCCCGCTCTTGGTAATAAGTGGCCCCCCTTCTCACTCATGCACATTGACAAGCCATGGGAGAGAAAGCAACGTGATGAGAAGAATCAAGCCAAGTCCAAGATTGACCGAGGAGATCAGGATAACAAGGGGAACACCATGTAAGACAAGTACTAGGAATAAAGGAGTCACAAACAATGGGAACGTCCAGGAGAGGCTCTGATAAAACTAACCCAAGAGTATAGGTGTAACAGCCTTGGTGAAAATTTCATGTAATAAAAGTTAATAAAGGAAAAATAAGACCATGGTTAATGAACACTTATTCCAAGCTAAATGTTGGGCAAAGTTATCCTAATGGACATCACTGGATGTGTGTTTTGGCTAAGGAAAATTGGCAAAGGCTAAGGCAAGGACATTAAAAGGAAAAAAGACATTTTTGGCACATTTATTTACGAAAATAAAGGAAATTAGGAGAAAAGTAAGGTGAAAGGTCACAGGTTGCATGTGAGGAGGAAATTGAAGGAAAATAATGGAAAATGAAGAAAATAGAGGCCTCATTAATAAAAAGGCTTCTGAGGATCAGTTGGTAACCTTTTGTCAGTTCAAGTTTGGAGTTCTCTCATTATTCTCTCTCCCTCTCTCTCTCACTCTTGGTCACTTAGAGTTTTCTTAGAGCACTCTAGCTTTGGATCAAAGAAGGAAAAGTAAGCAAAGGGAAAGGAAGGAAAGCAAGGATCAAGGAAGAAGAGCAGGATCAAGCAGCTTTAGTAGGAATACTTGCAGGTAACCTTTTGCATGTGTGATTTCCTAGCTAGTTTGGACATGCATGGATTTGCATGTTGGTGTATGGTTCTCTTGCTGTCGGTGGCATGGTTTTGTCGGGTTATGACAATGGTTTTCAGCCTAGCCTTGCCTTTTTCTGGATGCCATGGTGTTGGGATGTTTATTTCGATTTTGAGCTTTGGTTTGCCAGATGGATTTCAGAATTTGAGGCAAAGGTGGTCTCAAGGTTCATTCCCAAAGACTTAGGAATCCGTTGACCGGTTTTGGCGGTATACATGGTAAAACCTGAGGGAGAAGTCTCGGTTTAGGATCTAGTGATCTGGGTTTGGATTGTAGTAAAGCTTGAGAGACTGGTCTTGGTTTAGGGCCTAGTGATTTGGGATTGGATTGTGGTAAAGCCTGAGAGACAAGGAGACGAAAAATTCCTCAATGATAGTGATGGATTCTGGATGGCATTCCAAGTTCGGTTTAGTTGTGATTAGAGCACCGGTTTTGGTGTGATCACGGTTTTGTGAGGGTGTAGGTGGTTTAACCTCTGGATTCCCTTGGTTGTTCTTGGATTGGTTATTCTATGAGATCCCACATTCATGCTTGGAATATGGCACAGGGGTGACTGGCTAAAAGAGAGATTTGGTTCAACCATGTCTATGGTTAGGTGGTACATGTAAGTCCTGAACCTGGTCGGATTTGCCTATGATTAATAAAAGCTAAGTTCTCTTACTTTTGTACTTGTTTATATGTGGATTTAAAGGTTGTCATATCTTTGATATTTATATGGTTTAATGTTGGTTATAAGCATGGTTATCTGTCTGGTTCATGCCTTGGTTATTTCATGTATTTACTTGTAATTGTTAAATGGATGGATGCAAGACCTAATTGATGATATAATAGTCCAATGGAGAATGAGGTGATCCTTCTAGTTATGTTTCATAAGTTCTTTCAGTCATTTATGCTCTGTCTTGTATCCTAGACTTGTAGGTTGCATTGATGCCAAGTGTTTGAAAGAATGTCAATCCCGATTGGGGATGCTCAAGCCTAGTCCTGAGGTTGATTTTTGATTTATTAGCATTTTTATCATGTCTTTGATGGATTTTGAAGGTTGTAGCAAGTTTTGGGCAGAGGTCGGGATTCTAGGCTAGAAAAGTGGCTCAAATCTTGGGGTTGCTGGCACAGGCCAGCTGAGAAAAGTCCACAGTCGCTAGCACAAAGGCCTTTGAGAGTGACTTTGAGTTGTTGGTTGTTGTCTTGCCCATAGCATGAGAGCGACTCTTGGTTAAAAGGCTTGAATAATCAGTGGGACTTAGGGACAGGCTGTCTGAGTGGCTGACAAGTCTCCTGAGGGTCTTTTACTTATGTGGATGGGTTTGTTTGATATGTTCCCTCGATTCCATTTCCTTAAGGTCACCTAGGAGATTGAATCCCTTAGTAACCTCTCTCATTACATGTTTGCCTAGCTGGCTGGTTGCTTGGGTGGCCTTGGGAGGAGGGGGTGTTACAATAGGGATGAATAGCAATGAACCCCCACACCCACCAAATCCCTACTAGACACTAGACAAAGGCCTTACAAAGAGTGCAAATTGGTAACAAAGTTTATAACACAATATGGTTGAGAGAAAGGATAAAAAATGACATTACTAGGGATAAATAAATTTTGAGGCCACTAGAAAGGATAAAAAATACCACCGTTGGGGATAAATGAAGTTTGAGGCCATTAGAAACAAAGAGGCACTAGAGACGAAAGTTGAGCTCATCGGTAGAGGAGAAGGGAAAGACCCATAGAGTCATCCAAGGAATAGGGTGCAAAAAAGGAAAAGGTAGTGCCTCAATTCCTCAAGCAAAAAAAGCACCTACCACCCTACATGTTAGTAAAGAAAGTTGATTCAATGCAATTTTGAAAGGAAACACAATATTACCAAATCCCTGACAATACTACAAGGTGTGAAGGGAAAAGACACCCGTAAAATGTTGATAACCCGACTAGGGAGTTGGCTTCTCACCACTTAAGATTTCTTCATGGTTGCTCCATACACCTAGCCTCACGGTCTTCGTCCTAGGAGCTACAATTATCTCCCATGCAACCCTCTACATGCCCCGTACCACAAGACTACTTACGATAAATAATTGTAGGTTTAACATCATGGGTGGAGTCTTAATGTCACCTCCCATCACATGAGTGAACAACTTGATCAATGCAAATATTGCATGTCACCAACTCTCCTCCTAGTCTTTTGAGATTTTTGCAAATCATTATGATCACTCACTTGTCATACTTCGCAACATTTAACATTCCCGAGGGTGTGTTGCCAAGTCCCCCAATCCATTAGCTAGGTGAGAAGGCAACAACCTGCCCCCCCCACCCCTCATTCCTTGATTGTCACCCCATTCAAGGCTTAGAAAACCAACATTTGGAAAAGAAAGAAAAAAAGGAAAAAGAAAGGAATAATACAAACCTTAAAAAAGACACGGTCTAACTGATAAACGAAATCTTTTTTTTGGCTGAAATTCAACAATACAATTTCGAGTAAGATTGTGATTTTTTATTGTTTAAAATGCACTTTTGAATGCATATATGGATTCAACAACCTAAAAAACTATGAGACACTTGAACTTTACAATTTAAACAACTTAAACTTATGATTCTTACAAATCTTTATTGGATTTAAAAAATTTGACGAAAAAAGTGCCTCGAAAAGGGCCATTTCATTTATTAGTTAGACTACGCTCTTAAAAAACTTAAAAAACCAACATTTGAAAAAAAATGTTGACAGTTTATAGAAGAGAAGATTTAAAATGTCAAAAAATTGCCCCAAAGAAAAAAGGGTGCTACACTTTTCTTTATGAGAGCTTAGATGTTGATTTGAGGAGAGAGATTCATAAAGGGGTGTCATAGTTATTTCCCTATTGAGTGGGTAGGTTGGATCAAGCCATTTTCTTTCTTGTTGAGGTCCTTATTATATTTATGGAGAGATGGTAGTGAAGGGTAGACAGTAACACTTGTGGGGTAGTTATGGTGTTTTGACTAATGGTTAGGTTACAAAGATATGGTTATTTTCCAATGAGAAGGCTAACAAAACAATGTTTGACTAACATATAAACTAACAAGTGTTCAATTCATTTTCGCCACTTTGTTTCTATGTATGTTCATCTTGTTATGTTCTATTTTGGTGTGTAAGTTGGTGATCCCCTATATGAAGCTAATGAGTTGAGCATTTATGCTCGTGAAAGTGAAAGTGAAGTTTACGATCCTTGTTATTGGTTCATAACCCTGGTTTAGAGGTGGCATTCAGGCATTCATAATGAACACCTATAGTTAGGTATATATCATCCTCAACAATTATTCCATGTGGATCAAATACCTCAATTTAGTGTTATTTTATGTATTTAACATTGTTTTTTAATGCATTTGCAAATATGCAAATCTACACACATTTGGATAGTTTATGAGGTTTTTGTTGCATATTCTAATTAGTTACAAACTTATTAAAAATAAATAAATAAAAACAATACATCTTTTCGTAAAGATTTAATACCACTCATATGAATTTAGTCCCTACCAATATAATTATAAAATACATAAGAATGAGAATGAGAATGAGAATGTTTCACTAATAAAAACAAAATTATTTAAAATGCCACCAAAGAAGATATACAACAAACTTTGTAATTATTGCTTGTAAGATTGTAATAAGACTGAATAATTCCCTTTTTTTCGGAATAAAATAGGCTAGGGACACATCCATTCAAAGGTCCACCAGCTATTAAATAATGACAACAACACATCACTCCGTAAATGCCCATCTTAAATGACAAAACAACAAAGCTTACTAAGACGGTGTAAAGCTTCGAGTTATTCATTATCCAAGTCGTCACGGGATCATAAATGTGTAGACCCAAAGCCCATGAACGACCAACCTTGCGTATGAAGAAGGGCCTTATCAGTCATTACTTAGGTGGGAACGTAAGGTAACTTACAATAATATATATGTTCCTTCTTGCTTTCCTTATCGTCAAGAAGCGGTAAAGGTAAAGACGGGATGTGACATTGTTTGAGAAGACTCTGTCCAACGATGTTTCATGATTGCATCATTCCTTCCATTTTAGCAATTCCAAGGAGGAGAATCTTGCCTACTCTCATGACTTTCAGAAAACAGAGATAAGGTGGGAGGAGAGGAGTTAGTAAAACAGTATCGTCATGAGAAAGAAAGGCCAGAGGGGAAGAGCAGTTTTGAAAGGCCAAGAAGGGAGCAGTTTTGAAAGGCCAAGAAGTATTGGGAGTAGTTAATTTAAGGAGGTCACCTGTATTGGTATGTGGGCATTACATGTGATCAGTTCAGATGAGGAAAAAGACCTTTCAGAGATGCTTTAAAAACTTTTTTCTTGTTTGAGAACCTCTTCATTACGCCACTTTTCAGCACATTCATCTTGCCCCACTTGTATATATTTTTTAATTTTTATAAGGTGGTAGGAGGGAAGATCACATGACTTATTTACCATCCCCTCAATCACCTATCATTTCTCTCCTGGCTTCTTCTGCATCCTGGTGGAACAGCCTAGCGTAAAAATTGTACAGGCCTGAGAGACCAGCAGGCAGACCCACGAGATCTCATGGATATTGTTGACTCTCCACATTCCCATTATTTGGGTTCCTGCTGTTTTTAATGACCCATGTTCATTGTAGGTTTGGGGTGTCATTGTTTGATTGGGTTCCCATTGTTTTTATTGACTCATGCAGCTTTGGGCTCTCAGTGTTTGATTGAATCCGAGTGATCTCTAACTTGTTAGCTTTGGGCTCTCATTGTTTGATTGAATCCCAGTGATTTTTAACTTGGCTTCTGGTTGTCCAATTGACCCAAATTAGCTTATTGAAATCCATTTGGGTTTTAAATGTTTCATCGGACCCTAATGGGTTTCTGTCAAAATGATATTCAGGTCCTCATTGTTTGACCGGATAGTTATTTGATATCGGTTCTCATTGTCGGATTGACTCGGATTGGATTTAATACTGGAATCCATCGGTTTCGCCGCATTTTGATATCAGAGCAGTGCCAATGCCGAAAATATGGAGTGTGAGCATAATGCAGCATGCCCAAAGAACCCACATGAAGGACATCTTGAGGATGGCAGCAGCAGTAGGCAGGCAGAAACTGACAATTGAAGCCTAGTCGTTTTGGTTATCTGGTAAGAGAAATCTGTCCCTTTCTTTCTTGCTTTATTGATTAAAAAAATCAAAGGGAAGAAATGAGGGATTTTCCTTCATGTTTTGGGGAACATGGAGTCCAAGTCACAGATTCTTCATCTACAAGCAGCAGGATGACACAGAATCTGGTGACATGTATATACCGAACCAAACTCGGGGATCATTCTCGTATAATCACCGTGACATGGTGCAAGAATCTGATGGGCCAGGGACTTAGTGTCAATGTCGATGATCAGTCATGTCAGTGCATCTGCAAAGTGGATATGAAACCTTGGTTATTTTCTAAGAAGAAGGGGTTCAAGAGTTTTGAAGCAGGTAGCAGCAAAATTGATGTGTTCTGGGACCTGTCATCTGCAAAGTATGGATCTAGTCCTGAGCCATTAGAGGGCTATTTTTTAGCCGTGGTTTCTAACTCTGAGATGGCTCTTCTGCTTGGTGATATGGGCAAGGAGGCATATAAGAAGGCTCGCGCGAAGCCCCTATCGGGTGAAACAATCCTCCTTTCGAAGAAAGAGCATGTATTTGGCAAGAGGTTGTACAATACAAAGGCTCGTTTTTGTGATAATGGGCAGACCCATGATATCACGATCGAGTGTCAGACAGTGGGTCTCAGAGAACCTTCACTTTCTGTTCACATAGATAAGAAGATGGTTATGCAGGTTAAGCACTTGATGTGGAAATTTAGAGGCAATCAGACTATTTTGGTTGATGGTCTTCCTGTGGAGGTGTTTTGGGATGTGCACAATTGGCTTTTTAACCCGAATGTGGGAAATGCAGTGTTCATGTTCCAGACATGCCATTCGACTGAGAAATCTTGGTCCAAGGTCTCGTCTTGCTCTTCGATATTACCTTGGCCAGCTACGCAAAGTCTTAAAGAGAGAGAGTCCCAAGGTCTAGGATTTTCTCTATTGCTCTATGCATGGAAGAGTGAGTAGAGTGGCTGCAACTGAGAACCTGTAGATCACCTGTGCTTTATTGCTACCTTTGACTTCTTAATTGATTATGAATATATATATCAATGAATGATTTGTGGCTTCTGTGGAAGGAGTGAGAAATTCGATGAACAAGTTAAATTGCATTTAATGATGGGACCAACTTAATTTATCAAATAGGGCTCCAATTTTAGTAGATCTGCCGACAGATGATCTGGAATCTGGAATTTTAGGTTTTGATAAAATGTCAATGGCCATGGAGATTCATAATGTACTTTGCTGTAACCTAAGAAGCTCACCATTTATGGACTCTGTATTGACGAAAGGTGCCTCAGTAAGTTGTCCGATTCAACAGCTACTCTTTCAGCCGGAGATAGTTTTTGATGAGCTAACGAGATTGGGTGCCAGAACTGGGTCTATTGCAGATGCTATTACTCAGATTATCAATGCCGGCTTTGGTGTGTGTCAGATCTGTGCATAGTTAGTTATAAAGGTGGTATTTATTGAACATTATGACATGGAGATAATGGACTCGGAAGAAAATTGCTTCTCATTGGTGATGAGTCCTATTCCATACACAGATGGGTGTTAAGCCTTACCTGTGTAAACTTCAAGCCCTTATCCATTTGAGCTAATTTCCTTTGAAAATTGGATTTTGCTGAATTTGGATTGGCTCCAAATTTGTTTGCTTCTGCTCTGAATTAAGATATCTTTGCATCCGTTGTTTGTTATTGCTCTCAAATTCATAAATTTTTCTTTGGTTGCTGTAATTTAGAAGGACTCATGCTACTTATGAAAGGATTGAGTTTTATGAGTATGTGTTGATATAGCTAAGACAGTCTAATTATTATATCATTGTATTTATTAGGTGTCAATATTAGATAATAAAGTCACACCTCACATCAATAATGGAGATTTAGACATATAATGTGTTAATTAGTTTTTAATTATGTAATGGTGTCATCGCTCGCATCAGTAAAGGAGCTCTAGACATGCATTGTGTTAAATTGAATGCTAGTTGGTTGTGCAGGTGATCATCTCTTATGATACTGAGTTTTGTAGCTCAATTTCATTTTGAAAAAAAATACTATCAGCTCTTTCTCTCTTTCTGCAATTTCATGTCACAATGTTAATATATCTGTGCGTGGGTGTGCCACGGCATCTTTGTTAAATTGGGATGTACGTTAGCATGGTGTGTGTGAGTAATGCATGAGCTATCCAGTGTTCAGGGCACCCAGGGATCGTATATATTTGATTAGCTGGATAAATTTGTCTAGTGTTTTTATTTTAAGACAGTTTTTGAACCTATAGGTAGTTTTTGTAAGCTTGTATATTTTTCCCTTCTTAATAGATTTTCCTTAGATAAATGTGAATTCACTTGCCTATATTACTCTCTAATTTACATAATAGCTTGCAAGTTCTCTCAAGTCAATCTGTATTGCAGGTTGATTTTCCCCTTTAATAACAGTATGCTTTAGCTGGATTTGTATTGGCCTGAGTTATAGAAGTCAGGTTCCCTAACATTTGTTTGTGCCTTATATTTTAAGGTGTATAACAGTGGAAACATATGCTACTTGATTCAAGGAATTCCTGTACTTTACTTACTGAAGGTCAATAAGTAATATAGAATAAGATATATGCCCGTTAAGATGTTAGTTACGTAATTCTCAGTTTCCTGAATGTAAGACATCATTAATCACATATCACCTGACTGCACAAAAGATGTTTCTTATTGCGTCTCTTGTTGCTGAAACCTGGCCAGAAGGCGGGCAAATCTAACCACTACCATCAATAAACTGTGTTTTTATCAGTGTTGCGGGGGAGCCCCCCAACCCTCGATCCCACTCCCAATCCGCGTTCCAGGTGGGAGCGACTTGGGAGTGGGTCGGGAGAGCGCTCCCTAAATTTTTTTCGCTCCCTATCTTTTTGGGAGCGTTTTCGGGAGAGTTTTGCCTTTTTTGCAAATTTTTTTTGTAGTAATGTTTGAAATGCAATTTTTTTTGAAAGAAATTTGAGTGGGGCAGTTTAATGATCAAGTCTAGGCCATAGTATTGATATGATATTCATGGTAATGTTAAATTCTTAAAGCAAAAGGATGAAATCTTCATTTTCATCCTTTTACTTAAATTTTTAACATTACCATGAAATGACTCACGATGTTTGAGAGTGGTTCCGGCCTCATTGGATTTCATATGGAGAAAGTAGAATTTTAGATTTCATTCAAAATCCAGCAGACATATTAGTTTTTCAGGATTTCAGGATTGGGGGATTGCAATGTTTCCATTGAATTTCGTCATGTATTAGGGTATGGAACTCGTATTAATCACGAGCACCAATCCCTCTATGTACCTTGATGTTAGTGACATTGGTTGTCGAACTCCTCTATCATGATCCTCCTAAAAATGTACGCATCACTCAAACAAAATCTTGACTTGACATGCTATGCCTTTTCTATCTTATGTTAATGCTTAGAGGGTTATATTAATGACAAAGATCCCTATACAGATATAGAGGTAATGACAAAGATACCTTTGGATATTAATGCTTAGCAGGTGATATTAATGACAAAGATCCTGATTTTCCAACAAGACTAAAAAATTAGACATTTCTCATGGTGGCAAGAGGCCCAAGCATAAGAAATAGATAGTATATTTACTTCTCTTTTCTAGTTTCTAGTAGCTTTTATAACTATTGACTCTTTCATATTTATTATGATATTTTTTTAAACAATATATGACAATTTAAGTTTGAAATTGGTAATTATAACTCATTAGTAATGAATTATGAATATGATGCTTCATGAAAGTTGAAAGTTGTTTCATTTCATTTCATTTTATAACATTTCATTTCATGTTAGATATTATTTATTGTAATGGTTACACTTAGCCTACAAGTACAACTTTGGTGATCAATGATGATAAATGTTATATATTGAATTTTGAAAGCTTGAAACTTTAAGATTGATGAATCACGAGACTCAATATGTTGTATGTTACTATGTTACTAACTTGTGGACATGGTTGATGAAGATTATAACTTCTAGATGATTGTTGTTATATGGTTCAATCTATGTTTTTTTATATCTAATTCATTATTCTACATATTTTTGTTGACATATATGTATCAAGTTATAAAAAATGTATATATTATATAAAAAAAGCTCCGGGATTCGCTCCCAAACCGGGAGCTTCTGAAAATGTCGCTTCCGCTCTCCGCTTTCGCTCCCGCTCCCAAGCAACACTGGTTTTTATGTTTCCACATTGATGCAGCTTTGTTAGCTTCAATTCCAAATGTACTGGTATTTTGTTTAGTGTGCAAGTTTTTTATTGGTTTCCTTCTCTTTCTTTAGTTGAAGAAATTTTTTATCAACTCTGCTAGGATTGCAAAGTGTATTCTAATAACTTAAGAAGTCAGAAAACTGAAACTGTAAGTCTTAACTCGAGACAATGCCAAGGGTGTTGCTTTGTTGTTACCTTAATTTCTTTTTCAGTAGCCACGTGGTAAATTATATCCAATTTTACTCTGCTACATGTGCTACATTTTATAAAAGTGCATATATACCTTGCTCTTTAGACGTGTGATAGATGCTTTATTGTTGTTCTCCTCCAGAGAATTATGCCACGGAACTTCATCTAAGCCTTTGATGATTTTTACAGTTCTATTAAGCACTGAGACTGAGATACAAATCATTCGGTATTAGAAAGATCCATGAGTATGTATATATCATTAATGTTCAATATTTTTTATTTTTTTTGTCACACCTCATTTAAATTTTATACTGGGCTGTGATTTTAAATTTTTATTTATTTTAAATATTCTATTGGACCGACTTGAGACAAATGTGCCAATTGTGTATACACTTCTCCCTTATACTGGGCTGTAAATGCACATCACTTCTCTTCATGCAATAACTGTTATGTAAAAGGCATGTATGAAATCCATGTTTTGCATACATTGCAATGACTGATTTTTATCTGATGCTCCAACTGTGAAGCGGTAACGTTTTTAATTTTTTGATAGTGCCAAGAGTGTTTTAATTCGTGTAACCTGTTTGTGGTTTTACTTCTGGAAGTGTACCTGTGACTTTTGCTGCTGAGTATTAATGCTATATTGTGTAGAATTTATTTTTTTGATGCTATATTGTTCACAATTTATTTTCTCCAGATTCAGGTCAAATGATATATATAGTCTCAATGGATGGTGAATTGGTTCCCTTTTGGCCACCCAAAATAACAGGAGGGGAAATTGGCATGTTTGGTCTGAAATCTGGCAGGAATCACTTTGGATTGATGGAATTTCTGATATCAGATGTTACAATTGCACAATCTAGACACAGTAGTGGTATTTAAAGGGCTGAGTGTATTTCTGTATTAAGAACAACAATTTTCCCAATCCAAAATGGCAATCTCAACAAAGATTGCTTGGGTTGATTCTGGTGATGGCAAATCAAAGAAGATTGAAAATGTAGAATGTTTAGATAGATAGATGGATAATGGCTAGCTTTCTCATTAGGGTTGTAGTGTATGATTCTCCTTACCACGTAGTGCTCCCTCATGTGCGTGCCAAAGATCTTCTACTGTAAGTTGGATGACAATACTGGATTATAAACTTATCAATATTGCACAAGACAGTTGCATAGTAAAATTTTCATATTGCAGAAGTGTGAAAAGTCCATGAATAGAAATATCCTTTTATGTTTTCAATATTTATGTACTTAGATCTGAAATAGCATCAGATTGTAAATCTGCCTTGTGCGTTAGATAGATTAAGATGGATAGATTAAGATGGTCAGGAAATTTAGTGGAATGAAGTTGCAATAGGAGTTTATGAGAAATTAAAGATAATATGCTAACTGTAAAATATTAATGTTTTAAGCTTTGAGTGGACCTTTTCCCTAAGATATCCATCAAATTATTCTGCAATTTGGAACTTATTAGACATTCTGGCAAAACAATATTTCTAAGTGCTTGTGGTTTCTACATCCCTTGTCAGTAAGCCTTTCCAAGGGATTATGATTTCGTGCAGGAAGTTTATTTGATTGTATCCCTTTGACCTTCTCATTCCTATGCATGATTATTATTTGCTCGACCGGAAGTTCACCTGTTTTAGTTTGGCCTTTAGCAAACATTTTTATGGTGATGCACTAGAACAAAATACTTAATTCTTTCAGAAAGGTGGAATGGAGGGAGGATAAAGTTCATCTCATATCCAATAGGGAAAGTGCAAATAATTGATTTCATGTTCAATGAGCAGAATGTTGTTGGGGAGGTGCGGTGGTTGTGTGAAGTGATTTTATGGCACGCCTTGCTGGGCTCAGTTCTTGGAGCAGAATATTCAATGGAATTGGCTTTACAGTAATAAATACAGGACACCAGTTTGGAGTCTGCACAAAAGATGAACAGTTATAGGAGCATAATGGGTGGCTGTCAGTCAGTCAGGAAACTGTGCTCAGTTCTGGGGTCGGGGCATAATGGGATTGGCTTTACAATGTTAAATAGAAGACACTACCGTGGAGTCTGCACGGAAGAACAAACAATGCTATCTTGATCACGCTCAGACACTAAGCATGTATATGGTAATGTTGCCTGGTAGATAATTTATTGAGGTTTTCATGGTACATAAATTTGTTAGATTGCATTAGCTCATGCTTTGCTGAATTGGGTTTGAGATTTGAATGATGAAGTTGTTTTTTTTTCCTATGTTGCAGGAAACGCTGGCCCAAAGGCCGATACGGAAACACGGAAATGCGTTTCAGGCCGTACTACCATGTTTCACGTTGGGGAAAGGGGAAATGTGGCCCAATAGGGCTTGTGTTTACAGGTCGTACAACCACATTTCAGCCTTTAAGTGGTGTTTTTTTTAGTGATAGGAGGAGTTATTGGGACAACCTAATGTTCAAGCGTATGGCCCTAGTGTTGATATGCAGTTCATGGCCATTATAATGTCACTTTTACTTAAATTTTTAAAATTACTATGAAATGACTCAAGATGTTTGAGATTGGTTTTGTCTTCATTGGATTTCATATAGAGAAAGTAGAATTTTAGATTTCACTCAAAATCCAACAGGCTTATCATTTATTCAGGACTTCAGGATTGGGGGGATTGCAATGCTTCCATTGGATTTTGTCAAGAGCACCTAGGGTACTAGGGTATGGAACTTGTATTTAATCAAGAGCACCAAGGTAATAATCAAGAGCACCTAGGGTACTAGGGTATGGAATTCGTATTTAATCAAGAGCACCAAAGTTGTTCTACTATGCAAGAGGAGGCTATTAGAAATTAGAAATTTTTCATGGCAAGAGGGTTAAGCGATAGATAATAGATTTACTCGTCTTTTCTAGTTTCTAGTACTTTCTATAACTATTGACTTTTTCATATTTCTTATGTTATTTTTTTAAAATAATATTAACCTTTGCCTTGCATCTCGTAGGGGTCCAGAATATAGCAATGTTCCTTTAAAGAACAGGATGTGGATCCAAAAAACCCTGATTTGGAGCTGTCTCTTGCTGCCCTGAATATTGAGGACTGAGAGCCTAGAAGTGGAATTGGCCAATCAGCTTCTTCAGTTCCACCATCCACTGTTGAGCATGCTTTTGCTTCTATTTTTGACGAGGATGAAGGTTGAAGGCTATTAGTCTTTAGTCTTTATAGTTGTCTTTATTGTACTTGCAACCTCATATATATAATAAAAGCTGATTTTGAAATTTGGATATATAATAAAGACTGATTTTGGATATTGTTATTTTCATTATGTAATCATTCATGAGTAAATGTAATGTAAATTTAGAAACTTATAATTTATGCATGACATTGGACAATTTAATCATAGTGTAATAAATTATAATGTATCATATATATGCACATATTTCTTAAATGTCCTTTTATATATATATATAAATAATTTATCTGTTTCCAAAATTTGAGCGGGTCTTGTACCATACCCATTTTTGAAACTCGCACCTGTTTCCCCATATCGTGCAACTTGGTTTTTTTCGTTTTCAGACTTGTTCTTTTTTTTCCGACGTTGTTGTCGGTCTATACCACCTTAAACAGTTGGATTTTTCTTAAAATGTTCTATGATGGAGTCCTTAACATTTCACATCCGTCCTGATTCTTTTCCCAGTCCTCGAAAGCTAAAACTGTCTAATATGGGAGAAGCGCTGATTGATTATGAAATGGAGTGTAAGGAATTCAAGGTGGTTTTGCTCTGGGCACAATGCGATAATGGTAAAGTAAAATATGCATGTGATCTACTTCTTGGTAATATTTTGAGAGTTCGAGAAGAATGCAATTCGTCCTAGTCCGTGGTTCAAAAGACTATTGATTTCTTGCACAAAATGGTAAGGATGACTCTACACTGCGTGATTTTTTGCGATTCTAGAACTCTCTGACATGGGAGGTCTGATTCATTACGAAATGGTAAGGAAAGGTGGTTTTGCTCTGGGTACAATACGATAATGGGAAAGTAAAATCTGCATGTGATGTGCTTCTTGGTAATCTTTTGAACTTTCAGAACAGTGCGATTTGTCCGTCTAGTCCATAGTTTAAAGGACTCTTGATTATATAATCTTGAACAAAATGCTTAGGATGGCCCTACACTACTTGTGCTGATTTACAATTTGCACGCGGTCAAGTATTCATGGCATTAATGATATGTTATATTTGCTTCATGGAAATCTTTCCAACTGTGTAAGATTATTCTTTTCTTTTGGTTGGTTTGGAAGAAGAATAAAAATCTAACGTGGGAAAACTTCCAAAAGAGGAATTGGTATGGGCCAGGGATATATGTACTTTGCAGGGATGCGGATGAGAGCAATCTCCACATATATTTTTAAAATGTCCCCAGGCTGTTCAGCTTTGGCAAAATCTTGCTGGTTATATTGGTTTCCAGTTTATCCAATATAATTGTATTTCTGACTGCTTGAGGTGGTGGAGCAATCAAAATACTTCATGGCGTAATATCCCCCTATACTTTTCTGGGAGATCTGGAGATGGAGAAACAATATCATTTTTTAAAATTTCAGAGAAAATGCTATGCAGGTGTTGGAGCGCATTATAAAATGTTTCTCTATTGGTTCACAACCGGTCATGGGGTCTAAGAAAATCAACCATAAACCACTTGGCCCGAGGATAGTCTACTTGGATGGCTTCTTTGATGGAGCATCACAAAGAAACAGGTGCGGATGAGGTTTCTCGATTGCTTTATCTCCGGAACAGGCATTTTGGAATGTTTCTCTATTGGTTCACAACTGGGCATGGGGCCTAAGAAAATCAACCATAAACCACTTGGCCCAAGGATAGTCTACCCAGCTGGCTTCTTTGATGGAGCATCACAAAGAAAGGGCGGATGTGGTTTGTCGATTGCTTTATCTCCGGAACAGGCATTTTGGGTTCACTGGGGTGCTAACAGCGACACGAACATGAAGGTAAAAGCCATGGCACTATGGGGACTTTTCTGGTTCACTAAATATCTGAACATCCCTAAAATTCACATTTTTGGGGACTCTAAGATTATCATTGACTATGTCATGGGATGTGCAAAAATTTATCAACCCTCGCTTCATGGTTGGCCATATCAAATTGAACAACTATATCAAATTGAACAACTATGGACCTCTTTTAAGGACTCAACATCGGATGTGCAAAAATTTATCAACACTTGCTTCATGGTTGGCTATATCAAATTGAACAACTATAGGCCTCTTTTAGGGACTCAACGATTGAGCACATTGGAAGAGATTTTAACCAAACTGCAGATAGACTTTCTAAGAGGGGGCTAGTGGACGAGCTGGATGGGATGCACATTGACATCAAGATGAGGGAAATCATCACGGACCTCGAGGTGTTTCCACTGCCGGGATAATTACTACATTCCCTGGATATCCATATGCTACTGCTGCTGGATTATCTTGCGAAGTTATTTATGTTGACAAAGACTTATTTTCTGTGTTTTGCCTTTTGTATATCTTTTTCCCATATTACTAGAAATTCTGGACTGATGATATATTAGATCATTTTGTTGCTGCACTGTATTATATGTACAGATCACTGTGCATATAAGACATATATCTGAAATGATGGCACTCTCCATGTTTTGTCGAGTCGGAATAGACTCGAATCTAGAATCACTGTATCTGCTGGAATATGCTGGTATCTGTGTATGATGTATATGATGTTATGCACATGTTTCGGAATATGAATATATTGTTTTTTTTCATACTGACAGTAAAGAAAACCACAAATTTTCGTTCACTCTTTCCATGGCATGGCATGACTCTGTGGTTATTTCTTCCAGAAAAATACTCTACTTTTTATCGGACCTGGCGGCAGGAACCCTAGGAAAAGTATGCAATTAGTTGTCGAATTAGATGTAATAGGAAAATTCAAAGGGAAAAAATAATCTGGGTAAAAGTGCATAGTGTAGAAATAGGCTTAGATCCGTTCCCAGAGGCGACTATAACTGGGGCCTAGAATGCAGGATGATAAAGTCAAGATAGTTGACCAACTATTTATTATCAGGTCGCGGTGTCAAGGGTACTAGATGTTTGCAGAGTCGAGATGACAGATGCCCTTAAATTTACCAGGTTCTGGTGACAGGTCCACAAAGAGACCTAAATATCTTAGTGGTCATATGAAAAATAACTAGGTATCCATCAAATACAAAGGAAGTTCATTTAACCAAGTAACTCCCACCAATCAGTTCTGCAATGGGCAATTGACAAATATGAAAGAAGTGATAGTATACCAAAATTGGAAACACTAAAATTTGAGGAATTTAGACTTCTGTGATCCATAATATTGTAAGATAATCTTCGGCAAAATCACATAGCGAATCTTTTGTCAAGAATTTAAAGACGCGTTTCGAACCAACCAGTGTGGTTCATCGTCAGGACAAGTTGAAGAACCAATCTAGCTTAGCGTGAATAAATAGAGTGTGCAGAGATCCCAACGGCTACATTTCTAACGGCTAAGATTCGCTATGTGATTTTGCCGAAGATTATCTTACTAAAATTTGAATTTACTTATGATATACCTTGTGGAGCATCAAAACACTGTATAATCTAGCAAAGTCAGAACCCAACTTGTGTAGAATCAGTCTTCTTGTGGCTTTTTAATGTCCCCAATTTCACCACTAAGAAGCTTGAAATTAGGGCTGTCAGAGAAAAATAATAAATTCCCTTTGTGAAAACCAGGAGTGGCGTGTTATATCAGCATTGTAAGCTGATTGTTCTCGGCCATTTTGTTACAACACCTCGTGATATAACGACCACTTTCTGATTCAAGTTGCCCTATAACGATGGAGTTTACTTGGAAGTTTAGTACTTGGACCAAAGTTGGTGAAAATCACTAGTCCACACTTTGATCAGATTTGCGATTATTTAGCGAGTTTACCACACAGATCAAGTTCGATCCACTTAGCTGGCATAGAATTCTGGCGAAAAGAAAAAGAGCACCTAATTCTGTGTTATGATTGGCGATTATTCAGCGAGTTTGACCATACGGATCAAGTTTGATCCAATTAGCTGGCATAGAATATCAGCCAAAAGAAAAAAATACCTAATCCCTGCGTTTTCTTCCCGAGTTTTTGGCGAGATTTTTTGGAAGTTTTTTGGGTGGGTTTTTTGATTTAATTTTTTAAAAATTCGGCAGGAATTTATTGAAATCACAAGTTTGATGTATAACCTATGTACAATTGAAGTGCCCTACAGATTTTTCAGGTTGCTGAATCCATATATACAATAAAAAAACCAGTTTAAATAGCACAAATCAAGATTTCACCTCAAATTTTTACCAGTTTAAATAACACAAATCAATATTTCACCTCTTTT
This sequence comes from Pinus tabuliformis, assembly GCA_031772625.1. Classification (NCBI taxonomy): domain Eukaryota; kingdom Viridiplantae; phylum Streptophyta; class Pinopsida; order Pinales; family Pinaceae; genus Pinus; species Pinus tabuliformis. The sequence continues at coordinate 1,393,829,892 of CM062819.1, read as the reverse complement.
TTTTCCACAAAATTCCATATTTTTTCCACAAAATTCCCTACTGAAAAGTCTAAAAAATCACACTAAAAACAACTCCCCTAATCCAGTGTATTTTTTCATTTTTTCTTATTTTTCTTCTGATATTCTTCGAGAGTGGAATTTTACGAGTCAAATTTGCCTGTTTAGCTATGTCTTATGTTTACAGATGTCTATGGAGAGGAATTGTCATGGAATGAAAATTTCTATTATGCAAGGCTTACTCTTGATATTTGGCTTTGCTGTGTCATTCTCGAATCTGCATTGTGTGACTATGCGAAGCTATGGTTACCATTGCCGTTTGAGGATTGCATTTTTCTGACTGATTGTCCCACAGTTTTGCATACATTTTAAGTTTCTAGACTGCAATGCAAGGAGAAACACAGTTTTACCAGAATATTATCCCACAGTTTTATATGCAGTTTTCTAGATTGCGATGCAAAGAGAAACGAAGTTATACCAGATTATTTACGGTATGGTCTGGAATACCCTTTTTAATGTTTGAGAAAGTTAATGTTATTAACTTTGTTCTTGGGAGAGCCATATGGTATTCTGTAGACAGAATCTACAGGACTTCCTGTAGGGGACCTTAATTACCGCTGTAGTTTTATGGATCATATCTTGTAAAACTTGCAATTGCCAGAAAGCATTTATGAGCCATATAGTATTCTGTAGAGAGAATCTACGGGACTTCCTGTAGGGGACCTTAATTACCGCTGTAGTTTTATGGATCATATCTTGTAAAACTTGCAATTGCCAGAAAGCATTTATGCATGCATAGTTTGGTTCTAAAAAACAAATTTGTTACCGGTGAACCAATGTTATGACGTTCATGCTTTGGAACCAGATTGGATCGGTTTGCCCAAAATTAAGACTTGACTGGAACCAGACCAAAACTGGTTGTCAAACTAATTTGTAACGACTCGGTTTTGTGTCACACGGGTTCGAATTCGATAACAATTAAGTTCGATTAGAATTCGAATTTTCCTGTGAGGTTAGACATTTAGTTCAATTAATTATAATTATATATATATATTATAATTATATATATATATAAAATAATCAAAATCAATCAATAAAGTTATATGAGTAGCAGTGAGCACTCGTGAGCCACAAATCACGATCACTATTCACTTTGGGTACAGCGTCATCTAGAAATTGAATTCAGGAAATTGCAGACAATACACCATGCAACGGGTGATGGGTACCAGCATCATCTAGAAATTGACTTCAGGGAATCGCAGACAATACAACACCCAAGACATCTTGAAATTGAATTCAGGAAATCGTAGACAATACAACACCCAAGGGCAACACTGAGCACAATAGAGTGAATACACTCAAATTGAAGTTGGGTTGTGAAAATCTATCAATAACTATGGTAAATAAAGCCAAACCAGTGACCACCATAAAAAATTACTAAAATTTAGTTATGAAAATCTATCGACAACCATGGTAGATAAAGCCAAACTAATAGCCACCATGGGAAACTCTACCAAACTAGTAGTCACCATGGGAAACTAAGTGGCAGCAAGAGAAAGAAGAGAAAATCATGTGCTGTCCATAGTTTTTCTCATAAACCTTAAAACCACTGACAAAAGCAACTCGAACTCAACCTCGAAGGGCAAAAAAGTTAAAAAATTTAAGAAATCGGCGTCATGTGCATCTTTATATTCGCCTTCAAGTTTGAATTCGTTGATCCTGAACAAATTTGATTTTTTTTGAATTCACCTAATTTGGAACCTCAAAAATCAAATTCGGCAAATCCTGTGACATTAATATTTTTTTAATAAACATTTAAATTATATATATATATATATATTCTTTTAACATATATATATATAGTGTTAATGGACATTAAGTTATATATATTCTTTTAATGGACATTGAAAGCTTTACAACGAATGGATTACCTAGTTGTACGTATACTAACACGGTGCGGTGTGTCTATATAATCCAATTTTAAGCTCCAGGCCCAGAGTTATTACCAAATTTGTGCGAGACAATTTTGTTGGATACAAGCAGTTACCTTTAATTATTTTGTTAAAATTTATAGAGATATACATATTTTATTTTAGATTAAAATTTTTAATTTAAAAAAAATATATATTATTATATTTATTTTAAAATATATTATTAAATTTTATAGAAACATATGCATATTGTCAAAGTATATAGAAACTAATATAGTTTTTTCACTTTCTAATTTTCTTAAAACATACATACACTCCCCTCTAGATTAGAACCTATAACCTCTTAAAAAAACACCAAAAACAAATATATTATCACATCCATTTTGAAAAATGTTGAAGCGTACCCAACAGAAAACAATAAAACCAAGAAATCAACCTTTGCTACGCACAACTTGCATCTTGCCTCTAGCTGGAATGGAGAAGAAATCAGATAATTTGCATCTTGCCTCTGGCTGGAATGGAGAAGAAATCACATAATGACTCCTCTTCAGCCTGGCATTTATATCTTCTAATCAATGGGGTCAGGAACATTTGAATCCGCTGGTTCATCAGGTGGTTCATTCTTGACCATGTCTGAATCAATGGGATCCTCAGGGAGATCATTTTCGACAGGGTTTTTCACCCGCCCAAAGCCGGCCCACTTTTTAATCCTTTTACCATAAACATTTTGGGGTTTACAGCGCCTTTTTGCTGGGCAGGCCTCTTCATCATGGCCATGCTCGAAGCATCGCTGACACCGAAAAGCGACATTCTCGAAATCTAACTACTGCGGAGCCCATCGACTGCCTTTGCGATCTAGAATGAGATTTGCAGGAAGACCAATCTGCATATTTACTTCGACACAAATCCTTGCAAAAACCGAGTTCGAGAAGTTTTGCCGTTTCAGGGTTTAGGAAGAAAACCTCCCGGAAGAGTTGCCGATGCCTTCCAGAGATTTTGCATCCCTGTACTCCCGAGGAACAATAGGTAGCCTCACCCATATGGGCATTGTTGAAAGGGATTCCGACTGAAGATCGAAACCCCACTGCTAAGGACTTATAAACAACCTTGCACGGCGAAAAAACCAAGGGCCTTCCTCCAATGAGTGCTCAATGGATCTCAATGGATTCTAAAATAAAAAATCCCTTTACCCAGAGGTGAATCACCATACTATTTATTAAATGAGCCAAGATAGTGGCCATTATTAAATTTGCACATTAAACCCCTAGCTGCAATCAATTTCTTTCCGAATAAATCCGCCACAGGGATTTCTACCATTTTCTCAACCATAAAGGAGGGTTTATAATTCATGCCAAACCATAGACGCAGGATGGATTCCTCTTGGACTTGAGAGCGCTATGAATGGAAGAAAGACAAGAATTTATTAGTTTTTGAAAAAAACAAGCTGGGCAGGCACACACCCAACACGATCTCTTCGCGAGAACAAAACCTGGCGTTGAGCATAAGCCCTACTAGCCCTCTGAAAAGCAAAACTCGGCCATAGAGAGATTCGCCCCTTGCTAAACTTGATTCTACCGGATTGGATGAGCAAGAACTCCCAATACGAGATCTGTGAAGACACCATAAATCTGGATTTCTCAGCCACTGTAAACTTGGTCACTGTGATAACACACCAGCCCCGAGTAATCGCTCAGTGGGTTTGACCCTTTCAGCGTAAGGTGGTAGTCGGTCTGTTTCCGCAAAGAGCGATACTAACGGGAGATGGCTGTTTGGTTTTTTTTGTGAAATCCGGTGATGAGATCAAATCCGGTGACATTATTTTCGGTGAGGTCAAAATGTTTAATTATTCCCATTGCCTATTTGAATTAGATTTAGTGTGTAAAAAATCAATATTTTTAAATATTTGTAATTGTAAATTTAATAATTTAAAATAACCATTTTCTCGATTTTTTTTATCAGATTTTAAAATAAAATTAAAGAGCTCAAATATTTTATATATATAGCTTACTCTTTGAGCCTGGCCAAAAATATTACTCAGTTGATCATCCTATGAGGAGACAAAAAAAATCATATCTTTAAACTGTGCCTCCACAAAGCCTTGTAAGGTTATCACCCAATATCTAGAGAAAAGAGTCCTAAAGGGGTACTACTTGGAATCGAGGGCAGAGAATGAAATTGAAATATGGCATTGTTAATGTTCCATCTTACTGTGCCTCCACAAAGCCTTGTAAGGTTATCACCCAAAATCTAGAAAAAAGAGTCCTAAAGGGTTACCACTCGGAATCCATGGGAGAGAATGGAATCTGAAATATGGCAGTGTTAATGTTCCATCCCTCTTATTTTTCATGGAGTGTGGAAGGTTTTGGAATGGTTTTCACTTATATATATTTGAAAGAAAATTTTATTAGAAAATTCAAAGGATGTTTTTTTACATTTCAAATGGTATTTCTAGTAAATCCTGTAAACTAATGGGGCTCACCTCTAATGGGGCTCACCTCTCCGGTTTGTTTTTAGCACTTATCAAGGTAAAGTTAGTCTAATGTCTAACTATATATATTCCAAACTATTAAATTTTAAATATGTAAATTTTGTTAATTTATTTGACATGTAAAGGTGCAAACACAAACAACTTATTGGAATACATATACAATTTGAGACACATAAAAACAAAATTTTGAGAAAACACATAATAATGAAGCTATAAATAACTTTTTAGTAAAAAAACACAAGCGTAATCTAATGAGCAAATTGTTGATTTTTAGCGAGTTTTTTAATTGATAATTACTTCCAATGATTCTTAACCAATTCATCTTATATCACGTTCATCATTAAGTAATTATACAAGAAAAATCATCAATTGTGATTTCTTTAATTGATAATTACTTCCAATGATTCTTAACCAATTCATCTTATATCACGTTCATCATTAAGTAATTAAGTAATTATACAAGAAAAATCATCAATTGTAAAACATTAATCATTGTGAAAACATGAAAGACAACCAACACAAGAAACACAAAATTTACCCCAGGAAAACCCCAAACGAGGGGAAAAATCCAACAAATTTTTCTTAGAGAAATTTATCCATTCAACAAGAGATACAATATGAAATTTTCCAGTCAAATCAAGTCAAACTGACCAGTGATCAAACAGAGATAAAATTCACCCTCCTGAAATTTTGGCCTCCTGCCTCAAAGAATTTGTCCTCCTTTCATGCCTAAAAAATTTCCTTATATTTGTTCTCTTACTTTGCGTCAAATTGGACCGAAATTCTACATTTGAAGATGTCTTATGTGATCTGAAAATCTTGCTTGAAAGGAGAGGATGAATGGCTTACTTGTAATGAATGGATGAGCTCAAATAGGTGTCTTTTAGGATGAGTCGATCTGAACTTGTGGAGGATCTGACCTTACAATTGGAGGCAAAAATTCAATATTTGCAAAATCAAAATTCTATTTTTGAAGCCAACATGAAGAACATGTCTTACATATATTTGGAGGGCTAAAATATCAATTATGAAGATCAACCATAGCTACAAAAATTGACACTCCTTCTTAGCTATGGAGGTATTCATAATGACTATACAAATGTTCTCTTGTTGAAATACTTTCTCTAGGAAAAGGTTGAATGAGCTAGCTATGTTGATGTATCTATCCACTACTTGTGGAAAGCATCCTGCATCAACATCATGCTCAACAAGTCGTCACTTGGAGCTATTCACCAATTATCCAAGTCATCACTTGGAACCTGGTCAACACCTGTGACCTATGGTGAAACCCTAGGTTATTACCATTCATGTATGCTAATTGAATGGTAACTCTCTTTCCCGATGCTAAAGGCACTCACTTGCCCACTCGGGGAGTACTCTGGGCCTTGATGCTCTCTAGGCCATTCTCCCTAGCCACATTTTGTAGCCCTTGGTCAATACTTTGACCTATCTATATTTTGACCTAGGGAGAATGTCTGCTCCTTATGCAACAACATCAACGCTCATTCTAACTGAGGAAAACATTCTCAACCACTCAAGCTGGTCCTTGAAGTATTCAAACTTCTCAAGCTTGTACTTGAAGTATACAAGCTTCTCAAGCTTGTCCTTGAAGTATACAAGCTTTTCAATCTTGTCCCTAAATATACAAACTTCTCAAGGTTGTCCCTAAAGTATACAAACTTCTCAAGCTTATCCCTGAAGTGTACAAACTTCTCCCTCGGACAAAGGCTTTATGAGAATGTCAACAACCTGCTCGACTATAAGATAAGATAAGATAAGAAAAGATAACTATATTTATGTCCAACTAATGACCATAAAGTAGGTCAAAGGGACTGTTGAGTACAATGATGTCCATAAAATGCAGGAGAACCAAATGGACTCCTATAAAAAATACAATGCATGAATATAAAAGGTACAATGCAGGAACATAAAAGATATAATGTATGGAATGCCCTGACGGAGAAGATCCAGGGGCTAATGGGTCTGAGGATTAGACCCATCTCTCCTAACATCCGAGGCTAACTGAAGAACACTGAAAAAAATTCCACAAAGTTTGTTGGCCAAATGAAGGGCTAGTGGGAGGAGCAAACTGTACGCTAACTCATTGTTTGGGGGAGTTTGCGCACCGCTGAGGTCTAGAGGACCTAGTCCATCTCCCAGGGGCGAATCTGAGACAGTTTCGCTGTTGAGGTCTCATGTGGCGGGGTGAGGTCCCACGGATCCTCGCTAGTCGAGATTCTCGATATGGAACGGTATCAATCGTTCTCTTTGTGCTCCTGTCTTGAGGTAGTACCCTGAAAAATGTCGTGATCCTCCGTGTGGGCTTTGGTTTGATGGGACGCTGAAGAATATGGGCTCAGAACCTGAGAGCCTCTTGCATATATAGGGCCAAACATCTCTGATCGGGATACCTGAAACAGTCTGCGAGGGTTTGAGAGTCTCTGAACAAGCAATGGAACCTTCCTCTAATCTCATAGTAGATAGGGCATCCAAAAATGAAGTGCACCTCGATCTCTACTTCCTGTAAATGACATACTTGGCAGATTCTGTCTGGCCTGTCTCTACTCGAAGTCTATGAGAAGCTACTTTGAACTGGCCTAGAGGAATGCGAAGAGCATGCATCCAGTGGTGAAACGTATACCGGGGTTGAATAATGGCCCATCTCTCAATTCCAAGAAGTGCTCAACTTAGAAGGCCATCTTTGGGCGCAACCCTCCTGGAGGATTGAACCAGGTGACCTCGACGAACTACCTGTAGATGTCCTCCCTGATGATCTTGTTCAACTCTTGTCTAGTAGGGAGATGATCCAATTGAATGCCCACTGACTCTAACAGATTTGAAACTCATGTAAACCAACATCTAGTCCAACCCGAGGGATTAGAACGAGCAACAGTCTCAGAAGAGAAATATGCCAAGTAAGGGTAACGGTCCCTACTTTTTATCGAGTCTGCAGGGTAGGGGATAATGGACAACCCTGTTTAACCCCAATAGTGCTTCAAATGAAATCAAACATCCCATGAGGCATGCGAAGATGACCAAGGAAGGACTCATATATGCGCGTAATAGTTATCAATAGGGTCGTCGAGATGCCAATATCTCCGAGTCTCTAGAGTAAGGCTTCCCTTGGAACAAAGTCAAGCTTTTTGAAAATCTACGAAACAACAGTAGACTTTCGAAGAGCGACGTTGTGCCTCCTCAATCACGAAGCAGAGGGTGAAGATGTGGTTAATGGTTTGATTTGCTGGTCGAAAAATTGCCTGTCCCCTAGCTCTTAGTTGTCTCTGCTCAAGGTCACTGGAGAGCTTCCTATGTAGAACAGTAGCAGACAACTTCGAGAATGTGTGGCCCATCATGATCATTCTGTGGTTATTGGGATTTGAGTTGGGGCCTAATTTGTGGATTAGATGGATGATGTGGTGTGACCATGCTGGTGGAAAACCTTCATGGACTACATGGTTGAAGAGATCAACCAAATAACTAACCAAAGCACGGAAACTGTGTTTAAACAACTCTTCTTGGTAGCCTTCCTCATCGGTTGCTATGTTGTTGCTCATCACCCAAATGGCCTCTCTAATATCTTTGTTTGAGAATCGATAATAGGAAGGGGATGGGGAGGTAACATGAATTTGGCCCTACCCTAGAATATCATAAAGGTTGGAAGTATGAGAGAACATGGATGTAGGGTCGAGGTCAGATGGAAGAGGGGAGCGTCGGGGAAGGATGGTATGCCAGAATTGTTTAGGGGAGTTGGCAAGGAGAGCAGAAAGTTCCCGTCTTCTATGAGAGACAAAGAGTCGTTTCTTGTGGCGAAGGAGACGATGGTAAGAAGCTTTGAGGTCAGGGTAGAAGGGTTGAGAGCGGATGAAAGCATATCGAAGTTCTCGATGTAGAGTATTGCATTAATCATTGTACCATTTGTTCATGGGGCAAGATCCAACTTTTCGGGAGGTGGAAGTGGAACAAGTGGAGTGAGGGAAGGATTTGAGTGCTGCTTCCCAAATGGCAGAGGAAAGATGGGGGTATTTAGTGGAATTAGAATCAAGCAAGGAGAACTAGGTCTTTGATGGGAGCATCTTGTGTAGAGTAGAGGAGAAGATGTCAGGGTCACCTTCGTCAAATCGAAAGGTGGTTTGGGGTGGGCCCCAAGGGGAAGGATGGGGTGGAAGGGGAGGGTCAAACCGGAGAGAGAAGGAAAGAAATGCATGATTAGAAAGGGGGATGGGGGAGATTGAGGGATGGCGAATAAAAGGGAGCAATTTCTGGCTAGCGAGAACATAATCAACTACACTTGCACCCCCGCCATATGACCGACACGTGAAAAAGCGAGAGTCTGGGAAACAGGGAAGACCATTTAGAATTAACAACTCCCGTGATTCCCCCAACTGCAATAGATGCTTACCATAAACTGTTGTGGGCTCCAAAGAATCATCTAACATCCGATGAAGCTCAACTGAATCTGGATCTATCCCTTGGGTACAAAACACATCCTCTGATTGATCGTGGAGAGTGATCTAGAGATCTCTAGTAGGAGCATTGAAGTCACTTAGGAGAATGACTCCCCCAACAACAAAGTATTGGGTGATGCCAGTATACAAGTCTATAAAGGGGTCCCCATTTGAACCACTATGGATGGAAAATGGTGAAGAGGTTGGGGGAAAGTAATAGACTGCAATGTAGATGTCCGTCGGATGAGAGACTCTGATGCTAATTTGAATCCACATAAACCTGGCAAAATCATCTTCGGCTACCATAGATACCATGTTCCGGAGCGAGTCACTAGCCAATCAACAAACTCCGCCTGATCCTCTAACCCCTCCCGAGCTCCTCATCTTCTGCCTGCAGACTGAGAACCAATGGTGACTTGCGATATTTGGGAGAGGTCGAATAGGGCTTATATGAGTCTTAGCCATGAAGTGGATGTCCGCTGATTCGAGAGCATCATACAAAAGTCCCGACGATGACCAAAAAGATCCATTTCCATTCCAACAACCGATAGTGATGCATGTACCTTGGCGTCTCCCCAAGCAGGCCTGCCATTTGAAAACTCCAGTTCGAGGTTCCCACCCAGGTAGGAAGGAGTCCCAAATGACTACCCGAAGATTCCCGTTAACTGCCCATTTCCCTGCTTGTCGTGTTGCCATAACATGTTCTCTAGATTGTTTAAGTTCCACAACCTGTGCTAGAGTGAGGTCCTCATCCAAAAAAATCTTGTTGGGAAGAGAAAACAACTTCTGCTTAGCCTTGAGGGCACGAAGTCGATCGGTTGCAGTCCGAAACTTGAGGAAGAGAGTGGAGTCATAACCCAACCAGGCTCTGTCCAAAGTTATATCAAGGAGGTTAAGGGTATCCTAAAGGAACCTAGCCCCCACTTCCATAGGATCTGGAGAGAAGTGAGGTAAGGGGAGACCTCTCACCTTGAGATTCAATTCTCTCGCTCGTTTGGTGCATTCTTCAAGAAGTTTTGCTTGCACCACCTCCTCAACTGCTGCAAGAGGGGTTGGAGTTTTATTCTTTGCCCGAACCACTTGTGCCTAAGAATTGGCGCGTGTCTTAGTTTCTTGTTTGAAGGTGGCCTATTGGGATCAAATTTCTTCCTGCTTTCTTTTAAGGTCGAGAATTTCTACATGCAACGTATCATTTGGAGGATGGAGATTTTCTTGATAATTTCTTTCATGTAATATATTCTTAAGTGATAAATTATCCCTTTCCGCATATGAAACTCTGGTAGAGAGGGTGTGTATTTAAGAATGAAGCTTGTTGTTTTTAGTTTCTAGAAATTCCATTTTCTGGCAAAATTTGTTTTACTTGGGCTGTCTAAAATGAAAAATTCGACTCCATGGTTTTTTCATGGACGCCAGTTTCAAGTTGTACCCCTTGACCTTCAACCACTGTTATTGTGGGTTTAGGCAAAGCTGGAGGCTCTTACAAGATTTCAAGGAATCAGTTAACGTCCATGTGTAGGTCCATCAAAAGTCCTGTAAAAATACTGCACAAACATGGACTGTAACTTCAGTTGTTGTATAGTTTATTCGTCAAATACTTAGCATGCATCCTCTTTTTCTTTCCTGGTTTGTGCCTCTGTTGTTGCTATCTGCAGTCGGTGCCTAGAACCCGAACCCATTGCTCCTCTGCTGGGCGATGTAGAATCCTGTGTACACTTCTTCAAAGAAGCCTCACAAAGACTACTATGATGGGAAATTGTAATGATAGAAATATCCCGCAAACGACTATTACCCTGCGCTGTGCAAGCTCCAATGCATACCCCAAGAAAATATCTAGATGATAGCCAACTCCAGAATGCAAACGCTCGATAGAATCCTTACAGTGGGAGGGAACCTCTGAGCACTGTCTAACCCCCTTGCTAGTTGTTTCGTTTAACCCACACGCTTAAAATATGAACTGGAAAATCCTCCTCTCTAAAATCAATACACTGGAGGGGACAAGCGGAATTGATGACTGGAAATCTGGGCACAGGTCAGATGGCGAGAGCCTCGATGTTATCACATACGCCTAGAGGATGCCACCTGAGTTGATGGCTGGATGAGTATCGCCAGAGATGGTTGAGATGCCAAAGTGTTGGTGAATACCATGCGTAGAATATTCTGAGAGTTTGGGTTATTGGGTTCTTCAGCCATGAGTTGAGGAGGTAGAGGGAGCTCGGGAGAGAAGTAATGTGTATAGCAGTCTAGGTTGTTGTTGCTGCAACAATTTTTGTGAGATTGGGTCTGCTCAATTCTGTGAGATCATATAGAAATGCGTTAGAGCCTCACTACTCCCTTCTATACCATGTCTCGGTACTAGATCTCAATGTGCTTCGACATGTCATCATGGTTGTCTCCTACACCTAATCAAACAATCCAACGAGCAATTACTAAAGCCACACTACTTAACAAATCACTAAACTAGTAACTGCAATATACTCATCATCTGTAGTCTTGAGTGCGATAGATGATGGTTTCTTGCTCAATCAGAATCCAAACTAAATCATCATCATGATGTGCTCGTCCCGCCTTTAACACTCTCTTCCAAATCTGAATCTATATATCCTTGCAGTTGCATCCTTCACTAGAACCATCACCACAATTGCTTAACACTGAAGCAAATCCTATTATAACAATTTGACTACTCCCTCTACCACTTAGCTTCTTCATATTAGTTATCATGGAAGTGGCCATGGACTGGTTGTCCATTATCTCAAATCTCTAAAGGATCAAGATAATATGCTTACCCAACTTATGCCACACTTCTAATACTAATAAGTAATGTATCGAACCAAGATCCTTCATCTTGAACACAAATGTCAACTCCCTTTGACACTGAAGCAGGGCTTGACTGCTCCCTCTATCATGGAAGAAAATCCTCTTGCCACTGTTGCTCCCTCTGTCACGTGAGTCCTTCTGTTTCCATCTGAAATAAGGCATATTGTTACACAGTAATTTGTCACTGTCTCCCTGTCAGTTACCCTACTGTGCCAGGAATTCACAATAATCAAGTTCATGCCTTTTGAACTGGCCAAAAACCCACTTTTCCAAAGTTTTCCTCATCAGCGCGTCTGTTTCTAAAATATCCGTGATGACTGGCGCTTCATAACAGACCTCGCGCGCTGACAGCGCGGAAGCACACGACTTTTCCACGCTGATCATGACCAGCGCAGCCTCTGTTTGTACTTACCCGCGCTGACATGGCCTTTTCCATTATGTCTTTGCGACGTCAGCGCGCCAGACTAGTTATGCACCCGCGCTGATCCAGTTTTGGCGAATTTGTTCCAACAGCCAGCCTTCCAGATAACTCCAGACCTGGTTGTTGGCCTTGTGAGTATCGACTCCCTTCTATGGCATGTCTGTTCGACCCTTTGCAACCACTTCCCTTGAAGATAAGCTCATCCTTCCACCCTTTTAGGAGGCTCCTTCTCCTATATAAACTACCACCATTACCATGAGCAGCTAGTTTGGAATAGCTTGGATTGTGTGGAGCTTATAGTGCTCAGATTGCTGCTACTATAGGTAGTTGGTGTGATAAGTGTGGAAGTGCTTGATAGCTTAGGGAAGGTTGTTTTGTGTTGCTTATGTGAGAGAGAGATTTTCTTGTCTTGGGAGAATCATTTCCAAAGGTGAATGTTTGAGACACTTGCTGACTGGCCCCTCCTGAGAAGGATACCGACGTCAGAACATTTGGTTGTACTCTTCTCTGCTTGATTAATAATAGATGACTACTATTATTGTTCCATTCTCATTTGTCTATGTAATGGTTAATGTGAATTACATCCTTTCTGACTGATGTATGGTTGCTTTTATTAGATTTCACGCTTGTGTTTGTTTCCTCTTCGTGTGTGCAGGTGTCTATTCGCGGAGATCGCAGAGGATCGTGACCAGCCAGAGCGAAGGAGCGAAGGTGGCATCTCTTCATCAAACAACAACGCTGGAATCCAAGTAGGTGCTCTTTACCTCTTGTTTAATTGCAATTAGGAACTTGCATAGTAGCATTGACTGATTGTTGCTAGACCCGTTCTGGGCTAGTAGGGATCGCCTCTATCCGTAGAGGGGATTTACCTCTCCAACAATTTGGCGACTCCGCTGGGGATCAGCCTTTTGTCTCTTGTGTCCATTCTTGTGTTTGAATTTGATTGCTCTCGCTTTTCGAGATTTGGGGATTGTTTCTCTGCTTGTAGGCTTCCTGGGTCCATCTGGGAAGTGTCTTAATTGTTAAAAGGGTTTCTACCTTTGGTTTGGGAGTTTTTGCTTTTGAATCTACTCGTTTTTACCCTCAGCGCGGTTTAATTCAAGACAGACGCGCTGACGTCACATACCTGCTTCTTTGTTTTCCCTGTCATCGCTCCTGTACGACTAACAATCGCGCTGACCTCGTTTTTGAGACAGCGCGCTTAATCCATGTACTTCCGCGCTGATGGCGCAAAGTTGCTACAGGCCTTCTCTTGTCAGCGCCGAGTTGCTGAAGGCTACCCGCGCTGATCCTGTAGAGTTCATTTTTTTCCAAATTAGCCTCCTGAACCTGTTGCTTTGACTTTCCCCTCTTCTCTCCACTTGGTCTATGATTTGTTTTTCATTACCTGAACTCTGAGCTACTTGTTTGCGAAGTCTTGTTCCACAGGGTTTTGTTTTTGCTCATTTTTCGGTTTTGTGAATACCTTCCTTTTTGCTTTCGCTGCTTGGTTTGTACTTCGGCCATCACTGTTACACTTGCTGGATTGTGTTGAATCTCTAATTGACTGGTTGGAACTCTTATCCTCCGGGTGTTTGCTTTTCTCCATTGATTTCGCGCTCTAGCCCTAGGGCATCTAGTGGCCGTGTGTGTGTCAAGCCTTCCGTGGGGATCTTGTTCTCTTGTTTGACCAGCCAATTTCAGATTTGTTTTTTACACTTGTTCAGTGATTATTGAAGTGTTTTTGGTTGTGTTTCCGAGCGGTTTGTGCTTCCTCCTTGTAGAGTCCCTACTTTACACCTTATCCTCCATCATTACCTACTGTTTTCATCACTTTCCTCTCTCTTTTACCTCATTTTCCACCCAGATCATTACATTAGTTGTCATTAAACATGATCAAGTGAGCTTTGCTAATGGGTAATTGTTTTGTTTAGTTTTTGACATACTTGCAGGTATTCCGCAGCCATCTGCTGATTCCGCAGCCATCTGATGATCCCGCAGCCATTTTATTGTTCTCAAGGTTCCACGTGCTATTTTGTAGAATGAGCCACATGGGCATGTTGGAATATACATGCTCGAGGTTCCTGTGCCATCAGTTCAGCCGGCCACGTCATTTGTACCTCCGGTCAAAGGGGGTCAAGTTTCGATCAAATAAAGGCATCTTAACGTGGATACGTAAGCTGTTTGATCACGTCGGTGGAAAAGGTGACCTGTCCATGTTTTGAAAGCCGTGGGGGACATGATCTAATGTTATATTCATTGCCCATATCGACCAGGACCTCCAGCTTGACCACGAAGCCTATGACGTGTTAATTGCACCTTTAATACGCATGACAGTTAGTTCATTTTCTGTTTTTATGTTTACGTATTAGGCCATCTTACAGATGCCTATATATACTTGCGTCTGCGTACGCTGATGTTACCTTTTCAGATGCTGTAGTGTATGTATTTGTGAGAATTTTGGCACGTTTTCAAACTCTGTTTTTATAAGAGCTGTTCCAGCACTTTTGGATTATGTATCTTTGCATATAAAGTAATGGAAACGCTGTTTTGAAGTCTTAAGAGCATCTGAGTTTTCTGTGGATAATATGAATGGAGGGCCCCTGTTCGTATTAGCCTTGTAAAGTATTTTCATGTTCATATTTCTGCAATTTCTTTATTTTACAAACAGAATTTCCTTTCTTGAGTTATGTATAGCTTGATTTCTCTTTATTGCTGCAGCCTTTCTTTTCACTGATCAGATTTACTTCTTTGCAGGTTTTCAACCGGGATTAAGTGTGTTGTGTTTGCTTTAATATCTAATGGTAGTTGCAGTTGTCTTGTTCATAATGCTGCCCTTTTTACTCTGTTTTCTAGACTAGTTTTAGCTTAGTTTTACAAGTTGGATGCTAACTAATTTATGCTCTCTTTATCATGAATGGCTTATGTTTCAAGAGAACAGAACACTAATTAATTGCAGCTTGTATTTGAGTAGTCTTGGCTTGTGATACTAATACTTTTTCCACTTGTTACACATAATCACATATGTAGGAAGCAGTATGTTGGAAAAGGCTTAGTAGTGTTACAATTTGTCAATTAGAGTAGATTAGAGTTTTTATCAATTCTTGGATTTGTCTTCAGCTACCTCCTAATCGTGTTTTACGCAGTACTATGTGGTAGAAGCAGGGAGTTAGGAGGAGATAATCATTAACAACAATCCTTGAAGTGATTTTCTTGTTTCTTTTATTTGCAGCAGTATGGATAGAGACTAATGCCATTAGAACGTGGTCATTTACTTTCAAGTCATTTTAATTTATTCATTTCTTTCAAGTTCTTTTCCTTTACAAGTTCAGCAAGTAATTAGAAATCACCATCACACACACTTTCACTCATCTAGAACTCACCTCTCACACACTTGCACTCATCTGTCTATAATCATCACTCCATCTTAGGAAGATAAGTTAACCATAAACAACACCCCCAAACGACAAAAGCTCTAAGAAAGTTACTTAAGTACATATAGTACACCCTCACTTCATCAGCTTACGAGCCCCGGGTTGACAATTAATGACATCAATTTAGGAACACTAAATTGACCAAACATTTTGGCGCCGTTGCCGGGGAAGTGAAATTAAGTAGCCATACTTAGAAAAAAAAACATAAGAAAAATTTCAAGAAAAGAAGTTAATAACCTATCTAAGTATGCTCTCCTCTTGCACTTTAAAGTGATCTGGAGGATCAGAAAGGAGAAAGTTATTGATTTAGTAGTCTCTTGAGTATGCTCTCTTCTTGCACCTAGAGTGAACTGGAAGATCAGAAAAAAGAACTATTAACTTGACTTGAAGAAAAATAATAAAAAAATGACATGCATAGAGCTAGAGATTCTAGAGGACGGTTTTTAGCTAGAGCTCGAAGTTCAATTTTTACAAGTCCATCTGCTTCAAGGGATAGACAAGAGACACCCCCCTTATCTCCAACCGAAACTCCTAGTCCTAGAATTCCTGGAATTCAAGAGCCAAGAGTTGACTTTCCTACACCTTCTATTGAGTTTGAACCAGGAAGAGACTCTTCTCTTTCTCCTACAGGAAGACCAATTGTAATTAAGGAATTGGAATCATCTGAAGAAGAAGGAGAAATCTCTTCTCATTCACCTTTTGTAGAGGAACCAAAAGATTTTGAAATCCCTAGGAGAATCATCATGGCAGAGGAAGAAGGAGGTGGTAGAGGTAGAGGTAGAGGAGGAGGAGGAAATAACAATAATAATGGAGGAGGTAGAGGTCCCATTGGAGGAGGAAATAGAGATGGGGATAATTCATTTGGGTTTCCCATTGTTAATGAGGATTCCCGAGCCACTATGAAAAACATATCACCATCTGTCCTCCCTAACTTCCATGGGTTAAGGACTGAGGACCCTGAAACATTCTTATTTGAGTTTGAAGTGGTGTGTCGAACTTATGACTACCTGGATGACTCTCAGAAACTCAAGTTGTTCCCTTCAACACTGAAGGATCAAGCCTTGAAATGGTTCATGGGGTTACTCACTCAATCCATTAGGACTTGGGATGAGATGAAACAGACATTTTTGGATAGGTATTTAGACTATTGCATGCCTACTAATCACAAAGACGAGGTTTTTAAAATGATACAAAAAGAAGATGAGAGTCTAGAAGATTTACTTGAAAGGTTTCAATATAACTTGAAAAGAGCAAAAATGAATACCTTGGATGAAGAGACCTTAAAAGCCCTCTTATTGAAAGCCATCAGGGATGAATGGATAGACATCTTAAACATGATGGGGAAAGGGGATATTTCTCAACTTTCTCTCAATGATATAGCAGAACTTTGTATCCATCTCTCAAGGGGCAAATCAAAAACTCAAAAAGGGCCTAGAGATCCTTCTCTCCTTAGGGCGAATAAATCTGCAACAGGATCGGTAAGTAGGGCTGAAATCGGCAGTATGCTTGATGAATTTAAAACTGACATCTTAGGGAGTCTTAGTGAACAACTTGATACCCTTAAGATTCACAATAAACAAAAAGCAGAAGCTGAAGCTTTGGCTATCTTTTGCCCGAAATGTAGAAAGAAACATGCTTTAAGGGAATGTCCCTTAGATGCACACGTTGTAGAAACATGTGTAATTTGCTCAGAAACTCATGAGACCAAGGATTGTCCTTCAATCCCTGGCCTCAAAGCAGTCTTTCAAGAGGATCCAGATACACTCGAATCTCTCTGTTTTATTGCAAGGAGACCTTGGAAAGGACAACAAAATCAAGGGTTTAACAACTCTATGAATTCTCAATCCCAACCAAGTTGGAATCCTTGGCAACAACCTTGGCCTCAACCTCAAAATGCTTTCCAAGCATGGATGCAAAGCATGCAAAATCCTTATGCAAGACTTGCTCAATTCTATCAATATCCTCCATCATTTCAGAATCAGCAAGCTCCACAACTTCCAAACCAAGGTCAACAACTATCATTGCCATACCCTCAACAACAACAACCTCCTCCACAAAATCAAAATTCTCAATTAGCACTACAATCCCAACAGAAGTCTAATCAACTTCCCTCTCAGCCATTACCGAATCCAAATAATAGGAACCCTCAAAATGCTTATATGATGGAAGGTCAACCATTCCCTACCTACATGGTTGTTCCTCTTAATGAAGTACAACTTAGATCAGGTAGAATCCTAGATCAACCTTCCACAAGTGTTCAACAACCAAGCATTTCTGAGGAGGAATCTCTCAAAGTCAATAAAGGTTCTGAAGTATCACTTCAAACCCAAAATATCCAAAAAGAAAAAGAAAAAGAATCAATCTCTACAACTCCCATAGTTGAGCAACCTACACCTACAGCTACACCTCCCTTTCCTGAAAGATTGCAAATTGATAAAGGGGTGGAAAAGCAGATATGGGTGCCTGACTATAACTTCCTAGATGAATTGAAAAATGTATGTATCAAGATCCCCTTGTTACAGGCCATTAAGGAAATTCCCATTCTAGCGAAGACAATAAAGGAGTTGAGTTTGAAGAAAACAGTAAAAAGAACCAGAGATACTAAAAGGATACATCTAGTTGGAAAAATTGCAGACATAATGATGGGTAAGATTACCATGCAAAAATATGTAGATCCCGGTAGCCCTATTGTCAAAACTCATATTAATGGGGTTGAAATCCCAAATACTCTGATTGACTTAGGAGCCGCGATCAACATCATGAGTAGACAGACCATGGATCAGTTAAAGCTTCCTAATCTTCTCTTTACACCTACTTTGCTGCAGCTTGCAGATAGATCAATCATTAAACCTGATGGTGTATTGGAAGATATTCCAGTCTCTCTAGATTCTTGGGAGTATCCAGTTGATTTTATGATTTTAACTCCCAAGAATAATCTAGGAGGACATCCTCTTATTTTAGGAAGACCTTGGCTGGCCACAGCTGATGCTTTCATAAGCTGTAGGTCTGGAGACATGTATATATCAGATGGTAATTCCACCAAGAAGTTCAACTTGTATCCCCCAGCAAAAGCTATAACAGAAATAGGAGAAGATGAATGGGTAGAGGATGAAGATACTATACAACCAGTTCTAACCATCTCTGAGATCAGTGAGGATAGTCAAATTCTAAATACATTAGAAAATTTTGAAGTATCTTTAGAATATGACTCTGAACATTTTCAGATAGATGCAGACATTGAATATCTCTCCTCTAGAAAAATGTCTCTCTTCTCAATGGAAGAGTTTGGTAGTTCTACAGTTGAAATCCTCCCAGGAAAAACATTAAACATTAACAAAAACTTGGGAAGACCACAACAAGAAGAATTAACTAAACTGTTGCAAAAACATTCCACTGCTTTTGCATGGGAATACACTGACATGAAAGGCATCGATCCTAAGACTTGTATTCATCACATTTACATTGAAGAGAATAGCAGACCTATTAGGCAACCACAAAGAAGGATGAATCCAAACCTTAGGGAAATTGTGAAAGAAGAACTGCAGAAATTACTCAAGGTAAACTTCATTTACCCCATCTCAGATAGCCAATGGGTTTCTCCCTTGGTTATAGTGCCCAAAAAGAATGGTAAATGGAGAGTTTGCATTGATTATCGAGAATTGAACAAGGCAACCTTAAAGGATCATTTTCCTTTACCTTTTATTGATCAGGTACTAGACACTTTAGCAGGTAAAAAGTATTTCTCATTCTTGGATGGTTTTAGTGGATACAATCAAATTCAGGTAGCACCTGAAGATCAAGACAAAACCACATTTACTTGTCCTTGGGGAAATTTTGCCTACCAAGTACTCCCTTTTGGATTGTGCAATGCACCTGCTACATTTCAAAGGGCTGTATTAGGAATCTTTTCAGATCTGATTCATGATTGTGTAGAGGTATACATGGACGATTTCACAGTTTATGGTAATACATTTGAAGAAACTTTGGAAAATTTGGAAAAAGTACTGGTAAGATGTAAGGAAACAAATCTTTCTTTAAGTCATGAAAAGTGTTTTATGATGTTTACTGAAGGGATTGTTTTAGGACATCATATTTCAGGAGATGGGATCAAGGTTGATAAATCCAAAGTTGAAGTCATCTCTAAGTTACCTGTTCCAAATTGCCAAAAGGATGTTAGAAGTTTTCTTGGGTTTACCGGGTATTACAAAAGATTTATTGAAAACTTCACTAGGATAGCATCTCCTCTTTTCAAATTGCTTACCAAGGACTGTGAGTTTAAATGGGATCCTGAGTGTCAATCTGCCTTTGAAACTTTAAAGTCTAGAATATCTGAAGCACCCATCTTAAGGGGGCCAAATTGGAAACTCCCTTTTCACATCTCTACTGATGCTTCAGATACAGCTCTAGGAGCCGTTTTGGGACAAAAGGATTTGATCCCTTATGCCATTTATTACACAAGTAAGAATTTGACTCCTACTGAGTTAAATTATACTGTTACAGAAAAAGAGTTCTTAGCTGTGGTACATGCAATCAACAAGTTTAGACACTACATAACCGGCTATGAAACCTTTGTCCATACTGATCACTCTGCCATAAGATACTTAATGAACAAACCTGTCACTAATGGTAGAGTTACAAGATGGCTTTTACTCTTACAAGAATTCAACATTACTGTGTTAGATAGACCTGGAAAGCAAAACACAGTAGCTGATTTCTTGTCTAGAATCCAAAACACTAATGAGGATTCTCCAGTAGAAGATAAGTTTCCAGATGAATACTTGTTTGCAGTGACTACCAAGACTCCTTGGTATGCAGATATGGCTAATTATCTTGTTACAGGGAAGCTTCCTCTACACTTATTTCCTAATGAGAAAAGGAAAATCATACGAGAGAGTTCACATTATTCTTGGATTTCTAATGAATTGTTCAAAACAGGGCCAGATTGTATAATCAGAAGGTGTGTTCGGGAAAATGAAATGCCTGACATCCTTAAGGCATGTCATGATGAACCATGCGGCGGGCACTTTGCTGACAAGAGGACAGCCTATAAAATCCTTTCTCTAGGATATTATTGGCCTTCTCTCTTTAAAGATGCAAAGCAGTATGTTAGAAGGTGCGACAACTGCCAAAGAGTTGGGAAACCAACTCCTTCAAATGAAATGCCTCTACAGCCTCAGGTATGCATCGAACCCTTTGAGAAATGGGCTCTAGATTTCGTTGGACCAATTAATCCACCATCAAAGCAAAAGAAATATATACTGGTTTGTACTGATTATGTTACTAAGTGGGTAGAAGCAAAAGCATTGCCTTCTGCCACTGAAAATTCAGTTGTTCAATTTCTTTTTGAGGATATCTTCACTCGTTTTGGTGTCCCAAGGGAAATTGTGACAGATCAAGGCAGCCAGTTTACATCTAATTTGATGGAGAAGCTGATGGAGGAATATAAGATTAAGCACAGAACATCTACTCCTTACCATCCGCAATCCAATGGTCAAGTGGAATCTACCAATAAAGTTCTTGAAGGCATTATCACCAAGACTGTTCATCTTCATAGAAGAGATTGGGCGGAAAAGCTCCCTGAAGCCTTATGGGCCTATAGGACCACATGGAAGAACACAACAGGACATTCTCCCTATGAACTTGTTTATGGGAAGGAAGTCCTGCTTCCTATTGAGTTCCAAATCAAGACCTTCAAGATGGCAGTCCAATTGGGAATGAGCCTCTCAGAAGCTCAAAGACACAGAATGGACCAGCTAAATGAGCTAGATGAAATGAGACAAGATGCAATTCTAAGGACCGATCTAGTTCAGCACCAAAGATCTAAATGGCATGATCGTCATATCAAAGAAAGAAAGTTTCAGAAAGGAGATTGGGCTCTATTGTTTGATTCAAAATTCAAAGACTTCAAAGGAAAGTTTCAAACTCATTGGCTTGGGCCATATGAGATTGATGAAGTCTTTAACAATGGAGCAGTTCGAGTAAAAACTATCGATGAATTCCATACTCCTCTTATTGTGAATGGCCACCGCTTGAAAATCTACCAGAAGCCATTCTCAAAAGAAGAGTTTGTCAAATTGTTCAAAGGAGATTCTGCAATCAGGCTGGTGGAGAAGGATTCTTCTCCTCCATCAGCCTAAAGCTTTGGTTTTTGAAAAAAAAAAAGAAAAAAAGAAAAAAAAAAGAATAAATGTATGAGCCTGAAAACCAATCTCTGATTGGCAGTCTCATACAGAAAACCTGAGGTGAAAATCAGGGTCACCTGACACCTCATGTTTTCTAAAGAATTTTTTTTTTTCTTTCTTCCCTTATTTCATCTCATTTCATCAATCACCACCATTTCACCCACCATTTCATTCATTTTCACTCCACCTCATTTGTTTTCATTCATCCATCCACCCACTACACTCCATCTCATCAATAAAGTCATTTTTTTTACAACTAAAGTTGCTTTTGTGCAGTTGGAGGCTACTACTGCAGATTCTGCAGCCATCTGAGGATTCTGCAGCCATCTAATGATTCTGCAGCTCTCTGTACCTGCACAAATAAAAAACACAGTCTGTTTGAAATTTCTTTACAGCACAGTAGTCATCAATAACAAAATGGAAAATAGTCATGCAAAAATCAGTGAAGGGTTAAGTGGCAAGTTATCAGAGGCAAATCTAAGCGGGAATCTGAGGTATGTTTCAAATCCTAAGCTAACAGTTATTCCATTATGCAAAGTTCTCTAAATTATGTTTCTTGCCACTAAGTGTAATGATTACTAGCCATGAGACCATATATCCACGTATCATCCACGACTATCAGCCCTTAATTACCACGATTTTAAATCTCACTTCCGGCTGCTTCTTCCATTAAGATCTCGTACTTAGGTGACGTAACCTAATGTACTACGTCTCCACGACATTAACTCATGCAGCCAAGTGCAATTCCGAAGCCGAGATCTAAGGACATAGCCGTTGTTCATTCATTAATCTTTTTACCCCCCTACGCTCATATCATTTCACTCCCATTTCCAC
This sequence comes from Pinus tabuliformis, assembly GCA_031772625.1. Taxonomy (NCBI): domain Eukaryota; kingdom Viridiplantae; phylum Streptophyta; class Pinopsida; order Pinales; family Pinaceae; genus Pinus; species Pinus tabuliformis. Next base: position 1,393,807,367 of record CM062819.1, on the reverse strand, counting down.
TCGCATGTTTTATTCCATCTACGCTGTGCTACCATTCACCACACTCTGTTATGCTGTGCTCACTACGCTGCCATTCACCATACTCTGTTTTTTTCTCCTCTTCGCTAATTCTAAATCACCAGTGGGGTCTGTTACGGCCGTATTCAAAGTTGAACCCATAATCCCCTGTGTTGAGGCCGTAAATTCACTGTGTAAGGCCATTTTAAAGCCAAGCTCCAAAACAGAGCCGTGAATTCACTGTGTAATACCCTTGTTGAAGCCGTGTTCCAGAATAGAGTTGTGAATTTACTGTGTAAAACCCTTGTTGAAGCCATGTTCTGAAACCAAAGCCGTGAATTGACTGTGTGAAGCCGTTTTAAAGCCGTGTTTCAACTAGAACAGAGCTGTAAAAGCCAATGGGGAAGCTCTTGAGGGCAGAACCGGAAGGTTCAAAGTTTTTGGAGGGTTATCCTCAGGTCAAGGAGGCATTACAAAAGGCAAATTGGTTACAATGTGTACAGAAGTTCAAAGGCTACCATAAGGAGGTGACAAAGGCCTTTGCAAGGTCTTTCAGAGAAAAAGATGGTCACGTGGAGATAGGAGACTTACAATTCACAGTCAATGAAAGCAGCATAGCTCAAGCTACCTCACTTCCACAGACCGGAGAAAGGTGGTTTAAGAACCGGGCAGTCCAAGATCAGCAGTGGAAACGAATTTTGAAAAACCCAGGTATGGACACAAGTATCTTTACCAAAGGGATTCCGGTTTCTTATGTTAAAGAAGAGTGGACCACTTTACTCTTGTTAGTGCAGAAATTTTTCACTTGTGAAGGAAGATTTGGGGTCTTATATGTTTATCATGCAAAGGTGATGATGCATTTTCTAGGAGATGACATTAACCTCCCTTACTTTCTATTTTCAAGTCTTAAGAAAATGTGTGCAATGGCCCAAAAGAACCCTAGAAATGTTGAAGCACATTTATGTCATCACGGTCTTGTGAAATTGCTGGTAGAAGAACAATTAAAATCAAAAAGAGACTCATGGGAGAGGTTTCTCATAAGAAACCATTTTCAAGAATTAGGAGAAACTTCTGGAGGGTCCCCTCGAGTGCCAAAAAGAAGTAGAAGAAAAAGAGGAGAGGGGGTTAACCAAGAAACAACTGCCCAAGAGGAAACAGTTCAAGACCAGTTTGATGAGGAAACTGATATACAACATTCTGAACAGGATATTGATCCTGGATTTACTGAAGATGATAACCAAGCAGCCCAAGGAATTATCTCTGAAACCCTTTCAGAACTTGCTCAAGAAATTGCTCAGAAAAGGAAAGAAGGGAAGAAGAAACGTAAGCAAGATAAAGGTAAATCTGTAGTCCAAGAAACTCCCTTCACTCCTGAGGATACTAGTGAGGAAGACACTCAACCCTTAGCTCAAAGAATGGCCAAACTTCACAAAACTGCTCTCTCCAAAAAGGAGGAAAAACAGAAGCAAAAAGTACCAAAAGAAAAACAGCAGAAAATACCAAAAGGAAAACAGAGTACTACCTCTGTAAGAAGGAGCAGCAGATTGCAAAATAGAAAAGTAGGGGCCACAAAGGGTAAACAGTCATTCTTCATTGACTTAAGTTCACCTCAAAAAGGTGCTACAAGTCCTCCACACGCTGAGCACATTGAGACTTCTCCTCCACATGAGGAAAGTCCGTTTGAACATGAACTTGAGCATGAACATGGATCTGAATTTGATTATGAACCAAGTCCCAAAAAGTCACCTGAAGTGGACCCGGAGCAGCAAAAAGTGTATAATTATCTGGAAACATTGGAGCAAGCAGCCGCTGGCCCTAGTAATGTTCAGCCTTTAGAACAACAAGTCCACTCCTTGAAACAGGAACTTTTTGAGATTGAGGTTCTAAATCGACATATCACGCAAGAAAATGAGAAGTTGAAAGAGCAAGCCAAATTGGATAAGATGATTCATGATAACACCATGTTACATTTGGGCCTGTGGCAAAGAAATAACAAGAAGTTAAGGAAGAGATGCAAAAAGCTCAACAGAGCCTTGATCAACCTAAAGTTCAGATGCTTAGTAAAGAAGCCAAGGGTGAATGTGTCTACACAGAGAAAGAAGAGGAGATTGGATGTCTTGGCAGAGGCATCATAGCAGGTTGATTGATCAGTGTTTTTGCATGAGGACATGCAATGCCCTCGTAGTGGGGGTATGTAGAGTCCCTACTTTACACCTTATCCTCCATCATTACCTACTGTTTTCATCACTTTCCTCTCTCTTTTACCTCATTTTCCACCCAGATCATTACATTAGTTGTCATTAAACATGATCAAGTGAGCTTTGCTAATGGGTAATTGTTTTGTTTAGTTTTTGACATACTTGCAGGTATTCCGCAGCCATCTGCTGATTCCGCGGCCATCTGATGATCCCGCAGCCATTTTATTGTTATCAAGGTTCCACGTGCTATTTTGTAGAATGAGCCACGTGGGCATGTTGGAATATACATGCTCGAGGTTCCTGTGCCATCAGTTCAGCCGGCCACGTCATTTGTACCTCCGGTCAAAGGGGGTCAAGTTTCGGTCAAATAAAGGCAGCTTAACGTGGATACGTAAGCTGTTTGATCACGTCGGTGGAAAAGGTGACCTGTCCATGTTTTGAAAGCCGTGGGGGACATGATCTAATGTTAGATTCATTGCCCATATCGACCAGGACCTCCAGCTTGACCACGAAGCCTATGACGTGTTAATTGCACCTTTAATACGCATGACAGTTAGTTCATTTTCTGTTTTTATGTTTACGTATTAGGCCATCTTACAGATGCCTATATATACTTGCGTCTGCGTACGCTGATGTTACCTTTTCAGATGCTGTAGTGTATGTATTTGTGAGAATTTTGGCACGTTTTCAAACTCTGTTTTTATAAGAGCTGTTCCAGCACTTTTGGATTATGTATCTTTGCATATAAAGTAATGGAAACGCTGTTTTGAAGTCTTAAGAGCATCTGAGTTTTCTGTGGATAATATGAATGGAGGGCCCCTGTTCGTATTAGCCTTGTAAAGTATTTTCATGTTCATATTTCTGCAATTTCTTTATTTTACAAACAGAATTTCCTTTCTTGAGTTATGTATAGTTTGATTTCTCTTTATTGCTGCAGCCTTTCTTTTCACTGATCAGATTTACTTCTTTGCAGGTTTTCACCCGGGATTAAGTGTGTTGTGTTTGCTTTAATATCTAATGGTAGTTGCAGTTGTCTTGTTCATAATGCTGCCCTTTTTACTCTGTTTTCTAGACTAGTTTTAGCTTAGTTTTACAAGTTGGATGCTAACTAATTTATGCTCTCTTTATCATGAATGGCTTATGTTTCAAGAGAACAGAACACTAATTAATTGCAACTTGTATTTGAGTAGTCTTGGCTTGTGATACTAATACTTTTTCCACTTGTTACACATAATCACATATGTAGGAAGCAGTATGTTGGAAAAGGCTTAGTAGTGTTACAATTTGTCAATTAGAGTAGATTAGAGTTTTTATCAATTCTTGGATTTGTCTTCAGCTACCTCCTAATCGTGTTTTACGCAGTACTATGTGGTAGAAGCAGGGAGTTAGGAGGAGATAATCATTAACAACAATCCTTGAAGTGATTTTCTTGTTTCTTTTATTTGCAGCAGTATGGATAGAGACTAATGCCATTAGAACGTGGTCATTTACTTTCAAGTCATTTTAATTTATTCATTTCTTTCAAGTTCTTTTCCTTTACAAGTTCAGCAAGTAATTAGAAATCACCATCACACACACTTTCACTCATCTAGAACTCACCTCTCACACACTTGCACTCATCTGTCTATAATCATCACTCCATCTTAGGAAGATAAGTTAACCATAAACAACACCCCCAAACGACAAAAGCTCTAAGAAAGTTACTTAAGTACATATAGTACACCCTCACTTCATCAGCTTACGAGCCCCGGGTTGACAATTAATGACATCAATTTAGGAACACTAAATTGACTAAACACTCCTTGTTGGAATTCCTGTTTGTCTTACCGAGCTTAGATCACATAGCTCGTGCGCAACTTGGTTTTTCCTTTTGATTTGGAGATCTTTTTTGGATGTTTTGGGAACTTTGTATGCTTTCATTAAGTGATTTGCTTGGTGTTCCTGTTCCTCAAAATTCATTTGGATGCTTTGTGCCATTGAAAGAAAATCAAACTAGTAGCTTTGCTTTCGAGAATTGAAAAGGAAAAGAACATTTCGTTGATTCGCATTTTCAAAAGAAAAGTTTCCTTTCTTTGCTTTTAGCTGCATTAGGTTGTTTGATTGCTCGTGTTCGTTTTGTTTGATAAAAAATTCTTTACCTTCTCATAGCTAGAATTCATCGAACAAAATGGTATTCTTTGGCATGTAGTTTGCATCTAGGTAATTGTGAGAGAACACACGATAGGGCCTGAAATCGAAACTTAATTTCAAGATCAACCATAAAATGAACCGAATGAATCTAAAAACGCATTGGAACTAAACGCAAATATCTAGAGGTCTAGGTTAGAGACGTGTTCCGGTGTCTTTAAACATAGTCACTATTGTTTCACATTATGGTTGGGTGATTCCTCCTTCTGTGACTCGATAGTGGTCTAACACGGACTGTGCTCCCACGTACCGTCGCGTATATAGGGAGACCCCACTAGGCTTTTATCCTTTATCCATAGGAAGCCGAGTCTGCCGCCTTATGAACCGTAACGCACCGAACACAGCATTCGGGAAGATTGACTGCTGTACGGAAAGTCCTTGGCTCTCATACGATTGCTAAGGTGTATAAGCAGTTTTACGGGTCGCCTGGTAAGCCCTATACCTAGAGTCTCCAGAGCAGTCACTTTTGATCCTTTTCGGACTCCCTAAATGAAAAGGTGCCTGTGAGCGTCTTGTCACTTCGTGCTCATTAAACATTCGAAGGAGACTGGAGTCATCTTTTCGTCCTTTTCTCGACTCTTGAAACATGAAAAGGTCAAGTTTGGTTCTTGTGTCTTAAAATTAATTCGGCCACGATAACATCACCTGGTTAGATCTTGTGTGCGTTAGCTTTGAGTAGGGTCTTTATCGTTAGTTTCTTTAGGTTTTCTAAGGGGTCTTGTCATCCTGGCTGACCCGTCAACTCCCGGTCTGAGTGATCAAGGTTCTCCATCTTCTGTTGCTCCAGAGGTACCAGTTGTAAGCGGTACTCTTCCCATCGTTCCGAGTATCCAGCCTATCAACGTACATGCCCCGGGCGACGAAGATTACATAGAAGATTGGAATCCTATCTGGGAGCCTGACAGCGATTATACCCCTCGTACTCCTCTCGGTATGTCGTCCCCGATGTCTACTTCCCCCATGGATGAGACATCTTCCAGCACAGGTGAGACACCCGTGGTGACAGACATTGAAACTCCGATCCCAGCTACCTCTCCACTCCCTCCACGATATCAGTCAGTGAGGGATAGGATAGCTGCTAGAACTACTTCTACGACTATATGGGATCCTAGTCTTATTGCCACCACGGGGCCCTTTATTTCGCGACCTCTTAATACACCTGTTACTTCAGGTCTTAATACGCCTGTTGCCTCAGTTCCTACCAATCCAACCATTTGTGTAGCACATTCGACTCCGGTCGTCAGTGTTGTGACAGCATCCTCATCTACAAACCCTGGAGCTGGTCCTTCTTACAGTCAGGGCCAGCCAGGGGTTTCGTCTGGAGTCATTAATCCTGCACAAAATGCTCAGCCCTCTTCTAGTGGTGTTCCAGAAGCAGGGCCGTATGATGCCCACGGGCAGTCCATTGTGGACCCAGATTACCAAGGTCCACTCTTTTATTATGATGCTAACGGTCAGTACCTCGAGAACGTTTCATCCCTGCCTCGTCAACCTTTCGTTGAGAACTCGGCACCGTTGGACGTTACGTATGATCCCGTTACTCATACCTTCCGAGGGCGCCGGAATCCTCCCGGACAGCCCCAAGGACCACCCAATCAAGGCCAGCCGCCTTATGTGCAAACCCCTCAAGGGCAACCACTTTATGGCCCGCCTTACCCAGGACAATCTGGGGGCCCGCAGGGACAATCCTACCCGGGACAACCCGCGGCTGTTGGAGGTCCGTCGTATTCATATCAGAGTCAACCTACTGGATATCTAGGGCAACCTGGTACCCAGCAAGGTTACCCAACTGGACAACCAGGGCAGCCTTACATTCAACAAGGCCAACCCGGTTTCCAGTAAGGGTACCCATCTGGACAAACTGGGCAAGTTTATACTCCTCAAAATCAACCAGCAGTCCAGCAGGGATATCCTCTTGGGCAGGGAGGGCAACCCTACTTGCAGCAGGGCCAACCTCCTGCCCAGTCTGGTCATCTTCCTGGGCAGGGTGGGCAACCCTACGTTCAGCAGGGGCAACCCACTGCTCAATCCATCCATCCTTCTGGGCAAGGGGGGCAGCCTGTTGTACAGCAAGGCCAACCCACTACTCAGCCTATGCACCAAGGAGGGCAGCCTGCTATACAACAAAGCCAGCCCTCTGTTCAGCCTGTGCACCCTGGGGGGTAGACGGGCCAACCTTCCATGCAGCAAGGTCAACCCGCTATCCACCCTAATCATCCATCTGGACAAGCTGGCCAACCTCAGGGTCAACCAGCTGTTCAGCCGGCTCAGTCATCCGTTCCACAAGGACAACCCTTGGTGGTCCACGGACAACCTGGTACCCAGCAAGTCCATCCTGCTGGCCAACCAGGTCCATCTCAAATACAACCAAGTCAACCTTCGGGCCAGATGATCCAAGCCCAGCCAGTTCAAGGACATTACTCTGGGCCTCAAACTCAAACGGGTTATCAAATGCAAGGTGGGCCACAGCCTCAACCTTCTTACCAGATGCAGCCTCCCTATCAGGCTCAGTATGGGGCCCGGCAACCATATGGCTACCAGCAACCCCAGGGGCAAACTCAATTTGCTCCTTATCAAAATTATCAACAGCCACAGGTCACTCCTTACCAAAATTATCAGTATGCTGCACCTGTAGGGCAAGTTGCTAATACATGGGGAGCTGGGGGGCAGACACAGGGGCAGCCATCCGCATATGGCCAGAATCCGTATGGACAGAACCCCTACGGACAAGGTCCCTATGCGCCAGGCCCTTTTGGGCCAGGTCCATCGGGACAAAGTTCTTACGCGCCAGGCCCTTTTGGGCCAGGCCCGTCTGGACAGAGTTCGTGGGGGCAACCACCATCTGGTTGGAACCCTAATGTCGCCTCGAATCCGCAGCCACAAATGTCTTTTAACCCTCAGTTACCATTCTTAGCGACGTTGGAACTGCCTGACGTGTCCAAGTTAACAAATGATCCTATTTTGCATAATCCATATTGGCCACCGGTCCCAACCAAAATACCAGGTGATTGTCCAAAGTTTGATGGCAAAGTTGGTGAAGACCCTCAGGCCCATGTAATGACTTATCACCTTTGGTGTTCATCAAACTCATGGCTTGATGATTCTATCCGGCTTCGCCTCTTTCAGAGAACTCTCACTGGTTCAGCCGCTAAGTGGTACATTGAGCTAAATCACGGCATGTTTCAAGATTTTAACTCGTTGGCTATGGCCTTCTTGACTCATTTTCAGTTACCTATTCGGTACGAGACTGGGACACATCTCCTCACGTCTCTCAAACAGGATACGGCTACACACATCTCTGATCATATACATGAATGGAGAAGGCATCGTCGCTTGATCAAATTTTGGATTCCTGATCAACTCCTGACCGATTGGTTCACGACTTCCTTTGTCCCTAAGATTGCAAAAGACATCGCAATGGGAGCGTGTGTAACTTAAGAGCAAGCAATCGCGCGAGCTCAGTACCTCGAATTAGTGTACTCTCAGTCGGGTACTTTGTATGAGTATTTGCCAGATGCCCCGAGGCATGGACAGCCCAAAGCTCCACCAAAGCCTTCTGTTGATGGAGTCATTGGTTCTGTCAATTCGTCATCAAAGAAATCGGCCGCGAACCCTGGGAAGCAGAAACAGAACGCCTCTAACGAAAATGCTTCTCAAGGCCAATCAATTTCTGGGAGTACCTCCGAGGTAAACGCCGTTCAGTCCACCGCGGCGGACAAATCCTCAAAAGGGAAAAAGAAAGGGAAAGCTAAAGATAAATCTAGACAGCCCAAGCAGGATCCTCCTAAGCCTCCCTCCGAGGAAGGAGCTAAGCGAAAACCTAAATACCCTTGTCTCATCTGCGATGAGGATCACTATACCAAGGATTGCCCAAGGCGGTCCGAAGTTAGTCGGCTTTTGAAAGGTGCTCCGGGGCCTCCTGCTGTGCTAAAAGAGCCTTTCCCTTCCCAACAAACCCAAATGGTGGCAGATCCCTCTCAATCCTCTTCCTCGTTCGGTTCTCAAGTGTTCATGGCTGGAACGATCCCCATCCATGTTTCAACTCGAGCGAAAGATTATCCATCTCAAGCCGGGAAAGAGCCAGAGGTTCCCTCCAGCGCTCCTCCGTCCAGTTCTGGTCCCCTTCACATCGAACGGCCCAACACTGAGACGATTCCCCGACCCCCTCCCAAAGGTGTACTCAGGAAGTCATCTTATAATCCCAATGCTCGTGCTGCCCAGCACTATAGCATTGTCGAGGACTTAGCTCAGGCTCCGTCTGCTATGTCCACGTTAGAAGTCCTCCAGAGCTGCCCCTCCCAGAGGAAGTCCTTGCTATCAGCCATTGGTGGCATCGACCCGGCAGATTCGGATTTAATTTCTTTTGATCTCGAGGGTTTCACACAGAGACTGCCTCACCAAGTGGCTTTCCTTATACAGGTCCTCATCAATGGCAAAACGATTCACCGTACAGTCATTGATGAGGGTGCCTCGACCTGCATCATGTCTGTTGCTTGCTGGAAGGCTATTGGTTCTCCTGCTCTGAGCCAGTCTCCTACGACCCTGGAAGCTTTCGATGGAAGAGAATCTCGTCCATATGGTATCCTCCCATGATTGCCTATCTCTTTAGAAGGGAAAACCGTAGAGGTAGAGGTTGAAGTCATTGACGCTAATCTCACTTACAACCTCCTCCTTGGACGAAGCTGGACATATGCCATGCAAGCCGTGGCTTCCTCCTTATTCCGTGTCGTTCGCTTCCCTCATCAAGGAAGAATCGTCACGGTGGACCAGATGTCCTTTTTTGCTTCTTCTTCTGAAGGAAATGTGCCGTTCGTGGAGCATACCTCCAAGTCATTAGTGAGTGTGGGTGCCAGACTGTTCAAAGATCCCTCCTTAATGGGAGTCTTTCCCCTCCCACCTCCGAATCTCGCCCCTGTTAACATGATTTCAGTACGTTCTGATCCATGGGTTCTTCCTCCCTCGAATCAGGAAGACTCTTGGGGTGATATGATGCCATTGAGCCCTGCCGAGCTCAACTACATCGAGATTGTCGCTGCATCGGCTCCCCCTCCTGAACCTGCTCCTTTAAGCAGTGTTCCTGATTCATATGATCATTTCCCTTGGATGGGTGATGAGGCCACTTCGGATCCCCTGAAGGAAACATTTCCCTCCGATGAGGCCATCATAGAGACTATGTCTCTCGAAGAGCTCCCTTGGTCAGATCACCACCATCGCTCTTTGTTTCTCCCTCCACATTCGGAAATGGTTGCATGTCTCGAGCGGTTTGCTTCATGTGTCCCATCTCCGCCCCTCCAAACACCTGTCCAGCTATACCAAGTGTCTTCGAAGGGCAATATGGGTAACATCACGCAAACCCAGCCTATCGACATCTCTATCAAACCAGGGATTGTCGAGAATATTTTCATAGGAGTCACGTGTACTCCTGAGGAAGTTCAACTTTATACCGCTTTATTTCGTGAATTCCGTGATGTCTTCGCATGGTCTTACGAGGAAATGCCCGGCATTGACCCTAGTATTGTGGTGCACGAAATACTTACTTATCCAGGTGCTAAGCCTGTTCGTCAGCGCTTGCGCCCAGTGCACCCTCGAAAGGCTGCAGCCATCAAGGCCGAAGTCGAAAAGCTTCTTCGAGCTGGTTTCATCTACGCCATCCCCCTCACGGAGTGGGTGTCCAACATAGTCCCTGTGAATAAAAAGCAGGGCACTATCCGGGTCTGTGTTGACTACCGCGACATCAATCGTGCTTGTCCAAAAGATAACTTTCCTACGCCTTTCATTGATCAGCTTATCGATGACTGCGCAGGAAGTGAGATTTATTCGTTTATGGACGGCTTCTCTGGCTACAACCAGATCAACATAGCCCCTGCAGACCAGCATAAGACAACTTTCATTTGTCCTTGGGGGACCTTCGCTTATAAGAAGCTCCCTTTCGGTCTCAAAAATGCCGGTGCCACTTTCCAGCGTGCGATGTCATATGCTTTTCATGATATTCGACACATCGTACAGCCTTACCTGGATGACCTCCCAGCTCATTCAGCTAAGCGTCAAGACCATCCATCTCATCTACGCGAAATTTTTCTCCGCTGTCGACACTACCGTATTCGACTCAATCCGCATAAGTGTGTCTTCTGCGTAGAATCTGGCCGACTACTCGGGTTCATCGTCTCCCGGGAAGGCATCCGTCTGGATCCCCTCAAAGTCGAGGCCATTTTGAATCTTCCTCCCCCTGCCTCTTTGCAGCAATTGCAGAGCTTGCAGGGTAAAGCTAATTTTCTCAGACGATTCATTCCGAATTATGCCGAGGTGGCTAAGGGTTTCACACGGTTATTAAAGCGAGACACCCCCTTTCGCTGGGATGCTATCACCCAGGAATCTTTCGAGCGCCTTAAAGACCTTCTTGTCTCAGCTCCGCTCTTAAGACCTCCGAACTACCACAGTGATTACACTCTTTATCTAGCTGCCGCTGACACCACCATCGGCATGGTTCTAGTGCAGGATGATGATGCCGACACCGAGCACGTTATCTATTATCTTAGTCGCAACCTTCTGGATACGGAAACTCGCTATGCACATGTTGAGAAGTTGGCATTGGCAGTTGTCTGCGCCGTCCAACGATTCCGGCATTATATCCTGTTGCGCACAACGACCGTGATCTCTGACTGCAACCCCATGACCTACATTTTGTCGCGTCAGCTGCTGGGGGGAAAATACTCGAAGTGGATTGTCATCCTCCAAGAGTTCGACTTGGAATTCACTGCGGCCAAGTCTAAGAAATCTCTGGTCTTTGCTGAACTGCTCTGTTCCTTACCATCTCACTCTGCACCATCTCGTTCGGAGGAGCATATCCCGGATGAAACATTGTTTCTCATCAGCACCCTCGACCCGTGGTACGGGGACATTATCGTATACTTGCAGACGTCTTCCTTCTGTCCAAATGTATCGAAAGATGCTCGACGGCGAATTCGTCACCAAGCTCAACCCTATCGCATTTTGGGCGATACCCTGTACCGCCTCGGCGTTGATTCTGTTCTCCGCCGATGTTTGACCCTCGAGGAAGCTGAGCGGGTGTTAAATGACTGCCACTCTGGTGCTTGTGGCGGTCACATGTCCGGATATGCTACCGCCCAGAAAATTCTCCGTGCTAGTTACTTTTGGCCTTCTATCTTCAAAGATTGCATTCTTGCCGTTCGCGCATGCCATGAATGCCAAGTATACCACCGGAAAATGCGTGCTCCTCCTGCACCACTGCACCCTGTTGTCACCGTAGGTCCATTTGCCAAATGGGGCATCGATTATACGTCCTGTAACCCTCGTTCGGCCGGGGGCATGGGTACATCATCGTTGCCGTGGATTATTTCACCAAGTGGGCCGAAGCGATGCCTACATTGAACGAAGACGGTTACACAGCGGCGCAGTTTTTATTTAATCATGTCATTACTCGTTTCGAAGTCCCTCAGGCTATCGTCACGGATCACGGAAAGCATTTCCGTAATCACATGATGACGGAACTAACGACCCAACTAGGCTTGCGTCAAGATAGTTCGACACCGTACTATCCACAATCTAACGGTCAAGTCGAGGCCGTGAACAAAGTTTTGATCACTATGCTTCAATGCACCGTCAATACGCACAAGTCTAATTGGCATCTGATGCTGTTCCCAGCCTTGTGGGCCTACCGGACTTCTGTGAAGGACGCCACCGGTTTCACACCGTTTCAGTTGGTTTACGGACTGGAGGCCACCCTTCTCGTCGAATGTGAGATTCCTTCGTTGAAATTAGCTGTCGAGTTGCTTCCCAACACCACTCCAGTGGAGGAACGACTTCTTTACCTAGAACGGTTAGACGAGACTCGTCGTTTAGCTTCTCTGGCTATCGAAGTGCAAAAGAAGAGAGTCAAGGCTCACTTTGACTAGAACATTCATCCTCGTTCCTTCGTTGAGGGAGATCTAGTACTGCTCTACAATCAAGCTAAAGATAAGCTGGGGGCAGGAAAACTCGAATCCATGTGGCTAGGTCCCTATATCGTGAAAAGAGTTTTACAAAAGGGCGCATATGAGTTAATTGATTACGAAGGAAATCCTCTTGACAAGCCCCGCAACGGGCTTTATTTGAAGAAATATTATGCATGACTTCGTGCACTCAGTTTGTACATACGCGTGTTTAGTGTGTTTTGTGTGCATGATTTCATGTTTTGCTTTGGTGTGAAGGCGTGTTTGCTTCTTATTATGTTTTCTCCTTCTTGTGCAGATGTCTAGTGCACCTTATGTTGGTTTCGCTGATGGCGCCTGCCGTAGTACTTGCAATTTGTCTTCTGCGGCGTGGGCAATCTATGATCCTCACGGAGAGTTGCTAGATCTTCAAGGAGTCTGCCTCGGTCATACCACTAATAATGTTGCCGAATACAGCGCCGTAATTGAGCTACTAGCTGAAGCAGTTGATCTCGGCATTCGTGCAATGATGGTAAACCTGGACTCCCAGCTTGTCGTTCATCAACTCAACGGGCGATATTCCGTCAGAGACCAACGTATCCTAAGGTTGTATCTACGTGTCAGATTGTTAGAAAGGAATTTTGACTATATCACATATCAACATATTCCGAGACGATTAAACACGTTGACTGATGCATTAGCAAACCATGTGTTAGACAGACATTTGCGAAATAGATAAACATCATGCAAGAAAACATAGAAAGCATAATAGAGTAAAACATATGTAAATAAGATATTTCCCAAGCATAGTTTGCATGCGTGCCGTGTGTGCTTTTAAGCTTGCATTTAAAAAATTAAAATATATGGGTCATGTGTTGTGCAATTCATACATAAGATTACATTTGTACTGAACATTTGCATAGCATAAACAAAACATCATCACATGTAACAAGATCCATCCAAAAATCGGTATGTATATATATATATATATATATATATATATATATATATATATATATATATCGTGTGGCGCACTAAGGCGCTCAAAAATAAGTGTGTATGTCAAAAATAGAGTCACTGTCCTCAGTACATCCGAGACATATGTCTCTCAAAACATCAGTGGAAGTAAACCTAGGCGACTAGTGTGCTGGGTTATGCTCTCTGTAGCATACAACTGCTCGTGCCACCCGCCTCAAAAGGCGGTGCATCCTGGGTGCCACCCCCACTGTGTGGATCTGATGCTCTATAGGGACCTCCTCGACCCCCTGGTAATCTGGCACTCCCTCCAGCAAACCCTCAAGGTTGCGAGCCACAGTCTCCGACGTATCCACTCCTGGAGGAACCAAGGCCAGGGCTCCAGCTCCTTGCCCCTCTCTCCGTGCCGTTGGGGCTAGGCCAATGGGTCTCACAGGTCCCACATCTGCATACGGTGACATTTATTAAGACATGTACATGAAAAATAAAAAAATGCTAAAAAATATTGAAAAAGATCAAGGATCATACCTCCGTCATCCCAATGCTCTCCTGCGGGCAGTGGCATGTCAGGATCATTGCGGAAGTCCATGCCGGCATATGGCCAGTCCTCCACAATGACAACCTGGCGGTCCAGCCACTCTCTGAAATACACTCCCCAAGATACTGGACGACCTCCACCTCCACGTGGCATGACACGGGCCCATCGGCTGGCCCTCGTCTCCCGGGGACCCCTAGGTGGGTCCACAGCCATCGTCTGTAACTGTAAAGCTGGCACCCGCTCCAGCATGAGCGGAAGAAGAAGCGACCCATACGCGAACTGCTTCGTCTCTCCACGACGGCAGTTGCTTAGTTGCCTCTTCATGCTAGTGGTCACAGCAGTCGCCCAGTCAAAGATGGTGGGCTGTAGGCACTCCAGAGCTAACAACAGTTGGTTCTTCGAGGCCTCATGATTGGCCAAGGAACCCGCTGCCCGTGTCACTAGGAAGAGTATCGTGCAGAGAGGCATGTCCCGCACCATCGGGATACCAACCTTCCCGCTCCGTGTCTTTTCAGCTCCTGGGCATACTCTAGCCATCAGCTGGTCCAGAGTCTCACCGCTGGGTCGCTGCCCCTCCAGGATGGGCCTCTGGCCCCGGCGCGACAAACCAGTCAAGAAATAGATATCCGAGGCGTCGAACTCGATGTCTTGACCGTGGATGGTGAATTTCCCGTCTATTGGGTTCCAAGCTCTGATCAGGAACTCCAGCAAGTCAGGTTGCGCTCTCAGGCGCGGAGTCAGGAAGAACTTCAGGAAACCGCATGCCCGCATTGCATTCCGGCATTCGGCAAGTGCATATGCGGCTATATCTTCATTATCATGGGCTCTCTCTTGCCATACAAAAGCCATTGTGCCCTGCAAAGCCATGAAGAAACATTAGAATGCTGTTTGTGGAAAATTGTACGTTCATTTTGTAAAAAATCAAATTTTTCCGCGCCAGCGCGACTGTTTTTAAAACAGTCGCGCTGAAAATGGCGCCCCTGTGTTTTTTCATTGGGTCAGCGCGGAAGCACACGTGTTTTCCGCGCTGACCCAAAAGGTGGTACGTGTATTTTTAATTCGATCAGCGCGGACCCGCGCGGGAAATCCGCGCTGACCAAGAGCGCACCAACGCTCAAAGAATTTGGCCAAATGGCCGAATTCCACCGTTGAAATGCTCAAAAAGGGACTCAAAATAGAGCGCATGGCAAGAGGAACCTACCTGGAGCAAGCCGTTCGATGAATGGTGTCCGCACGGGGAAGAATTCGCTCCGTCAACTTCGCAGCTCCACAACGTTCTCAAAGGCTCAATATGGTAACAATGGTAAAAATGACTATTTACCCTTCTATTTATAGTAAAAATGGCTTAATTAGCTATAGATTTTACGAATGTGGGTTTTTGTCATGCTTTTACCATGGATTTAGCGCTTCTGTCAATGTCTTATGCCTTTATGCATGTTTTACTATGCTTTTAAACATGTCGAACGGATTTATGCGGGTATTTTTACTCTGCAGGTCCTCAGAAACGGTGAAGTCATAATGGTCCTAAAAACACTTGGTCCCAAAGAATGTCGTCTTTGAGCTCTTTTCCGACATGAAACGAGAAAAGATGGCCGAGCTTCCTTTCAGCTCGTTAAAGGGAACGAGAGGCGGTCGTTTTAAGCTCTTTTTCCGACCGTGTAACTTAAAAAGATTGCCGGGTGTTTGTCGTTTCGCACTCGTTATTGGCTCTAAAACGACGTGTTTCCGACCGCTTTTTTACTTTTTCGGGTCGAAGGCACTATTTACGAAAAGTACTCCTCGATCGTAATGGTCGGGCGGTTCTTTCGAGCATTGTTTTATACTTTTTCGGGCTCGAGAGACACAACTTTACGAAAAAGGACCCCCCGGGAGTTTCCTTTTCCGCTGTCTTTTCAGACTCTCTAAACAAGAAAAGACGCCGAGTTTTTCCTTTGTCAGGCTAGTTAAACACTTGATGACATCGGGCATTGTCGAAATGACACTCTTCAAGCATATGATATCCCCGTCAAGCTTGTCATCCAAAAATAACGGGGGTACCTGCCAGAAATGGTGAGGAAAATGGAACTGCGATTGTTGCGTCGGCAGTATGTCGCTCTTGAACATGGCACTGGTCTGCATTCGTGTCGGGTGGGAATTTCTCATTTTGTTTCACAACTGACCTTCGTGGGTACAGGTTATCCTATTTGACCTCTCCTTTGCTCATTGCCATCGTCATCATACCCTCTGCTCATTTGATGTCAAATACTGCCAAATCCACTGTCGTGCCGCCGATATGTTCAAGAGAAGTTGACCTCTGCAATAATACAACCTCATCTGCTATCTCACACAAATCATTTTACCTCTGTCTCGTGTCGATGATGTGGGAAACATTATGGCCCACCTTCGATCAAGGTCACTTCCTGTCGACTTCAGCTCATTATCCGGGAAGGTGACTTAGAGACTCCCTTCAGGTGCCTTAGGGCCTGCATGCCTCAATGGCAGGTTCTTCGTGTTCGACGCGAGGTTTTCATCATTGGCCTCCGATCGGATGATTCTGCGGGTGTTCGACGCCAGCTCATTGATTCACACGCCGCAGATTGTACCTATAGTACCTTGAGGACCATTGTCATTATTGGTGGTACCTCTCGCGTCTGTTAACAGTTTTCATCATTAACTGGTAATCAGACGATGTTCATGCATGTTCGACTTCAGCTCATGTATTCGCATGCTTGGACTTGTACTTTGTTCGGATCGGGACGGAGCGCGAGACCCTGGATCTCTGTCTGTTATGGTCCAGGTTGCGATTTTGTGGATGATCATTACATGACTCATTGATGGATGGCTGCGCCCATACCTGAGTCTTCATGGATGGCTGCGACCATGCCTTTCGGATGGCTGCGACCATGCCTTTCTGGTCTCTTTAGCTGGGTGGCTGCGTCCATTCCACAGACCTTTTCGCATGTCTTTCGGATGGCTGCGCCCATGCCTAGACTGCATGTACTTGATTATCAGAGATATTCGGTCCTTCCTGGTGGTGTTCCAGTTCGGCGAGTGTTGTAAAGCATTTCACCCCTCCCACTCTCTCGGTCTTCATGCTTTAGGGGGCATCTGTTACACAGTAATTTGTCACTGTCTCCCTGTCAGTTACCCTACTGTGTCAGGAATTCACAATAATCAAGTTCATGCCTTTTGAACTGGCCAAAA
This sequence comes from Pinus tabuliformis, assembly GCA_031772625.1. Taxonomy (NCBI): domain Eukaryota; kingdom Viridiplantae; phylum Streptophyta; class Pinopsida; order Pinales; family Pinaceae; genus Pinus; species Pinus tabuliformis. The sequence continues at coordinate 1,393,790,361 of CM062819.1, read as the reverse complement.
ACCCACTTTTCCAAAGTTTTCCTCATCAGCGCGTCTGTTTCTAAAATATCCGCGATGACTGGCGCTTCATAACAGACCTCGCACGCTGCCAGCGCGGAAGCACACGACTTTGCCACGCTGATCATGACCAGCGCAGCCTCTGTTTGTACTTACCCGCGCTGACATGGCCTTTTCCATTATGTCTTTGCGACGTCAGCGCGCCAGACCAGTTATGCACCCGCGCTGATCCAGTTTTGGCGAATTTGTTCCAACAGCCAGCCTTCCAGATAACTCCAGACCTGGTTGTTGGCCTTGTGAGTATCGACTCCCTTCTATGGCATGTCTGTTCGACCCTTTGCAACTACTTCCCTTGAAGATAAGCTCATCCTTCCACCCTTTTAGGAGGCTCCTTCTCCTATATAAACTACCACCATTACCATGAGCAGCTAGTTTGGAATAGCTTGGATTGTGTGGAGCTTATAGTGCTCAGATTGCTGCTACTATAGGTAGTTGGTGTGATAAGTGTGGAAGTGCTTGATAGCTTAGGGAAGGTTGTTTTGTGTTGCTTATGTGAGAGAGAGATTTTCTTGTCTTGGGAGAATCATTTCCAAAGGTGAATGCTTGAGACACTTGCTGACTGGCCCCTCCTGAGAAGGATACCGACGTCAGAACATTTGGTTGTACTCTTCTCTGCTTGATTAATAATAGATGACTACTATTATTGTTCCATTCTCATTTGTCTATGCAATGGTTAATGTGAATTACATCCTTTCTGACTGATGTATGGTTGCTTTTATTAGATTTCACGTTTGTGTTTGTTTCCTCTTCGTGTGTGCAGGTGTCTATTCGCGGAGATCGCGGAGGATCGTGACCAGCCAGAGCGAAGGAGCGAAGGTGGCATCTCTTCATCAAACAACAACGCTGGAATCCAAGTAGGTGCTCTTTACCTCTTGTTTAATTGCAATTAGGAACTTGCATAGTAGCATTGACTGATTGTTGCTAGACCCGTTCTGGGCTAGTAGGGATCGCCTCTATCCGTAGAGGGGATTTACCTCTCCAACACATATAATAACAAGATCAACCATGAATCATAAGATATCCATCATGTTGGAAATAATACTAGAGGGGGGGTGAATCAGTATTATCAGATCAGATAAAACTTTTCAATTTCATACTCAGAAACATATACGCGACTTCAATTAAGTGAACCCGCGTGTACACGCGACTGTGTCTAATGCAACTAGCGTATATTCAGAGATCTTATGATTCAGTTAATCTTATCTTCAGTAAATGCATCAGAACATTATTAAGCATATTAACAGTAAACAGGTGCAGTATAACAGAACAGATCATCACACAAAAGCCACACACATGAACACCATGATATAAGGTGGAAACCCAATGTGGGTGAAAACCACCTGCTGCAATTTGTCTCTTTCTTCTTTAATGAGAAACTTCTTTTACAATGTACTGGTGCAGTCCTTTACCAGCACGCAGGCTATAACCTGCAGAGGGCTACAACCCTCTTAGCTCTTGTACTAGCCGATCCATTTACTAGTACGTAGGTGCCTACCTACAGAATGCTTCTTTACTCGTTTTCCAGCTGCTAGTGGAAGGGAGCTACAACCCCCTGGCTCTTGTACTGGCTGATATGTTTACCAGTACGTAGGTGCCAGCCTACGATCTACCCGGGACCACGTTTCATCAATTTTCAGACTGGATCCATAAGACAATCATCATTGTAGTACAACCTGCATCATCAATCACTGAAACACCCAATTCTGAATCACTGTAACCCTGTCAACAATAACCAGACAATCATAGCAACAACCAGATCCAGCTCCATATTCAAATATCATACTTCACATTGTATACACTACTTGGATGAACCCAACCTGCGTGTATACGCTCTTTTACCAAAACCAACTCGCGTACAGATCTATAAATTCAACCTTAAAATTCTGCAGCTATATCAGACATCAAAACATACCCAGATCATAATAATAAACATGCGTCAGTAGATCTAGTCTATCCAGAGTCAAACCATATGAAGATAATCATTCCAAGCCTTGAGATCTCGTTCCATCATTCATCATCCTCCACATGGGTGAAACCTTGGTTCAGATCACCAACCCATAACCAGCACTTGGATCACACACTTTCTCAGATCTTCATCACTCACACTTGCTATCTTTGGCCTAGTGATCTTCTCCTTATATAGCCTTAGGCCTTGCTCAATACCAAGAGCCAAAACCATAGTAACATAATACCATCAACCTCGAAACTAGGGATCGACACGTCCGTCGAGACACCATGGTCCAAAACCATAGGCACAACTTCCAAGGACTAACTGCCACTGACCAAAGGTACGTTTTCACATGTACGCGCTTTTACTGAAGCCAACCTGCGTGTACACGCGGATTCTCCTTGCTGAACCTGCGTATATCTCTTTCTTGTCCTGCTGTACTGAGATCTGTCCTCTGATCAAGTTGCCATCACCTGTACCAACCTCTGAGCACCTGTACCAACCTCTGAGTGAGTTGCCATCAAGGACAACACTTGAAACATAATGCCCCTCTGAGTGAGTTGCCATCAAGGACAACACTTGAAACATAATGCCAACAATCTCCCCCTTTGGACTTGATGGCAACCACCACACCAAGTCACTCTCCCCCTTTGACATCAAGGGCAAAGGGTGGACCAAGATATTCTCTTCTTTGGTATACCTTCTGCTGTCCATACTGCTGTCCATACTCCCCCTGAGTACATGCTGAAATCTCCAAATGTGCTCCCCCTTTGTGTATGCCAAAGTGTACCAATCTATCCATCCTGCTCTTGCTGAATTGTGCTGTTCATGCTCCCCTTGACTGTAGGCAAGATCTGCAAAAGATGTTCTTCAAGAAGAACAAAGACTTATGCATTATAGAAGACCTTCCTATCACCAAAGACTCAATACATACATTCATCACCCAACCTAGTGGGGATATACCAATATTGACTCATCCACCTAACCATGTGGAGATACATTAAGAGTTTACTCATGACAATACATAAACATTTCATCATTCATCCCAGGCATAGTGGGGAAACCAACATAGGCCGTTACATGACCTTGACATCATAAAAGAGATATCACAAAGAGATACATGACATAGTGATGAAATATCTAGACCAAGACTTATGAAAGCCACCAGCAGCATCATGATCTGTACCATAAGCATCAGCCTGCAATACCATTCCTAAACAGCAAGATGTATCATTTAGCTTCATAGACTTTATCAACAACTTCTAACTATAATGCCAACAATGAATTATTTGAAGAATCTGCTCCCCCTGAGTGTGAGCCAACCATGTCTGAACCATTTCCTGAGTCTGTTCTGCTCCCCCTGAGCCTGAGCCAACCATGACTGAACCTGGGTCTGTTCTGCTGCCCTTTCTCCATATACGCGACTTTTCAGCCTGTAACTCGCGTATATACGCGGCTTTCCTTCATGAAACTTGCGTATGAGAATTAGAACACTGAAGTTTTACACCTTCAGCTCCCCCTGAGTTTGTTATGTCTGTGCTGTGCTGAGTACCCTGTGCTGTGCCATATTTTTCTGACTGAACTTCCTTTTTCTTCCATATCTTCAAGCATGTTGATGATTTCTTCTTATCATGAGCTTTGTTCCTGCAATCTCTTGCTTTATGTCCAAACTTGTTACATGCATAGCATCTTACATGTTTCATATTCCTCCTGTAGCAATCAGCAGCTTTGTGGCCAAACATATTGCAAGAAAAACAATATCCATTAAAGTACCTCGAATGTGATGATCTTTCTGCATGATGGTCTTGAAACCTTCTTCTTCTACATATGGCTGCAACATGTCCAAGATTATGACATACATAACATTCAACATTATTCAGTGGAGGAAATAATCGTCTATCACGTCCATAGTTAGGAGTAAAGAATCTTCCTTGAGGAATTTCTTTCCTTGGTTGTTCCTTGTTGGGCATTTCAGATTTCTCATTAGAGTTTCTTGCCTCACCTTGTGAACTAGATTCACCTTCAACATATCCATGAAAACCAAGACCAGTCTTGATAGCAGGAGATCTTTGACTATTAAGAATATCATCCAAGACTTTAGAACTATCTTGAAATCGTAAGAGCTTATCCTTTTCTTCTAGTTTACCTTTCAAGATATTTACCTCAACTTGATGTTGTTCTTCCTTTTCAAGACATTGCTTCTCCAAGGTCTCTTCAACTTTCCTTCCTTCATCCAACTGATGCCTTAGTTTGAGGATCTCGTTTTCTTGCTCTTTATTCAGTGCTAGCAGCATTTCTCGAATTCTGGAGGCACATTCTAACTGATCTTCTAATCTGATGATTTCTTCCTTGAGGGCATTCTCCCTTTTGCTAGGTAGATCTTGTTGATCTATGATTTGATCTGATGCTTCATTTGCTTGTCCATCTTCAATCTGAGATGCTTCAGGATCTGAACACTTGCTTCCACTCAACGGCAGGTTGTCATTTTTCCTTTGAGCTGTCTTCTTCTTCTGACGTGCTTTCTTCCCCATTGTTCTACGAATCTCCTTCAAGCGATCAAGCTTCTCTGAAGGACCTGCTCTGATACCAATTGTTGGAAATAATACTGAGAGGGGGGGTGAATCAGTATTATCAGATCAGATAAAACTTTTCAATTTCATACTCAGAAACATATACGCGACTTCAATTAAGTGAACCCGCGTGTACACGCGACTGTGTCTAATGCAACTAGCGTATATTCAGAGATCTTATGATTCAGTTAATCTTATCTTCAGTAAATGCATCAGAACATTATTAAGCATATTAACAGTAAACAGGTGCAGTATAACAGAACAGATCATCACACAAAAGCCACACACATGAACACCATGATATAAGGTGGAAACCCAATGTGGGTGAAAACCACCTGCTGCAATTTGTCTCTTTCTTCTTTAATGAGAAACTTCTTTTACAATGTACTGGTGCAGTCCTTTACCAGCACGCAGGCTACAACCTGCAGAGGGCTACAACCCTCTTAGCTCTTGTACTAGCCGATCCATTTACTAGTACGTAGGTGCCTACCTACAGAATGCTTCTTTACTCGTTTTCCAACTGCTAGTGGAAGGGAGCTACAACCCCCTGGCTCTTGTACTGGCTGATATGTTTACCAGTACGTAGGTGCCAGCCTACGATCTACCCGGGACCACGTTTCATCAATTTTCAGACTGGATCCATAAGACAATCATCATTGTAGTACAACCTGCATCATCAATCACTGAAACACCCAATTCTGAATCACTGTAACCCTGTCAACAATAACCAGACAATCATAGCAACAACCAGATCCAGCTCCATATTCAAATATCATACTTCACATTGTATACGCTACTTGGATGAACCCAACCTGCGTGTATACGCTCTTTTACCAAAACCAACTCGCGTACAGATCTATAAATTCAACCTTAAAATTCTGCAGCTATATCAGACATCAAAACATACCCAGATCATAATAATAAACATGCGTCAGTAGATCTAGTCTATCCAGAGTCAAACCATATGAAGATAATCATTCCAAGCCTTGAGATCTCGTTCCATCATTCATCATCCTCCACATGGGTGAAACCTTGGTTCAGATCACCAACCCATAACCAGCACTTGGATCACACACTTTCTCAGATCTTCATCACTCACACTTGCTATCTTTGGCCTAGTGATCTTCTCCTTATATAGCCTTAGGCCTTGCTCAATACCAAGAGCCAAAACCATAGTAACACAATACCATCAACCTCGAAACTAGGGATCGACACGTCCGTCGAGACACCATGGTCCAAAACCATAGGCACAACTTCCAAGGACTAACTGCCACTGACCAAAGGTACGTTTTCACATGTACGCGCTTTTACTGAAGCCAACCTGCGTGTACACGCGGATTCTCCTTGCTGAACCTACGTATATCTCTTTCTTGTCCTGCTGTACTGAGATCTATCCTCTGATCAAGTTGCCATCACCTGTACCAACCTCTGAGCACCTGTACCAACCTCTGAGTGAGTTGCCATCAAGGACAACACTTGAAACATAATGCCCCTCTGAGTGAGTTGCCATCAAGGACAACACTTGAAACATAATGCCAACACATCACTCTGAGAATGTTATGCTCGAGATCCGTACAAAGCCTTCTTTGCTAAGAAAAATTCTTCTCATAGCTTTCTCTCCCTCTTCCTAGGATAATCCTCTTTCCACAAAATTTGCTTCGTTCTTCCATATGCTTCCAAAGCCTTGGCATGTCTTCAAAATGTCTCCGCAATCCTCACTAGGAGGTCATGGAAGAATGATTATAACCCAAAAAAAAGAAACAAAGACAAAAAGCTATCTAATAGTAAAACAACAACAATGATAATCAAGGAAGAGAGCTATAAGATACTTACCTTTTGAGCATTGAGGTGAATTTTCCAGCTCCCTCTTGATCCTTGCCATCTTGTAGAAATCATCCATTTGCAAAACTTTTCATCCTTTTCATCATTGGGTTACTTTCCTTTCATGAACTAGGGTTTTTCTTCTTTTAGCGAAAGCTTTGATCTAGGACTAGCTCTAGGGTTTTCTTACAAACCCTAGGGCTCTCTTAATCATATCCATCGGACTTACCCAGGTTTACCCAAGGTTTACAAACCCTAGGTCTAGCAGATCTTCAAGAAGGTATCATAGCACAAATATCAAGACTCTTCTTCTTAGCTCCCTCTATTTATTTAGTAACTCAAATCAAATTTATCATTTCTCAAAAACTCTTCCATATACTGATTTGCACTAGCAACGACTTCAACATGTTACAATAGTACAATGCAAGTCATCCTTTGAACCCTTAATCATACAAGATATTTCCATAGTAGTATAAGGTATTAGAGTCTACAACTTCAAAACAATACTTCTGTTGATGAACATAGGTTCGTACAAAGACTTCAAACCAAATAATCTTTCTAAGGTCTTCAAGGGTTTTACAAAACCCTAAGTTTATGAGCTCTTCCAAGAATGAGAGTCTTTTATCACAATTTCTTAGAGATTGTCCAAACATGTGAAAGTCCTTCAGTTCAACTTCATACAGTCTCAAACTCAGTCTTACTAAATATTTCCACAGTAAAACATTGCTTTCTGCAACTAGAAAAGATATCCCTACACAGGTCTTTAGGAATCATTAATATTTTAGATCTCCTAAGACATCAGATTTTCCATGTACATATTTTCTTGCTATAGTTGATACATATAGGGTAGTCCATTCAAGTCATAAGAGAATAAGGCTATGTCATGGAGTCCCATGCCTCTCCATACGAGATAAAGTTGTTAACAAAGTGATGTTGTTAGTTAATCAAGAAGAGCTTCATCTTCCTCTTTGTTGATTATAATCATGTTAACAAAACAAGATGTTTCAATGTATTCTAAAGAAGTATTCTAAAATGATTGTTTTCATCACTCGAGGAAAATGAACAAACTTCAATCGATATATGATACTTGGAATGATCTTGATTTCACTTTCAAAGGGACTTGTCTACCTAATAGATTTCATACCCTTTAGAGAGAAGAAATATTTTGATTACTCATTGATACCTTACCTCTTCAAACAATGTTACTTATCAAAAGAAAAAACTTTGACATAAGTCTCAATACAGACCTTTAAAACTAGGTCTGTATTTTGTGTTGTCGCTCAACTATCCAAACTTGCAATCTTGAATGATGGTAAATAATCACCAGTATCTTCTTCTAAGCAAGTTGAGATCTACAATTAATCAAAGTGTTATAAGAGAATTAAGAAATGGTAAGATTGACCTTGCCATCAACTTCCTACTTCTTAACTGCTTCTTGAGGCTTCTCAACCTCAAATCCTACCATACCGAGACGTTTTTGATCCCTTGAACTAGGGCTAAGGTCATTTGGGCTTAATCTAGGGATTCAACCCATCCAAACCAAGTAGCCCACTTCAGTTTTGAAATGATTCAACCTTCATAAGATGATTTTGTCCTTTAGAGTGTGCCTTTAAGAATGTTGCCATTGATTTTTCAGGTAACTTTTCTCGACCTTCTGGTCATTTACGCAGTCAACTCCTAATGGATATCGACCTTCTAAACATAGCAGGATTTTGGCCTATCAATTCTAAAAATGACTCAATCTTTACAAGAGAATTTTGGTCTCCAAAAATGATGAGGAACACGACCTCTTCTTCATTGTAGACTTACAAGCAGTCCTCCATAGATCCTTCTTTAATTATGCCAACATTATGCTTTTGTAATACAAGGCAACATAGTCAACTAGACTTATAGGTTCATTTATAACATTTCAAAGGAATGTTATATCTCCTAATCAAACCAGGTCATAGACCGTCATTTGCACAATCCAGAATTCATTCTTTGAGGCTTCTTCGATTGCTTCCTATAACAGATCGTTAAGCCTTTTGTGGCCCACTGTAACTAGACTCTGGGGCCTTTGCGGCATACCTGTGGTAAGATTGAGGAATTTTCGACCTCTTGATTCAGGACTTTGTCCTTCTTCATTCTTGTTTAGTAGACAACAAAAATTTTAGATGCCCTCTTGAGGAGGGCTAATGCAAACACTAGCTTTAAATTTTCTTGACTTCAAGGTTTCTCTTTCACGATAGCTCTGATACCATGTTGATTTTTAATGACTTCCTTAACTAATAATTACTTCCAATGATTCTTAACCAATTCATATTATACCACATTTATCATTAAGTAATTATACATGAAAAGTCAACAACTGTAAAACATTAATGATAGTGAAAACATGAAGAGATAGCCAAACACAAGAAACACAAAATTTACCCTGGGAAAAGACCAAAAACCTTCTCTTAGACAAATCTGTCCATTCAACACGAGATACAATTTGAAAATTTCCAGTCAAATAAAATCAAATTGACCAGTGATCAAACAGAGATAAAATTCACCCTCTTGCCTAAGATTATTCATCCTCCTTTCATGCCTAATAAATTTCCTTAGATTCATTCTCTTACTCTGCCTCAGATTGGCCCAGAATTCTACCTCAGAAGATGTATTTCGTGATCCGAAAATATTGCTTGAAAGGAGACAATGAATATCTTATTTATAATGAATGGATGAGGCCAAATAGGTGTGTCTTTTTGGATGAGCCGAGTTAAACTTGTGGAGCCGACCTTACATTTGGAGGTAAAACATCAATATTTGAAAATTCAAAATTCTCTCTTTTTGAAGTCGACATGAAGAACATGTATTACATATATTTGAAGGGCTAAAATATCAATTATGAAGACTGACCATAACTACAAAAATCAACACAAACATCGGGAAGATCAGATAAGATTAGGTCTATTTGATTTATCAATTTGAAGTCTAAATCCAAAAGTTGGTCATCCATGCAATGGGGTTCAAGAATCCAAATTTTGATTTTTCTCTCTAAACGGCTCCAATCATTGTTGCCATTTTATGTTTCACATCGGTGGGCATCATTAGTAGCTCATAATCACATTTGTGGGCACTATTCGACAACTCATGATCATATAAGTGGGCACCATTTGAAAACTCATAACACATTTAGTAGCAAATGTAGGAAATGCATTTGAAACATTGAAACTTTCATGATAATGATGTCACTATATATATACTTTGTGCATTCTCTCCTATGCATTCTTTAATTCTTTTTACAAAATTTAAGTTATTAAATTTCAACCTTAAAGTTCCACAATTATCAACGTAAGGGTTGAATGGGTGCATATATAATCAAATGCAAAAGTGTGTTGGAAGTTGAAAAACACTATAATTTCTATCTTCTTTATGTGAGATTTTTGAATTTTTCTTTTTGTTTACTAAATGGTGTCAATTGTTGTCATTTGATGTTTCTAATTAGTCGCCACCATTTAACAACTCATAACACACATAGTAGCCAATCTAAGAAATGCATTTGTAATATTGAAACCTATGTGACACCAAAAAAATCATTGATGTGGTTGCTTTATTATCAATACATGTTTCTTTGGGTATTCTCTTACTTATTATTTGCAAAAATTTAATTATTAGGTTTTAACTTGAAACACCACAATTATCAAGGGATTGAAAGGGTACATACATACGATGAAATGCTAAAATGATTAATAAGTTAAAATTACTCTATTTTTATCTTTTCCACTTAAAATTTAATGGATGTAATTTCATTGCTAAAAGAGATCCATCTTAACCCCAAATCTATCAAGTGTCGAGAGGAATCAAATCTCTTGAGGTGCAAACCTCTTTTTTGAGTGAAAAGCGTGAGGAAAGGTTTGCACCTCGAGAGATTTGATCCCTCTCGGTGCTTGATGGATTCAGGGTTAAGATATATTTAGGTTGGTTTCAATCATGCATGATCACACAAAATGTGTTGAATATCAAATTATTTTGATAATTTTAAATATTCTAAATATGTCTAAGATTAATTTGGTCATTTTATTTTAATTCTAAATTTGCTCAGTTACCGCAGTTTGTTGAGATGATAGAGATTGTTAATAACTTGAATGACGAAATAAAATTTTTGAATGCAAAGTGACAATGTAATAGTGTCGAATGATAGAAAATGTGAATAATATGAATGTAGTCAATTACAAACCGTCTTCATTGTGATCAATATCAAACTATTTGCTTATGTTGTTTTTATTGTCACATCTATTAGTTTTTCCATCTTTTCATATCAATCAGGCGTTTGAAATCGCAAACCATTCAAATCTTTAACTCAAGCTATTGTAGTAAGTTCCTGTTGTTGCTATGACAAACACCCTCCAAAATTTAGTCTACATCTGAATTTTGGAGCCTACTATGGATCTTGCGATCATTCGTTCCATAGTCATTTTATGATCGATTTATGCTTTGCTAAGTGTTCTATCCTTCTTCTCATATTGTGAGTGTCAAAGTCACATGTGCACGCATGCTAAGTCTGCAACAAGTTTGTGAACGCACTATTTTATGCAAGCTTGAAAAAGCATAGCACAATTCCATTAATACAATGCTTGTGCAATGTTCAACCTATGTCGACAGTTAGTGCACACTTTCATTAACAATCTCTCACTTTTGGTTGCGATTGTACTTCTATTTCAGTGAGTTTTTCAAGCTGTCGCTTTTGCACATCTTCGCTTTCGCAAGTGTCACTTTCATGTTATGATTGTCACTTTTTCTTTTTTTTCTTTTCAGTTTAATATGTGTCATTTTCATGTTATCTTCCCTCTGGCATGTGTCATTTGCACTTTCCTCTTACTATCTCAAGTGTCATCTTTTGGGCATGGGAAGTATCACATGTCACATAAGTGGAGCTACAATTTCTTTTCAAGGAGTAACTTTGGTGCCAATGAGCTCTATTTATCATGTAGACATGTATTAAACTCATTCCGAAAGTTTTATACACTGTCGCACAAGTGTCTTCACTATTGTCGCAAAATGTACCTTAAGTGTCGCACTTGGAGGAAGTTGTTGTATTGTCATTGCATTGAGGGGATCATGTTGTTCTTGTCTTCTGAGTGGTCAATGTTGTGTTGTTGACTATTCTGAGTGTGTTATCATGTTCAAGTTTTGTCATTGCTCACTTGGACCTCACTAATCCCACACTTAGCCGAATTATGGAAACTTCCTGCCCGAGCAACTTGGCTTTACTCATCCCTCCTAAACTGCACATTGCACAACCTCAACCCTCAAGATTAGAACTTTCCTGTTGGAACTGATAAACACATAGTTCCTGCCTTCCAGAACTGCACACTATGTAGTCTCAATGCTCAACCCTAACACTTGAGCTCCAGAACTGTGTAACCTTGCCTCCCAGTCACCTTCTTCTACGCACTGCACAGTCTCAAGCATCAAGCCTCCAACTTGACCTCTTGAACTGCAAAAATGTGCAAGCCCTAGGCCTCCCTCCCTCCAAAACTTCCCAGTGGGAAACCTCAAGCCTCAAGCCTTTACCCTGCTTCCTTGAGCCCCTCAGCTGTGCAATCATGTTTCCCTAGCCTTCTTGAACTATGAACTGTGTAATTTCAAGCCTCAATCCTGACTTCTAACCTCCTGAGCTATGCAACTGTGAAATCCTTGAGCCAGTCTCTCATTCCAACTCCTAGTTCCAGCTCAGTTAGTGGTTTTCATGAAGTATGTTAGACTAGCGGATTTCATATTGATGTAATATTTGCATGAGTGGATTTCAGTTTCAGGTATTCTATCTTGTTATGCCAGGATGATGATGATGATCGAGATGAATAAGGAGACCCTGCTAGAAGACACCTTTGTAGCTATAAAGACAAAGTTGACCATTGAACAAGAAGAAGAAGGAACACTAGATTGCAACAACAACTAGAGACCAAGATCATAGTGAAGACTCCCTACCTTCAAACCTTATGGAGGATGAGGAAGAAGAACATGTACCATATTTCAAGAATACACAAAGATAGAAGCAAAAGGAATGGCTTGACGTTGCCATATCATCATTCATCCCATGTCATCAACGTCATGTCTTGTCTTATCAAGGTGTCATGTCAGAATGTTATATGAGTCACCATTTTCCACCTCATTTGTGGATTATGTAATTTTCAATATGTGAGAAATGTAATGTAAAGTGGAAGTCCAAGAGTCATCTATAGAATGTGAAAAGGCATGAAGGAGTAAAAAGGTCACAGAGAAGTGAAACAATCATGAGTGTAGTCCAAGAGTCACAAGGGAGGTGAATAGTCACCCCATTTGTTATATATACACCCTCATAGCTCATGCAAAACACTTTTCAACTTGACTCCTCCTACCAGGCAATAGAGAGGTAGATAGTTCTTTTGGAGGAGCAAGTGGTTGCTTTAATGCTCTACTATTGGAGCTAGTGGTGTTCATTGTATGAATGCATCTTGGAACTTTGCTTAATTTTTAAAGCTCGTTAAGCCAAGACACTTTCATACGTATATCGTAAATATTTTAAGACTATTATTTGAATGTTTGCAATGTATTTTATTTTCATCTATACTAAGGAAATTGAACTATTTTAGTGGATTTGGTACTTGTTGAAGGTGTGTTGTATCTGTTTTAATAATAATTGCTTCTATGTGAACCATTTCACTAGTTGATCAATGATTCATTCATGCAGCGTGTCTTTACTAGAGTAGTACTGTTACTCTTCCTATAAATACTCACTTTTATCTCCCTTTCAGTAGAAGAACCTTGATACATCCTGTAGCTGAACATTCCACAAGGCATACTAAATTGTTCATCCAAAATTACATGTACATTACTCTCTTTTGCTTACCATTGTAGCCAAGGAAAATCTCTAAGAACATATAGCAGTCGAGCCTTATTTTCGGAAGAGCTCCCACAAAAAACAACGTGAAGTCTGATTGGGACTTTTCATTGGGGAGACCCCCTTGGTTAACGAATTTCCAGCACCATCAACAAATGGTGCTGGAAGAAAGGCTAGATGACAAGTTGTGCCCATTGATTCTATTTTGAATCTCTGATATTAAATGGCTCTTCCCTAAATCATACTTTTGGGGTGTTTTTCCAACAGATTCGATGGTAAACGTTTTATCCCTGATGAAATTATTTATGATTTGTCTCAATTCAAGTTTGATGGTGAGGGTGATACATCTATAATTGAGCATGCATATCTCTTTCTTATTTTTTGTGAATATAATGAGATTGAGGGCGAATATGTGGCTTGTGTGCCTTTATTCCTCACACTTGAAGGTTAAGTTAACTGATGGTTTCATACCCTACCACTCACTTCCATTCATTCTTTTGAACACCTCATCAAGGAGATACATTTATCCTTTGATAGGTATGATACCAGGATGTCCTTAAAAGAATTAGTCAACTAAGAAAGAAGCCTAATGGATCAATTGAGGATTTCTCTAATTGATTCCTTCACCTATGTTATGAATTTCCTGAAGACAATATGGATTGGGATTTCTTTAAAAGAAAGTTTGAATGTTTGGTTCATATCTCTTTTCATGGTGAATCTGAATCCCCTGGTGTTTCTGCTTCCCCAACTCTTGTAAATCATGAGACACCTCTAATTTTAGAGGAGGAACCTACTATTTCTTTTGTTCCTTGTCCTCCTCCTGTTCCAGTACCAATTGGGGTGCCACTATGAATTAATGCTAAAGTTGGGAAATCTACAAATCAGATTGTTGATCTATCTCTTCAACCTTCATCTACTTCCCATGATTTAGATCCAATGGAGGAAACCTTGGAATGGTTCCTGGAGCCTAGGGTGAAGGCTAATCCTTCAACTCCTTAAGATGAAATTGGCACTCTTAATGTCAATCTTGAATCTGGTTCCACTGAAAGTATTACTTCTTCAAGGGACATCTATCATCCTCTATCATCTACATGCCATAACTCTTCGTACCATAATCCACTTGATCAGTATGCTCCACCAACTAGTTCTTCTCACTCTCTTGATTTTCAAGTTGTTGGTTCAAATTGTGATCAAGTACAAGGTGGTCATATTACACAGTTAGAGGAGCAAAAAAGTGAGGATTCTTTCGACCTATCTTCTCTTTTTCAAAATCCCCCATGTCAAGATGATGCTCTTCCATTCTTGGTTGATTATCAATCTGCTAATATTGGTAGTCAATAGAATGAAGTTAATTTGTTTAAATATATAATCGTGGGAAACAATCATTATTATGATGATGTTTCCATTGATGTATGCAATGATGAACGCCTAAGTGCACCAATTTATCTTTCGGTTTCTCGAGAATATTTTGACTTGAAAGATTTTGATCCAGAATTTGATTCTATCAAAGAATACGATCTTATGGAAACTTCCTCTTTATCTCACTATCCCTTGTGCTCTACCATTTGTAATGCATCAACCTGTGATGAAGATACTCCATGCTCTTCAAGTTCTTCATCTGATGAGTTAAATTCTCAATTGACACAAGGTAGTGAGGTTATCCATGATGAAAAAGGAAACAATCAAATCATTGAGTATCCATTCTACCCCTTGTCATTTCCAGTTTTGCATGAAGATAATTATTTTGTCTAGGTTACTCATGAAATTTTTCCAGTATATTCATCCTTACATGTGCATTTAGAAGAATCTTTAGACTTGAGTAATCTGGTTGTTGAAGTTGTAAAATTTGGTCAAATCAGTGATAGAGATGGCTGCCATCCAGTTAGTAGTGGTCCTATTGAAATTACTGGTAGTAGCTATCCTCACACCATGCATGATCTGATTCAATCTTCAAAATGTGATTTTACAATCCCTTAAAGTTTCGGGACTTTTCAAGAAGTCGAGGCACTTCAACTTATGTTGATGGTTATGTTAGGATCTCACAACTTTGATAAGATCGCCAAAGTAAGTCAGATTTGGTTTTTCTCGAAAAAATATTTTCTTTGCATGGTTTCACTAGATGTAAATTACTTCTTGAAATAAGTTTGGTATATCGGATTTAGTCTTTCTAACTTTCAAGATTCAATTTTTGGTTAGATTCAAGATCCTATTTCAGTTGATGCATCTCCATGCAAGGGTCTTGCACTGCACTCGGGTTTGGAGTCTGTATCTCTCATAGAAGCATGGAACTATGAAGTTGATCATTTCAAAGATTATCTTTGGACGAAGGAATCATGTCTATGAGATACTTTTCGGAATGAAATCTGCTTGAGTGTTACTGAATTCCTGAGTTATTTGGTGAATCAAGTTCCTCTTTTTCATCCACTATATCCTGACTAGTTTCATGTATTGTCTACGCTAGCATTCTTTTTCAATTATTTCGATGATTATGATGCTAGTACAATTTGTCACAAACTACAAGGGAATATGTTGTTACATTCATCACGTGAGGACGATGATTATATTATTCAGAGCACTTGAAAAATTTCACAAAATGACCTATCATTATTGTCTTATAATCGAGAATCTTATGCTTTAATAAGTCCTTCTAATCAAAATTTTGGTCATGATGACTGTCATTCAGTTTATCATTTTCTCACCAACCTATCCAATGAAATTGTACTATATCCTTTGATATTTATGGTTTATCATATCACTATTCGGATACTTGTCAAGTAGTTGAGGAACTTCAACCCTTGTTGATGGCTATGTTAGGCTCTAACTATCTTGGCAAGCCCTCTAAACATAATTATATTCGTTTTCCCTCATAAGATTCTCATCTCGATCCCATACCTTTAATTGAAAATTAATATTTTCAAGGATATTAGGGTTCTCAAGAGGATTGTTTCGAATTTCATGATCCAATCATTGAATGGTTGGAGCAATCTGACCTAGAAAGCTCTGTCGTAAATAACAAGTTTTGAATAATTTCTCATGCTTGCTAAGGAGGACAATACAAATGAAGATACATTCACAAGAAGCTTCCAAGGTTTGTTTGATTATGGTTTTTATCGAAAGGGTAAGATTGCAATTTGGTTAGAATTAGTGGCTATGACATATATTTCTGTTCATATGCAAGACCTTCAATTTGTTTTGTAAGTTATTCAAGCTCTTATCTTTTCTATTGCACATTGTTTTATATTTGTTTTAATTTCTCGTATCTTTGTGTATGTAGGTCAGGAGAAATTATGGTGGCTACATTAGAAATTTCATTATACTTGACCCTGAACTTCTAGTTGGTTAGGTTAGGAGTAGGTCTAGCTGCATAGTAGTCTCCCCTTGCACACTCATCCTGCACTTACTCTCTATAGTTTATCTTGTGTTTTCTTACTTTTGTCTCACATCCTGTTTTCAGTTTAACTTCCATTTTATTTGTCCTTTTGATTTTGTTTCCTTATTATGTCTTATCTCTTCTTTTGTGTTTTGTTTAATATGACTTTGCATGAAGGATGTTCCCTTTGGCTCGAAATACAATGTGGTATTATTTGAAAAGGGAAATTGTGACAATGAACGATACTTGGCTTATCTGTTATTCTCTTCTCTATCTTGGGTTTATATCTTTTGGTAAATGAAGTTTTAATGGAAAATATGATCCTTTTGTGAGGAAATCTTTGTGTGAAACGAAAATACCCATATATATTATAGTAACCTCATTTCTAAGATCACTATTGTAATGTTTCAGTGTTTTTCATGTTGATCCAATCAAGTAGAGAAGGAAAATGGGAAAATATTAACGAGCAAACTCATATCAGAGGTTTTATATATGCTTCTCTGAAGGAACAACCTCTTTTTCTCTCAATAAGTTGGGATCCCTCTTCCACCCCATGAAATAAATGAGTGTCAAAACACAACCCTATAAAAATAAATAAATAAAGGGTGAAAGAAGAGAAATGCTTTTTGTGCATGAAGGTGAAGCAAGTAACTTTGCTAGAGTACTATCCAAGCTTGCTGGAAGCGAAGAAATTCATGTGTTCCTATAGTGACTCCGCTGGGGTACTGTCCACGCCTGTTGGTAACAGAGCAACGCCAGAGATGAAAACTCATACTTTGAATATATTATGCTCGCGAATTACATTACCCTTCTCTTGAATCGAAACATTTTGATATGGTTGACCTTATGAATGTGTTCAACCGAGAAAGAGATGAAGGGGGCTATATCTATAACTGGGTTGAGTGAGGAAGTGAAAGTAATCTGCATGATGAATCAATACTTCTTGTGAAACTAGACCATGTGTATAAAGTTAGACTAAGGTAGAGAATCTGTAGTTCTACCAGTGTGTCACCAAGTGTTTTCGATGCGACAAACACTCCAAAATTTGGTCTACACTTGAATTTTGGAGTCTATTGTGGATCTTGTGATCATTCGTTCCATAGTCATTTTTATGATTGATTGATGATTTGATAAGTGTTCTAGCCTTCTTATGATATTGTGAGTCTCAAAGTCAACTACGCACACATGCTTAGTCTGCAATAATTTCATGAGCGCATTCTTTTATGCAAGCTCGAACAGGAATAACACAAGTCCATCAAGATAATGGTCATGCAATGTTCAACCTATGTCAACAACCAATGCACACTTTCATTGACAATATCTCACTTTTGGTTGCAATTGTACTTCTATTTCGATGAGTTTTGCAAGCTGTCACTTTTGCACACCTTTGCTTTCGCAAGTGTCGCTTTCATGTTAAGACTGTCGCTTTTTCGTGTTTTCACTTTAATAGGTGTTGTTTTTAGGTCATATTTTATCTAGCACGTTTTGTTTTCAATATAGTTTGCATTTTGCAATGGTCATTTGCACTTTCCTCATACTATCGCAAGTGTCGTCTTTTGGGCATGGGAATGTCGCATGTCGCATAAACAAAGCTATGGTTTGTTTCAAGGGGTAACTTTGAAGCCAATGAGTTTTATTTATAATGTAGACATGTATTAGACTCATTATCAAAATTTTATGCGCTATCGTACAAGTGCCGTCATTGTCATCACAAAGTGTACCTTAAGTTTCGCACTTGAAGGAAGTTGTTGCATTGCTGTCACATTAAGGGGATCATGTTGTTCTTGTCTTCTGAGTGGTCAATGTTGTGTCATTAACTATTGTAAGTGTGTGATCATGTTCAAGTTTTTTCCTTTCTCACTTGGACCTCACTGATCCCGCACTTAGCCAAATTCTAGAAACTTCTTACCCAAGCAACTTGGCTTCACTCAACCCTCCTAAACTAGGCATTCTCAGCCCTCAGCGCAATGTGTAATTCCTGCCTTCTAGAAATTCGCACTACATAGTCTTAGTGCTTAGCCCTAACCCTTGAGCTCCAGAACTGCACAAACTTTCCTCCTAGTCACCTTCTTCTATGCACTACATAGTCTCAAGCATCAAGCCTCCGACCTGACCCCTTGAACTGCGCAACTGCATAGTGGGAAACCTTAAGACTTAACTATGCCTCCTTGATCCCCTCAACTGCGTATTCATCTTGTCCTACCCTTCCTTAATTATGCACTGCATAGTCTCAAGCCTCAGCCCCGGCCCCTGACCTCTTGAGTTGCACAATTGTGCAATCCTTGAGCTAGTCTCTTAATCCATCCCCTAGTTCCAACTCAGTCAATGGTTTTCATGAAGTATGTTAAACTATGGAATTTCAGATTGATGACATCTTGTTATGAGTGGATTTCGGTTACTGGTGTTTTATCTTGTTATGACAGGATGATTATGAAGGAGATGAAGAAGGAGACCCTGCTAGAAGACACCTTTGTAGTTGCAAAGACAAAGATGATCATTGAACAAGAAGAAGAAGGGACACTAGATTGTGACAACAACTGGAGACCAATATCATAGTGAAGACTCCCTATCTTCAAGCCTTATGGAGGAGGAAGAAGAAGAACATGTACCATCTTTCAAGAAGCCACAAATATAACAACAAAAGGAATGACTTGACATTTCCATATCATCATTCAGTCGATGTCATCAATGTCTTGTGAAGGTTTCATGTTGAATTATATGAGTCACCATTCGCCACATTATTCATGGATTATGTAATTTTCAATATGTGAGAAATGTAATGTAAAGTGGAAGTCCAAGAGTCATCTATAGAATGTGAAAATTCATGAAGGAGTCAAAACGTCATAGAGAAGTCAAATTGTCATGAGGGTAGTCCAAGAGTCACAAGGGAGGTGAATAGTCACCCCATTTGTTATAAATACACCCTCATAGCTCATGTAAATCACTTTTCACCTTGGCTCCTCCTACCAAGCATTAGAGAGGAATATAATTCTTTTGGAGGAGGAAGTGGTTTCTCTAACGCTCCACTATTGGAGCTAGTGGTGTTCATTGTACTGATGTATCTTGGAACTTTTATTTAATTTTCTAAGCTAGTTGTGTCAACACATTTTCATGCATATGTAGTAAATATTGTAAGACTATTCTTTAAATGTTTGTGATGTATTTTGTTTTCATTTGTACTAAGGAAGTTGAACTATTTCGTTGGCTTTGGTACTTATCTTGTTGAAGGCATGTTGTATGTGTTTTAACAATAATTGCTTCTATGTGAACTATTTAACTAGTTGATCAATGATTCATTCATACTTATACGCTTGTGTGTCTTTACTAGATTAGTAATATTATTCTTCTTTTAAAGGATCATTTTTTGTTAGGGTCCAACCCTAACCCCTTTATTTATGTAATAAGCCCAATGGGCTGAGTCAGAGTCATAGTTAGTTAGAGAGTCAAGAAATCCCGTATTAATAATTGTAAGTGGTTGACCCGCATTAGAGAAAAGGGACCACAGTTAGTTGTAAACGGGCCATAGTTAATAAATAAACTAGTTACCCCGTGTTATGCAAGGGACCACTAGTAGTTAGGGTTTTGGATGTCATTTAGCTATAAATAGTCTTAGTTAGTAAGGGAAATATCATTGAGTCTTATTTTAATTGAGCTTTTCTCTACGGAGTTTGCCCCCTCGAAGAGACAAGTGAACATTGAATTTGTTTCTTAATAATAAAATACTTTGTAGTTTTTCTCATTTCATGTGATAATTCTGTGTTTTGGGCTATATTTCTTCGTATTTCTAGTATTTTGGATTTCTCACAGGTCAAGTTCATAACAAGTGGTATCAAAGCACTTTCTAGGGCCAGTTGTACCTCCAATTTTCGCAATTTTTTTTAGGCTAGAGACGTGTTCTGAGATCTTTAAACCACATGATTTGTTGTAGAGAGCATAAACCTACGGATTTGGGGAAGAATGCACATAGGAACTACAAGAGGTGGTCCCGCTTATTGGACTCCCTTGTAACCCCTATGGGTACCCTTTCAAGTAGTAGCGCATTAGACAAAACCATGCACATACTACACTTCCACACACCCTTGAGTATATCGGAGGCCCCTTAGCTCACCTAAAAGCTAAACTTAGATAAGCCGCCTACCGTCTTGCTGCTACAATACACTAAGAACAACACTTGGGGAGATTACTCGCACGTACAATAGGGTAGTTGGGTAGTACGACTAAGGGTACAATCAATCCTCCTTAGTTAGCGCCCTGAAAGATTGGGTCGAGTACTATTGTTGGACCCCTGCGTATATTGCGATTTGTAGCACTTGACACTCCTTTGTGACCATAGTTCCCTCTGCTATCTGAAGATCGCCCTCTACCTTATCTTCCAGATCATATCCAATAGTTGGGGTTTTACCGCTGCCGTACAACTCAGATTCAACAGTTGGGGTTTTCAAAGTGAAAATCAGATTATTTTAGTGAGGGTTTTGGCCACCATAATCCAGATCGGATTGTCACATCACATTCAGCAGGACCAAGACCTTGGGGTTTCTGCTACTACAATCCAGGCCCGGTTTTTGTAGGACATTGGGTAGTATCAAGCTTTCTGGAATTCGGCCACTGTAGTATTGATCAGCAGGGAGTAAAACCCATTTTGGATTAATAAAAAACCCAAGACACTTGCAAGAGACTTAGCCCATAAGATTTAGGACGACGAGCTGGTTGCAATGGTACCATTCACTTGTAAGCCCCTAATTTTCTAGCAGTCCCAAATTTTTTTCCAATGTGACTTCAAGTGACCCATGCCATTAGATTCCCGAACTCACCCTCTTTCCAAGAAGACTACTCTTAAGTAAATGATAGGGGTGGTGAATGCTAAGTACCAGATCTCAACTTATGGCTTTTGAGCGGGTCGAACACCTTGAAAAAAGGTTCGAAGAATTCTAGGAAAATATGGACAATATTACCAAAGAACTCTCATGACTAACAAACCTTATAAAAAAGTCTCATTGGGAGGAGCCTAGTGTTGATGCACACATAGAAGGAGAATCCAACCATCACATTCACTTCCATGGAAA
Source organism: Pinus tabuliformis (assembly GCA_031772625.1). Classification (NCBI taxonomy): domain Eukaryota; kingdom Viridiplantae; phylum Streptophyta; class Pinopsida; order Pinales; family Pinaceae; genus Pinus; species Pinus tabuliformis. The sequence continues at coordinate 1,393,768,688 of CM062819.1, read as the reverse complement.
TCACCACCATTCCAACCACCGGACACCCAAGCTAGACATGTACAAATTTGATGGCTCTAACCTTGCAGTATGGGTAGCACAAATGGAATAATATTTCTCCCTTAATGGTATCTGCAAAGATGAAACTAAAATGCATGTGAGAGCCCTTTACTTGGACTACGAGAGATGGAAATGGTGGCAGTGGCATAAGAAATGTTATCCAGGGAGAGTAACTTGGAAGATGTTAAGAAACTCCATATGTGACTCTTTGACTAGGAATCTAATTTTTTGGGCTGTCTCACTAAGCTTCGACAAACATATATAGTAAAGGAATACATTGCAGCCTTTGAGAAATTGACCATAAGAACTGACGGTCTAGGATATGAATTCTACTTGGAGTGTTTCATGAGTGGCCTAAAAGAAGCCATCTAGGCCCATGTCTGGATGCACCACCCAACTATTTGGTTGGATGCATGGAGCAAGGCCTTAGATGTGGAAATCACCTTAAATTTCCAGTCCCATCGTCCAAATTTTGTTGCCAAGGCGCATCCCACCCAAGCTCAAGGCCCCACCCAAACACTTAAGGTTCAAAAGGTGTCACCAACAGAAATGGTCGAAAGAAGAAAATAAGGATTGTGCTACTACTGTGATGACAAGTACTCCCCTGGACATAAATGCAAGGAACCAAAATTCTTTCAAATTGATGCTACTGATAACAGCTCAGCAGAGGAAGCTCCATCCCTTGAGGTGCCCGAGGAAGAAATCAGGGAAACCCAAACTGAAAATGATCTCACAACTACGCCAGATGAGCCGTTATCTCACTACATGCCTTAGATGGCATTTCTTTGCCTCAGACGCTCAAAACCCGAGGCTTTATTAAACATCAACCAATAGTGGTATTGATTGATAGTGGCAGCACTCATAACTTTATCCATAAGAGAGTTGCATAATTTTTTCATTACTTTGTGCGGTCTAATTTCCAAGTCCTTATCGTTGATGGGGGGACCATGAAATGTGAAGGTCACTGTGAAAATATTAAGCTTGAAATGGGAGACTACCACCTAAAGGCCCACATGTTTTCTATTGAAATGGGTGGTTGCGTCATGGTCCTGGGTGTTGAATGGCTTCACACACTGGGCCCTATCATAGTGGGTTTCTAGGAGTTATATATGAGCTTTAAGCAGAACAACCACATTCATACATTAAGGGGACTCTAGGAAGGTGCTCCTACTATCATCCGATCACATAGAATGGAGAAGCTTTTAAAAAAGGGCCATGATGGAGCAGTTGCCCAATTTAATGCCATTTATGCCATTGAATATACTACTCATATTCATCCTAAGATGCAACAGGTATTAAATCACCACCAACGGGTCTTTGACAAACCTAAAGAGCTTCCACCCTCTAGGGGTGAACACGATCATAACATCCCTTTGGTCCCAGGGGCCTAGTCGCCTAATATCCGCCCATATCGATATCCTTTTTCCCAAAAGAGTGAAATTGAAAAAATCATCAAGGAAATCCTTGAGGCCGGTGTTATTCATTCCAACATACGTCCTTATTCATCTCCAGTTTTCATGGTTCTAAAGAAAGATGGAGAACGATGCATGTGACCATACTTTCGGGCCCTCAACAAGCTCACTATCAAGGAAAAATTTCCTATTTCAGTTGTTGATGATATGATTGATGAAGTACATGGTGCTCAATTCTTTACCAAGCTATACCTCTACTCAAGCTATCACCAAATACACATGAAGGAAGTAAACATTCCCAAGACTGCCTTCCGAACTCATGAAGGCCATTATGAATTCCTGGCCATTCCATTTGGTCTCTGTAATACTCCACCTACTTTTCAAAGCCTCATGAACCACCTGCTAAAACCATATCTCCGAAAGTTTGCCTTGGTCTTCTTCGATGACATTCTCATATACAACATAACCTGGGACAAACGTCTTCAACATGTAGACCAGATATTGCAACTTCTCTGAGATCACAAATTATTTGTCAAATTATCCGAGTGCTCTTTTGGTGTGAAAGAAGTCGAGTATTTGGGGCACATTGTGGGTCGTGAAGGAGTGAGGGTTGATTTGAAAAAGATTAAGGCAATGCAAGATTGACCCCAACCAAAAACCTTGAATATTTTGAGGGGATTCTTGGGTCTCACTAGCTACTATCACAAATTTGTTCGCAATTATGGTCGCATTACTGAACCCCTCACTAATATTCTCAAGAAAAAATCATTTCTCTGGACTAATGCAATTCATTAGGCTTTCTTGGCTCTCAAACATGCCATGTGCTCCACTCTCGTATTGGCCCTGCTAGACTTCACCAAATCTTTTTTGATTGAATGTGATGCTTCCGATACCTGTATTGGTGCTGTATTAATGCAGGAAGGTAGACCATTGGATTTCACTATCCAACAACTCAGTGGCAAACATCTGGGTCAATCTACTTATGAGAAAGAAATGATGGCCATCTTAAATGCAGTAGACACCTGGAGACCATACTTGTTGGGGCGACATTCCAAATCCACATAGACCATCAAAGCCTAAAATATTTTTTGGAGTAGCGTCTATCGTTGCCACAACAAAATAAATGGCTTGAAAAAATGTTGGGATATGATTATGAGATAATTTATAAGAAATGGTGTGAAAGTGTAGTGGTTGATGCTTTATCATGCCAATTTGAGGATGAGAGCACGCTGCTATCAATATCTCTACCCATACCAGATTGGATTGAAGAGGTCTGCAAGGAATGGTTCTCCAACCCCTCTCTTTCCCAACTCATTAATAAATTAAGAGAAGATCCTAATTCCTCAATTGAATACTCTTGGAAGGATGAGATTCTTCGCTACAAGGATCAAGTAGTTATATCACCGACATCCACCCTCAAGAACTGCATCTTGGACGAGCTACACTCATGTCCAATTGTAGGACATTCAGGCTTTCATAAGACTTATATTCGCGCACATCATTCTTTCTTTTGGATTGGCATGAAAAATTACATTCTTACTTTTGTAGTTGAATGTGATGTGTGCCAACACAACAAAGGGGAAACAATCAAGTTACCAAGAACCTTACAAACATTGCTACTCCCTGCCTCTATCTAGATGAATGCTTCCATGGATTTCATCACTAGTCTCCCAAAGTCAGGAAACAAATTAGTCATCATGGTGGTTGTGGATAGACTTTCTAAATATGCTCATTTTTGCACTCTACCACACCCATTTACCCCCACTTTGGTGGCTCAAGTTTTCTTGGACCATATCTTCAAACTGCATGGCACACCGACTTCCATTGTGTTTGATAGAACCCCACTTTCACCAGCAAATTTTAGCAAGAACTTTTCAAGCTACAAGGCACACAACTCCAACTAAGTACTGCCTATCATCCCCAAACAAATGGTCAAACAAAAGTAGTCAACAAATGTTTGGAGACATATACGAGGTTCTTCACTTCATAAAAGCAACATCAATGGGTACAATGGATACCTTTAGCTAAATGGTGGTATAATACTAACTATCATGAAGCCACCAAGATGACTCCATATGAGGCAATGTATGGCCAACTCCGCCTTCACCTATTTCTTATATCCCTGGATGTTCTAAAGTACAGGCAGTTGATCAACTCCTAAAAAACCATGCCACCATGATAGCTCATCTCAAAGATATTCTACATCAAGCTCAGAACCGAATGAAGAAATAGGCATACCAACATCGTTCCAAGCATGGATTTCAAGAAGGGGATCAGGTATTCCTGCGAATCCAACCATACAAGCAAACATCTCTCAAAGAAAAGGTTGCCAGAAACTAGCACCAAAATTCTATGGACCTTATGAGATACTTCAACGCATAGGAGTAGTCGCCTACAAACTGGCCTTGCTACTTACTTCAAAAATCCATCCAGTCGTCCATGTATCATGCCTAAAGCAAGTGGTGGGGAGCAATTGCATAGTTCAAACAAGTTGACCCAGATTGGATGAGGAAGGCTCACTTTGGCTCTAACTAGAACAGACTCTAGATACTCGTGAAAGACATCTCCATAGTCGCACGATCAAGGAAGTCCTCATCAAGTGGAAAGACACCTCCCTAGAAGATGCGAACTAGGAACCGTCCACTATCCTTTAGCAGTTTTCGTAGCTTCAACCTTGAGCACAAGGTTGCTTTTGATGGGGGAGGGCATGTTAGTGTCCAACCCTAACCCGTCTATTTATGTAATAAGCCCAATGGGCCGAGTCAGAGTCATAGTTAGTTAAAGAGTCAATAAATCCCGTATTAATAATTGTAAGTGGTTAACCCGCATTAGAGAAAAGGGACCAGAGTTAGTTGTAAATGGGCCATAGTTAATAAATAAAGTGGTTAACTGTGTTATGCAAGGGACCATTAGTAGTTAGGGTTTTAGATGTCATTTAGCTATAAATAGTCTTAGTTAGTAAGGGAAATATCATTTAGTATTATTGTAATTGAGCTCTTCTCTGCTAGAGGTTGCCCCCTCGAAGAGGTAAGTGAACATTGAATCCATTTTTGAATAATAAAATACCTTGTAGTTTTTCTCATTTCATGTGATAATTCCGTGTTCTAGGCTATATTTCTTCGTATTTCTGGTATTCTGGATTTCTCGCAGGTCAAGAGCATAACACTTTTATCTTGGTAGAAGAACCTTGATACATCCCGTAGCTGAACGTTCCACAAGGCATACTCGCCTGTTCATCTGAAAGTACATGTACATTACTCTCTTGTGCTGACCATCATAGCCAAGGCAAATCTCTAAGAACATATGTTAGCCAAGCCTTATTTCTAGAAGGGCTCCCACACCAAATGGTGCAAAGTCTGATTGGGAATTTTCATCTAGGAGACCCCCTTGGTTGACGGATTTCCAACACCATAAAAAGCAACATACCTTGTATCTCTTGTTCTCCAATATTAATATTAGCTTTCTCCAAAGTTAATCGTTGTGACTTATGGAGCGTTAAACCCCAAGTAATTTTCAATTGTAGTTGTTTTCTATTACCTCTTTTGAATGTAAAATGACTAACAATGTTGAATGTTGGAAATGAGAATAATAAGAACGTAGTCAATTACAAATAGTTTACAGTTTCAAGAAGAAACATTTCAGGGAAGTGAACATTTTATTTAAGATGAAAATTCAAGTATTTTATTTGGTTGAAAACGTGAAAATGGGAAACACTTTTTGGAATTAGGGTTTTATGGTAAATAAGTGTTGGGAGTGTTAAGCCCCAAGGGTTAGTTCAGTTGGTCAAAACCAGTGCCTCGCTATCGGAAGGTCACAGGGTCCAATCTCCCCAAAGCCCTTGGGGTCAGGCCTTGCTAGTGGGCCGCGGGGCTAGATTCCCTTCGAGGTCGATTAGCCCGGATTTTTGCGTGGACGTAGCACCATCCATTGTCCAGGGTGTCAGTGAACCACAACGTAAAAAAAAAATGTGTTGGGAGTGTTAGAGTCAGTATTTGCATATTGCCACCAGTGATAAAAAATGCTCTTACAAAGTGGTCTTATGGTGTCAAAGTCAAATTTTGTCATTTCAGTGAGTCTTCAAGTAAAATTTGGTCACTAGGTATTAGGTCTAGGATTGTTTTCACTCCTTCCTAATTTTTCCAAGTATTGGTCCATGTCACCATTCGGTTGAGTGTACCATCATTCAAAGAGTTGTCATCATTATTTCAAGTTCCAATGGGTCATTTTACACCTTGTTTGTGCTTCAATTGTGCTTAGGTAAGGCTCATTTCCCTCTCCTAGGGTTTTGAAGGTAATTTTTCTTGGATGGTCAAATCATCAACAAAACTTGTATCTTGATGCTCATACACCTTCCCCTATCCTTAATATACCTTCTTAAACACTTCCCATCACTGATATCCCTCAAATTCATCATTTTCCCACAAACCCTAGCCTATTGCTACAATTTGACACTTTTCTAGGTTAGGCCTGCGTTTTGCCCTTTTGGACCCCTTCCACTCACTCAATCCTTGAAATTCCACTTTCCCTTGATTCCTAACATTCTTCCCTACTTCCCAAAATTTTCTCAAGAATTTATAAGCCCCTCATCCCTTTCATTTCCCTTTATTTCTACAAATCCCTTGTTCCACAAATCGGGATAGGGTTTATTCAAATGATATTTTTGAGCAAGAAAAGATGAATTTGACAAAAGTGAGAGAATTTTTTGTCCATAATAGACTCAAGAAGAAAAACCTCATTTCGTTTTTACACAGGTCTCATGGTTTGGGAGAAATGTCCAAAACATCATTTACCTCAGGAGAGTTGATGCACTTATGGAGTGACCTTGGTAAAATCAATTTTTCTCATAGATGGAATATCCAAAAGACTTTCTTGATGAGTCAAATGATAACTAGAGATAGAGATATTTTCAATGAGCTATCATGAGCTCAATTTTGAGTTGCATAAGACCTCTAAAAGTTGATTGAAACAACACTCTGTATTTTGGCAACCTCATTCTTCACATTTTGACCAGGTTTGGTAGATTGAGCTTTTGACGGGGAAAATGAGCTCCAAATTGAAAAATTCAAGATTTTCTGGAAAGTAGATAGGACAAGATTTCCAACGAGCTATCCCATGCCTAATTTGGACACCGGTAAGGCTGTCAAAAGTCGGCTTGAAGTGGCGCTGTGCGTTTAGGAGGTGGCGTTGCACATCTGTGGTTGGCGCCGCGCGTTGAGAAGAAGGGCCAGAAAGGCCTCAAACTTCATAAAAACTTCAAGATTGTCCTCCTTCCATTCAATACAAGTAAGTTGTCCTCCCATACTACATTGTTGTTTTGCATTCAAACTTTTAAACATAATTCCCCATGGTAAATGTCAAACCTTAAATTCTCCCTTGGTTATGCCTAAACCCTAAACCCCAATTATTCCTCCTATCACCTATCACTAAAACTCTAAACTCTTTCCCTATTACATTCCATAACATCCACATCCCTTTATCCCTCTTCCCAAAAATTAATATCTCAAACAAACCAAGCCCTTCCTCTCATTTTTATGATTCCTACTTCCTCATTCATTTTCTATCCCATAAGGTCATCTCCCATCCCCTCACTCCTAAATCACTCTCACTCATTCCCTTCATACAACATAAAACCCTAAAACAAATTCATCCCTTGCCCCCTCAAAACCTAAAACAAATTCCTAAAACCCTCATAACCTCTTAGCACTCTCACAAGCTCACTCATAAGCTCAAACCCTAATGAGCTCACCTCCCCTTCCCCTACCCCTATTCACCATAAATCATTCCTCAATTACATTCTCTAGGGTTTCAAGGCTTCAAAACTCAACCAACATGGACATAGAGGACAAATATTATGAGGAGGAGGAAAACAATGGTGGTGAAAGCATGGCATATGAACCTCAGCATTAGAGAAAACCACGTAAGGGAGGCAAACATATCAGAGGGGCACAAGGAGATTGTTTGTAGCTGATAGGCAAGTGTTTGCTCCACAGGATGTGGAAGGGACTTTGCTTTATTCATCAACACAACAGGCACAGGTGCAGCAACTACACAAAGGGAAAGAAAAGATGCCGGAGGAGAGTTTTGATGATGAGGAGAAAGAGAGGGAGTTTGATTTGAAGGAGCATGATGAGCCAGAACAACATTATACTCATCATGGCATGGAAACAATTGGCTTAGAAGCTCAGGATGAAGAAACAATAAAGGACATCATCATACGGGAAAAGGAGGCTCAAGTCTAAGAATTGATGGACAATTTGGAGAGAGCCAAGTATGTCATCACATATTTGTAACAAGAGAACAAGCAGTTGAGTGACAAGTAGGTCTTCATGGAGCTCGAACTTCTCAAGGTAAAACGACTTGGCTTGAGAGAGTCAATTTGCACCTAGAGAAGCTGTTGCAGAAAGCTAATAGAGACAGCCAAATGATCAGACACCTGGCCTACCATTACAGGACACGAAACAAAATTTGCAACATGAGGGTCAAAAAGATGAAAGCTAGGCTAAGGCAGGCTATAAAAGGAAAAAAGGAGGAGGATAGGCTTAGGTTGCTTGCTGAAGATTCTTTGGCTCACCAGGATACTTGATGATGGTGCTTCTCACCAATTTTGGGCAAGTTTGAAAGAATTTTTGTCATTTGCAATTTTGAAATTTTACACAGAAAATCTACCGGTGCTGCGCTTTTCCTAGGGGCATCCAATGGGCAAATGGTTTTCATTTTTGAATTCAGAGCGATGAGTACATGCACCCTATGGATTTGCTAATTTTTTGGGGCAGAACTGGTCCACTAAAAGGTCAAAAAACACCCTAAAAATAACCTTTCTGCCACTTTTTGGACACACAGAAGCAGTCCTGGGAGAATCAAGTTTTGAGGGGTCAAATGTAGAAATTATAGGTGTTTTGGAAATTATACTTGAATACCTTGCCAATGAGCTATCATGAGCTCAATTTGGATGTCGGGAAGGCTTCCAAAAAGGACTCGAAAGTGGCACTGCACGTTGGGCCAGTGGCGCTGTGCGTAGGGCAAATTTACACAGGATGGCTATTTTTCCATTTTTTTGACTGTGTTCATGGATTTTCTCTCATGGAGGATGTTTTACCATTGTAAATGATGACTTGGCATGTAAATATGATGGATAATTAGTAGTAGAGGGTAGATTCATTGCATTAAAAGTCAATTTGAGCTCAAATGAATCAGTTTTTCACTTTTAGAGGCAAGTTGTTAAGATGCCTATATTCTTGTTTCTTGTTCAGTGTTGGTTAGATTAGCTCCTCATCTTAGGGATTCGACCCCTGAGGATGGGAGGAGGTTGAAACAAAGCCTATATCTTCTTCTTCTTCTTTCTCATTGTAAGGGGTTGGACTTATCTAGATACTCAAACCTTGATTGTACACCATTTTGTAGCAGTTTAGCAGGAGATTAATAAGAATTGCAGCTATTTTTATGGGATCCATGTGGTATGGAGTTTTATCACAGTTTCTTCTTTTGTGATCATATGTTAATTTGTTTTGTATACTTCGTTAATCATTTCATTGCTTCTAAGTGAATGCTTTCAAGTTTGATAGGTAGAATTCATTACATCAGTGCTCTGCTTTGGGAAAACATCCACCATTTCATGTTTTTTGTAGTCTAGGAAGGATCCATGGTTTTCACATGCTCTTCTTAGCTTCTCACTAGTCTAAAACATCTCACCCCATCAAGCCCTTGAGTGCTAAAACCTATGCCTACCTTGCCCCATTGCACACCCTGCAATTCTGACCTAATTCCCTAGCCCTAAACTGTTCAGCTCCTCATGATCCGACAAAATCCCTTTAAAATCCAATCAAAAATTCGTGCTACTATACCTAGCCTAAAATTCTTTTTCTGATCCAGTCATATTGGCTGAGATCCTTATGGAGAGAGCCCTCTCCCGACCTAGTAGGGCTAGCTACTTGGCTAAGCGTGGTTTGTGGTTACCCTGGCATTGCCTTCCTTCAACCTAAGGTTCAATCCAGGTGATAACAAGTAGAACTAATACTAATAGAAAAAATTATGAAAAATAGTACGCATTGTGTGTAATAGTATACTTTTCTATCTAATTTTTTTATTATAGAAAAATGATTGCTATGTATGAAAATGTTGACATACAACTAAAAAATGAAAACATAAAAAAATAAGGAAAAGTGTTACCCAAATTCACATTTTCATCCATTTATGGTTGAATTACTATAACACATAAATCAATGCATGCCATCGTTTTTTGTGTTTACACTGAAATCAATGCACACTATTAATCTAGTTACTTTCAAATTAGTATACATCATATATCTAGTTACATCAAATCAGAACTCAACATTTACATTGAAATCAATGCATCTAGTGCAAGCAATCAAATAGGATTAGAGATCAACATATACACTCAAATCAATGCATCTAGTGCATGCAATCAAATAGGATTAGAGATCAACATATACACTCAAATCAATACATCTAGTGCAAATAATAAAATAAGATTATAAATCAACACTTGCACTAAAATCAATGCACCTAGTGCAAACAATCAAATAGGATTAGAAATCAACAACTACACTTAAAGTAATGCATCGAGTGCAATCAATCAAATAAGACTAGGAATAAACAACTACATTGAAATCAATGCATCCTATACAATCAATAAACAAGATTAAGAATCAACATCTACACTAGAATCAACACATCTATTTCAACGAAAAACCAAAATATTCATAAGATGATTGAGTCTGTCTCTCTCCCTCTAGTGGAAACAATCAAATAGGATTAGAAATCAAATTCTACACTAAAATGAATGCATCTAGTGCAATCAATAAAATAGGATTAGATATCAACAAGTACACTAAAATCAAAGCATCTTGTGCAATCAATCAAATAGGTTAGGAATCAACATTTACACTGAAATCAATATGTCTAACTTAGTGGAAAACCAAAATATTCATAAGATGAAAGAGCCTGTCTCCCTCCCTCTCTCCATCTCTCTCTTCTTCCCTCTCTCCCCCCACCTTCTATATCTATATCTCCCTCCATCTCTCCTTTGTCTCTCTATCTCACCCCCCCAAAACGCACACACACACACACACTCTCTAGATTTATCTATTTCTCTCTACCTCCCTCTATCCATCTCTCTCTTCTTCCCACTTTCCTCCCTCCATCTATATCTCTATCTCACCCCCCAAACATACACTCTCTCTCCATACCTATCTATCTCTCCCTGCCTCTTCTTCGGCCCCACTCCCCCTCCCCCGTCCCCTCTTCCCCTTCTCTTTGTCTTTCTCTCCTTCTCTCTCTCTTCCCTCCCGCTCTCCTCTCTCCCTCACTCCCTTGTCACTCCCTCTCTCTCTCTCTCTCCACCTTTCTCTCTCTATGTTTTTCTTCTTCCCTTCCGCTCTCTCCCCTCCATTCCATCTCTCATTTTCTCTATCATATAATATAATATTAACATCCATACTTCTAAAACTTAATATTCATGAATTATATAATATTATATTAAAATCTTAATATATTAATATATATGGATATTAATTTTATGATAATATTAATTTTATAATAATATATATCTTAATATATTAGTATATATTATAATATATAAAATTTAATATTATATTAAAGTTAATACAACATGAGCAAGCATTCCAGCAGTAGATCCACCTGAAGCATATACAGTTCCCATTGTTTATTCAGCCACAGAACCAGAGCTCCTAGCCCCATTTCTAGTCCCAGGTTCAGATGGAGATCATCTGGTTCCAAAAGGAGTTACACCGGTGTATGAAGTTTTATATCCTCTTGCCCTATAGTTACTAGCTTTCCTTCGCCCAATCTTCGATTCCCTAATAAGGGTAATCAATAATGTCAATAAGCTATACCATATCATGACTAGTGTAATCAAGTTAGCTTACTCTATCGTAGTTAAGCTGAATAACTTGCTTTAGAACCTACTCGCTATAGAAAAAACTAGAGATAGATGCCGCTACAGACAAACCCGCTAGAGATAAAGACCGCACTTTAGATAATATATTACGAAAATATATCTATATGCATCATTAGAATATTAACCAAAAAAATATACCTATATGTATCATTAGAATATTAACCAAAAAAATAAGAAATTAATGGAAACTAATTTCTAGGCAAGGAACCTAATTTAACTTATATTATTTTTAAATAACATTAATAACATAATTTTATATTTATTAATAAAATAAAATTTATTCTTCAGTAATTGTTGTGAAGAATATATTAATATATCCTTCACGAACACTGAAGAATCGATGCAATATGATGCTTTCCCTCTATCCTCGATTTGATACCAATTTTTGTTTGTCTTATTCAAGAAAAGATGCAATTTCAGATAAAACATTGTTTCATAGGTTTGGGATTTAGTGTATATAAACCTCACAAAAGTGATGGAAACTATATAATATGCTAAACCCTAAACCCTCATCGAAATCGAAGGCATCACGATATTTCTCTTTTATATATAGATATTATCATCAGCCATCTCTGCAGTAGCGGAGTCGAAAAGTAACATGGTCTCGCTAGAAAGCTCAAATGACGAAATGTTCGAGTTGGAGAAGCCTATAGCATTAATGTCCAATGTACTGAACCCTATAAGATATTAGCCAGATTTTCAACCTGGAGAACTATTTATCTCTAGAAGAGGAGGCACTGATTAGTTACTGTACATTAACATTGTTTAGGTACTGTACCTACATTCATGAATGGGCTCTTCAATGTAATTAACACATTTATAGATATAAAGATATGGGGTTTAAGAGTAAGTTTTGTTGGGTGAAACTCACAAGATGAGGGTTCAAATCTCATTGAGTAAATCTCATTAAGTATATATATGCCTTGTTGTGTCTTGGCTTGGCTAGAAGAGTAGGCGACCCCATAGCGGAGGTCTCTGCTCTTGTTGAGGCATAAGTTTCTTGCTATTGTAGGGCTTGCAGGCTGTTGCACGTAGCCTAGGTTTATAGTGGCAGCCAATAAGATTTGATTCTGGGTCTGTTCAGGATAACTCTCACCAGTGATTGATTATTCTAGATTTAAAAAAAAAAAAAAAAAGCAAAAACAAACAAACAAACAAACAAAAAACAACAACAACCACCAGCAACATTCATAGAAGTTCGTCACAGGCGATTCCATCAATCCAATTATAAATTGGAGAAATTTTTTATCCATGGTTAGTTTTATTATGAAATAAATTTTTTGGTAGTTCTGTCAATTAAACTATTTCGTTTGTGAATCAGTGGACCTTAATCTTGCACCGGACAGGCCACGAAGAACCGGAATATAATTTTAATATTGAAATTGTTTAAATGCAGGAGAGTAGCAAAAACAACTATGGCGATGACAAGTTTCACTCTGTGATGTTTCTTGGGATTGATTCTAAATTTGAACATAACATAATTGAACATGGATACATAGTGTTAATGTCATCTTGCATTGATTGATCTCCCTTAAAGGTTTAACCGTGGTCAAATTATAAAGCTATTAATTGGATCTATTAAATTTAATTTGATGCTGGAATGTTTTAAATTAGCAATAGATGGAGCTATTAAATTGAATTTGATACTGGAATGTTTTAAATTAGTAATTGGTTCTAGTAAGTGTTTATATGGTTTACTGACAAAATTTCATATTTAACTCAGAATGGATCTAAAGCGAAAATATGGATCCCAGGTCGCATATATATTTATATAAGTTATGGAAACAAAATAAAAAGAAAGAAATAAATTATGATCGCACAATATGAATATGTCATGAATAACCCTTTGTATAATTTTGATATTGAAACTGTTTAAATGTAGGACAGTGACAAAAACAACTGTGGTATAAATATATTATGGTGATGACCAGTTTCACTAGGGACTGATTCTAAATCTAAATATAACATAATTGAATATCAATACACAATGTTAATGTCATCTTCTATGGGTTTTATCTCCTAACGGTTTAACCGTGTTCAAATTATAGAGCTATTAAATGGATAATTTGATGGAGCTATAAATGGAATTTTATGTTTGGATTTTTTTAATTGGCATTGATTTTAGTAAGTGTTTGCATGGTTTATTGATAAAATTTCATATCTAACCCTAAATTGAGCTGAAACAAGCAAAAATAAATTGATAAAGTGAGAAAAATAAATCATTGAAGGTTTTCAAAGATTTGAACTTATTTCTGTTTGTTTGCTTATCCGTACTATTAAGGTCATGCAACTACTTTTCACCTCCTTATGCTCCCACTTATTCATGTCCACATACAAATTCATCCATTTAGTGATTGAGAGATTGATTTTATGATTTATATATATTTATACATTTACTTTTGATGTTGAAGCTGATATTAAATTGTGCTGTTTTTTTAGTTACTTATAACAGATGCGACATTTAAAATATGTTGACATAAAATTTTTCTTACATTACATTAATGCCTACATATCTCCCCCATACTAGGTTGTAGAGTGCCTCTCGACACAATTATAAAATGAAATCTCACATTTTCTATTAAAAGTTAAATATAATGCTAAAAAGTCCGAGAAAAAATGAATTAGTAAAAGATGATTCACTTGATAATGAAGGTTTTATTTATTTATAATAATTTTTTATATTGGCTAGGTTCATTGCTAAGCAACCTAGTTAGCATGTCAAAACCATTCAAGTCATTATTCATTTAACTAGTGGATTAGTTTTGGCCACATCAATGGAGTAGGATACTAACTTTGCTAAGTAGCAATGGTTTGGCCAATTAATCAGTTTAGGTATAACTCAACCAAATTAGAAACCAACTACATTGAGTTAGTGGTTGACTCAACCTCTTATCTATTTAATCATTAATTTAGGTAGTCTTGCTTGAAATTGATTCAAATTGGTTGAATCAATTTTACTTCATCAATGATAATAACACTACACTAAGGTTAAAAGGTAAAAATTGTGTCTAAGCCATGGCCAAATCTCTAGATTGACTAGCAAGCTTTTGTTAATAACAATTCTATAAATCTTTTCACGTGAATCATGATGTAGAATGAATTTGTGGTGGATGTATAAGATGTATGTTTTACCATGTAATTTCAAATTTGTATTTTCTATTATTAGATGTGTGTTTCTCTTTCTTGTTTGTATTAAATGTGTGTGTTTGTATGTCTGTGTTTTTTTTCTCCTTTCAGATTTGAATGTTAGTATAATGTTTCATTATTTGTTATGCCATTAATATTATTTTTAATTAATGGACAATTCCATGACAATGGGTACCAAATTTGTGTTGTTGAGAGGTGAAATGAGGGTTTTTTATTTTTTATTTTTTTTTGTCAAATTGAAATTATGTTATTAACATTTCGTTGAAAAGACTTTTAGCTACAAATTAAATTTAATAGATATATTCATTTAGTTGAAAGTTTGGTTTCAATGGCCTTTGCTTACAACTAAAATATAGATAGAATCTTTCGATTCTAACTACTAATTTTTGGTCGAAATTTTCTTTCTTCACTGATTTTTTTTCTATACATGAGTTGGTGAAGCAACCATTTTTATTTTATTTTTTTCTCTTGTATTCTTTTGTTCTATCATCACTTTTGGGTTCTATTGGTCTATCCCTTTGTGTTGTATTTTGGGTTTGTAGACATGTGTGGTGTTTTTAGGGCCATTGTCAACTTGTTGGTCAATTTTAAAGAATATGTTATTTTTTTTGGAGAGGGGTCTATTTGTAGTTTTGTTGACCTATGCATCCTATTTTTACTTATTGTTAATTGGTTTGGTTTGACACACCTACTTGAGTCTATTTACATTTGTTTGGTTCAACTTTGCTTACGTTATTTTGTTCAACTCTATTTAATTTGTTTAAGTTTTGTTTCACTTAGCATTCAACTCTATCAACCATGTGTGGTTTGTCTGTATTTAATTTTATCATTGATTGAATTGGCTCAACTCATATGCTAGGATATCTTTATTTGGTTCAACAATATGTTAGAGGGGTCTTTTTTTTACTCAATTTAGCTTAGTTTTGCACATTCACTCACATATTCATGCTCACTTCAATTCACTTAGTAATTGGAAGGGTTTATCTCTGGTTCATCTGAATTTGGATTACTTGTTAGTTATTTTTTCCATCCTCCTATATGAAATTCCTAAAAGTGTATTAAAAACTGTTATATAAAATTCAAAGATAATATACCATTGAAAATACCTATATACATTTTATGGCATAGGATTATTTTTAATTGGAAACTGTCATCTTAATTTAATTTTAATTGAATATGCTTTTAATTTTTAAATTACCTAGGCTTATTTCTTATTCATATATATTTTAGAGTTGTTATCATTTTCCATTTATGTCTAATTAACATATTAGATATTATTTGTGTTTCTCATCATTAATTTAATAAAAATTTTGTTAGTTATTTTTTCCATCCACCTATATGAAATTCTTAAAAGTGTATTAAAAACTATTATATGAAATTCAAAGATAATATACAATTGAAAATACCTATATATATTTTATGGCATAGGATTATTTTTAGTGGGAAATTGTCATCTTAATTTAATTTTAAATGAATATGCTTTTAATTTTTAAATTACTTAGGCTTATTTCTTATTCATATTTTTTAGAGTTGTTATCATTTACCATTTATGTCTAATTAACATATTAGATATTATTTGTGTTTTTCATCATTAATTTAATAAAAGTTATCAGAGTTTATAATTTTTATCACCATACAATATTATTATAGATATTTTGCCGTAATAATCTATTATAACAAATTTTATAATATTACAAAATTATTATTATATTATTGTTTTATTTAGATTCCATATTTAATGTTATCAACATAATGCATGAAACACTAAAATATGTTGAAAGTGAAATGAAGAGACCATTGGAGAAATTTTGAAGTAAAAAATGGGGCTTAAAACAAAAAAATATATTATGAACATCAACTTTAAAAGAACCAATATGATTAAAGATGATGATGGTATATAGTTTTGGAAGGAAAAAAAACATTTTTAAAATAGTATTTTAGAATTATCCCCTTAGAGGGTTACTCAAATTTCAACTATAGGTAATCTTTTGATGTGGAATTTAATTATGTATACAATGAGTGTCTACACTTGAAGATTGAGTAAACATATAAGAGAATAAGTGATATTAAGTTAAAAATTTGATGAAAAAATTCATTTTATTCATTAAAATACATAATTCTTATCTTTCTTTAAAAAAAAAATTAGGTTTCCCTTTAGAGATTAAAATTTATCTAATTTGAAGTGAATAACGCACCATTCACACAAATGAGCATATGATGTACATTGGGAAAATCGAATATGGGAAAAACCATGGTAGAAAGTGAGACCTATGCTCTACTATTTTCTTTTTAGCTATGAAATACAAATACAAGGAAATGTGCATTCACTATGGGGTTGCCATTGACATTATATTTGGTATAATTCCTACAAAATTTTCTACTTCCTCTAATTTGCTTAAATATCCCACACAATGCTTTACTCTTCTATGGAATGGCACTCAATACAATAAGAGTGGAACCTCTTCTTATCCTTATGGCTCATTTTTGTTCTATAAACTGTCACGAATATTCCACTGGAATAGTTCAACACAATAACTCTGAAAAAATTATTGACATATTTATTGCTAATTTTTACTTAGGTTCCATATTTTTTTAGTTAGCTAATTTTCTACTTAAATAATAAAATTAGCTAAAATGTGAGAAATAGAGAAAATAAAGAAATACACACACCATCCAAAATAGACACAAATATTTTCCCTAGAAAACCATTATGGGAGAAAACCCAACTAGAAGGTGAGGTTTCTCTATTTTCCTTTCTCTATTATGGAGATGTGCAAGTATAAAGAAGAGGTACTCTCTATGGAGTTACCTAAGATTTATTCCCTATGAGGTTGCTAAAGAATCCTAACCCCTCTATTTCACTCCCTTACTTCCCACTCCTAATCGCTTTGATCAGTTATGGAACAAAATATAATAACATATAAGAATAGAAACCCTACACCTCCTAATGCCATGGTATTTGGCATAACCTACTAGCCAACTAGGAGTAAGGTTTGACTGCCTCAATTGCTAACTAGAGTCATAGGTTTAAACCTTATAGAGTCTTCTTCAATGTCCACACGTGGCTAGCTCCACATGCATGATTAATTGGGGTTGACATGGAATCTACTCATATCATGGTGGTCAACATAGTAGCTCAATTTATGAGAGTAATAACATTTCCATATGAACTCTATTTGACACGATTCTTGCATCGTTGGAAAGGTCTCTAAGTGTGGAACAAAATCAAGGGGTATAACATATGCTAGATTTTTTGGACCCAAAAAATTTCCTTTAAGGCCTTAAAATGCCTTTACAATGTTTTAGACTCAAATTCTCCAAATTGAGACTCATTGATAAAAATGACTCCATAAGTGATTTCTTCATTTTTTCCACTCTGAAAGCATTAAGATAGATGAAAGTTAATATAATGATCCAATCCAAATCATACCTCCTCATTTTGGGAGGATTTTGGATTCCAAAATATTTACTGAATAAGGTGAGGAAAATTTTCCTATACCTTATCCCTGGAGTGCCATTACTCTTTTCCTAGAAGTTGTCCTGTAAATCCAATCTGCTAGATGTCACACCACCATTGTCCTACAGTTTTGGACTTTTTCTATAGAACTATGTCCTTACCAACTCTACCTGAGCATTTTATTCTAAGTCCTCTATGGAAAAAGAGACCTCCCGATCCTCTTAATCCAACATGGAAGGCTCATAGAGTTTAAGATTATCTTCTTTTCACCACTTAGTAAATGTGCATGTATGGGGTCTGTAGGCATTATCTCCCAAATTTTCCAATATCTCAAAAGGATGACAATGCAAAGCCTTGATATTATAACCAATACCCTACACTCTTTCCTTGTTCAACAACACCCATATTCTCTCTCTCACTCTGAATGTCTTATTTGTTTTAGGTTGATCATTCTTGGTCTTCTACTTTTCCAATGACAACTTCAGTTTCTCCTGTACTTGCAAATGGATTTGCCTAATCTTCTAAAAAAAAATTTATGTGCTTAGTTCATCCCCTATGAGATACTCTCTCACTCCTCCTCGATTTCCATATACAACATCCAAAGGTGAAGGTGGAAAATATCTAAAACAATTTTCAAAAAGAGACTTACAAGTAGAAGTGTATTGCATTATTATAACAATGTCATATATAAATTAGGATTTCATCCTAGGTTTTTGGATGCTTTTGATTGTAAACTCTTAGAAGCTACACCAAAGTCTTGTTGAATACTTTTGTTTTCCCATCTATGTGTGGCAGGAATGTTGAAGACCTCTTCAAATTTGTGTCCATCTTCTCCCACAACATAGTCCAAAATGCATTGAGAAATATAACATCCCTATATAAAATGAGGCTCCTTGGTATTCAAAGTGCACCCAGACCTATTTAAAGTACAAGTTTTTTTCTTCTTTCCATTTGATGGTCTTTTTAGAGGGCATAAAAATGCACATCTTTTTTAACTTTTCAACTACCACAACAAAATAGTCATGTCCCTTCTTGATGGTTGGTAAACTGCTCACAAAATCCATGGAACTTCTTTTTGAATGACAAGCGGGCATGAGTAAGGAATGGTATAAACCATGCTTCTTATTATTATGCTTTCTTGTACAACAAATTATAAAACCTCTAATGTACCTTTCTAGATTTTCTTGCATTCTAAGGCAGTGCACATACCTTTGTAAGTTGGAAATTTTCTTCCCAACACCAAAATTCCCCACAACCTTGGAGGTGTGAACCTCTTTAACAAGCTACCATCTTTCACTTCTAAGAACACAAAGCTTGTCCAACTTCTATTGTAACCCATTCTGTAGATGATAGTCTTCTTTGTTGTCATTATCTTCTACTAAAAAACCTCCTTGAAGTCCTCCTCTTCTATGTATGCATTTATGTATGCATCATAAACAAAAGGCTCCATGTGCATTAGAGTTTCCAAGCTGTAATTTTTTATGTTGGTGGCCTTAAAAACATGTTGGCCACCTTATTTGCGTTACACTTGTTGTACTTGATGATGAAATGAAACTATTGTAAGAACCTCATTCACTTGTAGTGTCTAGTATGTTGTAGCTTACTTTGTGCCTCTAGATACTATAGCCATTGGTGATTTGTGTGGATGATAATCTCCTTTTCCATCAGATAGTGTTTCCACTTTTTGATAGCTTGGACCAATGAATATAGCTCCTTGTCATAAGTATGGTAGTTGATAATTACCCCATGAAATACTTTAGAATGATATCATACATGCCTTCCTCCCCACATCAAGAATTATCCCATGGAATACACATTTGCATCCATCCCCACTTCAAAGGTAATTTCAAGTTTGGTAATGAGAGAATTAATGCTTAATTGATTTTCCTTTTTTACTCTTCAAATACCTTCTGTTTACTCTTACCTTACTAGAAACTCTTGCCACTTTAGAGGCATTAATAGGCATTGAAATATTCTTGATGACCTCCATATTCACGGGATTTATCTTAAGATCCCCTCCACCAATCACATAATCTTATATATATATATATATATATATATATATATAAGAAAAATATATAAAATTAGTTTTGTTAGTTATGTAAATACATATTTTCACTTGTAAATTTAAACTAATTTGCATGTCCTATATGGTGGGCCTTATTCATCATCCAACGTAGAAGGGGTTGGGTGTATATTGCATGGTGCATAGTGTATGGACTGATGCAATAACTCTAAGGTGTTTGGGAACTCTACTAAAACATCTATTGATACCACACATGTGATGGTTGAGGCACATAACCACTTAAGACGATGATACATATATGTTAAATTATCTTTGTAGATATTAGTAGGTAGGATGTAGAAGCATCAGTTACTTCACACAAGTACCCCACTAAAATGGCAATCTATATTAACTTTAATGCCTCACTTATGTGTGTGTAACACACACACACACACACACACACAAGTGAGGCATTAAAGTTAATACATAATTCCATTTTAGTGGGGCACTTGTGCCAAGTAACCAATGCTCATCACACCAACACGTGTGTGCATGTGTATGCATGTGTACACCCCTCCCTAATTATAGCTTCCAAAAGCCTAAGAATAACCGAGAGATACAAAAAAATCAATCATTGTTCTTGTCCTAAATAATATTGACAATAATATATTTTAATAATTGTCTCAAATAATGAGCATGAAACTACATATCCTTCATTTTGTTGTGTGCAACATGATTTTTCACAATGTGTATCACACTTTGAATGTCACAATATATCACAACCAATGTTTGGACTAGAAAATCAAGTTCAACTATGAGATTTTGAATCCATATTTCCTCTATGGGCACTGCACCATGGCATTATGCCCCTATTCTCAATAAGGAGGTTGCCTTCTTATTTCTACAAGACTAGACAATGGGTTTGGAGGCAAGTACAAATACATAGCTAGATGTAGACTTCTTATTGTTGCGATTTCAAGCCCAATCTAAGTATAAATGACTAACTGGTTCATTTTTTCATTGCAATATGTTATACCAAGCTAGTAAGTTCCCTGTATATAATGAACAATTGTCTTTGTGTATTTAAAGTGACCTTCTCATCGATCCTACATAAATTGTAAACTACATTGACAATAAAGGAAATATTAGTTCCACTATGAAGCAAATCAATAAGGCCACCAACAAGTTTCTATAGAGTGTAACATCAAATTTGAAAGAATTACACTACTTGGTTAGCATCTTCCCACTGATAAGGTGTGGCATAGGGTTTTTAATATTCTATTTTGAATTTCTTTAAAATATTCAACATATATTTATGTTGAGAAATAATTATACCATCATCCATTTGTAAGAATTAGATAGCCAAAAGGAAATGCATCAAACCAAGGTTAATCATCTCAAAATGAATCTACTAACTATATCCTCTAACCAAAATTTAACTATGTTACATTATCCCTCATATTTCTTCCCCTAAAATAGCTTTGTTCATGTAAGGTATAACTAAACACTTTGTAATCCGTAGTGTGACATGCCCATTTTTAAGGTTCCCTCAAAGCTATGCATACTATCTTTTTATATTTGGCCCAATTTCATTTTATCCTTATCTCCTTAGCTTTTCTTGATGGGAAAAAATAGTGATATCGTCATTTAGTCTTTTGGGGCATTGGGTTATGGATGCACTTAGAAATTAACATAGATTGGAGAGGGGGGATATCTTAAATGGAGGAATATGTTGGGAAGCATAACTTGATCTCCCTTTGGAGGGAAATTGTTGGCTCTCCCAGTTATCCCTCTTAAAGAAGAGGGTAGGGTAGAGGAGAGGATTATACCTTCTTAAATCCTTTGGAGATAGTGGAGTTATAATCCTTCCCAATCTCATGGAAGGCGAAGGAAGGATAGGAACTCCAACAAGTCTTGAGGGAAATGAGAGTGACTATATCCTTTCAATCCTTAAGAGAAGGAAGGGAAGTAGCTTCAAGCTATCATTTGGGGACCATGGAGTCACTATCCTTTCCATTTGTTATCACTCCAAAATTTCTTTTGCGTTGATGAGAAAGAAATGATAGAGGTAACCACAAACTAACTTTGGAGATTAGGATCTAGCCTTCCTAATTCTCAGATAGGGCTCTCTCTTTATGATTTAACTTTGTTTAATTAATTGATTTTAGGTTAGTTATGTTTGTACTTGGGTTTTGATTTGGATTTGGTGGTGGGATCACTTACTTAGATGGATAGAGGGATGTATTTTACTATTGGTCTATACGGTCAAATGTCAAGCAAATAAGATTGGATCAAGTTCTAAAAATAGTGTCTACAAGGCAAGGTAGTCGAGTTACTTCAAATCTTAAGGTTGGATGATGAAGTTGGTTTCAATAGGATCCAAAGAGCAATCAAGGGTTCCTTAGGCTGGATTATGAAAGAAGTGAAAGAGGTTAACTGGGATGGGAGAGAAATTAAGGATTCTCAAATCCAGAAATCAGAAGAAAACATATAAATGAGTAACTATTCAAAATAGAGTGTACTTAAACAAATTCTGAGATAAATTTCCAGTTAATTCATTTTCTTTAGATAACATGTAAGTTTGTGAAATACATAAGAAGATAACAAATTTGACAAAGAAAATACTTCACTATAATAGCTCAACACATGAATCTTGTAATGCAATCTTTTATTCCTCAGTCTAGTTTGCTGACTTAAAAAATTGGTACAATAACCCTCAGGTTTTATGATCAATACAACTCTACAAATGTATATAAAGCCACCCTGAATACTTCGAAATGTGAAGTATTTATACAAAAATAGTTTACAAAATATCCCAAACTGTCTTGGGAGTTAATCTAGGAGAAAGAAATATCTTCATGCAAGAAGATAGAGACAGATGTTCAACTGCTGTATCCTGTCCCTGTTTATTTAGGTTGTGATGTTCTTTATGCTCTAATATTTTGCCTTTTATTCTCTGCCTTGTTTTTTTTTTTACACTAAATGTTCTTTTCATTCTGACCTTTCAACTGATACACTTTTACCTGATACTCTTTCATCTGACTAGCCTGTCATTATCCTTTTACTGTTCTGTTTTCACCCTTACTGTACATTTTTACATTTTGACTGTGTATTTCTACAGTAAGTCATTCAATTTCTCTCATGTTTCTGCATTTGGTAATTGGATATTTACCATCTTCCTGTATATTTGATCTACCTCAGTGTATTTGGAAAAAGTGGGTGTATTTACAAAAAGGTGTTTTACCTCATGCTGGAGGTAAAACAAGTTCTCAAAGGTATGATATAAGACCTTTCCTATAGGCATCCCTTCATAGATGAAGTGTTTACCCCGATCTCTGGACACCTCTCTAATTTTTCTGTTGTGGTCGTCCTGTGGTATCAACTTACCATTTATCACCAAGGGATTAGGTAGACCCTTTTTCCTCAAAACTTCAAACTTAACCATGAATCTGTCTATAGCCAGTTGCATGGTTTGGCACTTATCTTCGAGGTTTAGCATTAAATTCCTCTTGGTGAGGACCCTTTTTACTTCCAGTATTGTGCCTATTCTATTAGGTATCTCCAATTCCTGCAATCCATATTTTTTTTGGAGTTAGGGAAGTGAATGATCCTAGTGGCTTCCTCTGGCATATCTCCCAGTTCTGCTTTAACTCTTTGTATGGCCTCTGTAGCCTCTTTCACTAAGTATTTTTTCTCAAAGATTACTTGAATGGATGGCCAAATATCATTGACAGAGTCAATGATATTGGCCAACAACTGTTCCTTGGCTTGGCCCAATGGTTCCTTTAAAGTCAATTCCTTCTCCAAGCTTTTTATCCTTTCATTCATTCTGGTTGCCTTATGTACTTCTTCTTTGTGCATAATTTGGGCAAGCTTATTGTCATTCTCTAGACTGATTATCTTCGCTTTAAGCTTATTCATCTATGTGGTCTGAATGGACATGTGCTCCATTGCCTTGACCAACTTGCTTGCCTCGTCACCTAGCTGGGTTGTTGCTGATGTCGACCCTGTTGCTGATGTAAATGCTGTAGAAGCTAGGAGGGCTATAGCCAATGGAGCTATAGGAGCCAATGATGCTGCCAAGGTGGATGGTACTGTAGTAGTGACTGTTGGGATAATAGTGGCAGTGGTTGTTTCAAGACTAGCTTGTTTTAACTGTATCAAGTTGTCTAACTCCTTCTCCATTCTTTCAATTGATCATTAAGTTGGAGAACTAGGTTCATCATCTCCTCTTGATGAGTTTGGCTCCCAGGGACCTCTTTTGTCTATGGGTGCTCTGAATGAGGCAATTTGAGTTGTTTTTTGAGAGCAAAAATGTCCTCATTCTTTTTCTTTATTAACTTCTCAACAACCTTGATATCATTGGGATCATGTCCTAGTTCAATTACCAAGTCCTCCAATGACTTGATCCTATTGTCCTTGGCCTATGAGGAGGCCTTTTCCAATTTGTACTGTGTTGTAATGTTGTCGAATGAACTTTGCAAGTTATGTGCTGCCATGACTTTAACTGTCAAGGTGGAATAAATCATCTCACCTGCCTTCTTGTGGAACTCAATTTGGTCAATGGGATGAACATCCCTGCCCAAAACCTCAAAGTCTATTTTCTTGTAGTCAGCTCATGTTTTTGGCTGCTGGACTGTAGGCTGCATGAATGACACCTACATTTTACCTGTTTTGATGTCAAAAGCTGACATCAACCTGCTTTGATTTGCTGGTGTGTGCTTGAAGTACTGAGCATAGGTTTCAGCCTTCAACTTCTCATTTCTCAACTTAATTTCTTTATATCCGTCCTTGATATCCTTTTCTTTATCCACTGGCATAGTGAAAGAAGAAACCTCAACACTGAGCTCTCTCTCAATCAGCTGAGTATTTGATGTTGAGGGCTGTTGTGTTTCTCTTGACGTTGTTGTGCCTTTGCTTCTTTCCACCATTGTATCAGTTTCAGTGATTTCCACTGATTCAATGGTGTCTTCCTATTCAGCTACAGGATTAAGCTTGGGCCTCTTCCTATAACTGATCTCGAACTGTTCATCCATGGTTTCCATAGATAAAGTGGAGCCTTATTCCCTGTTTCTCTTTGGGTTTTTGTCTTCATTTGCTGGAGTTTGTAAAAAAAGAGGAATATTAATTGGTTCTCCTAGTTCTGGAACCTGCAGGAAGGAAATTTCATCAATCTGTGTCTCTACATCAATCAATGTATTCTCTACATCAACTATAGTACTGTCCATCTCAATTAGAGTGTTTTCCAACCATTCTGATTGGTTGGAAAACCTATCAATGTCTGGTCTAGGATGATGGATGAAAGGTCCCAATTTGACCTTGAGCCTTAGCTTATTTATGACTCCATGAGGGTCATACTGCCACATAAAGTTGTTTTTGAATTTCATTTGCTGCAAAATCTTATCTGCCTCTAGTCTAGCTTCTCTGGTATTACAAATGAAGGGGCCCAATTGATTTTTCATTTTGAATTGGGTTTTCTTCCTAGCTGCTAGGAAGTTGACTTCATCAGAATTGATAATCTACCTAAAGTATTCTAGTGCAAATATCCTCATGGGGAGGTATTTGGGCAGTTTGTAAGGGGAAAGTTGGCATCCATAAATTCTTATTTATGTGTGGTTCTGGTATAGATACCAATGTCCCAGCTTACTATTTTTGGCCAACTGTAACACCCTTTTGGTCTCTTGTCCGATTTTGGGCTGAGGGCTACTGGTCAACATATTCATAACTGGATGGACAAATAAATCAATGAAGTACTTATAAGTGAATATAATGGAGTACTTTTGGATCAAGGGTGTCCAATAGATAACTGACCTTGGACTTCCTTTGGTATCCAACTTCTGGATGCTGACAGGGAATTTATCTGATTGTTAGTATAAAAACATGTGAAATAATACAGATGAGTACTTGAAGACTCTCTCGGTAGGTAGTCTGGTGAATTGCTCAGACATTCTGTCTGCTATGAATTGAGCATAGTTGTAAATTACAGCAGGAGGCTTGCCTGGGCTAAAGATGGAAAGGAGAGCCAGGACAACCTCATCCACATGCTCATCTATGGTAATAATCTGTCTGCCTCTCTCAGAAAAAATGGTGGCAGCATAAGGGAGATTGTCTGTGGGAGTATGACATTCCTCTATGATGAAAGTTTGAAAAATTTGGGCTATTCTGGGAAGGTCTAACTTGGCATAGAGGTCCAACAAGTCTCCAATAGACAGTGGGGTCTCATTAGGGCTTGGTTGGACCTGCAACATTTGGTTAATGGATTCTGCAGTGATGGTAAATAACACTTGTTGGTTAGGGGTGACAATGGCTCTTTGGCTGGGAATGTAGCAAGCATGACAGAAGTGGATGATTTCTGGGAATGGGTGTACTTCTAGAAGTAAATACTTGGGTAAATTAGACTCCCAAAGGTGAATGTCATCGTTCTGGTTCAAGAATTTGTCCTTACTCCAACAATGGAGCTTTAGAAGGTAGGCAGGGGAAGCAGTATCCTTTATTTGGAAATCTCTGTCTGCTAATGCAAGGTGGTTGATGTCCAGGTGAGGGGTTTGTAGAGGTCTCATGTCGAGAGAGGCTTGGGAAGCCATAATTGGGTCTACAAATATGAATTAGGCTTGTAGTGGATTCGGGAGTTAGGTTTAAAAGCTCTGGTAGAGTGGGAGGGTAGTTACAGTCTGTACAAGGGTTTGGGGTATACAAATAAATTATTCTTCAATTTAGGCAAGTTTCTTAATTAATTTCAATTAATTAACCGTTTAATTAAACTGTGCATTTTCAAATTGAAGGGCCGTTCTGGTTTTTCCCAAGAATACCTGGAATTTGGCAGTCTAGATTGCTAACTTGGTTCAGTGGTGAATGCAGAGGGTACTGTGGCTTCAACTGTCAACTGGTTGCTTTAATTAGGTATCTGACGCTTCTTCAGGCGACATATGGTGGTCAAATTGGTCGTAGAGGTTTCAGGGTGTTGCAAATGGCTAAGCAGCAGTTGGAGTGAAAAACGAGCAAAAAGAGCAATTTGGGGCCTTTTTGGCTTTTTAACGAGTAACGGTCACATTTTGGCACAGAATAATCAATGAACAATGGGTAGTTTTTGGTCTGGGTGGGGAGGTGGTTTTCTAGGCCATCGCACCACTTTTGGAGGGTAGGCAGTATTTTTCATGAGCACGCGATCTAGCCTGGTGCCACCACGTAGCAGAACATCGCCCAGGAAAAACCACGAATCTCGCGTGCTCTCAGGATGTTATCGATCAGACAATGAACCCGCGTGATATGTCTGTACGCTATCGGATCTGGGGGTAGGAGATCGGAGGGCTATCGCATGGTTAAGTTGCACGAATAGAATCGGGAAAGGGATTTGCGGTGCCCAGGGTTTAATTACAAATAATTGTAATTAATTAGTAAATAAGGTCGATATTTTAATATAAGCAATGGGTATTAAGGTGGGACTATGGGTTATGTGGTGGGGTTTTTTTAACTACACCAAGGTTTGGTGGGTTAAAAAAAAGTTTTCTGGGGAAATATGAAGCGGGGAAATTAACTAGATAAAGCGAGGACATAAAAACATAGGATAAGGGGGTTTTTATGGGTTTTTGAGGGGAAAGAAGGGAAATTAGCAAGGGGGAAGTGATATTTGTAATGGGGAATGGGTTTCACACTAGGGAAAGTGGTTTTTAGGAAGGGGGATGACTTTTGAAGTGTAATTACTAAGGAAATGTGTGAAACCAAGGGGAAAAGGTCAAAATGAAGGGAAAAAGGGTATTTATAAGTAATGAAGGGAGAATGGGAAATTAACCAATAAGTATGTGGGGGTATAGTGAAATGAGGGGAAACTAGTAAACATGCTTGTGAATATCCTTTCTTTCTCATAAATCCTCCTGCACATGAAACATAAGATTAAGCATGATAAATGTGCTTTTGACTCAGCAACCTTTCTTCTACATACCCTTTTATTTATCCTAACATTTTCTCTTCATTTACTGGGTGCATTTGAGCTTGTTGACCCTTTATTTCCTTTTCTTTTGACAAGCAAACTATCTAATTCTAACCTTATAACTTCCAATGGCTCAGATTAAAATGACGAGATCATTTTTATTCTCTACCTAACTACTGAGCTGCCAAGGTTAAACTGTTTGGCTAGACCTTTATTCTCTATCTATCAACATGAAATTTAAAGCATGAAAGAGTCAAGATTAAGTTATTTCACCATCATGGGTTGTGGAATTTTTGAAAATTTGCACACAACCTTATTTTGCATAGTAAAGTAAAAAGTATTGGCATTTGAATTTGCACACTTTCATAATCTGTTTTATTTCTTTTTGGGGTTCATACTTTTCACTTTTTTTTTTTTTTTCACTTTTTTCCTTTCTTTTTTGTCCTTTGATTATTCTTTTAGGACATACCCTCTTTACATTTTTAATTTTTTAATATGGAAAACATTTTGCAGAAAGCAAAAGTATGTACAATCTCACAAGACTAACCATAGCCAATTCAAAATTATGAATCCTATTGTTTTAAGATCCTAACAGTGGCTCCACATGGGGATGAAATTTCCTGGTGAAATGTCAAGAACTTTAAGATCAGTAGCCTTTGAAACTGTGACTGTAGTTAACTTGTAAACTGCTCTTCTGTGATTATGCTTTATTCATACTTATGATAGTGAACCTCTCAAAGCTTAGGACCTTCTCTCCGGGCTTCAACTTCAAAATATTACCATCCAATCCAATCTAAACTCTGCAATGTTATATACAATGAGTAAAGTAAAGTGAACTACTGTTAATCTGTGGATAAGTAATGCTTCAACATCCTACTATTGATTGTTCCTCTTCGTAGATCTGTTCCATCTAACTGTCTCAAGAAAAATGCATTGTTACCTCTATAACCATAAATGATATAAGGGCCTTGCCATAGGAAATTAAATTTGCCATGTTTACCTTTATCTGCTCTTCTAGAATCCCATTTGAGAACTTTATCGCTTATGTAAAAATCATCAACTTTGGTCTTTTTGTCAAAAATCTTTTTGATTTTATCCTAGATCACTTGTGATTTGACATAGACTTCTTCTCTGGTTTGCTGCAAGTGTATTGTCTGATTTATCCTTCTTTGGATATCATTTCATTCTACCTGCAACTCTTGAATGATCTTCATCACTGGTACTCCTAAATAGGATGGAAAAACAACATCCATTCCATATACTAACTGATAAGGATATGTACCAATGGACTTTTTGGTAGCTAGTCTGTCTGCCCATAAGGCATTGACTAACTTTTTGTTCCATGTCTTCTTGTTGTCTTCTAGTAGTTTCTTGATGATATTGACAAGGCTTTTGTTTGAGGATTCTGCAAGTCCATTATCTTGAGGGTAATAGGCAGTGGAATGGCCAAGGGTAATGTGATATTTGTTACACAAGTCTACCATTTTTTTGGATTTAAAAGCAACTGCATTATCAATAATGAGCTTTTGGGGGCACCCAAATCTTGACATGATATTGTTTTCAAGGAATGACATAATGACAAAGTCTATGGCTTGTCTGGAAAGGATGGATTCTATCCATTTGGTAAAGTAATCAGTGGCTATCAAAATCCATTTATGCTGGGCTGAGGAGGATGGGTGAATTTCCCCAATGAAGTTTAAACCCCATTGTTGAAATGGCACTTTTGTGGATATGGGTTTGAGAGGTAAAGGTAAGAGCTTCCTTTCGCCCTCAAATATCTGGCACTTGTGACAGGAGGTCACATGTTTCTTAACATCTGCAAAAAGGGTGGGCCAGTAAAAACCTTCCCTCAGGATCTTGTCAGCAGTTGTTTTCCAATATAGGTCTCCTCCATAATCTCCTACATGAAATTATTGCATAATTTTGTCAGCTTCATCTTTCAATAAGCAATTTAATAGAATTCCACCATTATATTGCCAAAATAAAGCATTATCTATGATACAATATTTCATTGATTTCATTTTCAAAAATCTAGCTTTAGTTCTAGATAAACCAGGAGGAGCTTATAAGTTTAGTACGACAAATATGATATCTGCATACCAAGATGAATCTATAAAAGCTTCACTGATATGTGGAGTCGCCATCTCTTCCTAATCATCTAGGGAACCAATGAAATATATATCTAGGGCCTGACAGTTCGATTAAGCCATGAGTTTAGCTAAACATTGGCCTTTGATAAGTTTTGTAGGCTTTATTTCTATGTCATATTCCAAAATAGTGGTAATCCATTTGCCTCTCTTTCCTTCAGGCCCATTCTATGTCAGAATGTTCTTTACTACTGGATTTGGAACATAAGCAATGATGTGTGAATACAAGACGTACACTCTGAAATCTTTAATAACTTTCACTAAAGCTAATGCTTGTTTTTCCATTATGTTGTACTTTAGTGTAGCATCTCTTAAAGATTTACTGAAAAATGCAATAGGTTGCTCATATCCTTGATCATTCTTTTGCAACAAGACTGCTCCAATAGTATGTTCTGAAGCAAACGAAAAAATTATAAAATCTTTATTGAAATCAAGACTTATGAGGATTGGAGTTTTGGTAAGGGATTCCTTGATTGCCTCGAAATACTGTTTAGCCTCTATTGTCCACTTAAGTGTTGAATCTTCCTTCAACATGTCATTTAGCTTTCTAATTAATTCTGCTAAGTTTGAAATGAATCTCCTAAGAAAATTTATTTTGCCTAAAAGTGACTGTAATTCTTTGATGTTTCTAAGATGAGTAATGGTTAGGATTGCCTCTATTATCGCTGGATCTATTATAATTCCATCCTTGGATATTATGTGTCCCAAGAGTTTACCTTCTTCTAGACCAAAGAGTGTCTTTTTGGGATATAAAGAAATACCAAATTTTCTGCATTTAATGAAAACTCTTCTTAGGTGATCCAGGTGTTCATCATCTGATTTTGAAAACACTGTAATATCATGCTGGTAGACTACTAGAAAGTCATGAATTTCTTTTGAAAAGGTTATATCCATAGCTCTTTGGAATGTAGCACCTGCGTTCATTAATCCAAAAGGCATTTTCAAATACATGAAAGTACCCCAAGGAGTAGTAAATGCAGTTTTTTCTTGATGCTCTGGTTGAACTAAGATCTGGTTATATCTAGAGAATCAATCAAGTAATGAAATTCTAGATGAGCCCACTACCCTCTGAAGAATATGGTCCATTTTTGGGAGAGGATAGTTTTCTTTTAATGATACTTTGTTCAAGTTTCTGAAATCAACACAAAGTTTGATTTCTCTTGTTTTCTTCCTAGTAGTGACTAAGTTTGTGACCTAATCTGAATATCTAATGGGTGCTATGATCTGTGCATCATACATCCTCTTTACTTCCTTTTCAATGAGTGGCATAAGAACTGGATTAATTTTCCTAAGCTTCTGTTTAAAGGGTTTATGATCTTCTTTAATAGGTATCTTGTGTTGAATTATGTTGGTGTCATAAGACTTAAGGTCTTCATAACTCCAGGCAAATACATCTTGAAATTCTTTGAACAGATTTATATACTTTAGTTTTTCATCTAGAGGTAATGCTTTGGATATTTTGATAAGCTTGGGGTTTTCTTCAATTCTTATGTTACACTCTTCTATGTCTACTTTTAAAGGCTCCACTTTTAGTTTCCTAGCTACATCATTTGAATCAAACAAATACTCTAATGGAACTAATCCCTTGGGCAAAAAGTTATCTTTAAGGTTTAAAATTTCAAGATCATCATTCATTATTTCTTCTATTTCTACATTTTCTAAGTTATATATTTCTACTTTAGTGAAATTAGTGGGTTTACCTATATCTAAAGCATTTACATCTATCTCACTATCTATGTTATTATCTATTGTACAATCTGTATCTATATTACAATTTTGAAACTCTCCTTCAGCATTCATGAAATCATAAATTTGAGAATCTTGTGAGAAAATTTGCCAATATTTAAAATTGTCAGGTATAACAGGCCTGTGTCTCACTTCTGCAATGTGCTGGTGGTTGGGCTGAAAAGGAAATTTGTAGGTACTAGCAAAATTGGCCAGACTGAGCCTGCATATTCTATTTCCTAGGAATGGCAGCAATGTCAGTTTCCAGAATGTCCTTGAACAAATCTAGGACAATCTCTCTATATTGGCTAAGCATGGGATTATTCACAGAGTATTCACCTTTGATTTGTTTTATAATCAATTATGAGTCTCCCATGATAGAAATTCTCTTGGCTCCAAGTTTTCTAACCATTTGTAGTCCTAAGATTAGAGCTTCATATTCTGCCATGTTGTTTGTGCATTTAAAGTTTAATTTAAATGCATGACCTTCAAAATGATTATTCTCCATGTTGTGAATCCAAACCCTTGCACCTGCTCCTAATCTATTTATAGAGCCATCAAAATCTAGATGCCATAGGGACTCATGAAAAATGTTTTCACTATCAGGAGCTTTGTATTTTTCTTCTACAACTGTGATTTCATTTTTTGTATTGTCTGAATTATACAAGATAAAAGAGTCCATATCAGAATGCATGGAGTATATATCGAAATTCTGAGGTTTTTCTGCACCACTCACCATGTATTTCATTAAGGTCTCTTTGTAAAGTTTCCTTTGCTGACAAAAAACATAGATAGTGGCATATGACATATCTAACTGTAAAGATCCCTGCAATTTTGCTCCCCATGAGCGAGATAACAATATTCCATACTTGGGTGGGATATCAGCAACTACTATGTCCATGGCAATACTCTTTGCTAGGCATTGGACTAGAGTTACACACAAATCCTTAATCAGGCCGAGGCATTTAACTTGGCTAGAATCAAAGGAAAAGAGGTCCTTGTATGGTCTGGTGATATCTAAATTTAATCTCTCCATGATTGCTTTAGGCATCAAGTTATGGGATGCCCCTGAGTCTAGCATAGCATTATGCAAAATTTTGTCATGAACGTTCAAGCTAATGTAGAAGGGAGGGATACCACCTTGATGATGCGTGCCATTTACTTCAGGACCAAACAATAAGTCAAGTTGATCATGATTCAAGTTTGCAACATCCTCTCCTTCACCTATATTTAATGTTTCAGTGATTTGTGCTCTATATGATTCATTTTTGACTAGCTCGGTCAAAGGAATTGATATTTTCAATTTTGATATTTCAGTCTTAATGTTGAATGGCAATTGAGTTTTGCCTGATTGGATGAGATCTTCATTAGCAAATGTGGTATGTGTATTTTTATCTTCATTTTTAATACTAGGAAATTCAGTTTGTGTTTGAGCAGTTTTGTTTTGAATTCTCTTATTTGGAATGATTTGAGTAACAGTTTCAGTTTAAGTTTCGAATGAAGTTATATCTACAATTTTTGGGCTGGAAGTCTCCTGAGTTCCCCTAGGGAGAATTTGTAAAACTTTGGTGACAGGAGCTTCTGTTATCTTTTTAGTGTGGGGTTGGATTGATTTCTTAGTGGGAATTTCAGTATTCTTTTTGCTTCTAAGGCTGTACTATTTGTGAACCTCATATATAATAGATTCATAGCCTTGTTTGAAGTCAAAGGATTCTCTAGATTCTAATTGCAATTGTTGCAGCATGTACAATTCCTGTTCTTCCTGAGTAAGAAAAAAAACTTCTTCATCTTTAATCCCTAATAGGTTTATCTGGGTGTCATCCTCTTCTTCATGGTTTTATGAACCCTCAACAGAGTTTTCCTGGAAGGTTGGTCTAATTTCTTGATCTGGTATATCATTATTTCCAGTGTTAGGATTCTTCCTAAAGTTGGGGTTTCTTATTGGGGGTGGCTGTTGATTTTCCCACTGAGTTTTTCTTTCCATGTTTCCTAATCTATCCATTATTTTTTCTACACTCTTTGCTAAACTATCTATTTTACCATCAGAAGTGGAAGTTTCCTCTTTAATGACAATTGTTTTTTCATTTCTCATCCTAGCGTTCTTAGCTAATAAATTTTCATCTACACTAACAACATTACTTTGCATTTGTTCCAATGTTTCAAGGTTTCTTTCCCTTAATTGGTATGACATGTCAGTGTCAAAACCATCAGGAAACTTGATCAATGCTAGGTCTGGTGGAGGTTTAATATTAGCAGGGATTGCATTGTAGATGCTATTGAACCTAGTACAATAATCCTGAACTGATCCATTAGGAGCTCTTCTAATGTTATCATATTCAAAAAGTATTTGCAGAGGGTTTTTCTTTCTTTCCCATCTATCAATGAATAATCTATGAAAAACAACTAAATCTGCAATATGATTAGCATGCAAAACCTTTGAACCATTTCTTAACATCCCATGTTAATGTCTGGGAAAATAACCTCATTTGACTCGATCAATCTCATGCAATTCAAAGTAACCAGTCATTTTGTTCACATGTTGTTGGGCAGTACACTGACCAGTAGCATCAAACAAAAAGATTTTGCGTTGGTAATCTTGGGGCATGCCATGTAGTTGTGCTGGTAAGACCAAAGGTGCATATCACTCTGCCATGGCTGAGATTCTAGTTTGACTAGGGGGCAAAGTAGTGGTGCTTGAGGAAGGGCTTGAAATGGATGGAGATGAACTAGATGAGGTTGAGGTGTTTGTTTGAAGAGGAAGATGAGGAATAATTGGTTTAGGGGAATGAATTGTGGTGGATACTATAGTCAAAGTGGTAGTAAATGAAGGTGTATTTACAGTATTTGAAGATTCTGCAAAAAGTTCAAAGGCAGCAGTAGTGAGGGAAACTAATTCAACTGATTGTTGAAGATAAGCATCATCTATATGGATTATCAATGTAGAGGTTAAAGCTTCTAGTTTGTCAAAAGTATCTAACACAAGTTTATCTAAATCTGGATGTATAGGCACCTTTTTTGACTCAATGAATTGAATAAAATTAGGGTGTAATACAGTTTCATGAATTGCATTTTCTGATTTAGTTCTAAACGAGAAGGTCAAATGACAAATCAAATGGAATATCCTCTAAAGTTGATAATTCCTCGGGGAGTGAATTTGCTTTAACTAACTGGCTACTACTTGCTTGAGTTTCTACCTTTTTGATTTCCTTAAAATTCTGTCAGGGTCATCAACTATTGTAGCAGGATTTGGATTTGGATTTGCCCTGGTATAGTGAGTCTTTTTGGGAGCCAAAATTTTAATTTTTTAATTGTTTGTTGAAATTTTTTAGCATCAACTCTAAAATGACCTCAAGGGGAAAAATTGAGAATTAGGATTTCCTTAAAGTTTTATTACACTGAGGATCGAAGTCCCCAGTATGGTCGCCAATATGTTAGCACTCAAAAATTTATTTTAAGTTGGATGAGAAAGAAATGATAGAGGTAACCACAAACCAACTTTGTAGATTAGGATCTAGCCTTCCTATTTCTCAGAGAGGGCTCTCTCTTTATGATTTAACTTTGTTTAGTTAACTTATTTTAGGCTAGTTATTTTTGTACTTGGGTTTTGATTTGGATTTGGTGGTGGGATCACTTACTTAGATGGATAGAGGGATGTCTTTTACCATTGGGCTATGGGGTCAAATGTCAAGCAAACAAGACTAGATCAAGTTCTAAAAACAATGTCTACAGGGAAAGGTAGCTCAGTTATTTCAGATCTTAAGGCTGGAGGTGAAGTTGGTTTCAATCGGATCCAAAGAGATAAGGGTTCCTTAGGCCGGATTATGAAAGAAGTGAAAGAGGTCAACCGGGATGGGAGAGCAATTAAGGATTATCAGATTCGGATATCAGAGGAAACATAGAAATGATCAATTGTTCAAAATAGAGTGTACTTAAACAAATTATAAGATAAATTTCCAGTTAATTCATTTGCTTTAGATAACATGTAAGTTTGTGAAATACATAAGAAGATAGAAAATTTGACAAAGAAAATACTTCATTGTAATAGCTTAACGCATGAATCTTGTAATGCAATCTTTTTATTCCTCAGTCCAGTCTGCTGACTTGAAAAATTGGTACAATAACCCTCAAGTTTTATGATCAATACAACTCTACAAATGTATAGCAATCCACCCTGAATACTTCGAAATATTAAGTATTTATACAAAAATAGTTTACAAAATATCCCAAACTGTCTTGGGAATTAATCTAGGAGAAATAAATGTCTTCATGCAAGAAGATAGAGACAGATGTTCAACTGCTGTATGTTGTCCCTGTTTATTAGGTTGTATTGTTCTTTATGCTCTGATATTTTGCCTTTTATTCTCCGCCTTGCTGTTTGTTTTTACGCTGAATGTTCTTTTCATTCTGACCTTTCAACTATACACTTTTATCTGATACTCTTTCATATGAATGGCCTGTCATTATCCTTTTACTGTGATGTTTTCACCCTTACTGTACATTTTTACATTTTGACTGTGTATTTCTACAGTAAGTCATTCAATTTCTCCCATGTTTCTGCATATGGTAATTGGATATTTACCATTTTCCTGTATATTTCATATGCCTCGGTCTATTTGGAAAAAGTGGGTCTATTTACAAAAAGGTGTTTTACCTCATGCTGGAGGTAAAACAAGTTCTCAAAGCTCTGATATAAGACCTTGCCAGTAGGCATCCCCTTCATAGATGAAGTGTTTACATGATCTCTGGCCACCTCTCTAATTCTTCTGTTGTAGTTGTCCTGTGGCATCAACTTATCATTTAGCACCAAGGGATTAGGTAGACCCTTTTGCCTCAAAACTTCAAAATTAACCATGAATCTGTCTGTAGCCATTTGCATGGTTTGGCACTTATCTTTGAGGTTTAGCATTAAATTCCTCTTGGTGAGGACCCTTTTTACTTCCAGTATTGTTCCTGTTTTGTCAGGTATCTCCAATTCCTGCAATTCATATTTTTTTTGGAGTTAGGGAAGTGAATGATCTTAGTGGCTTCCTCTGGCATATCTCCTAGTTCTGCTTTAACTCTCTGTATGGCTTCTGTAGCCTCTTTCACTAAGTCCTTTTGCTCAAAGATTACTTGAATGGATGGCAAAATATCATTGACAGAGTCAATGATATTGGCCCATAACTGTTCCTTGGCTTGGCCTAGTGGTTCCTTTAAAGTCAATTCCTTCTCTAAGATTTTTATCCTTTCATTCATTCTGGTTGCCTTCTATACTTCTTCTTTGCGCATAATCTGGGAAAGCTTATTGTCATTCCCTAGACTGATTATCTTCTCTTTAAGCTTGTTCATCTCTGTGGTATGAATGGACATGTGCTCCATTGCCTTGACCAACTTGCTTGCCTCGTCACCTGGCTGGGATGCTATTGATGTCAAACCTGTTGTTGATGTAGACATTGTAGAAGATGAGAGGGTTGTAGCCAGTGGAGCTATAGGAGCCAATGATGCTGCCAAAGTGGATGGTATTGCAGTA
The DNA here is from genome assembly GCA_031772625.1 of Pinus tabuliformis. NCBI lineage: Eukaryota > Viridiplantae > Streptophyta > Pinopsida > Pinales > Pinaceae > Pinus > Pinus tabuliformis. The sequence goes on along the minus strand of CM062819.1, from coordinate 1,393,731,383 downwards.
GTGACTGTTGGGATAACAGTGGCAATGGAAGTTTCAAGACTAGCTTGTTTTAACTATATGAAGTTGTCTAACTCCTCCTCCATTTATTTCAACTGATCATTAAGTTGGAGAACTAGGTCCATCATCTACTCCTGATGAGTTTGGCTCTCAAGGACCTCTTTTGTCTATGGGTGCTCTGAATGAGGCAATTTGAGTTGTTTTTTGAGAGCAGCAATGTCCTCATTCTTTTTCTTTATTAACTTCTCAACAGCCTTGATATCATTGGGATCATGTCCTAGTTCAATTACCAAGTCCTCCAATGACTTGATCCTGTTGTCCTTGGCCTGTGAGGAGGCCTTTTCTAATTTGTATTGTGCCGTAATGTTGTCCAATGAACTTTGCAGCTTAAGTGCTGCCATGGATTTACCTATCAAGGTTGAATAAATCATCTCACCTGCCTTCTTTTGGAACTCAATTTGGTCAATGGGATGAACATCCTTGGCCAAAACCTCAAAGTCTATTTTCTTGTAGTCAGCTGATGTTTTTGGCTGTTGGATTGTAGGTTGCATGAATGACACCTGGATTTTACCTGTTTTGATGTCAAAAGCTGACATCAACCTACTTTGATTTGTTGGTGTGTGCTTGAAGTACTAAGCATAGGTTTCAGCCTTCAACTTCTCATTTCTCAACTTAATTTCGTTATATCCGTCCTTGATATCATTTTCTTTACAATGCCTGGTGAAAGAAGAAACCTCAACACTGAGTTGTCTCTCAATAAGCTGAGTGTTTGATGTTGAGGGTTGCTGTGTTTCTCCTGAAGCTGCTGTGCCTTTGCTTCTTTCCACCATTGTATCAGTGTCAGGGATTTCCACTGATTTAATGGTGTCTTCCTGTTCAGTTACAAGATTAAGGTTGGGCCTCTTCCTGTAGTTGATCTTGAACTGTTCATCTATGGTTTCCATAGTTGAAGTGGAACCTTATTCCCTGTTTCTCTTTGGGTTCCTGTCTTCATTTGTTGGAGTTTGTAAAACAAGAGGAATATTCATTGGTTCTCCTAGTTCTGGAACCTGCAGGAAGGAACATTCATCAGTCTGCTTCTCTACATCAAGCAATTTATTCTCTACATCAACTACAGTATTGTCCATGGAAAACCTCTCAATGTCTGGTCTGGGATGATGGATGAAAGGTCCCAATTTGACCTTGATCCTTAACTTATTTATGACTCCATGAGGGTCATACTACCACATAAAGTTGTTTTTGAATTTAATTTGCTACAAAATCTTATCTGCCTCTAGTCCAACTTCTCTGGTATTACAAATGAAGGGGCCCAACTGATTTTTCATTTCGAATTGGCTTTTCTTCCTAGCTGCTAGGAAGTTGACTTCATCAGAATTGATAATCTGCCTAAAGTATTCTAGTGCAAATATCCTCATGGGGAGGCATTTGGGAAGTTTATAAGGGGCAAGTTGGCATCCATAAATTCTTATTTTTGTGTGGTTCTGGTACAGATACCAGTCTCCCACCTTACTGTTCTTGGCCAACTGTAACACCCTTTTGATCTCTTGACTGATTTTGGGTTGAGGGCTATTGGTTAGCATATTCATAACTAGATGGACAAATAAATCAATGAAGTCCTTGTAAGTGAATATAGTGGAGTACTTCTGGATCAAGGGTGTCCAATAGATAACTGACCTTGGATTTCCTTTGGTATCCAACTTCTGGATGCTGACAGGGAATTTATCTGATTGGTAGTATAAAAACATGTGAAATAATACAAATGAGTACTTGAAGACTCTCTCAGTAGGTAGTCTGGTGAACTGCTCATGCATTTTGTCTACTATGAACTAAGCATAGTTGTAAATTACAGTAGGAGGCTTTCCTGGGCTAAAGATGGAAAGGAAAGCCAGGACAACCTCATCCACATGCTCATCTATGGTGTATCCTAAAATGCAAGAGAGCATGGTAATAATCTGTCTGCCTCTCTCAGAAAAAATGGTGGCAGCATAAGGGGGACTATCTATGGGAGTATGACATTCCTCTATGATGAAAGTTTGGAAAATTTGGGCTATTCTAGGAAGGTCTAACTTGGTATAGAGGTCCAACAAGTCTCCAATAGACAGTGGGGTCTCATTAGGGCTTGGTTGGACCTGCAACATTTGGTTAATGGATTCTGCAGTGATGGTAAATAAAACTTGCTGGTTAGGGGTGACAATGGCTCTTTGGCTGGGAATGTAGCAAGCATGACAAAAGTGGATGATTTTTGGAATGGGTGTACTTTTGGAAGCAAATCCTTGGGTAAATTAGACTCCCAAAGGTGAATGTCATCATTATGGTTCAAGAATTTGTCCTTACTCCAACAATGGAGCTTTAGAAGGTAGGCAGGGGAAGTAGTATCCTTTATTTGGAAAGCTATGTTTGCTAATGCAAGGTGGTTGATGTCTAGGTGAGGTGTTTGCAGAGGTCTCACATCCAGAGAGGTTTGGGAAGCCATAATTGGGTATACAGATATGAATTAGGCTTGTAATGGATTTAGGAGTGAGGTTTAGAAGCTTTAATAGAGTGGGAGGGTAGTTACTGTCTGTACAAGGGTTTGGGGTATAAAAACAAATCTCTTCAATTTAGACAAGTTTCTTAATTAATTTCAATCAATTAGCCGTTCAATTAAACTGTGCATGTTCAAATTGAAGGGTCGTTTTGGTTTTTCCCAAGAATACCTGGAATTTGGCGGTCTGGCTTGCTAACTTGGTTCAGTGGTGAATGCAGAGGGTACTGTGGCTTCAACTGTCAACTGGTTGCTTTAATTAGGTATCCAGAGATTCTTTAGGCGGTAGACGGTTGTCAAATTGGTCGTAGAGGTTTCAGGGTGTCGCAAATGGCTAAGCAGCAGTTGGAGTGAAAAATGAGCAAAAAGAGCAATTTGGGACTTTTTCGGCCTTTTAACGGGTAATGGTCACCTTTTGGCGTGGAAATAATCAATGAACAGTGGGTAGTTTTTGATCTGGGTGGGGAGGCGGTTTTTTGGGCCATCACACTGCTTTTGGAGGGCAGGCGGTATTTTTCGCGAGCACATGATCTAGCCTGGTGCCGCCATGTAGCAGAACAATGCCGAGGCAAAACTGTGAGTCTCGCGTGCTCTCAGGCTGTTATCGATGTTAAGGGAGAATGTCCCCTGGGGTCTTGGGTTAATACTCTAGCGAAGCAGGGGTTATCTATAAAGAAAAACAATAATTCCACATAGCCATGATGCTAATATAAACGAACTAAGCGAAGAGGGGTGCACCTGGGGGTCCTTCGTTTGGGAAGATCTAGCTAGGGTCCAAACCCTCTTGGAGTTCCTTTTGCTCCTTCAACCTGCAAAACAATAAATTCAAGAAAGCACAACAGTATATGGACTAAACATCATAAAGAAATCAACTTCATATCATATTGAAAGTTAGTTATGCAACTGAAATAATCATTCATTTGTAAACCATAACATTGATATCATAAACATGAAGAAGATTCATATCAGGAACAAGACAAGTGTTTCTTTTATTATAGATAACTAAAGTACAGAAATGAATGATTTCACCCGAGTCTTCCTTTCGTAGGCTCCAAGCGAAACCGTCCTCCGGATTCGTCCAATCTCAAGCCTTCAACAAGCTCCTTCCATAACTCACTCAAGGATATCTCAATAAATGGAAAGACATCATAACTCAAGGAAACAAGGGTTTCCTGTAATGGGGGAAGTGCTGGAAGCACAGGGATCTTCAGACCTGATCTGGGATGATTTCAAGAGAGTGATTTTTCTCTCTCTTCTCTCCTCCCTTAGGCCTTCCCATTGAAGCCTTTTTATACTTCTCCCAAAGTAGTTTTTTAGTTGGGAATTCGTTGGGAACAGTTGGGCCACGGGCACTAATAGGTAATCAGCAGGTAAAACCCACGATCTCTGCCCGAAATTAAGGAGATTTATTTTTTTTAAGTGTTTTAAGACATATACGCGGGTTGGGTATACACAGACCCGCGTACACACGCGTTTAGCTCAGGGCAATGTCGCGTATAGGGAGTAAAACATTGTTTTTAAAGTATTTGGACCAGGTCTGGAAGGAGGGGTTGCCGTAGGCCATGAGTGTAACATCACAAACATCAAGAGTGAGATTTGGAGCTATAACAATCGATCGAATGATGAATCCGCATGATATGGTTGTACGCTGTCAGATTTGGGTGTAGGAAATCGGAGGTCTATCACATGGTTAAGTTGCACAGATATAATCGAGAAAGGGATTTGCGGGGCCCAGGGTTTAATTACAAATAATTGTAATTAATTAGTAAATACGGTCATGATTTTAATATAGGCAGCAGGTATTAAGGTGGGACCATCGCTTATGTGGCAGGGGTTTTTGAACTACACCAAGGGTTGGTTGGTTAAAAAAAAAGTTTTTCAAGGAAATATGAAGCGGGGAAATTAATTAGATAAAGCAAGGGCAGAAAAACTTAGGATAAGGGGGTTTTTAAGTGTTTTTGAGGGGAAATAAGGGAAATTAGCAAGGGGGAAGTGATATTTGTAATGGGGAATGGGTTTCACACTAGGGAAAGGGGTTTTTAGGAAGGGGGATGATTTTTGAAGGGTAATTACTAGGGAAATGTGTGAAACCAAGGGGCAAAGGTCAAAATGAAGGGAAGAAGGGTATTTATAAGTAATGAAGAGAGAATGGGGAAACTAGCCAATAAGTATGTGGGGGTATAGTGAAATGAGGGGAAATTAGTAAACATGCTTGTGAATATCCTTTCTTTCTCATAAATACTCCTGCACATGAAACATAGGTTTAAGCATGATAAATGTGCTTTTGACTCAACAACCTTTCTTCTACCTACCCTTTTATTTATCCTAACATTTTCTCTTTATTTACTGGGTGCATTTGAGCTTGCTGACCCTTTATTTCCTTTTCTTTTGACAAGCAAACTATCTAATTCTAACCTTATAACTTTAATGGCTCAGATTAAACTATTGAGCTCATTTTTATTCTCTACCTAACCACTAATCTGCCAAGGTTAAATAGTTTGGCTAGACCTTTATTCTCTATCTATCAACATGAAATTTAAAGCACGAATAAGTCAAGATTAAGCTGTTTGACCATCATGGACTGTGGCATTTTTGAAAATCTGCACACAACCTTATTTTGGATAGTAAATGAGTCAAGATTAAGCTATTTGACCATCATGGACTGTGGCATTTTTGAAAATCTGCACACAACCTTATTTTGGATAGTAAAGTAAAAAGTAGGTGCATTTGAATTTGCACACTTTCATGATCTATTTTATTTCTTTTTTGGGTTCATATTTTTCACCCTTTTTTTTTGTCCTTTGATTATTCTTTTAGGACATACCCTCTTTACATTTTTTAATTTTTAATATGGAAAAAATTTTGTAGAAAGCAAAAGTATGTACAATATTACAAGACTAACCATAGCCAATTCAAAATTATGAATCCTATTATAATAGGACCTTAACACCATCCATAATGAAGGGGAAAGGGGGTGACTCTAGATAATTATTTGGGGATGGGGAGTCACTATTCTTTCCTTCATTCTTAAGAGGCATACCTATATTGTCACCATATAGTCCTTCAAGGGGAAATGTATAGTCTCACTTGGGTAGGTAGAAATTGTGATGTGTCCCCATGCCTAGGTACCCTTAAAAAATGCAATTTATGGGTGAATTTCAACTTTTGATACCATTATTTTAAATCAAGAATATAAATAAATGATGCATGGAATTAAAGAAATCATGAAAATATCCTAGAAACACTAAATATATGGAATTCAAATTCTCATAAGTATATTCAACAATCAAAGATAAATAACCATTAAAATTACAAAATGGAATCAACTATATATAACACAAAAAGAATTTATATTTATAAAGATTTCACTAACTAATTATAGATGTCAGATAATCTGCCCAACCATAGGCTCTATTGCACATTCGCTTTCTTCAACATGCAACCCCCAAGCTAAAGCTATTATTCCACAAGGATGGGTGTCTATTCCAACTCTATCGCTCACAAGAAATTAACTCATTATAAACTTTCTCTTTTCACAGGGTCACACAACAATCAAAATTATCACAATTACTCAACTAGTCCTATGAAAATCCCAACTTCTCGCACTTTTTGTCCTTCATTCTAGAAAAGCTAAATAAATGGATTTTTTTTTTTCTCTCTGCAATGAAGCCCCTCAAGCTACTCAATTTCCTCCTAGGGCTCTAGTGCTACTAGATAGGAACTATCAAATATATAAATTCTAGAGACTCTCATCCATGGATATATTAACCAACAAGGAAAATGCATACATGCACTTAGGAATATTCGCATGCTGGAAAAACAAGTAGTAACTCACACAACCACCAAAACTGGATTGCAACAATACAATTCTTGTTCTCTCCAAGAAGCAATAACCATAAAGTGAAAGAGAATAATGAATGAGGAGGTCCTCAACCCCCCCAAACCCCCCAAAAAGGTAAGTTTAAATATGTGTGCTTTCAAAATGACACATTGTTTCCCTAAAAAGTTCATTTACCTCACCTTTTTCTCAATTAATTCAAATATGGGTATAATAACATATAAATTAAAAAGTTTAGGCTCTCTAGTTACCCTCCTATTATGGTATCATAACCCCCTATTCTCTTTTCCATGTCCATATGCAGTAGATGATGCGTTTTATTAATAATATTCAAAACTATTACATATATAGGTGCTTTGTATTTTCATAATGTACATATTTACACCATTAAATTGGGGATCAAAACCTGAGGTATTATGTTCCCCTAACCCTTATTTCAACATTGTCCTTAGTGCTCAACACCATACCAATGTGTGCGTGTGTGTGTGTATTTACGACAAAATTTCAAAATAGATGTGAGCATGCCAACTGCACAATATCTTCAAACTCCCATGTCACTTCTTTAGGTATGTAGCATGTCCATTGGATCTTTACCTACCCTATGGATTTTCTTTGGATCACCATGACATTCATGTCTATTATACACGATGGTTGTACCTAGAAATCTTCTTTTGGCTCCCCTTGAATCAGAGTCCAACTAATAACATGGTTAGGATCATGCACACACATTTTCAAAAAAGACAAATGAAATACATTATGCACTTTCATGGAAGTAGACAAGTAATCATGTATGCACATAGTCCTATCTTGTCCAATATCTCAAATGGACTCCAATATCTAGATGCCAACTTAATAAAACTACTGGAAACTTCAATGAGTTTTTATTTGGTTTCATTTTTAAAAAGCATACTCAAACATTTTAAATTCTTTGGATGCTCTCATCCACATAGACATTTTCCTATATTGAGCTCTTTTTAAATTTCACTTAATATTTACCATTTATCTTCCATTTTCTTGAGCATCTATGGCCCAAGTACTACTATAATTGTTGGGCCATTCCAACTGATTCGAATAATGAACTTTCTACCATATAAATCCTCAAATGGACTCATTTTTCAAGAAGCTTGATACCCATTATTATAGTGAACCAAATGAAAACAATCTTTCCACTTGGATGGTTATCCATTAGCTACATTCTCAACATGTATTCAATTGTGTGATTCACTATCTTTATCTTCCCATATATTTGTGGATGATTCACTGTACTAAAGTTCACATCTACATTGAATCCTTTAAATAAATCTCCCCAACATCTCGAAATAAATTGTGGATATCTATTTCAAACAATTTCTTTTGGTACTCCATGAAATATATCAGTCTTTTTCATGTATAATTATATGAGGTTAGTTGTATTATGATCGAGTTTAAATAGAATAAAATGAGAAACATTTATCTATTTATCCACTGCCACCATTATTGAGTCACGTTTCCTTGTTGTCTTGGGTAGTTTGGTTATAAAATAAATGTTTACAACTTCCCATTTTCACTCTGGAATTTGGAATGGTTGTAGCAAATTAGATGGGTGTCTATGCTTAACTTTCACCATTTGACATTCCATGCACCCAAAAAATATAATCGAATACATCCTTTTTCACTCTTGGACAAATATATCGACTTATAATTGGTAGCATTATTTTCTTATATCTAATATTCCTTACATGTGGAACATTATGCATTTTTTTCATAATTAAATTCCTCAATTCCAAAAAATTAGGAAATATGCCATCTTCTTGTAGCTTGTATCCATTAATTTTTTGTGGTACTTATTCTTACTATAAAGTTTCTTTTTCCTATAGGTAATGCTAATATGTAGTAACAACCTCTAAAATTCTTTTCTAAATCTGAAGTATGCACACCAATGGTTGTAACATACATAATATGTACCCTTCAACTAATTGCATGTGCAAATTTGTTCTCCTTTCCCTTGATATGCTTGATGTCAAAGTTGTATTCACTCAAAAAGTCCAACTATATTGTTTATATGGCATTAAAGTTGGTTGCCTAAATAAATATTTCAAACCATTATAATCTGTTTTGAATTCATTTTTTTCCACATTAAATAGTGCTTCCACATCTTCATTGAATTTATTATGCTAGAAAGTTCCAAATCATGTGTGGCATAATTAATCTCATGCTCTTTTAATTTTCTTGACTCATAACATGTCCATTATGAATAAGTACTCCGCCAAGTCCTTCTTTGCATGCAATTTTACACACCACAAAATAAATATCCAATTGGAGTAACAATATTTAAGATTGGTACACTTGTAAGTAAACCCTTCAATAGTTGAAAACTCCATGTTCTAATGTCCATTAAAATTTAGTCCCATTCTTATGTAAAGAAGTGATGGGATTATCAATCCTCGAAAAGATTGCTATAGGCTTCCTATAATGTCCATCTAAACCCAAAATATAACTTCTAAAACATTATTTGGTGCTAATCATCCCTTAATGTCTTCAATCTTTTCTATATACACTAATATGGCTGATTTTGAAATGATGTTCCCAAAATAGTGAATTTGATTTTGGTAGGAAGAACATTTTCTCAACTTGGCATACAACTCATTCTGCCCTCAATACTTGTAGTATGAATCTTAGATGATGTTCATGCTCTTCCTTTCACTTGGAATAAATTAGTTATGCCATTAAAAAATACAATAACAAACTTGTCCAAATAATTTTTGAATATACCATTTATTAAGAACATAGAGATAGATGGTATATTTTTCAGTCCAAAAGACACCACTACAAACTCATAATGCCCATACCTTGTTCTAAAATCTGGCTTGCTTATGTATTCTTCCTTTATCCTCACCCATTGATATCTTGATCTCAAGTATATCTTTGAAAATATATTGGATCTTCTTAGATGATCAAATAGGTCATTAATTCTAGGTAGAGGGTATTTGTTTTTCACTATGGTCTTGTTAAATTGTCTAAAGTCAATAGAGAGTGTCATTGTTCCATCATTCTCTTTCAAAACAAATATGGGTGCTCCCCATAGTGAAACACTTAGGAATATGTACATTTTCTTCAACAAGTCTTTTGACTACATTTGTAACTCTTTGAACTAGTGTACTCATTCTATAAGGATTATTTGACTTTAGAGCAAATCCTAGCATCAAATCAATAGAGAAATCTATATCCCTCTTTGGTGGAAAACCTAGTATCTCTTCAAATACATTTGTGAACTTTTGCAACACTGGATAATATTCAAGATTTGGCTATTTAGTATTATTTTTCTTATCTACATGGGATGCATATAATTTACATCCTTTCTTTAAACATATGTTCAACTATAAGGCTAAAATTTCCCTTATATAAATGGGTCTCAAAATTCCTTACAGAAAACTTTGTTTTCCTTCTTAATGAAGACAAAAAAAATGTATTATTATGACAATCTAGGACAACATAATTCTTGTCCAAGCAATCCATTCTAATTAGGACACTATAAGATCCAAATGGTATGATATTCAATTCTACAAATGTATCCATTCCATTAATATTAATAGGAAAACTCTTGACAATTTTATTAATCCTTCTCATTGTTCTAGTGGCTAGCTAAAGTAACCATGGTATTTCGAGCTTGCTTTTCATCAAATGAAATTTATCCACTAGTTTAGTATCAAAGAAAATATGACTTGATATTGATTCAATTAAAATAAAAATATACTAAATTATAATCTTACTTCCCACTTAAATCATGTGGGATTGATGCTCTATCTATTTATCATCTAGGGCTACATTTTGGGATTATTTCTACCCATTTAGTCCATAGTTGTAGCCTCCTGGAGGTTATGAAAAGTTCCAGGCCAGTTGAGTAACTCCATGAACTAATTGTGTTTTTTCATTAAGAGAAACCATATATATATACAAGGAGAGGGAAACTATTGGGTTTCATCTCCCAATTTTATTTATTTATTTTTCTATTTATAATATGTAAATGGATTTTCCTAATCCCAAAGATTAGGTGTCAAAATTCCCCCCCTTTAATCTGAAGAGATGTTGGTGAGTAAAAACATCATTTTGTATTAATGTTCTTGGTCTGATCATGAAACTTTGGGTTCTTGGCCAACTTTATTGCAGAGGTGTTATCAATCAAATAAGAGTTGAATGCACTTGTTTCTCTTGCAAATATTCTAGAATTTTTCTGAACCACACAATTTCCTTCATTGCTTTTGTTGTTGCCTCATATTTTTCCTCAACTGTGGAATCTACTAGAACTAACTATTTGCATGACCTCCAGGAGACAACTCTTGATCCAAGACTCATAACATAACATGAAGTAGATACTCTAGTTTCTTTATCTCCATCAAAATCTAACTGAAATTATCCAATAAAACTAAATTCATCCACCTGTATATACTTGAGTCAAAAGTCTTGAGTTCCCTTCAAGTACTTTAGAACTCTTTTTGCAAAAAACCAGTGACGATCACAAGGATTTTGCATAAACCTAGAGAGGATTCCAACAATAAATGAAACATCTAGTCTGGTAGTAGTCATGTAGTTGAGACTTCCTATGAGTTGTCTATACTTCGTTGCATTCATAAATTCTTTTCCTTCAGTGCATGTGAACTTTAAATTCTATTCCATTGGATTAGTTAAAGGATTGCACTCAACCATGCCAAACATGTTCAACAGATCTCCAATGTACTTCTTCTGAGAGAGTAATATAAAATTCAGATGTTGGGTTACTTTAATACCAAGATAGTAGTGAAATATGTCATTTCAAAACCTTTCCTCAGTTCTTTCTTTATATATGCAACGTAATTCTCATTGTTCCTTGTCATCAGAAGGTCATCTACATATACCACAAGATATACAATTATTTTTCCAACTTTCTTGACAAACAAATTTGCATCATCAAGATCATAGTGTTTTGAAATTAGTTTCAGAAGATTTAGCCTCCGAATTTTGTCAATCACATCACTCAAAGTGTCATCTTAATCAATGGTTGGAGCATGTGGGGGAGAGAGTGCTTTAGAAGGAAATTCCACAAATTGATCCAGTATAGGGATTCCCCCTTTAAGATGTGGAATCTCATTATCAAACTCTTGAAAGACTTTTCATGTCCTAATCTATCCAAGTGATCAAGTTGCTGCTCAACAACATTGTTAGTCTGGGAAGATTCAAGAAATATCACATCCCTAGATATTATAAACTTCTGATTCACTGCATCATAGAGAAAATATGCTTTGGAGGTATCTGAGTACCCAAAGAAGATACATTTGCGACTCCTTGCATTGAGTTTGTTTCTTTGTTCCTTATGTATCAAGGCATAACATATGGAACCAAAATCCTTGAGATGCCTAACTAAAGGAATGTGGCCACACCACATTTCATATAGAGTCTTGTTTTTTATAGCTGAGATGGACACTTTTTCTTTATATACACAACATATAGAACCACATGAACCCAAAACATTAGCTTAACATTCCTAAAACCATCATTGGACATACCATATTTAAGATTGTCATGTTCATTCTTTCAGCTACACCATTCTGTTGGGGATTATAAGGAACAATTATTTGATGTTTGATCCCATGTTGGAGAAGATATTTGTCAAATTCATTTGAAGTATATTCTTTTTCGTTATTAGTATAATAGAGGCAATGTGAGAGTGTGCATCATTTTTAATCCATGCATGAAAGTTCTTGAATATTTCAAACAATTCAGATTTGTTCTTTAATAAATAAACCCAACACATTTTGTTGTAGTCATCGATAAATTTAATTATATATTTATTACCATTTGCAGAAGGAACATGCATTGGGCCACATAAATTAGAATGACTGAGTTCAAGCTTTCTATGTGCTTTGGAATGAGAATCATGAAAATACTGTTTGTTGTGCTTTCCTAAGATACACACATCACATTACTTAAGTTTTTGAGGAATAGTTGGCAAACCAGTAACACCATTTTTCTTCAACAAGTGAAGACTATGATAGTTCAAGTGTCTGGATCAAGCATGCCATAAAAGACTTGATAGAAGTGTACCTTCATCATAGTGAGAACTGTATGAAAAGTTTTTTGCAAGAGCAAAAGTTCCTTTCAACTTCAATAATCTTTCTTCTTCTATCCTAGTAATGACAAGTGGGTGATATGATGCTTTTATGACCTCAAAATTTCCATCCAATATATGAATGGAGTGTCCTTGCTGGCAGATGTGGACCAAAGACAACAAGTTTCTACTCAACTCTGGGAGTGTTATCGGGAAATCTAGTGTCCACTCGGAGCTACTAGTCCCACTAAGATTCGTAGCTATCTTAGAAACAAACAAACTAAAACTACTTTCATTTTCCTTTATGAGAAGTAGATAAGAGGGGAATGAAGGACACCAACCTCAGTCTTGCGCTTGGTTCCTTGCTTGGTTCCTCTCCCTTCTGATAGATCCTTGCCGCTTCTCCTTCGTCTACCCAGCTTCAAAGAGTACCTGTGGAATCAAAGCAGCATAATACTATCGAAGAACAAAGATCTACAATCATAAACAATATAGGACTAGATATATATTGACCACACAAATGCATATATCATCAAACATACAAGAAAGTGGAGGAAAACTTGAATAGCTTTATTAATATCAAGAATAGTAAAGAGGATTACAACCAATTGTTCTGACCCAACGTCATTCTCCAGCATGAAAGCCCTTCTTTCACCTCATGAAAAACTTAGATCACCAAACACTATGATATTCCACCAAGAAACCAACAACACTTCCTTACAAGATACAAAATTCCAGCCCCTGGATCTCTGGGATGAGGGATCCATATATAGATGATTGCAGGGGGGTGAGTCAGCTTCTGGGATTTTGATTAGTGTCCTCTCTCTAATAGTTCTTGATTCCACTTGGAGATCGATGATCTCTTACTCATCCCTGAGCGAATTCAGAGAGGCAAGTGTCACAGGAGAAGTTTCTGGAAGATTCCATAACGATCCACCTTGCAAACTGTCTCTACCATTTGTCTACTCTCGTCCATCGCACCCTATAGAAGGGATTTTTAGTACGCATCGCACCCTTTTTCACTAAGCAGGTGGGATGCATTGCACCCTCTGCACTGCGCAGTCTATATGGTCCAACTTTGACCAGTTCTGAGCAGTTTTCTGTGGAGAACTTTTGGGAGATTATGTAATCAGTTGACCTTGTTCCTTTAGGGTATGAAACAACACTTTTAGGGACTTAGGAGCCCTTGGTTTACGGACATGTATGATTGGGGTTTCAGTGCCCAAAAATGTCTATAACAGTTTCCCCCTAAAGCATGAGGTTGTTAATATTTTGATGTCAGGTGAAATGCTTTATCATGAGGATCCGAAATTTTTTCGAGCTGGAAGGCGACCTGTAATAAGATACAATACAATACATTATCTTCATAATATTTTTCATGATCTAGCTGAGGCGGGCATTCCCATGCTCAACTTTATAAATTCATTTTCATGTACATGAGACAGACAACCGTCTGTGTGGCAGACTGATGATTCTGATAGAGTCATCATCCTTTGATTCGGATGATCATCTGTGCAGCAACAATGTACATTTGATGTCTTTATTTTCCTGAATATATCGCAGCCCGGATGGATGAAACTAGATCCGGGGTCTTCAAACTCATCTAACCTTCACTCGAAGTACAAGTCGATCCATGTGAAAGATGTTCTGGAGTCGAACATGGAAAGACATCGCCTGATTACTAGCCAATGATGTAAGCTGTTAACAGGTGCGAGAGGAATCACCGATAATGATGATGACCCTCAAGGTACTATAGTACAATTCGCGTGGTGTGAAAAGGGACTTGGTGTCGAACACCACGCAAAATCTTTCGGTCAAAGGCCATTGATGTAAACTTGTCGCCGGAAGTGAGAAACTTGCCGTTGAGGCATGCAAGCTTCAAAGTACTGAAAGGGTTGTTCCTAAGTCGACTTCTTGGATAATGAGATGATGTCGACAAGAAGTGACCCGTCGTAGGAAGGCCTTAATGAATCCCACATCTATGACACGGAACAGAGTAAATGATTTTTGGAGGTGAAAACGATATGATGATACAGGGTTCAGGGTGGCGGTCATGAAAGAATGGAGCGTGAATGTATTGCAGCGGATGAGACGCAGGTGAATTCTCTGAGCAACTTCTCTTGAACATACCGGCGACACTGACGTGGATTGGTAGCGTTAACCCCAAATATGGATGGTGTGATGGACCAATGGTGATATGACCGGTGAACGGAATAACCCAACCCAACTCGGATGTGGAGTGAAAGTGTCATGTTCAAGAGCGACTTGCTACCAATAAAGTTTCTTCAAGTTTTCTTCCCAAATTTTCCCCAGTCATTGCTGACCAGTACCTCTTTATTTTTTTCAAGCTTGAGGAGGATAACATATGCTTGCTCTATAATTTTCCCTTCAGGAAAACTCGTCACTATGTTTTAACGGGCCTAGGGACAATGAAACTCGTTCTTTTCTATATGGACAAGTTTGTTCCTATTCGGTTTTAATGAGTTTAATGACAAAGATAACTTGGTCCTTTTCAATTTTAGAGAGTCTGAAAGGGACGTAAAAGAAACTCCAATAATCCTTTTTCGTCATATAATCCTTTAAGTCCAAAAAAGTATAAAATAATATGAAAGGGATGGATTTTCGGTAATTTTAACGAGCCGAACAAAACAAGCACTCGATCTTTTTGTGTAATAATCCCTTAGGTCCAAAAAGATTAAAATCTAGAGGAGGGATAGCACTTCCGGTCGCTTTAACGAGTTGGAGAGGCCAATCGCTCGGCAATATTTTCATATTTGATGAGTTAGATGAAAAGAGCTTAAAGGAGACTCGTCTTTTAAGGAACGAGTGATAATTTCAGGTAGCAACTGATTCTAGGTAAAGTTTGGAATTTTCCATTCACGACAGTGTCACAAGGATGGCTAATAGGATCACTCTTCGCAGCTGTTCCTCAAAAGGGGTAAACAATCAAATGGAGGTGAATGATCGGCTAAAACAGAGTGGAGGTGATGGTAAGAACATGACCAAGGCTCAAAAAGCTGATGATAATGCATTCACAATGGTTATTTACCGGAAATTGGTTCATTTTTTTTTGTTAATGAGCTTAAACTCTGGGGGAACGTTTGCTCATTGCTAAGGTTTAATTTTTAACGAGCTTGAACTTCGCATAAAAACTGCTCGTGCCAGTCGTATAATAAGGATGTCTCATCGATAGGTTCAATTTTTAAGGAGCTTGCACCATTCAAAACTTTGCTCCGGATCCTTTCATTATGCAAGCTAGGAACGACCAATCCTACAAGTTTAAAGGGTTGAGAAACTACAAACTAAGAAAATAAATGGTCGCTCTTTACTTTCAGGCAAAAAGGTTTGCATGCCCCCAGGTATAGTGAAGTAAAGTTCCCAGGTTACCATTTAGAAGTTCTTGTATTTGCAAGATAGTTTCCATTCGCACAGCAGACAGAAACACTTCCTCGGCTTAGTCCATCTGGAAAAAGGCTCCAATCACCTAACCTTGACGAAAAATCTTATCCCGGTCTAACTCCCTCTTCCTACACGGATGGGTGTCGGACTAGTATTAAATCTTTCGTGGAAATTTACCCTATACCCAAGGTTTTCCAAGCGAAACAAACCAGGGTGCATGCCCCCTGGGTTTCAGTCATGTCCTCCCGAATCACTCGCGCTCTTCAGGTGGACAGACTAGAGATTGATGAGACATTCCTTGCGTGAAAACACCATTTAGGGATGGCATTTAACTATTAGCTATGTGTGAGCCAGGGAACGAAAGCTGGTCTACGAGCTTGACCACTCCGCCTTCATGCGGAAAACACATTACTCTAAAGAATGAGGAGACAATGGCTCCCATGCTATAAATATAGTCGCGCCCAAGGAGTAGATTATAATATAGAGGTCCTTGGACTACCATTACGTTCATGTAAACGATTTTCCTTCTCAATGTTATGGGCACATTAGGAGGGATCCCTAACGGTCGACTGGTTCCTTTGTTGAAGCCTGTCAGATTTCTCATCTCAGGCAGAAGCGATGGCGAACCAAGCGCTTCCCAAGCAGTTGAGGAAAGGATACTCACAGAAGCCCTTTCATCTATGATGGTACCAACCATGATCATTTTGTAAGCTTGTACAATGATTCGGAATGGTACATTAACTGGTACATGGGGTCTACCTAGTAGATTCCAATCGAAGGAAACGACTAGGTTGCTTGGAGGTGGGACCGAATAGATGGCCGGATATGACTCTGACGAACTTCCTTCCTGCGGTAAAGGAACGGGTAGATTGCCCCCATGTTCATCGGAGTCTGTGTTTACGAAAAGAATTTGAACGGTGTTGTTCTCATTCTCTTCGGTGATTGTGTCATCTGAAGATGGACCTTCCGAAGACAAGACCGGGTCGACTGCCGCCTCAACCTTTTGACTTTCGTCTGGTATGGATTCAGCGGGTTTATCTTCAATGACAGATGCTTCGACCGACCACAATGGTGTGTCGGTCGGATTTTCAACTAGTGACGGACTTGGCAAGAGTTTCTTATATCCAGGAGGAAGCCGTAGCGGTGAAGCCGGACGGTTATCCAAAACTCTTTTAGCTTCATCTAGGAAAGGACAACGGTGGACGACGTGATCGCCTTCACACAGTTTACAAGGAAATTTACATTTCCTTTTCTGCCCAAATGCTTCGCTTTCACTAGTTGATGGTGTACTTTCAACATGATCTTCAGAGGTTGATGACACCGGATTGTGCAAACGAGGAGACAAGTCCCTTAAGATCCGAGGGATGCAAAGACAATCTCGATGATAGTGGTCTCCTTTGCAAATGACACATGGAGATTTAGGCTTGGACGATGTAGTGTGTAGACTTTCACTAGACGATGCCCGGTTACCCCTTTTTGCCTTTGGCTCCTTCTTCTTCTCTTTCTTCTCCTTCTCCTTCTCATCCTTCTTAGTTACTTGATTTTTGGCTTTACCAGCTTTATCAAGCGAAGAGGAAGGAGGAGAGGGAAAATTGGATGAAGTAGAAGGTTGGGGGGTAACTTTAGTATTATCCAGTTGCTGACTCGATTGTTCAGGAATCACGGTGTTCTGAATGACGGAAGTCGAGAAGAGCCATATTGGCAAGCCAATCGTCAATCCTAGAAGTGACAATGTCACCATATGAGGTGCACCAACATCTCCCCAAGAGGAAAAAGGACTAGGATTTCCTCCAAGGGGAAATCCTTGGTTGGTGGACTCCATTTTTCTCAACCTAAGACCAATGCAGGAATGGTGATATTATTCCGATTAAAATAAATTTTAGACTCTTTGACACAACTTGCTTTTTCAATTTTTAAGAGTCGAGAAAAAACAAAAGATGGCTCTAGTCACCTTCGATTTTTAATGAGCCTGAAGTGACAAGTGCTCAGATGGACCTTTTCCTTTAAGGAGTCT
The DNA here is from genome assembly GCA_031772625.1 of Pinus tabuliformis. Lineage (NCBI taxonomy): Eukaryota > Viridiplantae > Streptophyta > Pinopsida > Pinales > Pinaceae > Pinus > Pinus tabuliformis. The sequence continues at coordinate 1,393,713,550 of CM062819.1, read as the reverse complement.
GAAAATGAACGAAAGAGACTACTCTGGAAACCTAGACAGAGGGATTACCAAACCAATCGCAAAACTGCAGAATACTTTTTACGGTACGGCAGTCAATCTTCCCTAATGCTGTGTTCAGTGCATTGTGATCGATAGGGTGGCAGACACGGCTTCCTATGGATAAAGGATATAGCCTATTGTGGTCTCCCAATATATACTCGACGGTACGTGGGAGCACAAGTCCGTACTGGCACTTGTCGTCTCAAAGAGGAGGAATCACCCAACCAACAATGAAAGCGACAGTTACCAGGCTTTACGATGCCGAAATACGTCTCTAGCTTAGACTTCTAGATGTTGTGTGTTAGGTTCCAAAGCGTTTTTATGTTCATTGAATTTATTTTACAATTAATCTTTCTTAAAAAATTTCCTTTCAGGTTCACCGTGTGATGTAGATATACAATTCCTAAAATGCAATCTAAGATGATAAACAATCGTTTAATCTTCTTTTTGCAATGAAAATCCTAGCTACTAAAGAAAGAGAGACGATATTCTTTCAACATAGAGCAGAGAGCACACACTAGATTCACTGTCCTAAATCAAACCAAGTAGTAGTCTAAATGCAAATGCACATGCATGTATTTGTTTTCAGCTTTCTTAATGTGTGAATGACAAGAAGAATGTTATGTACAAATCTGAATTATCTTTTCAAAGCGACAGTACTAACAAATTTCTCTTCAAAAACAAAAGGAAGATAATGACGACACTTTTCTATTTTGAATTGAAAACTGCTTTCGACACTTGAAAAACTAATAATTCAAATCAAATACAAAAGTAACTGTATAATCGACCATCAAGAATAATAGAATTCTTTTCTTTGACTGAAAACAACACTTGCGACACTTTCAAATCAAAAGACGACAGTTTGATTATGTTACTTCTTTGTAAAAGAGAACTGAAAATGGCGCACAATACATAAAAACATTCACAGTTCTTTGCACAATGGAGGTAGAATGATCGAAAGAAAGGGAGTTTCCATAGTGGTATATTGATCACAAACAACAAAACTCCTAAATAAAGTTGAAGAGAATGAACACAGAAACCAAAATTTGAGAGCAGAAGAGGTCTTGTTTGATCAGCGCACCTGCAACACAGGGAAAGTGCGATGCAACACACCTACTGCACACGGGAGGTGCGATGCATCCAGATTCCCAAGAGGAGAAGGTGCGATGGTCCAGGGATGAGACTTCAACTGGGTTCCGGGTCACAGTTTGCAGCTCAGTATAGGAATTTAGGCCGAGCAAGTGATGTTCAGTAAATATAAATCATAGGGGTTGATCTAATGAGGTTACTAGAGCCACCACTAGGGAAATTATAGGGTTCGCAAGTCGATTGTTCAGTTTATAAACAAAACCCGGTGATAGACTGAAGCAGCATTGATCTACTTTGCACTTGCATAGCAAATGCAGTTCGAAGGCTAGTTGGCTTGACTTCAGACTCTGTCTGTAAGTTTATAAAAAAAACAAATTTAGACAAGCAAACAATCTATTCGCTCCCCAGTGGAGTCGCCATTTTGTTATCGGGAAATCTAGTGTCCACTCGGAGCTACTAGTCCCACTAAGACTGGTAGCTATCTTAGAAACAAACAAACTAAAACTACTTTCATTTTCCTTTATGAGAAGTAGATAAGAGGGGAATGAAGGACACCAACCTCAGTCTTGTGCTTGGTTCCTTGCTCGGTTCCTCTCCCTTCTGACAGTTCCTTGCCACTTCTCCTTCGTCTACCCAACTTCAAATAATACCTGTGGAATCAAAGCAGCGTAATACTATCAAAGAACAGAGATCTACAATAATAAACAATATAGGACCAGATATATATTGACCACACAAATGCATATATCATCAAACATACAAGAATGTGGAGGAAAACTTGAATAGCTTTATTAATATCAAGAATAGAAAAGAGGATTACAACTAATTGTTCTGACCCAGCGTCATCCTCCAGCATGAAAGCCCTTCTTTCACCTCATGAAAAACTTAGATCACCAAACACTATGATATTCCACCAAGAAACCAACAACACTTCCTTACAAGATACAAAATTCCAGCCCCTGGATCTCTGGGATGAGGGATCCATATATAGATGATTGCAGGGGGGTGAGTCAGCTTCTGGGATTTTGATTAGTGTCCTCTCTCTGATAGTTCTTCATTCCAGTTGGAGATTGATGATCTCTTACTCATCCCTGGGTGAGTTCGGAGAGGCAAGTGTCACAGGAGAAGTTTCTGGAAGATTCCATGACGATCCACCTTGCAAACTGTCTCTGCCATTTGTTTACTCTCGTCCATCGCACCCTACAGAAGGGATTTTCAGTATGCATCGCACCCTTTTTCACTGAGCAGGTGGGATGTATCATACCCTCTACACTGGGCAGTCTGTATGGTCTAGCTTTGACCAGTTCTAAGTAGTTTTCTGTGGAGAACTTCTGGGAGATGATGTAATCAGCTGACCTTGTTCCTTTAGGGTATGAAACAACACTTTTAGGGACTTAGGAGCCCTTGGTTTACGGACATGTATGATTGGGGTTGCAGTGCCCAAAAATGTGTATAATAGGGAGGTATAAAACGTTATGTAGAATAAAGTTGAGAAGACCAAGAAGTTTGAGCCTGATGGTGCTAATTAAAGATGGCTTGAGTTTTGATTTATTTGCAAAGTAGACTACTCCATCAACATTGTCAATGAATTATTGAAATAAATATCCTCTGAAAGTCACGTGGCAAGTTGCTCTTGAATCAAGAAATCAAGCATCTTTCCATGAAGCAAGTGAAGCATTGATTAAGTCTTCAGTTACTCCAATGTTGCAATGTGCCTCAACATAATGAGCGGGCTAGGGTGCTTTTCCTTTCCCTTTATTATGCATTTTACATTTTTCTTCATTCCTTTCCTTATCGATTCTTTCCCAAGGCAACTTAAATGTGGAAGCATCATGTCCATTTCTATTGCATTGTATGCAATGAAGATCAAACCTTTCTCCTTGGAAATGTCTGCCCCCTGCCTCTAAAATTATTCCTTCCTCCTCCTTTTCGGCCACCCGTTCCTCTAGAATAATATTGTGCATGATTCTTGTCTTTTGTGAACTTCTTTAGAATATTGAGGAGTTGTCTTCTTCTCAAAAGCCTCCTCTCTTTCAACAAACTTATTCTCAAGGGAGTTAAATGAAATCTCCTTAAGTTTTCCACTTGCTTGCAATGACTCAAGATAATGTGAATAAGTGGGATATAGTTCCTTGGCATAAGCATGAGAGGAACATATATTTCAACACTAGTGGATTTTATATCATTCATAACGGATCTTATTTCTGATGCTAAGGCAAGAGCGTCATCATTTTTCAACTTAAGATTGAACAACTTGATCATCGACTGAACAACTTCAAGCTCAGAGTGTTAGTCATACAATTAATTCAACTTATTTAAAGCTTTTAAATAATTTGAAAATGGAGAAATATGATGACTCACCTCTTCATTCACCAATGCTGCAATTGAGGCATAGGCCTTGCTATTCTTGTTTTCCCAAATGACAAGTGCCTTTTCTAAGGTGGGTTTTTTCAGGTGCATTGCCTCCTTATTAACAAAATCCTTTCCACAACTCATTAAAAATTAAGGTGTGCTTTATCTTCCTGGATCACTCATGGTAGTTATCTTTTTCAATGAGAACTACTCCCACTATGGAGATGAGTAAATGCATTCCTACAAAACTTCTAAGCTAGCCTCAAATAAAATAAATCTTTATACTAATAAATTTGATAAAAAATCTCTTTAAAAATGACCAAAACTCAATGTTACATATGTATATATGCTTTAATCATCACATAAATATCAACCCTCCATCATTTACTCACCATTATATTATTTAATGGTTACCCAAACTAAAACTCATAAGGGAATATGTGTATTATATATCATACTACTCCACATGACATATCATAATGCACCCCTCATGGTCTTTTAAAAAATAAATCAATGTATTTCAAGCTATATAACATAAGAAATCAATGCATTTCATATCCCATCCTCATATACCAACAATACGCACAATATATATCTTCATATGCCATGATACCATGTCTATATATCAAATACCATATGCATTCACGATTGTTCAAAATGATTTAACGCACCATATACCATTGCATAGGATTAATCGATCAAAATCCATGCTTGCACATGCAATCAACAACAATGACTCATACACATACGATTTGTAGTACATACTGTTTAACGCACATCACACCAACATAGTTCCAACCCATAGTTCAAATGCACCATAAATCCAACATTCAATAAGAACCAATGCACATATACACTAGCACAAACCAAACATATTACTTCCAAAATTGATTCATCAGCTTCCAAAATTAATTCGATGACTTCCAAAGTTTTTGGATAAATTTAGCATATAGTATAGTTTACTACCATAAAAAGGAACTCAATATAGAGCTTACAATCCAACGCGCTGGGTACAATTCATGGTATTGAGTTCAACGACCATAATCAACGTGTAGAGGAGCAATACACCAATGCGAAATCGCACAGTCCAGAGTTCAATTCATTTTAGTGTACACACACCAAACTATTCAATGTAGAAGCAGAGAACGCTCTCCCGATGGCATGAAATAATGGCAGGTAAATAAGACTTATAGGAGCATAGGGAAGCTAAAAAAGGGGCATGTCAGGTTAGGAGAGTAACTCTACGAACTAATTGTGTTTTTTCATTAAGAGAGCATAGATATATACAAGGAGAGGGAGATTATTGGGTTTCATTCTCTTCATATTCCAATTTTTTTTTTTTTTTTTTTTTTTTTTTTTTTTTTTTTTTTTTTTTTTTTTTTTTTTTTTTTTTTTTTTTATTTTATTTTTTTTCTATTTACAATATGTATATGGATTTTCCTAATCCTAAAGATTAGGTGTCAATAAAAATTCACCATTTTGACTTTTATGTGAGAAAAATATCTATGCAAATGGTCTCCCTTACATCTTCAACAATTGAGGATAGGTGTGAATAGGTGTGTTGAAATCAAACATGGGTGGAACCACCAGATTATTGGTCAATGATGAAAACCATGAATAGACATGAGGGAGGCCACTAATGATCCAAGAGGATATTCACAATCGACAATTCAACTTGGTCTCGATTTTTACCAAAGTTTTCTACACAACAAAGAATTCACAGAGAGATTTCCAATGTAGTTTGAACGAGTTCAAGAGGATATGTGAAACCTATGGCTCGTTGACATTTTGGAAAAAATGGCGAAATGGTAAAATGAAATGATTAATACCTATTTTGAGCTTTTGTGCCCATGAAAATTAGATTGTATTAAGTTATGATGAAAATGTACTCATTTCAAGAGATTTCGAATCCAATTTGAACTGGCTCAAACAAATGTCATATGCAAAGTTATGGCCTATTGAAGTTTAAGCCAAACAAGGAAAATTTTTGAAGAAAGTATATTGTTTATGTCATCATGCTTATTGGAGTTGTACAAATGCTAACATATGACAATATGAGGTGGAGCGATTAACACATGACACATTTAGATGTTGACACATGGAAAAATGAGGTGGAAAGGATAACACATGGCACACTTGGATGCTGACACAAGCAAAAATGAGGTGGCAAGGCTGACACATGGCACACTCAAATGATGACACACGACAAGATGAGGTGGAAACGTTGACACATGGCACAATTCGATGCTAACTCATGCTAAGATGAGTTGGCAAGAATGTCACATTGCACACTCAAATGCTAACATGTGGAAAAATGAGGTGGTAAAACTAACACATGGCACAATCAGATGTTGACACATGAAAATATGAGGTGGCAAGGCTGACACATGACACACCTAATGATGACATGTGGCAAGATGAGTTATAGAGATGACACGTGATATATTGACTTGGCTCAATGAGAAGTTGGAACATGGCTACCACATGGACCAACCAAAGGCTACCATGTCAACCAATTAGAGGCTTCCATGCGGGCCAACCAGAGGCTGCCACATGGACCTTCTAGAAATCCTATGTGGCAAGGTTAGGGTGGATGAAATTTTTGCTCCATGAAATCCACAATAGGAAGGAATGAACCAATAACCCGCAACTCCAAATTCCCAACATATTTACCATTGTACCACATGAGAGTCATGTGATAGATAGTACACAATATTATTTATAATGTGTATCCTTTTAGTTCTAAAAACAACAAAAGCCACACATTTTTAGAGATTTTAACCTACAACCTAGCATACACAAGCTCGCCAACTTAAATACAACACCATACTCTTGATTTGTGTTATGAAATGGAAGATATTATATTTATCCATGTAGATTTTTATTTATTTATTTAAAGATTTAAATCCCAACACATTTGGCATAAGAATGTCGCATTAAAAGCCAAACTAATTGCTCCTAACCTATAAAAGGATGGATTTCATTTGTAAAAAGGGGGTTATGATTTTTGTAAGCATTTCTAAGATTAATTTATAAACTATTTGAAGATTAATCAGCAAGCAATAGTATTTCTTATGAATTGAAACCTCTTATTGGGAGAGAGTTTCTAAGAACCCTTTATTGAAGAATGAGCCACTTGATGTGAAAAGTTTAGCCATTTGTAAAGGAGAACCAACCTCTTATTGGGAGAATATTTTAGCCATTTGCAAAGGAGAATAAACCCTTTATTTGGGAGAATAATTCAACCCTTTTTGTAAAAGGAGAACCCCTCTTTGAAGGAGAACTAATGAAGCGGTTCAACATTTGCGCAAAATCAGAGATGTAGCCAATGCTTGATGAACTATGTTATCATATCAATATGCATATTATTTTTTATGAGTTTGATTGTTTAATTTAGTGTAATGATTATTTTTAAATAACATGTTAATTTTCATATTAATGACGGTAAATGAAGAATTATAGAATTCATTTGAAAATGGAGAAAATTTTCAGTCAGTTTTATTATGCCCAATTTTGGATCAAGTTGGTATCATATTTGGTTGAGAAAAGAAATTATTAAGATATTTTCCACTTTATTTTAGGTTATTCCATTATTCTATTTGCAGTTTGCAACTGGAGCTTTCTTGGTTGCAAAAGGACAACCATGGGCAAAGCTTTGAAGAGAGAAAGGCTTTAGGAGATTGAAGACATAAACCGACAAATGCAGGATGAAAAAATTGAATTGAGAAGAATACAACAATACTTGGAGGATGAAAAGAAAGAGATGCAAGACAAACTGTCAATTCATGGAGTATTTCTCATGGGAATCATCCAAGAGATGCAACTTGAGTTGAAAGCCACAAAGAGATTTTGGAAAAATTCTAGAATGGGGAAAGAGTAGAGGAGAAATAATAGTCTACCATCCAAAAGAGGCCATCATCTAAATAGATGCAAAATACATCACTAAATTATGCACTGTAATTAATTCACTGTGTTCTCTTTCTTCCCATCAAGATGTATATGCTTCTTTTAGTGAATTTGAGAAGCATACTTGGTTGGTTTTAACCTATTGACCAAGATGGGATTTAATGGAAAGGGCCTCAAAATCAATGGAAAATGAATGACTAATCCCATAGAGGTTTAGGGAAGACCTTGTTATGTAGGTTTGAGGTATGAAAAAAGAGAAAATAGAGAATTATCAAAGGAAAATGAAGCGAGAAATGCTTGAAGAGAAGAACTCAAGTCAATATATGAAGAACTCATACAAAGTGATGACACATCACTCCATGATGGTGATAGTGAATGCAAGTCAAAAACAAGAAAGATACCATCTTTAAATCATGGGAAAGGTGTCCAGAAAGAATGAAAAGTATACCAAAATACAAATGAGCATTACAAAGGAGGAGTTAAGATAGTTTCCCCTCATTAGGCTTGCACAAATTACAACCATAAAAGGTATAACAGACATAATTAATCCAATGATTTATTTTATTAATGGCCATGTGGCATAGTAAATAGGATATTCATATCTATGTACATTTTGTAGATTACACAACCATTGTGTAGCCAAGTGTTGGAAGAGAAACTCCTTGGAGAGGGAGATCATGTCGAATAGGAAAGGAGAAATATGAAAAGACCACTCACCAAGTTAAGATGGGGAGAATGGAAAGAAAATATTATTTTCCAAAAACATGGGAAAGAACTTATTACACTCATTGTAAGATAAGTGGTCATTGGTTGATAAGTATTGGAAACTTCATTGACAAGAGTTGTAGAAAAATTGGTATCTAATAGAGAGAAAAAAATGTTACTCTCCATGATTACGTATTTAGAATTTTGGTGGACCAAAAGTTTCATTTTGTGGGGAGGTATGATCCATCAGGATCTTCACAATGAATGCTTCAAGTTGGTCTCAATTTCTACCATAGTTGTCTTGACAACAAAAATTTGATAGAGAGCTTTCAAATGTAGTTTTAATGAGCTCAAGAGGACTTCCAATGCTAAAGATATGGCTTATTGACATTTTGGACAAAATGGTGCAAAGTAACTGGTGTAGGAGCAGGTTGATCTATACTTTCAATCACAAGTTCCCATAGTACATCTTCATACACACACACACATAGTCACACACACACATACATATGAAGCAAAGGAAAATTAAGCAAGAGATGCTTCAAGAGAAGAACCCAAGTCATTACACAAAGAACCCATACAAAGTGATGGCACATCACTCCATGATGGTGATAGTGAATGCAAGTCAAAACTGAGAAATATACCATCTTTCAATCATGGGAAAGGTGTCCATAAAGAATGCAAAGTATACCCAAATACAAATGAGCATTCCAAAGGAGGAGTTAATATAGTTTCCCCTCATTAGGCTTGCACAAAATAAAACCATAAAAGGTATAACAAACACAATTACTCTAATTATTTATTTTCTTACAAGAAGAATGGGCAGGTGGTGCAGCAAATATAATATGCATATCTATGTACATTTTGTAGATTACACAACCATTGTGTAGCCAAGTGTTGGAAGAGAAATTCCTTGTGGAGGAAGATCATGTTGAATAGGAAAGGAGCAAGATGCAAATACCACTCTCCAAGTCAATATGGGGAGAATGGAAAGGAAATTTTGTTTTACAAAAACATGGGCAAGAACTATTGCACTCATTGTAAGATAATTTATCATTGGGTCGATAAGTGTTGAAATCTTCATCCACAAAATTTTATAAATAATTGCAACATCATTTTGCAAGCACCCATCTGGAAAGAGGTAGCAGATGAAAGAGTTGGTCAACCACGAACAATCTTAGAAGAATATTATGAATAACATCACCTATCTAAGGAATATTCCATCAAGAGGGAGAAACACAAAGACAATAATCCATTCGAATGGTTAAGTAAGAAATGGATAACATATCTACATCGCTGAGTTTTTTAATCATGCATATGTAGCACCTCCAAAATCAATTTGTGATTGTTTCCATTGTTGAAAAGCATGAATAAATTTATATCATTTGTATGAGAAAGTATGGAGGTAGATCCCTAATTAAAAGTTAAATTTTAAGTTACAATATTTGTACAACATGTATGTTTCATATCAAACCCCAAGAAGGGAAAATTGTACAAGTGATGACTTGTTATCACATCACTTTATTTGCAATATAGTTTTATGCATTTTTTGAGTAGAAAGGAGAATTTTTGAGTATCAAGGAGAATGGGAGTACACACATTGGTCTATAAGAGAGAGAAAACAAAGTTACTCACCATGATTATGTATTTAGAATTTTGGTGGACCAAAATTTCCCTTTTTGGGGGAGGTATGATCCAAAATGATCTTCAAAATCAATGCATCAAGTTGGTCTCAATTTCTACCAAAGTTGTATTCACAAAAAAAAATCATAGATATCTTTCTAATGTAGTTTGAATGAGCTCAAGAGAACTTCCAATGCTAAATATATGGCTCATTAAAATTTTGGACAAAATGGTATAGAGTAACCAGTGTAGGATTAGGTTGATCTATACTTTCAATCATAATCTTTGAGAGTACACACACACACACACACAACTTCATGTTCATCGTGAATAATAATAATAAGAAACACAATCCAAGTAGAAATTGAAATCATGATTAAATAGGATAAAATTCTAGTAATGAGTGGAACAATGAGCCTCACAAGTTAGGCTCTCATTCACATTTAGAAAAACTCATTCACAACATGACAAGATCATTGCCACCCATAAGACAATATTCACACACAATTTACACTTATCTGTGTGTTGAAGATGGTTGGCGACCGAAGGAGGGACTTCGTCTCTCCACCCAACCATAGGCCAATTACATTGTAATATTTCTTGCATCTGACCACCCCCGAGCCATATCCAATGTTTTAGGGGTTTCTTTTTTTCAAGGGTATCACACCAAAGGCTGATCATACACTCAAGTGGCAAAGTCCACTACCCATGTGACTTATCTATTACCCTCTAGTAGTAAGTACCACAACAACTCCCTCAATCCTCTGATCTCAATCACAGGGCCTCAAACTAATGTCCAACTCAGTTCAGTATATCAAATTGGCTCTAGGAACCCTTCTTATTTTTCTACACAGATATTTATCAACTCTCACTCTCCTTTTCAATGTCTGCTCTAATTCTCCACATGATACCTGAGAGATTTTTTTTGTCTCCCTTGCATCGACACAAAACTAGTTCTTCTCTCCCTAAAGACATGATGACCCCATTTTTCCTTCATTTCTTCTCTCTTTGTGTTCCTAAAATATGTTTCTCCTCTCTTCCATCATGTTGCAAAATCAAGGAAATGTGGGAATTTTCCCTTGTTCACTCACATATTCCCATGTTTTAGGTGGTGGCTCAATCTCTGATGCCACCCGCTCTATGCTGAAGGTGAGGATGCTATCCTAAATTCTCCACTCTCCCACTTCTCTACTCTCCCTCTTCAATGCTTGTCAGGTATGTCCCTACTCACAGCACACAACAAGAACACAACATGTGTAACCATAAGCAACCAATATGAATGCAATAGGCACCCCCCACTCACAACATTAGATATATGTGTCCCTCCATTCAAGCCAACCAAAAATTAAATTTACATTTATTATAATTTATGTTTACAACATAGTGTATTAGCTAGCCATGGCATCCATTCTAGCGTTACACAGTCACAATTTGAACATTACAAAAACAAGGTAAAGTGAGAGATGTTGCAAACCCCACCCCCTTAAAGGAACAACGTCCCAAATTTTCTATAAATAGAGACCATAAAAAAAATTGAACTTTATAATTATAGCTCTTACATCAACAACATATTCCATATCATGTGTTTCTACTTTGAGCAATGTCATTCATATTTCACGGTCTAGTTACCTCTAGAATGACTAGCATTCCAACACATTTCTACCTAGTTGTCCATTTCTCCTCAAGAATTCCATGGGGAAAAAGTCATCTCATTTCTTCTTGGGACACAAACAATGAATTTATGATCCCAATGAGTATTCACATGACTATAAAACCAGTTTAGTCAAGTTTCCTCTTCCTTGTTGTCACACACCTTCCAAATTTATGTATCACTTTCTTCGCCTCCCTAGTCCCTTGGGTGATCCATTCCTTGGCAAGGATTCCTCATATAGGAAGGTTCTATATGGAATATCATAGCTAAGGTGTCCCTTTGGCTTGATATAACAACATAACACATTTTTCACAACATATCTCATGGTGATCAATGCATATCACAGGGTTCCAGTGTCACCACAATGGCCTAGTCCTTGAAGTCTTTACCTCCACTATGCTTCTGATGCACGACTTTGACATTGCTTGTAATTAGCCTCATACATATTTTTTGGTTAGCTTAGTAGTTCACCTATATAAAAAGCATCCAACTATCATAATATTTCATCATAAAACTTTAAAACAACTTAAACCACAATTCAACAAAAAATTCTTTAAGTAGATACTTATCTTTATAGTTATTGTTGGTAGCATGGTATTGGCATTTGATGTCAACCATGGAGTCAGATAGTTGTGCATTGATGTCAACATGGTTTGGTTGATGTGTTATGGAAGTCTATAGGTTCTTGACATGAGGATTGCAGGTGGCTTAAATAAGTGATTTCAGATTTAGGTAATAAGATTTTAGTTTTCCCCAAGTTTAGGTATAGATGTTGTTACAACATGACAAACCAATGTTTGTATCCATCACAACCTAGATTTAGCCGAAATTCATTGTGGTTAAACAAGCCCATGGAAATGAGTGTAGAAAAAGAAAATCATGAACTTATATAGTTGAGTTTTTCCATGGTTTCAAAGAAACGAGTTATGGAACAATTTGGTCTCCAAAGAATGAAATTAATCATTGATCATTGAAATGGTTAGGGTTTTATTCATTCTCCTTGAGTGGAAAAAATTGATAGCAAATTGATTGGTTGATATGGTTGGAATTAATCATTATTATTTGGACCATGCATTGAATTCAATCATTTGATCTGGTCCGATTTAATAAGCAGCTTGATTTGTTTTGTATAGTGGTCAATCTGAGTATGTGAATGGCTATGCATCAGTCCTTTTGATGGTGTGCATTTAGTAGTTGGAAAATTTGACTCTTAAATTATGATTCTATGAATTGATCTGGAGGTTTAAGAACTATGTGTATCCCCTGTAGTTGAGCTCGATGGTCACAATGTGCATTAGAGATGGAACAAATGTGTATGCATTGTTGTGGTGACCAATTTGATTAATGGAAGAAGTGTTAATGATGATAATTAGTGTAAATAAGTTATTGTGCATTGGGTTAAGAATGTGATCCACCATGCAAGTTATAATGAGAATGGATAGATAAATGGAATAGTGTGCACCTGTAGCATGCTATTTATTGTAGAGATTGACCTTGTAATGTATCCCGATGTAACGATGAGAGAGGTAACTTGTATTTGGATCATGGTTTGCTTAGCTAGTGTGAATGGAGAGAGTATGGTGGCTATGTGTCAAGGAAATGCATTTAGGTGAGTATATGATAGAGTTCCTAATCATTTTTGTTTATTCAAATGTCCAATATGGATGTTAGTGTTAGTATATTGGGTGTGTGAGATCTTGTTGTTAATCCATATGTTGAAGAAATCATTGTATTGGAAATTCTAGTAAGTGAGTTGTTTGTTGGTGATAGTGCTATGCATTATTTGTATGGATGGGTGGATTTTTCTATAGAGCTGAGGGCTTGTCAAAGATTAGTTTTTTGGTTGAGTTAATAATGAAAATGTTTCTACTATAATGATAAAGTGACATATGTATATTTCTTGAGGTTGATATGTGGATATGCTTGAGGGGAAAGTGAGGTGCATAACGAATTGATGTTGCTATTAGATTTTGTATGTCAGAGTGGTGTTGCTAGTGTCTAGGGTTTGATGATACATGTTGAACATATGGTTGATTATGTTACAGAGAGTTCATAATGTTGTATTGCTAGTACTTTCATTGTATGCTGCTTAGATTTCTCATGTATGAGTCTTGTACATGCTAAGAAAATTATCATGTTATTTCTAAGAGGGTTTGACAGTGTGATTTTGAGTTTGTTATTGTACACTGTTGTCTAGTGTATGGCCAAATTTTTGTCACATTATGTTTTTGGTATAATTTGTACTTTGTATGGATGAGCAAGAGTGAGTTGATGCTACTGTTAGAGTTTGGTTTATCATTGAGTAGAGCTACTAGGGTTTGATTATTGATCAATGAGCATATGTTGTAGATTTGATTGTCTGAGAAAATATTGGTTATGCATTGCTAAGAGAGTTGTATTGTAGTGTTTTTATGTATGCAATTGAGCATAAGATATTACGCAGGTCTAGTGTGAAAATTGATGAAACGAGTCCTATAGTTGTTTTAGTAAAGTTTGGTGGGCCCAATTTGAAAATGTATGAAATGTGGTCCAAAAGTTTGAGGGTTGGGACTTTTAGTGGAAAGTGGTGACATTCTTAGGGAGTGGCGGCTTGAGTAACTATTGGAGGTAGGGTCCTCCAGCAGCTTGGGGCATGCATAGTTCAAGAAGTGGTGGCTTCCATTAGGAAATGGCCTGAAGTGAGTGGTTGCTCGTGTGCATCACAAGTCAGTGCTTGCACACTAGTTGTGGCCAGTGTTTGATGTAAAGAGAAAGTTCTAAAATAATAATAAGAATAAGACATAGAGGCCATAGGTTTTTCTCCTAAAATCTGGTGTCTCAGGTGATTGATGATGTTTACTTGATGTGTTAGTTGCTGCTCTCATGTTTATGTGCCTTCATGTTATATTAGCTACTCATATGATCTATTTCATACATGTTTTATTTTCTTCTAATATCTTGTGATGCTGGCTAATCAATTGAATGATTAATGATTTGTAAAGAAAAAGATAAAAAGGTGTAAAATTTCCATTGACATAATATTAATTCACCCCCGTCTAAGTATTGTTAAGCTCCCAACAATTATTTTATGTTTCCTTTTTCTTCTTATATAAATCCCATCTTTTTCTTTACCAAACAAGTCCATCTCTAGTCCAACTCTATCTTTACTAAAAAAGCCCCCTTGTGCTCGCATATTAGTGAATGTGGGGCATATTTATTCTCCCACTAATTACTCCCTTGTCCAAGCCCAAGAAACCACCATTCCAGGTGGTCTACCTATCAAAGGGATTTCTTGTGTGGGCTCCCATAAACTACTCATCTTTATGGGCCCAAGAAATCCCAATTTTGATTAGTCTACTTGTCCAAAAACTTTCCTGCATGGCCCCCATCATATCCTAACCTTTACAGGTCCAAGAAACTCCCATTTAGAGCAGTCTACCTATCCCACGGGGTCTTCACTCAATGAACCTCTAAGATAGCACATACATTCATGGCATACTATATAATACCCTTAACTTGACTACATATTGGAAAATACCTCTAAAAATCACTTTATTTAACCCCCTACCAATACGAACCCATTACACCTTCTCAATTTAAAAATATCCTACTTTCACTAGATATTGTATGCATCCAATTTTTCATTAACATTTTTTATACCCCTTTATATTTATATTCCTTTATTTTTATTAACAATGGTAAGCAAATTCTACACCTAGAAAGAATAACCTAAATACTAGGTAGATGAAAACTTGAAAGTTTCAGTAAAAAAGAGGCAAATATAAGTTGGTTGATTTACAAATACATACTGTGGAAAATTTGAATGGAAGATAGATATATTTTAACTCTCAATTGTATATATCTTCTACTAAATAATTAAAAAGATACACTACAACAGTTCAAAAGAAAACCTCAGTAACCAACATAATTGTTGGTCTGAGGTGGCTTGACCCAGGTTCAAAGTGTGTTGCACACCAACAAAACCCTCAACTACTGGCCCTTTTCGGAAATGACCTACAAGTAGATTGAAGTATCACTTGAAGCAATTATGGGAGGTTGCAGAACCAATTTTCCACAACCGAAGGGATATCCACGAAGTGGCGCAGTGTATTTACTTATACTATATATCAATCTTATAACTTCACGTTTATAAGAACTTCATGTAGATGATTAATCTAACAAAAAACACAGAAAATCTACAAATAACAATATATCTTACAGTTCTTCGCATCATTCAGTGAAAAACACACATAATCATATACATAATAGTAGACAAATAACATGTACAGAGATACAACACTTCGCCAAAACTTCATTTTTATTAAACATATCTTCAATTACATTCACTTCTCTGACCTGTGCACCCAGCTGCATGTGGTCCACACACTCAGTTGTAGACTCTTCAAGGTCTTTGCAGCTAAGGTCTCCACACACTTAGCTACAGAACCTTCTCCAAAACTACAAACTACAGACATGAAAACAAGGATTCACTTATGCTTCTATCATTAAGATTCTAATATTGCCTTTCTCTAAGGTATTACACATCCATAAATACATTTCATATTTACAAAAATCATGGTCCACATACCATGGAGCTAAAAAAAATGACTAATACATGATACTCGTTACAAAATAAGGGCTTTATCCCATCCCCAAAGCCCTAAAAGTCTGCGCAATGAATATATCTTCGCTAGCTCCGCGCGGTCCACTCCTTCTTTCACGGGGTCTTTTACCCAAAACTTGGACCAAGTTGGGCCATGCCCAATAGGCCCCCAACACTCACCTGTAACTTATCCCAAGTCACTCAGCTTCGACACCCTTGATCTTCGTTGTGATCCCGTTGTATACTACATTGTAATGTTGGAGTGTTTCTGCCATCAATTTTTCTTCCTGGCATGCTTCCTTTAGCAAAGCTTCTGTAGTAGGGCCAACAATATTTTGCAGTAACTCCACTTCCCTTCTCTTCCACTCCTTCAGCCTTTCGTCCACTTCTTGGGCAAGTTCCAGGGCTTCCTCCTGCCATGACTGAGTCCTCTCCTACAAGATCTACGCTTTCCTCCGCAGATAATCTATTTGCATCTAGAGGTTCTTTCCTTCGGAAATGCTGGCAAGACTCTACAAGGCTGGTAAGGTCTTCACAGCTGCCAGGATCTCATCACACTGCTTCTGCTTGGTCTGCAATTCCTCCTCAATGTTCAAGACGTTCGGATCCTCCTGCAGTGAGGTCCAAATCTGCATCGTATCTTCGAGTAAATTTCCACAATCTGCCACCATCTCATATATGCCTTTCAGCACTGCGCTAAGGTCCCTTTGTCTCTACTCCTGAACCTCTAGTGGCTTACTTGCCTGCAAATTTATTTGCAGCTCTCATATCTTCACTTCATAATAAAATTTTAGCTTAGCTATAGCATTCTTTGAGTCCTTGATCACAAGGGCAAGCTTCACGACATTTTCTAATGGTGCTTCATCCTCATGGACCTGCACATATAGAACTGTGCTACAAGTTTCAACAATGGCCTTCTCCAATTGTTCCCATTTCTGCCTTGCTTCCTCCCTTTCCTTGGCCACTTGCTTCAGCTCCTTTTTCATCGTTGCTTTCTCTGATTCCACATTTTCTTTCAACAATGACATACGCTGCTCTCGTTCCTGCATATCTGTAGTGATTCCTTGATGAAATTCATGCAGTACCTAGATGGGTAGCACAACGACACTCATATGGATACTGCGCCACACCTTAGTTCACTCTTTATCTATTGTTGCTTCAAACTTCAGTGCCCCAGCTGGCACATGTAACATCCTCATTCCAAAACTTGTTTCCAGTCTGTTCTTGCTGCGACAGTTAGGTTACCTTCTCTAGTTACTTCACTTCTTGTGGCAACGCCTTCAGTTCCATGAGGCCTTGCTTTACGTCAACCAAGATCACTTTGCAGTGATCATAGATCTTGTCCTAGGTCTCTATGTTAATCTCCTGGATTTTCTCTGCTATCTCATCGATGTCCCCATCAATGAGGACAAGTGGCACTGCACCCTTACTCTTGTCTGCCTTCTGCTTCTTTCTTGGATACATTTCTATCACAAAGGGTGAATCTTCAGATGCCTCTGCATCGTTGTAGTGATCTTTGTGTTCCTACCCTGTTCCTTTTGTTTCTTCTGTCTCTTCAACAACATGTTTCTTACTTGTACCCACACCCTACGAGGTACCTTTCGCTATTCCATTCCGTCCAACCGCTCCATCAGGTGGAGTCATTCATTCCTTTGGCCAATTCTACACTACCACGAGGAGATAATATTCTGTTACCAAGTATGGAAATGGATGCCATGTCTCCATTGGATCGTTCCTTGCTTTCACATACACCCTGTGAAAGTCTGCCTTGAACTCCACAATATGATGATATTGTTTGTACAAGCTCAGTGACAGTCTGGGATACTAATTCACCACCATATGCAGATCCATCACCATGACTACAAAGAACATCTTGTTCTCTGTTGCGCACGTTGGCTCCTTTGTAAACCATAGTGAAGCATACCTCATTGCTTCACATACATCCACCTCAACAGTTGGAAATTGAGAATCTTCCGGCTCCTTCCATGCAATAAGTTTAATAAGAATTAGCAACCAGGCATAGTGGAAGGTCTTGCCTTCTTCCTTTGCTTCCTTGTAATCCATCAAAAAATCCTTAGATAGATAATAAGCCCAGTTGAACTAGACCCCTGCGTTGCACTTCTCTGCCAATGACACTACTGCTATAGGTACCTCATTAGCCCTACACTTCCTCATGATCTTCCTCGCTAATATATGTGCGGTGAAGCCCAAACCCTGATCCTTGATGGATTTTATCTCATATCCACAGGATTTATTTACTAACCCAAACTTTTCTTTCATCATCTACGCCATCTCCTTGTCTTTTCTTTTACCCACGAATTCATTTGCGTGTTCCTTTCCTTGGTGTTGGTGCACTATGATGACTTTATAAATAGATCTTAATCCTACATTAATATGTCAACCTGGGATTCGTCTTTCTATTTCAAGGTTGTGAGCACTGTCTGTGTGATAACAATTAGAGATTGGGATGCAGGCAATTAGTCCTAAATCGTAACTAATCGTTGCAGAAATAAACAATTTCTCAACATCTTATTGACTCTAGAAATTCAAATGCAAAACATAAATTATTCTATGGTTCAAAATTGGAAAGATAAATCAATTACAAACTACTTTCAGACAAATATCTCAACCTAATATTCTAAATTCCAAAAGGAAATCAAACTGAATAATCGAATCCACGCGTATTAAAGGAAACTACTCAAATCATGCTAATCACAAAGAGAATCCAAAGCTAGAAGTAATTGCATAAAGCATATACGGAGAGAAAACAACAATCAAATACAAGAATTACTTCACCATGAATTATAAAAATGACATTAACCAAGATATAAAACTTAATCTATCTCAACCTGTAGAAGGAACAACAATATGGATCTTAACAGTAAAGAGTAATCGACATAATACAAATGAGTAGTAGATCTTCCAACGACCGGGACCAAAGCCTCTAGAAGGAACTTCTCTAGAAGCTCAATACACGGATTTAAAGTGAAACTCCAAGTTTTTGATTAACTGTCAAAAATAAATTACAAAATCACTCCAAACCTTAAGGTTGAATCTGCATTCACAGTCTTGCTGGAAATTAACAATGATTACAAAAGTTACTATTCCTTTTCATCTACTAGCATTATATATTCTCTATGAAATGCTAGCAAAATCAGAGCTCATCCTGAGGATCGGAAGATCCCTAGGATTTCTTGGCTGAATAATCATATTTTCCACATCAATTCCATGTTTTTCCTCCCATCTTTAGCTTGACTTGCGTAGCTAGAATAACAACATCTTCCTTTCTTGGCATTGTTGTCTTATCCAAAGGAACATCAGTTGTCCAATCCAGTCATCCTGTGCATAAACAAGCGAAAAATTAGGCTTTTAATGCTAAAAGCATGTAACTTTTTTAACACCGCTCTTTATTCATTTTCACGATCTTTCGTTGAGGATATGTTCAAAACGAGAGCAAATTCATGAAAAACATATGATTAATCAAGTAAATGAGGAAGAAAAACATACCTTTTCCACAACCCAACATACTCCCTAGCTTACCCTTTTGCATGTCCTCATGCAATAAGATAATTAAGATGCAACTAAGTCAGAGAATATGCAGGATATGTTTCTTCCTTGTAGAGCCGAAAACCATTTTTATTTTTAAGTACTGCAAAGGCTCGGCCTTCTTGATATTCTGATAGCTCATAATCACAATGATACCCATAAGGAGGATACCAAATAATAGGGGTTCTGTAATGACATCCAATCCAAGTAGGACCCTCACTCAGGACAATGTTACCATAACAGACGAGTCTAGCTACAGCTGCCTTAAAGTTTTTGTAACCAAAGGGTTCTTGGTTCTTGACATCGTTGGGAGAAGTTGTCCACCTTTGCTTTGCATCTAGGAGAGCTTCTTCTATAATGTCCTCAAAATATTCTGAACCTGACTTGATAATGTCTGTGTGGATGAGGCCCAAGGTAGACACAACCCCTTCCTGTTCCATGAACCTTTTATGATGTATAAAGATCTGCAGGGGCCTTGTAGGTTCACCTCTTACCTAGAGATCCAATCCACTTTCTCTCCTCTGGAAAGTATCATGGGCCTTAGCCCATTTGAGCTAGTTTTTGGAAAAGGAGATGAAAGCCTGGAACTGGACATCCCCGATGAAGGGGCTAGGATTAGCATCCCTTTCATCTTCCAGAAAAAAGTTGTGAAAATATAATTCACAGAGAAAATGTTTTACATCTTTGCTCTATTTTTGGCAGCATTTAATAAAATCGGGAGTAGAACTAAACTCAAAAGACTGACAAGATCTAATAGCCTTAACTTTTAACAGAAAGTATCATTCAAGTAGAAAACGTGTATAGTTTGTAGGAGGTGACCTTTAGGCTAGTGCATCTGAATAAACAGAACAAATAGTTTTGATTTGCTCCAAGGCTTTCTAAAACTGTCCTTGTACTTCCTCCACTTTCTTTCATTCTACTCTGAGACTGGCATAGGTCTCATCCTCTGTTGTAGTCAAGTCATTAAATTTTTTCAGTAACTCCTGGTATTTCTTTAAAGGCACAACTTCTTTTTGATGCTGCTGTAGAACTTGTTGTAACTCTGCTAGTTTTGTCTTCAACTTTCGAATAATAACCTCTACTACCAAAGGGGTATAAGGAGGTATGTCCTCAATCTAAGTAGTCTTACTGCAAGTCGCTACCAAATCTGTTTGAATGGCTATTTCCACTATTGACACAGGAACACAAAGGTTTATTTGAAGATCTGTTTGAACAACTATTTCCACTGTTGACACAGGAACACAAAGGTGTGTCTGAAGATCTGTCTGAGTAGTTGTCTCTATTAATTCCACAGAAGAACAAAAATATGTTTGGGTTTCTACAGAACTAGTACAAACATCCTCTATTTGAGTCCCTATTGGACAAGTGCTGATGTTTTCCATTTGTATTCTAGTGGAATTAAGAAAATTCTCGCTCTGGGTTCCTATTGATTTCGACTCCACTTTCTTCTTATAAGCTTTCTTAGAGTATTTTAGCCATTTCCTAAGCTGCTTGATTTTTATTTTCAACTTCTTATTTTCCTTATTCATCAGTTCCAACTTATGATCATCTCTCTTCTTTGTTCTTACAATGGGTTTCTTCATTGGGGAAGAAGGACCAGCAATAATATTTTCAAAAGTAGGAAAAGTTTCAAAATATTCAAGATCACGTTCAAGTAAGGTTGTGTCTCCTGAATTAGCTTCGGACTCCTCAACATTGTCAAGGTCTGGTTCAAGGAAGGTTGTATCTCTAGAATTATCTTCAGGATCCTCAACATTCTCGTAGTTTTGTTCAAGTGAGGCTGTATCTCCAGAATTAGCTTCAGGCTCCTCAACATTATCAAGGTTTTTTTCAAGTGAGGTTGTATCTCCTAAATTAGCTTCAGGCTCTTGGGTTTCAGCTGCAGAAATTTTTTGTCCTTCCAATTCCTATGTATCTCTGTCATTTCCGAAAGAAGGTAATGTCTTTATGTGGTGAGAACTATGAGGAGAAGTAGAAGGGATAGGAGTAGGGACTTGTTCTTGTGGATTCTCAGATTGACCTATCTCCTCAAAAAGGGTTCCCAAATTTTCCAAGACTCGAGCCACTTCTTCTTCATAATCTTGAGGAAAATCAACTCGTTGGCTATCAGGGGATCTGTGGGGTGATCTCACCTCATCTGTGGCTACATTAATGCTTCTCCATTGGATTATTCACTCAGACCATCTTCATTTAATAGGAATGGATGTCAAGATAGGGGCTTTCCTTTTTCATCTCCTTTTTGGGGCTTGTACCTCCGTAGTCTGATGTTCTTCCTCTGGTTGGGAATTTTCAGGAATTCCTTCCAGGGGTGGTACATTAGAACTTATAAAATTGTCCCAGGTTAGCTTCAACTGATTTAGTTCCTTGGTGACTATCAATTTGATCAAACCATGATGACGTACTGTAGCCAGTGGCTTTTTGGACTTCCTCACTCTACTAGAAATTTCATGTAATAACGAGTTCAGGAAGAATGGAAAATTGATTACTATCTTTTATTTTAATATTTCTAACAGTTTAAGGTGTCGAGGCCTTACCATGTCATGGTAGTCGTCGCATGTGATGTATTTCTGGATGACCTTTTCCAGTTCGCACCATGGCTTGCTCAGAGATGCAGGACAAAGACCTTTGCCTTTCTGAACTAATTCGTTGCTAGGATCCTTGAGTAATTCTACAACTTCGTGGAGTGCCATGTGATTTTCTACCCATTTTATGCCTTCTGTAGGGAGGCCTGTGACTTTTGCCAAAATGAATTCAGTTACTGCTATGGTATTGGCTTTGACAGTTGTGCTCTCATTCTGTAGATTTTGCAAGAATTCCAGAGCGATATCATCATTAAAGCCCTGTAGCCAAGCAAGATATTGTGCCCATCTTGCATGTTCTAGAATATATTAGGCTTGCGTGGTGATTTGTAACAGTGTAGGCTCATTGCAAACAGAGGTGCCACCGATACTTGCTATTTTCCTGAGAACAGCTGCAAACATGCATGCACTATTGAGTCCCACAATTCTCGTAATGAAACAACATACGTTAAGCTACATGTAGGAGTATAAGGAAAAAAACTAACTACATACTCTCAGTAATAATATGCTATCAGATCAACAAGTATGGCAGATGTTCGTTAATCATGTGCTTTCACATCGTCATAATGTATGGTTGTCCCCCTTTAATGAGAAAAAGGGCGACCATGACCTTTGAAGCACATGGAAGGGAAAAGGCATGTGAAAACATTATTACAACAAAAATTGGTCAGAGCCGTCATCAGGAAATAATTAATGCAATGAATGCACAACCATATGATTGGTCAGAAGATATCATGAGAAATAAAGCGTACAAAATATACATCATGGAAAGAGATTTTCCTTTTGGAGTATGTATGACGAAATCTGATGAAGTGTTGTTTTAAATTTATTATTGCTGATGTCAGATGATTGGATAATGCTGATGTGGTTCATGTAATATAAATATGCCGCCCATACGAGTTATTAAAGATATAATCACTAATCAAAGGTGTTTTCTCCCTTTTTATTTAATAAAGAAGAACTAAGGACATAGTAAGAGTTTGGAAACTTCAAAGTATACTTCAATACCATAGGTAGAGCCACTGCTTCCAGTAGGCGTCCATAGCCTCGACAGGGTTTCCTTTTAACCCACAAATGAGCCAGTATCCCTAACTTATAAAAAATGATTTCCTTCAAAAAGGACATTGTTCTGGCGTGATGACCAAATAGTAACAATTCCACTCACTGGATCATAACAAAGTGAACAGACCGGCTCATGATGAGACCCCTTGTCCTTTGACATTTTAGTGTCACAAGGCCATTACCCTGGTGTGGTAGCCATAATGGGAATGTCACTTATGTTAATTTCCTATGATCATGGTAGGCTAGCTCGTGATGAGACCCCCTATCCCTTTTTGAGAAACAATTAGCTTAATATATTTCCAAATTTATTTTTGTTTTTGTTTCTTCCTTCTCTTTCTTCTTTTTTTTTAGAAGTTAAGGGAGGCTCATCAACTCCTTAAGAGTCAGGGATGGTGTAAGAAGTAAAAAAAAATTCCAAGAAAAATATGCCTTAGATTCTTCATCATATTTGTGAAGGGAACCACCATTTGAATGTGTAATAAGAGAAAAACTAGTATGGTGGGGATAAATCATGAACAATTTATAATGTATCCAAAAAAATAGACATAAGCAAGTATATTCATAGATAGAGCATGTCAGATTTAAAAAAATATTCACCAAAAGGCTAAAAATCATGATGATCTAAAGATTACTGCTTTTAAGGATTTAGATCGAACTCATAACCAAAAGGAATGACCGGCATGGAATGATAGTAATGGGAACAACAATCATTCATGGTGATGGATCAACAATTATTCTTTCAACAAAGTAGACATAAAATGTTTCATTCGAAAAGGGGACAACAACTATTTCTTCTAAAGGGTAACAAAAACTGTTTCTTCGCAAAGGGAACAACAACTGTTTCTTTGAGAAGGGAACAACAACTGTTTCTTTGAGAAGGGAACATCAACTGTGATGAAGGAATAACAACTATGCTTTAAGGAGAGAAAAATGATCTATTATAAAATAATATATGTATCAAAATTTCAGCATGCTAAATAAGAGGAGAAAGAAAAACAAAATTTCTCAACCATCTTCAAGGAAAATATGTACATTATTTACAATATGGAAAGAAAACAATATTTTTTAATGGAAATGAAGTTCCCAGGGTACCATCCCCTGCATCTATGATTTGGAGAGTAGGATCATTACTTACCTGCTGATAGAAAGACTCCTTTGTGAGTGGCTGGTGATAAAGTCGCAACTGATGTCCATTCACTAGAAAGGGAGTACTAGACCCATCAATGGTGATTAAAGTTATGGTGCCATTATTATGTACTTCTTGAATCTCATGAGGGCTGAGCCACGTTGTCTATAGTTTCCCTGAGAAATCATGGAATCTGGAATCATAGAGGAGTTCCCAATCACCTTTTTGAAATTATTTCTTTTTAATAAGCCTATCATTCCACTTGGCCCTTTGTTGTTGAATAATTGTTGTACATTGTAGGGCAAGTAAATGTGATTCATCTAGTTCATTCAATTGCTGAAGTCGTTGTGTTTGGGGCTCTGTAAGATCCAGTCCAACCTCCTAGGCTATCCTAAGAGTCTTTATCTCAAACTCTATGGGGAAGATCAGTTCTTTTCCAAAAAAATGTTGGTAAGGGGAGTACCCAGTAGTATTGCGCCATGTTATGCGATAGGCCTACAAGGCCTCCGCAAGTTTAGAGGCCCATTTCTGTCGATTTGTCGAGACTGCCTTAGTCAAGATTTCTTCTAGGACCTTGTTGGTGCTTTCTACTTGTCCATTTTTCTGCAGGTGATACGGAGAGGTAAATCAATGTTTGATATGATGATTTCATAGAGTAGACGAAATGTTATGTCCTGTAAACTGCGATCCTTCGTTGGTTATTAACTCCCTTGGTAAGTCATATCATATGAACAATTCAAAAAGGAAATTAATCACTATTTCTTCTGTGGCCTGTGGCAAGGCTACTGTTTCTACCCATTTAGTCACATAGTCTGTTGCAACCAATATATATACCTTTTGATCTGATGGCAGATTAAAGGGCCCAAGAAAGTCAAGCGCTCATCTTTCAAAGGGTTCCACCACCAACTGCGACTACAATGTCATCTCGTCAACCTAGCCAAGACAACCCATGCTTTGGCAGCTGTCACAAGCTTGAACATATTTGAATATGGTGGGCTAGTAGTAGCCCATCCGAAAGATTTTATGGCCGGTTCTATGATCTATGAAATGTTCGCCACATGGTTCGTCTTGACAGGCCTTTAGGATATCATAGTCTTCTCCAATACACCTTTGAATCTGTAAGTCAGATCTAGTGTGGAAAAGATACCCACCAATCCATGAAAATCGGGTGCTGTGTTGGACAATCAGCTTCCTTTCCTTGGGAAATAGGTGTGTTGGTAACTTCTTGATTGCTAAATAATTCGCTATCCACATACCAAGGCGCTTTAATTGTTACAACGAATAGGTGCTCATCTGGAACTGATCATATACTAATAATGGATCATTCATCTTAGGCACTTGAGACAGGAAGTCTGCAACATGATTTTATTTTCCTGACCGATCCTTTATGGTAATATTAAACTCCTATGGTAACAACAACCATCGAGTTACTTGCCCATTAGTGATTGGTTTGTTGGCCAGGTACATGATAACAAAGTGGTTGATATACAGAAAAACTGGATAACCTGTTATATAATGTCTAAACTTATTGATAGCATGTATAACAACCAAAAATTATTTTTCTATTACTGTATAATTTAACTCAGTAGGGGTAAGATTTTTGTTAATATAATAGATAGCGTAGGGATTCCTGTCCTCTTCTTGTCCAAGTACAACGCCTATAGCTAATGTTGATGCATCTGTAGAGATATGGAAAGGTAACTCCCAGTTCAGTCCTCGTAATATTGGTGCGGTTGAAATCAATTTCTTTAGATTTGCAAAGGCAATGTCACATTTTTCAGACCAGTTAAATTCAACATTACCTGTTAAGACATATAAAGGTGCAGCAATTTTTGAAAAGTTTTCAATAAATCTGCTGCAGTAGCCTGCATATCCAATGAAACTACGTATCTCAGTCTGTATGTGGGGTGTGGGTAGTGCAAGAATTATCTCTATTTTCTATGGATCTACCTATATTCCAGCCGAAAATATGTAGTGTCCCAGAACCACACCTTCGGTCATCATCATGTGACACTTTATGTTGCTTAAGCATAACCTGGTAGCAATGCATCATTCAAGTACCTTTTCCAGATTTCATAAACCCTGCTCAAAGTCACTTCCATAGGGGGTAAAATTGTCCATATAAATTTCAAGTCCTTCGTTAATTAGATTGGAAAAAGTGCTTAATATTGCTCTCTGAAATGTGGCTGGGGCATTGTATAAACCGAAGGGTAAAACTCTATATGAAAACGTACCCCAAGGGCAGGTAAACGTAGTTTTATCTTGGTCTTCAGGGGCAATTTGAATCTGATTATAGCCACTGAAGCCATCAAAGAAGGAAAAAAATTGTTTCTCTACTAAGGTATCGAGAGCTTGATCAATAAAAGGAAGAGGGAAATGGTCCTTGGGCGGATTTATTCAGTTCTCTGTAGTCCACCAAATTCTCCATTTCCCATTTTTCTTGGGAATGACCACCAACGGGGAGACCCACTGACTATCTGAGATAGGATAAATAAAATTTACATCCAAGAACTTTTGTAGTTCCTCTGTGGTGCGGATTCAACCTCCTCTGAGGCTACAGGATGGTGCGAGCATCCTTCTCAATGTAAATATTATGGGTACACAACTGAGGATCTATACCTTTCATGTTTGAGTATTCCCAGGAAAAATATTTTTTATATTTCTGAAGAACCTGAATGAGTCTTTGCTGTTGATGTAGATTTTAACCCCGTACAAAAATTACCTACATACGAATTCTAAAACACATAAAATAAACAATGCGAGAGCATAACACATAAAGCACATATACATAGAGATTTCCCCTAGATCCCAAAACCAGGACTACCAGCTTGATTTTACATTATGTTCCTTTCAATGTTGCAATACATATTTATACATGACGAAGCATCCAATACCATGGACCAAAAACCATCACGTCCAAAACCATGTGCGAAAACCATGCACAAAACCATAGGTAAGTCTGCCCAACCTAATATAGGGTCCAATTTTTTTTCCCCGGGGCGCTGGCCCCGACCCCGTAGAGGGGGGCTACCCGCCCCCCTCAAACCCCCTGGATAGGGGGGGCTGCTGCCCCCACTACGCAATCGACGCAACGAAGGGGGGGCTCCACCCCCCTCTCTAACCCCTCGGTAAACTAGGCAAGACAGTCGTGGAAAGAATATAACACAACCCAACAGTTGATGAATGTCTAAGTTATCGTTAATGTTAATCATTTTACCTGGTTCAATCTCAATTTGTCTACTGTTATAAACAAAAGTCGTGGGTATATGATGGTCGCCTGTGTCCCTCAAGGGATCTCCCTGTGTTTCATTATCGAGGATGGACTTTAACACTTGGCATGTCAGATTATTCATGGAAATTGGTCTATTAATGAAGTTGTTAATCACATCATCTTCCATTTGATTCTTAAATTCAAGAGCTTCTTCCAGTGTGAGAGGACAACATATGTTTTCTTCCAGGTATATAGGTGGGTGTAACTGAGTATTTACAATAGGAAAACTTGGTTTAGTTGAGGGATACAAAACAAGCTTCTTCACAACATTTCCTTGAGTGATAGTCATGCTGCCTGCACGACATCCTATATTAGTCTCTACTATTGCTAACCAAGGTCGACCCAATATCAAAGGATGTCCATCTAGCCTACTTCTTGGGTTGATGACTAGAAAGTCCATAGAATATTCCCAAGAGTCGAGAGAGACAATCACATATTATAAGGTTCCTCAGGTCTAATTATTGATTTGTCAGCAAGTTCTAATAAGGTTGAGGTGGGTTCTAAAGCTATAATGCCCAGAACCTTGCAGGTTTCAGCAGTTAGAATATTAATGGCTACCGCAAGATCTACTAGTCTGTTTGGAAAGGTGCAACCTTGTATCTGAACTGTTACTACAGGATTTCCTGGGTCTTCATATTTAATCGGTGCTTGTTTACCCAAAAGCAGATCAGATAAAGTTCCTACCACATGTATTGTTGGTGCATTTTCTAATTTCCTCCCAGGATTCTTCCCACATAATTCCTTAAATTTCTTTGTATAAATCGAGATGTCCTGTATGGCTTGGAGGAGCAGAATCTTTATACACAAAATTTCAATTCCCCTAAGATATCAAAATCAGGATAGATAGTAGGTTTAGCTATCGCTAGTCTCTTAGGGAATGGGGGAGAATAAATTATAATTTTATCGGGATTTTGTTACTCGACTGTATCTTCTCCCTGTTTTATTTCCGTGGTAATCACAGTCGAAGGATTTATTGGGGGTTGTTTTTCATTTCCAGTCTCTTTATTTTATTTTATATTAATAATTCACCCTGACCTTAGCCGAAGCTCAGTGCATTCTACTATTTCTATGTCATTATCCGAATTCTCAAGAATCTTTACATATTGAACTAGTCTATTAATAGGATTCAGATTTGGTTGAGCTGGCAATTGGGGGTGTAATGAAGGCTAAGGGTTATGGAATGGACTTGGCAATGTGGGATGAGGTTGAGAACCTGTTCCCGTGTGTAGATTATTCATCCCCATAGGGTGCTGCCAGTTTTGAGACCAATTCGAGTTCTGTGAAGTGGAAGCAACCCATTGTGAAGGGTAAGGATTACTAGTTGAATTTTTCCAGAAGGGGAAGAGCATTGTGAATTTGGCTAGCTAGCTCCTAGGAAGGGTTGGTTTGGCCAAGGTGATATGGAATACTATTGGGATTTCCAGGAAGAGAAGGTTGGTTTACCTTACCATGTTGTTCAAGGATTTTACTGTTGATTATATTGTGTAGGAAAGAACAAAGAAGGGTCTTATGGCACACCTGAGGGTCGTGCTCACCATTGTTGATGTTGAGCCATTAAGTATGTTGGATATGTTCCTTCCTCAGCTTCTTTGAAAACTTCTTTTAATATGGGAAGTGATGGACACTTATCCATTGCATGGTCCTTGCTGCATATAGAGCACATCTGAATCATGTCCAAAGGACATTCTCTTTACTGTGCTTCTTTCGGCAACGTGGATAGAATATGGCTAGCATTTTTTTTTGCCTTAGCTTTTCTTTGTCTGGCATGTAAGACGGCTAATTGTGTAGTTAGCGTGCCCAGGATATCTGTCTAGAAATATTCCAAGAGGTTTCTGATCTTTGTTCTTGTCACGCCTTCGCTGGGAGGTCTGCTTCATCTAGTCATGAAATCTCGCCCTCCTAATCTGATGCGTGTACTGCCTCGTCAACACCTGATACACAATCGAACAATTTCTTCATATTCCTCTTGATAAATGTCACCTTTCCCCATTAAATTTAAAGTTTCTACCCATTCTTCTCTTGTTCCCTTTATCAAAATAACTTTCAAGGTTTCTTTTGGTAATGTGGCATGGGGGGATCTTTGCAAATTATACTAAAACCGTTCAACATATTCTTCTAAGATTTCATTGTCCTTCACAGAAATTTTGAAAATTTCATCCTTTATATCCCTAGTCCTACAGTAGTCCTGGTACTTGGTGAGAAAAGTGTTCTTCATGTCATCCTCGGAGTTAATTGTACTTCCACCTAAACCCATAAACCATCACAAAGCTGCTCCCTTTAGGGTAGAAGGGAACAACTTCAATTTCTGAGGATCAGTGGCGTAGTCATATCCTCTGCACAGGACATAAAACTCAAATAGAAAATCATTTGGATCCTCTGAGGTCATCTCGTGAAAGGTTGGGATGTTTTGTAAAGGAATGGCCTTCATTAGGGAAT
The DNA here is from genome assembly GCA_031772625.1 of Pinus tabuliformis. Taxonomy (NCBI): domain Eukaryota; kingdom Viridiplantae; phylum Streptophyta; class Pinopsida; order Pinales; family Pinaceae; genus Pinus; species Pinus tabuliformis. The sequence continues at coordinate 1,393,683,583 of CM062819.1, read as the reverse complement.
TGGCTACCTGGTCAACGATAGGGTATTCCAATGTCGAGGTCTAAACTTGAGGTCATTGATTCCCAATTTGATCAAATATGTGACAATAATCTCCAGGGATTTCTTGGTCAGAAGATGTTATCTGGGCAGATGGAGTATTCAAAGTTCGAAGGGGCTTTACTACACTACTCAGATCTGGGATATTAGGTACTTCTTTTTCAACTAGGGTCATAGGAGATCCTAATTCAGATGGATGTGGGTTTTCTTTAGCATCTCCACTAGTTTCTCTCTCTCCTTTCAAATTACACGACTTTCTCTCTTGTGAAGGACTAGAGTGTAAATTATTTGTATTTTGAAAACTCTACTCAAATCCTTCAATTTTGCTATGGATCTCGACATAAGTTGCAATTGGTGATTCTTCTACTTGAGGGACCAAAGTAGAGCCCTTTCCAAATAATGTCTGGGGTCCTACTGACGCTTGAGATTCAACTCTCCGAATGATTTTGTTTATAAAGGTTGGTCTCCCAAGGGTTTCTGATCCCTAGGCTATGGTGGTTTTTGGTACCGATTTATGATCTATTGGTGTCTTTCTTCTCCTAGTCATTCATACCTACACAACCTCTGCGTATCTACTGAGAGAGGGCACTAGGAACAAAATTTTTTCTTGCTGTGTACGTAGGTTCTTACCTCGCATTTTCAATACCCAATTCTCTTCAAAGATACAAATAAACTATTATCTTGACAACCTCCCCAGAAACGATTGGTGCACTAAGATGACTTTATAAATCGATCTTAATCCTACATTAATATGTAAACCTTGGATTCATGTTTCTATTTCAAGGTTGTGAGCATTGTCTGTGTGATAACAATTGGAGATTGGGATGTAGGTAATTAATCCTAAATCGTAACTAATCGTTGTAGAAATAAACAATTGCTCAACAACTCATTGACTCTAGAAATTCAATTGCAAAACATAAATTATTCTATGTTTCCAAATTGGAAAGATAAATCAATTGCAACCTATCTCAACCTAATATTCTAAATGCCAAAATAAAATCAAACTGAATAATCGAATCCACATGTATTAAAGGAAACTACTCAAATGATGCTAATCGAAAAGAGCATCCAAATCTAGAAGTAACTACAGAAAGCATATACAGAGAGAAAACAACAATCAAATACAAGACTTACTTCACTATGAATTATAAAAACAACATTAACCAAGATATAAAATTTAATCTATCTCAACTTGTAGAAGGAACAACAATATGGATATTAACAGTAAAGTTTAATCAACATAATAGAAATGAGCAGTAGATCTTCCAGCGACTAGGCCCAAAGCCTCTAGAAGGAATTGCCATAGAAGCTAAATACATGGATTTAATGTGAAACTACAAGTTTTTCATTAACTTTCAAAAGGAAATTACAAAATCAATCCAACCCTTAAGGTTGAATATGCATTCACAGTCTTGTTGGAAATTAACAATGATTACAAAAGTTACGGTTCTTTTTCATCTACGAGTGTTATATATTCTCTATGAAATTCTAGCAAAACCACTGATCTTGAGGATCGAAAGATCTTTAGGATTGCTCGGCTGAATAATCATATTTTCCACAAAAATTTCGTGTTTTTCCTCCTGTCTTTAGCTTGACCCACGTAGCTGGAATAATGACATCTTCCTTTCCTGGCGCTGTTGTCTTATCCAAAGGAACAACAGTTGTCCAATCCAGTCATCCCGTGCATAAACAAGCGAAAAATTAGGATTTTAATGCTAAAAAAATGTAACTTGTCAACATTGCTCTTTATTCGTTTTTCACGGTATTTCTTTGAGAATATGTTCAAAACAAGAGAAAATTCATGAAAACCATATGATTATTCAAGTAAATGAGGAGGAAAAGCATACCTTTTCCACAAACCAACACTTGGTATGACAACGCTACTATTTTTATAATGAGAATCTCATCAATCGGGATCCTCATCCCTAGCCAAATTAAATCATCATGCACCAGTGCGAGGAGCAGTCACACACATATTGTACTGAAGAGGCTTTGACCGAAGTGTGGCACATTCAACATGTTCAAAATCCCTACTCCCTGGACTCCATCACCCCATTCCTACAGCTCTAATATTGTAACTTCGTTATCTGGGTAGTAAACTTTCTTTAGGTACCTACTGGGCTCAAACTGCAGGAATTTTCTTATGTCATTAAAATCCCAGTCTTCCAATTTGAGTTGGGGATCTTCCCCAACACTTCTCCTTCAAAAGGCACCTCCTCTGGAAATAGTGGCGTGTAGGTAGAAAATTTCCCTTCTTTTGGCTCCCTAACCAGCTTTGTGCCCGACTTTCTTGGTGGCATGTACGTTGGGAGCACAGAGGGAATCTCCACATCCTCTGTCTCCTTCTGCTGAAACTTAGCTTCTTCCTCACTGTCGTGGACCTGCTGAGGTCCCTCCTATTGCATTGGTCTCTTTCCTTTCTGCATGGGATTAAGGGCCAGTGATTGAGGGTTTTGTTGGTGCATAATATAGATTGAACCTGGGTCATCTCAATCAAAAACAAAAAATGGTTTGGTTGTCGGGACCAGGAACTATTTGAGGGATATGTTTATGTGGCATTCGTCAAAGAAGGAGATTCAATATTGGCTAGAATCAAAGTAGCGAGAATTTGTAGATCAAGAGAACCTAAACCCTCGTCTAAATTCTGAAGCTTGGTTACAAAGATATATTTTCATAGATCAATACGAAATTTTCTTCGCATCATTTCCTGTTGAATGTTTGTACGAGTGGATATCAAGTTTGACATAAAGAAAGAGATGTTTTAAATGTGGAGAACCTATGATGTGGACTTTTGAATTGGTATAGTGACTCAAGAGAACTAACAATAGGATTTCATGGGCTATCAATTTCCGAATTGATAGCATCTTGGGAGGATTTATTACTGAGTTCACAGTAGACCAGACCATGTCCTACAACGAAGACTGAAGTAGAACAAAGATTCTTCAAATGACTATGAGGTAAGTATTTGAAATCTTTGAAAATATAGATTAAGATGCTTCTATGTGAAAAGGGAATTTTACGGATGCAGCCAGATTGTTAGCTTACGTATGTTTGGAAGAAAAGAAAATAAATCTAAGTAAGAGCGAAGTGGAAAAAGATATAGAATAGATACCAGAAAAAGAGCTCTGGAAAATACCCGAAGACCTTTGTAGATATTGATTATAGTCACATTTTGAGTGAGCCTGAAAGTGAAAGAGAAGATAACCACCCTGATAACCCTCATCTAACTCCACAGTATTCACCTTCCAAGGCTGAGAGCTCGCAGAAACCAGAATCTAGTAATAACCAGAGTGTTTTTGGCTCTCCCCCTCCCCCTCCCCCTCCAAGAAGTGAAATGGCTTATGATATTAAGCTACCTATTTTCAAAGGAATTGGATCGAAATACCAAGATCAGTTTTGGTTTCTATGTGAATTTGTATGGACCGCAAAGTAGATCAACAATGAAAATATAAATAAAGTGCAACTAATTACGATGCTCTGAGATAGAGCATTGACATCGTATATGAAGTATTCAAATAATCATATCAGAACATTTACAGATATTAAAGTAGCGCTAATAAAAGAATTTAAGAAGTTGAAGTTTGAGTCACAGTGCATCACTGAGTTAAAATAAATTTAACAAAACCCTAATAAGTCTATTTGGGAATTTGATAAGAGATTTAAGGAATTTTTGGATCAAGTGAGCTTCGAAATAGCTCCGTAGCAACATCAAGAATGGTTTATAGTTGCGTTGTTACCTCATATCAAACTACCATTGATGCAACAAAAGATAACAAGTCAAGATGAAGCCCTGCAGATTGCAATGAAGTTGGAAGCTTTTCCAATAGGAGATACTAATGTAGGTATGCAACATATTCAGAGTCAGTTGGTGAAACAAACTCTGCAGCTACAAGATATCAAGAAAACAAGTCAGAGAAGTATGGTGTACAAAGTGCAAATCAGAGGGCCATTCTAAAGAACAATGTCCTATCTTTAGGGATTACATGACTAGTGGGGCACCGAATCCCTTGAATGCAAGATCTGGCTTGTGGTGCAAGATATGCAAGACCAGAGGCAAACATTGCTTAGAAGATTTTTACCTGTTACAGAAATATGAGCAAACTCCAAGGAACTTATATTGCAAATTTTGTAAATCAGTAGGACATGATGAGAATAATTTTCAAGCTTATGAACTAATGATGGAGCATAGTGCTGACACTTATAGAATGCAAATAGAAGAACATAAACATGAAGGCAGTGCACAACGCGGTGGTCAAGGAGGCTACCAAGCAAGAATTCGAGGTGTTGGAGCTGGTTGAGCATGTGGACAGATTATTTGATATAACTGTGTCCAGGCAGGTCATTTTGCGAGATATTATCAGAACCCTACTACGACATGTAAGTACTGTAAGTCTTTTGACCATGTAACTGAAGAATGTCCTATACCTGACGAAAAAATGAAAGAAAAAAGGAATCAGCAATCGACACAAAATATTCAAATGATAACCACTGAAAATAGGAATGAAGAACCGCGAATTAGTATTGTTACTAGAAGTAGAGCTGCAACCGATAGTGATAAAGCGGATAGAAAGAACGAATCTGAAATTGCATGGGTTAGAAAAACTATTTATAAATTTCCTAATTTTGATATTCATAAGGAAAAATAAGTATTTATGGAAGCAAGGTGAAGCTTTATGGAGCTAGAGCTTCGACCTCTAGTGCGTAGCCAAAGCAGAAAACTAGCTCTGACGTGTCATTAGCTCCAACACATAATAAAGTTTCGATGCAGAATCAAGATCTAACAAAGGATCAAGCTCCGACACAAGGCCAGGAGTTAGAAAATCTAGGAGGTACTTAAAGCCTTTTCTACAAACTTGTATGAAATTATTAATATATCAAAAGGTTGTAGAAAGACTTTAACAGTTGATAGATTCTTGTGCATCAAAAGAAACATCACGAGGTGAGATGCGTGTAGTGAATAATTTGCATTGACAAAAGAGAACTGGAAGAGAAATGAGGCTTAGTGCGCAGATAGGAGAATATGAGATGGATCAAGTTATTCTATATCTAGGATCTGATGCTAATGTTTTGACAAAGAAGACATGGGAATTAATGGGTAAGCTAAAGCTATAGTGGTTGCCTATTTAGTTAAGGATGGAAAATCAACAAAAGATCTTCCCCTTAGGAAGACTACTAGGTGTAACAGTGAATATTGAAGGAGTTCACACTACTATTGACTTTGAAGTAATAGAGATCGTTGATGATAGTAACCCTTATCTTGCATTGCTTGGACTTGACTGGGCATTTGATAATATGGCTATAATTAATCTAAAGAAGAGACAGATGATATTTGAAGGGAGAAATATGAGATTAATTGTTCCCTTGGATCCATCAGAAGGAGTAAGATATACATAAGCAGTCAAAGAAGAGTATTCTATAGCTGATATAGATAATATCTATCAAACGACAACATGGGAACAAGATTTTGTTAACCCTACTGCAGAAGGAAATTTGAGTTAGGAGCATGATAGTTCTTATACCTCAAACTCAGAAGAAGAATTGGAGAAATGGTAGAATAGGTTGCATGAAGTATCCACAAGGCATTGTGCAATAATTACCAAATCAATTCGTTGTATGACATCTAAGGTATGTAATCTACCTTCTTATGATGGATTGGGTGATGAAAATACTTTTCTTGGTGATTATGAAGAACAGGTTCCAAAGAATGAAAGGTTGTTAGCCTTGGATATATCCCTAAAATCTACTCCTGCTAGATGGTGGGGTGCACACAAGAATAATATAGAAGGCTGGCAGGAATATCGAAGGTTGATGTGGATAAGGTTTGGACAGATAGGTACAAAAATAGAGATAAAGTATGATGGTGAAACTAATCCTAGGGAGCATATCTAGTTATGTACTACAACATGGAAGGAGATTCCACAAAAATAATGGGTACATAGATTTATTCATACATTAGAAACAATTCCTAAAAATGAGTACTTAGAAATAGAGCTTCGACATGGTATTTTAGATTGGGCAGACATGGTTGATGGTTTGATATTAGCATTCATCTTTGAAGATGATTGTCCATACATAGATTTGGCCCTTCAGACAATTAACAAGAGGATATTTAAGAATTCAACCCCAATGACATGGAAACAACCTGATTGGGTTGCGTAGATCGAAAATGTGGTGGAATTTTATAACCTTACCGCAGAAGAAGAAGAAGAAGATTCTCGCAACATCGACATATCAGAATCACAAAAATACCGCGGAGTAAATGGACCTGAATTAGAGATACCAGGTATAATGAATCCAATGAAGACTAAGAAGGTAAACATAGGATCAAAGAAGGAGTCCAAGTTTGAAACAATAGGAGATTATTGGGATGAAGAATAGTTAGTAAAGTTATAGAGTGACTTCATCAATATTAAGAACTATTTCCCAAAAAGTTTTTAGAAATGAAGGGTATAGTAGGAGATCTAGGAGTTATGAAGATTCCCCTTAATCCTAAGGTGAAGCCATTCAAGCAAAGAACTTACAGATTGAACCCAAAGTATAAGGAGAAAACAAAGGTATAACTTGATAAGATGATAGCAGCAGGAATTATTGAACCAAGTGAAGAGTAAGAATGGGTGAGTCCTATGGTGGTGTAAGAAAAGAAGACTCAAGGAGAAATCAGGATTTGTGTTGATTTGAGAAAGCTAAATGCTGCATGTTTACATTATCCCTTCCCTACCCCTTTCACAGATGAAGTGCTAGGTAATGTAGGAGTTCAAGAAGCGTATTCATTTACATATGGATTCTTAGGTTATCATCAGATTAGAATTTCACTTAAAGATTGGCATAAGATCACATTTGCTACAGAATGGGGTTCATATCAATACACATTGATGCATTTTGGACTGAAAAATGCCCCTGCTATATTTTCTAAGGTGGTGGTCACAACTTTTAAAGAATATATCCACAAGTTTTTGGAGGTACATTTTGATGATTAGACAGTATTTGGTTTGCTAAGCAAACATATTGGAAGTTTAAGACTTATGCTTGACACATGTAGACAATATCAGATCTCCTTGAATTTAAAAAAGTGCACATTATGTGTACCTTTTGGTATATTGTTAGGACATATTATTTGAAAGAAAGGATTAATGGTGGACCCGGCTAAGATTGCTCTCATTCCGAATTTGCCTCCACCTACGACAGTAAGAAAACTTCACACTACATTGGGACATACTGGGTATTACAAGGAATTCATCAAGGGGTATGTGTAGATCACTGCACCTATGGAGAAATTGTTAAAGAAGGATGTAACTTCCCAATGGAATGAAGATTGTCAGAAAAGGCTCGACATAATGAAAGAAAGAATGGTAGATGCACCTATCTTAGTGTTCCTTGATTGGAATAAGGAATTACATTTCCATGTGGATGCCTCTTGTATAGCTTTGGGGGTAGTATTAGCACAACCTAGTGCAGGATAGATTGACCACCCTATAGATTTTGCAAGTAGAAATTCATCCAAAGCAGAGAAGAATTACACAACTACAGAAGGGAAGGACTGGCCATGGTGTATGCTTTGTAGAAATTTAGACATTATTTGTTGGGATCACACTTTAAAATGTTCATAGATCATTTTGCAATGAAGTATTTGGTTAATAACCTTGTTTTAGGAGGAAAAATATACAGATGGTTATTATTATTTCAAGAATATGACTTTGATATCATTGTTAAACCAAGAATAATGAATGCAGGACCTGACCATTTGTCAAGGTTAGAAACAGGGGAAGAACCAACCAGTATAGAGGATAATCTCCCTAATGCACAATTATTTGCAATCAGAATTGAATATGACCATTTTGCAGACATCATCTAGTTTTTAAACACATGGATAGCTCCTTCAGAGTATACTATGCAGCAAAAGAAGGAATTAGTGGTTAAGGCAGCTGACTTTTCATTAATAGCAGGACAATTATATAAGAGGGGATCTAATGAGATATTGCGCAGATATGTTCCTGACCATGAAATACAAATGATTGTAACAGAGGCTCATGAAGGCGCAGTTGGTGGACACTACGCAGGAAAGGTTATTGTGCAGAAGATTTTGAGAGCAGGATTGTGGTGACCTACACTACACAAAGATGCAAAGGAATATTGTAGATCATGTGATGTGTGTCAAAGAATAGGAAAACCTTCAAGAAGAGATGAGATGCCATTGGTACCACAAGTTACATTATAGGCCTTTGATAAGTGGGCTATTGATTTTGTTGGACCCATCAACCCACCTGGAAAGAGGACTGGTGCGAGGTACATAATTACTGCAACTGATTATTTGACAAGGTGGGACGAAGCACAACCAGTAAGGGACTAAAACACAGAGAATGATGCCAAGTTTATTTTTGAATATATATTGTCTATATTTGGATGTCCAAAGATTTTGATGAGTGACCAAGGTTCACACTTCCTGAATAAAACTATTGAAGCATTGACTGAAGAATTCTAAGTCTATCATCATAAGAGTACCCCTTATCATCCTTGGGCAAATGGAATAGTAGAAGCATTCAATAAAATTTTGGAGAATGCACTGACTAAGGTATGCAATATGAATAGAGTTGATTGGGATCTCAGAATTCCAGCAGTTTTATGGGCTTACAGGACCACATGTAAGAATTTGATAGGTCAGACACCCTTCATATTAGTATATTGGAAATAAGATGTGATGCCCATGGAATACATTGTGTCTAGCTTGAGGATTGCATATTTTACAAATATGGTGAACCCTGACATATGGAGGAAAGAATGTCGCAGTTGATTGCTTTAGAAGAAGACAAATTTATAGCGGGATTCCATTAGCAGGTACAAAAAGAAAGAGAAAAAGCTTGGCATGACAGACATATTAAGTAAAAGAAGTTCCAAGTATGGGACCATTTTCTCCTAAATGATAATAAGTTTGTGAAATTTCCAGGGAAATTCAAGATGCATCGGTTAGGCCCATATATTATTAAGCATATTACGGATGGAGGCACAGTTCAATTAGCTAAGTTAAATGGAGAATTGATTTAGGGAAGAGTAAATGGTAGTAAGTTGAAGTTGTACAGGGACAACCCTACCCTTACAACTTCACTCTGAGGAAGATAGGAGAAGAATCTTAGTGCCACCTGCAGTTGAAAGTGGGCACTAGACTATAAACATCGTTGTAGAGAGCTTCAATGTAAGGAGTTACTTCGCTACAATATGAAGTATGTCAGATTTCGTAGGAGCCGTGACGTAAGAGGGTGTTCTCTACACTATGGGATGTGTCGAAGTTTGTCGGAAAAACATGACTATTAAAAGGGAAAATTTAACGTAAAATACACGAAAAATTGCATTTATGAGGACAGATTGGCAAGATCTAAGGATAGATATGCAGTTAATGAAGACAATTTGAATGTAATCTGGACAAAATACGATCTAATGATGGGGTTTAAATTTGATACTTTTTATAAAAGGCCGCCTCCCACCCTGATTTGGAACTTTGCTGAATTGAGAGCTCAAGTATTGATAGTGCGAAGAAATTGTAGATAATTTCCGCATGAACTTCCTGTCAACTGAATTTGTGTGTATATTCAATGAGAGAGGCTTAGAAGGAGTCATGGAAGTAGTCTCCACAGCAATTGCTGATACGCTCGCAGTAGCATCAACCACAACAACATCAACACAAAAACAATGAATATCGTCGAGGAAGAAACTGACCAAGGAAAGAGAACCAAGAAGAAATAGGATGAGAAACCTGTCAAACCTCAACAATAACCTGAGAAATTAATAGATATTGAAAGAAGAAATGGAGGAGGTGCAGAGGGAAATAGGTAGCGCAACATTTTCACCCCTACCACCATACATTCTGCCAAGGAAACCAAATGCAAAACCAGTCAAAGACTCGAAGGATGCAAAGTTCAGCACCTTCACACCCCTACTACCAGAGAGAGTACCATTTACTGGGGAATTATTTGGAAAAATAGCACAGTTAAAGTTTGCAAAATATGACTTTAATAATAGGAAGAAGTGCCCTCAGTTCGCACCAGACCAGTATTTGAAATAGGTGCACTACCCAGACTACTAAATGGGTTAGTGCGTTCAAGACTACTAAATATGTTAAATGTGTCGCGCTTCGGCAGAAGTCTGGGGAACACATCGTGTGTGAGAGAGTTGCTCGTGTTGATGCATGATGGAGGATTATGGATGGGAAATATGATCCCTATAGGCCTAATGTTGATCTGGAGGATCACGAGACTACCATACCAAGGGCGAAACCTCGCGGAGTAGTTCGTTGGAAAAGATGAGGACCATGCTGTAGCGGACAATATGAAGAAGAATTATGGGCTAGAAAAAGGAAAGAGCGGATATGAAATCAATTCAATCAGTGACCAGGAAGTTCACTTAACAGCACACATATTGTCTCCGAAGATCATGAGAAAGTGTCAGGCAAATGAAGTTCCTGCGTCGGTGGTTTCATTAGCCACACAATGTGCTAATGGGGTTCAATACAACTAGATTGAATACCTGTGCAAGGAATTTTTGGATGATTGTCACAAAGTCCAGGAGAAAGGTACCACATTCCATTACATGTGGTTAATTTTGATTATTGCAATGTTAGCATGGAGAGAGCTGGAGGATTCATAGTTCCCCACAGTAGCATGAGATGTCTGTGAAGTCGCACGGTATGTCTCACTATGGTTGACCACTCAACTGTCGTGAGCTATGGAGAATAGAATGTTTTTTGTGTTATACCATATGGATTTTCATATACTAGTGAACCAGCATCCTCGCCTATATGAACAGTATAGCGTTGTTGAAAAGTTTAAGGAAAATTTTCATAAAGTGTACATACAGGCGCGTAGGGATACAAATAAGGAATGGCATGCCCTCACATACTTAGTTAGAGAATATGGTCTACTCACACTAGTGAAATAGTGGACAATAGAATGGATTATTATGCCAGAGGAAGAGGTAGAAGCAGGAAACAGTGAGACAAAAGAAGAGGAGGAGACTTCGCAACGCAATGAAGTGAGTGCAAAAGACAAGGACAAAGACAAGGATGAGAATGAATTAGAGTAAAAGGAGAAACATCATGAGGGTCTCTAGGATCCTCTTGAGGGAGATAAGCATAATAAGGAGGCGAAAAAGGAATAAACAGAACAAACTATCATAGAAAAGAGAAAAGCACAGGGCGAAGCCGCCAAAAAAATCAAGAAAAAGCAGAAGGCAGATAAAATGAAGGATATCATGGTCCTTACTGATGGGGACCTGGAGCATATCAAAGATAGGATTCATGAGGTGACAGTTGAATCCTGGAACATAGTAGAAGATCGCTACGACGCACTTCTGACTAGTGTTGCAGAGCGGATCACATAATTAAAGATACTAGCATAGATGGTCAGACAACCAACTCAGATATAGGAAAGGGTTGGAGTAGAAAGGAAGATAGAGCCTACGCTTGCAGCAAGGTTAGCACAGATCTTGGAGGAGCTCTACAGTTTGACTCTTCTGAACTATATAAGCATAATAAGGAATGGAAGCATGTCAATACGAACATCGCAACAGTGTCGTTGAAAAGATTACACAAGCTGCACATGGAAATTATAGAAGAGTTGAAGTTGCGCGAACAGAACAGCTTGCAGCTAAATATTCAAGTATAAAAAGAGCGAGTTGTGCTTTGGCAGAAGCTCGAGTAGGTGATCCAAGAAAGAGATCAAGTAGCACAACAGCACCAGAAGATCAAGGAGGCAATGGAAGAAACACATAGAGAAATTTCAAACCTTGATAATCGAGAGGAAGAGCTAGCAGAAGACAAGGTGGTGAAGCTTGACATTGGAGTGAAGGGGTACAAGGAGAAAATTGTTGCAGTGCAATTCAAGTATGAAATGCAGATCAGTGAGTTGCATCTAACTATGCCACAAGAAGTATGGGATAAAAGGGTGACTAACCTAAACATTGCAATGTCCATCATCTTCGCAATAGTGGTAGAATATGGAAAACTCTTGGATGAAAGTATACAAATTTGGAATTTGCCGTAGGAAGATCCAAATGTATAGAAACTGCAAGAAGAAATGCAGTAGAAGTAGCATCACTTAGAAGAAATTCAGGCATCTGCGAACACCTTACCAATATCGCAGAAGCTCGTGAAGGTTAATGAGTCAAAGGCCCTCCAAAAGAAAATTAAGGAGCTAAATAAAGAAGAACAAATTTTGATAGAGAGGACTCAGCCTTGGCAGGATGAGGCCCTCCAACTATCGCAGGGAGTATATAAGAAGCTTCAACAACTTCGACAGAAGGAGATAACGTTGGTACAGAAGGTTGTAGAACATGTCACAGAGGCACTACTGGAGGAAGTGCGTAGTGAGGAAAAGCTGGTAACAAAGACTCTACAATAGTTCAATGAGGCCTACAACAACATCGCATAAAAAATCAGAGGCAAAGAAGCTGATTGACTCAAAACTAGTCACATGTGAGTGTTGGCGGTCTATTGGGCAGCCCAACTTGGCCTAGATTTTGGTGAAGACTCTACATTTTGTGAAGCGAAGTACGAAGTAAAGAATGCAACAGGGCATGAAGTGGACCGTGCAATGGAGCAACGAAGTGCCAAGTGTATCGCACAATATATATACCACACAGTGTGGGGGCTTTAAGGTGGGGTGAAGCCCCTCCTTTTTGTAAAATGCAATTAATATTGTAAAAGATGAATGGTTTTCGGACTGTAGTAGCTTGTATTAGGGGAGTCCATGGTATATGGACCATGGTATTTTGATGATATATCCCTCGATTTAATAGTATATATAGGGAAAACTATTAAGAATAAGAATCATATTTATGGTCTAGATCTATGTTTATGGTCGAATTATTGTGATCTATTGTTTAGTCAAGAAGGCAAGGCTCTATGGCGCAATGCACAGAGGCCTAAGTCTACAGCTGAGTGCACATGCCAAGAACTGTTTGTTGTACAAATTTTTTATTATAAGAAACAGTTCTTGTGGACATATTCCCACATTGGGATGAACCATGGTAAAATCTGTGTATTCATGTGTTTATTTGCATATTACATGTTGTAGCATAACAGTTTATTACAATTGCATTTTATTACAGCGCAGTGATGATTATGGGTTTATATGATATATTTATGTGATTAAATGAATGAGGCAAAATAATCTATGTATGTTAAAGATAAAAGAACATAAAAATGCCACATCGCATCATCCCTCAAGGTTGAAGAAACCTGGTTCTACATCCTCCCATAGTCACTTTGGGTGAGACTACAATCTTCTTGTAGGTCATTGCTGAAAGGGCCAGTGATTCAGGGTTTTGTTGGTGCACAGTATAGATCAAACCTGGGTCAGCCCAATCAAAACCAACATGGACTCATATACATGAAAAAAAAACTCATGGAAGTATTACTCAACTTTAGCCCACCAAGCGCTTGGCTACTAGATGCATGATTTATTTTTGCATTGCATTTGATTTCAAGCAATTTTTTTTTTTGCATTACAAATCTTCTAAGACCATAGATGTTGAGAAAAACTAGGGAAAACTGAATTAGAGTTTATTTAATAATATTTTCTCTTTTCATATTGGAAATTCATTTGATATAATGTTAGTTCAACATCATCATTATTATTTTGTGTTCATCATCAAGAAGATCACAATGCAAACACGAACAACGAAAAGCCACTCCACAGGGGAAACACCCAAAAACTTATCTTCTTATAGAAATTTAAGGAATACTTCCAAGACCTTTGATCAAGACAACTCACCAAGTGATAGGTCAGCCACCCAAACAACAATACTTCTCTCTATAACTCATTTTGTTTCTCTTCTCTAGCTCGAAATCTAAACAGAGATAGCTTTCTTCCCATACGCGCGAGCTTTCCAAACACAGAATTGATGCACAAGCCAAAAAAATAGACCTTCTTGCTTTCCTTGCTATCCTTCACATGTTTCTCACTATGAATTTTCCTCAGACTTATTGAAGATACCAAATTACTTGTGTGACTCAAATGAGGTCCAATATCTCTCCTTTATATAGCCTTTTGGTGGGGTTCAAATGCCTCTTGTGGGGCCGACTTGATGGGCTAGCCGATCACACTAAGGGAAAATATTTTTCGCTTAAGAACACTAAGTTATGGGGTATCAATAAAGAACTAGAATAAAACAACCAATTGAATACGTTTTAGTAGATAGTTTTTCTCACCCACTGTACTTTTCATCTTTTGACAAGGGATTTTATTTTTGAATTAATCAACCTCCCTCTAGATCTAACTAACATAGTGACTCAAACTTCACTATGATTTAATATAATTTCAATAGTATTTCTATATAATGTTATTTCCCCATCCAAAACAAATCCCATGGAGGTCTCATCTATATGTAAAATATATAAGTCTAGCAATCTAACCCCTCACAAAAAAAATATGTTTTCTAATTTCCTAAAATTACTCATTATTAACCACCTATGTGGCATCCTTTGTTTTTTTTCAATGGAATTTTTTAACAAAGGACCACTCGACATCCCTATGTGTCACCTGTTGGATATTTGCAAATAACTATTTTTCCTAATTACCAAATTAAATAATAATATATTAATTTTCACTCCAAAAGTGGGTAATTTTTAAGTGAATTAATATCAACAAGTCCACTTACATTTGTACTAGTTTAAGTATAATGTGGAAGGATCAGTGTTGAGGAGTAAGGATTGCACACCACTAATGCATTTCCTATATCATAACTATGAAATAACGACTACATCCCCTTATTCCCATTATTCACAAGGTGGAGGTATTCAACTCACATATTTTACAATGTGGGAATATTTCACTTGTTGTCCCATTACAATACTTGTAAACACTATCACTGTAAATTTCATAGTCAAATGAGTTAATTCAAAGAAAGCAACTCATCATAATACTTGTCATGGTAAGGTATCAATGTTAGGTCTATCAATTCATATTTGCATAGCTCAATATTCTATATTACAACATAGTCCAAAGGTGTTGTTGCTTCATGCACTATGGTTCTCACATTAATACACGACCATGTTAATGTACCACTGTCCAAGACGTTGTCATGTGTGTATATCTATACTCAAAAACTACTTTCACAACTCATAAAGTCACTATGTTAAGTTAGTAGTTGTCTTCAAGTCATTGTTTCTATGTCAAGTTTAATATATCAAGGTCATTGTACAATAATTCAAACTATCAAGTCAATAGTAATGTATCATTGTCACAAAGTGTCAAATTCAAAAATCTTATCATAACATGCTCACTGTGACAACCAAGGTGTTTTTTGTAACCTTGTTATATTACAATAATGAGTGTAGGTATAAGACAAAATTGAGGTCTTAACAAGTTGTAGGATATAATAGGCTCGTTGAGATTAGAATACTAGTCAATAGATTGCGTCAGCAATTAGGATTCAAGGTCATGTAATTGTTTTATTAATATTTCAAGTCCTATGATTCAAACTAACATGTCATGTCATTTTTTTTAATAGGACAATACATCACTTGTTAAGTTTGTATACATCACATAAAAAATAATGTTCAAAGTCAATGATTGGGTTATTGTCTTTAGTTCTTAAAGCTATTCAACTTATACAAAATGAGATTGAGGCATGAATTGTTGTCATATATTGACCATTGTTGGCGAAGAGTGTATTATAGTTATTCTATTCTATTTTGTTTGTATGTATTTTTTAATTATGATATATTTTCTTTGTTTTGGAAAACTTACATGCATGGAATAGTAAAATGTTGGCTTGTATTGTGGCACAAGCATATCCACTCTGCTATAGGAACATATAGTAACACAGACATCAATATTGGGTTCTTTACACTCATTAGGATGATGGATACTATTACATCTCTAGATTTTATTAAATTTTTCATCTGCAAGAGAGAGATAAACACAAGCATACACCCATGGGACATATATCAAAGACTCGATCAAAAGTGGAAACCCATAGCGGGAAAAACCACACAAAGATATATTCATTACCCTTGGCCAATCTAGTGAACACCAGTCACTTGAGGATATTTACAATGGAGACAATATGTCAGTTAAGTAGGCCTCCTTCACATGAATATCATGTGCCACCGTAAACCACTTATAATAAACTGACCCTTTATTGAAGTAAGGTTAACCTAAGAATCTCGCCTTTAATTTTATGTGAGAATATGGGATTCTTATAATATCCCCCTTAGTTGTATCACCTAAATTCAAGTCTCAAACTTAATATATGAATCCTTGTATCAAGGTCTTCGCATGCAATATTTTCATGTCATTCTGCTAACGCTTGCTTCAACAAATGGAATTTCATCACCATTTTGTGGGAATTTCTCTAGAAAAAACTTTCCCATTTTTAGTCTATAGGATGGACCTCACAACAATAGTAACTGCAAATGTGTTTCCTATTTCATTTTCCATTCTAGCCTACTGGGAAACTATCATGTTTTTTGCATTAAATTGTAACCGAATGAATTCCATACACTTTATCCATGGCTCCCATTCTAAGACCATTCTCATGGGAGAGTCTAGGTCTACTTGGGATTTGATACCCTGTTAAATTCATAACAGAAAATAGCAGAAATAAAAATCCCACATAAAAGCCAAGATTTACACTAGAAACCCTTTGATTAAAAAAACTAACTTCCAATAGATATATCTATCATCCTTGGCCAATCTGGCCATTCAATGCACTTCAAGTGGAGACAATAAGCCACACATGTTAAAATGGAGGCAAGAAACCACTTAAATATATGACCATGTGCTAATATTGTGTGCCACTATAAACCACCTGCAGTAAACCCACCCTTGACCATGTCAAGATAACTAAACAGTTTTGATGTCAAAGAGAAAATCTGAAGGGAAATTAATTTGATGTATAGGTTCTTATTGTTGTACTTAGGCATCTAGGATAATATATAAAATTAAATGATGAGCAGAAGAAAGTTAGGAAAAAATTAAGCACCTCTCTTTTAAATGGCAATGCCACTCAGACATGAAATAAGGTAGTCAGCCTAAATTAGGGGGCATGCTAGCCATATTAGCATGCCCCATACTAGACCAACTAGATGAAATAATGAATAAGTAGTAAGTCAACATAGCGAAGGTCGCATGATTATAACACAAAAATGGTATAAAGAATTGAGACCCTCTTATGATTTGTTCATTGCCTCATTATCATTGATCATTTCCATATATATTTGCATCCTTTTCTAATCTTTGGGTTGAATTGAAGTGATCTTGTATCAAAGAGTAGGATAATCTTGAGGAGAAGTGATACATTATTGTCTAGAGGAAATATTTCATTGTTTTGGGTCGTTTATGGTTGAATTTCTCCAATAGAAGGAAATTGACTTCCATTGCAACTTTGCAACCTCTTGTATATCTTAAATTTCAGACATTAGAGAATGGTGACTTACATATTTAAGCATAAAATGAGAATGATGCATTTATGAGGTAACTTTATCAATTTTTTCATACATTGATGAATTTTTTCCTCATAAGGAAACTACCCATGATTTTGTTGCAGGAAACCTAGTTTATGGGTGAGACCTATACTCGTAGAGAGGGTTTTTGGATAATTCTGTGTATTATTAATAGTGTTTAAATATGAAGGGATAGTGGTTTTCATATGGAATGTCAATGCCTTACAGGCATCTGATTCTAAACATAGAACTTTTAGAAATCACCAAGGTTCTTTACATGTAACTTGAAATGATCATAACTTTAGCATTTGAAGTTTATAGCATATTGTATGATACTTAATTTTGGGGAATCTCAAAATATCTACACGTTATCATAGTTAAAATTTAATTTAGGCACATCTACTGAAATATTGAACCTCATGGTTTGTGTGAGTGCTGAAATGGAAATTACATTAGCCTACTAGTATATTTTTATGAAAACATTACAACTTAAAAAACTATGATGCCAAAAGCATAAATTTGTTAGAAGTTATGCGTTTTAGCAATTTTTATCCTTTTTGGAGGGTAGATGTGAATGATAATTTGGCCACTTTTAATTTCACATATGTGAGATAAATAAAAACAACACAAAGAGAAACCACTCATAAAAAAATTTCATAGTTGAACAAGTGTTAGATAGATAACAACTCAATTATGGGCTATCATAGAGGTTGGACGAAATCAAAAGACATTTATAGGAATTAGCATATGATGCCTACATAGGGCCAGCCAAAATATGCTTTATTTATCACACTTTACTTTAGGAATCTTAGTCTTAATAGGAACACTTTGTACTACTTACAAGCATGTTCTCCATATGTTATTTACTTTCTTTACTGCTTCATCCTAGTTGAGGGAATGATGCCCCATGACCTGATCTTATAAAGCAACAGATGGATGGATCATTGAGGAAGAAGCCACCAAAATTTTATCTAGCATCCGAACTTTGTCTTTTGCAAAAGGAGGGTCGAGACCCTAAAAGAGGCATAATAAGCCTTGGTTTTATTTTTTGTGGAGGACCTAAGTTCCTCAAGAAATTATGGAGGGCTTTTTATGGTTCAGGCCATCCCTAAAAGAGGTCGAATTAGCCTCAGAATTGGAACAACAAAGTGAACATATACAGGAAGAAAGATAAGCTTCGTTGGACAATGGTTGGGTTGTTATGTTAATAAAGATCAATTGTTGAGGTGGATTTTTAATTCTCACAATGGCCAATCAAAAAATACCCCAAGAACCAAAATGCCTCAAGGCTCAAAGTTGCTTGCCAATGTGTTTCTCACAATGCTCACTGAACTGAACTTCAAGGATCAAGATGCCTCAATGCTTACTCACAATGACTCAAAATTCTTTTGAACTCTTCAAGGTGGTTGAATGCCAAATGATGGGTGTTTTCTTCATAGGGGAGTTGTCTTCTTTATGGGTTAAAATTAGATGTTATTAGGTGTTTGAGGGTTTTGGGTGCCCACTCACAAGTTAGCTCCTAAAGATCTTAAAAATTGTGGAAAGTGGCAATTAGCTCCTAAAGATCTTAAAAATTGTGGAAAGTGGCAATGTTTTTGGGGGACCATGAATCTGTGAGTGTGTGGGTGCTCTTTGCCTGTCAAGGAGTGTGTGGGCACTCTTTCATAATTTCCATTATATATTTTTCTTAACGGTTGTTGGTTGATTGTATATTTGCACTTGATTGAAAGTTGTTCTTGCCTTCATGTGATTCTTATGTTGGTTTTCTTTGATGATATAGTTTTGTGGGATAGAGAAGACAATTCACATATTATTTTTGGTGAACTATCTAATAGATCTTACAAGCTTTCTCTCTTTCAGGACCAACACATGTTATAGTTGTTCGTGGGTTAGATGAGAATGGTGATGAAGAGATGCTACATTATGAATTTTCCAAGCATGCTCCTATAAAGGTAACCATGATGGATTTGATTGCTTTGCTTCATGTGATCAATGGATAAGTTAAATATATTTCCAGATGATAAATGTCACAAACTAACTTTTTTCAGGAGCTTTGACTTGTTTGTGACAAATTTACTCATGTTTCAAGGGGCTTTTCATTTGTACATTTTCATTCAGTATTGACTTTCATACATTTATTTACGAAATCTCCAAAGTTGATTCCCATTTTTCGTTATTGATTTCTTCCACCTACTTTGGGAAACTTTTCATTGTTGATTAGCAAAAAAAATAAGGGAAAAATGGATAACAATCGGTGGATTGCAATGAAAAAGTTTCCCAAAGTAGCTTGGCCTGATGCCAAGCAGTTTGTGGTATATTCCATTCCTTATGTTGAATTATTTGGTCTTCATTTTTAGATAGTTTGATGTATTTTGTTCTCCTTGGGAATTATCTTACTAAGTTGTTGTGTCCTTTTTAGGTTTTATATTAGTGGGAGGGTTGCATGTGCACAAAATGTTAACCAATATATTCACTCTAAACTATTCAACCCTTTGTCTAAAGTAAAATTATAAGTTCATTCAGTCATTCATTTGTTAGGAAACTATGTATATATGTTGCAACTTGTTTTTTTCTCATTTATTTCTTGCTAAATACATGATGAAGCTTGAGGAGTTGGGCAGTTGCAGCATGAGGGATTGTTCAATTTAATAGTGTGTTGTTTGGAAAAAACCTCAAGTATAAATGGGTTTTGATTTTAGAGGTTCTATTGGATATTTCAGGAAAGGAAATTCTAGGATATGGTATAACTTTAGGCTTTCCAAGAATATTTTTTTGCATCCACCTATAATTATAAACATAGAACATTGAATTACAATGTATAACCTCAAAAAAATTCCATGTGGTGTGACAAACCCTCTTGACACTAGAAACAAGGCTCATTGTTAATTTAAGAATGTCATTCAAAAGTATGCATGTCCTTAAAGGAACATCAAATGGTAATGAATTCATTTCTTATAAAGTATTAACAGCCTCCTTTTCTTAACTCCTCAAAATATTGAGATGAATCTATAATAAAGGTTTTCCTATGTAAACACTAAATTAAGGATTTGATTTCAATGAATATGTTGTTTTTTATTTTCATGCTTATCTTTTTCTTCCATCCTCAAGCAATCCCAACGCAAAATTTTTCCTATTAGAAGGAAACATGTTTCCATCTTCATCTGTTTTGCTGTCCAACAATGAACTCAAGGTAATTCTCTTTAATATTGAATTCATCATACAATCCTCTTCTTTATAGTTTTCTGGTGCATATTGTTCTCTTTTTGTCTCTCTTTTGTAACCATTTTCCATAGCATAGCTTATGTCCTCCAATGTCAAATCAATGCAATGGGTTTCACATGGAATCCAAAATAATATGGGTTGTTTCTCAATAACATTCATTAAGAAAGAATCAAAGTAGGTAAAAATTATATATATATATATATGTCTCTCTCTCTCTCTCTCTCTCTCTCTCTCTCTCTCTCTCTCTCTCTCTCTCTATATAGCATATATATATATATATATATATATATATATATATATATATATATATATATATATATACATATACATTAAAATGTAGACTACCGTTGAATATTCGACGACACAGGTTGGTCGTTGAATATTTGACTCCTATCAGTCAACATACTCATTGGATATTTGGTGCCACAACCAACAGATAGAAGAATAAATTATTTGACACTCCCATTAGAAAGAACTCTCATTTGTCGAATATCTGTCGCGTCATTGTCATTCTACATGCCTGAAACTAACGAAACGACGCATCTGATATTCAAAACTCCCATTGAACTAATCCAACTTGACGCCAGTTATCTAATGTGTATACATCGAACGATCTATTGAAGACCGAAAGAAGGGAGAATCAGAGTGATAACACTACTTTCACATAATTTACCTATACTATCGATTACCCGACGCCTAAACGTCGGTTTTTCTAGGTAAATAAAATTGTGTGTTGAATCTCTAATGGAAAACTGACATGAGACCTATCAGATATTTGATGTTTGGTACATCAAATATCCGACGATTTATAGCATTGCAAAACCGGCTTCAAAACATCATTTTTTTAATGACCATTTCCGCCTTTTTTTGTGTCGTATAATCGACATTTGAATCGTCAAATATCCGATGGTTACTAAACTGTTGACTATTCAACATAATTCCAGCAAAGATTTGATGAACACCAATGTGTTAGATATCTGACACCAATAAGTCACATATCTGACTAATAGCCATCATATTTTGGCCCCATTTGTACTAGTGTACAGATGGAGCATTTCTTTGATCTACAATATGTGCAACACGCACAAAAGGTATGCATTTCATCTTTATATTTAGAAGCCAATGAGTTTGTATGGTATTTATGGATTTTTTTCTTGTAAACCATTTGTCACTTGGACAAATTTTACTAAGGAATTGATAGCACATTATGACGATACAAAGAGAAATACCTTATTTAGCCCATTGATAAATCTCAAACAAAAGAGTTTACTTAGGGAGCACATTGAGGACTTCCAAAGATTGAATATCAAGGTAACTGATATTTCAGAGGAGCATATGATTGATGCCTTCATAGGGACTTTAAGGATAACATCCAACATGAGGTGGAAAGAAAAGTTGAAAGAAAATTTATGGAAACAAGGAAGTCTACCACTCATAACTATATAGATGGCAGTGTTGCTACTCCTAGCCTCCCACAATCTACAAGGTTGACTCCACAACAACTTGAGGAGAAAAGAGAAAAAGTATTTTGTTACAGTTGTGATAACAAATACACTAAAGGTCATAAGTGTGTTGAGAAGAAATTATTTTACATGGATTGTGAAGAGGAGGAAGAAAAGGAAAAATAAACATCAAAAGAAGAAGATATACACCAAGAACCAAACCTAGGAGTTGAAAAATAAAAAATGAATCTGACAATATCTTTTAATGCATTGGCAGGAATTGCCACCCCTCAAACTCTCAATATAGAAGGATATATCAAGAATAAAAAGGTTTTAGTTCTTACTTATTCTAGAAGTAACCATAACTTTATTCACTTTAACATAGCCAAGGAGTTGAATTTCTTTTATATCCAGCGCCAGAGTGTCAAGTGATGGTCGCAAATGGAGGAACTATAAATTGCTCAGGGAAGTGCCATAATATAAATCTAACCATGGGGGAATATGTATTAAATAGTCCAATGCTTTCCATTCCAATGGGTGGTGTTGATGTTGTATAATTAGGAGTCCAATGGTTACAGTATTTTGGGATGATAGCTTTTAATTTTGAAGAAATTTTCTTGAATTTTTTTCTGGGAATGAAAGGAGATTGAATTAAGGGGTATCACTGGGAAACTTGGAAAGATAATTAGCTCTAATGAAATCAAAAATAAATTTAAAGAACGAAAAATGAAAGTCATTTGTTTCTTTATATCTCCAAAGATTCCTTGACAATCATTCCAAGGTATTTGAGACTCCCAAAGTTCTTCCACCTATTCACGATCATGATCATGTTATTCACTTGATTCCTAGAAGTATTCCTACAAACATCAAACCTTACAAATATCCCTATGCCCAGAAGAGTGAAATTGAACGTATGGTTCTAGAAATGTTATAGGAGAGTATAATTCAACCTAGAAAAAGTCCCTTCTCTTATCCAGTAGTATTGGTGCACAAGAAGGATGGATCATGGTGTATGTGTCCACATTATAGAGAGCTCAATAGGCTCACTATTAAATATAAATTTCTCATCACTGTCATTGGTGAATTTTTGGATGACCTACATGGAACAATTTACTTCACCAAGCTAGATCTTCACTCATGATATCATCAAATTATAATGAAGACAGAAGACATTCCAAAAAAAACATTCAGAACTCATGAAGGTCATTATGATTTTTTGGTCATGGCTTTTGGTCTTACTAATGCGCCTTCCACATTTCAAGGGTTGATGAATTATGTTTTCAAACCCACCCTTAGAAAAATTTTGTTAGTCTTTTTTGATGATATATTAATCTATAGCAAGTATTATAATATTGTCTTCAACATGTTGAAATGGTGATCAAACTATCGGAGGACAAGCAATTACATGCAAAATCATCCAAATGTTTCTTTGGGGTATAAGAAGTGGAATATTTGAGTCATATTGTATCTCATGAGGATGTTAAGGTAGACCCTAACAAAATTAAAGCCATAAAGGAATGGAAAACCCCCACAACCTTAAGGAATCTTCGAGGATTTCTCAGGTTGATAAGGTATTATCACAAGTTTGTTAATAATAATGGGAAAATAGCATCCCCACTAACAACATTACTGAATAAATATGCCTTTTTTTGGACTCCAAAAGCAACTAATGCCTTTGAACATCTTAAAGAGGCAATGTGTCGAGCTCTGATCTTAGCTACACCAGACTTAAAAAAAACCTTTATTGTGTAATGTGATGCGTCATGAAATGGAATTGGTGTTGTTTTAATGCACGAGGAAAGACCCATTGATTTTGAAATCCGTACAATCAAGGGAAAGTGTTTACACAAACCTATTTATGAGAAGGAAATGTTGGCAATACTACATGCTCTGAAGAAATGGCATCCTTACCTAATGGGAATACGCTTCAAGGTAAAGTCATATCATGATAGTCTTAAATACTTCTTGGAACAAATATTATCTTTAGAAGAGCATAAAAAATGGGTCAGAAAGATATTGGGTTATGACTTTGAAATCATCTACAAAAAAGGGAAGCAAAATTTTTGTGCATATGCACTCTCAAGAAGGGATGAGGATGTGGAAAAATTTCTTTGTGTCATTTCTATTATCCAACTTGAATGGATAATTGAAGTAAGGGATGAATGGAAGAATGATGATGAGGTTTGGACACTCATTAAAAAGTTGCAACAAGATCCTAGTGAATTTGATACATTTATCTAGAAAAAGTGATTCATTGTGGTACAAAGATCACTTATATCTATGTAAGAAATATCAACTCAAACAAAAGGTTATTTTGGAATTACACACCACTCCTATTGGAGGGCACTCAGGATTTCTAAAAACTTACCACATGGTTAAGAAGAATTTTTTTTGGGATGGCCTTAAATTTTATATTCATAAGTTTTTGGCAGAATGTTTGGTTTTCCAACAAAAGAAAGTTGAGACAATTAAGACCCCAAGTATTTTACAACCATTAGCCATTCCAAGTCAGAGTTGGGAGGAAGTATCAATGGATTTTATTACATATTTACCCAAATCCGAAAGAAAGAATGTCATCATGGTGGTAGTTGATAGAATTGCCAAGCATGCACACTTTTGTACACTATCTCATCCTTTCAAAGCCAGTACAATTGCTACTGCATTTGTGGAAATAGTTTAAAAGGTACATGGAAACCCAAAGATGATTATAAGTGACAAAGCTACAATTTCCACTGGAAATTTTTGGATAAAATTGTTTTCTTGTCTTAGTACTCAATTATCTCATAGTTAATCTTATCATCCTCAATATTATGGGAAAATTGAGATAGTGAACAAAAGTTTGGAAGCATATATTCGTTTCTTTTTATTTGATAAAAAAGCACAATGGGTTAAGTGATTACCTCTGGCAGAAAGGTGGTATAAAACTTCCTTCCATACTGCAGCAAAAATGACCCCATTTATGGTGTTGTTGACGGTACTGGACCCGCCAACATGTCAGGGGATCTCCCTGGTAAGAAGACACAATTAGACCTCAAACCGTTTGGTGTAGGAGTCCTAGCAGTGGGTCGTATGGTAATGCCTTGACCGTGATTTTGCACAGAGGCAAGTAATATAACTCTGTTCGTAGCAAGGGTGTGGCAGTTGTAGTGAGCCAAGGAAGGTGCATGAGAGGTTCTAACACACGGGAGTTGAGATGAGTGCGCCCCTTGGAAACCTGTGATAGCACAAAGTTAAGAAGGGAACACACGAGCAAAGATGCATCACAACATGGAAGGCAAGTTAGCTAGCAATCCAAAGTGATGGTTAAGCCAACAACACATTTCAGAAAAATTCATACATACATACACAGATAGCTATAGATGTATCGGTAAGCAAACATATACATATATCATTTAGAGTAAACCAGATAGCATAGAATACAATACAACATATGCATGAAACATGTTGGCTCTTGTTATATTAAGAAGTGTAAGTTCCAGTCATACAATACATCCATGTCCAACCACTAATTCTGATAGCAGAACGTTATAGCCACAACCGCCTGCTCCTCCAAACAGATGTATTAGCTGTGCGTAATGGAGAAGCCAAGGCTCATTACAATACTGGCCAAGTTCTCTCCAAGATAGTCTTATCGGAAGCTTGGCTGGCCAAAAGCCTCTACAATGAGTTATGAGGGACTATTTATAGCAAGGGTGTGGTGACCCTTGACATTCCCCTTTGTGACAATTCATCTACCCTCATGACTCTTCATCTACTCTATGACTATTACATCCAACTATTGACACTTGAACTTACACTTGACAAGACATTACATTACAATGCACATGTACCCATGTGAGACAAAATGGCTTAAGAAAGCCATGCTAGACATCACTATGACTCGGACAACTGTTGGAAGACCAACTCTTCGACATCTTCATTGTGGTTGACAGTAGCATAATGATGCCAAGACCGGTAGTCTGCGATGGTGTCCGTGTGCTCCAAGGTGACATCTTTTTGGAACTTGACTCTTGCCTCCATGGCATCTGGGTACAATGCTCGGGCTCCTCTGTCCAAATCGTCTGAAAGCATCCGCACCATTGTCTTCAATGCATCCAGACCAGCAATGTACTTGTGCATGATGTTTGCACTGATGGGTAAGTTTGGGCAAGTGGCAATGCGCATCAACTTGTCAAAGTACGAGTCAAGCTCTAGTCAGAGATGTGCCTTTGTGTTCGCCTGGGTGAGAGTCCCAATAGATAGGATCTCATGTGTGCACACCACAACATCCATACTCTTGAATACACATGCATGCAAATCCTGTATACTAGTGATGAGTTGCGGGAGCTCTTAATAGTTCTAGATCTGACTCCGGATATGTGCCTTCAACTCGATTGCTCTGGGCTTCATCATCTTAGGCAAGTGAAGCAGGGCTCCCTTGTATCTCATCGTCCATGTTTGCATGTAATCAACAACAGCATGCATGTTTGCCAAGATACGTGCTCTTCTAACACATCGTTGCTGTCATCCGTTGAGATGGACAACTTCCTTGTGCACAGTACCAAACTTGGAATACAATGCCCACATGACTATGTCAAGGGACAACACTTCATCTAGTAGTGCCTTCTTGAGTTCTGCTTGGGCGAATACTATAACCAACTCTCCTCCTTGCTTGGCCATTTGTAGTTCCTTACCCATTCGCTCATTCTCAGCTATCAGAAAGCGAACACTTGAGCTAGTGGCTTCAGCATACACACTGGTAGCATCGGCCAAGGTTGTTGGATTTTTGCGCGCGTCAGACACGATCACTCATTTCTCAACTTGCACAGGAGATGTATGATCATCCGGAGTCGACACTCTCCAAGACTGCACAACTCTATATTGAGACTCGTCGAATGAGATGTTGTGCATCTCTCCTTCCACCTGATCTCTAAGAATCTCAGTGCCTCCTTGGTCGCTTGATACTTGCTCATCTTCTGGATGGGTTGAAGTGGGTAAGTCAACCTCTTGGTGATGAAGCATGAGGTCGATGTCTTGTTCCAATTCCTATTGCTCCATATCCATATCCAACTATTGAAGTGCTTGCTCTATCTCATAAGTGAAGTCTTGCTCTTGCAATGGTTCACCCTGTGTGCCTAATGTCAGTTGTTCTAATGATTCCACTACCTATAAAGGGGTTTTTTAATCTGTCTGCACATGTTGCACCCCCTATTGTACCTATTACTACTGCACTTCCCTCTCCTATTTGCGCAGCTCTTGTTCCTTTCAAAGTTTCTCCTTTAACTCATGCAACTCCTTCTCTGTTTCCTCCATCCTTATTTTCTCCCTCTGCCTTTGCGCAATTCACTTATTGCATTATTTCCTCTCCACCTCTATAGCCATAAATGCTTTCTCTACAAGTGGATCTACTCAAAACTTGTAGCTTTTCTCTTCCTCCATGCGATCTACAACCTTCCTCTTGTCCTTGTCGCGCACTGGTATGTTCACCTCTACTACTGCTACTTCTTATGGTGCTCTCTGAGATGTTGCTTCACATTGATTCGCTAAGCACTCCACGATGAAACCGAACTGTTCATTGGGTGTAGAGAAACTATAGCACTATCTCCATGGGTCCTCCCCCGCCCAATGAAATGCCTCGGGGATCCAGTTGAACTGTACTCTCGTTCAGTGATCTTTCACAAGACAATTTGGATCATATGGATTGTAACTTCGGAGGTCGAATGGATACTTCATCTGCTCTACTTCGACATCTGCATGCTTGAAACTTCGGATCTCATATAACCCAATCCGCAACGGAAGAGCGGGCCAAGGTGCCTTCTTCTTTCGGTGTAGTCTAGCTGTTAATCCTGCGAAGATGTGATATGCTACTTCTTGCATGATGAGTATGTCCATGGAAAACTTTGGTAGAACACGTGGAGGCTTCTTCATGCTGTACATACGTATGAAGGTTTCAGATAGTGAGGCATACCAATCAGTTATGTCTATAAGTGCCTCCATTAATGCCTTCAACATGCAGGGTGGATCTTGTTCGAATATCATCTTGTAAACGGGGTGACAAAATGATTAGAAAGTCATGTGATAACTCCTTTGAAGCTTGCATTCGGACAGCAACTTACAATAAGTGTTCATAGCAGTCTCCGTCGGTGACCATGCCCACTTCAAGACCGAGAACTCTTGTCCGGCATAGACTGCATCCAAGATATAGGCGGACATGTAGATTTATGCTTGCATACCTTCGGGCGACTATCAAGCCCTTTTTACTTGTTCCTTCAGCTGATGAGCCAACAGACTGGACCAGTTGCATGGTTTTCCCTCTCTAGCCAGTTGGTCCAACGCAATCAACCAACTCTGTAGAAAGGTTTCTGTTCTTTCTTGGCCATACAGTCGACATGCGAAAATGACCAAGTATTGATATGCTTTCCATAGTATCTTCATCTTGTAGAGCTGGTTGGGTGTCATCCTAAATCTAGGCGGCTCCTTTACCCCATTCTTCAGAATGTCTCTAGAGTTGGTATTGTTGTTGAGTATACTGAAAGGAGTCTCCATGATAGTCATGGGCTCTGACATCTGATACATCTCATCATAATCCTTTTCCCTAAAGGTTTCAATCTTCATCCCGTGGACACTTCTCAAGGTCATCGTCTCCAGATCAATGTGCGAGATGATCTTGTGTACTATTTCTGCGCATGGGAACATGGGGTATCTGCATGAAATCCGGTACAAGTCGGACTTTTGAATGTTCACGTATACCTGGCGGTCTTCGAGGTATTCCCCAAATGTGTTTTTAAATGCATCATTGACCTCTTGCAATTTCAACTTGATGTCCTCATCTAGAAACAACTTGGTATATTCATAGATCGGTAGACTTGAGGACACTCACTCAACTGTTGCTCCAGTTGCACTTCTGTCAGTGTCCTTTGATCCTGTTCTCTTGGAGGCCATTGATCTTGTACTACTAAGAGGCGGATGAACACCTGAAATATCTGGAGACAAAGTGACATGCATGGCAAGAAATCTGTCAGCGAAAACCAAAGAAAATTTGAGGAACAACATAACACATACCTTGGGAATGATAGGAAGGGATTGCGCAATTTCTTCTGGGAGGTTGGGAGACTGGCTGCCAAACTTGTGCAAAAAGGTATTTGAACTGTCTGGGGAGGCTGACTGGACGCTGGATTTGCATAATGTGCAATCCAGGCGGATCGTTGACTATTGGAATTGCACAATGCGCAATTCTAGATGGCAATGACTGCAGGCTCAGTGACTGCATTGTGCAATTTTGTGGGCCAGCAATCACTGTCCTTCAGAATTGCATAAATCAAGATTGAAGGACAGTCATTGGGCATAAATGTGCATTTCTGGAGAGGAAGATAGAGCCTTCCTTAATTGCGCAATGTTATCTTGGTGAGGCAGAGTCCAGGCCAAGGCTGCCCAGACTCACTGATGGGCAACTGAAAGAAAATGTGAAAGCGATTGCATGGCGATACTAAATGTAAGCAGAAGTGATTGATCATTCATGCAAACATTGAATGAAATATTTGGAAAACATAGCAACATGCATGTGGGTGAAGTGAGTTGCCGAATTGACGATCATTCGTGCAAAACAGTTTCATGCATGCGAGAATAGTGAGATAGCAACAAAAACTGAAATGGTGCTAGTAAAATCTAGTATGCATTTAAACAAAAACAAGCGCTCAAATAAATCAAGAAAACAACACTCACACAAGCGAAAACACAAAAAGCGACAGAAATGTTGAAAAAGACAAGTTGAGACCACTTACCTGTGAATAGCTAAGCTGGATGTGTCGAAGAGTCCTGAATGTGTTGTGGGATGTCAAAGCTCCAAGATCGATGTGAAAGAATGAGCTCTGATGCGTCGAATAAATAAGTTTGAAGCTCATGACGCGCATGCTGCAAATCTAGGAAAAAGCGACACTTAGAGGAAAGATTCTAAAAAAATCTTTGCATGTAACCTCCAGCTGTTAAAATCGCTCCCTGAATCAAGGGATTCTTTTTTGCATGTTTCCTTTTTCTATTCCGGGAAAAATAAAGCCATGCATGCAAGTCAAGTTTCCTTGGTCCCAGGTGGAACTGGTCAACCTAAACGCACATGCAAGAGGTTGCTCAATTGCTGGGAGAAAATGTGCATTTCTGGATGGGAGCTGGGCTAACTTCCTAGGAGATTTACGCAATTTCTAGGCAGAGCAACTGACTGCTACCCAGGATTGCGCAATTCCTGGGTTGAGCAGCCCTACTGGGAAGAATTGCGCAATTTTTTGGATGAAACTTGACTAGCAGAATTGCACAATTCTGGAGTCCATCAGGCTGCCAGACAACATTGCTTAATTTCTGGAGGGAAGGCTGGTTGCCCCCTAGAATTGCGCAATTTCTTGAGGGAGCTGCTCAACCTACAGCTAGACCAAGTCCGGAGAAACAACCTATGAGGGGAATGCATCAAGCTTTCATAGATAGGCTGTCTTTCTGCAAGAAAAACACTAAAGCTTGTGTACTTGACGAAGCAAGACATGGTTCTGTGAAAGGTTGGTAGGGAGTCTCCAAAACAAAGTTAGGGAAAAAAATTTGAGGGTGGTTGTAGCCGCTACAACACTTGGCAACACACTAGAAGAACTCCAGCTCTCTAAATGGACCTTGTTCGTGAAAAACAAGTCTAACACCTCTAGAAGTATTGTTCAGTTCTTAGTTCGTCTTGGTTTCACACTAGCCTGATTGTAAGATGTAGCATCTACCAAACTCTTGGTCAATTGACACACATTTCAAGGCAAGACAACACAGGTGTTTCGATTGGGGTTGAGGGGTATATTGGTGCACAAGAAATATAGTCATCAGAGTCTTAGTTTCATCTCTAGTGTTGGTCTACTGCCTGTAGGCCTGGACAGTACCACGATGGAGTCACATAGGAACACATGCATGGCTTCACTACCAGTGAGCCTGGTCAGTACCCTAGCGGAGTTACTTGCATCACCTCTCTCTACAAGAAGCCTTTCTCTTCTTTCGCCTTATTCATTTTTCATTTTTTGAATATTTTCACTTTTCATTCTTTCATTTCCATAATTGTGCATAACACTTATTTATTTCAGAGGCAGAAGAGGGATCCCGACTTATTGAGAGCAGAAGAGGTTGTTCCTATAGAGAAGTAGTTTATTATACCTTTGACGTGCATGTTAAGGTTTTCCCCCTCACCTTACTCTACTTGACTGAGCTAACAAGGGTTAACCCAAAACCAACCGACTAGAGTAGGTGACACTAGTTAGCACGCAAGCGTTGTGTTTTCACCAAGGTTCAATTCGAATAGTACGTATTTTCCATCGACATATCATGGACTAAAATTAACAATTTCTTCATACAGAGGTAGGATGATAGATAACCAAGTAGTGATAGTTGTACAAGGCCTCTTGAAATTTACCCAACTTGTTTCAAGAGTATTGCATGGTTTCATGCGAAACTATCCTATGAACAAAACAAGCAAACAAAAAAACAACAAAGAAAAGCAGAAGCAGAAGAAAAAGTGAAATCAAAGGGGGTAAGAAAACAAGCAAGCAGAAAAACACGCAAACAAAGCAAGTGAGCAAATAAGCATGCAAGAAAACCAACTAAAAGCAAATGCTACTCCTACTCCTAAGCTAAGGGTGCATGTGCCTGATCATGTGAAGTGAGATTTCCAATGCAGCCACCAGCGCATTAGTTGACCCATGTTGGTGAAGTCTTGGTCCGCAAGTAACCCAGTTGTGCGAACCAACAAACAAGAAAGATATAACAATGAAGACAAACACACTTCATGTTTCAAAGTGCCCATAGGACATACGTGAGTGCAAGTACATGACAAGTAGTCCGTGGAAATATCATGGTGTTGTGTGACACTACATGCAGTTGTGAAGAATATGCACATTCTTGACTTTGACATGCAAGAAAATGAAAGAAACAAAGACAACTTGTGTCATACAAGGGTGCTTGCAATGTAAGATTCCTCCAATGCATGAGCGATGGGATCGTGTAGTTCAAGTGGAGGAAGCATGATTTGTGTGTGAGGTTGATCTTCAATGCATACAGATGAGTGATGAGGAGCCTTGGGTGATTGAACAATTTCTTGATTGGAAGTGAAACTAACCCCAAGAGAGCGAGGGCCTGATATAACCATCAGCTCCAGCTGAAGTACCTCAATAGCCTGGGTGTTTCGACTTCATCGTTAGATAGATAATCATAAACCGGTGGCTTTGAAAAATCGACTATGATAGAATCATGATCGTGATCGAATATGGGAGTAAATGGATCACGACAGCCATGATCATAAAAATCAATGATTTCATCGGCATCCTCATGATCTGATGAATCAAACAGAGGGGTAGATGAAAAGCGGAAAAATTCATCCTCTGTGTTTCCCGAAAAGGCAGATGGAAGATCAAGTGGATTTTCAATGAATAACTCATCCTCTCCATTGTCAGATGATGGATTGACATCCAGTGTGTCCTATGAGTGATCAAAAATGGGTGCATATGTAGATGAAGATACACATGCGAAATCATGGATGGCAGGTTCACCAAAGATTTCATGGAAGAACAGAGGAGGCTCAGATGGGAGGGAGTCATCCTTCGCTGAGTGTTGATGCTCAAGATCCCACTAATACTCTTCATGAATGACACCGCATGTTGGTTGTGTAACACCAACTTCGTCAGTGGCTTGATCCTCGTTCACAACAAGTGTAGAGTCTAGAATGGAAGAACACAAGACAATATTATCTGGAGGATTAGCCGAGTACGAAGATGAAGGTTGTGGTACCGAACGCATATGACAACTCGATGGACTCACAACCAAATGTATGCAAAAATTAAGCGAAGTGATTTTGGGAGGATGTGACAGCTGAAATGGTGTGTGAACATGATCTCCCACATCACTCTGCAGTGGTGGAGCTGTTTGATGAGGGGACGACAGACAGTCGCTTGTGACAGTGACCGTATTCGTCTAAGATTACACAGCTCCATCACTGAAGAATGTTGAGCGAGGCTTGATTTCAAACTTCTTCTTGGGACGAGAAGATTTCTTAATGCAATACTTGAATCAATCCAAAAGATAGAAAATTTTCATCTGGCTCTTCGGAGCTTGAAACTGCAACTCATGGAAGTGCTGCCAAAAATCCATAGGCGATTCATACAGAGTATTCTGTTGTTGTAACAGTTTTTGTTAAAGATGTTCTGGATCAAAATGATGGAAAGTATCTTCAATGAGATCACACAAGTGCTCAAGTGAGTGCACGCTACCAGCCGGTAGGCTGCATAGCCACCAATGTGGAGATTCGTGAAGTGTGTATGCAAGCAGCAAACTGGCTTGTTCGTGAGAACATCCATCTTCCTCATGAAGCATGGAAAGAAAGTCATGTAAGAACTCAGGCCAGGCCACTTCGCCTTCACCATCATATGTGTAAGTGGACAAGTGACCGAAAAACTCCCTCGTTATGGTGACATCTTTGGGATTCGGAAAACATCATGGAGGGAGAAGAGTGCAAGAATCCATGATAGATATGTAAAGGTTCAAAACAGGATGAGAGGACACAACTTGTCATCTGGCCCTCCTTCTAGCGCCAGAAATGTTGACGGTGTTGGACCTACCAATATGTAGGAGTCCCGTTGGTGTAGGAGTCCCAACAGTGGGTCGTATGGTAATGCCTTGACCGTGATTTTGCACAGAGGCAAGTAAGATAACTCTTTTCGTAGCAAGGGTGCGACAGTTGCAGTGAGCCAAGGAAGGTGCATGAGATGTTCTAACACACGGGGGTTGAGATGAGTGTGCCCCTTAGAAACTTGTGATAGCACAAAGTTAAGAATGGAACACACGAGCAAATATGCATCACAACATGGAAGGAAAGTTAGATAGCAATCCAAAGTGATGGTTAAACCAACAACACATTTAAGAAAAATTCATACATACATACACAGATAGCTATACATGCATGCGTAAGAAAATAGATACATATATCATTTAGAGTAAACCAAATAGAATAGAATACAATACAACATATGCACGAAACATGATGGCTCTTGTTATATTAAGAAGTGTAAGTTCCAGTCATACAATACAGCCATGTCCAACCACTAGTTCCGATAGAAGAACGTTACAACCACAACCGCCTTCTCCTCCAAAGAGATGTACTAGCTCTGTGCAGTGGAGAAGCCAAGGCTCATTACAATACTGTCCAAGCTCTCTCCAAGATAGTCTTATTAGATGCTTGGCTCACCAAAAGCCTCTACACTGAGTTATGAGGGACTATTTATAGCAAAGGGTGGGGTGACCCTTGACATTCCCCTTTGTGACAATTCATCTACCCTCATGACTCTTCATCTACTCTATGACTGTTACATCCAACTATCGACACTTGAACTTACACTTGACAAGACATTACATTACAATGCACATGTATCCATGTGAGACAAAATGGCTTGAGCAAGCCATGCTAGACATCACTATGACTCAAAAAATTGTTGGAAGACCAACTCTTCAACATCTTCATTTTGGTTGACAGTAGCATACTAATGCCAAGACTAGTAGTCCGCGATGGTGTCTGTGTGCTCCAAGGTGACATCTTTTTGGAACCTGACTTTTGCCTCCATAGCATCCGAGTGCATTGGTCGGGCTCCTCTATCCAACTCGTCTGAAAGCATGCACATCATTGTCTCCAATGCGGCCGGACCAACAACATTCTTGTGCATGATGTCTGCACTGATGGGAAAGTCTGGGCTGGTGGCAATGCACATCAACTCATCAAAGTACGAGTCAAGCTCTAGTTGGACTAGTGCCTTTGTCTTCGCCTGGGTGAGAGTCCCAATAGATGGGATCGCATGTGTGCACACCACAACATCCATACTCTTGAATACACGTGCATGGGAGGCCTGTATACTAGTGATGAGTTGTGGGAGCTCTTCGTAGTTCCATATCCGATTCCGGATACGTGCCTTCAGCTCGATTGCTCTGGACTTCATCATCTTAGGCAAGTGAAGCGGGGCTCCCTTGTATCTCATTGTCCATGTTTGCATATAATCAACAACAGCATGCACATTCACCAAGATATGTGCTCTTCTAACACATCGCTACTGTCATCCATTCAGATGGACAACTACCTTGTGCATGGTACCAAACTTGGAATACAGCGCCTGCATGACTATGTCAAGGGACAACACTTCATCGAGTATTTCCTTCTTCAGCTTTTCTCAAGCGGATGTTGTAACCAACTCTCCTCCTTGCTTGGCCGTCTGTAGTTCCTTAGCCATCCGCTCATTCTCAACTATCAGAAATCCAACACTTAAGCTAGTTGCTTCAGCATACACTCTGGTAGCATCGGCCAAGGCTACTGGATGTTTGCACACGTCGGACATGATCACTCATTCCTCAACTTGTGTAAGAGATGTATGATTGTTCGAAGTCGACACTCTGCGAGATTACACAACTCTATGTTGAGACTCGTCGAATGAGATGTTGTACATCTCTCCTTCTAGCTGATCTCTAAGGATCTCAGTGCCTCCTTGGTCGCTTGAGACTTGCTCATCTTCTGGATGGGTTGAAGTGGGTAAGTTGACTTCTTGGTGATGAGGTATGAGGTCGATGTCTTATTCCAATTCTTTTTGTTCCATATCCATATCCAACTGTTGAAGTGCTTGCTTTATCTCACGAACGAAGTCTTGCTCCTGTGATGGTTCACCCTGTGTGCCTGATACCAGATGTTCTAATGAGTCCACTACATGTACGGGCATTGTTTCATCCATTTGCACATGTTGAGCCCCCTGTTGTACTTGTCGTTGTTGTGCTTCCCTCTCATATTTGCACAACTCTTGTTCCTTTCAGACTTGCACGACTCACTTGTCATGTTGTTGCCTCTTCACCTCTATAGCCAGAGCTGCTTTCTCTACAAGTGGATCTTCTGGGAACTTTCAAAATTTCTCTTCCTCCATGCGATCAACAATCTTCCTCTTGCCCTTGTCGCGCACTGGTATGTTCACCTCTACTACTACTATTGCTTCTGGTGCTCTCCGAGATGCTGCTTCACATTGCTTCACTAACCACTCCACAGCGAAGCCAACCTATTCATTGGGTCTGGAGAAACTGTAGCAATATCTCCACGGGTCCTCCTTCGCCCAATGAAATGCCCCGTGGATCCAGTTGAACTGTACTCTCTTACAGCGATCTTTCACAAGACAATGTTGGCCATACAGATTCTAACTTCGGAGGCCAAATGGATACTTCTTCATCTGCTCTGATTCGACATATGTAGGCTTGAAACTTTGGATCCCATATAACCCAATCCATAATGGAAGAGCGGGCCAAGGTGCCTTCTTCTTCCGGTGCAGTCTAGCTGTCAATCTTGCCAAGATGTGATATGCTACTTCTTGCATGACGAGTATGTCCAAGGAAAACTTCGGTAAAACATTTGGAGGCTTCTCCACATTTTACATACGTATGAAGGTGTCAGACGGTGAGGCATACCAATCAGTTATGTCTATCAGTGCCTCCATTGCTACCTTCGACATGCAAGGTGGATCCTGTTCGAATATCATCTTGTAAATCAGGGTGACAAAATGATCAAACAATCGTGTGATAACTCCTCTGAAGTTGCATTTAGAAAACAACTTACATTAAGTGTTCATAGCAGTCTCCGCCAGTGACCATGCCCACTTCAAGCCCGGGAACTCCTGTCAGGCACAAACTTCATCCGAGACATAGGCGAACATGTAGATTTTTGCTTGCATAATTTCGGGTGACTGTCGAGCCCTCGTTGCCTATTCCTTCAGCTGATGAGCCAACATACCAGACCAGTTGCATGGTTTTCCGTCTCTGACCAGTTGGTCCAGTGCAATCACCCAACTCTGTGGGAAGGTTTTCGTGCTTTCTTGGCCATACAGTCAACATGAGAAAATGACCAAGTATTGATACGCCTTCTGCAGTATCTTCGTCTTGTAGAGATGGTTGGGTGTCATCCTGAATCTAGCCGACTCCTTTACCCAGTTCTTCATAATGTCCCTGGAGTTAGCATTGTTGCTGGGTAAGATGAAAGGAGTCTTCATGATAGTCACAGGCTCTGAAATATGATACATCTCATCATAATCCTCTGCCCTAAAGGTTGCAATCTTCGTCCCTCTAGCACTACTCAAGTTCATCGTCTTGGGATCAATGTACGAGATGATCCAGTGTATCATGTCCGTGCATGGGAACACGGGGTATCTGCATGCAATTCAGTACAAACTGGACTTGTGAATGTTCATGTATACCTGGTGGTCTTCCAGGTATTCCCCAAATGTGCCTGTAAATGCACCATTGACCTCTTGCCATTTCAGCTTGATGTCCTTGTTTAGAAACAACTTGGTATCTTCATAGATTGGTAGACTTGAGGACACTTGCTCAACTGCTGCTCCAGTTGCACTTCTTTCAGTGTCCTTTTATCCTACTCTCTTGAAGGCCATTGATCCTATACTGATAAGCAACATATTAACACCTGAAATATCTGGAGACAAAGCGAAAACCAAAGCAAATTCGGGGAACAACATAACACATACCTTGGGAATGATAGGCAGGGATTGCACAATTTCTTCTTGGAGGCTAGGAGACTGGCTTCTAGTCTTTCGAAAAAAGTTGTCTGGATTATTTGCGGACTACTTATTGGTTGCTTGATTTGCGCAATGCATAATTATAGCTGGCAATGACTGCAGACTCAGTGACTGCATTACACAATTTTCTAGGCCAACAGTGACTGTCCCTCAGAATTACGCAAAGAAAGACTGGAGGACAGTCACTGAGCATAAATTCACATTTCTGGAGAGGAAGACAGAGCCTTCTTTCTCTGGATTGCGCAATGTTGTCTTGGAGAGGCAAAGTCTGGGCCAAGGCTACCCAGACTTGCCGACGGACAACTGAAAGAAAATGTGAAAGTGATTTCATGGCGATACTAAATGTAAGTAGAAGTGACCGATCATGCATGCAAACATTGAATTAAAGATTTAAAAAATAGAACAACTTGCATGTGGGTAAAGTGAGTCGCTGAACCGACGACCGTTTGTGCAAAACAGTTTCATTCATGCGACAACAGTGAGATAGCAATGAAAACTGAAACAGTGCTAGTACAAGCTAGTATGCATGTAAACGACAACAAGCACTCAAAGAAATCAAACAAACAACACTCACACAAGCGAAAACACAAAAAGTGACAGAAATGTTGAAAAAGACGAGTTGAGACCACTTACCTGTGAATAGCTGAGCCGAATGTGTTGACGAGTCTTGGATGTGATGTGGGATGTCATAGCTCCAAGATTGATGTGAAAGAATGAGCTCTGATGTGTCGAATAAATAAGTTTGAAGCTCATGACTTGCATGCGACAAATCTAGGAAAAAGTGACACTTGGAGGAAAGATTCTAAAATGATATTTGCATGTAACCTCCAGCTACTAAAAATAGCTCCTTGAATCAAGGGATTTTTTTTTTCATGTTGCCTTTTGCTATTCCAGGAAAAAGAAAGCCTTGCATGCAAGTTAAGTTTCCTTGGACCCGGGTGGAACTGGTCAACCCAACTGCACATGCAAGAGGTTGCTCAGCTGCTGGGAGAAAATGTGCATTTCTGGATGGCATCTAGGCTGACTACCAAGGAGATTTTCACAATTTCTGGGCAGAGCAGCTGACTGCTACCCAGGATTGCGCAATTCCTAGGCTGAGCAGCCATGCTGGGAAGAATTGTGTAATTTTTTGGATGAAACCTGATTGGAAGAATTACGCAATTCTGTAGCCCAGTAGGTTGCCAGACAAAATTGTGCAATTTTTGGATGGAAGGTTGGTTTCCCCCCAGAATTGCATAATTTCTTGAGGGAGTTTCTCAGCCTGCAGCTGGACCAAGTTCGAAGAAACATCCTGTGAGAGGAACGCATCAAGCTTTGATAGAAAGGTTGTCTTTCTACAAGAAAAGCACTGAAGCTTGTGTACTTGATGAAGCAAGACATGGTGCTGTGAAAGGTTGATGGGGAGGATCCAAAATGAAGCTAGGGAAAAATTTTGGAGGGTGGTTGTAGCCACTACAACAGGCACTTTATGGATATCATTCACCATCCATCACATCATCTTTAAGAGACAATTCTAATGTTCAATCAGTGGAAGATCACATCGGGCATCAACAACAAGTTCTCCAACTCTTAAAGGATAATCTGACTATGGCGCAGAATCGAATGAAACAATAGGTCGATTATCATCATAGTTAAAGAAGAATCGAATGAAACAATAGGTTGATTATCATCATAGTTAAAGAAGTTTTGATGTGGGCAATTGGGTATTTTTATGGCTACAACCATACAAACAATTGTCCCTCAAGCAAGCAAATAAGGATAATAAATTATCACCCAAGTACTATGGCCCTTATAAGGTATTGCAAAGGAATGGTACTATGGAATGAAAATTGGATTTGCCTACATCTTTGCGAGTACACCGAGTTTTCCATATTTCATGCTTAAAGAAAGTTATAGGCGACAAGCTCCCAGTTCAAACTATATTGCGAAAACTTAACAAGGAAGAAAAAATCATATTGTAACTTGAAGAAATCACAAAAAAAAGAACCTGATAGCTATGGAATCGACCAATTTCAGAGTATATCATTAAATTAGAGAACTTACCGGTGGATGGGTATTTCATACAGAAGCATCTAGAACTACTCAAGCATTGAGGACAACACTCTTTTGAAGGAGAGGGGCATGTTAGGTCCCTATAATACTAGTGTAGCCCCCATATTGTTATTTTTGTGCCCCATAGAACCCTCATATTGTTATTGTTGTGCCCCATAGAAACCCACTGTTGTTATTGTAGAACCCTTACATTATTATTTTTATGTAGGCCCTAATTATATTTTTACCCTTTAGACTCCTATATATACCAAGGAGGTCTTGTCATTTGAATCATTCAAGAAATTTTCATTTATGTTATGTAAAAGGAGGTTTCCCCTCGAAGAGGCTTATTTTCAACCCATTGATCTATCTTTTCTTCTATTTTTATGATATGGTTGCATAATAGTTTCCCTTGTTGTAAACACACCCCCTTTCCATTAGGAGTGTATTTACTATGCTAACCTAATTTCCCTGGTACAGTTAGAGAAATGGTGTAAAAGAAAACTTGACTTTTTCCAAGATTCCAAAACTCAATTTGAATGCCATCATCATATTCATCTCGACAAGACCTTTCTAATGATATAATTTTTTTCCAAATTGGAACCCACGATTACAAGTTAGGGTCTTCTAACATCTTATTAATTCGAATGAGCCACCTCTCTTTTCCTTCCATCTGGCACCCACATGGTTCCCATGTGGCATGTCACTACATTTCCATGTGGTGGAGGCTCTATGGAATCTAGTGGCACTTGGCCACATGGTGTACCTCGATGCCCCATAATTTACATTACCCCTCCACCATTGCATGTGGGTTTGTTGTCCATATGTGTGTGTGTGTGTGTCTCACTATATAACATGTGGCTCACGCATATAAATATTGTATATATAAATATACATATAGTTATATCCCTCCACCATCTCATGTCCCACGTAAACAATTCAAATCAATGGCCAACGATTGAAATAATTTGAATCATCCGATAATTCACGTCTAATAGTGCCACCCCCCTCCCCTCACTGACATCACATTGGGGAAGGGGGTCATGCTATTTCTCCTGACTATTGATTTTGGAAATGGATCCTCGTTGTTCATTATGGGACCATGCTCCCAACGCCCTTGATTTTTGTAAGCTCCATGAGGCCTTGCACTTGGTCCTAGTGCTTGGTCATATGGCATGACAAGGTTCACGACCCCTCACCCAGAGTCTCAGTAGTTCTGCCCTTTTCCATCATAGTTTTGTTGGGTCCTTCGACCTAGTTTTGTGTCTGATAATATGTCACTAGGTTAACCTTGATGCAATACTATACACCTATCACATCTCAGGGTTTTAGCCTAATGCCCAAACCCCTAGCCCTTCTTCCAGGTCACATGCCCTACCATGTAATTGAGGGTTATCCCAAATTTTGGGTCACCAAATCATGGCATAATAGCAGAAATATATATGTGTGTGTGTGTAGATATATATATATATATATATATATATATATATATATATATATATATATATATGTATGTATATATATACATATACATACGTATATCTATATATATATATGTATATATACATATATGTATATATATACATATATGTATATATATACATATATATAGATATAGATATATATAGATATATATATATATACATATATGTATATATATGTATGTATAT
Organism: Pinus tabuliformis; assembly: GCA_031772625.1. NCBI lineage: Eukaryota > Viridiplantae > Streptophyta > Pinopsida > Pinales > Pinaceae > Pinus > Pinus tabuliformis. Next base: position 1,393,642,164 of record CM062819.1, on the reverse strand, counting down.
ATATGTATGTATGTATATATATACATATATGTATATATATACATATATATATAGATATAGATATATATAGATATATATATATATATACATATATATACATACATACATACATACATACATATATATATATATAGATATATATAGATATATATATATATACATATATCATACATACATACATACATACATATATATATATATATATATAAAGAGAGAGAGAGATGCCACATTTTCACAATGGCCTCACTAAGCTCTGATTTCATGATTACATATATACATACATACGTGTGTGTGTGTGTGTACCAAGGCCTTGGATGTACGACCTTAGTGAAATCCCTGGCATTGTGTATAACTAGTTACATAGTTATGTAGGTATTGCACTGGCTAAATTATCAAAATCGGGTTTTCCACCCCACAAGCACTCTGTAGCTTAAAATATTTGTTGATCATGGCCTCTAGCCTATTCGGGAGCATACATGGATATAGAGGATGCCCAATCCTTATTAAACTATTAAACACAGTCTCATGATATAGTTAATAACTTCCACCAAACTCATACATGCCAACATAACATGTATATGTATATACATCAACAAACACATATGTGTATATGTATGTTCTCATACATGCTTTGAAATGTCACTATAATTACACAACCCTTATCTAGTAGTTGGGCTTACATGGAAATGGAACAACTTTCCCCCGAATTCACCCAAGCTTTTGAAATAAAAAATCATGTACCTACCAAGACAAGGATTAGGTATCTCTTTATGCATGGAACAATTCAAGAGTATGGATAAATGTATACTTATATCCATGTAAATCTATATATCACAGGTAATATAGCACTCGAGGACCACGAGAAATTATCTCAGTCAATATGAATGATTTTTTGTACCAAGCATTATAAGAATGTTGCCATATTTCATTGTGAGCGAACTTAGCATTTGTACTATATTTAGAATTATATTTATGCCTTCCTATTACACAAGGAGTACAAAAATGAATAAAATCACGTTCCTAACCATTTACCATGCCTTTATGCCATTCTGAGAACAAGCAGGACATTAGGAATCCATCCACATAAGAAAAACAAGGCTTCACACATTCAGATCGCAACAATTAGCTCATCATTTAAAAGTATTAAATTCATTGCACAAGTTAGCCATGATAGACACTTATTTTATATTATATGATGGGAAAATGAGTCAGGGACAAAAACACCCAACAATAGATAAGATCCATCCAATCCTCACTTGCAGTTGCCACCCCTAAGCTAGATTCCAAAGGTTGAGGGGACTTTTGGTCAAGATACTAAATGCCAACTACTAGTTGAAACAGGGATTCTAGAGGTTCTCTCACCTCCACCCACCAACTATTTAAACAATCAACAAAAGCATAGGGATTCTATAGGCATGTTACCTCCACCCTTCATTTTTCTAATAGCTAGTATAATCCAAGGAATCCAGAGATTTATTCTCCACCCTAGAATGTCAAGGGAGTCCAAAGATACATATCTCCACCCTTCGAGTTACAACATAGTGGTTTCACCCAACTTAGGAAATCCATAACCAACTATAAACACAACTACTATAAGAAATTCCCTCAAAATTCTCCTTTCAGGAATCGATGGAAAAATTCTCCATAACCATCAAGAAAATTCAAAGAAAACCATATCCACCATCTAGCTAATAGGGAATCTAGAGACCATTATTCCTCACCTGAGAGAAATTTCTCCCTACCTTCCTACTAACCAAAAACTGATATCTTAGCTACTTCTCCCTTTCTTTCTGACTTCCTCCCCATATTTTCTCTCCCTTGATGATTCACAGGTTATCCCTTTTCTCTCTCACCTAGCACCTGACTCCATAAATATGTTCTCCTCCTATACAAGGTTGTTCGAATAAGCTTTTCATCCTTTTTCCCTTGCGCAGTCTTTTAGAAAGTTACTTATGTCTACCAAAATATTGTTAACCTCTCTAATGGTTCCACTTATCTATATGTTCTATAATATTGTTTATGTTGGTTAGTTTGTTGCAGTGGGTGCCCAACACACCTTACAATCTGGAAGTTCTCCCATTTTTCCTTTTTAAATTATTGTCCTTGTTTCCTTGTCTACTACTACAAAGAAACGCGTTTTTTCTCCTCTGCTTCCAGCTGATAAGAAAATGCAAATTTCCCCTTTACACAACTATCAACTACCATGAAATAGCTCAAATTCTTGTTGTAAGGAAACCTTAAAAATATCAAAAGAAAGCAACCCCATCAACTCTTAAATTTTTGTCCCTTTGACTCAGACCATTTTTTTAATCAATATTTACATTATATACATATGTGGAAAATAATCGGGGTTGTCACAATTGTCATGATGATTATGATGATGATGATTTCTATGAACATCATTGGGTTGTTTCTGTTGGTGGTTTATCCTCTTTTCTAGGGTATCTAATTGTGTACCCCCTCTTACTGCGTCCTTACCTGACAACCTATGTGTTTTCTTGGATCTACTCTCATCTGCTCCATTAGTCTTTTCTTCTTGCTCATGTTGCTTTTTCCTTTGTAATTCTAAGAGGCTCTATAATATGACTGCGTTGACTTATGCTTGTCTCTCCTATGCTCTAACAAGATTTTCATTTTCATCCTTGCAAATATTTATTTCAACCTTCAAGCTCCTCAATGTATCTATCCAATCAAGAGAACTTCCCCTCCTCCTTGATCAATTTATCTTTCTTCTTTCCCATGTTGTGATTGGTGAGAACTATAATGTTATTAATTCTTTTTCTCCTTTAGTTCTATATTGTACCATCCTTTTTTTCTCATGCAATCTTCGACCTTCATGTGCTATCATACACACTCATAATTGTTAGCTTTAAACATACATAAATGCATCATGTAGATAATCATATTGACTTTTATTAGAGGTTGCTAGTATGAGGAAGCTAAAACAAGTCATTTCAAGTTAGCACACAAATATCAATGAAATCATGCCAAATCATAAATATTATGTTACATTCAAATATCACAATAAAATATGCCAAGTAGCACATATAATTAATACACAAACAGTAAAAAATAAATTACACCTATCATGTGCTCTAAGGCCTCATTTGATCTCTAAATTTCCAAGGTTGAACCTTTGTCTACATTTCTTCTGCGATAAAGCCCATCCAGCCCATGTGTTGAACCTGGAATCTCTGATACCACCTTATAACATAGCCCCTACTATCCCTAGCCCCTAATAAGGGTAGAAGAAGCAAATTACGAAGTTTACCCAACTTCCAAAGTCTAGTTATTATGGAACTGGGGTCTAAATTTTTCGACCTTTTTCAACTTTCTCAAAACTTAAAATCGATGACATCATTGTGTCTATCTCATTGATACCTTTCCAATGATATAAAATTTTCTTCAATCCAAATCTTTAATCGAAATATATGGCCATTTAAACAATGGCCTATTATGTAATTCCACACCATCTAACCTGCCATGTGGCTATACAATTCCTATGTCATTTCATTCCAAGTGGAACCTATCAACTTGCTCATACTAGGGTCATGACACCTTTTCATAATTTGTGTGTATGCAGGCCCCTCTCCTACCACCCCATCTCAAGAATAAATTCTTGGTTGTTTCTCTTGCAAATCCCCATTGAATCTTCCAAGATGGCATGAATCCACCATGGAATATGCTGCCAACATTTCTTGTCACCATTTGTTATTATTTTACGCTCGGCTCCACCACGCGACATCATCCAGGTCATTCCTTCTTGTGACATCTCCAACACTATCAAGATGACCTAGGATTTTAACTTTTGGGGTGATATGGACAGTGAACAAAGATTCCCTGCTCCAATCCATCGAATCCACTCCCACCTTTCCACATCCTCCCACGGATAAAATCCCGGGAGTTCCCACAATGCCTCTACTCAAAACCTTTGGGGTCCAGGATGTCGGGGTGACATCATACCATCCACGTAGCCTCCTATGAGTGTGCTAATTATCATGTGGATTAATCCCTCTTGGACCCATGAAAAGTATAAAACAAGGTGCCATATAGCATGCCACAAGGGCACCACGTCACCCTCTCTACCATAACTTTCAACCCCTTGTAACACAAAGGTTTTCTGTATTATTTAATTAGGGTTTTCCCTTCATCATTTTTTGTTGGGGCGATCAATCAGCCCCACTGCGGTGAAGTCGCCCCAGGAATAAAATCCTCATATTTTTCCCTAGTGCTTCCCTTAAAACATTTGTGGAAAAAACTCCAGGGTTATCCAACGGACATAAGCACTTACCCTCCAATGACTCATATTCCTCTTGTTTAAGTGCTTGATCATTGAACCTGGTCATAGGTTCGAAGAGGTTGTAAGCCACTTCCTTCTGAATTCTTGTGCTCCGAACTTAAGGATTCCATCCCCGCATTCTTTACCAATTAGTAAGAGGCCTTACTAGGGCTCAAAATGCACATGATATATATATATATAGATATATATGTATGTATGTATGTATGTATGTATGTATGTATGTATGTATGTATGTATGTATGTATGTATGTATCTACTTAATGCATATGCATATAAGTAATTATGCTATCTCTTCTAAGGTTAAAAAAGAAAATTGCAGCCCAATGCATACAACCATACATTTATTCATCTATGAAGGTTTCATACGTGCCATTGGACTAAATTTCAATCTCAAAGTAAACACATAAATAATTTTAACGATGAGATTTCATCCATACACTAGCCTAGTTTAGTAAGGTTACAGTCTAGTCCAGAATTAGTCACATGAAAACAATTCTTTCCTTAAAAATCATTGCACAGGGAATTGGCATTCCCCTTTTAAGATTGAAGCCCCAATTTCATATCACGAATACAACATTTGACCAACACAAATCATATGTACAGGACATTTAAACAAAGGGGCACAAATAAACACTTATCTTATGCAACACAATGATTTGTTGAATGAGAGTGGGACTTCAACTCTTCACCCAGTCGTAGACACACTACAGCCAACCCTTTTCTTGTAGGAGTCACCCCTGAGCTAGATTCCAAAGCTTGAGGAGGAGTGGTTAGAGGTAAAATCAATAACACATTTGAAACAAGGTTGAACCTCCTTTACCCACAAGCTAATCGAAAGTCAAATACAAAAGATAAGAATCCATTTCCATAGACTTCTCAATAGCTCCCAATTGTTACAACCTAGAGGCTTTTTTCTTAGTCCACCTTCATTTTATTTTTATTTATAGCATACATACTTATAATTCAATACCAAGAGGAGAGTTCTTTCTAATTTTGGGAAGGCTTATCAACAAACAAGCTACTATGAGAGCATGGATATCACTCATCTAGGTAGTTCATGAGAGAGTACAAGCACTAGTGTTCCCAACCTAGGGCCACACTTGTTGGTTCATCAAGTACCCGGGTGTCTCTACCTCCTGGCTAGTAGTTTCATCAATATGCAAGCTTCCTAATGGGTTCATTGGCAATTGAGAAAGCCACTCGCAATGGGTTCATCAGCCTCAAGGCAAGCCACTACTATCTGTAATTTTTCTCAACCAACGAGCCACACACAATGATTTGATTAGTTTCACTACTATAGAGTGAAATCTCTCTTGCTCAGAATGAATTTTCCTCTAGCCTCCACAAATCCACCCCCTAAAAAGGACCCCATAAATAACTCTCTTATGTCCTTCCAATTTTGATGTTTTCCTCCTCCATATACGTAGATTCATGGCTTCTTCTCCTATTTCGACGCTTTCCTCTTCCGAACACATAGAATCATGGCTTTTATCCCATTAAATGTTGCATCCACCACCTGGTGTTGCATGGACATACCCTCTTCTTTGCCCCTATCAGTCTATTAACGCAACTAGATCTAATTTAGCTTCTATTCTCTCTATAGATAATAGTATGGTTCCCGACCATTCCCTTTTACAGTGAGATTCATTATGCATCTAGTTCATTAAAGCACGCAATCCATTATTAATATCGACTAGGTCCCCTCAAGCAAATCTCCATCCCCAAATTCTGGAATCTATGTCCTAATTTCTCAATGATTTTAATTTGACAAAATAGAGGTAATATTTACAATAAGATATAATTCGCGAGGATTATCACATTTTTAATTGAAAAAATAAAACCATATGTTGATATCTAATAAATCGTAGGGTGGAGTTTCATGATAAAAATTTGTCTGGAAAAATGTCAGATGGGAATTATACGCTTAAATTTTGATATGAAAGTCCATTACATTGGAGAGTGGAGGTTTCGGACGATGGATAGCTAGATTTCAATATTGGGTGGAAAGGTACTCGAGATTTAAATGTAATGTTGGATTTTGATGTATTCAATGGTCATAAAGGTTCATGATCAAGGGCCTTTAGTCATACTGAACACAAAAGGTGCTCATTTATTAATCTTTCATGTGAACCTGATGCAATTTGGGTTATTCATGTGTAATATTTAATAAAGTTTTATAAAAGTGATTTTTTTAACTTTAAGTGGTACATACTTTTTAATAAATAGAAATTATGTATATCAAAAAGGGAACAAGAAATTTAATTTTGGAATATGCCATTGATGGGATCCAAGGATTACTATTAATTGCGGTGGATAGCTAAAATTTACATCATGCATTAAAAGTTTCATGACATAACCCCTCAAGTTTTACTCAATATGGCTAGATCGCCCACGTGCCTTCTGTCAAGCTGGGCATAAAAAGTAAATTAAATTTATACAAAATTAATTGTTTTTCCATATATACCTTTGTGAAATTATACACACATAGACATATATGTGTGAGAGAGACAAAGAATGTATATATTATATTATTTTTAGAAAAATCAACTTTCTTAAAAATTTGTGCATCAAGGTTTATAAAAATCCTTTTGTTTAATATATCCTCATCATGTAATTGCTCCTTTTAAAATAAATGCTAAAATTTATCATTTTTGAATGATTTCATAAGATTAATTTTTTTTATAGGAAAATAATTTTATGGATTATAAAATATATGAAGTTAATGTTAGTGTTTTAAATTTAATAGGTAGAATTTTAATTTGACTCAAATATAGTGTATGTATCTATTATGAATAAAATAATAATAAGACTATAGAACTTGATGTTTTAGATAAATTTGAAAGGGGTTATGGTAATAACAATGTGTTATATAGAACAAGTCCAAGATTTTTTTTATGTATATTTCAGAGGGATGGACAGAGCTATGTCGTCTCTCTCCACTGCGGCGGCTAGGGTTCAACACTAGATAACCTTTCTAATTATTCCCCCCCCTTAGGTCAACCCCCCTCGTTGATGGTGGTGCCCCTTCTTTCTATAGGATCGGTTCTTCAATTTACCTTTGATTCTAACCATGGATTTCCTTCTACGTCCTTGTCCTCTACTCCAACCCCCATGGCAACAGGAAGTTTGAAAGCACCCTTTGATTCCGGTAAAGGTATTCTCTCTTCTGAAGATGTGGTTAATTTTGGAACTAGTTCTCTTCCTCCCATTTAAGTGGTACATGAAGCCTCTGCGATTACAATTTCGTTGGGGGAAGAAGTCATTAGTGATGCTTCGTGTTTTTTGAAAAAAGGTTTAGTTTGTAGATTGAATGGCTCTAGCCTCCCTTAGTTTATCTTTATTGGTGGGTCTTAGAGAATTGGAAGCCCCTTCTCTCTAGTGAACTTAATATTTATCCTTTGGTTCATGGTTTTTTGTGGTGATTTTCAAGGAGTTAGAAGACACGAACAATATTTCCAATAATGTTCCCTGTTTTTAGGGAAGTGTGGGGACTTTTAAGAAGTCGTGGTCCCCCCTCCTTCGATCCTCTTACAACTTCAATTTCTTCTGCTCCAGTTGAGTTCAGGCTTCCAAATTTGTCCCTACATCTCTGGAATTTCTCTTTTCTTAAGGAAATTGGGGATGCAATTGGAGTCATCCATTGCCAAAGCTTAGAAACAGAAGATTACCTCAACCCCACATATGCTCGTATCTATGTGGAGATGGATTTAAATAAGGGTTTTCTAGTAGAACTAAATTTGACCAGCACAGATTACTTGTGGATTCAAAAGCTCAACTATGAGAATATCTCCTTTCGGTGTTGAGCATGTTATGAGATAGCGAACATAGTTAAACACTACCCTAGATCCATGATAACTACCAATACGCAAATAGCCGGGAAAATCTAGAGGCACAAATGGTGGGAAGGTGCTAAGCAAGAACATTGTACAATTTATAAGGAAGAAGAACCCTAAGATAAGGCAGAGGATAAGAAAGGGGGAAAATAAGCAAGAAGATGCGGAAGTCATGAAAAATCTAGCATGCCCTACTTCATAAGAAGAACTTGCTCAACATAGCCCTAAGAACAATGTCTTCTCCCATTTTTCTTCAGAAAATAAGACTGAACAAGTAACTTCTTGGGCTGACCAGGAAGACGAGGAAGAGCTATTAAGGATCCAAAAGAATGATTTTTCTAGTAGAGATCATCCTCAGATAAGTGACCTGCTAGATTGATTAGATAACTCGGGATGGATCTAAGTCGTAAAAAAGGAAGAAAATCTCTCACCATTAAAAATGAGAATCTATTCAAAGTTAAGTGACAAATAGATACGAATGGGATGCAAATGTATTTGGTTCTTAGGGATATTTTGGGAAATATTTAGCTAGAATGAGAACATTTTTTTTGTATTATGGTGTTCTTGATTGAGGATTTGGATTGAACCTATATGCTTGATCTCAAATCCTCAAGGAATTAAGCTATTAGCACTCTCCTCTCCAAAGGATAAGCTACTAGAAGCATTCGTGTAACTTATTTTTTGGGTATCTACAATGACCAAGCACAAATTTAATACAAAATCTACTCATTTTTGTTATAAAAAAATATTAATGTGTTATATAGAAATGATTTAGAATGAAATTTAATAATGTTAGGATATATATGTGAGTATAAGATAAGGTATATAAGAATGAAACCAATAAGGCTAAGTGTTAGAGTCTTAGAATAATCAAATTCATATATAATCAAAGGCCCACTTAATAAAATTGATATAATAAAAGACTAAAGTATTGATTTAAGGGATTTGTGATTATGATTAATGACTTTAAATAACGGAGGTAGGGGTTAATTGTAAGGGGCACATCAACATGGCAAAGATGGGTTTTAAGAGAAAGAATAAGGCTAATGATTACATGATAAGGGTCCTATGTGGAATAGAATTTGCAGATATATCCTAATTTAAAGAGGGTCAAATTGGGCTACAACAATAACCTTATGATTCTTGATTTTAATTTTATAACATCTCTCTTATTTGTTTAAATTTGCACAAAACACTTAAACCTATAAAAATAATGGAAATTCCATATGCTTATTATTGAAAAAAAATTGTTACCAACAAAGAATCAATTTGTATTTGATTTGTTTTTTCATCTATGTTCAACAACTAAATTTTATCAAATTGTTTACCTTCAACTACTATAGCCACATATGACGATTTTTCATACTCTCTAAAATCCAATTTTTTAAGTTCACTTTTCCCTTCGAAGCAATTACTTTATATCAAATTGTTTACCTTCAACTACTATAGCCAATATGAAGATTTGTTTGTACTCTCCAAAATCCAATTTTTAACCTCACTTTTTACCTTCTATACAAAACTTATTATAAGAACCTAGAAACCACTTCTCACCTTTGTCCTCACTACAATATTTATAGTAAACCTTTAAAATCACTTTTCATGCCATTTAAAATCACTAATAAATACACATTATTCGCACACTTAAACACAATATTTATTATAAGAAATCAATATGGGAGAAAACCTAGCTAGAAGATGATACTTATGCTTTGTTCTCTTTGATTTGGTGTGCAAAAATGCATATACATATAGATGAAAATTCACTATGGAATTATCTCTTAACATTGTGGCCCTACTGCAACAAAATTTTGTTTCTCTTCTATTATGCTCATAAAATACAACAATTTTTATCTCAACTATGGAATAAGATACATTGTTAAAAATTGAACCATCTCTCACTCGTTTCCCCTCCTAAGAGTTTAGTATTTAACATATTCCAATAGTCGTCCAGGAGTAGGGTTTTCACTTCCTCAACCTTCAATTATATTAAAGTTTTGAACTATTTAAAATCTTCTTGAAATTCTACACATAATAACCCCACCTCTTTTAACATCATAACATCTTAAAAATGCATTAACCAATATGGCCCACAGCCACCACTATCTTATCTTAATAGGAAATAATAATTGGTACTTTCTTAATAATTTAAATTTTCAATATATGAAAAAACAAAAGTAAACTTACCGTATTTTATTTAATAAACTTTACCCACCATTAATATCAAAACTTCAACCAAAAAATCATTATACTTTTCCCTTTTTTCAAATGTGGTGAACAACTCTATAATACCATACTTCCCTTTTTGAAATGTGGTAAATAACCTTGCAATGCAACACTTCATACCTATGTGGCACAACACTATTTTTTTTTTTCAAATATGATAAATAACCTTATAACACAACACTTCACACATCTACAATACAAAAATTTATTTTTTTCAAGCATAGTGAATAACCTTACAAAACAACACTTCACACTTATACAACATAACACTTCCTTGTTTCTCCAAGCATGGTGAACAACTTAATGATGCAACGTTGTATATCAATAATGATTTCACTAAGATTATGTGAAGCTCAACCAAGTTTGGACACCTCATGAGAAATTTTGTTTTCCCCAAAAGTGACTCCATCATCAACACCTCCCCTCCCATGCCCCCTTACCCCATAAAATTTAAACCTGAAATCTAGTTTAACTATGTCATTTTATTTTAATAAAGTCATGATAAAATTACCACCTTAATTGTGTCTATTTTGAAATAGGGCTTGCAAAATTTTAATTTAGTTAATAATTATTAGGTGTATGGTAAGGATTTAACTTCCATGGAATATTCTAAAATATTCATAATAGTATACACAAATCAATAGTTGAGATTTATCTTCAAAGTATTTATGGTTTTTTTACCATTTTAATTAAATTCATTAATTTTAAAAGATGTCATATGAAGAGGTGTTACATGAAGTGAGTTATGGTTTTATGGGCATGTGATATTGATAAGCCATGATATTGGTATATGGTATTGTCACAAAGCAATCTTCATGGTAAAGTGGAAGTAAATCTCTATGATTAAAAATATCGTTTCATGTTTTTTCACATGTATATATGTTTAACTTATATATTGATTCTTTTATAGTTAATAGTAATAATTTACAATAAAGTTATAATCTAGTTAGTATTTATGATTTTTTTAATTTTAGCAAAGTGAGATGTATCATAAAGTAAGTGTTTTGATGATTCTCATGAATTGATGCTTATAAGCGTTTACCAACAATGTAATTTAATTTATATGATTGAGCTAGTGATATCTTAAGTTGATAGATTTATCTATCTTGGAATAGGGCTTCCAAAATTTTAATTTTAATATCAATAATTATTAGGTTGATGGAAGAGATTTCACCCCCACTCAATATTTTAAAATATTTATTTTAACATACACAAACCAAACATTGAGATTTATCTCAAAGTAGTCATATACATTTTCCCTTTTAAGTAAATTAATTAATTAAAAAATACCATATGAACTAGTCTTCATATGAAGTGAGTTTTAGTTTTTATTTATAAGCCATGGGATTGGTCTATGGTTTATTATAAAAAAGCCTATTTACAGATTAAGAATGTCCATGGTAAAGTGGAAGTAAATCTATATGGTTAAGAATCTTGTTCTTTATTCTTTTAAATATAGATATGTTTAACTTATCTATTAATTCTTTTTACTTATTTGTTAATAATAATAATATTTTAAATACAAAGTTATAATTTAGTTATTTTTTATTAAAAAAAAAATCCATAATTTTAATCTAATTATCAATAATTATTAAGTGAATGATAGAGATTTAACCTTTATGGAACAATCTAGACTATTTATAATAATAGACACAACTCATTGGTTAAGATTTATGCTCTTTTTTCCCTTTAATTAAAATGATTAATTAAAAAAAAGAATCATTTGAATAAATGTCATATAGAGTGAGTTATGGTTTTATGATCATGTGGTATCGATAGGCCATGGTATTTGCCTATGGTATTGCAACAAAGTCTATTTATATATTAAGAATCTCCATGCTAAAGTGGAAGTAAATCTCCATGATTAAAAAACGTGTTCCATGTTTTCTTACATGTATATATTTTTAACTTAAATATTAACCTTTTCTAGTTAATATTAATAATTTAAAATAAAGTTATAATTATGTTGATAGACATGTTGATTAATTAAAAAAAAAAAAGTCATATGAAATTAATTATGGTTTTTTAATCATGTGGTATTGATAATCCATGGTATTGGCCCATGATATTGTAAAAAAATCTAAATATCCATGATAAAATGGAGTTAAATCTCCATGGATAAGAATATTTTCTCTGGTTTTTTCATATATATATAGAGAGAGATGGCTTGGGGTATATCACAAAACTATTTTTTCTCAGCTAAGAGCATCTTTCTTGGAATATATAATGGGCTTGGGGTATACCACAAAACTATTTTTGCTTGGCTGGGAGCATCTTTCTTGGACGAAACATGTTAACATCCCAAGACCCATAATCATTTAGAAAGAGTGAAACCTTGAACAGGTAATTACAAATGGCATGGTTTTTTTAATAACAATGATGAGTCAACTTGCATTTGCTAATAAGGGCCAACAATGACTATCCCCACTATTGCTTTGACAATTGAGTTAAGATAAGTTTTCCCATTTATATATATATATATATATATATATATATATATATATATATATATATATATATAATTTAGTTAGTTTTATAAATAAAAAAAATTAACATTTTAAAATGTATTATGAAGTGCTTTTGAATGTCGATCTACATTTATCAACAATTTGATTTATATGACAACACTAGTTTAGTCAAATTTATAATTTTTTTAATTTTCACAATGTTAGATGTATCATAAAGTATTTTGATGCTTATTATGAATTGATACCTATCAACATTTACCAGTTATTTAATTTATATGGCTACACTAATAATATCTTATTATAAAGTTTCCAAAAAACAAAATTATTTGCTAGTTTATGTGAGCTATGAGATGATTAGCACAACCACCTTGTGACTTGAGTGGTAACAACCATGGAGTGCCTTAACATAACACCCTATCACCTTTTCTACACACCTTGGGAATAGGGTTTCAAAAATTTTAATTTAATCATCAATAATTTTAAAGTGGATGGTAAAGATTTAAACTCCACGCAATATGCTAAAATAATTTCACTAGTATTCATAAATCAAAATTTGAAATTTGTGTTTAAAGTAGTTAAGCTCTTTTAATTAAATTGATTAATTTTAAAACAATGTCATATGAACACGAGTTATGATTTTCTTGAACATGCAGTATTAATAAATCATATTATTAACCCCTAATATTGTAATTAAGTCTATTTATAAATTAAAAATATCTATGATAAAAGTGAGATTGAATCTCCATAATTAAAAATCTTATTTTGTGTATATATTATATAAAAGTTAAAATAAAATTAATTCGTGAATAAAGTGTATATATATCAAGTCACAAGTGGATACAGGCCTATGGAATTTCCTTTTTCTTTTAAATCAGCTGACATGATTCATTATCCATCGAATATGCTTCATCTGAACACCTTATCTATGGCTTGGATTTCTGGGAGCATGAATCATTTCAAGTTTATTTCAATTTAAACTAGCGGTGAATAAGTGCAATGACCATGGATAAGTGCGACAACCGTGGATAAGTCGCAACTCCGCGGTGGATAAGTGTGACGACCGTGGTGAGAAGCCGAGAGAAGGCTGCGAGGTCGGGAAACAACATCACAACAAGAAGAGGGGCTGCATTTTGGTGGTGGCTGCCAAAGAGAAGGCTGCGTGAAGGTCGAGGTCTGCCGAGAAGAAGACCAGAAGGAGGTCGTTGAAAACAACATTGGAGATCAGCAATCTTTGTATTTGACACAGATCTGGGGTAAATCCAACATTTTTTTTTACCTGTCAATTTTTTTTTAATCACCAAGATGAATAATCAGATGTTTGAAGCATGCTTGAACGAGCATAACAAGCTCGATGGCTCCAATTATGCAAATTGGAAATTCAAGATGCAGACTCTGCTAGAAGTGCAGAGTGCTTGGACGATTGCAAATGGGGATGAACAAAAGCCAGTAGTTAGATCCACAACAGTCCCAGATTGGGAGAAGCGTGAGGGTAAAGCAAGGATGTTGCTAAAGATGTCAGTGAAAGACTGCATCATACCACATATCAGAGAATGTAAATCAGCAAGCGAAATTTGGGTGATTTTGAAGGATCTATATGAGATCAAGAATACAAATCGTCTTTTGTTTCTGAAGAGCAAGATCTTATCCCTGAAGATGGAGGATAATTAAATAGTTGTTGCCTTCATAGAAGGATCAAAGACCTAAAGAACAAATTGGCAGACATTGGTCATACAATTGACGATATAAATCTTGTAACAATTACCATGAATGGTGTGACCGATGACTACCAAATGTTCATCACTGGGATAAATGCGAGAGAGAAAATCCCGAAGTTTGAAGAACTAATAGGAATACTGATGCAAGAAGAAGAAAGAAGATCGACTCTGAAGCCCCAGAGTGTCGATCTTGCATTGATGGCGAAAAAGAACTTCTACAAAGGAAAAGGAAATCCGCAACAGCAAAACGGAGGAAGCTCACAGAAAAGACCAAATCTGACCCAAGGTATGAATCTGAATAGAAACAACTCTGTAATTAAGTGTTTTTATTGCGGAAAATTGGGTCATATAGCTAGAGAGTGTAGGAAGAAGAAATATCATGAAGAACCGCAGAGGCATAAAAGACATGCAGATCATCTCACGAATGATAATCATGAGCAAAATTTCATATTTTTCATGGCAGATCATGATGAGAATGTTGATGTAGACATCTGGTATGTAGATTCGGGAGCATCAACACATATGACAAGGAACAAGCAATGGTTTGAAGAATTTAAAGAAATCAACGACGGAGCACAAATCTACCTAGGTGATGATAGAAGTCATCAAATCAAAGGATCTGGGAAATTTTCTATCATTTTACCTAATGGTAATGTAAGACAAATTTATAATGTTATGTATGTGCCCGGTATAACAAATAACTTGATTTTTGTATCCATGATTACAGATCAAGACCTTAAAGTTGAATTTTTTAAATCTAACTGTTATATTAAAGATCTGCTAAATGGCATGAAGATAATTGCTACAGGAATTCGAATAGGAGGTCTGTACAAATTGGATGTAAGACCAGCACCAGTTCGAGCTTTAACAGCAGTGGGTTTGACTACAGAAGAGTTGTGGCATCAGAGATTTGGTCATATAAACTACAATGATTTGTTGTTACTTCAAAAAAAGGAAATGGTAAGAGACCTTCCTATGTTAAAACAAGTGCATAATGATTTTGATGCATGTACATTAGGAAAGATGCATAGAGAAGAATTCCCTGTTTGAATAGAGAAGAAACAGAGAGATATACTTGAATTAGTGCACACAGATCTTTGTGGACCCATGCAAACAAAGTCATTAGGAGGTGCACTATATTTTTTACTGTTTATTGATGATTGCACAAAGTTTTCGTGGGTATATTTCTTGAGTAAGAAGAGTCACACATTTGAATACTTTAAGAAGTTCAGAAATATGATTGAAAAGCAAACAAGGAAGCAGATAAAAATTCTCTGCTCCGATCAAGGGGGAGAATATAGGAAGGATGAGCTTATCAAGTATTGTAAAGACCATGGAATATTACAACAATTCACAGTACCCCATACTCCTCAGCAGAATGGAGTAATAGAAAGAAAGAACAGAACACTGGTGGAATGCACTAGAAGCATGTTGAAAGGTAAGAATATGTCGAATAGTTTTTGGGCTGAAGCTTTGGATACTGTAGTTTATTTGAAAAATAGGAGTCCTACAAAGAGTTTTGAGTTTAAAACTCCTTATGAAGCACTATATGGATTTAAGCCTGTAGTAAAACATTTAAGATTATTTGGGTCTAAATCATTTTCCCATATTCCAAAGGAAAACAGAAGAAAACTAGATTCAAAAGCCATCAGATGTACCTTTATAGGGTATTGTTCACAATATAAAGCTTATAGATTATTTAATCCCTCTACTCACAAAAATTTTGATAGTAGAGATGTCATATTCCATGAGCAAGATCGTGAAGAATCTAATAAGCACAATGAGGAATGGGATATTCTGTACTTGGTGGAAGAAGAAAGTGAAGAAACAGGAAACAATCAAGATCAACAACGGACAAAGGCGGAAGATGAACAGCAATAGCAACAACAACATATACAATAGCTACAGCAGCAGCGGGAAGAAAAAGATAATGATGATCAGATAAGGTTTGAGGCTACCCCACCACTTAGGAGATCAGGTAGGAAAGCTCAATTGCATGCAAGATATAGGGAAAATGCTTTTATAACTAGTATGATGAATATTGTTGAACCTTCTAGTTATAAGGAAGCAAATGAATGTAGTGAATGGAAAACAACTATGGAACAGGAATATGAATCTATAATCAGAAACAACACTTGGGAACTGGTTGAACTTCCTAGAGGGAAACAAACCATAGGTTGTAAATGGCTATATAAACTAAAGATTAATGCAGATGGAACTATAGATAAATTAAAATCTAGATTGGTAGCAAAGGAGTATTCAAAAAAAGAAGGCATTGACTATGAAGAAACTTTTTCCCCTGTAGCTAAACGTAACACCATCAGAATGTTGATTACTTTAGCTACTAAGAAACATTGGATGATTTACCAACTAGATGTAAAGTCTGCATTTTTAAATGGAGAATTGAAAGAAGAGGTTTATTTAGAGCAACCTGAAGGGTTTGCCCAGAAAGGGAAAGAGCATTTAGTCTATAGGTTAAAGAAAACACTTTATGGACTAAAGTAAGCACCCAGGTCTTGGTATGAAAAGATTGATTCATTTTTCTACAATTTGGCTACAACAGAAGCAAAAATGACCCTAATATTTATACCATGCAAGCTGAATAAGGGTGCATAGTATTGATTTCTTTGTATGTAGATGACTTGATCATTATAGGTGATGCTACATATTTGATCAAAGAAATCAAGCAACAGATGTCATAGGTGTTTGAAATGAAACACCTTGGTGAATTAAGATATTGTTTGGGTCTCAAGATCTTGAGAGATTCAGGAAAAACATTTTTGTCCCAGGGAAAGCATGTCAAAGGACTATTAGAAAGATTTAGGATGGATCACTGTAAGCCTGCAACAGTACCATTACAACAGAACATCAAACTACAGAGTGAGGATGGCTCTAAAGAGGCAGATGTGACACTTTACATACAGCGGGTTGGGAGCCTAAACTACCTGACCACTACTAGACTAGATTTGGCTTATGCAGTCAGTGTGCTAAGCCAATATATGTCCAAGCCACTTGAAATTCATTGGAATGCAGCGAAAAGTGTTTTGAGTTATCTACAAAGTACTGTAGATTATGGTATTATTTATATTGACTTCTCTGATGTTAGATTGATAGGATTTACAGATTCAAACTGGGCTGGAAATGTAGACGATCGCAGATGCATAACAGAATATGCATTCAACATTGGATCCGGGGTGATTACATGGAGCTGCAAGAAACAGAACATAGTTTCCTTTTCTTCAGCGGAAGCAAAGTATCAAGCTATGTGTGCAGCAACATGTGAGGCAGTTTGGTTGCGGAGACTTCTCCAGGATGTTGGGGAAGAACAGAAAGAGGCAACAACGATCAAGTGCAACAATCAGAGTTCAATCAAACTTGCTAATAATCTGGTGTTTCACAAAAACACTAAACACATTGATACACAGTTCCACTTTGTCAGGGAGAAAGTGCAATCAAAAGAAATCCATTTGGTATATTGTAATACATGTGATAATGTTGCAGACATTTTCACTAAGCCTCTTGGAAAAATTAAGTTTGAAATGTTTAGGGAGATGTTAGGCATATTTGTGAACCCCTTCTCCATTAAGGGGGAGTGTTAGAGATAATGGAGAATATCTTAGAATAGTGAGTTGGTTCACGTGACCTTAGGATAGGAATTAGTTTCTATTTTTTAGGTTATTGTTCTAACTTCCCTAAATCTGTGATTACTATATATTGTGTAATGTACATGAACAATGTAGAGCGTTCTGCAGAGCTAGACTCTCCTGGTTCAGACTCTCTTTCGTAGAGATGACCAATGGGTTTCATTTCATTTAATATAAAACATTACATATTTTATCAGAGTTCACTTCATGCTTTGGACGATCAAGTCACTAACCACCCATTTAAAAATATATGTTGATTATGATCGTTCTTGTATTTTCTCTTATTGATTTGTTTAATTAAACTAAATAGGCAACATAATTAGCGAAAAAATAATTAGTGATGTTTTGAATTAGCTACTTCCAGTAGAAACGACAACAGATCCTATGATTTCCCATGCTACCGCACCCAACGTCGTTGATCATACCCTTACAGTATCACAACGCCAAATGCTTGGAACCTCTGTATAACGATGTTAAACGAAGTGACACCAAGAGCGTTACGGCATGGTATCCTTAACTAGATCAACCATAGGGAGTCCTTTTACAACTACACGCATCTAAATAGCATATCAGAGACTAAATAATAGTTTTTTTTACATAATTTACAAGGCCATTCAACAATTAGGTTGCTACACAGATTGTTAGATTGTCCGTCAAAGATGTAATTGGGCTCAAACACTGGTCCTTTTCACATGTAAAATAGAGAGCTTAGAAGCTGATGAAATTGTCTTTTGGATTAATCACATCATTGAGATTTGGTTGACATTTCAAACCATCTAATTTGATTCATCCTCGGGACAAAGGTGAAAAAGGAAATCTACCCATAATTTTAAATAGCAGGGATGCATCCAGGTCCAGAGTTAGCCATTGGGAAATTAATCGTTAAGAATTAGTTATAAGAAGAATAAAATTAATATTATTTAGGCATTAAATTAAATAAAATTGGTAGTTAATTATAAATTAATAATTAGTTGTTAGGATATAGCTGTTGTGAGTTAGTCATTAGAAATTAGAACAATAGTAATTTATTAATTTATTATTATTATTATTTCTTAAATTAAATTAAATTAGATTAAATAATTAAATTAAATTAATTTTTTTCTTCTTTTATATGTATATTGATTATAAAATCAGATTAATATTATTAAAAAAGGGGGGGGGGGGTGCAATCAAGAAGAGAGCGCATGAACTCAACTCTTGCTTAATTTCCAACATCGTACCTATTGAGATTGGTTACATGTTTCTCAATCTCAATGGCTTCCCTTAGTTTCCTATGATGGAAGTGATTAACCCTTGCGATGACACGGTAATCCTCAATGCAGACATGGTGTTTAGATTTATCTGCATGTTCAGCCAAAGTTGAGGAGTAGGAACGATTATGTTTAATGTCTACTGCGTGTTTTTGGATTCTTTGGCTAATAGAGTGGCCAGTTTCCCCAATGTAGGGAATCCGACATGAACAAGGGATAGAGTAGACCTCTTTCATGCCTTTAGGGTTCACAGGGTCTTTAACGGATTTGAGAGAATTTCTAATGGTATTAAGGGGTTTGAAGGTGGAAGCAACTTTATTCTTATTAATAATATGAACAATATTATCAATAGCCCCATGAATATCTAGAAGTTGCACATTGGAGATAGGATCATCACAAGCAGGCTTAACCTTGGACTCTTTACAAGCGCTCTAAAATGTTTTGAGGCCTTAATGCTTGCTATAGCCATTATTTTCAAAAACTTTTGAAAGATGGGATTTTTCTTCTTCCAAGTGATTCTCGTCAAAAATCATTAGCGCATGGGTGGAAAGAGTGCTGAGAAATCTGAATTTTTGCGCTAGAAAATGATGAGAAATGGCGTGAAGATATTGTTTCGTGTGATTTTTTTTGCGATAAACTTGGTGAGAAACAAAACCATCATTCATTCTAGAGATGAGAATTTTAAGGAAAGGAAGGCACCCATTTACCTCAACCTCCATTGTGAATTTTATGGTGTCTGATTGGGAATTAAGATGTTTTAGAAACAAATCTAATTTCTCACGACCATGGGTCCAAACAACGCACATATCATCCACAAACCTCTTCCATCACTTAGGGAATAATTGATCTGAGGTGAAATATTTGGTCTCAAAATCTTCCATGAATAAGTTGGAAACAATAGGTGAAAGAGGAGAACCCATCACAACTCCACATGTTTGTTCATAAAACTCACCCTGGAAACTAAAGAATATAGACGTAAGGTAAAGGCCTACTAATTTGGTTGTGTCTTTATCAGTGAGACGATTTATGACATCGAGGGCCTCATGAATAGGAATATTAGTATAAATGGAAACAACGTCAAATCTTACTAACAAATCCACTGGGTCAAGCCTCATATCTTTCAACTCTTTAACAAAGGAAGCAAAGTATTTTACAAAGGAATCGGTGTGACCAACAAGAATCCTATCACAAGTAGATTTAACCTGGACTCTTTACAGGCTCTTTGAAAATATTTGAGGCCTTGATGCTTGCTATAGCCATTATTTTCAAAAACTTTCAAAAGATGGGATTTTTCTTCTTCCAAGTGACTTTCTTGATATGAAAATCAATCATGGTCAACTATGGTCAAACATGGTCCAACGTCAAATTGTGACAAAGATTGTCTCAATACAAAAATCAACCATGTTTATTTTATGCTTTATAATATTTATCTTAAGGTTTATATGTCTTGGGTTTATATTATTCCCTTGGGTTTAATATTATTCCCTTGGATTTATAATCCATTGGGCTTTTAGTATTAATCCTTTTGGTTTATAATATCAATCATGGTCATCCATAGTCCACCATGTTTTAAAATTAATCATGGCCAACCATGTTCCAACGTCGCATTGTAACAAAGATTGGCTCAATATGAAAATCAACCATGGTCCAACATCACATCGTGACAAAGATTGTCCCGATATGAAAATCAATCATGGTCAAGCATGGTGAACCATGGTCCAACGTTGCATTGTGACAAGGATTGTCTCAATATTAAAATCAACCTTCGTTAACCATGTTCATTTTAGGGTTTATAATATTTATTTTAGGGTTTATATACCTTAGGCTTATAATATTAATCCCTTGGGTTTAATATTATTCCATCAGGTTTATAATCCCTTGCCATTTTAGTATTAATCCTTTGGGTTTATTATTCTCTTGGGTTTATAATATCAATCCCTTGGGTTTATTAATTTAAGGGTTCATATTCCTAGGGTATAGTATTATTCACAGGGTTTAAAATATTAATCCTAGGTTTCATTAGGGGAATTTAGAGGTCTAAAATGGCCTCCTAAAGAAATTCTAAAATAATAGTGGAAATAATAAAATAAGATTAGATTACATCATCAAATTGTAGAAGGAAAAAAAGAAAAAAGAAAAAACTATTTTTTCAACTGGTATTTTCAACTTATCTCCTTATGGTTTTACTCAAATTTTGAGCGTCAACACTCGTTGGATGCAAAATTTGATTCCTCGTCCAAGAAGTACTCATATTGAATACTTTTGATAGACCCTACTACACAAAAAATGAGAAATACATGAAAACATGATTGCAATCACGTTTTTTCATGTATTTCTCATTTTTCGTGTAGCAAGGTCCATCAAAAGTATGCAACATGGGTACCCCTTGGATGAGGAATAAAATTTTGCATCCAAAAAATACTTCCACTCAAAATTTGAATAAAACCTTAGGGAGATAAGTTGCAAATATGAGTTGAAAAAGTAGTTTTATTATTTTTATTATTTTTACTTTTTTACTCTAAAAATAGTGAATCATCCCCCATGGTTGATATCATCATCTTGAATCTTATTGGTTCTTATAAAGTTTATTTTGGTTGTACATTTTTCTTAGGAAGCCCATTTTAGACCTCAAAATTCTCTTAATGAATATAAATCTCTTGAATTTATAATCATGGTCAACCATGGTCCAACGCCACATTGTGACAAAGATTGTCTCAATATGAAAATCAACCATTGTCATTCATCATCAAACATGGTCAATCATTGTCAACATTGGTCAAACATGGTCGACCATAGTCAATTATAGTCAACCATGACTAACGCAACATTCTGACAAAGATTGTCTTAATATGAAAATCAGCCATGGTCAACTATGGTCCAACATTCAATTGTGAGAAATATTGTCTCAATATGAAAATCAATCATTGTCAACCATGGTCCAACATCCAATTGTGAGAAAGATTATCTCAATATGAAAATCAATCAGGGTCAACCATAGTCAATCTTGCTTAACCTTGGTCCAAGGTCACATTGTGACAACCATGCTCAACCATGGTCCATTGTCGCATTGTGACAAAGATTGTCTCAATATGAAAATCAATCATGGTCCAACGTTTGATTGTGACAATGATTCTCTTGATATGAAAATAAATCATGGTCAACCATGGTCCAACGTCGCATTATGACAAAGATTGTTTCAATATGAAATTCAACCATGGTCAACCATGTTTATTTTAGGGTTTATAATATTTATCTTAGAGTTTATATACTTTGGGTTTATATTATTCCCTTGGGTCTAATATTATTCTCTTGGGTTTATAATCCCTTGGGTTTTTAATATTAATCCCTTGGGTTTATTATTCTCTTAGATTTATAATATCAATCATGGTCAACCATGGTCAATCATGTTTTATCAAAATCAATCATGACCAACCATGGTCCAATGTCGCATTGTGACAAAGATTGTCTCAATATGAAAATCAACCATAATCAACCATGATCCAACGTCACATTGTGACAAAGATTGTCTCGATATGAAAATCAATCATGGTCAAGCATGGTCGACCATGGTCCAACGTCGCATTGTGACAAGGATTGTCTCAATATGAAAATAGATATCCATAGTTAACCATGTTTATTTTAGGGTTTATAATATTTATCTTAGGATTTATATACCTTGGGTCTATAATATTAATACCTTAGGGTTAATATTATTCCCTTAGGTTCATAATCCCTTGGGGTCTTAGTATTATTCCATTGGGTTTATTATTCCCTTGGGTTTATTAATCTAAAAGTTCATATTCCTATAGTATAATATTATTCATAGGGTTTATAATATTAATCATAAGGTTTAATATAAATCCCTTAGGTTTATAATCATGGTCAACCATGGTCAGCCATGGTCCAACATCACATTGTGATAAATATTGTTTCAATATGAAAATAAATCATGCTCAACTATTGTTAACCATCGTCAACCATCATCAATCATGGTCAACCATGGTCCAATGTCACATTGTGACAGAGATTGTATCAATATGAAAATCAACCATGGTCCAACATCACATTGTGAGAAAGATTGTTTCAATATGAAAATCCATCATAGCCAACCATGGTCCAACGTCACATTATGACAAAGATTGTCTCAATATGAAAATCAAGCATAGTCAACCATGTTTATTTTACCATATATAATATTTATCATAGTGTTCATATACTTTGGTTTATAGTATTTATCTTAGGGTTTATCATAGGGTTTTCTCAATATGAAAATCAACCATGGCCAACCATGGTCAATCATAATCAACATTGGTCAAACATGGTCGACCATGGTCAATTATGATGAATCATGGTTAACCATGGTCAACAATGGTCCAACGTAACATTGTCACAAAGATTGTCTCAATATGAAAATCAACTATCATCAACCATGGTCAACCACGGTCCAACATCGCATTGTGACAAAGATTGTCTCAATATTAAAATCAACCATAGTCAATAATCATGGTCACATTTTGACAAAGATTGTCTCTTGGTCCAACGTCACAACCATGGTCATTCATGGTCAACCATGGTCCAATTTCACATTGTGAGAAAGATTGTCTCATATGAAAATCAACCATGGTCCAATGTCACATTGTGAGAAAGATTGTCTCATATGAAAATCAACCATGGTCAACAATGGTCCAACATCACATTGTAACAAAAACTGTCTCAATATGAAAATCAATCATGATCAACGATGGTCCAATATCGCATTGTGACAAAGATTATATCAATATGAAAATCAATCATGGTCAACCATGGTCAACCTTGTTTATTTTAGAGTTTATAATATTTATTTTAGGGTTTATATACCATGGGTTTATAATATTGATCCTTTGGATTTACAATAATGATACATTGCATTTAATATTATTCCCTTGGGTTTTTAATATTAATCTCCTTTTATTAGTGCCTTGGATCTATAATATCAATCCCTTAGGTTTATTAATTTAAAGGTTTATGTTCCTAAATTATAATATTATTGATAGGGTTTATAATATTAATCGTATGGTTTAATATTAGTCCCTTGGATTTTTAATATTAATCATTTAGGTTTACAATAATAATCTTTTAGGTTTATATGTGATTGAGATTGTTGTAGAGCTCCCGTGCGCGCAGGTCTGACCTAGCAGCCATTGCTGCCTCTTGCAGCCCCTCCTCTTGGTAGCCTCTGGATACTGAGCTCCCTTAAGCTCGGGTTTGGCCCCTCTCTGATGCTTTCCCTCTCCCTGCGTAGCCTCCTGTTGTTTTCTTTCCTCTTGGCAGCCTCCTGTTGCTGAGTTCTTCCTCACTATGCCCCTCTCTGTAGGGGGGGATTCTTCCTCCCAGCAAGGAACAGATGATCACGAAGCAGCCTTTGCTTCTCTATTAGCAGAAAATGGAGCTCCAAAAGCCAGGCCAACCACTAGTAAATTCGTGAAGAATTTAGCAGACATTCCAGAGATCTCATTACCTCCAACACTCCCCAGAAAAGTTGTTATCTCTTTAGCTAAACGTGGTTTGGTGGGACAATTTACAGGGTTGTGGCCCTTTCCCAAAGCCGTCCAAAAATGGGTAGAGAAAAACTGGAGTGCAAATATCCAAGGGAAAATAGCCATAAGATTCTGTGGAAGAGGATATTTTGCTTTTCTATTCGAAACTAAGGAAGACAGGAATCTAATATTTAAAAATGGACCCTATTTTGTGGATTCAAGAGGCTTATATTTGAACAGATGGTCTTCAAATTTTGATCTAGAGATGGACATCCCAAGTGTTGTTCTGGTTTGGGTTAGGTGGCCTCATCTTCCCCTTCACTGTTGGGGTGATGAGTTGGTGAAAGCAATCGGAAATGCGGTAGGCAAGTACATAGACAGATGTGAACCAAAAGATAATATGCACGCCTATGCTAGAATCTACGTGGAAGTAGACCTGGGGAAAGGGCTACCGAAGGATATTAAAATCAAGGTGGATCAATGGACACACATCCAGCAGCTGGACTGTGAACAAATCCCATTCAAATGTAAGGTATGCAATGAATACGGTTATTTTGCAAATAGATGTGGTAAGATAAAAGTAGAGAATGTTGAGAATGTTGAAGCTCAAGAAGATACTTGGGAACAAGTAAGCAAAAAGAAAACCCATAATAAACAAGCTTCCACTAATTCCTCTCAGCCTCATGGAACCAATGCAACCGCCTCTATCCCTCCAATAAACACGGCCCCTCCAGCAAATCCTTCCTCAAATCCATTCGAACTTCTGGGAGAATACCTGCCATCCCCTCATTCTCCTTCCCAAGCTAATGCATTAGCCATTATCTCATCCCCCACTCAGAGCCCATTCTCTCCCCCACCCACAGTTGACCGAATTCTTACAAGAAACAAAGTAAAAGAAAACAACCAAGCACAGGAACAACCGAAAAAAGTCGGAAGGAAATCCAACAAAGAAATAAGGGACGAGGCAGGAGCAAAGGAAATGGCCATAGGAACCCAACAGCTAATGGACTCTTTTCTCGGAAAATAGAAAGGAAGTGGAGAGAAAAATCAATAAAAGGAAAAGGGAGGGACCTATCATAAATCTAGTAAATAATGATTGCGATCTCTTGAAATAGCAGGGGTTTGGGATCTGCTTTGAAACTCAATGCAGTACGAAGCATAATAAAACAGGAACAGCCAGATATTCCTATGATCCAAGAGACCAAATTCAGCGATCAAGAGGTTCAAAAACTAATCAAAACTCAAAAAAAAATTGAAAGAACAGCCATGGAATCCAATGGAGCTTCAGGCGGTATATGCACAATTTGAAAAAATGGAAATGGGAACTTGTTAATAAAAAACTCAATAAATATTGGGTAGGAACAGATTTAAAAAAAGAAGAGCACGAATGAAGAGTATACCTTCATAAATATATACTCTCCAAACCATTATAGAGATAAAGTCCAATGTTGGAAATCAGTAAAAGAAGAAGCACAAGAAGTATAAAAGGGAAAATTAGTGATAGGAGGGGATCTAAATTTGATTAGAAATATAAATGAGAAGCTGGGATGTAATTATTTTAGCGATCCCTCAAGAGCAACACTGGAAGAACTTATAGAAGAGCACAAACTCCTTGATATTCCTCCAAGTAATGGAAAATTCACCTAGAGTAATAAAAGATCAGGGGCACACAATATAAAGGAAAGATTAGATAGAATCCTTATACAATAAAATTTGGTAGTAGCCTTCTCCATAATCAAAAGCAAAATAGTGCATGCTTCAGCCTCTGACCATAAACCTGTTGTACTGATATTGGATAGATTGGAGAATCAAGGTCCGATACCTTTCAAATACAACAAAATCTGGGACAGCAAGGAATATTTTGGTAAACTAATAAGGGAAAGCTGGGAAACCAATGTAATAGGCTCCCCCCATTATGTGTGGGAAACCAAGTTGAAAAAATTAAGATTTCAAGTAAAAGCATGGGCAAGAGAAAACGCTCTCAAGGAAAAAAATAGAGTTGCAAGAGAAACTCGAAAAAATGAGTAAGGAAAAAGAGAATCAGCAAGATAGTGAGCAAGAGCATGCTCAGGAAAAAGAAATTTTCATGGACCTATACAAGCAAAACAGGCTAGAGGAAGAGGAAATTAGGCAAAATTAAAGATGTTTATGGCTAAAAGCGGGGGACAAAAACACCACCTTTTCCCATAACAACCTTAAGATAAAAAGAGCAGGTAACCAAATAAAAAAATTCAAGTGGAAGGACAGGAAATAAGGAAAAATGGAGCTATCAAAAAAGTTGCCCATAACTACTATAAAAACCTTCTATCAGTAGGGGACTAGCAAGTGGACAACGAAGACTTTCTTCAGCAAATTAGCAGCAAAATCAATGAACAGCAAAACAGAGAGCTCGAGAAAGAGGTCATAGAGAAGGAAATAAGAGAAGCAATTTGGAGTATGCACCCGGAAAAAGTTCCAGGGCTGGATGGTTTTACAATTGCTTTCTATAAAAACCATTAGATGACAATAAAAAAAGATCTAGTAGGAATGATCAAAAATGTTTTAAAAAAAATAAAGTGGGAGAAAATACCAAAGCTTCTAATCTGGCTTTCAACCCAAAAAATCTGAATCCTATCTCCTTTTATAGATACAGGCCTATCTCTTTATGCAACTCCTCCTATAAAATCATCATAAAAATTTTGGCAAATAGACTGAAAAGAATTATGCCTTACATCATCTTTGAAAACCAAGGTGGCTTTGTCCCAAAAAGACAGATTAAAAATAATGTTATTATAGTGCAGGAGGCCATACACAACAGTATTCAAAGAAAGGAAAAGGGCATGGTCATAAAGATGTATATGGCCAATGCTTTCGACAGAGTAAATCATAATTTCCTTGTAGCTATCCTTCAAAATTTTGGCATCTCTCCTAAGTTCATAGGTATTGTTATGGCATGCATCTCCACCCCCTGGATAGCACTGTTGATCAACGAGAGGCCAAACAGATATTTTCGCAGCACAAGAGGTCTAAGGCAAGAGTGCCCACTTTCTCCTTTCCTCTACATCTTAATGGCGGAAACGTTGAGTATTCAGATAGAAAACCAAAGAGTAAAGAGGAAAATCACAGGTATTAGAATCGCCAGAAGATTTAAAGAAATAAACCACTCACTTTTTGTTGATGATACTCTTTTCATTGGGGGAGCCTCTAGTATAATTTCCAGGCGGTTTAAAAAAGTTCTAGATGATTTCCTTGATATTTCAGGAGGCCTTCTAAACAATAAAAAATGCAGAATCTACACTTGGAATGTGCCAATTAACATTATGCAGAGGATTTCTCAAATAATGGATATTCCGATTCAGCTAAACTGGAGCCATTTTACTTATCTAGGTTTACCTTTGACAAAATAAGTGGTTAAATGAGAGGTCTAGAACAAACATATTGAAAAAATGAGGGAGAAAATATAAAGTTGGGGAATGATGTGGTTAAATTTAGCAGGCAAAACAATATTAATCAAAGCTCTTTTTTTAGCCTTGCCAATATATGATTTTTCCATAAGTATGGTCTCGGCAAATGCCCACAAACAAATGGGATTAATCATTAGAGGCTTTCTATGGCAAGGAGGAAAACAAGAATTCAAAATAATCAGTCTAGTTCGTTGGGATCAAGTGACTCTTCCATTGGAAAAAGGAGGTATCTCTATTAGAATTCCAGGTTTGTCAAATAATGCACTTGGCATCAAGTTAGTTTGGAGAATGTTAAATGGAAAGGATCATTGGTGGGGCGAAGCATTTTCAAGGAAATACCTCAACTATCAGCGGTCAAAGATGCTCACTAAAATTATCCCTGATCGTCCTTGTACTCAAGTATGGAAACTCATCAAAAAAATTATTCCTCAAGTTATAGACCAAATCTCCAAGAACCCGAGGAATAAGAACTCTACCTCTATTTGGGATGACAGGATCATGGGAACAACTCCCTTGAATCAATATCAAAACTTAAGAGGACTGAAAGATTGGTTGGAAGAGAAAGGCACTACTTCATTATACTCCATATCAGAGTGGGAACAAAACAGATGGACAGCTTGGAGAGTAAAATTTCTTTCAAATAGACTAAAAAATCAGTGGGAAGAATTGAAGCTTTTACTTGCAGGAGCAGCCCCAATAAATAAAGAGAGCCAAGATAGTTATATATGGGACCCAATCGGAGGAAAATTTACAGTAAAATCTAACTACAATTTTTTGCAATACCACAATTACGAAAACTGGAATCTTTGGACAGCAGCATGGAAGAATGAATTTTTACCCAAAATAAAAAAATTTGCATGGACTCTTCTTAAAGGCAAGATTCTTACAATGGAAAACTTAAGGAAAAAAGGTTTTCAAAGCCCTTCTATATGTGTTATGTGTCAAAGGGAAGAAGAAAGTATTCAACGTTTATTTTTAAAATGCACTATTGCCAGACAATGCTGGAAGAAAATCATCAGTGCTCTTGAAATGAACATTGACACATTTGAGCAGCTGACAACTCTAAATGTAAATTGGGAGCAAAGTTATCCATATGCAAGGAAAAAAATTGTCATAAATCGAATCTAGAAGTGCCTCCCCTCCACTCTGTGCTGGCATTTATGGCTAGCCAGGAATAAGTGTATCTTTAAAGGCCAAAAGCCAAATATTGGGACCATTTTAGCCAAGACATGGGGTCAAATTTCAGAAATGATAAGTGCAAATGGAGTGCCAAGTTTGGACCAAAACAGTCTGCAACAAGAAGAAAAGGATTGGTATAAAAAATCCCTCTTTGAAGACTCAGCAAGGAATCAATTACCAAAGAAGGTAGGAAGAAAAATCAGAGATTGGAATCTTCGTGGGAACGATAAGGAGATGGAGGAATAGATTAAAAATCAAAGAAATCACATTCTTTTCTTTGATGGAGTCTCAAAAAAAACCCTGGAAAAGCAGGGGTAGGCGAATTAATTTTGGATTTGAAAGGTGAGACAATAGCTACTTATGAATGGGGGTTAGGAACAATGACAAACAATAGGGCGGAGGCATACAGTTTGCTAATGGGCACCAATATCCTTAAAAAATATCAGTTAAAAGATCCTATTATAATTGGAGACTCCGCAATTATAACAGCAACAATGAAAGCAGGGAGAGACTTCAAAAATCTAGCTTTAAATAAAATTTGACAAAGAATTATGGACAACATAAAGAAGCTGGGGAATATTGTTTTTAAACAGGTTCTTAGAACCCAAAACAAGGAGGTCGACTCACTGGCCAATAAGGCAGTGGAACAGAGAGCCGGAATGGCGAAAGAAAACCATGAAATCTATGAACAAGCAATCCCATAATTCTTTCCCTCAAAGGGACAGGCCTGAGACTCAAAGCATATTTAATCACATCAAATCAATTGCAGCAAGGAATCAAAATATGAATAAGCAACAAGAGGTGCATTTGTACATGAATGGTAGAAAAATCTTAGCCAATTCTTCTCGAACAGTGAGGAGAATCCTCATAATTAAGAATTGGAGGCATCGTGATTTACAACAGAGAAAGAATCGCCCCCAAGATCAGCACATAGCAGCTAAAGGTCAAATCAATCTTAGCAGTGTTCGTTCTGAGCTGAATGGAAAATCAAGCAAGCACCGTAGTCAACGAGATATTCATGAGTAGGTCGAGAAGAGTCACAAGCTCAACATGCTCAATCAAGCCTTTAAAAATAACCTCAAGCGCAAGAACCTTCTTTATCAGAGGCAGCATCAGGAAATAGAAATTAGAGAGCAGCGAACTTCAATTATCAATACACAAGAGCTAAGCATAGGACAATGTAGAAGGAGTAGAGAAAAACATCAAGGAAGAGAATGTACAACGCAACAAGGAATCCACAACCATCAGGAAATCCAAAAAAACTCGGATAGTCAAAGGAAAAATCATGACAGCGAAGAACAACACATGATAGATGTCAGTGATGGCAGCTCGGACTATAATTTTCATGAGAAAAGCAGAGGCACTAGGAAAAATTGAGGCAGATTGAAGGAACAACAGAAGAAGAAACAACAAAAAGATGAAGGAACAACAGTAGAAGGAACATCAACCAGAAGGAACAACAGCAGAAGGAACAACAACCAAAAGGAACAGCAGTAGAAGGAACAACAGCCGAAGGAATAGCAGGCCGAAGGAACAGTGGCAGAAGGAACAGCAAAAAGACGAAGGAACAACAGTAGAAGGAACAACAACCAGAAGGAACAACAGCAGAAGGAACAGTGTCAGAAGGAACAACAACCAAATTGAACAACAGCAGCAGAAGGAGCAGCAGCCGAAGGAACAGCAGGCCAAAGGAACATCAGACCGAAGGAATGGCAGGTCGAAGGAATAGTAGCAAGGAACAAGCAGCAGAACAAACAACAAAAGAAGGAACAACAACTAGAAAAAGAAACAACAACATAAAGAACAGCAGACGAAAGAAAAACTGACCAAAAGAACAACAGGTCGATGGAACAGCAGCAAGGAATAGCAAGCAAAATGAATAACAGTACAAGGAACAGTAAACTTAAGGAACATAATTTACTCTTCCAGCTTACAAACCAAAAAATTTTGTGAAATATGCAATGTAAATTTGTTTTCTTAGTGGATTAATATGTTAAACAGTGCTCTAGGATAGCTAAAAAAACTTCTGAACTTTTGATACCAAGCACAGGAGAAAGGTTTGCATGCCTATTCAACCGCTCAGTCTATCATATCAGAACAGCGGAATGTAAAAAGAACTTGCTCCAAAATTCTTTTTTGATAATATAACAACTATCCGATCTTGTTAAAAAAATATAATCTTTTAAGTTTATAATATTAATCTTTTGTGTTAATATTATTTCATGGGATTTATAATGTATTGGGTTTATAATATTAATAATCCTTTTGGTTAATAATATCAATATTTATTATATTATTGATAATATCAATAATATTACCATATTATTATAATATAATTATTATTATTATAAATTGTAATTATTATTGTGTTTATAATATAATGATAATAATATTTTGTAATATAATAAATATTATTATATTTATATATTTATTGATATAAAGATTAATAATTAATAATTAATTAATATCCATTGACGTTTATTGGTGTATATCAACCACATTTATTAATGTTGTTGTCAACCATGGTCATCGATGCTTAACCATAGTCAACCATGATTAATGATGATCAACAATTGTCAATCATGTTTTATAATATTCATCCCTTATGTTTTTAATATTAATCCCTTGGGTTTATAATATTAATCCCTTGGATTTAATATTATTCTCTTTGCTTTACAATCCATTGGCTTTATATTATTAATCCATTGGGTTTATTAATCACTTAGATTTATAGTATTAATCCCTTGGCCTTATAATATTTTTTTTATAAACTTGGTATGTCCTCTTTTTTCCATTCATTTATAAGCAAATTTACACCACATAGATTGGTTCGGTGGCCTCATCTTTCCCATTGGGAAACCAAGTTTATTGGCCACCTATCTGCATTGTATGCCATCCAAAAACAGAAAAGTTTCAGTCTTTCTATCCAAGCTATACATGTCTTTGTTTCATGACCATACTCTAGATTTCTACCTATACATATTTTTGCATAACAAAAAGTAAAAGCTATCTGCATATTAAATAAAATTAAACAAGGGAGATTATCTAGTCATTATGTTCCTCCAAGGTTGATTCCACTGGCACAGGGTCTTTGACATTTGATCCAAGCATCTCAAACAGTTCCAAGATACATGGGATGTGTCTCTCAATTCTGCCCAGCCTGATATCTTGCTTGTGGAGTTGAAACTAAACTTTCTGGAATTCTTGTTTGTAGCTCGACATACCTTGGACAAAAACAGCCATGCCCACCGAGATTTGCTCCATAGCCTTGCCCAGTAGGCTTTTCATCAGCCAATAAAGGTATAAGGTCTGCTTAAATTGCGTTATCCTGCCTCTAGTGTTACCAGGGTCCGGGACAAGGGTCCTCCAGTCATCCATGTCCTCCTCTGTCTCGTTGCCCTTCTTAACTTCCTCTTCCCATTCCTCTAAAAGTTTTTGAATGCCTTCATCAGTGCCCTCGTGATATGCCTCGGTAACTTCACTGATAAGATTTTCCACCGATTTCCCCCCTGCAAGGCTCAGACGTGCTCGGTTCCTTTTCATTTCTGGGCACCTGGGCCCATCTTCCACGGCCACGAATTTTCGCAAGTCGAGCCATGGTGGAGATGCCCAAAACCTGTTCAGAGCAGCAATTCGTTAACCAAAAACAATTCAACATGATATGGAAATGCTCCTGTCCCTGAGTTGAATTACCAATGCTAACCGCCCCACCTTGCTCCTCCCCTTTCCCTTTGGTATTGGTACCAAGGCCTTCATGGTCAGAGGTCCATTCCCCAGGAGGGGCTGACCTCCAGCCACCAGCAATGAGCCCTCGTCGCCACACCCATCTCCTCATGACCACGGGCAGGTTATCTTCCCCTCGCCAAGACCAAGCTAGTGAGCTCTGCCGCTTACCAGCGTTAGGCCAACCATGATTTGCAGACCCTTTCCCCTCTGCCCAAGATACAAGCGCATAGCCTTTGGCATTTTCTTGCCCATCTTCCCACCCAAGAGTCCTAGCAATTCCCTCTCTGCAATAGTTTCTATCTATTTCCCAGCAGTTTCATTGGCATCGACAACAGGAAATCGCTCCTAGGCAATAGCATAACCGACACCCGCTCCCCTCATCACCTGGCTTGCAACCTCTACCCACATGACCCCTACCAGCATCCCCACTCAGCCCTCGGCCCATAGTTCCCAAGATCCCCATGCAAGACAACATAAGTTCAAAACAAAGGGAGATTGAAGCAATACCCTGCAGTGGCAAGACATAGACGCAAAACCGATTCAATGCAACTAGACGCCACTGCTAATTCCACCAACAATTCTCAACTTCCCAATTAACATTCCTAATTTTCCCCCGCTCCCACTAGCAAAAACCCAACCAAGTCAACATTGCAATGGAAGAGATGAGCCGGAAAACATACCCCATGGAAACTTGCAGGGCATCTGATGAGCCCCAAAAATGGACAAATATGTGGGCTCATTCAACCTCCTAATTTGGATTAGTCCACCATTCTCATTTGTTTATTGCATGTTTTTGATTATTTTTATGTTAATAGAGTGAATTTGGTTAGTCATTATGCCAACAGGTCTAATGGGTTCTTTGTGTAGCCTTTTTGGTCAACTTGGAGACAAAATTGAAGGTCTTAATGAGCACTTGGCAGCCAAATTCGTGGGAGAACAAGCTAGAGGATTTGTAGGAAGGTGTCCCCTTCATTTATGGGCCCTTACGTCGAATTCTCCACCATCAGCTCGAAGTTCAAGGGCCATTGAATCAATCAGCACAAAGGCAGCCAAGCAAGTCAAGTAGGACTGCTGTTAACTCCAAGTCTTGGGCAGCCAAGTCCCTAAATTTTAGGAGGACTATTGGGTCCTCAAATTGTATAAATAAGAGGGCTTAAGACCTCATTTCAGTTGGTCATTTTGGTTAGCTAGTGGTTAGTAATTTTTGTAGCCAATAGTTAGTCATTTCATAGTCTTGTTGTAGTCATTTTGTAGTTCGATTTTTCGGCCATAGATTAGTTTTGTTGTCAGCTCATTTTCAAGTTCTCCTTGTGGACAGTTTTGATGTAACTCTTCATTCTTGATTAATAAAGATGAATCCAGCTTTGCACCAGCTCTAAATCTCTCTTGGGAGGCTGTAGCTCTTGGGGTTGGGCCCATCTCAAGCGCTCAGTACCTCCCTTGTTTATCTTTATGTGTTTGCTGCGTTCTTAAAATGAAATCTGCTCTTAGATCTTGCTTTGTTATTTTGGTTGTTTGTGATGGTTAAAGTAGCTTTTTATGGTTAGAATCGATTGGTAGGAATTTGTCATGCATTTAGATCTTTTTGAATGTTCTTACTCACGTGATGTACATGGTTCTCTTTCCAAACAAAGCTGTTGTTTATTCATTTCATTGACAGTTGGATTAAGTTAGCTAGGACTTGGTTTGTTTGCAAAGATTCATTGATTCGTTTGAATGAGCATTGTGCAGGGCATCTCTATCACCTTCATCACCTCCTCGTTCATCTGAGCCTCGTCCAGATCAGCTCCTCCATCACCAAGTCTATTTCCTCATCTCCCATCTGCTCTTTTGCCACGTAACCCTACCTTCTTGCTTTTCCATTGCCTAAACCTTCTTTGATGCAAGCTAGACCTCCACACCCTCTCATCAACTCTATCCATCAGTCCTTGGGTCATTTCAGGCCCCTACCCTACCTCCCTATCCATTCATGCACCTTACCTCACTCACCCATGCTCCGAAATTGCATTACAGAACATCCTGTAGAAATCTCTGAACATCCTGTAGGATCCTCTGCAGACATCCTGTAGAAGCCTGCAAACTCGGTTGCCGAGCATCTGAACGTTGTGGACTTTTGTGGACTGATGCTAGGGATCCCATGGGACCTCTCCTAGCCCTCCTAACCTTTCCCAAGCTTTCTCTCCCCTCGCACCACCTCTGCACAGCCAAACCCTAATAAGAAACACAACCATAATCACTCCAACCACTTAAGCAAAAATACAAAAACAATGTTCTTTTCAATGGAAGTAGTTTAAGTTCATGCATTTCATATCACTAGCAGTAATGGCATCATTCTTAGACACTTGCACTCCCACCATTGCATCATAGAGATTAAGCTAGTCAGATTAGGGTTTACTAGGGTTTCCATGTTTTGGTTGGCTTTCAGTTCATTTTTGCAAAGTAGATTAATCTCCTTTGAGATAGCCTTCGTCCATCATTTAGAAAGCTTCTTCTGAGAGCATATAGAAGTTGGCTTGAGCCCCAGCGGACTTGTGCCAGCTGACCAAGGGACAGCTGCGACAAGAGCTAGTACTTGTGCATACAACACCGTCGCTTCCAAGTTTGTACGAACTACCGGGTTGATAAAATTAGAGATAGGAAGCTCCAGGAATTGTAGCATTATTGCTACAATACTGGAGCCCACCATCTTTTTGGCGCCGTTGCCGGGGAAGCGTCAGAGTATTGGTGATTGTCGCTTTTCTTCAATTTTCCACTACAAACTTCTTCTAAGTAGTTTATTTCATTTCCATTATGCAATTTCGTTTATGCAAAAGTAGATTAGCATTTCCCGCTTTCATAGATTAGCATTTCCTGCTTTCATAGATTAGCATTTCAATTCTGCCATTTCATTTCTGCAAGCGTAGACTAGCATTTCATTCCTGCAATTTCATTTGAGCAAAATAGATTAGTCCTTTCATGCTTTCATTTCAATTCCGCATTTTCATTTTAGCAAGGTAGTTAGTTGTAGTTCAATCTATTTCAGTTTTGCAGGTAGAAGTAGAAAAAAGAAAAATCAACCAAAAAGATTTCATTTCATGTCTTGTAGGAGTAGAGATAAGTTAGAAAAATGATTGCACAACACCCCCACTGCTTCACACAGCCAACGTTCTCTCTTTTTCGATGGCTGTGATTAAAGAACCCCTGGGTGGACATCAAGACATATCTGAAGAACCTCTAGGGGAGAAGAAGAAGAAAACATTCCTCTGGAGCAAATGGATACAAGCAGAAATGTTGGGAGCAACATCTTATCCAAGGATGAATTTGAAAATCAGATCGAAGATTTCAAGAGTGATATGAGGCAGTTTCTTGCCATGCAACTGGATACCTTGCAGATCCAAAAGAAGCAAGAAGAAGCCAAGAGGGCTTTGGTCATTTTTTGTCCTAGGTGCACTAGAAAGCATCCTAGGAACGAATGTCCATTGTACTCCATAGAAGTGTGTTTTATCTGTGAAGGATACCATCCTACAGTTCAGTGCCCTTCCTTACCCAGATTCAAAGCTGCATATCTGAGAGCCAAAGGAGCCACTGAATCACTCTATTACATGAACCAAAGTTGGCCGCATGGACCTAGATCTTACCAACAGGAACTGCAAGGGACACCCGAGACCTATTATGACCCTTATCAAGCCACTTTCATGCCTTCTTGGGGTCCCCCTGCTCATCCTTCCTGGTCTACACCTCCTCCTTGGTCATATCCTCCTTGTTCCTTCACAGATCCATATTATGCCCAACCAGTTGCTCATTCATTTCACTCTTATGCTCAGCCACAGCCTCAGTGGAATGCACCTTATCAGGAGTGGAGGCCCCAGTACAACTCTCATCCCGCTCATTTTCCTCCACCACCTGCTCATCCACAACCATCGCCTCCTCCTCCACCAAGGCAACCCCAAATGCCTACCCAACCACAATGCCATCCATCTCCATCTCAATTTCACACCTCCACTCAACTACCCGTACCATTTCCAAAGCCATACAATGGAGCAGCTCAACCCCATTGCAAATCTGAGGCACAACATATGCAAACAACTCCTCTTGAGCTCAATGATCTTCACCATAGCTCAGGAAAAGCATTGTAAAAAAGAGATCATCTTGAAAGCATTGAAGGATCACATCCAGCAAAAGAAGATTCAAAAGAGGAGATCAAAGAACCATGGGCTGCACTTGATGAAGAGAAGACATCAGAAGCAGAGATAAAGAAAGATCCCTCATGGTTATCATCAAATCCTCCATGTACTCAAGAGAAAGATCAACAAAAAGAGGAAGATCAGAAGGTCATGATAGAAGGTGACATGAAGAATGATCCAAATCAGCAAGACGACCAAGGATATCAAAGCTATATTGAGACATGGTTCCAGATAGTCACTAATTTGCAGCAGTACTCTCTTCCTCAGCTATGTTTGATCCCTTCAAAGTCAGATCATTTGGTCTCTGAGATCTGGATGCCTATCAAAGCATGCATTTCGAGCCTTCACATCATCTTGTCTCTAATCTCGATGTGCACATGGCTCCATTGAAAGTATTCTTATACTTGAGAACGATTTTGTTTTTCAAGTAGGGTAGGGTAGAAAAAAGAAAAAATGAAAAAATGAAAAAAAGAGGAAAATAGAAATCGAAGGTGAAAACCTCCTCGGAGGCACCTTAGATTGGTTCATTGATTGAAAACCTCCATGAGGTGGTGAATGGGTTGGAAAAAAAGAGAAAAGAGAATAAGATCTTTGGGTGAAAACCTCCCTTGGAGGCGCCCAAGGCAGGCAATTAGGGTGAAAACCTCCATGAGGCGCCCTAGTTGTTTTTCAAAAAAAAAAAAAAAAGAGAAAAAAGGAAAAAGAAAAATAAAGCTAATCTCCATTAAATAATTTCATGTTGCAGCAATGACATTGCAGGTTGCAAGAAGGACGTTTCATGACAGGAGGAGCACTCAAATCAAGGTCAAAGGAATTTTCTTGCCTTCTACAGGAAGCTCTGTATTTCTACAGGAAACATCCTGTAGAACCTTTGGACGAGCCAAATCCAATTTCAAAAGTGCATCTGATGGTGGGAATCTATTGATTAGGCCTACAAGCACTTGTGTGTCCATCCCTTGCCTTTATCCATCATTTTTTCCACCTCCTTGTGCTTCTCATTGTGCTTCTATAGGAACTTCCTGTAGAAATTGTGGGAAACTAAACAAGATTTCAAAAAGTGGTTTGGAGAACATGGTAGCTTCCTCAAGGGTTCAGAAGTCCTCATGCAATCTTCCAACTCCTCCTCCATCATCTCCATACCTGCATCACAGCCCAAGCTCAGTTTTTCCTTCCATGCAAGCACATGCAAAAAGCCTTGAAGCAAAAAGACATAGAACAAAATTTGTTTTTGCCATAACTTGAAAACCATGCATCCATTTGACAAACCGTTTTATGGGGAATTGTACAAGGGTGATGGCAACATGCTTGAGAAGTTTCAGCCAATTCCGGTGCACGGTTTCCAAGAAATCAACCCTCATCACCATCAGCCATTTTTGCATTTTCTCCATATCCATGCATCCGTTTCAAAACCTGTTTCATGGGGATATGCATGTGAGTAATGGTAACCTACCCAAGCAGTTTCAGCCGATTCCGATGCACGGTTTCCGAGAAATCGAGCTCTGAAATCTTCAGCCATTTTCCATTTTTCTCGAAATCCGTGCATCCATTGATCACGATTTTGCTATGGGAGATGCATAATGATGATAGGAACATGCTCACCGAGTTTCAGATCAATCCGATCTACCGTTTGGGAGAAATGGAAAAAAGAAGTTCTGGTTTTGTGACCATGCAGCAGCAGCAGCTTGAATGGGCAGAGTTGAACGTGGAAACGATTGCATGCAGCTCAGATCCGGCCAGAGGACACCTGCACAAGGAAAAGCAATCAAAAATCATTAGCCAAGCCTCATGCAATCAAAGGATCCAAGCATGCAGCAGCAGAATCAGAGCATGCAGCAGCAAGAAGCTTCACAAGCAGCCGTTTGGCTTCAGGTACGTGACAAAACCTATTCCTCTATTGCATGAATCTAATTCAAGAACTGCATGAACGAATGGAGTGATGGAATTAAGCCACGAATTTAGGAAGGTTCACTTGATGTCCAGTTCTCTAGCAAGTCACGCAGCATGCATGGGTCAGCCATGCACGAGAAAGTCAAAAAACGGACAGTATGGGCAGTCTAACTCCAGTGCAACTGAATCGATGAGATTTCAAGCAGAGAACAAATAGTGACCACTGCATATTCATGATTGCAAAACAGTCGCATAAGCCAGCACACGTATGTGCCACCTCACTCCAAAAATCACGCAGAAATCTGAGCGCTCAGCTGTTGGTTAACTTGCACTTGCATCATGTTTAACTCGAAGTATAAATCCTCTGCTTCCACAATCGACTTAACCTATCGTCCTCCGCTGAGTTTCCTACCTGGTTCGAATTTCACTCGTGCATCGGGCTCACTCAAAGGCAGAATCACGTTCTATAGGAAACGGGTGGGGTCTTCTACAGGAAAGTGCAGCAGAGTCTTCCAGAGCAGAAAAGCCTAAGGTTCTTCATCCAGTTTGAAGCTTGAAGAAAGCTCTGAGATCTGACACCATTGTGGAACAAATCCAGTAGCAATAGCAGGCCATGGAGTCAGAAACGAAAACTCCAGAGTTCACTGGTGGTCAGGAGATTGCAACTTTTCTTGTCTCATATGGACTACTGCCCAAGGTTTGGGAAGAGTCTCTTCATGCAAGCACTTCAGAGGGCTTAAGTCCCCATTGGATATCTTCCGATTTCAACAGTGGTATCTGATAATTGGGTTCAAACTTCGGACAAACGAATTGGGGTACTTACAGATGTATAGCAGAACAAACTAGCAGCTTTGAATTTAAACATTGGCAATTCATAAATCTGCTATGGTCTGGAGAGCACAATTGTCTTATTAATGATCTCAATATGTTCGTCAGTCTAAGATAAAAACATATGGAGAACATATAACTTCCGTGTTCTCAGTTTCCACTTGTTCATGCCATGTGAGTGAAAATAGATGCTAGCTGAAAACTTAGAAGTTAGCAATGCATGCAGAAAACTTAGAAGTCAGCAATGCATGGTGAACCTATACATGGGCGTGAAGGCTTGATTTCGTAGAGTGTTTGTTAACTTGTGCAATTTATGTCATCCTCTGCAGCAAAAGCAAAATTGTTACAAGTTTTGGCTTCATCAAATCCTCACTGCAATTAGGTCTTTAAGGTCAAGATACCTTTCTGTTTACAAATAAGCAATTCTCTAGTCTCACATAGATGAAAGTTTGTGATGAATCTATTTGAAATGTGGTCAAATCAGTAGCAATAATTAGCTTCCGATTGATATGGCATGATGGTTATTTTGTTCGTCCACATCATGCAGAATACAATTTGTGTGAGGACTCATGATTATAGCTGGCCACCTTCACCTGTCCAGTTAACCTCCCCAACGCTGCATAGATTATCTTGGGTTCTTGGTGTTATATATTTGCTATGATAAATGCACGCCTCTTGATCTTTAGCACAATCCAAGTCCATCCAGATTCCTTGTTCACCCATTGTAATTCAGAACAGAAACTTGAATGAGACAAGGAGGAGAGATTATAGGAGATAGATCCTCCTCATTAAATCCTCACTCATTCAAATATTACTTCATCAAATCACCCTAGCTCAAAGTTACAAGCAACAGACAGTGAGGAAGAAGAGCAGGGAGGAGGAGAAGTTGAAGGCTGCCACAACCCAGCTGAAAGGAAAATCGCCCACGGCCAAGCAAGATACAGTGGTGCACACTGTTCTACAGGAAGACAGAGGACTGTTTCTACAGGAAAACAGAGGATTGTTTCTACAGGAAGCCAGCGAACAGTTTCTAAAGGAAAGTTTGAAAAGAGGGAAGCCAAAGGAGAAATCGGCCAAGATGCCAGCCAAGGAAGCCACCAGGGCCATCAAAGATGAGGGGAGAGATTTGGTTGCTCAGAGGATGAGCAACACTTTCAGTAGGGGGTGATGATGAGCCCCAAAAATGGACAAATATGTGGGCTCATTCAACCTCCTAATTTGGCTTAGTCCACCATTCTCATTTGTTTATTGCATGTTTTTGATTATTTTTATGTTAATAGAGTGAATTTGGTTAGTCATTATGCCAACAGGTCTAATGGGTGCTTTGTGTAGCCTTTTTGGTCAACTTGGAGACAAAATTGAAAGTCTTAATGAACACTTGGCAGCCAAATTCGTGGGAGAACAAGCTAGAGGATTTGTAGGAAGGTGTCCCCTTCATTTATGGGCCCTTACCTCGAATTCTCCACCATCAACTCGGAGTTCAAGGGCCACCGAATCAATCAGCACAAGGGCAGCCAAGCAAGTCAAGTAGGACTGCTGTTAACTCCAAGTCTTGGGCAGCCAAGTCCCTAAATTTTAGGAGGACTGTTGGGTCCTCAAATTGTATAAATAAGAGGGCTTAAGACCTCATTTCAGTTGGTCATTTTGGTTAGCTAGTGGTTAGTAATTTTTGTAGCCAATAGTTAGTCATTTCATAGTCTTGTTGTAGTCATTTTGTAGTTCGATTTTTAGGCCATAGATTAGTTTTGCTGTCAGCTCATTTTCAAGTTCTCCTTGTGGACAGTTTTGATGTAACTCTTCATTCTTGATTAATAAAGATGAATCCAGCTTTGCACCAGCTCTAAATCTCTCTTGGGAGGCTGTAGCTCTTGGGGTTGGGCCCATCTCAAGCGCTCAGTACCTCCCTTGTTTATCTTTATGTGTTTGCTGCGTTCTTAAAATGAAATCTGCTCTTAGATCTTGCTTTGTTATTTTGGTTGTTTGTGATGGTTAAAGTAGCTTTTTATGGTTAGAATCGATTGGTAGGAGTTTGTCATGCATTTAGATCTTTTTGAATGTTCTTACTCACGTGATGTACATGGTTCTCTTTCCAAACAAAGCTGCTGTTTATTCATTTCATTGACAGTTGGATTAAGTTAGCTAGGACTTGGTTTGTTTGTAAGGATTCATTGATTTGTTTGAATGAGCATTGTGCAGGGCATCTCTATCACCTTCATCACCTCCTCGTTCATCTGAGCCTCGTCCAGATCAGCTCCTCCATCACCAAGTCTGTTTCCTCATCTCCCATCTGCTCTTTTGCCACGTAACCCTACCTTCTTGCTTTTCCATTGCCTAAACCTTCTTTGATGCAAGCTAGACATCCACACCCTCTCATCAACTCTATCCATCAGTCCTTGGGACATTTCAGGCCCCTACCCTACCTCCCTATCCATTCATGCACCTTACCTCACTCACCCATGCTCCGAAATTGCATTACAGAACATTCTGTAGAAATCTCTGAACATCCTGTAGGATCCCCTGCAGACATCTTGTAGAAGCCTGCAAACTCGGTTGCCGAGCATCTGAACGTTGTGGACTTCTGTGGACTGATGCTAGAGATCCCCTGGGACCTCTCCTAGCCCTCATGACCTTTCCCAAGCTTTCTCTCCCCTCGCACCACCTCTGCACAGCCAAACCCTAATAAGAAACACAGCCATAATCACTCCAACCACTTAAGCAAAAATACAAAAACAATGTTCTTTTCAATGGAAGTAGTTTAAGTTCATGCATTTCATATCACTAGCAGTAATTGCATCATTCTTAGACACTTGCACTCCCACCATTGCATCATAGAGATTAAGCTAGTCAGATTAGGGTTTACTAGGGTTTCCATGTTTTGGTTGGCTTTCAGTTTATTTTTGCAAAGTAGATTAATCTCCTTTGAGATAGCCTTCGTCCTTCATTTAGAAAGCTTCTTCTGAGAGCATATAGAAGTTGGCTTGAGCCCCAGCGGACTTGAGCCAGCTGACCAAGTGACAACTGCGACAAGAGCTAGTACTTGTGCATACAGCACCGTCGCTTCCAAGTTTGTACGAACTACCGGGTTGATAAAATTAGAGATAGGAAGCTCCAGGAGTTGTAGCATTATTGTTACAATACTGGAGCCCACCAGCATCTTCGAGCTTGAGGCTAAGAATGGCATCGCCCGACCCTTCTAGTGCACCAGCGCCCCCGTCTGCGAACAAACACAACATCACCCACCTGTCTACCCTTTCCTCTGTTAAAACCTGTTCCTTCACCACCTTCGCTGCCACCTTTCCCACTTCCCTTGCATGCAATCATGCCAAGGGCCACGGCACCCATCACCTTCAGCGTGTGAGGGGCGATGGTACAATACTCAGAGGTACTCTTCATTAGCCCCCCTCTGTTGTCCCAACCACCGGCTCGCACCTCGATCAGGGTCTTTGGGTTTATAATATTAATCTTAAGGTTTATATTCCTAGGGTTTAATAAAAATCTTATGATTTCAAATTAGAGAAATTTTGAGGTCAAATTTGGGACTCTGAAACAAAATTGTACAACCAAAATCAATTTTATGTGAACCAATAAGATTTAAGATGATGATGTCAACCAGGGGAGATGATTTACCATTTTTGGAGTAAAAATATAAAGATATTAAAAAATACAAAAATTAAAAAAAAAATTGTTTTTTAACTCGTATATTCAACTTATCTCCCTACAGTTTTACTCAAATTTCGAGGAGAGGCACTCGTTGGATGCATAATTTAATTCCCCATCCAAGGAGTACCCATGTCACATACTCTCATAGATTGTGTCGCCTGACCCTTTTAATGCACCAGCACCCCCGTCCGTGAACAAACACGTCACCCCCCTGTCTACCCTTTC
Source organism: Pinus tabuliformis (assembly GCA_031772625.1). NCBI lineage: Eukaryota > Viridiplantae > Streptophyta > Pinopsida > Pinales > Pinaceae > Pinus > Pinus tabuliformis. Next base: position 1,393,598,104 of record CM062819.1, on the reverse strand, counting down.
TTCTGTTAAAACCTACTCCTACACCACTTTCGTTGTCACCTTTCCCACCTCCCTTGCATGTAATCATGCTAAAGACCACCGCACCCATCGCCTCGAGCATGTGGGGGGAAGTGGTACAGTACTCAGGGGTACTCTTTATTAATCCCCCTTTGTTGTCCCAACCACCGACTCGCACCCCGATCAAGATCATTGGGTTTATAATTTTAATCTTAAGGTTTATATTCCTAAGGTTTAATATTAATCTTACGATTTCAAAGTAGAGAAATTTTGAGGTCAAAACTGGGACTCAAAACAAAATTGTACAACTAAAATCAACTTTATGTGAACCAATAGGATTTAATATGATGATGTCAACCATGGGAGATGATTTACCAATTTTGAAATAAAAATGTAAAAATATTAAAAATTACAATATATATATATTAACTCGTATTTTCTACTTATCTCCCTATAGTCTTACTCAAATTTCGAGAGAGGCACTCGTTGAATGTACAATTTAATTCCCTATCCAAGGAATGCCCATGTTGCATACTTTCGATGGCCCCTTCTATATGAAAAATGAGAAAACACATTAAAAAAAAATGTGATTGCAATCACTCTTTTTCATATATTTTCTCATTGTTCCTTTAAAAGGGTTCATCAAAAGTATGCAACATGGGTACTCCTTGGATGGAGAATTAAATTTTACATCCAACGAGTGCTCCCGCTCGAAATTTAAGTAAAACCGCAGAGAGATAAGTTGAAAATACAAGTTGAAAAAATAATTATTTTTATTTTATTTTTTCCCTCTAAAATTTAATGATGTAATCTAATCTTATTTTATTATTTCCACTATTATTTTGTAATATTCCTTAGAAGGCTCCACGGCGAGAAACACCACGACGTCGCACCATTTTCAAACTAACAGAGAGATCTGAGAAGGGTATTAAGCAGGACCAGACAGAATAGGGCCGAGAGTGGGCGAACTAGGCAGAAACCAGATTCCGGAGAAACCCCTAAGTAGCCAGAGCGAAACAGGGGTGCAGGAAAAAAAGCAGACGAACATGGAAGGAGCCGATGAGAGCGATAGCTGAAACGAGAAGCCGAGCCATGAATAAAACAGCCTGCGCGAGATCTCGAACTGGGCGCGCATTCATTGTCGAATGCTTAACCATCATTCTGTACCCCGTAGCATTCATATCAGTGGCGATGGGTTTGTGGGAGCTGCGCCGGATCGCCAGGTGCAGAGACAGCTGCCGGCGAAGAATTAATCCTCTTTAAATGAGCCTCGAGGACCCCCGCATCCGGGTAATCATAGGGTTTAATATTAAGCGTAAGGTTTATAATATTAATTTTAGGGTTTCTATTCTTATTATTTAATAGTAATTCTAGGGCTTAACATTATTCACTTGGGTTTTTAATATTAATCCATTGAGTTTATAATATTTATAATATTAACATTAGGGTTTTGTTTATTTTAGGGTTTATAATATTTATCTTAGGATTTATATCCCTTGGGTTTATAATATTAATTTCGTGTTTGTGACAAATATTGTCTTAATATGAAGATCAACCATGTCCAATCATGGTCCAATGTCACATTGTGATAAAAATTGTCTCAATATGAAAGTCAACCATGGTCAATTATTGTCAAAGATTGTATCAATATGAAAATAAACCATGGTCAATCAAGGTCAACCATGGTCAATTATGGTCAACCATAGTCAACCATGGTCCAATGTCACATTGTGACACTCAATCTGAAAATCAAACATGATAAACGACCATGGTTAATTTTCATTTTGAGATAATCTTTGTCACAATGTGATGTTGGACCATGGTCCAATGTCACATTGTGACACTCAATCTGAAAATCAAACATGATCAAATGTCACATTGTGACACTTTATCTGAAAATCAAACATGATCAACCATGGTCCAACATCACATTGTGACAAAGATCGCCTCAAAATGAAAATTAACCATGGTCAACCATTGTCTAACATCACATGATGACAAAAAGTGTCTCAATATGAAAATCAACCATGATCACTATGGTCCAATGTAACATTGTAACAAAGATTGTCTCAATTTGAAAATCAACTATGATCAATCATGGTCCTTCATGGTCACTTATGGTTAGTTGTGATAAATCCTTAAGGTTTAATGTTTATTTTATGGGTTTATAATATTTATCTTGGGATTTCTATCCCATTTGTAATATTAATCTCTTGGGTTAGTAACAAAGATTATATAAATATAAAAACCAACAATGATCAACTATGGTCAATCTAGATCAACCATGGTCTATTATGGTCAATCACTGTCCAACGTCATATTTTGACAAAGATTGTCTCACTATGAAAATCAGGCATGATCAACCATGGTCCAACATCACATTATGATAAAATTTGTCTCAATATGAAAATCAATCTAACAATCATTGTTGCAATGTTACAACACATTGGAATTTGTCATATTTCATATTGTTACATTATGAAACTTAGGGTTCAAGACTAGGATTACAATGTTAGGGCCTTTTAATATTAGGTTTCTAACTTATAAAATTAGCACTTATAATATTGATCTTAAGGTTTGATATTAATCCCTTCGATTTATTAATCTCAAAGTTTATATTCCTAGGGTTTATAATATTGATCCTTGAATTTATTATTAATCCTTAGGTTTATTAATGGCTTGAGTTTTTAATATTAACAACCCATTGGGTTTATCAATCCCTTGAGTTTTTAATATTAATCTCTTCGATTTATAATAATAATAATCCCTTGAACTTTTAATATTTATTGCTTAAGTTTATTAATCCGTTGGGTTTTTAATATTAATCCTTTAGGTTTAACATTATTCCCCACAATTTATAATTTATTGGGTTTATAATGTTAATCTCATGTTTATTAATCATTTGGATTTATAATATTAATCCCTTAAATTTATTATATTAATCTTAAAGTTTTTAACATGGATCTTACAGTTTAATAGCCCTAAGATTTAATATTAATCCCAAGGTTTAACATTATTCTATTAGGTTTAAAATTTCTTGGAGTTTATAATTTATTATTATTATATTATTGCTATTATTATTTACTTTGTCCACATTTTGGGTGGAGTGTCCACCCAAAATGTTAGAATAAACTTACTTCAAAAACACAATTTTTTTTTTCAATAACTCATCTTATAAATTAAACTTGTTAATTCAAAAACACAATTCTTTTCCAAACAATCATCTTATAAAATAAACTTGTAATTTTTATTTTTAATATAAGAGATATTATTAAATACATGTTTTGATGTCTATCAACATTTATCATTAATTTAATCTACCACTAATTTAATTTCTATAACTATAATTTATAACTCTACTAATTTAATATTAATCCAACAAAATTTACTTCTAATAAATTAATAACTTTACCACATTAACAATATTTTTTAATTAAATTAAGTATTTTTTTTATTATCATTATTACATAAATGCTAAATAGAACTCAACTATATTCATATTAATTCATAATAAAAAATGATGTGAATGTTAAAGAAACACGACTATATTCATATTAATTCATAATAAGAAATGATAAGTATCTTATTATCATTATTACATTATTGTGACCTAAATATTAACTTTATTATATTAACAATTATCTTTTTTAATAAACTTAAAACTAATTTTTAACCATAACTTTACTTACGTTCATCAACAATAACTTAATTTACCTTCTTATTATATGTAAATCCTAAATGAAACTCAAGTATATTTCTATTACATCATAAATTCATCCTACTATCAACATAAAATACATGTTTAAACCTTTAAAATACAAATACATGCTTATAACATTATAATACACCTCCATTATAACATTACATAATCATAATTTCAAACCAAATATAACCTCCATAACGTTGTTATATTATGCTTTCAAAAATTATGACATGACAAACTCAACTCATTATACCATTACATAATCATAATTTCAAACCAAATATAACCTCCATAACATTGTTAAATCATGCTTTCAAAAATTATGACATGACAAACTCAACTCATTATGTGTGCATAACTAAACTCATCCATAACACTATGAATCATCATCCATAACAACACTATAAATCATGATTTCAAACTCAAACTCAATAAAACTTATCCATAACACTAAATTGTGATTTCAAACTCAAACTCAATAACACAACAATTATAATAATTTGAATGCAACTAGAACATCCATAACATTGTTAAATCATGATTTCATAATTAACATTGTTAAATCATGATTTCAAAAATTATGACAAGGCAAACTCAACTAATTAACACTTTAAATCATGATTTCAAACAAATCACAATTTCAAACTCAATTATAAGACTGATAAATACAACTACCCCAACACTATGACAAACTCAACTCATTATGTGTGCATAACTAAACTCATCCATAACACTATAAATCATCATCCATAACAACACTATAAATCATGATTTCAAACTCAAACTCAATAAAACTTATCCATAACACTAAATTGTGATTTCAAACTCAAACTCAATAACATCCATAACACTAAATTGTGATTTCAAACTCAAACTCAATAACACAACAATTATAATAATTTGAATGCAACTAGAACATCCATAACATTGTTAAATCATGATTTCATAGTTAACATTGTTAAATCATGATTTCAAAAATTATGACAGGGCAAACTCAACTAATTAACACTATAAATCATGATTTCAAACTCAATTATAATATGAAACACCTTAAATCATGATTTCAAACAAATCACGATTTCAAACTCAATTATAAGACTGATAAATACAACTACCCCAACACTAAGAAACACTATAAATCATGATTTCAAACTCAATTATAATACGAAACACCTTAAATCATGATTTCAAACAAATCATGATTTCAAAGATTTCAAACTCAATTATAAGACCGATAAATACAACTCATTCATGCCAACTCAATTATAACATGAAAACACAAATCCACTAAATGTGGATAACAAAACTTCCATAATATTATAAATCATGATTTCAAACTCAATTATAACAAGACAAGCACAACTCATCCATAACCCTATAAATCATGCCAACTCAATTATAACTTGAAAACACAAATCCACTGCGACAACCCCAACACTACCCCAACACTACACTATAAATCATGATTTCAAACTCAATTAACACTACCCAACACTACAGAAACACTATAAATCATGATTTCAAACTCAATTATAACACAACAAGCGCCCGCACTATAAATCATGCCCACTCAATTATAACATGAAAACACAAATCCACTCCAACAACCCCAACACTACGAAACCTTTGCAAACACAAATCCAATACAACAACCCCAACACTACGAAACCTTTGCATGTGATCACCTACCAGAACTCCGCTAAAATTCTAGCAAGATTCAAGACCACTATAACACTCTTAAATCATGACTTCACCACTTCACATGCATAATAAACTAAACTTTTCACTGTCACATTGTCACAATGCATGTTGTCCATTAAACTTTAAGAGCTAGTATATGTTATATGTTAAACCTTTAAACTTTTAATGCCGTATATGTCATCTCTTAAACCATTAAACTTTAAATGCTAGTATGTGTTATCTGTTAAACCTCTAATCTTAGAACTCGAGTTTTCTTTAATTACTCACTGATACATCATGAGCACCTAGAAAGCACTATTCCAACCATTTTAACATTTCGTGCCTATCCAAGCAAGCTTTGCACAATTCTTCGTTATATAATCTCCATGTCCATGCCAAACGCCATCCCAACCAAAAAAGGAAACCCAAATTGAAAACCCTAAAAATTTGGTTTTGCTAGGCTGCCACTAAATATGCAGCTCTGCCCTTTCAAAGACTGACTCTGCCTAACCTGGACCCAGCATCGATTAAAAACTTTGAAGTAACCTGGAGATAAAATGTTATACCATAAGCAGTAATAGTTTTGCACTTTATAAACAAAATTCTTTTTATTCTCCATAAACCGTTGTGCACTTTATGAACAAAATTCTTTTTATTTTCCATAAACCATTCAATACAATCGTTTCATGTTACCTTGAATCCCCTGATATTTGTCTAAATATTAAGAGCTATGGATGTCCTGGTACCTTTACATTGGAAAAAACTTTAGCCACTTGAACAGAAAACAGAGAGACAACCTTCAGTTCATCAAATTCATTATCACACCATGAAATTTGCAAGTTGCAGTCCTCTGAATATTTTCTCCTTCCAACAGTTTTTCCAGTTGTTCTATAATCTATTCCTGACATCATACTCCGATATTTACAATAAAACACACTGCTCTACCAATATCCCTGACAACATAACGTATATAAGCCTACTAAAAACCCCTGTTACGCTAACAATTTTGAGAGTTGTAAAATTAAACCACATTGGCTCTCGCCCAGAACAATAGGAGGTTCTCTCCCACCTGAAGCTGGGGTAGAAGAATCGTAAGTCTCTGGAAAACAAATAATTTGGAGTGTTAACAAAGCTTCATTGCCTAATCTAGAGAAATCTGACAACAGGCTCTACACAATACACCATCCATTCACATTCATGCTTCTCTACACAGATACAATAAAGATATGCCAGTATTTCATTAGAAAACATTACTCCTGAAAAGCTCCTAAAATGAAAATCCAAGGATCAAGGATCAACATAGGAATTGTTTGATCGGATCACATACCTTTACTGCTGCTGCTGCTGAGAATGCTTTGGAGGGGTGCTAATATCAAGAGATGCCCCATACTTTTTGAGAAGAGCCTCAATGCACCATCCATGACCATCATCCATGGTAGGCATCCTGACTTCCACGAAAGGAAGCACAGGACCCTTTGAATCTGGCATTGTCACTCCTGCAAATACCCTCAACACATTGGATGCATCAACATCCATACAGACATTGACTAATGGAATGCCTTTTGGGGCAGGTGGGATTCCTGACACCGTAAAAAATCCCAACAAATGGTTCTCCCCAACTTGCTTCCCTTCACCCTCATAGACAACAATCAGAGCCTCAGACTGATTGTCATGACTTGTTGTAAAAAATGCATCTCTCCTTGCTGGAATAGTGGCATTTCTGTGAATAATGGGCACAAAGTCAGCATCATCCGCTCTAACGCCCAAGCTCAAAGGAGTTGCTTGAATCGTTAGTAGGTCAAGGTTATGATCAGAAATCCCTGATGCAATTGCGCCTTCCAGAGCGGCACCACATACTGCAGCTTCCAAAGGTTTCATACCGTCATATATATTCTTGCTCTTGCAAAGCCTCAGAACCAGGCTCCGTATTTTTGGAATGTGTGAGCAGCCACCGACAATTACAACATCCGCTATGTTCTCCACATCAATCAGTGCATCATGTAAACACTGCACAATAAGGTTTTCGCATTTTTCAAAAACCTCATTATTGACTTCCTCAAACTCGTCTCGTAGCAGGGTTTTTGATATCTTCTGCCCACCTCCCAAATCAACTTCAACAGAAGCACTAGTATTGGTGGAGAGAGTGTGGATAGCTTTCTGAACAGCGATTCGAAGCATTGCAGAAGATTTGATTGCATTCTTACCTTTCGCCACCGAAAGGTCTACATTAGGGGCAACATGCTGGATAACATTTTGTAAGATATCCTCGCCTCCAATTGCATCCCCTGCAAGAGCTTTAATCTGAGAAACCCCACCGGCTGTGGCAGTGACAGCAACATCACAGTATCCACCACCCATATTGAAAATCAATGCGAGCTTCTCAGTACCACTTCCCATAGTAGCCTGAGATGTCATCTGTTGCTGCTGAGCATAAAGCAGGGCTACTGCTGTCGGTTCTGGCATCAAGCGAAGAACATGCAACCCAGCCATAGCACAAGCCCTTTCAACACGAGTTTGCTGAAACCGGCTAAAGGAAACAGGCATTGTTAATACAACGGTGCGCACAACACGTCCTAGCTGAACCTCGGCCATGGCTCGTAACTCTACTAGCAAAATCGCGAGTACTTCTTCCGGAGTGGTCGACCGCCACACCTCATTTGTCAACGCTGCAATAAAGGGGCGCACACCAATATCCAAAGTTTGAACCATAAATGGCAATTTCTTGCTCTTGTGAACAACAGGATCAGTGTCCATCCTGCCAATTAGTCTTTTCACATTCAAAATTGCATTTCCTGAAAGCAATTCCTTCTCGTCGTTGGGCGTTTCTGCACTTATTCCACTCGAAGGGCTATCACCCATGAAGAGAACATAAGAGGGCATCATTTTAAGTCCTCCGGGGTTTTCTAGAAGCTCGATCTTTGAATCCTTCCACACGGCCACACGGCACTGGAAGGTTCCAACATCGATTCCAATGGCTGTTTCCACGAAGGGGATAGGATGTTCAGCATCATCGCTAACCGCTTCATTGTCGGAAGCTACAGTATACGCTGTCTCTGCCTCGGTCATTTTTGCACCAAAACCTTAACCCTTAATTCCGCGTCAAATAGTAAAAAACAGTCGAGAGAACTTCCCCTTTTTTTAAGGGATGTTAATGCAAAGCCACTAAAAATAACAAAATATTTCACAATTCTTCCAGGCGTCCCGATCTTTGGAAAATTACAAAATTACAAAATATTTCACAATTCTTCTAGGCGTCCAGATCTTTGGAAAATTACAAATTAAAAACCCGGAAATTTAAGATACGCAAAACCTCTTTCTTTAATACAACGGCGCAGAAACTCCGTTTCGTCTAGCAAAACCTGGCAATCGATTTTCTAAAGACATTATTAGACAATTTCAAAAATAGAAGAATAAAACGCCTAAATTCGAACCAGCATACTAAGAAAGCAGCTAAAATCAATGCAATTTACTGCCTGACTCGGAACAAACTCAACGGCAGCCATGAAAAGATTTTAAAACTCAAGGATAATCTTACAGTGCAACATTAGTCTTCCCAATATCCTTTAAAATATACAAAATGATTCGCACTTTCATACATTTTCACTTAGAACACCTACAAACGTAAGCATTTTCAAAAAGAAGCAACGCTAACGAAAATCTCGAAAATCTCAAGCAAATTACCAAATCCATGCCTTAGAAAACAGCTAAAGAACAATGAGAAGTCGCGGCGACAGAAAAACAGAGGAAATCCTGAAATTCCAGAGTCTAAAATAGAAACAAATCGGATGAAAATGCATCGAAACGAACCTGTAAATAATAGCGACGAACCGGCCCCCAGTAGCAGTAAAACCCTGTCAAAGTTTGTCGAGCAAAAGACCAAACAACACAGAAATCGCGCCGAATGGAGTTTTTCAAAACCAAAAACCGTCTCCGAATATCTTAAATGGAAGATCTAAGGCAGATAAATCGTACTTCAGACTAAAATGCAAAGGGACATTACCATAAGGAAGGACATGACACCAATACTTGTATATTTCCAGAGCTTTCGGACATTCCAGATACTGCACCGGTTATTCAAGAACAATCGAGAAGGGCGCGTCCTACACGTGGCAATTAATGCTCGAATAAAATCAAAATTTGAAAATATTCGACGGAGATCTACATAACCCCCTTCGTCGAGAAAGATCTCTTAGTGTTATGATGCTGCTTTCATTTGAAATGTGAATAACCAAACCGTTTCGTTGGCGATCATATATCCGACACTTCCAATATTATTTTATGAATGAATAAATGGTATTTTAAAGTTTATGAAAATAAAAATAGTTCATAGGATTTTATGTAAGATAATCTTCGGCAAAATCACATAGCGAATCTTTTGTCGACGCGTTTCGAACCAACTAGTGTGGTTCATCGTCAGGACAAGTTGAAAAACAGATCCAGCTTCGCCTATTTAAATAGCTAGAGCAGAGACACCAACGGTTACCTAACTAAGGGAGCAAGGTCCAATTCAGTTATATTAGGTAAAAAATAGATAAAAATTAAATTAAATATAATAATAAATAAATCAATATATATAAATTTATATATAAATGTATAAAATTAGTTATATTCGGTGTGAGATAAAACTATAAACATATGAAGAATTATAAAATAATAATAAATTATTTATAAATAAATCAATGAAGAAATATAAATTAATAATAAATTATATATTAATGAATCTAAAAGTATAAAATATTTTATTTAATGAAAAAATAAAATTAAATGGTATCATTTTTAGTTATATTAGGTGTAAGATAGATAAAGAATTATAGAATAATAATAAATTATTTAATTATAAAATTATAAATAATAAATAAATTATAATATAATAATAAATAAATAAATTTTACATATAGATATATAAAATTAGTTATATTAGGTGTAAGATAAAATAAACAAATTATTTATTTATTAACTAAATATATAAATATATAAATGAAGAAAAATAATAATAAATAAATTATTAATCTACTAAATAAATAAATGATTAAATGAAAAAATATAAACTAATAATAGTATAAATTATTTATTTAATGAAAAATAAAAATAAATGGTGTCATTAGTAGGTAATAAATATATAGATATCTAAATAAAGAAGAATAAAGACATATCAATACTGATAATTATTGATATTTATAAGGTTTAAAATTTTTTTATTTTTTTTTATTTTTTTTTATTTTATTTTTTATTTTTTATTTTTTTATTTTTTATTTTTTAAGAATTCGTTTAAGGGAAACTTAATTTTTAAGGTTAACCTAGGGATACTTAAATAATATAATACTAATAAGCCCCATATATACAATAATAGCTCGAAACAAACTCAACCGTTCCAAGATCATAGGACAAAACCGACAAAAGAAATTAAAGGAGGTGGAAGACAAAAACCCTAAGACCTAACAAAAGGAAAAGAGAAGGCTAAGAAGACAAGGCTGGGACCCTTGGAGGAGATTCGTTGATGACACTGGTGTTGTCTGGTCTCATGGTCCGGATGAACTCGATCGCTTCTTCTGTCACCTTATTAACCAATCCGCCGCCATAAAATTCACGATGGAAAAAGAAGAGAATGGCTGTCTTCCGTTCTTGGATGTTCTCATCTCTAAAAAGGTGGATGGTTCCTTTTCTCATCAGGTGTATAGGAAGAAGACGCATACTGAGCAATACTTGCATGCTTCTTCCCACCATTTCCCTGCTCAAAAGTTAGGAGTTCTTAGCACGCTTGCCACCCGTGCTGTTAGAATTTCGGATGAGGAGAGCCTAGAAAAGGAGAAGGCTCACCTCCTGGATGTCTTTGAGAAGAATGGTTATGATAGACGCCTCGGTCAAAAAGCCTTCCTCAAGGCTAAGAAGGAGCCGTCCACTCGTAAAGTTTCCAAGGATCATATCATGGGTGTGAACCTTCCGTACATCCAAGGAACCACGGACAGGATTGCAAGGATTCTGAGGAAGTACGATGTGGCCGCGACCTTTAGACCTCTCAACACTATCCGTGGTTCCCTCAGGTCGGTGAAAGACCCGATTGATCCTAAGGACATGAAGGGCGTCTATGTCATTCCCTGTTCCTGTGGGACCCCTTATATTGGTGAGACCGGTCGCTCTATTAATCAACGGATTAGCGAGCATTCGGCTGACTTAAGACATGGAAGGACCAAGTCCTCGGCCCTGGCTGAGCATGCGGGAAAGACTATGCATCATGTGTGTATAGAGGAGGCTCAAGTCATTGCCAAAATTGCGCACTTTCACCATCGCAAATTTAGGGAGGCCCTGGAGATCGAAAAAAGGCCGGTCAACCTTAATAGGGATGATGGCTGGAAGATTAGCAGTTGCTGGGTCCCAGCCTTGTCTTCTTAGCCTTCTCTTTTCCTTTTGTTAGGTCTTAGGGTTTTTGTCTTCCACCTCCTTTAATTTCTTTTGTCGGTTTTGTCCTATGATCTTGGAACGGTTGAGTTTGTTTCGAGCTATTATTGTATATATGGGGCTTATTAGTATTATATTATTTAAGTATCCCTAGGTTAACCTTAAAAATTAAGTTTCCCTTAAACGAATTCTTAAAAAATAAAAAATAAAAAATAAAAAATAAAATAAAATAAAATAAAAAAATAAAAAAAAATTTAAACCTTATAAATATCAATAATTATCAGTATTGATATGTCTTTATTCTTCTTTATTTAGATATCTATATATTTATTACCTACTAATGACACCATTTATTTTTATTTTTCATTAAATAAATAATTTATACTATTATTAGTTTATATTTTTTCATTTAATCATTTATTTATTTAGTAGATTAATAATTTATTTATTATTATTTTTCTTCATTTATTATTTATATATTTAGTTAATAAATAAATAATTTGTTTATTTTATCTTACACCTAATATAACTAATTTTATATATCTATATGTAAAAATTTATTTATTTATTATTATATTATAATTTATTTATTATTTATAATTTTATAATTAAATAATTTATTATTATTCTATAATTCTTTATCTATCTTACACCTAATATAACTAAAAATGATACCATTTAATTTTATTTTTTCATTAAATAAAATATTTTATACTTTTAGATTCATTAATATATAATTTATTATTAATTTATATTTCTTCATTGATTTATTTATAAATAATTTATTATTATTTTATAATTCTTCATATGTTTATAGTTTTATCTCACACCGAATATAACTAATTTTATACATTTATATATATTGATTTATTTATTATTATATTTAATTTAATTTTTATCTATTTTTTACCTAATATAACTGAATTGGACCTTGCTCCCTTAGTTAGGTAACCGTTGGTGTCTCTGCTCTAGCTATTTAAACAGGCGAAGCTGGATCTGTTTTTCAACTTGTCCTGACGATGAACCACACTAGTTGGTTCGAAACGCGTCGACAAAAGATTCGCTATGTGATTTTGCCGAAGATTATCTTACAGGATTTTATGGTTTTTTTTTGTTTTTTTTCCAAGCTTTTTACAATGGAGGGATTTTTTTTATTCAAATTGATGATGAGTTGGTATAATCTTGTAACAGTTTTCTAGTTGAAAAGATGATGCTAAGGGATTTATGCTAACATATTGTCATAACCGTCTTTGATGTCTTTGAAATCATCACATTCCAAAATGAAATGTTTTTCAGATTCCATTGTCCCAAAAGCACAAAAAATGTAGACACTCGTTCTTCCCAACCTTTTTTAGGTCTTTTCCACCGTCTCGATTCACACCGAAGTTTATGCGAGTTAGTTCTTAATTAAGCAATAAGAACATTTGTTCTTCACGAAATGCTAGCTCCAATGTACTCTTTTTGTTGGAGATCACAAGTGGGGTTGAATTCTTCAACATAGTACTTCTTCTTTCTGCCCAATTCTTTTCCCTATATATGCTTATGGAACTTCTCCATAACAAAATTCTTTAACTCCTTGTTATTTGAGGGACAAGCATTGAGGTAGATATCTCATTTTTGCATCCATTTGTTGTTTTGTCTCAACCATGTTTTCTTCCTTTCACTCATGCCTTCATTGAAGATAACCTTATGTCATCTACCTATTCCCAATTACTCAATTCATTTTAGATATCTTATATGATGCACCATAGCAATTGCTTCGATGGGAGCTGCACCTGTTTCACTCAACATTATCTCATAGGGAACTGAACTTTTTATTTTGAACTTGCTCATGACCAAGCTTTTTTGGATTTTCTCAATTTGTTTCCATTTTGAGACGGGGGTACCGCTAGCCTATAATTCACACCCATATAGTATCACTGGACAAATTAGGAGTCCAAAAGTACTTTAATCGTTTTCCAATCCCATGACTCTGCTTCTCTACATCTGTTTGAAGAGCATATAATGTTTTCCACCCTCCTAAAATTCGCTTCTTTTTACAGTCCTCCCAATTAAGATTGTTATTGAAATCAATCCTGAGGTACTTGTACTCATTTACTTATTCAAGAATGTTACCCTCAAAGAAGAATGTGTGTTGGTTCTTCTTCCTTTTATCAGAGAAAATCATTATTTTGGTATTGTTGTTATTGACTTGCATCCCTACTACTCTGAAAAAATGCTCAAGGGCATATAAGTGCATTTGCATTCCATGGGTTGATTTTGCAATCAATACAAGGTCATCAGCATACAAAACAAACTTTATCACAAACTCCCGTAATCGAACACCATCTCTGCCTTGCAAATTTAGTCACTCTTACCATTTATCAATATATAAAACAAAAAGAGTAGGGTATAAAGGGCATTCTTGCTTGACTCCAATGTCACTTCTAAAGCTTTCCGAAATTCCTACTGAAGGTCTAATTTGACTTTCACCTCTTCATAGAGCCTATGGGCAACAACTCTATGATGCAAAGGAATTTCAAGTTCTTCCATTCTACGCCACAACTTATCTCTAGGGACCGTGTCAAATGTCTTTTTGAAGTCAACAAAGCAGCAAAATACTTCTTCTTTGTGCCCCCAAGCCTTTTCAATAATGTGTCTCAACGTGATACCATGATCCATTGTAGAATGCTTTGGCCTAAAACCTGCATGCCCTTTTGCCCTATTTTTTTTTTTTATTTCTACCCACTTACTGATTCTATTTTCTACCATGTTCCTGAAGAGCTTTGCAAACAAAGAATTAATCATAATTGTTCTATAGTTGGAAGGATTATTAATATCTTCACTTTTAAAAAGGAGTATTGCTAGGCTAGTTGTCAAGTATTTTGGGAATCCTTTCCGAATGATGTTGTTCAATATTTCCATGATGTGTGGCGCAAGAGTGTTCATTCCCCACTTTAGATATTTGCTTGAAGTTCAACCAAGTCCTTTGCCTTTCCTATTTTTAACTTCTTAATTCCAACCCCACCTATTGTAGTGTGAAAAGCTTTATAGTTGTGTTAATAATAATTTAATTTTAAAGTTATTGTTAAGTGAATATTAAATTGGTGTATAACATATATATGGCAGAAGGGACTTGTTTCTAAGTATTAGAACATTCATATAAATTAAGTCACTAATAAATGATAATAGCAATCAAGATATTTATGTGTTATTTGTAATTGTGAGAATTTGTAATATTAGGATAGGAAGAATGGAAGATGAACACTAAAAAAATTGGTAGGAAACTCTTGATTTTATTTATTAAATTGTGTATAGGATTAAGAATATTCTCACAGTGTTAAATCTATATCATTCATAATTTTCTATATTTCAAAAAGTGAAAATTCTAAAAGTTTTATTTTGAAATAGATCATAAATGAAGTTTATGAAAGTGCAGTTATACTATTAACCATTAGAGTCACTTAAACTATATAATAAAGTAAAATAAAATATAACTTATACAGTGACACAAGGTGGAATGTGGTTGCTAACACTATAGGGTCAAGACTGAGGGATTAAATCTTGGATCTCTTGGTTTACACAATTTCACATCACTTTGATAAACAATTACACTGCCACCTAGGCATAAAAAGATTAGTTATTTATTTTTATTCCTTTTTAAATGGATTAATTTATATAGATAAAAGAATATTTTAAATTTATACTATCTTTTTTATTTTTTTTATTTTTAAAAATTTAAAAATTTAAATAATTTTAAAATGATTGTGCATGCCCTCTACAGCTTAGTATGGGAGAGATGTTGTCACGTAGCGTTACATTTAAAAATAATAAAATATCAATTTAAATTAACAAATTAAAAATAGTGATGACAAAAGAAATTAATGTGGGTCATAATTTTACATAAGTTTATATAGACTAAAAGTTAAAAAAAAATTACCTTTTAGTATGAGAAAGAAATATTATTATTGATATTACATGATAGGTAATTCATTTTACATTCAATTTACATGTGATATTAAAACAACATTATATTAATAACAAAAATATATATTAATAACAAAAAATATTTTACTATGAATAAAATAAATAGGTTATAAATAAAATATTTCAATTTGACTAAAAGATTTTAAGAGAGAAAGATTAAGAAAATTCTTATTTTATTAATAGTTGTTTTTCAATTTAATGTATAAGGGATATTTGTAATTCTTTCAATGCTTAACATGGATTTGATATGTAATATTTTAGAAAATATTAATAATAAAAATAAGTAAATGTATGCGTACATGACAAAATATGAGGGGGCATGTTTTAACATTTTCATGTGGAGCAAGTGAATTAGAAATAAAATATTTCAATGTCAACTACGTATATATTATACCACCCTAAATCCATCTTAATTCCTAATTTACTAAGTGTTCAGAGGGGTCAAATATCTTTTCACTCTAAAAGATGTTTTCATCTCAAGAGATTTGATCTCGATCATTTGATACATCTGTAGTTAAGATGGATTATAATATTAAAAGTTTTAGAGGAGACAACTCAATTGGTGATCAAAGTAATGTGAGTTCTGAGAAAAAACAAAAAGATCCAATATTCAAATCCCATGGTTGTGATCCAGTTTACGGAGAGAAAAAAACTGAGAAAACGAATATTCAAATCCCACCCGTGTTATTCAAATCCCACAATTTTAACTTAATTTCAAGAAAAAAATACTCTCTAAACCCATATTTTACTAATAACTATGTCAAACTAAATTCCTTTAAAATTATATAATTATATATATATATATATATATATATATATATATATATATATATAT
Source organism: Pinus tabuliformis (assembly GCA_031772625.1). Taxonomy (NCBI): domain Eukaryota; kingdom Viridiplantae; phylum Streptophyta; class Pinopsida; order Pinales; family Pinaceae; genus Pinus; species Pinus tabuliformis. The sequence continues at coordinate 1,393,581,527 of CM062819.1, read as the reverse complement.
TGGTATAAGTGAAAGTAACAAAATCATTAATACTCTATGATTTTTTTTTAAATCAAACATGGAAGATCTCATTAAAACGAATATAATAATCACTATTCCTTATAAAAGAATATAATAATCACTAATGTGTTAAAGGCTTTCATTTTCCAATAAAGATTTGTTGCACTTTTGACAGTATAAGTTGTGAGTCACCCTTAATACTTAAAGACTTCAATTAAAGTTCTTGAACATATATAAGTCCGCGACGATAAGAGACCAAGTATTTAGAGATATTATAATGTTTTTGCTATAAGATACGATAGGATTATCTTTCTCGCTTCTAGATACCATATGTATTATCACTTCATATTATCCATGAAGTGATGTTTAAATTGAGATTTAACAAGGAGCCACTGCCATGGCGGTAGTTCCTGCCGGGGTCTGCAGGGAACTTAGAGGATGTGCCAACCTTGCAGAAACCATATTTAACTTTGCCTTTGGATGAATGCTTATATAATCCGGTTGAAAGAGAAGAGATTCAAATACTAGTATTTGTTTCCAATTACTAACTCTACTAGCATCACGGAGGATAAGAGGGGTTGCCTTCCATCAAAGATCACATAATCATGGAAACTCATAGAGGGCTTACATTGTTTAATTACTCAGAGATATGGCAAAGATACAAATACAAAATTGACGTTATGAGAATATTCGCGGAAACCAAATAATCATGGAAACTCATAGAGGGCTTACATTGTTTAATTACTCAGAGATATGGCAAAGATACAAATACAAAATTGACATTATGAGAATATGCGTGGAAACCAAATAATCATGGACACTGATAGAGAGCTTACATTGTTTAATCACTCAGAGATATGGCAAAGATACAAATACAAAATTGACATTGTGAGAATATGTTGCAGAAACCTTGAAGGATAATGGGATAGACCCCTGCATGCATGACATGCATTACTCTCAATTACTTGTTTATATCTATTAATTTTATATAAATCTACATCTAAATTTATTTATTTAAATAAAATAATAATAATATATTAATTTAATTTATTTAAATAAAATAATAAATGTATACCCATATAAATAATAATTGAAATAAATAGTATTATAGTAAAAAAAGTTAGAGAACATTTTGAGTAACACGTCCCGCATGAGTGCCCACTCTACTTGGAGTTCGCATGCCCACTCTACTTGGAGTTCATATCATGCAACGTGGAGTCCGTAGCATGCTACGATACTCCCTCTAGGAAGTCCACGAGCAACTTTTTTGTTTCAAGTGGCACCTAACGAAATTTGGTAAATATGATGAACTTATTTGTTTATAAATTTGCGGCTCTATACGCTCAGTTTTTCTCCCATAATTTTCATTCAGGTTTGCTTCGCTGGTAAAATCTTCTAAGGCATTGTTGTATTGAAAGGCAGTTTCCTCTATACAATGCAGGTACTCTGGAAAAGCTTCTCAGGCATTGTTGTATTGAAAGGAGATAACTCCAATCCCACGTTTGATATAGATATAGCTATAATGTAGACTGAGATTTTTGGTTCTTTTGAATTCTCTTGTGGATTTTTTGGCTTTTATTTGATTAAGGGTTTTCTTCATAATTTCAATTCTCCCCTTTTGTAGGGGACGACACCCACTTGCTCATGGCTACAAAACACCCACTTGCTCACCTAACTAGTGAGAGGATTTTCGTTGGATTTTCATTACCATACTTGGATTTGAAGGTAAAGTTTCTTTTTTTTTTGCCTACGATTTGTATTTGGAATAAGGTAAAATTTCTTTTTATTAGAGTTTTCATTTCTGAATACTAAAGTGACATTGCAGAATGAATGGTTGCTCTTGTCAAAGGCATTAAAAAATTTCTTGATCATTGTAGTTTTTGCATTATCTAGCAATGCATAGAGAGAGCCTCAGACATTGTTGTCTTTCCATGGCACAAGCTGCTAAAAAAATATAATAAATGTATTTGTAAGAACATGGGAAAACTTTTTCACATGTCACCACGAGTCAGCAACCATTAGAATTTGCAGTAAGATATAAACATACTAAGAGTTCTTAGTATGTAAAATAGCACAATGGCTTCACTATGGGTAGGAAAGCAACAACTACACTCATGAAGGTTGCAGCAATTCATTACAGTAAGGGAAAGAGGGAATACCTCTTTACAGGGAGAGGAGTGAAGGAAATAAGTACTTTGTTACAGAGAAGGAATATTGCGATAAAGACCTCAAATGATCTTTGTGTCTCACTCCCTAACAACTAACTCCCTCATACCTGTAAATCCAATTGACTTGCCTCAACTTTTCATTGGTATGTATTTGTCTGTCTCAATTTTTGGCTTTTCTATGTTTTTTCATTATCTTTTGCTTGCATTATTTTGCTTGTATCTTGCTTGTATGTGCTTGTTGTCTTAGTTTGCATGTATTTATTCATAATTATCTAAATTTTGCATGTATTTATTCATAATTATCTAAATATACTAATACTATGGGGAAAACGATAGTTACAAATATTAAGGGAAAGCCAACTGAAAATTGTGAAAACCTAAAAGAGTAAATTAACTATTTTATTTCAATTTTGTTTAGTAAATTAACTATTTTATTTCAATTTTGTTTGAATTATTAACTTTAGTTATTAATTTTTTTTAATGTAATTTGACAGAATCAAAAAGTTTTATGCACTAGTAAGGACAAGTCAAACATGAAATTACAACATATCTATTGCCGAGAAGCAAAGCAAATTGATTATGATGAACTTAAATATCGATTTATTATGTGTAGGTTATTACTCTGTCTTTTTTTATTGTTAAAAACCGTTAATTAAAATAAAATAAAAATATAACTCCCATAATATTTTAAATAAAATGAAAATATACCTACCAGACATAAGGTTAAAAAACAATTCCTAATAAATAGATTGTAATGACACAACCCTACCCTAACCTAACCTGGACTACAATGGCAATTTCAAATTTGGTTTTGCTTAATAAACACCATTTAAACTTAAACCTTAGGTTGTGAAACAATTGTATTATATACAAAAATATGCAATGCAGTACGCCATAATTTAAAATTAACGAACCATGTGCATTTTAAAAAATGCATATAATCAAATCGATGATTTCCTAATGGTTTGGAATGTAAAGGTATTCGCAGAAAACCTACAGCGAATGTTTATGAGGCAACTATCAAATGAGCTGAAACTGAAGGCGAAACACGTCGCGGCAAAAACATCATCCACGGCCGAAACAGGATGAAGCTCAAATGAAAATCATTTTTTAAGGATAGTTGACGGAGAGAAAAGAAAAAACAGTTAGAAAAAGAAAGAAAAACAATTTGTAACGGTTAGAAATCAAGAAAAGCAATTTTTAATGATACCTAATAGGAGAAAATCAAGAAAATTTAGAAAAAGAAGGAAAAACAATTTATAAAAATAGTTGAGAAGTTAGAAAAAGAAAGAAAAACAATTTATAAAAATAATTGTCGGATAGAGAAGCAATAAAAGCGATTCGTATCTCCACTTTGACACGATTTTCAAACCATTGTTTTGTGTTGTGTTGGAAGGGCTCCACACATCCGAGATTGAGTCCGCGTTGGTCCCGAGAGGGAGGAGGAGGGTGGCCTTCAGGGGAAACGGAATTGGACCTCTGCTCTGCTCTCGAACCACCTCTGCTGGGAAAATGGAATTGGACCTCTGCTCATCTCGCGAACCACCTCTGGATGAAATTGACCAATCCAGAGGTCCTCTGCTCCGCTCGCTTCTGTCTCGTGCTTCCAAGTATGTATGCTTATGTCTCGTGCATACAATTATTTTTAATTTTTGTATGCTTCTAATTTCTTTGAATCAATGAATTATATCTACCAACGAGAAGGAAAATACATGAATTATGCCCGACTTACTAGATTCTTCTCCACTGTCTTTGAATCATTCAATTATTGTACAAATGCATTATATGTAAAGACTACAAGGAAAATATAAATGCATTATATGTACAGACTACAAGGAAAATATATGCCTAATTTACTTATCAATTTCTGTTTCAGAATGTATGAACTATGCTAACTTACCATTTTTTCTTTTGTGAAACAGTTTGATAGGGTCTTATTTCTTCTCTGCGACAACGTCATTTCTTCTTCGGAGCAATCGCTCTTTGGTGTAGGGTTATTTCTTCCATTCTTTAGTTCTTTGGTACAAGGTTGTTCCGCTCTTTACTTTGGTGCACTGCTTTCTTTCATTCTTTGGTACAAAGTCGTTACGTTCTTTACTTTCTTTCACTCCTATTGAACTGTCAAACCATAATAGCTCGTTGGCCTTGGTGAAACCGATCCCTCTGGAGGTCCCGAAGATGTCGTCCTCCACCTTAGGCTTCTCCTCACACACCGCCACCTGACCTGCCCTCCCCTTCTTGGGCGAGGCGACTGCCTTTTCTTTGCGCCGGAACAATGCCACCATCTTTGCAGTGCGAGTCTTGAGACCCTACCATTGCCACTTCGTAGTTCTCCTAACGATGCCCATGATAACTCAGCGGCATTTGGCAGCCGAATCTTGAGGCCCCCCGCAACGGGCAATGCGGGCCGCTGGCTGAACCCTGCTATTCCTCCTACATAACTGGCCGTAACACCTCTACATGGGAGAACTGACTGCGCCATCGTCGTGTTAACTAAAGACACAGATCAGTGTAGCGAACCATATTGAACTGTCAAACCATAATGTAAAGCAGTGGAATGGATAGGTTCTTTGCTTCGCTACACTCCTATCAAATTGTAAATCAAAGCAGTAGATTAGAAGCAAATGGGTGGTGAAGCAGGTATGTTAGAGACCAGTGGTGAAGTTGATTAGAGACAAGTGTTGTGCCAGGCTCCACGGCGTGTCAAAGAGCTATCATGCACATGGCAGAAGGCTAACTTGTAAGAGTTTTTCTCTGCTGTGGGGCACGATTTAACATGAAATTTGTGTAATACACATGACATCAAAGTTTGGTTAAAGTTTCTATCTATTAATACACAGACATCAAACTTTAACAAAAGTTAAGTGCCTCCCTTTACTTTTGTTTTCCTTTCAGACTTTGGATAAAAATTCTTTGGATCTCTAACATTGCCTCGGGACATGTGAGGTCTCCAATAAGAGGTCAAATGCTAAACTTTGGTTAAATTTTTTGTGAAGCCAAATTGCCAGCGGAAACTTTCGTTAAATTTTGGTAAGAAGAAAAAATGTTGCGCAAAAGAATCGATTAATGGGCAGTGAACGACCAAAAACTTAGGACAAACTAACTTATGTTCAGCTCGGAATGTCTTGAAACCTGCGAAGCCGGCAATAAGACCCTCAACTTTGTTGCCCAATCAGAAATTAGATAATAACATTTATATTATTTTTTAATATGAAAACTTTGGTTAAAATCGTGATGCACATCAATATTCTTGGTCAAACACAGGATTAATACCCGGTCAATGCCGAATCGATCGCTATTAGTCCCAAGCAGGGACTAATAACTGGATTGGAGATAAGTAAATTATTAATATTTATTTAAATCAATTGTTTTATGGAGTATATCTTAAGTTTGTTTAAACAAAATGTGATAGTCACTAATTTATGGAAGTTTTCAATTTTAAATAAATATTTGTTACACTTTTACCATTATAAGTTGTGAGTCATTTTCTATTTTTAGATTTTTTAAATAAATATTTGTTACACTTTTACCATTATAAGTTGTGAGTCATTTTCTATTTTTAGATTTTTCAACTAAAGTCATGTTCTTGTAGTATTTTATATATTGGAGAAACTGGTCAATTAATTAACCAGAGGATTCATGAGTATGCTGGAGAGATAAGGCAAAATCGTTCCTTCTCATTGGCCTTAGCTAAGCATGCGGAGAAATCCAAGCACCATGTCTATATTGAGGATTCCAAAGTCATTGCTAGAGTTGATCATTTCCAACATAGGAAACATAGGGAGGCTATCGAAATTGAGAGGCATGCTAGAAATCTCAACAGAATGATGGTTGGAAGCTGAGCAGGAGCTAGATTCCGACCCTCTCCTTATGATTCTCTTGTCTCTTCCCCCCTTCTTTTTATATTTTTTCCCTCCTCTCCCCTCTTTTTATCTTACTTTTGGTTATATTTATTTTAAATTTTTCTTACTTTTATTGTACTCCTTTTGTTTCCTCTTTTTTTTAATTATCCTTTCCTTACTCTTTATAATTTGTATTAGTATTTGATACTATTTATAAACTCCTAACAAGGTTTTTATAACTTACTCTAAACCCTCTTAATAATTTATGACTAAAATTTATATTATTAGTAAACAATATCAATTTATGACTAAAATTTATATTAGTAAATAATATCAATCTCCTTATCCCCTTTTCGGCTTAATTATAGAACTATGTTATTAATTCTTATAATTTATTATGATTTAATATTATATCCTAACAACTATTTTATTTAAAGCTTATTATTATTCCCCTCATTAATTTTCCTAACTATAATACTAATATTGGTGCTCCTATAACTAATTTTATCACTATGTTTGTAATATTATATTTATAATATTTTATTAAATAGAATTTATAACTAATAAATATTAAATAATTCCTTTTTAGGATTTCTATCTACCTAATCTCCAACGGCTAGTTTTAACCCTAGACAATGATGCATCCTTACTATTTATTCATGAAGATTGTAAGATTTTTTCCACCTTGTCGTGAGGATGAACCACATTAGTTGGTTTGAAACGTCGACCCAATTCTGAAAGTGTGATTAATCCGAAAGACATTTATCTTCATTGAACATGTTTAAGGTCATGATGAGAAGAGGCCCAATATTTTGGCATGGCTATTTATAGATATTACAATGTGTTTGGTTAAAAATAGGATAGAATAACCTTTCTCATTTCATATTATGCCTTTAAATTTTACAAGACATTCATTCTTTTACGAAGCATTATTAAAATTGAGTTTTAATAGAGGGGTTAGAGGAGATATTCATTTTATTTCATCAATTATAATCAAACTTAAAGTACATGGTGATCAAACTTAAAGTACATGGTGATTGGCAATCATTTTCATTAGGATTCCCACGAATGTCAATTTAGTATTACCCAATGACACTCCTCTTGAATCCGATGAGGACTTTGTTATTGCAAGATTGGATTCATAGATTTACTAGGTTGTTTTTTTTTATGATATGTACAGGGGGACATATTTATATGGTGGCAATTGTTGGCACATGTAAAGTTTTATATTGGAGATGCATAACAAGGTGCATTCAAATTTATATAAATTGAAAAGGATTAATGGCATTGAAATCACCTTTCTTTCTAAATGCTTTTTTAATAATAACCCGATTTGAATCGAATTCTACAAAGCTAATCGATGGGAATCTAATTGCAATCTTAGAGTAATGTGTTATCTATAAATCAACCCAAATGGTGTACATTATGTTAAAGACTTAGATCCATTATTGTGCCCTTTAGGTATTGTTGGACACCTAATCAATTAGGGTTGGTGTGAAGGAATACGAACTGTCATTAGGAGTCTAAGGGACCTTGGAAAAAGATTCCAAATATCACAAAAAATTGTATATATATATATGTATCGTCTTTAAGGAAATGGAAATTCATGTTTATCTTTTCAAACTCTAGTTTGCAACCCAACAATTCTATCAAAATTGGGCTTGTCATATCTACCCCATGTTGGAAATAATATTGAGAGTGGGGGGTGAATCAGTATTAGTCAAATCAATAACTTTTTCTTTTCCATAGTCAGATTTATATACGCTACTTCATTGAAGGTAACTCGTGTGTACACGCAACTGTATTTAAGGCAACCTGTGTATATCCAGCAAACTTATGATTCAGTTAATTCATCATATGTTGATCTTTAATCAATGCATCAGTACTTCATTAAACATATAAACAATAACCATGTGCAGTAATAACAGAACAAACCGTCACACATAATAAACACACATGAACACCAAGATTTAAGGTGGAAACCTAATGCGGGACAAAAACCACCTATTGTTGTCTTCTTTTAATATAAGAAAAACATGTTTACAATCTTGTACTGGTGCAGACTCATACCAGTACGCAGGCACCCACCTGCAGAAAGCTACAACCTTCACTCGTTTTCCAGCTGCTACTGGAAGGGAGCTCCAACCCCCCAACTTTTGTACTAGTCAATCCATTTACTAGTATGTAGGCACCAACCTACAGAAGGTTCAACCCTTCACTCGTTTTCCACATGCTACTGGAAGGGAGATCCAACCCCCTAGCTCTTATACTGGCCGATATTTTTACCAGTATGTAGGTGCCAGCCTACAAAAGGCTACAACCTTCTCTCTTCCTCCAAGGACCACGTTTCATAAATTTTCAGATTGGATACTCCTGGAACACAACACCACAATCCGAAGGCCTCATTTCATCAAATTTTCATACTGGACCCATCAGTAACGATTTAATCACCACCGCAATATAACCATCAAATACATCTGCATCAACCTATCACTGAAACCTAACCATCAATCTTTGAATCAACCACAACTGAATCGATCACTGAAAACTCATCATTAAAGCAAATCATAATCAATCTGAACATTCAGAACACTGTCACCAGAACACAGAGCAGAACCCAGAACTCTGCAACAATAACCAGAACCAACGACAACTTCAAATATCATATTTCATAATGTATACGCTACTTCGATGTGCTGAACCAGTGTGTATACGTGCTTTTATCAAGACGAACCAACGTACAGATTTACAAATACTAACTTAAAACTTCACACTATTCCAGACTTCAGTCATACCCAGATCATAACATTTACAGAATAAAACATGCGTCAGTGTTCAGATCTAGACTATCCATGATCAAACCACATAATGATAATTCATTTTAGGTCTTATGATCCCAATCCATCATCCATCATCAACCACATAGGTGCATCCTTAGTTCAGATCAAGCAAAGCATCAGAAACCCATAACCTGCATATTTGATCTTAACACTTCATAAGATATTCAATACTTGCACACTTGGCCTAATGATCTTCTCCTCCTTATATATTTTTAGGCCTTTCTCAATACCTTGGACCAAAACCACTTAGGACCAATACCCTAGACCAAATACCTAGGGTCAATACCTCGAACCAAATACCTCAGACCAATACCTTGGACCAAAACCTTGGTTTGCCAACATGTACGCTCTTTTCCTCCTGTGGAAGTGTGTGTATACATATACACTCTTTTTGTTTTGTCTACCCGTGTGTATACGCTACTTTGAAAAAGTGAACCAGTGTATACCTCTCTTTCTTCAATCTCTGGAATCTGATCTGTAATCCTTTGTTGTTAACCTGCTGCACTGTGAACTGTCATCTGAGTGAGTTTCCATCAAGGAAAACACATGTATCATAATGAAAACAATCTCCCCCTTTGGACTTGATGGCAACAACAACACCAACATACTCTCCCCCTTTGACATCAAGGGCAAAGGGCGGACCAAGATATTCTCCCCCTTTGATATAAATTATGCAGTCCATGCTCCTCCTGAGCACGTGCTGAATTCTCTGATTAAACTCCCCCTTTGTACATGATGAGATGCACTAAATCGTCCATGCTCCCCCTGGGCACATGAAAAAATATTTTCCAAAATAATATAACTCAACTATGTGAGTATGACCATCCTATCACCAATGACTCTTACATACATCAATCTCCCAACCAAGTGGGGATATACCAAATGTTTATACATGATTGAAAATAACAATTATTACATCATCCTTCCCATGCATAATGTGGTTACAAATTAGGTCTTTTCATGACCTTTACATCAAATGATATACATGACATTTATAACAAGGACTTACAATCTAAACAAGACCATGATAGTCATCAACAACTATCATACATCGTATATGAATTGCACCATCAACATCTTTCAGCGGCATCAAGATCAACATCCTATATATGTCCATCATTAAAAGAGTCACGTGAATCAAAGAAACCATTGGGATCAAGCAATATAAGCATCTTCATGTACCAAGATCTTTTAACATAATGCCAACAATGCAGTATTAGAAGAATATGCTCCCCCCTGAACCTGTGCCAACTGTTCACTTATCAGATCTGATCATTGCACTTGTTAGTAAGAAGCATCAAGTCATCACTATCAACCAGTTATTCATCAACTTATTAACAGCTTATGAGGGCCAAAACTAATTCCACATATCATCAACGGACTTTAACCATCATCAATCAGAACATGACAGATAATTGATAATTGACTGAACCATATTAGATCACTTTTATGAGTCTTTCCCACTGCTTTTTCCTCAAACCAACATATACACGACTGTGCAGCTTTGAACTCACGTATATACACGACTTGTCTTCGTGATAACTGTGTATGAGATTTAGAACTCTGAAGTTTCATACTTTCATCTCCCCCTGAGTTTGTTATGTCTGTATACTGTGCTATGCCACATCTTTCTGGATGTACTTCCTTCTTCTTCCATATCTTCGAGTGTGATGATGATTTCTCCTTTTGGTATGTTGGCCAAAATTTGCTCCTGCATTCTTTTGCTATGTGTCCAAACTTGTTACAATCATAACATCTTATATGTTTCATATTCCTTCTATAGAAGTCAATGGTTTTGTGACCAAATATATTGCAAGAAAAACAATATCCCTTAAAGTACCTGGAAGTTGATGATCTTTCTATGTGATGGTCTTGAGCCATTCTACTTCTGCATCTTGTTGCAATGTGTCCAAACTTATGACATATAAAACATTCAACATTATTAATCAGAGAAAATAACCGACTATCAATTCCATAGTTAGGAGTAAAATATTTTCTTTGAAGACTTTCTTTCCTTGGTTGTTGATGGGGTTGACCTCTCATCTCCTTGCTCATCATTTCAGATTTTGCATTGGAGTTCCTTGCCTCTTCTTTTGAGCTAGATTCACCTTCAATAGATTCATGAAAACCAAGACTAGTTTTGATGGTAGGAGACCTTTGACTACTAAGAATATTATCTAAAATCTTAGTACTATCTTGAAATTGTAACAGTTTATCCTTTTCTTCTAATTTACCTTTTAAGATATTTACCTCAACCTGATATTGTTCTTCTTTATCTAGATATTTCTTCTTCATGATTTCTTCAGCTTTTCCTCCTTCTTCCACTTGTTTCCTTAATTTGAGAATCTCATTTTCTTGTTCTTCATCTGCTTGAGGTAGTTCTTGCTTATTTGATTTTTCAAGATCTTCTTTTAGATAGAGGATCTCAGCTTCAAGACTTTCATAGTAACTGGATCTATCTTTAAGTCTCTTGATTGTTGTACTCTTTTTATTTACTTCATTTCTTAATGATTTCACTTCATCCTGCAACTTTTGACATTGATATTCCTTTTCCTTGTATTGCTTCCTTACTTTGTTTCCTTCCTCCAACTGAGCTTTTAGTCTGGTAACTTCTTCTCTGAAGGCACACTCCCTTTTGTTAAATAGATCTTGTTGATCTCCAATTTTATCTGTGAGTCTTTGAACTTCTGCCTCTATATTTCTTTCACTATCACTTTCAATATCTTCAACATTGCATGAACAGAGAAAAGTATCACTAGAAGACCAAAAATTTGTATCTGATACTTCTTTTGCTTGTTCATCTTCAATTTGAGGTGATTTAGAATCTGAATACTTGCTTCCACCTAATGACCCATTGTCTCTCCTGCTGTCACTGTTCCTTTGAGATGTCTTCCTTTTCTGAGGCGCTTTCTTCTTTAGCTTCTTTCCCATTGTTTCTACGGATCTCCTTCAAGTGATCAAGCTTCTGCCACAGGACCTGCTCTGATACCAATTGTTGGAAATAATACTGAGAGGGGGGGGTGAAGCAGTATTAGTCAAATCAATAACTTTTTCTTTTCCATAGTAAGATTTCTATATGCTACTTCATTGAAGGTAACTCGTGTGTACACGCAACTGTATTTAAGGCAACCAACGTATATCCAACAAACTTATGATTCAGTTAATTCATCATATGTTGATCTTTAATCAGTGCATCAGTAGTTCATTAACCATATAAACAGTACCCATGTGCAGTAATAATAGAAAAAAACATCACTCATAATAAACACACATGAACACCAAGATTTAAGGTGGAAACCTAATGTGTGACAAAAACCACCTGCTGTTGTCTTCTTTTAGTATAAGAAAAACATGTTTATAATATTGTACTGGTGCAGACTCCTACCAGTACGCAGGGACCCACCTACAGAAAGCTACAACCTTCTCTCGTTCTCCAGCTTCTACTAGAAGGGAGCTACAACCCCCTAGCTCTTGTACTAGTTGATCCGTTTACTAGTACGTAGGCACTGACCTACAGAAGGCTCCAACCTACACTCGTTTCCCAGCTACTACTAAAATAGAGCTCCAACCCCCTGGCTCTTGTACTAGCTGATCCATTTACTAGTACGTAGGCACCAACCTACAGAAGGCTCCAACCTTCACTCGTTTTCCAGCTGCTACTGGAAGGGAGATCCAACCCCCTAGCTCTTGTACTGGCCGATATTTTTACCAGTACATAGGCGTCGACCTACAGAAGGCTACGACCTTCTCTCTTCCTCTAGGGACCACGTTTCATAAATTTTTAGACTGGATACTCTTGGAACACAACACCACAATCTGAAGGCCTCATTTCATCAAATTTTCATACTAGACCGATTAGTAACATTGAAGCTCAGAATTAATCATCACTGCAATACAACCATCAAATACATCTGCATCAACCTATCACTGAAACTCAATCATCAATCTCTGAATCAACCACAACTGAATTAATCACTACAAACCCATCATCACTGAAGCAAATCATAATCAATCTAAACATTGAGAACACTATCACCAGAATACAATCACTAGAACACAGAGCAGAACCCAGAACTCTGCAAAACAAACTAGAACCAACTGCAATTTCAATTATCATATTTCATAATGTATACGCTACTTCGATGTGCCAAACCAACATGTATACGCGCTTTATCAAGACGAACCAACGTACATATCTGCAAATACTAACATAAAACTTCACAACTATTCTAGACTTCAGTCATACCCAGATCATAACATTTACAAAATAAAACATGCGTCAGTATTCAGATCTAAACTATCCATGATCAAACCACATAATGACAATTAATTTTAGTTCTTATGATCTCGATTCATCATCCATCATCAACCACATAGGTGCATCCATAGTTCAGATCAAGCAAAGCATCAGAAACCCATAAACTACATATTTGAGCTTAACACTTCATAAGATATTCAATACTTACACGCTTGGCCTAATGATCTTCTCCTCCTTATATAGTTTTAGGCCTTTCTCAATACCTTGGACCAAAATCACTTAGGACCAATACCCTGGACCAAATACCTAGGGTCAATACCTCGGACCAATACCTTGGACCAAAACCTTGGTTTGTCAACATGTACGTGTTTTTCCTCCTATGGAAGTGTGTGCATACGTATACTCTCTTTTTGTTCCGCGTGTCCGCATGTATATGCTACTTTGACAAAGTGAACCAATGTATACCTCTCTTTCTTCAATCTTTGAAGTCTGATTTATAATCCTTTGTTGTTAACCTGCTGCACTGTGAACTATCATCTGAGTGAGTTGCCATCAAGGACAACACCTATATCATAATGCCAACAATCTCCCAATTTGGACTTGATGGCACCACAACACCAAGATACTCTCCCCTTTTCACATCAAGGGCAAAGGGCGGACCAAGATATTCTCCCCCTTTGATATACATTATGCAGTCCATGCTCCCCCTGAGTACATGCTGAATTCCCTGATTAAGCTCCCCCTTTGTACATGATGAGATGCACTAAATCGTCCATGCTCCCCCTGGGCACATGCAAAAATATTTTCCAAAATAATATAACTCAACTATGTGAGTATGACCTTCCTATCACCAATGACTCTTACATACATCAATCTCCCAACCAAGTTGGGATACACCAAATTTGACTCATCCACCCAACCAACTAGGGATATACCAAATGTTTATACATGACTGAAAATAACAATTATTACATCATCCTACCCATGCATAGTGGGGTTACAAATTAGGTCTTTTCATGACCTTTACATCAAATGATATACATGACATTTATAACCAGGACCAACAATCTAAACAAGACCATGATAGTCATCAACAACTATCATATATCATATATGAACTGCACCATCAACATCTTTCAGCGGCATCAAGATCAACATCCTATATATGTCCATCATCAAAAGAGTCACCTGAATCAAAGAAACCATGTGGATTGATCAATATAAGCATCTTCATGTACCAAGATCTTTTAACATAATGCCAACAATGCATTATTAGAAGAATATGATCCACATGAACATGTGCTAATTGTTCACTTATCAGATCTGATCATTGCACTTGTTAGTAAGAATCATCAAGTCATCACTATCAACCAGTTATTCATCAACTTATTAACAACTTATGAGGGTCAAAACTAGTTCCACATATCATCAGCAGACTGTAACCATCATCAATAAGAATAGAACAGATAATTGATAATTGAATGAACCATATTAGATCACTTTTATGAGTCTTTCCCACTGCTTTTTCCTCAAACCAACATATACGCGATTGTGCAACTTTGAACTCGCGTATATACGCGACTTGTCTTCATGATAACTGTGTATGAGATTTAGAACACTGAAGTTTCATACTTTCAGCTCCCCCTGAGTCTGTTATGTCTGTATACTATGATATACCACATCTTTCTGGATGTACTTCCTTCTTCTTCCATACCTTGGAGTGTGAAGATGATTTCTCCTTTTGGTATGTTGGCCAAAATTTGCTCCTGCATTCTTTTGCTATGTGTCCAAACTTGTTACAAGCAAAACATCTTATATGTTTCATATTCCTTCTAGAGCAGTCAATGGCTTTGTGACCAAACATATTGCAAGAAAAACAATATCCCTTAAAGTACCTTGAAGCTAATGATCTTTCTGTGTGATGGTCTTGAACCATTCTACTTCTGCATCTTGCTGCAACGTGTCCAAACTTATGACATATAAAACATTCAACATTATTCATCAGAGAAAATAACCGACTATCAATCCCATAGTTAGGAGTAAAAGATTTTCTTTGAAGATTTTCTTTCGTTGGTTGTTGATGGGGTTGACCTCTCATCTCCTTGCTCAGCAATTTAGATTTTGCATTGGAGTTCCTTGCCTCTTCTTGTGAGCTAGATTCACCTTCAACAGATTCAAAAAAACCAAGACCAGTTTTGATGGTAGGAGACCTTTGACTACTAAGAATATTATCCAAAATATTAGTACTATCTTGAAATCGTAACAGTTTATCCTTTTCTTCTAAATTACCTTTTAAGATATTTAACTCAACCTGATATTGTTCTTCTTTTTCTAGATATTGCTTCTTCATGATTTCTTCAGCTTTTCCTCCTTCTTCCACTTGTTTCCTTAATTTGAGAATCTCATTTTCTTGTTCTTCATCTGCTTGAGGTAGTTATTGCTTATTTGATTTTTAAAGTTCTTCTTTTAGAGAGAGGATCTCAACTTCAAGACTTTCATAGTAATTGGATCTATCTTTAAGTCTCTTGATTGTTGTACTCTTTTCATTCACTTCATTTCTGAATGATTTCACTTCATCTTGCAGCTTTTGGCATTGATCTTCCTTTTCCTTGTATTGCTTCCTTACTTTGTTTCCTTCCTCCAATTGAGCTTTTAATCTGGTAACTTCTTCTCTGAAGGCACACTCCCTTTTGTTAAATAGATCTTGTTGATCTCTGATTTTATCTGCGAGTCTTTTAACTTCCGCCTCTATAATTCTTTCACTATCACTTTCAATATCTTCAACATTGCATGAACAGAGAAAAGTATCACTAGAAGTCCAAAAAATTGTACCTGATACTTCTTTTGCTTGTTCATCTTCAATCTGAGGTGCTTTAGAATCTGAATACTTGCTTCCACCTAACAACCCATTGTCTCTCCTGCTGTCAATATTCCTTTGATATCTCTTCCTTTTCTGAGGCACTTTCTTCTTTAGCTTCTCTCCCATTGTTTCTATGGATCTCCTTCAAGCATTCAAGCTTCTGCCAAAGGACGTGCTCTAGTACCAATTGTTGGAAATAATACTGAGAGGGGGGGTGAACCAGTATTAGTCAAATCAATAACTTTTTGTTTTCCACATTCAAATTTATATATGCTACTTCATTGAAGGTAACTCGCGTGTACACGCAACTGTATTTAACACAAACAGCGTATATCCAACAAACTTATGATTCAGTTAATTCATCATATGTTGATCTCTAATCAGTTCATTAGTACTTCATTAACCATATAAACAGTAACCATGTGCAGTAATAGCATAGTAAACCATCACACATAATAAACACACATGAACACCAAGATTTAAGGTTGAAACCTAATGTGGGACAAAAACCACCTGTTGTTGTCTTCTTTTAATATAAGAAAAACCTGTTTACAATCTTGTACTAGTGCAGACTCATACCAGTATGCAGGCATGCACCTGTAGAAGGCTACAACCTTCTCTTGTTCTTCAGCTTCTACTGGAAGGGGGCTACAACCCCCTGGCTATTGTACTAGCCGATTCGTTTACTAGTACGTAGGCGTCAACCTACAAAATCCTCTAACGTTCACTCGTTTTTCAGCTGCTACTGAAAGGGAGCTCCAACCCCTTGGCTCTTGTACTAGCCAATCCATTTACTAGTATGTAGGCGCCAACCTACAGAAGGATCCAACCTTCACTCGTTTTCCAGCTGCTACTGGAAGGGAGATCAAACCCCCTTGCTCTTGTACTCGCTGATATTTTTACTAATACATAGGCGCCAGCCTCTAGAAGGCTACGACCTTCTCTCTTCCTCTAGGGGCAATGTTTCATAAATTTTCAGACTGGATACTCTTGGAACACAACACCACAATATGAAGGCCACATTTTATCAAATTTTCATACTGGAACCATCAGTAACTTTGAAGCTCAAAATTTATCACCGCTAAAATACAACCATAAAATGCATCTACATCAACCTATCACTAAAACTCAAATCGTCAATCTCTGAATCAACCACAACTGAATCAATCACTTGAAACCCATCATCATTAAAGCAAATCACAATCAATCTGAACATTCAGAACACTGTCACCAGAATATAGTCACCAAAACACAGAGCAGAACCCAAAACTCTGCAACAACAACCAGAACCAACTGCAAATTCAAATATCATATTTCATAATGTATACGCTACTTCGATGTGCCAAACCAGCGTGTATACACACTTTTATCAAGGTGAACCAGCATACAGATCTGCAAAATACTAACATAAAACTTCACAACTATTCCAGACTTCAATCATGCCCAAATCATAACATTTGCAGAAAAAAACATGCGTCTGTATTCAGATCTAGACTATCCATGATCAAACCACATAATGATAATTCATTTTAGGTCTTATGATTCAGATCCATCATCCATCATCAACCGCATAGGTGCATCCTTAGTTCAGATCAAGCAAAGCATCAGAAACCCATAACCTACATATTTGATCTTAACACTTCATAAGATATTCAATACTTGCATGCTTGGCCTAATGAGCTTCTCCTCCTTATATAGTCATAGGCCTTTATCAATACCTTGGACCAAAACCACTTAGGACCAATACCCTCGACCAAATACCTCGGAAAAAATACCTCGGACCAATACCTTGGACCAAAACCTTGGTTTGCTAACATGTACGCACTTTTCCTCCTATGGAAGTGTGTGTATACGTATACGCTCTTTTTTTTTTGTGCCCGCGTGTATACACTACTTTGACAGAGTGAACCAACGTATACCTCTATTTCTTCAATATCTGGAATCTGATATGTAATCCTTTGTTGTTAACCTGCTACACTGTGAACTGTCATCTGAGTGAGTTGCCATCAAGGACAACACCTGTATCATAATGCCAACAATCTCCCCCTTTGGACTATATGGCAACCACAACACCAAGATACTCTCCCCCTTTGACATCAAGGGCAAAGGGTGGACCAAGATATTCTCCCACTTTGATATACATTATGCAGTCCATGCTCCCCCTGGGCACATGCAAAAATATTTTCCAAAATAATATAACTCAACTATGTGAGTATGACCTTCCTATCATCAATGGCTCTTACATACATCAATCTCCCAACCAAGTGGGGATACACCAAATTTGACTCATCCACCCAACCTAGTAGGGATATACCAAATGTTTATACATGATTGAAAATAACAGTTATTACATCATCCTTCCCATGCATAGTGGGGTTACAAATTAGGTCTTTTCATGACCTTTACATCAAATGATATACATGACATTTATAACAAGGACCAACAATCTAAACAAGACCATGATAGTTATCAACAACTTCCATACATCATATATGAACTGCACCATCAACACCTTTCAGCGGCATCAAGATCAACATCCCGTATATGTCCATCATTAAAAGAGTCACTTGAATCAAAGAAATCATGTGGATCGATCAATATAAGCATCTTCATGTACCAAGATCTTCTAACATAATGCCAATAATGCATTATTAGAAGAATATGCTCCCCCTAAACTTATGCCAACTGTTCACTTATCAGATCTGATCATTGCACTTGTTAGTAAGAATCATCAAGTCATCACTATCAACCAGTTATTCATCAACTTATTAAGAGCTTATGAGGGCCAAAACTACTTCTAGATATCATCAATAGACTGTAACCATCATCAATCAGAACAAAACATATAATTGATAATTGACTGAACCATATTAGAACACTTTTATGAGTCTTTCCCACTACTTTTTCCTCAAACCAACATATATGCGAATGTGCAACTTTGAACTCGCGTATATATGCAACTTGTCTTCATGATAATTGTGTATGAGATTTAGAACACTGAAGTTTCATACTTTTAGCACCCCCTAATTCTGTTATGTCTGTATACTGTGCTATGCCACATCTTTCTGGATGTACTTCCTTCTTCTTCCATAACTTGGAGTGTGATGATGATTTCTCCTTTTAGTATTTGGCCAAAATTTGCTCCTGCATTCTTTTGCTATGTGTCCAAACTTGTTACAAGCATAACATCTTATATGTTTCATATTCCTTCTATAGCAGTTAATGGCTTTGTGACCAAACATATTGCAAGAAAAATAATATCCCTTAAAGTACCTGGAAGATGATGATCTTTCTGTGTGATGGTTTTGAACTATTCTACTTTTGCATCTTGCTGCAACATGTCCAAACTTATGACATATAAAAAATTCAACATTATTTATCAGAGAAAATAACCGACTATCAATTCCATAGTTAGGAGTAAGAGATTTTCTTTGAAGACTTTCTTTCCTTGGTTGTTGATGGGGTTGACCTCTCATCTCCTTGCTCAGCATTTCAGATTTTGCATTGGAGTTCCTTGCCTCTTCTTGTGAGCTAGATTCACCTTCAACAAATTCATGAAAACCAAGACCAGTTTTGATGGCAGGAGACCTTTGTCTACTAAGAATATTATCCAAAATCTTAGTACTATCTTGAAATCGTAACAATTTATCATTTTCTTCTAATTTACCTTTGAAGATATTTACCTCAACTTGATATTGTTCTTCTTTTTCTAGATATTGCTTCTTCATGATTTCTTCAGGTTTTCTTCCTTCTTCCACTTGTTGCCTTAATTTGAGAATCTCATTTCTTTTTCTTCATCTTCTTGAGGTAGTTCTTTCTTATTTGATTTTTCAAGATCTTCTTTTAGAGAGAGGATCTCAGCTTCAAGACTTTCATAGTAACTGGATCTATATTTAAGTCTCTTGATCGTTGTACTATTTTCATTTAATTCATTTCTTAATGATTTCACTTCATCCTGTAGCTTTTGACATTGATCTTCCTTTTCCTTGTATTTCTTCCTTACTTTGTTTCCTTCCTCCAACTGAGCTTTTAATCTCGTAACTTCTTCTCTGAAGGCACACTCCCTTTTTTTAAATAGATCTTGTTGATCTCTGATTTTATCTACGAGTCTTTTAACTTCTACCTCTATACTTCTTTCACTATCAAATATCTTCAACATTGCATGAACAGAGAAAAGTATCACTAGAAGACCAAAAAATTGCACCTGATACTTCTTTTGCTTGTTCATCTTCAATCTGAGGTGATTCAAAATTTGAATACTTGCTTCCACCTAACGACCCATTGTCTCTCCTGTTGTCACTGTTCCTTTGAGATGTCTTCCTTTTCTGAGGCACTTTCTTCTTTAACTTCTTTCCCATTGTTTCTACGGATCTCCTTCAAGCGATCAAGCTTCTGCCAAAGGACCTGCTCTGATACCAATTGTTGGAAATAATACTGAGAGAAGGGGTGAATTATTATTAGTCAAAT
The DNA here is from genome assembly GCA_031772625.1 of Pinus tabuliformis. Classification (NCBI taxonomy): domain Eukaryota; kingdom Viridiplantae; phylum Streptophyta; class Pinopsida; order Pinales; family Pinaceae; genus Pinus; species Pinus tabuliformis. Next base: position 1,393,561,092 of record CM062819.1, on the reverse strand, counting down.
CAATAACTTTTTCTTTTCCATAGTCAGATTTATATACGCTACTTCATTGAAGGTAACTTGCGTGTACATGCAACTGTATTTAAGGAAACCAACATATATCAACAAACTTATGATTCAGTTAATTCATCATATGTTGATCTTTAATTAGTGCATCAGTACTTCATTAACCATATAAATAGTAACCATGTGTAGTATAAAACAGAACAAACAATCACACACGAACACCAAGATTTAAGATGGAAACCTAATGTGGGACAAAAACCACCTGCTGTTATCTTCTTTTAATATAAGAAAAACTTGTTTACAATCTTGGACTTGTGCAAAATCATACCAGTACGCAGGCACCCACCTGCAGAAGGCGACAACATTCTCTCGTTCTCCATATTCTATTGGAAGGGAGCTACAACCCCCTAGCTCTTGTACTAGCCGATCCATTTACTATTATGTAGGCGTCGACTTGCAGAAGGCTCCAACCTTCACTCTTTTTCTAGCTGCTACTAGATGGGAGCTCCAACCCCTTGGCTCTTGTACTAGCCTACCCATTTACTAGTACGTAGGCACCAACCTACAGAAGGATCCAACCTTCACTCGTTTTCCAGCTAATACTAGAAGGGAGATCCAACCCCCTAGCTCTTGTACTGGTCGATATTTTTACTAGTACATAGGCACCAGCCTACAGAAGGCTATGAACTTCTCTCTTCCTCTAGGGACCACATTTCATAAATTTTCAGACTGGGTACTCCTGGAACACAACACCACAATCTAAAGGCCCTGTTTCATCAAATTTTCACACTGGACCCATCAGTAACTTTGAAGCTCATAATTAATCACCACTGCAATACAACCATCAAATACATCTGCATCAACCTATCACTGAAACTCAATCATCAATCTTTGAATCAACCACCACTTAATCAATCACTGAAAACCCATCATCACTAAAGCAAATCACAATCAATCTGAACATTCAAAACATTGTCACCAGAACATAGAGCAGAACACAGAACTATGCAACAACAATCAAAACCAACTGCAACTTCAAATATCATATTTCATAATGTATCTGTTACTTCGATGTGCCGAACTAACGTGTATACGCGCTTTTATTAAGGCGAACCAGCATACATATCTACAAATACTAACTTAAAACTTCACAACTATTCCAGACTTTAGCCATACCCACATCATAACATTTACAGAATAAAACATGTGTCAGTATTCAGATCTAGACTATCCATGATCAAACCACATAATGATAATTCATTCTAGGTCTTATGATCCCAATCCATCATCCATCATCAACCACATAGGTGCATCCTTAGTTCAGATCAAGCAAAGCATCAGAAACCCATAATCTGCATATTTGATCTTAACACTTCATAAGATATTCAATACTTGCACGCTTGGCCTAATGATATTCTCCTCCTTATATAGTTTTAGGCCTTTCTCAATACCTTGGACCAAACCACTTAGGACCAATACCCTGGACCAAATACCTAGGTTCAATACCTCAGACAAAATACATCGGACCAATACCTTGGACCAAAACCTTGGTTTACCGGCATGTACGTGCTTTTCCTCCCATGGAAGTGTGTGTATATGTATATGCTCTTTTTGTTCTATGTGCCCGTGTGTATATGCTACTTTGAAAAAGTGAACCAGCGTATACCTCTCTTTCTTCAATATTTGGAGTCTGATCTGTAATCCTTTGTTGTTATCTTGCTGCACTATGAACTATCATTTGAGTGAGTTGCCATCAAGGATAACACCTGTATCATAATGCCGACAATCTCCCCCTTTGGACTTGATGGCAACCACAACACCAAGATACTCTCCCCCTTTGACATCAAGGGCAAATTGCGGACCAAGATATTCTCCCCCTTTGATATACATTATGTAGTCCATGCTCCCCCTGAGCACATGTTGAATTCTTTGATTAAGCTCCCCCTTTATAGATGTTGAGATGCATTAAACTGTCCATGCTCCCCCTAGGCACATGCAAAAATATTTTCCAAAATAATATAACTCAACTATGTGAGTATGACCTTCCTATCACCAATGACTCTTACATACATAAATCTCCCAACCAAGTGGGGATACACCAAATTTGACTCATCCACCCAACCAAATGGGGATATACCAAATGTTTATACATGACTGAAAATAACAATTATTACATCATCCTTCCCATGCATAGTGGGGTTACAAATTAGGTATTTTCATGACCTTTACATCCAATGATTTACATGACATTTATAACAAGGACCAACAATCTAAACAAGACCATGATAGTCATCAACAACTATCATACATCATATATGAACTGCACCATCAACATATTTCAGCGGCATCAAGATCAACATCTTGTATATGTCCATCATTAAAAGAGTCACTAGAATCAAAGAAACCATGTGGATAATGCAATATAAGCATCTTCATGTACCAAGATCTTTTAAGATAATGACAACAATGCATTATTAGAAGAATATGCTCCCCCTCAACCTATGCCAACTGTTCACTTAAAAAATATGATCATTGCACTTGTTAGTAAGAATCATCAAGTCATCACTATCAACTAGTTATTCATCAACTTATTAAGAGCTTATGAGGGCCAAAACTAATTCCACATATCATCAATAGACTGTAACCATCATCAATCAGAACAAAACATATAATTGATAATTGACTGACCCATATTAGATCACTTTTAAGAGTCTTTCCCACTACTTTTTCCTAAAACCAACATATACGCGACTATGTAGCTTTGAACTCACGTATATACGTGACTTATCTTCATGATAACTGCGTATGAGATTTAGAACACTGAAGTTTCATACTTTTAGCTCCCCCTGAGTCTTTTATGTCTATATACTGTGCTATGCCACATCTTTCTGGATGTACTTCCTTATTCTTCCATACCTTGGAGTGTGATGATGATTTCTCCTTTTGGTATGTTGGCCAAAATTTGCTCCTGCATTCTTTTGCTATGTGTCCAAACTTGTTACAAGCATAACATCTTATATGTTTCATATTCCTTCTATAGCATTCAATGGCTTTGTGACCAAACATATTGCAAGAAAAACAATATCCCTTAAAGTACCTGGAAGCTAATGATATTTCTATGTGATGGGCTTGAACCATTATACTTCTGCATCTTGCTGCAACGTATCCAAACTTGTGACATATAAAACATTCAACATTATTCATCAGAGAAATTAACTGACTATCAATTCCATAGTTAGGAGTGAAATATTTTCTTTGAAGACTTTCTTTCATTGGTTGTTGATGGGGTTGACCTCTCATCTCCTTGCTCAGCATTTTAGATTTTGCATTGGAGTTCCTTGCCTCTTCTTGTGAGCTAGATTCACATTCAACAGATTCATGAGAACCAAGACCAATTTTGATGGTAGGAGACCTTTCACTACTTAGAATATTATCCAAAATCTTAGTACTATCTTGAAATTGTAACAGTTTATCCTTTTCATCTAATTTACCTTTTATGATATTTACCTCAACCTAATATTGTTCTTCTTTTTCTATATATTTCTTCTTCATGATTTCTTCATCTTTTCTTCCTTCTTCCACTTGTTTCCTTAATTTGAGAATCTCATTTTCTTGTTCTTCATCTACTTGAGGTAGTTCTTGCTTATTTGATTTTTCAAGATCTTCTTTTAGAGAGAGGATCTCAACTTCAAGACTTTCATAGTAACTAGATCTATCTTTTAGTCTCTTGATTGTTGTATTCTTTTCATTTACTTCATTTCTTAATGATTTCACTTCATCCTGTAGCTTTTGACATTGATCTTCCTTTTTGTTGTATTGCTTCCTTACTTTGTTTCCTTCCTCCAAATGAGCTTTTAATCTGGTAACTTCTTCTCTGAAGGCACACTCCCTTTTGTTACATATATCTTGTTGATCTCTGATTTTGTCTGCGAGTCTTTTAATTTCTGCCTCTATATTTCTTTCACCATCACTTTCAATATCTTCAACATTGCATAAATAGAGAAAAGTATCACTAGAACAACAAAAAATTGTACCTGATAATTTTTTTGGTTGTTCATCTTCAATCTGAGGTGATTCAAAATCTGAATACTTGATTCCACCTAATGACCCATTGTCTCTTCTGCTATCATTGTTCCTTCCTTTTCTGAGGCGCTTTCTTCTTTAGCTTCTTTCCCATTGTTTCTATGGATCTCCTTCAAGCGATCAAGCTTCTACCAAAGGACCTGTTCTGATACCAATTGTTGGAAATAATACTGAGAGGGGGGGTGAATTAGTATTAGTCAAATCAATAACTTTTTATTTACCATATTCAGATTTATATACGCTACTTCATTAAAGGTAACTCGCGTGTACATGCAACTGTATTTAAGGCAACCAGCGTATATCTAGCAAACTTATGATTCAATTAATTCATCATATGTTGATCTTTAATCAGTGCATAAATACTTCATTAACCATATAAACAGTAACCATGTGCAGTAATAGCAGAACAAACCATCACACATAATAAACGCACATGAACACCAAGATTTTTGGTGGAAACCCAGTGCGGGACAAAAACCACATGTTGTTGTTTTCTTTTAATAGAAGAAAAACTTATTTACAATCTTGTAGTGGTGAAAACTCATACCAATACGCAGGCACCCACCTGTAGAAGGCTACAACCTTCTCTCTTTCTCCAGCTTCTACTAGAAGGGAGCTACAACCCCCTAGCTCTTGTACTAGTCGATCCGTTTACTAGTACGTAGGTGCCGACCTACAGAAGGCTCCAACCTTCACTCGTTTTCTAGCTGCTACTGGAACAGAGCTCCAACCCCCTGGCTCTTGTACTAGCTGATCCATTTACTAGTGCATAGGCACCAACCTACAGAAGGCTCCAACCTTCACTCGTTTTCCAGCTGCTACTAGAAGAGAGATCCAACCCCTTGGCTCTTGTATTGGTTGATATTTTTACCAGAACATATTTGTTGGCCTACATAAGGCTACAAACTTATCTCTTCCTCCAGGGACCATGTTTCATAAATTTTCAGATTGGATACTCCTGGAACACAACACCACAATCTGAAGGCCTCATTTCATCAAATTTTCATACTGGACCCATCAATAAATTTGAAGCTCAGAATTAATCCCCACTGCAATCCAACCATCAAATATATCTACATCAACCTATCATTGAAACTCAACAATATCTGAATCAACCACAACTAAATCAATCACTAAAAACCCATCATCACTAAAGCAAATCACAATCAATCTAAACATTCAGAACACCATCACCAGAACACAGATCAGAACCCAGAACTATGCAACAACAACCAAAACCAACTGCAACTTAAAATATCATATTTCATAATGTATACACTACTTCGATGTGCCGAACCAGCCTATATACATGCTTTTATCAAGGAAAACTAAAGTACAAATCTGCAAATACTAACTTAAAACTTCACAACTATTCTAGATTTCAGTCATACCCAGATCATAACATTTACAGAATAAAACATGTATCAGTATTCAGGTCTAGACTATCCATGATCAAACCACATAATGATAATTCATTTTAGGTCTGATGATCCCGATCCATCATCCATCATTAACCACATAGGTGCATCCTTAGTTCAGATCAAGCAAAGCATCAAAAACCCATAACCTGCATATTTGATCTTAACACTCCATAAGATATTCAATACTTGCACACTTGACCTAATGATCTTCTCCTGCTTATATAGTTTTAGGCCTTTCTCATTAACTTGGACCAAAATCACTTAGGACCAATAACCTGGACCAAATACCTAGGGTCAATACCTCGGACCAAAAACCTCAGACCAATACCATGGACCAAACCTTGGTTTGCCAACATGTAAGCGCTTTTCCTCCCATGGAAGTGCGTGTATACGTATATGCTCTTCTTTTTTTTTCTGTGTGCCCGCGTGTATACGCTACTTTGAAAAAGTGAACCAGTGTATACCTCTCTTTCTTCAATCTCTGGAGTCTGATCTGTAATCCTTTATTGTTAACCTGCTGCATTGTGAACTGTCATTTGAGTTAGTTGCCATCAAGGACAAAACCTGTATCATAATGCCAACAATCTCCCCCTTTGGACTTGATGAAAACCACAATGCCAAGATACTCTCCCCCTTTGATATACATCATGCATTCCATGCTCCCCCTAAGCACATGTTGAATTCTTTGATTAAGCTCCCCCTTTGTACATGCTGAGATGCACTAAACCGTCTATGCTCCCGCTAGGAATATGCAAAAATATTTTCCAAAATAATATAACTCAACTATGTGAGTATGACCTTCCTATCACCAATGAATCTTACTTACATCAATCACCAAACCAAGTGGGGATACACCAAATTTGACTCATTCACCCAACCAAGTGGGGATATACAAAATGTTTATACATGACTGAAAATAACAATTATTACATCATCCTTCCCATGCATAGTGGGGTTACAAATTAGGTCTTTTCATGACCTTTACATCAAATGATATACATGACATTTATAACAAGGACCAACAATCTAAAAAATACCATGATAGTCATCAATAACTATCATACATCATATATGAACTGCACCATCAACATCTTTTAGCGGCATCAAGATTAACATCCTGTATATGTCCATCATTAAAAAAGTCACCTGAATCAATGAAACCATGTGGATCAAGCAATATAAGCATCTTCATGTACCAATATCTTTTAACATAATGCCAAAAATGCATTATTAGAAGAATATTCTCCCCCTAAACCTGTGCCAACTGTTCACTTATCAGATCTGATCGTTGCACTTGTTAGTAAGAATCATCAAGTCATCACTATCAACCAGTTATTCATAAACTTGTTAACAACTTATGAGGGCCAAAACTACTTCCACATATCATCAGCAGATTGTAACCATCATCAATCAGAACAGAACAGATAATTGATAATTGACTGAACCATATTAGATCACTTTTATGACTTGTTCCCACTAATTTTTCCTCAAACCAACATATACGTGACTGTGCAACTTTGAAGTCGCGTATATAACGAATTGTCTTCATGATAACTGTGTATGAGATGAACACTGAAGTTTCATACTTTCAGCTCCCCCTGAGTTTGTTATGTATGTATATTGTGTTATGCCACATCTTTCTGGATGTACTTCCTTCTTCTTCCATACCTTGGAGTGTGATGATGATTTGTCGTTTTGGTATGTTGGCCAAAATTTGCCACGATTTGTCTTCATGATAACTGTGTATGAGATTTAGAACACTGAAGTTTCATACTTTCAACTCCCCCTGAGTCTGTTATGTCTGTATACTATGTTATGCCACATCTTTCTGTATGTACTTCCTTCTTCTTCCATACCTTGGAGTGTGATGATGATTTCTGATTTTGGTATGTTGGCCAAAATTTGCTCCTGCATTCTTTTGCTATGTGTCCAAACTTGTTACAAGCATAACATCTTATATGTTTAATGTTCCTTCTATAGCAGTCAATGGCCTTGTGGTCAAACATGTTGCAAGAAAAACAATATCCCTTAAAGTACCTGGAAGCTGATGATCTTTCTGTGTGATGGTCTTGAAAATAAACGACTATCAATTCCATAGTTAGGAGTAAAATATCTTCTTTGAAGACTTTCTTTCCTTGGTTGTTGATGGGGTTGACCTCTCATCTCCTTGCTCAACATTTCAGATTTTGCATTGGAGTTCCTTGCCTCTTCTTGTGAGCTAGATTCACCTTCAACAGATTCATGAAAACCAAGACCAGTTTTGATGGTAGGAGACCTTTGTCTACTAAGAATATTATCCAAAATATTAGTACTATCTTGAAATCGTAACAATTTATCCTTTTCTTCTAATTTACCTTTTAAGATATTTACATCAACCTAATATTGTGCTTCTTTTTCTAGATATTGCTTCTTCATGATTTCTTCAGCTTTTCTTCCTGCTTCCACTTGTTGCCTTAATTTGAGAATCTCATTCTCTTGTTCTTCATCTGCTTGAGGTAGTTCTTGCTTATTTGATTTTTCAAGATCTTCTGTTAGAGAGAGGATCTCAGCTTCAAGACTTTCATAGTAATTGGATATTTCTTTAAGTCTCTTGATTGTTGTACTCTTTTCATTTACTTCATTTCTTAATGATTTCACTTCATCCTGCAGCTTTTGACATTGATCTTCCTTTTCCTTGTATTGCTTCCTTACTTTGTTTCCTTCCTCCAACTGAGCTTTTAATCTGGTAACTTCTTCTCTAAAGGCACACTCCCTTTTGTTAAATAGATCTTGTTGATCTTTGATTTTATTTGCTAGTCTTTTAACTTCTGCCTCTATATTTCTTTCACTATCACTTTCAATATCTTAAACATTGCATGAACAAAGAAAAGTATCACTAGAAGACCAAAAATTTGTACCTGATACTTCTTTTGCTTGTTCATCTTCAATCTGAGGTAATTCAAAATCTGAATACTTCCTTCCACCTAATGACCCATTGTCTCTCCTACTGTCACTGTTCCTTTGAGATGTCTTCCTTTTCTGAGGCGCTTTCTTCTTTAGCTTCTTTCCCATTGTTTTTATGGATCTCCTTCAAGCGATCAAGCTTCTGCCAAAGGACCCGCTCTGATAACAATTGTTGGAAATAATACTGAGAGGTGGGGTGAATCATTATTAGTCAAATCAATAACTTTTTCTTTTCCATAGTCAGATTTATATATGCTACTTCATTGAAGGTAACTTGCATGTACACGCAACTGTATTTAAGGCAACCAGCGTATATCCAACAAACTTATGATTCAGTTAATTCATCATATGTTGATCTTTAATCAGTGCATCAGTACTTCTTAAAAAATATAAACAGTAACCATGTGCAGTAATAACAAAACAAACCATCACACATAATAAAAACCAATGAACACCAAGATTTAAGGTTGAAAACCAATGCGGGACAAAAACCACCTGCTGTTGTCTTCTTTTGGTATAAGAAAAATATGTTTACAATCTTGTACTAGTGCAAACTCATACTAGTACTCAAGCACCCACCTGCAGAAGGCTACAACCTTCTCTCGTTCTCCAACTTCTACTAGAAGGGAGCTACAACCCCCTAGTTCTTGTACTAGCTGATCCATTTACTAGTACGTAGGCTTCGTCCTACAGAAGGCTCCAACATTCACTCGTTTTCCAGCTGCTACTGGAAGGGAGCTCCAACTCCCTAGCTATTGTACTAGCCAATCCATTTACTAGTACATAGGTGCCAACCTACAGAAGGCTCCAACCTTCACTCATTTTCCACCTGCTACTGGAAGGGAGATCCAACCCCCTGGCTCTTGTACTGGCCGATATTTTTACCAGTACGTATGCACCAACCTACAGAAGGCTACGATCTTCTCTCTTCCTCTAGGGACCACATTTCATAAATTTTCAGACTGGATACTCTTGGAACCCAACACCACAATCTGAAGGCCTAGTTTCATCAAATTTTCATAGTGGACCCATCATTAACTTTGAAGCTCAGAATTAATCACCACTGCAATACAACCATCAAATACATCTGCATCAACCTATCATTGAAACTCAATCATCAATCTCTGAATCAACCATAACTGAATCAATCACTGAAAAACCATCATCACTAAAGAAAATCTCAATCAATCTGAACATTCAGAACATTGTCACCAGAATACAGTTACCAGAACACAGAGCAGAACCCAGAACTCTGCAACAACAACCAGAACCAACTGCAACTTCAAATATCATATTTCATAATGTATACACTACTTCGATGTGCCGAACTAGCGTGTATATGCACTTTTATCAAGGTGAACCAACGTAGAGATCTGCAAATACTAACATAAAACTTCACACTATTCCAGACTTCATTCATACCCAGATCATAACATTTACAGAATAAAATATGCGTCAGTGTTTAGATCTAGACTCTCCATGATCAAACCACATAATGATAATTCATTTTAGGTCTTATGATCTTGATCCATCATCCATCATCAACCACATAGGTGCATCGTTAGTTTAGATCAAGCAAAGCATCAAAAACCCATAACCTGCATATTTGATCTTAACACTTCATAAGATATTCAATAGTTGCATGCTTGGCCTAATGATCATCTCCTCCTTATATAGTTTTAGGCCTTTCTCAATATCTTGGACCAAAACCACTTAGGACCAATACCCTAGACCAAATACCTAGGGTCAATACCTCGGACCAAATACCTTGGACCAAAATACCTTAGACCAAATACTTTGGACCAAAACCTTGGTTTGCCAACATGTACGCGCTTTTCCTACTATGGAAGTGCGTGTATACATATACGCTCCTTTTTTTTTTTTTTTTTTTTTTTTTTTTTTTTTTTTTTTTCTGTGTGCCCACGTGTATACACTACTTTGACAAATTGAACTAGCGTATACCTCTCTTTCTTCAATATTCAGAGTTTGATCTGTAATCCTTTGTTTTTAACCTGCTGCACTGTGAACTTTCATCTGAGTGAGTTGCCATCAAGGACAACAAATGTATCATAATGGCAACAATCTCACCCTTTGGACTTGATGGCAACCACAACACCAAGATACTCTCCCCCTTTGACATCAAGGGAAAAGGGTGGAACAAGATATTCTCCCCATTTGATATACATTATGCAGTCCATGCTCCCCCTGAGCACATGCTAAATTCTTTGATTAAGCTCCCCCTTTGTACATGCTGAGATGCACTAAACTGTCCATGCTCCCCCTGGGCATTGCAAAAATATTTTCCAAAATATATAACTCAACTATGTGAGTATGACCTTCCTATCACCAATGACTCTTACATACATCAATCTCCCAACCAAGTGGGGATACACCAAATTTGACTCATCCACCCAACCAAGTGGGGATATACCAAATGTTTATACATGACTGAAAATAACAATTATTACATCATCCTTCCCATGCATAGTGGGGTTAAAAATTAGGTATTTTCATGAATGTTGGGTAGCAGATCCCCCCCACAGCATGTTTTTGGGGCTTAAAGCCTGAGTTTTGGTCAATGTAATGTAAAGACTCTGAGAAGTATGGGTGCGGAGCGCGAAATTCTAGGATGAGTCATAGGGTTGTCCGCCCTAAGAATTGTAAAATAATGTAAAGTTGTGTCGGCCTACCCATGGTTAGAGTGAGGCTCTAAGTGTAAAGACAGTTTTGGATGAGAAAGTAATAGAGAGATGCGAAGGCATGGTTAGAGGATAGAAGTGGATCTGAAGTGTATTGGGTCATAGTAGTAGGAAGAAGCTCTACAGCTGAGTGCACAGAGGCCTAATAGAGTCTGCAGTTGAGCGCGCAGGGCGGAGTCGGGTCTGTAATTGAACTAAACTTGAAAAGGATTATTAATAAAGATAAGTTTGATTTGGAATATTGTGCATCTATGATTCTGCTTATCTTTATGCATTTATATCTTTTTGATTTCGCACAATTACTTGAAAGTTGAATAAGTAATAAGAATATTGGACCCACACAAACTAAGTCGAAGCACTAATATAGTAGTGCAGTAAGGATCGAGATCAGGATAGTACTGCATTCGCGCCCCTTACAGAGGTGCGCACAGGCTACTGTGCAGAGCAATGCAAGCATGCAAGTTCAGATCGTGAACCTCCAGAACCTTCATCAAGACATCCCTAGGGTGCGGAAACCTAGTTCCAGCACTCTCCCATACTACTTCAAGTGAGATCTCAGTCCGCGCTCCACAGACTATTGCCGAAAGGGCCAATAGTACCGGGATTTGCTTGGCTAAAGCACTTCTGAACCTGGGTTAGGTGCCATGTAGCCAAAAAATGGTTCAATTGCTGGGATCGAGATCTACCTAAGGGATGTCTGATGTCGTGTCACTGAACCCAACAAAGAAGGAAATTGAAGAGTGGTTGGACAAGAAGATTCACGAGTTCGTGACACAAGAAAATAGAACTCTGCAAGTATCTGAGAAAAGGTGGCTGGATCACTACGTGTATATGGAAATCCATGAGATTTTCTTTGCATCCTTTCCTTCTGAACTGTATGAGTGGATCGCGAGGTTAGCCGACAGCCAAGGAAGGTGTAGGCTCGACCAACCGATAGTGTGGACTCCGAAATTAGTGCACAGACTAGAGGCATCAGAAGATAAGATCGCACGAGCTGTGGACAATTGGCTCAACCGGATAATAGGGGGGATTTATCACTGAGTTTGCGCTAGACACGACTGTGAGCTACAGCGAAGTAGAACGACACTTTGTCAAGGGACCGCGAGGTAAGTATATTAAGTCTTTAAATACTTGGATTAATATGCTATTGTGTGAAAAGAGGGTCATGTGAATACATTAATGTTTGGGATAGCGTGGAGTGGAAAGATCTACAAAAGCAACGAAGAGTTAGGAAACAGTCCCTTAATTTCACCTTCACGAGAGAGAAAGGAAGAGCTCGCTAAGGTCTCTCTGAGAAGCGTGGTCAATTTGATAAGGTAGCGCATTCTGCAATTTCCACCTCCACCCCCGCCACCACCCACTTCACCTCCCTCACCTCCATCTCCTCCCACTCCACCTCCACCACCTCCACAGTTCAGTATGGCGAGCGCGATCAAACTACCAATATTTAGAGGGGTAGGGAATGAAGATCCAGACCAAGTCGGGTTTGTTGTAAGAGCAGTATGGGAAGCGCAAGGTGTCACGGATGACAATATTAAGAAGGCTACCTTGCTGAGCATGCTGCAAGATCAGACATTGACTTGGTATATCAAGCACTCTAACGACCACCCAAACGCAGGGGTAGAAGAGATCCAAAATGCGTTGAACAGAGAAATTAGCAGGCCAAAATTAGAGACACATTCAATCATCGGGTTTAAAGAGATCACGATGCTTCTAGGCGAGACCCCCTGGGATCTGGACCAAAGGCTGAAGAGTATGATCTGTGAGGCCAATATGATGCTAACAGATGCATGCGCATGGTTTGTGGCATATCTAACACCGCGCTTGAGGATGGCGCTGTCACAACAGAAAATTTCCACCCAAGCCGAAGCATTGAAAATGGAGATGAGGTTGCATGAGACCCCCATACAAGACCTTGGGTTTGGAGTTCAACAAATCCATGCATAACTCTAGAATCTATGCCTGGAAATGCAAAGTTTTAAGCACGATAGGGCACCGCGGCCAGAGGCACACGAGGAAGTATGGTGCATAAAATGCAAAGGCCAAGGCCATGACAAGGATCATTGTCCAGTGTTCGCAAACTACTTGGCAGGAGGGGGGTCGATGCCGTTGAGACCAAAGGCACCGGTAGGGCCGAGTGAAACAACTACATTATGGTGTGTGATCTATTAGATAGGAGGAAAACACACGATGGATAATTGTCACTTGTTGCAGAAGTATACATCGACACCCCAACAACTATTTTGTAATTTCTGCAGCTCGGTAGGCCATGACAAGTGCACTTGTCACAGCTACGAGTTAATGATGGATTGGACCCCAGCTTATAAGATGCAGACATAAACGTGAGCCCTTGACCCAGCTGCGGGGATGGCGCGCGTGAGATTTCAAGGATGAGGTCGAGGACAAGGAGGAATGGGACCAGGAAGGGGCCGCGGACAGTTAATTTGTTACAATTACGGAGGGCCAGGGTACTATGCCCGTGATTATACTAACTTGACGAGGATATCTTGTTCGTACTCTGCTTAGTTTGATCATGAAACAATAGATTTCCCTACGCTGATCACACAGATGCATGAAAACGGGGTATTCCAGCCTCCTCTGACTCAGAATATACAAATGATGAGGTTTAAACTATGTGAAGAAGACCCAAATGTGAACATGATGCTCAGAAGTAGTGCAACCACGAGGGAGGAACCTGAGTTTGACTTGGAACGTGCAAAGGAGACATTCATGGAAGCTAAGAAGAGATTCACGGAGGCCTCCACTTCAGGTAGTAAGGATCAACTAGAGCCAGGAATGGATCCCTCAATGCTTACTACCTTTATGGAGACATGCATGAAATTGTTGTGCGACAACAAGGCAGTGAAGGGACTACAGGAGGTGATCACATGGTGTGCGGGGTCAGGAGAACTGCACGTAGTCCGGAAATTGGGAAAGCATGCATTGCTCACCAGGACGGAAATGAGATTAACTGAGTAAATTGGTGAGTATGAAATGGATAAGGTAATCCTAGATCTGGGTTCAGACGCGAATGTGTTACCAAAGAAAACATGGGAATGCATGGGCAAGCCCATGCTACAGTGGTCCCCTATCCAATTACGAATGGCAAACCAACAGAAGATTTTTCCCATGGGAAGGCTGCAAGGGGTAACAGTTGATATTGAAGGCGCGAGCACACAGATGAATTTTGAAGTGATAGAGATTGTCGATGACAAAAATCCCTATCCGGCGCTATTAGGAATAGACTAGACCACTGATATGAACGCAGTCATCAACCCAAAGAAGTGGAAGATGATATTCGAGAAAAAGTGACTACGCGTAGTAGTCTCGCTAGACCCAGCCGAAGGAGCACACTACACTGAACCAGTGCGCGACGATGAGCTGGATTGTATTTACAAGATAACTGCACGAGACCAAGATCGGGTGAATCTGACTGCAGATGGGAGAATCTCGTGGGAGCACGAAAGCTCTTGCACTTTGGATTCAGACGAAGAAGTAGAGCACTAGCAGAATCGGTTGCACAAAGTGACAATGCTGAATTGCAACATGATGATTAGATCACTGTGTTGCGTGACAACAGAGGCAAGGGAACTGTCGACATATGATGGATTAACAGTGGTGAATGAATTCTTGAGAAATTTGAAAGCGTAGTACCAGAATAGCAGTGGTTCTATGCGTTGAAATGGGCATTGCGTGCAACACCCGCACGATGGTGGGGTACACATCGAGGAAATTTTAAGGACTGGCACGGATATAGAAGGATGATGCACCTGCGGTTTGGAAGCCCCCCGCTTCGAACGAGAGTCAGGCAGCCGAGACGAAGCATCTTGTGCGCCCACCTGTGTCGATGGGTACAGACGTGTGCTATACAGTCCACATGAACACACACCAAACTAAGGATTGAAAATCAGAACAGGACATAGCAGCAGGAAAAGCGACGTGCACCAAAAACGTTCCAGGTAGAAGCATTCAAGAAGGTATGCAAAACCCTGAACAGGGTTCACCAGGTGAAACAAACTGATTGGGACCTGCGCGTACCGGCAATCTGATGGGCCTATAGGGCCATGTACAAAAACCTGAGCGCGGAAATGATTCCGAAGCTGACAAGCAGAGTCAAGACCATAATGCTGGAGGAAAGGAATGCCTATGCAACAACTCCCATAGTTGGGACAAAACATGAGGAACCAGACAAAGGAATGATGTAGCTATGTGAAGGGGAACATATGCAGTGTCAGGAAACCATTCGGCGAGGGACCCGTAAGCTTTGTGTACTTGAAGAATATTGGGTACGACTGAGGAAGAAAAGCAGGTTACTGGACACAGAAATCACACAAGCATGTTGCGCTGAGGAACTAAGAATGACAAGACAAGATATGGGTAGCCATACTACTGCGTTAGTAGATTTTTGCTGAGAATTTGTGGCTCTGCTACCATGGCTGCGACCTCACCTTACCAGAAAAAGTAACCAGGGGAGCGCACCACATAAGGAAGAACGCGAGGCACTGACTATCGCGAGGGTAATTGAGGAGTGCCCGCAAACCAGGCTAGAAGGTAAATTGGAGCGTCACACAGGTGGTGTGACCACTTGACTATCTGTAGGGAGCACAGTCTCAACACTCCAAGAAGTTGAAAGAGAGCGCGAGACTATAAAAGAGTCTGTATGGGAGCTGCACAATAAGGAGGGTGTGCGCAGAATCAATATGTTACAAGCATCGCGCCCACGCATAGGGGGCTACATTGCCGCACGGGTAGGCTGGGAAGTGCCCGTTGGTGTCACTATTCATGACAAGATGTCCAATTTAAGACAACGAGGAGCGGGCGACGGGCAATTAAGACACAAATTCAGAACTAGATTTCGGACTATCTGGCGCTAATCTAGCCTTAATGGGCCAAATAAGGGGGGGATGATCAAATTTTAATTCAAAAATTCCTATAAATCACAAGTGGCTATCTAGCAAACAACCCTCAGAATTTTGAGAATTTAGTTGTTGCGCTATCAAGTGGGTATGGACATTATGAATTTGGAGGCTTTGGGAGCAAGTTCAGTGTTTGAGACATTGCCGAAGGAGACGTAGGACTTCCTGAATAAAATGATGTCGACAACTGAGGAAGCCACATAGAGCCCTATGCTACTGGTGGGGGATGCACCGGAAATTCCAAAGTCGCCTCGGACACCGAGGCCCAAAAAGGATCCACAGGCAGCAGGACCGGTCTGCATGTCTCCGTGAAATCAGTGGTTTGGAAAACTAACTATGGAAGACAAGGGCAAGACTGTTAATCTTGAGATAGATGATGAGGAGGAGGATCTATAGGCTTTCGTAGAAGAGATCGAGGTGGATGAAGAAATGGAGGAAGACATTTAGCCAGCACGCGCTGCAACAAAACTGCCCAAGTATGTCCCTCCGTGGAGAGGGAAAGCAAAAGCACCCAAGGATTTGGATGTCGTTAAGAACACACTCCAACCCCGCTCCTCCCAGTTGGAATTTTGTTTGAAGGTTCGATTCTGGGCCATGTGCGCATGATGAAATTTGAAGATTAGGACCTCATAGACAACGAAAAGTTCCCACATTTGGAGCTAGAAAACTCATGAAACAGAAAAAGGAGGGGTCAGTTACAACGCTAGAGCCGCAGAGATGACTGCGCGGTGTGGAGGAGGCCTGGCTACTCCACCTACTATGGATCCCACACTTTCACCAGGAACCGATCACGATCTTTGTCATCAGGCAACTGCTTTTCCTAGTGCACGATGGGTACTTGTGGTTGGAGGAGCCCATTCCAATCACAACGGAGCTTATTCACAAGATTTCTTAGCTTCCCTGTACAGGAAGGGACCCCGCGGAAATAGCTGGCACAAGCAGAGATTTGGCGCTCGCAGAGGCCATGAAGAAGAAATACAAGTTGGAAAAGAAGTAGAGAGGTTATGTAATCAGTATCATTCAAGACAAAGGGGTGTGTGTTGTCACCCAGCTGCTAGCAGGGAAGGTGATGCAAAAATGCCACGGCAATGAGGTACCAGCGACGGTCGTCATGCTGGCAAAACAATGCGCAGAGGGGGTACAGTTCAACTGGGCATAGCTCCTCTACAAGGAGTTTCTGACAAACTGCAAGGAGGCCTAGGAGAAGGGTAAGACCTTCCACTACACGTGGTTACTCTTATCCATCTTGTTGGTTGCAGGGGAATTGCCTAAGGATAGTCAGTTTCCTCCTCTTGAGTAGGACTTGCCAGAGGCGGCAAAATACGCGTCACTCTGGGCGACAAAGGACACCATGCGTGTTATGAAACCAGCTCAAGAGAAGATAGAAAAGATAGATCAACGCCTTAGAATTCAGCCTCTTCGAGGGGGCAACCTCCTTTACATTACATAAATGAACAATTCATGGATGATACAAATGAAAAAACCTCCTTTCATATATAGGCTAAGGAGTCACAATATAAGCCAGCCGACCTAACAATAATAGTATAAATCCACAAAAATAACAATAGAGGGATTCTATGGGGCACAGAGATAACAACATGGGGGTAATAGGGGCACAACAATATAAATAAGGGTATAACTACAATAGTAATGGCGTAATCACTAGTATTATAGGGACCCAACATGCTCCTCTCCTTCAAAAAAGTGTTGTCCTCAACGATTGAGTAGTTCTGGATACTTCTGCATAAAATTCTCATCCTCCCATGTGGAATCTTCAGCGGATAAGTTCTTCCACTTGATAAGATACTCTAAAATTGATCGATTTTGTAGCTATCGACTTCTTGTTTCTGTGACTGCTTCCGGTTCCAATATAATTTTTCCTTCCTCGTCAAGTTCTGGCAATATTGTTTGAACTGGGAGCTTGTCACCTATAACCTTCTTTAAACATGAAACATGGAAAACTGGGTGCAATTGAGAAGCTGCAGGAAGCTCCAATTTGTATGCCATAGTACCAATCTTTTGCAACACCTTGTATGGACCATAATACTTTGGTGAAAATTTATTATCCTTCTTAGCTTGCTTTAGGGACATTTGCTTATATGGTTGTAGCCGTAGGAATACCCAATCACCTACATCAAAACTTCTTTCACTGCGATGTTGATCTGCCTGTTGTTTCATTCTATTTTGTGCCAACATGAGGTTATCCTTTAAGAGTTGGAAGACTTGTTGTTGATGTTCTATGTGATTTTCCACTGCCTGAACCTTAGAATTTTCTCTTAAATATGATGTGATGGATGGTGGTTGATACCCATAAAGTGCCATAAATGGGGTCATTTTTGTTGTTGTATGGAAGGAAGTGTTATACCACCATTTAGCCAGAGGCAACCATTTGACCCATTGTGTCTGTTTATCAAATACAAAGCAACGAAGATATCCTTCCAAACATTTGTTTACTATCTCAGTTTGCCCATTAGATTGAGGATGATAAGATGAGCTATGAGCTAACTGAGTACCAAGACAAGAAAATAATTTTGTCCAAAAATTTCCAGTGAAAATGGGATCTCTGTCACTTACAATAATCTTTGGGTTTCCATGTAGCTTTTGAATTGTTTCCATAAATGCAGTAGAAACTGTACTGGCTTTAAATGGATGTGATAATGCACAAAAATGTGCATACTTGGTAAGTCTGTCAACTACCACCATGATGACACTCTTTCCCTCAGACTTGGGAAAACCTGTGATAAAATCCATTGAAACCTCCTCCCAATGTTGGCTTGGAATGGATAAAGGTTGTAATAGACCCGGTGTCTTAATTGTTTCAACTTTATTTTGTTGGCAAACCAAACATTCCGCCACAAACTTTTGAATATCTGATTTAAGGCCATCCCAAAAAAATTCCTTCTTAACCCTGTGGTAAGTTTTAAAAAATCCCGAGTGCCCTCCTAAGGGAGAAGTGTGCAATTCCATAAGAATCTTTTGTTTTAGCTGGGAATTCTTACAGAGGTATAAGCGATCTTTGTACCATAATGAATCATTTTGCCAGCTAAATGTATCAGACGTACTGGAATCTTGTTGTAGCTTTTGAATAAGTGCCCACACTTCTTCATCATTCTTCCATTCCTCCCTTGCTTCGTTTATCCAATCTGGTTGGATAATAGAAATGGCGCACAACAATGCTTCCACATCCTCATCCTTTCTTGAGAGTGCATCTGCCACCACATTTTGCTTCCCTTTTTTGTAGATGATTTCAAAGTCATAACCCAACATCTTTGTGACCCACTTTTGTTGCTCTTCAGAGGATAATCTTTGTTCTAAAAAGTATTTAAGGCTATCATGATCCGTTTTTACCTTGAAGTGTCTTCCCATTAGGTAGGGTCGCCATTTCTTAAGTGCATGGAGTATTGCCAACATTTCCTTCTCATAAATAGCTTTGCTTAAAAACTTTCCCTTGATTGGACGACTTTCAAAAGCAATGGGTCTTTCATCTTGCATTAGAACAGCACCAATTCCATTTCCTGAAGCATCACATTCCACAATAAAGGTTTTTGTGAAGTCCGGTGTAGCTAAGACCGGTGCTTGGCACATTGCCTCTTTAAGATGTTCAAAGGCCTTTGTTGCTTCCAGAGTCCATGAAAATGCATCTTTCTTCAATAATGTTGTTAGAGGTGCTGCTATTCTCCCATAATTCTTAACAAACTTGCGATAATACCCTGTCAACCCAAGAAATCCTCGCAGATGCTTTATGGATGTGGGGATTTTCCATTCCTTAATGGCTTTAATTTTGCTAGGGTCTACCTTAACTCCTTCATGAGATACAATATGACCCAAATATTCCACCTCCTGGACTCCAAAGAAACATTTGGATCTTTTTGCATATAATTGTTTCTCCTCCAATAGTTGTAGCACCCTGTCAACATGTTCAACATGATCCTTCCAAGACTTGCTGTAGATTAGTATATCATCAAAAAATACTAACACAAATTTTCTAAGGAATGGTTTGAAAATTGAATTCATCAAACCTTGAAATGTTGAAGGTGCATTAGTAAGGCCAAAAGGCATGACCAAAAATTCATAATGACCCTCATGAGTTCTAAATGCCGTTTTCGGAATGTCTTCAATCTTCATTCTGATTTGATGATATCCCGAACGAAGATCCAACTTGGTGAAGTAAATTGATCCATGCAATTCATCCAGTAATTCATCAATGACAGGAATGGGGAACTTATCTTTAATAGTGAGCTTGTTGAGCTCCCTATAATTTGGACACATGCGCCATGATCCATCCTTCTTGTGCACCAATACTACTGGAGCAGAGAAAGAACTTTGACTTGGTTGAATTATACCAGCCTCTAGCATTTCTGCAACCATACGTTCAATTTCACTTTTTTGGACATAGGGATATCTGTACGGCCTGATGTTTGGAGGAACACTTCCTGGAATCAGATGAATAGCATGATCATGATCACGCATAGGTGGGAGACCTTTGGGAGTCTCAAATACCTTGGAATGATTGTCCAGGACTTTTTGGAGATCTGGAGAAATAGATGATTCCGATGTGGAAACATCTAGCGAACATAATTGTGCAATTACACCTCTTTGCTCCTTTTTTAGAAGCTTTGTCATACCATTAGAGCTGATTATCTTTCCTGGTTTCCCTGCAATACCCCTTAATTCAACTTCCTTTCCTTCCGTAGAAAATTTGATGAAAAGTTCTTGAAAATTAAAAGCTATTGTACCCAAGGATTGTAGCCATTGGACTCCTAGTACAACATCAGCACCTCCCATTGGAATGGAAAGCATTGGGCTAGTCAATACATATTCTCCCATGGATAGCTTGATATTATGGCACTTTCCAGAGCAATTTATTGTTCCTCCATTTGCAATCATCACTTGACACTCTGGTGCTGGATATAGGAAGCAATTCAATTCTTTTGCTACCCTACAATGAATAAAATTGTGGGTGCTTCCTGAATCAATCAACACTATTACCTTTTTCTTCTTGATTTGTCCTTCTATCTTGATGATTTGAGGAGTGGTAATTCCCGCCAATGCATTACAAGATATGGTCGGATTTATTTGTTCTTCATCTAGGCTTTGTTCCTGGAGTATATCTTCTTCTTTTGACCTTTCTTTTTCTTCTTCCTCTTCACAATCTATGTAGAATAATTTCTTCTCAGCACACTTATGACCTTTAGTGTATTTGCTATCACAACTGTAACAAAGCCTTTTGCTCTTTTTTCTTCCAATTGTTGTGGTGTCAACCTTATAGGTTGTGGAAGACTAGGGGCAACAACACTTCCGTCTTTATAGTTGTGAGTGGTATGCTTCCTGGTTGCCATAATTTTGCTTTCCATTTTTCTTGCTAACCTGAATGCCTTCTCTAATGAATCAGGTTCCCAAAGGCGAACATCATGTTGGATATTATCCTTTAAAGACCCTATGAACACATCAATCCTATGCTCCTCTGGAATATCTTTTACCCTTATGTTCAATTTTTGGAACTCCTCAATGTGCTCCATTACTGAACCCTTTTGTTTGAGACTTATCAATTGGCTAAAAAAAGTGTTGCTTTTTGTATCTTCATAATGTGCTATCAATTCTTCCGTAAAAATTGCCCAAGTGATAAATTGTTTACGAGAGCAAAGCCATTGATACCATACAAATTGATTTGGTTCCAAATATACAGTTGCCATACGTACCTTTTGTGTGTTTTGCACATTATTGAGATCGAAGAACTGCTCCATCTGTAATATCCATGTGGCGGGATCCTTGCCATCAAACTTCCTCATATCGATTTTTGGAATATGGTGGGTCTTCGATCCAACATTAGCGTCTATGGAATCATGATTAACATTAATTTTGTTCACATCATGAGTTTCCTTTACAACCTTTTCACCATTAGTAAGTATTTCTTGTAGAAAATTTGTCAAATCTGTCTTCAAATCTGCCATGTCTGTCTTCAAATCTGCCATGTCTCTCTTCAAATCTATCTTCGAATCATCCATCTAAGCTTCCATGCCCTTTATCTTAGATTCCACGCCATTTATCTTAGATTCCACGCCATTTATCTTAGCTTTTGTTAGCTTTTGTGAGCGTGACATTTGTTGCACTTGTTCTTGTAATTTTGATATATCATGTAGCATTTCTTCCTCTTCTTCATGAGTCATGCTAGAGCTTTCAGGTTCCTTACTAGGTGTTTGCATTTTCTTTTCTCGGGGCATCAGTTACCGATAATAATGCTTTACTATGCCCTTTGAATTCCGTTAAACCAAGCTTACACAAAAATTAAAAGAAAACTACACCCATTTTTTCACTTTATAGAAGCTTGATATTGAATCTGATGTATCTTTGTAATTTCGGATCATCCAGTTCTGAAATTGCGACCTGTAGTAGCCTTCTGCATCCTATTTCCAATGCCACAAGTCTGACCCAAATTGGATTCTCCAAGGAAGAGTTATGTGAAATCTCCCACAGTGACTTTCTTTTAGACTGGTTCAGTAGAGCGAACTTGTATGACGTGCCACGAGTCACTGTTTCAACTTTTGAATCTGAAACACACATACAAGAAACTACAGTCCGTCCTCTTTCTGTACCTTCTGATGAAATTTAAATTCGATCCCCAGAGAGAAATTTATGACGATTTTCCCCAGGTCACCTGTTTTGAATGTAATTCAGGAGTTTGCAAAAAGACCAACTTCCTCAGATCATATCTCCGCAAACATCGTGCGAAAAGCTCTGAAATTCGGACCCAAGGTTTAGTGCGATTTCTTATCAAATGGGTTTTTTTTGCAACTTCTGAAACGTCACAGAAAAAAAGTTATAGCGAAAATTCCACGATGACTTATTTAGAGCAGCGAAACCCTAGAATCAAAAGCTCTGATACCAAATGTTATGAAACCAGCTCAAGAGAAGATAGAAAAGATAGATCAACGCCTTAGAATTCAGCCTCTTCGAGGGGGAAACTTCCTTTACATTACATAAATTAACAATTCTTGGGTGATACAAATGACAAAACCTCCTTTCATATATAGGAGTCTAAGGAGTCACAATATAATCCAGCCAACCTAACAATAATAGTATAAAGCCACAAAAATAACAATAGAGGGATTCTATGGGGCACATAAATAACAACATGGGAGTAATAGGGGCACAACAATATAAATAAGTGTATAACTACAATAGTAATGGGGTAATCACTAGTATTATAGGGACCCAACAATGCGAATCCACAAGACCAAGATCTTCTGGATACTCATGGAGGCAAGTGTCCAGATGTGGATTAACAAAAGGTCATGCTTATCCCTCACAATCTACGACAGTCTGTGGAGCTTTGCAAACTTTAAGGCAGATATGCACAATGTGTATATCAAGGCGCGGAAGGATCTGGAGCAGAACTGGACCAAATTCCCTTTCATCGTGATTGATGACGTTGTTTTTGCTATGCTCGACTCATGGCAACCTGAGTGGCGCGCCCCTGATCTGGTGGCGTGGGATGAGACAGCGACACAAAAACATAAGGATGCCACCAATTTTCTAGCACAATAGAAGCACAACGATTAGTTCGCCGAGGAGGTAAGGGCTTCCCGCGAAGCAGTGAAGGGCACAACAGAACAGACCAAGGCTGCCAAAAAAGGAGCAATAACACTAGCCACTAGGGCCACCACAGCACAAGAGGAAAGAGGCCCGTACCTAACCACAGGACAGGGGACAGATGACACAGTGGAAGGCGCGAATCCAAGCACGACACCTGCATAATTGAAACTGCCATGCGATATGGAATGAACAGGCCACGGAAGAAGACCAAGGCTTCCAAACTAGATGGTGAACCTATTACACTAACAGAGGGGGACCTATATGACATTGGTGACACAGTTCGCGAGGTCACTAGGGAGGCACTCCAGGAAGTAATGACGGAGTAGCAGAATGTGTTGGGGACCCTTAGGGCGCAACTGCAAGAACTTTAGGTGTGGGCCCCACAAGAAGGAATGGTAGCCACCTATGATGCCGCGGGTACATCGGCAACAGAGTAGTTGTTGCGGGCCAAAATGGCTAACACCGTCGTGCTGCTAGAAGGAGCACTAACCGCAGACAACATGGAGGTCAGAGTCATGGCGGGTCGGATCAAGGGACTTGGCCTAAACTTAGCTGCCCTTCCATGGGATATATTATACCAGTTGTAGGACGAAGTGATAGCAGAACTCCACGCGAGGGAAGGATGCACAGTGCAAATTCTCAGTGAACAGTGAATCAACATCGAGTAGCTTAGCCTACAATGTGATGAAGTGCTAACACAGAATCAATAGTTGGAGTAGATAGTAGAGGAAGCATGTTGCTGTGCCCTAGAGCTAGAAATTGCGACAGACCTACAAATAGGATTGCGAATTCACAAATTGGCCAGTGGATTCCGCGAGGCAAAGGAGGAAGTAACGAGGATCCAGCTGGACCTCAACCTTTATATTGCTGAACTGCGATTAAAGGCACAGTCATCCACACCCCCGGAAGTTCGAGAACAGTGCGCTGACGCTATCCAAAAGGGGTTGGAGGAAATAGGACAGGCAGTGCAGACCTGTACAACAATGTTGGAAGAATCCTTCACAGTCCTCACTTCCCTACAGGAGGACCCCACCATACAATGCTTGGAAATAGAGGTGCGGGAGCTTCAAATGCAATATGATAGTGTGCGCGGGATGACGCAGACAATGATCCTGACCCGGCGGCTCACGAAGCTACAACAGGCGAAGGCATTGAAGGAACAAGTGGATGTCGCGTGCCAAAAAGAGGCAGTACTTAAAGCACGCGTCCAACCTTGGATTGATGAGGCCTTCCTCATCACGGCCGACATCGAAGGAAAAATTGCACAGATGAAAGCGATGCATGTTTTAAGATAGGGATTTGACCTTGATAGTGAGCATTCAGTCGAGCAAGTAGAGAAGATCCAACAGACGACAGAGCAGTGCGCTGTGGACCTTCGCGTAGCTCAGGCACAATTGGAAGGGCTCTGCCAAGATCACTACACAGTGACTTGGGACGAGTCACAATGATTGTGTTTGGGGCATGTTGGGTAGCGGATCCCCCCCACAATGTGTTTTTGGGGGTTAAAGCCCGAGTTTTGGTCAATGTAATGTAAAGACTACGTGAAGTACAAACGTGGAGCGCGAAAGTCTACGATGATTCATAGGGTTGTCCACCCTAAGAATTGTGAAATAATGTAAAGTTGTGTCAGCCTACCCATGGTCCGCGGACCATGGGATTGTATAAATAGAGTGAGATTCTAAGTGTAAAGACAATTTTGGATAAGAAAGTAACAGAGAGATTCGTAGGCATGGTTAGAGGATAGAAGTGGATCTGAAGTGTATTGGGTTGTAGTAATAGGAAGAGGCTCTACAGCTGAGTGCGAAGAGGCCTAGTAGAGTCCGCAGTTGAGTGCGCGGACCCTTGCAGCTAAGTGCGTAGGGCAGAGTCAAGTCTGTAGTTGAACTGAACTTGAAAAGGATTATTAATAAAGATAAGTTTGATTCGGAATATTGTGCATCTATGGTTTTGTTTATCTTTATGAATTTGTATTGTTTGTGATTTCAGGCACTTACTTGAAAGTTGAATAAGTAATAAGAATATTGGACGCGTACAAAAGAAGTCGAAGCACTAATATAGTAGCGTAGTAAGGATCGAGATCAGGATAGTACTGCATTCACGCCACTTACAGAGGTGCGCATAGGCTGTTGTGCGGAGCAGTGCAAGCACGCAGGTTTGGACCGTGAACCTCCAGAACCTTCATCAAGACATCCCTAGGGTGCGGAAACCTAGTTCAAGCACCCTCCCATACTACTTCGGGTGAGACCTCAGTCCGCGATCCATAGATTGTTGTCGAAAGCGCTAGTAGTACTGGGATTAGCTTAGCTAAAACACTTCTGAACCTAGGTCAGGCACCATGTAGCCAACAATAACCTTTACATTAAATGATATACATGACATTTATATAAGGACCAACAATCTAAACAAGACCATGATAGTCATCAACAACTATCATACATCATATATGAACTACACCATCAACATCTTTCAGCGGCATCAAGATCAACATCCTGTATATGTCCATCATTAAAAGAGTCGCCTGAATCAAGGAAACCATGTGGATCAAGCAATATAAGCATCTTCATGTACCAAGGTCTTTTAACATAATGCCAACAATGCATTATTAGAAGAATATGCTCCCCCTCAACCTGAGCCAACTGTTCACTTATCAGATCTGATCATTGCACTTGTTAGTAAGAATCATCAAGTCATCACTATCAACCAGTTATTCATCAACTTATTAACAACTTATGAGGGCCAAAACTATGTCCACATATCATCAACGGACTGTAACCATCATCAATTAGAATAGAACAGATAATTCATAATTGACTGAACCATATTAGATCACTTTTATGAGTCTTTCCCACTGATTTTTCCTCAAACCAACATATACGCGACTGTGCAGCTTTGAACTCGCGTATATACGCGACTTGTCTTCATGATAACTATGTATGAGATTTAGAACACTGAAGTTTCATACTTTCAACTCCCCCTGAATCTGTTATGCCTGTATACTTGCTATGCCACATCTTTCTAGATGTACTTCCTTCTTCTTCCATACCTTGGAGTGTGATGATGATTTCTCCTTTTTGTATGTTGGCAAAAATTTGCTCCTGCATTGTTTTGCTATGTGTCCAAACTTGTTACAAGCATAACATCTTATATGTTTCATATTCCTTCTATAGTGGTCAATGGATTTGTGACCAAACATATTGCAAGAAAAACAACATCCCTTAAAGTACCTGGAAGCTGATGATCTTTCTGTGTGATGGTCTTGAACCATTCTACTTCTGCATCTTGCTGCAACGTGTCCAAACTTATGACATATAAAACATTCAACATTATTCATAAGAGAAAATAAATGACAATCAATTCCATAGTTAGGAGTAAAATATTTTCTTTGAATACTTTCTTTCCTCGGTTGTTGATGGGGTTGACCTCTCATCTCCTTGCTTAGCATTTCATATTTTGCATTGGAGTTCCTTGCCTCTTCTTGTGAACTAGATTCACCTTCAATAGATTCATGAAAACCAAGACCAGTTTTGATGGTAGGAGACCTTTGACTACTAAGAATATTATCCAAAATCTTAGTACTATCTTGAAATCATAACAGTTTATCCTTTTCTTCTAATTTACCTTTTAAGATATTTACCTCAACCTGATATTGTTCTTCTTTTTCTAGATATTGCTTCTTCATGATTTCTTTAGATTTTCTTCCTTCTTCCACTTGTTGCCTTAATTTGAGAATCTCATTTTCTTGTTCTTCATTTGCTTGAGGTAGTTCTTTCTTATTTTATTTTTCAAGATCTTCTTTCAGAGAGAGGATCTCATCTTCAATACTTTCACAGTAACTAGATCTATCTTTAAGTCTCTTGATTGTCGTACTCTTTTCATTTAATTCATTTCTTAATGATTTCACTTCATCATGCAGTGTTTGACATTGATCTTCCTTTTCCTTGTATTTCTTCCTTACTTTGTTTCCTTCCTCCAACTGAGCTTTTAATTTGATAACTTCTTCTCTGAAGGTACACTCCCTTTTCTCAAATAGATCTTGTTGATCTCTAATTTTACCCGTGAGTCTTTTAACTTCTGCCTATATATTTCTTTCACTATCACTTTCAATATCTTCAACATTGCATGAAAAGAGAAAAGTATCATTAGAAGACCAACAATTTGTACCTGATACTTCTTTTGCTTGTTCATCTTCAATCTGAGGTGATTCAGAATCTGAATACTTACTTCCACCTAACAACCCACTGTCTCTCCTGTTGTCACTATTCCTTTGAGATGTCTTCCTTTTCTGAGGCACTTTCTTCTTTAAGTTCTTTCCCCTTATTTCTACAAATCTCCTTCAAGCGATCAAGCTTCTGCCAAAGGACCTACTCTGATACCAAATGTTGGAAATAATAATGGGAGCGGGGGTGAATCATTATTAGTCAAAATTCTTTTCCATAGTCAGATTTATAGTTTCTACTTCATTGAAGGTAACTCACGTGTACACACAACTATATTTAAGGGAACCAATGTATATCCAACAAACTTATGATTCAGTAAATTCATCGTATGTTGATCTTTAATCAGTGCATCAGTACTTCATTAACCATATAAATAGTAACCATGTATAGTAATAATAGAACAAACCATCACACATAATAAACACACATGAACACCAAGATTTAAGGTGGAAACCTAATGCGGGACAAAAACCACCTGTTGTTGTCTTCTTTTAATATAAGAAAAACCTGTTTAGAATATTGTACTGGTGCAGACTCATACCACAACGCAGGTACCCACCTGTAGAAGGCTACAACCTTCTCTCATTCTCCAGCTTCTACTGTAAGGGAGCTACAACCCCCTAGCTCTTGTACTAGCTGATCCATTTACTAGTACGTAGGCGCCAACCTACAGAAGGCTCCAACCTTCACTCGTTTTCCAGCTACTACAGGAAGGGAGCTCCAACCCCTTCGCTCTTGTATTAGCCAATTCATTTACCAGTATGTAGGTGCCAACCTACAAAAGGCTCCAACCTTCACTCGTTTTCCAGTTGCTACTGGAAGGGAGATCCAACCCCTTGGCTCTTGTATTGGCCGATATTTTTACCAGTACGTAGGCACCGACCTACATAATGCTACGACCTTCTCTCTTCCTCTAGGGACACGTTTCATAAATTTTCAAACTGGATACTCTGGAACACAACACCACAATCTGAAGGCCTTGTTTCATCAAATTTTCATACTAGACCCGTTAAGCTTAAAATTAATCACCATTGCAATATAACCATCAAATACATCTGCATCAACCTATCACTAAAACTCAATCATAAATCTCTGAATCAACCACAACTGAATCAATCACTAAAAACCCATCATCACTAAAGCAAATCACAATCAATCTGAACATTCAGAACACTGTCACTAGAATACAGTCACCAGAACACAGAGCAGAACCCAGAACTCTGCAACAACAACCAGAACCAACTGCAACTTCAAATATCATATTTCATAATGTATACGCTACTTCAATGTGTCGAACCAGTGTGTATACGCACTTTCATCAAGGTGAACCAATGTACAGATCTACAAATACTAACTTAAAACTTCACAACTATTCCAAACTTTAGTCATACCTAGATCATAACATTTACAGAATAAAACATGCGTCAGTATTTAGATCTAGACTATCCATGATCAAACCACATAATGATAATTCATTTTAGGTCTAATGATCCCGATCCATCATCCATCATCAACCACATAGGTGCATCCTTATTTCAGATCAAGAAAAGCATCAGAAACCCATAACCTGCATATTTGATCTTAACACTTAATAAGATATTCAATACTTGCATGCTTGGCCTAATCATCCTCTCCTCCTTATATAGTTTTAGGCCTTTCTTAATACCTTGGACCAATACCCTGGACCAAATACCTAGGGTCAATACCTCCGACCAAATGCCTCGAACCAATACCTTGGATCAAAATAACTTGGACCAAAAATACCTTGGACCAAAACCTTGGTTTGCCAATATGTACGCTCTTTTCATTTTGTGGAAGTGCATGTATACGTATACACTCTTTTTGTTCTGTGTGCCCGTGTGTATACGCTACTTTGACAAAGTGAACTAGCATATACCTCTCTTTCTTCAATCTCTGGAGTCTGATCTGTAATCCTTTTTTGTTAACCTACTGCACTGTGAACTGTCATCTGAGTGAGTTGCCATATAGGATAACACATGTATCATAATGCCAACAATCTCCCCCTTTGGACTTGATGACAACCACAACACCAAGATACTGTCCCCCTTTGACATCTTGGGCAAAGGGTGGACTAATATATTCTCCCCTTTGATATATATTATGCAGTCCATGCTCCCCCTGAGCACATGCTGAATTCTCTGATTAAGCTTCCCCTTTGTACATGCTGAGATGCACTAAAACATGCATGCTCCCCCTGGGCACATGCAAAAATATTTTCCAAAATAATATAACTCAACTATGTGAGTATGACCTTCCTATCACCAATGAATCTTACATACATCAATCTCCCAACCAGGTGGGGATACACCAAATTTGACTCATCCACCCAACCAATTCGGGATATACCAAATGTTTATACATGACTGAAAATAACAATTATTACATCATCCTTCCCATGCATAATGGGGTTACAAATTAGGTCTTTTCATGACCTTTACATCAAAAGATATACATGACATTTATAACAAGGACCAACAATCTAAACAAGACCATGATAGTCATCAACAACTATCATACATCATATATGAACTGCACCATTAACATCTTTTAGCAGAATCAAGATCAACATCTGTATATGTCCATCATTAAAAGAGTCACCTGAATCAAAGAAACCATGTGGATCAAGCAATATAAGCATCTTCATGTACCAAGATCTTTTAACATAATGCCAACAATGCATTATTAGAAGAATATGCTCCCCCTCAACCTGTGCCGACTGTTCAGTTATCAGATCTGATCATTGCACTTGTTAGTAAGAATCATCAAGTCATCACTATCAACCAATTATTCATCAACTTATTAACAACTTATGAGGGCCAAAACTACTTCCACATATCATCAACAGATTGTAACCATCATCAAACAAAACAGAACATATAATTGATAATTGACTGAACCATATTAGATCACTTTTATGAGTCTTTCCCACTGCTTTTTCCTCAAACCAACATATACGCGACTGTGCAGCTTTGAACTCACGTATATATGTGACTTGTCTTCATGATAAATGTGTATGAGATTTAGAACATTGAAGTTTCATACTTTCAACTCCCCCTGAGTCTGTTATGTCTATATAATATGCTATGCCACATCTTTTTGGATGTACTTCCTTCTTCTTCCATACCTTGGAGTGTGATGATGATTTCTCCTTTTGGTATGTTGGCCAAAATTTTCTCCTACATTCTTTTGCTATGTGTCCAAACTTGTTACAAGCATAACATGTTATATGTTTCATATTCCTTCTATAGCAGTCAAATGGCTTTGTGACCAAACATATTGCAAGAAAAAAAATATCCCTTAAAGTACCTGGAAGCTAATGATATTTCTGTGTGATGGTCTTGAACGATTCTACTTCTACATCTTGTTGCAACGTGTCCAAACTTATGAAATTAAAAAAATTCAACATTATTCATCAGAGAAAATAAATGACTATCAATTCCATAGTTAGGAGTAAAAGATTTTCTTTGAAGACTTTCTTTCCTTGGTTGTTGATGGGGTTGACCTCTCGTCTCCTTGCTCAACATTTCAGATTTTGCATTGGAGTTCCTTGCCTCTTCTTGTGAGCTAGATTCACCTTCAACAGACTCACGAAAACCGATACCAGTTTTGACGGTAGGAGACCTTTGACTACTAAGAATATTATCCAAAATCTTAGTACTATCTTGAAATCGTAACAGTTTATCCTTTTCTCCTAATTTACCTCAACCTGATATTGTTCTTCTTTTTCTAGATATTGCTTCTTCATGATTTCTTCAGCTTTTATTCCTTCTTCCACTTGTTGCCTTAATTTGAGAATCTCATTTTCTTGTTCTTCATCTGCTTGAGGTAGTTCTTGCTTATTTGATTTTTCAAGATCTTCTTTTAGAGAGAGGATCTCATCTTCAAGACTTTCACAGTAACTGGATCTATCTTTAAGTCTCTTGATTGTTGTACTCTTTTCATTTACTTCATTTCTTAATGATTTCACTTCATCCTGTAGCTTTTGACATTGATCTTCCTTTTCCTTGTATTGCTTCCTTACTTTGTTTCCTTCCTCCAACTGAGCTTTTAATCCAGTAACTTCTTCTCTGAAGGCACAGTCCCTTTTGTTAAATAGATCTTGTTGATCTCCAATTTTATCTGTGAGTGTTTTCACTTCGGCCTCTATATTTCTTTCACTATCACTTTCAATATCTTCAACATTGCATGAATAGAGAAAAGTATCATTAGAAGACCAAATTTTTTTACCTTATACTTATTTTGCTTGTTCATCTTCAATTTGAGATGATTCAGAATCTGAATACTTTCTTACACCTAACGACCTATTGTCTCTCCTACTGTCACTGTTCCTTTGAGATGTCTTCCTTTTTTGAGGTGCTTTCTTCTTTAGCTTCTTTCCCATTGTTTCTACGGATCTCCTTCAAGCGATCAAGATTCTGCCAAAGGACCTGCTCTGATACCAATTGTTGGAAATAATACTGAGAGGGGTGGGGGGGTGAATCAGTATTAGTCAAATCAATAACTTTTCTTTTCCATAGTCAGATTTATATGCGCTACTTCATTGAAGGTAACTCGCATGTACACGCAACTGTATTTAAGGCAATCAACGTATATCCAACAAACTTATGATTCATTTAATTCATCATATGTTGATATTTAGTCAGTGCATCAATACTTCATTAACCATATAAATAGTAACCATGTGCAGTCATAACAGAACAAACCATCACACATAATAAACACACATGAACACCAAAATTTAAGGTGGAAACCAAATGCGGGACAAAAACCACCTGTTGCTGTCTTCTTTTAATATAAGAAAAACCTGTTTATAATCTTATACTGGTGTAGACTCATACCAGTACGCAGGCACCCACCTGCAGAATGCTACAACCTTCTCTCGTTCTCTAGCTTCTACTGGAAGGGAGCTACAACCCCCTAGCTCTTGTACTAGCCGATCCATTTACTAGTACGTAGGCGCCAACCTATAGAAGACTCCAACCTTTACTTGTTTTCCAGATGCTACTGGAAGGGAGCACAAACCCCCTGGCTCTTGTACTAGCCGATCCATTTACTAGTACGTAGGCACCAACCTACAGAAGGCTCCAACCTTCACTCATTTTCCAGCTGCTACTAGAAGGGAGATCCAATCCCCTGGCTCTTGTACTCGCTGATATTTTTACCAGTACATAGGCACCAGCCTAGAGAAGGCTACGAACTTCTCTCTTCCTCTAGGGACCACGTTTCATAAATTTTCATACTGGATACTCCTGGCACACAACACCACAATCTGAAGGCCTCGTTTCATCAAATTTTCATATTGGACCCATCAGTAACTTTAAAGCTCAGAATAATTCACCATTGCAATACAACCATCAAATGCATCTGCATCAACCTATCATTAAAACTCAATCATCAATCTCTGAATCAACCACAACTAAATCAATCAGTGAAAACCCATCATCACTAAAGCAAATCACAATCAATCTGAACATTCAGAACACTGTCACCAGAATATAGTCACCAGAACACAGAACAGAACCCAAAACTCTGCAACAACAACCAGAATCCATTGCAACTTCAAATATCATATTTCATAATGTATACACTACTTCGATGTGTCGAACCAGCGTGTATACGCGCTTTTATCAACACGAACCAGTGTATAGATCTGCAAATACTAACTTAAAACTTCACAACTAATCCATACTTTAGTCATACCCAGATCATAACATTTATAGAATAAAACATGCGTTAGTATTCAGATCTAGACTATCCATGATCAAACCACATAATGATAATTCATTTTGGGTCTTATGATCTCGATCCATCATCCATCATCAACCACATAGGTGTATCCTTAGTTCAGATCAAGCAAAGCATCAGAAACCCATAACCTGCATATTTGATCTTAACACTTCATAAGATATTCAATACTTTCACGCTTGGCCTAATGATCTTCTCCTCCTTATATAATTTTAGGCCTTTCTCAATACCTTGGACCAAAACCACTTAGGACTAATACCTTGGACCAAATATCTAGGGTCAATACATCAGACCAAATACCTTGGAACAATACCTTGGACCAAAATACCTTGGACCAAATACCTTGGACCAAAACCTCGGTTTGCCAACATTTATACGATTTTCCTCCTATGGAAGTGTGTGTATACATATACGCTCTTTTTGTTCTGTGTGCCCGCGTGTATATGTTGCTTTGAAAAAGTGAACCACCGTATACCTCTTTTTCTTCAATCTCTAGAGTCTGATATGTAAGCCTTTGTTGTTAACCTACTGCACTGTGAAACTATCATTTGAGTGAGTTTCCATCAAGGACAACACCTGTATCATAATTCCAACAATCTCCCCCTTTGGACTTGATGGCAACCACAACACCAAGATAATCTCCCCCTTTGACATCAAGGGTAAAGGGCGGACCAAGATATTCTCCCCATTTGATATACATTATGCAGTCCAAGCTCCCCCTGAGCACATGCTGAATTCTATGATTAAGCTCCCCCTTTATACAAGCTGAGATGCACTAAACTGTCCATGTTCCCCCTAGGCACATGCAAAAATATTTTCCAAAATAATATAACTCAACTATGTGAGTATGACGTTCCTATCGCCAATGACCCTTACATACATCAATCTCCCAACCAAGTGGGGATACAACAAATTTGATTCATCCACCCAACCAAGTGGGGATATACCAAATGTTTATACATGACTGAAAATAAAAATTACTACATCATACTTCCCATGCATAGTGGGGTTACAAATTAGGTCTTTTCATGACCTTTAGATCAAATGATATACATGACATTTATAACAAGGACCAACAATCTAAAAAAGACCATGATAGTCATCAACAACTATCATACATCATATATGAATTGCACCATTAACATGTTTTAGTGGTATCAAGATCAACATCCTGTATATGTCCATCATTAAAAGAGTCACCCGAATCAAAGAAACCATGTGGATCAAGCAATATAAACATCTTCATGTACCAAGATCTTTTAACATAATGCCAACAATGCATTATTAAGAGAATATGCTCCCCGTGAACCTGTGCCAACTGTTCACTTATCAAATCTGATCATTGCACTTGTTAGTAAGAATCATCAAGTCATCACTATCAACCAATTATTCATCAACTTATTAACAGCTTATGAGGGCCAAAACTACTTCCACATATCATCAGCAGACTGTAACCATCAGCAATTAGAATAGAACAAATAATTGATAATTGACTGAACCATATTAGATCACTTTTATGAGTCTTTCCCACTGATTTTTCCTCAAACCAACATATACGAGACTGTGCAGCTTTGAACTCGCGTATATATGCGACTTGTCTTCATGATAACTGTGTATGATATTTAGAACACTGAAGTTTCATACTTTTAGCTCCCCCTAAGTCTGTTATGTCTGAATACTGTGCTATGCCACATCTTTCTGGATGTACTTCCTTCTTCTTCCATACCTTTGAGTGTAATGATGATTTCTCCTTTTTGTATGTTGGCCAAAATTTGCTGATGTATTCTTTGCTATGTGTCCAAACTTGTTACAAACATAACATCTTATGTGTTTCATATTCCTTCTATAGTAGTCAATGGCTTTGTGACCAAACATATTGCAAGAAAAAAAATACCCCTTAAAGTACCTGGAAGCTGATGATCTTTTTGTGTGATGGTCTTGAACCATTCTACTTCTGCATCTTGTTGCAACGTGTCCAAACTTATGACATATAAAACATTCAACATTATTCATCAGAGAAAATAACCAACTATCGATTCGATAGTTAGGAGTAAAAGATTTTCTTTGAAGACTTTCTTTCATTGGTTGTTGATGGGGTTGACCTCTCATCTCCTTGCTCAACATTTCAGATTTTGCATTGGAGTTCCTTTCCTCTTCTTGTGAGCTAGATTCACCTTCAACAGATTCATGAAAACCAAGACTAGTTTTGATGGTAGGAAACCTTTGACTACTAAGAATATTATCCAAAATCTTAGTACTATCTTGAAATCGTAACAGTTTATCATTTTCTTCTTATTACCTCAACCTAATATTGTTCTTCTTTTTCTAGATATTGCTTCTTCATGATTTCTTCAGCTTTTCTTCCTTCTTCCACTTGTTGCCTTAATTTTAGAATCTCATTTTCTTGTTCTTCATCTGCTTGAGGTAGTTCTTGCTTATTTGATTTTTCAAGATCTTCTTTTAGAGAGAGGATCTCAGCTTCAAGACTTTCATAGTAACTAGATCTATGTTTAAGTCTCTTGATTGTTGTACTCTTTTTATTTACTTCATTTATTAATGATTTCACTTCATCCTGCAACTTTTGACACCAATCTTCCTTTTCCTTGTATTGCTTCCTTACTTTGTTTCCTTCCTCCAACTGATATTTTAATCTGGTAACTGCTTCTCTGAAGGCATACTCCCTTTTGTTAAATAGATCTTGTTGATCTCTGATTTTATCTACAAGTATTTTAACTTCCGCCTCTATATTTCTTTCACTATCACTTTCAATATCTTCAACATGGCATGAATAGAGAAAAGTATCACTAGAAGACCAAAAATTTGTACCTGATACTTCTTTTGCTTGTTCATCTTCAATCTGAGGTGATTGAAAATTTGAATACTTGCTTCCACTTAATGACCCATTGTCTCTCCTGCTGTCGTTGTTCCTTTGAGATGTCTTCCTTTTCTGAGGCGCTTTCTTCTTTAGCTTCTTTCCCATTGTTTCTATCGATCTCCTTCAAGCGATCAAGCTTATGCCAAAGGACTTGCTCTAATACCAATTGTTGGAAATAATAAGAAGGGGTGGGTGAATCATTATTAGTCAAATCAATAATTTTTTCTTTTCCATAGTCAGATTTATATGCTACTTCATTGAAGGTAACCCACGTGTACAAACAACTGTATTTAAGGCAACCAGCGTATATCCAACAAACTTATGATTCAGTTAATTCAGCATATGTTTATCTTTAGTCAATGCATCAACACTTCATTAACCATATAAACAGTAACCATGTGCAGTAATAACTCTGCAACAACAACCAGAACCAACTGCAACTTCAAATATTATATTTCATAATGTATACGCTACTTCGATGTGTCGAACTAGCGTGTATACATGCTTTTATCAAGGCGAACACGCGTACAAATCTACAAATACTAACTTAAAACTTCACAACTATTCCAAACTTCAATCATACCCAGCATAACATTTACAGAATAAAACATGCGTCAATAGTCAGATCTAGACTATCCATGATCAAACCACATAATGATAATTCATTTTAGTTCTTATGATCCCAATTCATCATCCATCATCAACCACATAGGTGCATCCTTAGTTCAGATCAAGCAAATCATCAGAGACCCATAACCCGCATATTTGATCTTAACACTTATAAGATATTCAATACTTTCACGCCTGGCCTAATGATCTCCTCCTTATATAGTTTTAGGCCTTTCTCAATACCTTGGACCATACCACTTAGGTCCAATACCCTGGACCAAATACCTAGGGTCAATACCTCAGACCAAATACCTCGGACCAAAATACCTTGGACCAAAATCTTGGTTTGCCAACATGTACACTCTTTTCCTCCTGTGGAAGTGTGTGTATACGTATACGATCTTTTTGTTCTGTGTGCCAGCGTGTATATGCTACTTTGACAAAGTGAACCAGCGTATACCTCTCTTTCTTCAATCTTTGGAGTCTGATCTGTAATCCTTTGTTGTTAACCTGCTGCACTGTGAACTGTCATCTGAGTGAGTTACCATCAAGGACAACACCTGTATCATAATGCCAACACCCCTAGCTTAAGCCTAGCATTTCCTCAGCCCTATCCTAAGTTGATTCTCTGTCTGGCACTTGTTTCTTTGCATCTGCATTAATTTTTGCTACCTTGAAACTATTATTCTAGTATATTTGTGTATTCCCTTTTCCCTCTTTAGCACTCATTTCATATGTACTCGGAAAACCCTCGTGCTCATTCTGTTTGTCTAAAATTTCATATCTCGCACTTGTTTCCTCTCTCCTCCCATAGCTCTAAGTGTCCTCTACATATGTGAGTGCCTCAAATATTTCTAAGTTTAGTTTTCAACATTGTTGGTGTTGCCATATCGAACCCATTTATGGATTTTCACGTTCTCACTCCATAGCACATCAATTGCTAATTGAAACTATTTCTATCCCCTCATTGACCTAGGCCACACCTTGGTTCTTGAGAATTCTTAGAGAGCTTGTGGTAATGAAAGATTTGAGTTTAAATGAGATGCTTTAGATATTATTGCAAGCACGATGACTCCAACATTCATGATCTATGAGTTCAAAGCTACCATGCAGATTGATTATCCCTCTCATCTATAATATAGGCTCTTGTGAACTTTGAATGAAGACATATAGTTCAAAGAGGGTTAGAATGATGAAGAAGAGAGGGGAAGATGCACTTCAAGGTGACAAATGTGGTCATGTTGCATTCTTCAAGCTTTGGAAACCCACGAGATTCATCCAACACTATGTTTTGATATAGTTAATCACCCAACACCCACATCAATGCTAGTAAAACCCTTTCTTTGATCTAGGGTCGAATTGCTATAGGATTCCAAGAGTTTTTTTTTTGTTTCCATTCAAGGGTTTTGGTGAACCAATTACAGTAATTGATCATTTTAGTTAGTTTATTGGTATGGTGGGCCTTTGGAATTTCTTTTTATTGTTGAAAGCATTGTCAATGTAGAAATTCTTGTTGTGTCACAACTAATTTCCAATTGGAAGGATTCAGATGATGCAAAACTTATTGTAGCTGGATTGTAGACAACATGCAACCAACAAGTATGTACATTTCTTGGATGATGGTGTTAGATTTGATCATGGATCTGTTGGTTGATTATTGGAGAAATGAAGATAACACCTGAGATATTCATTCAAGCAGGTTATCCACGTACCTTTTGGGAGGTTGGGTAGTTATTGTGTTTTTCAATGTCATATGCCTTGTTCAACAAGTTTAGCCACTAGTAGAAGAATTTTATTTTTCTGGTGTGGATGCATGGTGATGCAAGATTGGTATGGTTCAGTGATAGGGCTTTGGAATTGAGGTTATTTTGATGATATTACACTTCTATAATTCAAAAAATATAACTACTATAAATAACTCAAAGTATTGGTGGTACATTTAATCCTGAAGATAAATTCATATTTAGAATCATGATTATTGGTAACTTGAAAATAATTCTTTTGTAAGTTTACCAGTTAAATTTCATTGTTAATGGGCGTATTTTTGGTATGGTTGATGCTCTCATAAATTTTTCCACACAGAAGATCATATTTTTTTGTCTTTATCAATGTAAAAATTGTAGAAAAATAATTATCCTTGTGAACATTGTGGAAATGTTTTGTCCTCTCACGAGGAGAATTCTAGTTTTGAAGCCTTATTAATCAAGCATGTACGAGAAATCTTGATCCATAGGAAGAACTGGATCTTTAATATTGACTTGGAGTCAGAGATATAGCCATAATCAAAGCCATGGATGTGATTCAGTTTACAGTTATCTTCGAATCGTCATTTGTAAGCACTTCCAGTGAGCAGAAGACATCTACTTCAAGCTAAATATAAAAATATTCCAAGAAATGTTGAACCTTAGAGCCAAGTTCTAGTGGTTTAATATGAGCTTCAAATCACTATTTTTGAACACTTCAAGTCAACAAAAGACATAAAATTATAGCCAAATTTGCAAATAATCTAGGAATTGCTAAGTATTGAGCAATTCTAGAGTTAGTGGTTAGCCTTAAACCACCATTGAATAGAAAAATTCAGCTTTTGCTATGCATTTGGTTTGCGGTCTTCCTGAAAAAAACTAGATTTGGAGAGAACATTTAGCCATTATCAATTGTTCTAATCCAATCTAGGTGGATCTTAGTAGCCACCCACCTCTTCCACTGACTTGAAGGTTTTCGATTTTCTTAGCATTCTTTCTACGGTTTTTTGGGTCCCAAATTTTTGGGACCATTTTGCGGCCCTAAACGACGATTTTTGGAAATTAGGGGGGCCAGGTGATCCAAACTTAGATAGGAATGATACAAATTACATATATAATCACAAACATAGAGATGCAGTAGAAAAACACTACATTTCATTAATAGAAAAATATTGAACTATGCTTACAAACAGAATGGAAATAAGATAGCTCGGGCAATGGTAGCTTATCTCTGACAAGAGATGTGGCAGCTACATGGCTCGGAAATGAGTTACAATGAGGCTCAAGGGAATTTTTATTATTGAACAATAAGAGAAAACCCTAAACAACCAAAACCGTAACCCAAGGAGATGTAACACCAAGAGTTTATGGGCCCTGTTGGGGCTAGTTGGGCAGCCAACTTCCTGGGGTTGTAACTTGGTCATATTATATTCCTTTGACGCATATGATACCTCGTTGGAAATATCTCTCTGAGGACTACAACTATTGATGCGATTTCCGAAGAAAAACATCATTTAGGGCCTCAAAATGGCTCTAGAAGTTCATGATCCAGATTTAAACAGGAACGCAACAAATTACAGAGATAACCATATACACAAAGATGCAGCGGAAATAATACTTCATTTCATTAATGGAAAATACTGACATATGCTTACAAACAGAAATGGCAATAAACTAGCTAGGGCGATGGTAGCTTATCTCTGAGAAGAGATGTGATGGCTACATGCCTCTAAACTGTTCTGAACTGTATTACAATGAGGCTCGAAGGCCTATTTATTGTTGAGAAACAATGGAAAACCCTTCACATACCGGAACCTAACCCTAGAAGATGAAACGCCAAATTGTGGGCCCCGTTTGGGTAAATTGGTACATCAATTTCCCGGGGTCGTAACTTTGGCATACGATCTCCGTTTGACGCGTACGATAGCTCGTTAGAAAGATCTATCCGAGTACTACCACTTTGGGAGGCAACATAGGGCTCGGTCGCCCCAGAATTCCAAAAAAACGTCGTTTAGGGCCTCAAAACGGCTCCGGAAGTTCAGGACCCAAAAAACTGCTAAAAATAGTAAACTGTGCTACAATTAAGGAAACTGAAAATGCTGAGAAAGACAATGGTGGGGGTCCAGGTGGACCTGGCAGGTGGCCACCAATATCCACCTGGATCATTCCTCCCCCCTTAGGAAGCAATGGTCCCCATTGCGTTGAGCTCCTCCATGAGATGAGGAAACCTCTGCTGAACTTGTTCCCTGGTGAGCCACTTGCCCTGCTGAAGGAGTTGGCCTGCTTTGACAACTCGATACAGTTGGATATGCTGTTGGCGAGTGTTCTTGATCTGTGTGTCCATGATCCGATCAGTTGCAGCTTGTTCCATGCAATCTGGATTTAATTCTGTGGGTTTGAGCTGTTCTGCAATGTCGGATGTGTCTAGCAATGGTGGAAAGTATGGCCGAAGGCGGTCCACATTGAACACTGGGTGCAGGCCAAGGAATGGGGGAATGCTGAGCTCAAATGCATTGTCTCCCATAGCCTTAGTAATGGTGTAAGGACCATATCGAAGTGGTCTCAATTTCCGATAGGCTCCAGTAAGGCGTTCCTTTTGCAAATGCAACCAGACTTTGTCGCCCACCTGAAACTTGTGTGGCACCCGGTGTTGATCATGTCGCTGCTTGTACTTGGCATTTGATTTCTCAAGAATGTCATGGACCTGCTGGCGAATATGTTGGATGCGCTCAATGAAGCTGGTGGCCTTATCTGTTTCGGACTGGACATGAGCTGAATTCATGTGAGTAGCTGCAAGTGGCATGGCCACATCAATGGGGCATAGTGGCTGGAATCCTAAACCCACCTGAAAAGGGCTATGGCCAGTGGAGCTGTGAAGAGCTCGGTTGTAGCTGTGCTGAACATAGGGGAGGCTCTCGTCCCATGTGCGTGGATGCTTTGAGTTATACATGCGCAGAATGTGCACAATCATCCTGTTGACAACCTCTGTCTGGCCATCAGTTTGAGGATGGAAGGCTGTGGACTTCGTGAGTTTGGTGTCCAGCATTGACCAGAGACTGGACCAAAATGTGCTGAGAAACCGACTGTCCCGATCTGAGATGATAGACTGTGGGATCCCAAAGTGCACCCACACTCGTTCAAAGAAGAGTTTAGCAGTGGCTTCTGCTGTGATATTCTTCTTGCAGGCCATCATAATGGCCATCTTTGAGAACCTGTCGACGACCACAAAAACACAGTCATTTCCATGCTTAGTGGAAGGAAGGCCTGACATGTAATCCATGGAGATGGATTCCCAAGGTCGACTAGGGGTAGGCAACGGGGTATAGAGGCCTTGCTTCTTAATGGTCGGTTTGGCAATGGCACAGGCAGTACATGATCGGATGTACTTCCCAACATCCTGTCGAAGATTCGGCCAATAGAAATAGTTTTGCAGTACTGCCACTGTTTTCTCGACCCCGAAATGCCCAGCAGCCCGACTGTAGTGTGCTTCCCAAATCATCTTGGCACGCTCGCTTGAAGGAACACAAAGGTGACCGAGGTGGCATAATAGGGCATCCTGGAGGTGAAAATCTGCAACCTGCCGACCCTCCAAGAGTGTCTGGTATGTGTGGCCGAATTCTGGGTCGCTTTTGTAGAGAAGTGGCCAATCAGAAGTCTTGTGCCCGCAAGAGTTGAGCACGGTGGTTAGCGCCATGATCGGTGGTCGACTGAGGCAATCTGCAACATTATTGGTGCTGCCCTTTTTTTATACTTGATATTCAAGTGAAACTGTTGCAGGTATGTAGACCACTTCTGATGGCGATCATTCTGCAATTTCCCTTGGGTCTGTATGAATTGCAGAGGTCGGTGGTCTGTGTGGATGACCGTTTCCTTCCCCAAAATGTAATGCTTCCATTGTCGGCAGGCCTGTACAATGGAATACATCTCTTTATCATAAGTGGGGTACTTCCGGACTGTGTCTGAAAGTGTTTCACTGTGATATGCCACTGGATGTCCATGTTGAGTAAGGACTGCCCCAATAGCATAGTCAGAGGCATCTGTCTCGACCTCAAATGGTTGTTGTAAATCTGGTAACGCGAGCACTGGTGCCGTGCAGAGGCGATCCTTCAACTCCCTGAATGCCTTTTGTTGAGATTCAGACCAAAAGAATTTTGCTTTCGCCCCGCCCTTGGTGACTTGACTCAAGGGCCAAGAAATATGAGAAAATCCCAACACAAACCTGCGGTAGAAGTTGGCAAGACCTAGAAAGCTGCGGAGCTCTGTTAGAGTGGTTGGAGAGGGCCAATCCCGAATGACTTGGACCTTGGCTGGATCGACATGCACCCCCTGTTCATCAATGATGTATCCCAGATACTGGACCTCGGTCATGCCAAAAGTGCATTTCTCCAAATTGGCACATAGCTTGTGTTGCCGCAGTGTTTGGAGAACCTGTCGGATGTGGTGGAGGTGCTCTTCCCAACTCTGGCTGAAGATCAGAATGTCATCCAAGTATACTACTACAAAGGAGTTGGTGAATGGCCGCAAGATGTCATCCATTAGCCTCATAAAGGTTGCAGGAGCATTCGTCAATCCGAAAGGCATGACCAACCATTCGAAGAGGCCCTCCTTGGATTTGAAGGCAGTCTTCCACACATCTGAGGGTTCAA
The DNA here is from genome assembly GCA_031772625.1 of Pinus tabuliformis. Lineage (NCBI taxonomy): Eukaryota > Viridiplantae > Streptophyta > Pinopsida > Pinales > Pinaceae > Pinus > Pinus tabuliformis. Next base: position 1,393,517,579 of record CM062819.1, on the reverse strand, counting down.
TTGGTACCTGGTGATATCCTGACTTCAGATCGATCTTGCTGAAATATTTCGCCCCCTTTAGTTGGTCTAGGAGGTCATCAATCCGCGGGATCGGGTACCTATTACGGACAGTGATCTTGTTCAGCGCCCGATAGTCAATACAGAGTCTCCACGTCCCATCCTTCTTCTGTACCAACACTATCGGGCTCCCACAGGGCGAAGAACTCGGACGGATGTGACCTTTCTGTAGGAGCTCCTGAATCTGCCTCTTGATTTCATTGTTCTCCAGAACGGAGCGCCGATAAATTGGTCCATTGGGTAGCGGCGCACCTGGGGTCAGATCAATGGAGTGCTTGACTTGACAGTGCAGAGGAACCCCTGCCGGGGAGGTGAAGATGTCTTTGTACTCCTCCACAATCTTGTCCATTTGTAGCTGCCGTGCAGAGGGACCTCGTTTGGAGGCCGCGGCCACTGTCTTCTTCTTCCCTTGAGGGCGTATCATCAGGAAAACAAATTTCCTGGTTTTGGAAATGATCTTACTGCATTGTTTTGCAGTAATCAAAGAGATGGCGGCAGGTGGTGGTACCTCTGGTATCCTGAACAACTTATTTCCCAATGTAATAAAAACAGCACGGGGCCTTGATTCATACACAGCATGTCGCTTCCACAAGTATGGTTGTCCTAGTAATACATCACAAACTTCAAGGGGAGCAATGTCACACAATACCTCATCCGTGAAGGGCTTGATGTTGTATGGAAGGCGACACTGCTGGCTCACGCGAAGATCTCGCCCTTGGTAAAGCCACCCAATGGTGTATGGTTGTGGATGTGCTGTGGTCGGTAAGCCCAACCGCTTCACGACCTCTGCCGAAATGAGGTTCTTTTGACTCCCGCTATCAACAATGAACTGTATCGGGGAGCCCTTGACCCACATCTGGGAGTGGAAGAGACGCTCCTCCTCCTCTGGATCTTCGGGTTCATTTTTCTGGATCTTTGCGGTAGCAACAGTGGCGCTGGGATCCGCATCAATGATCTGCTTCCCTTTTTCATACCCCTTATCGGGTTCTGACTCAGAGTCGGAACATGCATCTGATTCTGAAACCTTTATCTCAGCCACCAGTGACTGTTTGGCCCGACACTCACTTGTGTTGTGAGTGGAGCTCTTATGGAACTCGCACCATTTTCCAGTGTCCTTTCTCGGCTTCGCGGCGTTGCTCTTTGCTTGCAGCTTCAGCTGGTTGTCTTGGGCTGTCCCGCCTTGGCTTTGTCCTTTGTTCTGTGGTTTAGGGGCACCTTTCCCCTGCTTTGGATTCGCAGATCCAAAGTCTCGCTTCTTTTGTTTAAACTTCTGCTCGACTTTGACGGCATACCGGTATGCTGCGCCGAGCGAGGGGATGTTTAGGAACTGTATTTCTTCCTGGATGTACTTGTGCATGCAGCCACGGTATTTGAGTATCAAATGTTGCTCCGAATCCTTGATACCCAACTTTGTGCGAAGGGTATGGAAAATATTGGTGAACTCCGGCACATCTTGGTCCCTTCCCTGCCGCAGCGTGGTCCACTTTATGTATTCATCCTCATAGCTTCCGACAGGGTAGTACTGCTCCTTGATGGCATCCCGGAACGAATCCCAGGTGGGTGCGGCTGAAAATAGTGAGCCAGTACTTTCATCCTTCTGCTCGCAGTAGGTTTCCCACCAGTCCTTGACGTGGGGGGCTGCTTTGAGAAGAGCAAAAACAATCTTTTCCCGACTCGAAAATTCATGAACAGAAAAATAACCCTCTAGCAGATTTAACCATTTATCTACGGCATCGGCGTCTATCTGACCCTCGAATATGGGGATTTCAAAATTAACTTGTACCTTAAAGGGTGTGGCGTTTCCAGAGGAGCTGCTGGAAGCCGATGCGCCGCTTCTGGGTAGCCGCTGAAGGATCTGCGCAAAGCTGTCCATCATCGCGTTCCGTTGTCGCTCGAGCGCTTCTTCGAGCAAGATTTTGATGGGATCTCCTGCCCCCTCGTCTTTCTTCTCGTCCGCCATGGGAGGCCGTCGGGATTTGCGAGGCTGGTCTTGCAAAGGTTCAACCAGTTCAAGCCCTAACTCCTTATATCCCGACCTTGTTGGGGACATGCAAAGAAAAACAGAGAAAAAGCAGACCGCTCTGATACCACTGATCCAGATTTAAACAGGAACGCAACAAATTACAGAGATAACCATATACACAAAGATGCAGCGGAAATAATACTTCATTTCATTAATGGAAAATACTGACATATGCTTACAAACAGAAATGGCAATAAACTAGCTAGGGCGATGGTAGCTTATCTCTGAGAAGAGATGTGATGGCTACATGCCTCTAAACTGTTCTGAACTGTATTACAATGAGGCTCGAAGGCCTATTTATTGTTGAGAAACAATGGAAAACCCTTCACATACCGAACCTAACCCTAGAAGATGAAACGCCAAATTGTGGGCCCCGTTTGGGTAAATTGGTACATCAATTTCCCGGGGTCGTAACTTTGGCATACGATCTCCGTTTGACGCGTACGATAGCTCGTTAGAAAGATCTATCCGAGTACTACCACTTTGGGAGGCAACATAGGGCTCGGTCGCCCCAGAATTCCAAAAAAACGTCGTTTAGGGCCTCAAAACGGCTCCGGAAGTTCAGGACCCGAAAAACTGCTAAAAATAGTAAACTGTGCTACAATTAAGGAAACTGAAAATGCTGAGAAAGACAATGGTGGGGGTCCAGGTGGACCTGGCAGGTGGCCACCAATATCCACCTGGATCATTCCTCCCCCCTTAGGAAGCAATGGTCCCCATTGCGTTGAGCTCCTCCATGAGATGAGGAAACCTCTGCTGAACTTGTTCCCTGGTGAGCCACTTGCCCTGCTGAAGGAGTTGGCCTGCTTTGACAACTCGATACAGTTGGATATGCTGTTGGCGAGTGTTCTTGATCTGTGTGTCCATGATCCGATCAGTTGCAGCTTGTTCCATGCAATCTGGATTTAATTCTGTGGGTTTGAGCTGTTCTGCAATGTCGGATGTGTCTAGCAATGGTGGAAAGTATGGCCGAAGGCGGTCCACATTGAACACTGGGTGCAGGCCAAGGAATGGGGGAATGCTGAGCTCAAATGCATTGTCTCCCATAGCCTTAGTAATGGTGTAAGGACCATATCGAAGTGGTCTCAATTTCCGATAGGCTCCAGTAAGGCGTTCCTTTTGCAAATGCAACCAGACTTTGTCGCCCACCTGAAACTTGTGTGGCACCCGGTGTTGATCATGTCGCTGCTTGTACTTGGCATTTGATTTCTCAAGAATGTCATGGACCTGCTGGCGAATATGTTGGATGCGCTCAATGAAGCTGGTGGCCTTATCTGTTTCGGACTGGACATGAGCTGAATTCATGTGAGTAGCTGCAAGTGGCATGGCCACATCAATGGGGCATAGTGGCTGGAATCCTAAACCCACCTGAAAAGGGCTATGGCCAGTGGAGCTGTGAAGAGCTCGGTTGTAGCTGTGCTGAACATAGGGGAGGCTCTCGTCCCATGTGCGTGGATGCTTTGAGTTATACATGCGCAGAATGTGCACAATCATCCTGTTGACAACCTCTGTCTGGCCATCAGTTTGAGGATGGAAGGCTGTGGACTTCGTGAGTTTGGTGTCCAGCATTGACCAGAGACTGGACCAAAATGTGCTGAGAAACCGACTGTCCCGATCTGAGATGATAGACTGTGGGATCCCAAAGTGCACCCACACTCGTTCAAAGAAGAGTTTAGCAGTGGCTTCTGCTGTGATATTCTTCTTGCAGGCCATCATAATGGCCATCTTTGAGAACCTGTCGACGACCACAAAAACACAGTCATTTCCATGCTTAGTGGAAGGAAGGCCTGACATGTAATCCATGGAGATGGATTCCCAAGGTCGACTAGGGGTAGGCAACGGGGTATAGAGGCCTTGCTTCTTAATGGTCGGTTTGGCAATGGCACAGGCAGTACATGATCGGATGTACTTCCCAACATCCTGTCGAAGATTCGGCCAATAGAAATAGTTTTGCAGTACTGCCACTGTTTTCTCGACCCCGAAATGCCCAGCAGCCCGACTGTAGTGTGCTTCCCAAATCATCTTGGCACGCTCGCTTGAAGGAACACAAAGGTGACCGAGGTGGCATAATAGGGCATCCTGGAGGTGAAAATCTGCAACCTGCCGACCCTCCAAGAGTGTCTGGTATGTGTGGCCGAATTCTGGGTCGCTTTTGTAGAGAAGTGGCCAATCAGAAGTCTTGTGCCCGCAAGAGTTGAGCACGGTGGTTAGCGCCATGATCGGTGGTCGACTGAGGCAATCTGCAACATTATTGGTGCTGCCCTTTTTTTATACTTGATATTCAAGTGAAACTGTTGCAGGTATGTAGACCACTTCTGATGGCGATCATTCTGCAATTTCCCTTGGGTCTGTATGAATTGCAGAGGTCGGTGGTCTGTGTGGATGACCGTTTCCTTCCCCAAAATGTAATGCTTCCATTGTCGGCAGGCCTGTACAATGGAATACATCTCTTTATCATAAGTGGGGTACTTCCGGACTGTGTCTGAAAGTGTTTCACTGTGATATGCCACTGGATGTCCATGTTGAGTAAGGACTGCCCCAATAGCATAGTCAGAGGCATCTGTCTCGACCTCAAATGGTTGTTGTAAATCTGGTAACGCGAGCACTGGTGCCGTGCAGAGGCGATCCTTCAACTCCCTGAATGCCTTTTGTTGAGATTCAGACCAAAAGAATTTTGCTTTCGCCCCGCCCTTGGTGACTTGACTCAAGGGCCAAGAAATATGAGAAAATCCCAACACAAACCTGCGGTAGAAGTTGGCAAGACCTAGAAAGCTGCGGAGCTCTGTTAGAGTGGTTGGAGAGGGCCAATCCCGAATGACTTGGACCTTGGCTGGATCGACATGCACCCCCTGTTCATCAATGATGTATCCCAGATACTGGACCTCGGTCATGCCAAAAGTGCATTTCTCCAAATTGGCACATAGCTTGTGTTGCCGCAGTGTTTGGAGAACCTGTCGGATGTGGTGGAGGTGCTCTTCCCAACTCTGGCTGAAGATCAGAATGTCATCCAAGTATACTACTACAAAGGAGTTGGTGAATGGCCGCAAGATGTCATCCATTAGCCTCATAAAGGTTGCAGGAGCATTCGTCAATCCGAAAGGCATGACCAACCATTCGAAGAGGCCCTCCTTGGATTTGAAGGCAGTCTTCCACACATCTGAGGGTTCAATTGGTACCTGGTGATATCCTGACTTCAGATCGATCTTGCTGAAATATTTCGCCCCCTTTAGTTGGTCTAGGAGGTCATCAATCCGCGGGATCGGGTACCTATTACGGACAGTGATCTTGTTCAGCGCCCGATAGTCAATACAGAGTCTCCACGTCCCATCCTTCTTCTGTACCAACACTATCGGGCTCCCACAGGGCGAAGAACTCGGACGGATGTGACCTTTCTGTAGGAGCTCCTGAATCTGCCTCTTGATTTCATTGTTCTCCAGAACGGAGCGCCGATAAATTGGTCCATTGGGTAGCGGCGCACCTGGGGTCAGATCAATGGAGTGCTTGACTTGACAGTGCAGAGGAACCCCTGCCGGGGAGGTGAAGATGTCTTTGTACTCCTCCACAATCTTGTCCATTTGTAGCTGCCGTGCAGAGGGACCTCGTTTGGAGGCCGCGGCCACTGTCTTCTTCTTCCCTTGAGGGCGTATCATCAGGAAAACAAATTTCCTGGTTTTGGAAATGATCTTACTGCATTGTTTTGCAGTAATCAAAGAGATGGCGGCAGGTGGTGGTACCTCTGGTATCCTGAACAACTTATTTCCCAATGTAATAAAAACAGCACGGGGCCTTGATTCATACACAGCATGTCGCTTCCACAAGTATGGTTGTCCTAGTAATACATCACAAACTTCAAGGGGAGCAATGTCACACAATACCTCATCCGTGAAGGGCTTGATGTTGTATGGAAGGCGACACTGCTGGCTCACGCGAAGATCTCGCCCTTGGTAAAGCCACCCAATGGTGTATGGTTGTGGATGTGCTGTGGTCGGTAAGCCCAACCGCTTCACGACCTCTGCCGAAATGAGGTTCTTTTGACTCCCGCTATCAACAATGAACTGTATCGGGGAGCCCTTGACCCACATCTGGGAGTGGAAGAGACGCTCCTCCTCCTCTGGATCTTCGGGTTCATTTTTCTGGATCTTTGCGGTAGCAACAGTGGCGCTGGGATCCGCATCAATGATCTGCTTCCCTTTTTCATACCCCTTATCGGGTTCTGACTCAGAGTCGGAACATGCATCTGATTCTGAAACCTTTAGCTCAGCCACCAGTGACTGTTTGGCCCGACACTCACTTGTGTTGTGAGTGGAGCTCTTATGGAACTCGCACCATTTTCCAGTGTCCTTTCTCGGCTTCGCGGCGTTGCTCTTTGCTTGCAGCTTCAGCTGGTTGTCTTGGGCTGTCCCGCCTTGGCTTTGTCCTTTGTTCTGTGGTTTAGGGGCACCTTTCCCCTGCTTTGGATTCGCAGATCCAAAGTCTCGCTTCTTTTGTTTAAACTTCTGCTCGACTTTGACGGCATACCGGTATGCTGCGCCGAGCGAGGGGATGTTTAGGAACTGTATTTCTTCCTGGATGTACTTGTGCAGGCAGCCACGGTATTTGAGTATCAAATGTTGCTCCGAATCCTTGATACCCAACTTTGTGCGAAGGGTATGGAAAAGATTGGTGAACTCCGGCACATCTTGGTCCCTTCCCTGCCGCAGCGTGGTCCACTTTATGTATTCATCCTCATAGCTTCCGACAGGGTAGTACTGCTCCTTGATGGCATCCCGGAACGAATCCCAGGTGGGTGCGGCTGAAAATAGTGAGCCAGTACTTTCATCCTTCTGCTCGCAGTAGGTTTCCCACCAGTCCTTGACGTGGGGGGCTGCTTTGAGAAGAGCAAAAACAATCTTTTCCCGACTCGAAAATTCATGAACAGAAAAATAACCCTCTAGCAGATTTAACCATTTATCTACGGCATCGGCGTCTATCTGACCCTCGAATATGGGGATTTCAAAATTAACTTGTACCTTAAAGGGTGTGGCGTTTCCAGAGGAGCTGCTGGAAGCCGATGCGCCGCTTCTGGGTAGCCGCTGAAGGATCTGCGCAAAGCTGTCCATCATCGCGTTCCGTTGTCGCTCGAGCGCTTCTTCGAGCAAGATTTTGATGGGATCTCCTGCCCCCTCGTCTTTCTTCTCGTCCGCCATGGGAGGCCGTCGGGATTTGCGAGGCTGGTCTTGCAAAGGTTCAACCAGTTCAAGCCCTAACTCCTTATATCCCGACCTTGTTGGGGACATGCAAAGAAAAACAGAGAAAAAGCAGACCGCTCTGATACCACTGATCCAGATTTAAACAGGAACGCAACAAATTACAGAGATAACCATATACACAAAGATGCAGCGGAAATAATACTTCATTTCATTAATGGAAAATACTGACATATGCTTACAAACAGAAATGGCAATAAACTAGCTAGGGCGATGGTAGCTTATCTCTGAGAAGAGATGTGATGGCTACATGCCTCTAAACTGTTCTGAACTGTATTACAATGAGGCTCGAAGGCCTATTTATTGTTGAGAAACAATGGAAAACCCTTCACATACCGAAACCTAACCCTAGAAGATGAAACGCCAAATTGTGGGCCCCGTTTGGGTAAATTGGTACATCAATTTCCCGGGGTCGTAACTTTGGCATACGATCTCCGTTTGACGCGTACGATAGCTCGTTAGAAAGATCTATCCGAGTACTACCACTTTGGGAGGCAACATAGGGCTCGGTCGCCCCAGAATTCCAAAAAAACGTCGTTTAGGGCCTCAAAACGGCTCCGGAAGTTCAGGACCCGAAAAACTGCTAAAAATAGTAAACTGTGCTACAATTAAGGAAACTGAAAATGCTGAGAAAGACAATGGTGGGGGTCCAGGTGGACCTGGCAGGTGGCCACCAATATCCACCTGGATCATTCCTCCCCCCTTAGGAAGCAATGGTCCCCATTGCGTTGAGCTCCTCCATGAGATGAGGAAACCTCTGCTGAACTTGTTCCCTGGTGAGCCACTTGCCCTGCTGAAGGAGTTGGCCTGCTTTGACAACTCGATACAGTTGGATATGCTGTTGGCGAGTGTTCTTGATCTGTGTGTCCATGATCCGATCAGTTGCAGCTTGTTCCATGCAATCTGGATTTAATTCTGTGGGTTTGAGCTGTTCTGCAATGTCGGATGTGTCTAGCAATGGTGGAAAGTATGGCCGAAGGCGGTCCACATTGAACACTGGGTGCAGGCCAAGGAATGGGGGAATGCTGAGCTCAAATGCATTGTCTCCCATAGCCTTAGTAATGGTGTAAGGACCATATCGAAGTGGTCTCAATTTCCGATAGGCTCCAGTAAGGCGTTCCTTTTGCAAATGCAACCAGACTTTGTCGCCCACCTGAAACTTGTGTGGCACCCGGTGTTGATCATGTCGCTGCTTGTACTTGGCATTTGATTTCTCAAGAATGTCATGGACCTGCTGGCGAATATGTTGGATGCGCTCAATGAAGCTGGTGGCCTTATCTGTTTCGGACTGGACATGAGCTGAATTCATGTGAGTAGCTGCAAGTGGCATGGCCACATCAATGGGGCATAGTGGCTGGAATCCTAAACCCACCTGAAAAGGGCTATGGCCAGTGGAGCTGTGAAGAGCTCGGTTGTAGCTGTGCTGAACATAGGGGAGGCTCTCGTCCCATGTGCGTGGATGCTTTGAGTTATACATGCGCAGAATGTGCACAATCATCCTGTTGACAACCTCTGTCTGGCCATCAGTTTGAGGATGGAAGGCTGTGGACTTCGTGAGTTTGGTGTCCAGCATTGACCAGAGACTGGACCAAAATGTGCTGAGAAACCGACTGTCCCGATCTGAGATGATAGACTGTGGGATCCCAAAGTGCACCCACACTCGTTCAAAGAAGAGTTTAGCAGTGGCTTCTGCTGTGATATTCTTCTTGCAGGCCATCATAATGGCCATCTTTGAGAACCTGTCGACGACCACAAAAACACAGTCATTTCCATGCTTAGTGGAAGGAAGGCCTGACATGTAATCCATGGAGATGGATTCCCAAGGTCGACTAGGGGTAGGCAACGGGGTATAGAGGCCTTGCTTCTTAATGGTCGGTTTGGCAATGGCACAGGCAGTACATGATCGGATGTACTTCCCAACATCCTGTCGAAGATTCGGCCAATAGAAATAGTTTTGCAGTACTGCCACTGTTTTCTCGACCCCGAAATGCCCAGCAGCCCGACTGTAGTGTGCTTCCCAAATCATCTTGGCACGCTCGCTTGAAGGAACACAAAGGTGACCGAGGTGGCATAATAGGGCATCCTGGAGGTGAAAATCTGCAACCTGCCGACCCTCCAAGAGTGTCTGGTATGTGTGGCCGAATTCTGGGTCGCTTTTGTAGAGAAGTGGCCAATCAGAAGTCTCGTGCCCGCAAGAGTTGAGCACGGTGGTTAGCGCCATGATCGGTGGTCGACTGAGGCAATCTGCAACATTATTGGTGCTGCCCTTTTTATACTTGATATTCAAGTGAAACTGTTGCAGGTATGTAGACCACTTCTGATGGCGATCATTCTGCAATTTCCCTTGGGTCTGTATGAATTGCAGAGGTCGGTGGTCTGTGTGGATGACCGTTTCCTTCCCCAAAATGTAATGCTTCCATTGTCGGCAGGCCTGTACAATGGAATACATCTCTTTATCATAAGTGGGGTACTTCCGGACTGTGTCTGAAAGTGTTTCACTGTGATATGCCACTGGATGTCCATGTTGAGTAAGGACTGCCCCAATAGCATAGTCAGAGGCATCTGTCTCGACCTCAAATGGTTGTTGTAAATCTGGTAACGCGAGCACTGGTGCCGTGCAGAGGCGATCCTTCAACTCCCTGAATGCCTTCTGTTGAGATTCAGACCAAAAGAATTTTGCTTTCGCCCCGCCCTTGGTGACTTGACTCAAGGGCCAAGAAATATGAGAAAATCCCAACACAAACCTGCGGTAGAAGTTGGCAAGACCTAGAAAGCTGCGGAGCTCTGTTAGAGTGGTTGGAGAGGGCCAATCCCGAATGACTTGGACCTTGGCTGGATCGACATGCACCCCCTGTTCATCAATGATGTATCCCAGATACTGGACCTCGGTCATGCCAAAAGTGCATTTCTCCAAATTGGCACATAGCTTGTGTTGCCGCAGTGTTTGGAGAACCTGTCGGATGTGGTGGAGGTGCTCTTCCCAACTCTGGCTGAAGATCAGAATGTCATCCAAGTATACTACTACAAAGGAGTTGGTGAATGGCCGCAAGATGTCATCCATTAGCCTCATAAAGGTTGCAGGAGCATTCGTCAATCCGAAAGGCATGACCAACCATTCGAAGAGGCCCTCCTTGGATTTGAAGGCAGTCTTCCACACATCTGAGGGTTCAATTGGTACCTGGTGATATCCTGACTTCAGATCGATCTTGCTGAAATATTTCGCCCCCTTTAGTTGGTCTAGGAGGTCATCAATCCGCGGGATCGGGTACCTATTACGGACAGTGATCTTGTTCAGCGCCCGATAGTCAATACAGAGTCTCCACGTCCCATCCTTCTTCTGTACCAACACTATCGGGCTCCCACAGGGCGAAGAACTCGGACGGATGTGACCTTTCTGTAGGAGCTCCTGAATCTGCCTCTTGATTTCATTGTTCTCCAGAACGGAGCGCCGATAAATTGGTCCATTGGGTAGCGGCGCACCTGGGGTCAGATCAATGGAGTGCTTGACTTGACAGTGCAGAGGAACCCCTGCCGGGGAGGTGAAGATGTCTTTGTACTCCTCCACAATCTTGTCCATTTGTAGCTGCCGTGCAGAGGGACCTCGTTTGGAGGCCGCGGCCACTGTCTTCTTCTTCCCTTGAGGGCGTATCATCAGGAAAACAAATTTCCTGGTTTTGGAAATGATCTTACTGCATTGTTTTGCAGTAATCAAAGAGATGGCGGCAGGTGGTGGTACCTCTGGTATCCTGAACAACTTATTTCCCAATGTAATAATAACAGCACGGGGCCTTGATTCATACACAGCATGTCGCTTCCACAAGTATGGTTGTCCTAGTAATACATCACAAACTTCAAGGGGAGCAATGTCACACAATACCTCATCCGTGAAGGGCTTGATGTTGTATGGAAGGCGACACTGCTGGCTCACGCGAAGATCTCGCCCTTGGTAAAGCCACCCAATGGTGTATGGTTGTGGATGTGCTGTGGTCGGTAAGCCCAACCGCTTCACGACCTCTGCCGAAATGAGGTTCTTTTGACTCCCGCTATCAACAATGAACTGTATCGGGGAGCCCTTGACCCACATCTGGGAGTGGAAGAGACGCTCCTCCTCCTCTGGATCTTCGGGTTCATTTTTCTGGATCTTTGCGGTAGCAACAGTGGCGCTGGGATCCGCATCAATGATCTGCTTCCCTTTTTCATACCCCTTATCGGGTTCTGACTCAGAGTCGGAACATGCATCTGATTCTGAAACCTTTAGCTCAGCCACCAGTGACTGTTTGGCCCGACACTCACTTGTGTTGTGAGTGGAGCTCTTATGGAACTCGCACCATTTTCCAGTGTCCTTTCTCGGCTTCGCGGCGTTGCTCTTTGCTTGCAGCTTCAGCTGGTTGTCTTGGGCTGTCCCGCCTTGGCTTTGTCCTTTGTTCTGTGGTTTAGGGGCACCTTTCCCCTGCTTTGGATTCGCAGATCCAAAGTCTCGCTTCTTTTGTTTAAACTTCTGCTCGACTTTGACGGCATACCGGTATGCTGCGCCGAGCGAGGGGATGTTTAGGAACTGTATTTCTTCCTGGATGTACTTGTGCAGGCAGCCACGGTATTTGAGTATCAAATGTTGCTCCGAATCCTTGATACCCAACTTTGTGCGAAGGGTATGGAAAAGATTGGTGAACTCCGGCACATCTTGGTCCCTTCCCTGCCGCAGCGTGGTCCACTTTATGTATTCATCCTCATAGCTTCCGACAGGGTAGTACTGCTCCTTGATGGCATCCCGGAACGAATCCCAGGTGGGTGCGGCTGAAAATAGTGAGCCAGTACTTTCATCCTTCTGCTCGCAGTAGGTTTCCCACCAGTCCTTGACGTGGGGGGCTGCTTTGAGAAGAGCAAAAACAATCTTTTCCCGACTCGAAAATTCATGAACAGAAAAATAACCCTCTAGCAGATTTAACCATTTATCTACGGCATCGGCGTCTATCTGACCCTCGAATATGGGGATTTCAAAATTAACTTGTACCTTAAAGGGTGTGGCGTTTCCAGAGGAGCTGCTGGAAGCCGATGCGCCGCTTCTGGGTAGCCGCTGAAGGATCTGCGCAAAGCTGTCCATCATCGCGTTCCGTTGTCGCTCGAGCGCTTCTTCGAGCAAGATTTTGATGGGATCTCCTGCCCCCTCGTCTTTCTTCTCGTCCGCCATGGGAGGCCGTCGGGATTTGCGAGGCTGGTCTTGCAAAGGTTCAACCAGTTCAAGCCCTAACTCCTTATATCCCGACCTTGTTGGGGACATGCAAAGAAAAACAGAGAAAAAGCAGACCGCTCTGATACCACTGATCCAGATTTAAACAGGAACGCAACAAATTACAGAGATAACCATATACACAAAGATGCAGCGGAAATAATACTTCATTTCATTAATGGAAAATACTGACATATGCTTACAAACAGAAATGGCAATAAACTAGCTAGGGCGATGGTAGCTTATCTCTGAGAAGAGATGTGATGGCTACATGCCTCTAAACTGTTCTGAACTGTATTACAATGAGGCTCGAAGGCCTATTTATTGTTGAGAAACAATGGAAAACCCTTCACATACCGAAACCTAACCCTAGAAGATGAAACGCCAAATTGTGGGCCCCGTTTGGGTAAATTGGTACATCAATTTCCGGGGTCGTAACTTTGGCATACGATCTCCGTTTGACGCGTACGATAGCTCGTTAGAAAGATCTATCCGAGTACTACCACTTTGGGAGGCAACATAGGGCTCGGTCGCCCCAGAATTCCAAAAAAAACGTCGTTTAGGGCCTCAAAACGGCTCCGGAAGTTCAGGACCCGAAAAACTGCTAAAAATAGTAAACTGTGCTACAATTAAGGAAACTGAAAATGCTGAGAAAGACAATGGTGGGGGTCCAGGTGGACCTGGCAGGTGGCCACCAATATCCACCTGGATCATTCCTCCCCCCTTAGGAAGCAATGGTCCCCATTGCGTTGAGCTCCTCCATGAGATGAGGAAACCTCTGCTGAACTTGTTCCCTGGTGAGCCACTTGCCCTGCTGAAGGAGTTGGCCTGCTTTGACAACTCGATACAGTTGGATATGCTGTTGGCGAGTGTTCTTGATCTGTGTGTCCATGATCCGATCAGTTGCAGCTTGTTCCATGCAATCTGGATTTAATTCTGTGGGTTTGAGCTGTTCTGCAATGTCGGATGTGTCTAGCAATGGTGGAAAGTATGGCCGAAGGCGGTCCACATTGAACACTGGGTGCAGGCCAAGGAATGGGGGAATGCTGAGCTCAAATGCATTGTCTCCCATAGCCTTAGTAATGGTGTAAGGACCATATCGAAGTGGTCTCAATTTCCGATAGGCTCCAGTAAGGCGTTCCTTTTGCAAATGCAACCAGACTTTGTCGCCCACCTGAAACTTGTGTGGCACCCGGTGTTGATCATGTCGCTGCTTGTACTTGGCATTTGATTTCTCAAGAATGTCATGGACCTGCTGGCGAATATGTTGGATGCGCTCAATGAAGCTGGTGGCCTTATCTGTTTCGGACTGGACATGAGCTGAATTCATGTGAGTAGCTGCAAGTGGCATGGCCACATCAATGGGGCATAGTGGCTGGAATCCTAAACCCACCTGAAAAGGGCTATGGCCAGTGGAGCTGTGAAGAGCTCGGTTGTAGCTGTGCTGAACATAGGGGAGGCTCTCGTCCCATGTGCGTGGATGCTTTGAGTTATACATGCGCAGAATGTGCACAATCATCCTGTTGACAACCTCTGTCTGGCCATCAGTTTGAGGATGGAAGGCTGTGGACTTCGTGAGTTTGGTGTCCAGCATTGACCAGAGACTGGACCAAAATGTGCTGAGAAACCGACTGTCCCGATCTGAGATGATAGACTGTGGGATCCCAAAGTGCACCCACACTCGTTCAAAGAAGAGTTTAGCAGTGGCTTCTGCTGTGATATTCTTCTTGCAGGCCATCATAATGGCCATCTTTGAGAACCTGTCGACGACCACAAAAACACAGTCATTTCCATGCTTAGTGGAAGGAAGGCCTGACATGTAATCCATGGAGATGGATTCCCAAGGTCGACTAGGGGTAGGCAACGGGGTATAGAGGCCTTGCTTCTTAATGGTCGGTTTGGCAATGGCACAGGCAGTACATGATCGGATGTACTTCCCAACATCCTGTCGAAGATTCGGCCAATAGAAATAGTTTTGCAGTACTGCCACTGTTTTCTCGACCCCGAAATGCCCAGCAGCCAGACTGTAGTGTGCTTCCCAAATCATCTTGGCACGCTCGCTTGAAGGAACACAAAGGTGACCGAGGTGGCATAATAGGGCATCCTGGAGTGTGAAATCTGCAACCTGCCGACCCTCCAAGAGTGTCTGGTATGTGTGGCCGAATTCTGGGTCGCTTTTGTAGAGAAGTGGCCAATCAGAAGTCTTGTGCCCGCAAGAGTTGAGCACGGTGGTTAGCGCCATGATCGTGGTCGACTGAGGCAATCTGCAACATTATTGGTGCTGCCCTTTTTTTATACTTGATATTCAAGTGAAACTGTTGCAGGTATGTAGACCACTTCTGATGGCGATCATTCTGCAATTTCCCTTGGGTCTGTATGAATTGCAGAGGTCGGTGGTCTGTGTGGATGACCGTTTCCTTCCCCAAAATGTAATGCTTCCATTGTCGGCAGGCCTGTACAATGGAATACATCTCTTTATCATAAGTGGGGTACTTCCGGACTGTGTCTGAAAGTGTTTCACTGTGATATGCCACTGGTGATGTCCATGTTGAGTAAGGACTGCCCCAATAGCATAGTCAGAGGCATCTGTCTCGACCTCAAATGGTTGTTGTAAATCTGGTAAACGCGAGCACTGGTGCCGTGCAGAGGCGATCCTTCAACTCCCTGAATGCCTTCTGTTGAGATTCAGACCAAAAGAATTTTGCTTTCGCCCCGCCCTTGGTGACTTGACTCAAGGGCCAAGAAATATGAGAAAAATCCCAACACAAACCTGCGGTAGAAGTTGGCAAGACCTAGAAAGCTGCGGAGCTCTGTTAGAGTGGTTGGAGAGGGCCAATCCCGAATGACTTGGACCTTGGCTGGATCGACATGACGCACCCCCTGTTCATCAATGATGTATCCCAGATACTGGACCTCGGTCATGCCAAAAGTGGCATTTCTCCAAATTGGCACATAGCTTGTGTTGCCGCAGCTGTGTTTGGAGAACCTGTCGGATGTGGTGGAGGTGCTCTTCCCAACTCTGGCTCTGAAGATCAGAATGTCATCCAAGTATAACTACTACAAAGGAGTTGGTGAATGGCCGCAAGATGTCATCCATTAGCCTCAAAAGGTTGCAGGAGCATTCGTCAATCCGAAAGGCATGACCAACCATTCTCGAAGAGGCCCTCCTTGGATTTGAAGGCAGTCTTCCACACATCTGAGGGTTCAATTGGTACCTGGTGATATCCTGACTTCAGATCGATCTTGCT